>CM068367.1:943472402-944795542 GCA_034769895.1 Magicicada septendecula | reverse complement strand
TGCTTGAGCGCTAGTTATCACGTCAGAGACGTTCGCTGTGAATTATAATTTTAAGAATACACTTTCCTACTGAAAATAAAACACATTTTTACATACACAGTATTGATTTATTAGCGACTTGATATTACTGTTTTCATAGACACAAGCTATATTTGATTTCTTATAAAATTTTGCACTGGTTATTTCTTTATGAGACTTTTCTCTCTGGGTTTTACAATCGATTTTGAACGTGATTAACATACAGTATGTCGTTCTACCAAATAAGTCAGCAAATAATTTTGTTCAATTCGTTCTGGATTCTTTTGATCACGTTAAAAGGCTCAGATGCAATTACAATAATAAAAATACACAACCTTACAATGTTTCTACTTAAATATTGTAACGTGTAACTATAAATGGTTTGTTGAAGTGTAGTACAAGTGTTTTAAAAGTTCGTACATTACTGCTAGGTTAGTTTTATAATTTTACAAATTTTCTGTGTCTTAATATTTTTATTTAATCTTTGAAAGAGAATAAAATTGATTCAGTGGTATTTCATAATATAGTGAGAAATATTCAAAGTGCGTTATTTCGGAAGTTGAGATAATTTAATGGATACTTAACAGCTTTGTAGCATGTGATTAATCTGTTGGTCTGGACTGAAGGAATGTGGCCACAATATAATTCAGTTTTCGTTTATTCGGGCTTCGGGCATCTTTTTCAAAGTATTTAGATTCATTTATTCACTTCGTTTTGAAATAAAACGTCTTCTCCATCAGGTAATTGAGTTCAGTGATAGTCAGCCTTCTTCTCGTTCGATTTTGATAATTTAGTTTACTTTTAAAACATTTTAAATAAGAAAATAGGTTGTTCTGAATTCTGGCGTCTGTTTTACCTGAGCGTCACTTTCTGAGTAAAGATATTCAACGGTAATTTCGTCTTCAACCGTTGTTTCCATGGTTACCAAATTATTCTGATTGGGCTAGCTTGACATAAATCCATTGTTATCAAAATTTGAATTCTTTTCAAATCTTCCTATATCTTCTGACTTCCTTCCTTCCATTATCTTCCTTCTTAAGTATTATTTATTAGCACTGTCATTTGTATTTTCTCACAAAGATTATTTTGGTATCCCACAATATTGGGTTTTTTCATGTTTTATAAGTTTACAATTAATTTAATATTTACTAATTACATTTCTCTGTTTATATAATTCCTTATTTTAATATTTTGTTTTTAATAACATTTACCATTCATCCTTGGTTAATTAGTCACCTTGGATTTGTTACTTGGCTATTTTCATATAATTAGCATTTGTTTATGTTTGACCGTTAGGCCTGTTTCAAGTCTAAGTAGCCATTACTGGTTTTTGATTGTTTCATACACATTATATCTTATTTTGTCCTAGATCGTTATTTTGTTTTCTATAATAAGGTTTATTATCTATGGATGTGTTTTGGTTCAGTCTTTGTGTGATTTTTGTGTGTAACAACTATGTAATTCAATATTTCTTGCTAATTATTTCCTAACAGTTTTCTCTTTTTATAACTCGAACATTGTTTTCTTTACTTATTTTAATTACTCTGCCAATGTCAACAATATGGCTATTAATTACTATTTATTTATCATATAACATATAATATTTTGGTCTATGTCTGGGATAATTACCCAATCCATCTTCTATTCATAAACAATTGTTTATACCTACTTATAGTTATCAAAACTGATCTGAATTTGGCGATGTTATATAATGCCCTTCCACCAAAATTGATCATTTTATAAAACGTGATTCTAAGTTTGATGAAGTTATCAATTGTATTGTATCATTTTCTTCTTAAATTCTCCTGCTTCTCATTCATTTTTTATGCTTAATTCTGTATCTTTATTTCCATTCTTCTGATTCTTTTCTTCATTATTTTCTCATATTGCGAACTGGCTTATTGATTTTTTATTATAAATTATTCCCTATAAATCTTATTTTCCCTACCTATCCCTACTTTGTAGCTGAAATCGATTCGGATGGGCTCTATTGGCTTACCTAACTGCGTCGTTCAAAACTACTCTTATTCTGAGATCAGGGGAACATCATCCCTGCTCAGTTAAATGATTGCTGGACTTATTCAACAGTCAATCTCAATTAATGAATCTTCAATACAGTCATCTCGTGACTCAAAATAATAATAATAATCATAACATTTGTTGGGAATCTTTTACTTTTGTATTTCATTATTGCTCAGTTCGAGTCATATATTTTTTCATCTTTCTTTATAGATACTACTTAATAATATTTGAAGCCTTGCTTTTCATTGATACAATTCACATTTTTATTCATTTTTAATTACTCTTTGTTTCATCTCATTTCATATTATAACTCTTAGAATGTTTAGTTTATTAATTTCGTTTTTTGATCATAGGCTTGTTTAATTTTACTTCCCATATTTTTCTAAATAGTTGTGGAAGTTGATCATTTTGATTGATATTTTTTTTCATAATTTTTTAACTATCATAGTAAGTTAGTGCTTCTTACTAGTTAGGAATTTTTGTAGCTTATTCCTTTATAGTATGTTTTGCTTTTTATGCCTCATATTTTTGCTAAAGATTATTGTAACTTAATCTTATTTTGTAGGAATGCTCTTCAACTTCATTCCTTTATTATTATTTTTTATTTAAATATTATAGTAAGTTTGTGTTTCTTACTTTATATGGATTCTTGGTAACTTTATTTCTCCATTTTATAATTGGTCTAAAATATTATCGAAATATTTGTGTAAGCTGTCCTTACATAACTTTTTTGAATTTTGAAATTCATTTTTTATATTTTTCTTTATTACTTATTAGCAAACTTGTTTGTTTGTATTATTATTTCTTTTTATTCAAAGTAACCTGGTTGGTTTTTCAATTCTAAGTTTTTTCAGTCATATTTGGCTGTCATAATATTTTTTAATTGATGCCTGATTGTATACCCCCCTTTTATTTTCTTAGTGATGGGGTTAGTAATTTTGTAAGTGTTATTGCCCTCCCTTGTCTTTCATGATAGTGTACGGTCCTACGTATAATAATAGTAACTTTTTTGTAATGCCTTCTATTGAGCTGGGTAATTCTCTGTTTTTTTTATCAGCACACTCTCTCCTATCTGGTACTTGATAGTGTTTTGATGGTTCTTAGAGTATTTATTTTTCTGTTGCTCTACCTTCTCTGCGATTCTGTTATAAACTCTTCTTTTTTCGAATTGGTATTCGATATTGGTGGGAAAGTTAATTAGGTCGTTTATCCCTCTAGGTGGTGGTCGCTCAAACATCATTGAGTATGGTGTGGCTTCTTGTGTCGGGTACCTGGTTAAAGTACGTTCGTCGATAGTTAGATTGGAAATAGGTTCTTCCTGGACTCCGTTGTCTTTGTCCTCTTACGTAATTTACCTGTGGTCGGTATCCTTGGCTGCTGTTATTATTGCCGTTTCCAGCGCGATAATAGTTATCATGACCATTCTGTGGGTAGTTACCCCTGTAGTTGTTCAGGAAATTGTTATTATAGTTCCCATTTCTGTTGAAGTTTCTGGGTATATTATTGCCCCGTTGGTTCCCTTGATAATTGTTAGGGTTGTTTTGTGGTGGCTTATTATCCCCCTGTTGGTTTGGTAGTGATGGTCCTTCATTTACTCTATTACTTCTGAAGCTCGATACTCTATTTTTCCTGTATTGCCACTCGTGCTCATGGCTCTCTAACAAACTACCCATGTCTTGAATGGTCTTTACCTGGCTGTACATTCGTGCTTTTTGTATGGCGTCGTCGTAATGGTAAGACAATTGTATCACAAGACACTCTTCCGGGATGCGTGGTTCCAAATTTCTTGCCATGCAGATCTTTTCCAGGAAGTAGGATGTGAGAGATTGTCCATTTTGACTCTCATACCTCCCGTTGCTTAGGTTATTGCGGACCATGTTCTGGGTCGATTCGGACCAGTATTTAGCCTTGAATTGGGTCTTAAATTCTTGAATGCTTTGGATGTCTGGTCTTGTGGCAGTCCACCAGTTGTCGTAGGTCTCTTTGAACATTTCGTCCAGCATCCCTCTTACTGTTGTCCATCGGGTCTCTCGATTTTTGATTATTAACTCTTCCACCCTCTTCAGGAATTCAATAGGGTTCCTTTTATAATTACGGAAGTTAATCATATCTCTATTGTCCGCGTTCATGATATGGTTACTGTTACATGGCCGGTCACACCAGGCATCCACTTCTTCCCGTAATGACTCTTCTAGCCTGTGCATCTCGTCAATCCTTAGTTTGTTTTTGTCTACTTTGCTGTCTATTTTATTTAAATTGCTGTACACTCCTTCCATTCTTTCTCCCAGGTCTGTTCGTACAGCTGCTATCTCCTTCTGGTTTTCTTCCCGGACTTGATGCATGTCCTTGTTCAGCTGTTCACATCTTTTGGCTGTTTCTTCTTGGCATTCCTCAATTCTCCTTTTATTTTCTCCTTCAAGGTTGTTTATTTTATTGAGTACCTCCTCATGGACTTCAGAAACATTTTCGTTGGTTTTCTCTAGTTTCTCCAACGTCTCCACTAATTTTTCATTTGTTTCAGTGATCTGTTGTTTAGTTTCTAGCCAGTATTCCATCAATTGGTGTTGTAACGTTTCGTTGTTTTGGTTAATTGTTTGTCTTAACTCTTCCTTAGTACTTTCATTGGTACTAATTATTTTTTCATTGATTTGTTTCAAACTCTCCTCGCTCTTGTCAAATTTTTGGTTAATTTGTTTTAAACTCTCCTCGTTCTTGTCGAATTTCTCCTCCTGTTTCTTAAAATTTTCACTGGTTTCTTTCTTCATACTGTCTATTTTTTCATTCGTCAGTTTATTATTTTCCTCATTCTTGTCTAATTTATTGTTCATATTATTCATCATTTCCATTAATTTTAGTATGTTCGGGTTTCCTCTAACTTCTCCCTTGTCACCCGCCTGTAGTTCCATTTCTTTGTCTTGGGTCGGTTCTGTTGTGGTTATTGTTGTCTCCACTTCTTCAATCGATGTTCCTTCCTCTTCTTCCCCTCTATTTTCTTCCATTTCTTTCTCCTTCGCTAATTTTTCGATAATCCTCTTGTATGCATCTTGATCTCCTTTCGTGACCGCCGCTAGAATTTCGTATCTTCCTTTCTTCTAGTCCCACCAGTTGGTCGCCAATTTTATAACTAATCGATGTCCTGCCTTCTTTAAAGCCCCGCGAGGGAAGCCAATTTTATAACTAATTACTCGTGTGCCGTCGTCGTTCTTAACGTCTTCTGTAAAATGTAGAATTGTGTCAGAGTGTAACTTGTGTATGTGTGTCTTACCAATTCGTCCTCTCACGGTAACGTAACTTCGATGCTTGGGTCCGTAGCGAACGTACGAATAACCAGGTATCGTAGTCCCAGATCTGAGGTTCACTAGGAGTGTATACTTCCCGGGTGGCGCCAAATTGTTTATTTAAAACAATTAAAATGTCTTATTATCAGCGATTCTGCTCAGACGGTGTGAAGGATTCAATTTGTCCCGCCGTTTCTCGAGTTGTATGATCGAGCCGGCAGTTACCGTATTCGCTGCTTGAGTGCTAGTTATCACGTCAGAGACGTTCGCTGTGAATTATAATTTTAAGAATACACTTTCCTACTGAAAATAAAACACATTTTTACATACACAGTATTGATTTATTAGCGACTTGATATTACTGTTTTCATAGACACAAGCTATATTTGATTTCTTATACAATTTTGCACTGGTTATTTTCTTTACCGTATTCGCTGCTTGAGCGCTAGTTATCACGTCAGAGACGTTCGCTGTGAATTATAATTTTAAGAATACACTTTCCTACTGAAAATAAAACACATTTTTATATACACAGTATTGATTTATTAGCGACTTGATATTACTGTTTTCATAGACACAAGCTATATTTGATTTCTTATACAATTTTGCACTGGTTATTTTCTTTACCGTATTCGCTGCTTGAGCGCTAGTTATCACGTCAGAGACGTTCGCTGTGAATTATAATTTTAAGAATACACTTTCCTACTGAAAATAAAACACATTTTTACATACACAGTATTGATTTATTAGCGACTTGATATTACTGTTTTCATAGACACAAGCTATATTTGATTTCTTATACAATTTTGCACTGGTTATTTCTTTATGAGACTTTTCTCTCTGGGTTTTACAATCGATTTTGAACGTGATTAACATACAGTATGTCGTTCTACCAAATAAGTCAACAAATAATTTTGTTCAATTCGTTCTGGATTCTTTTGATCACGTTAAAAGGCTCAGATGCAATTACAATAATAAAAATACACAACCTTACAATGTTTCTACTTAAATATTGTAACGTGTAACTATAAATGGTTTGTTGAAGTGTAGTACAAGTGTTTTAAAAGTTCGTACATTACTGCTAGGTTAGTTTTATAATTTTACAAATTTTCTGTGTCTTAATATTTTTATTTAATCTTTGAAAGAGAATAAAATTGATTCAGTGGTATTTCATAATATAGTGAGAAATATTCAAAGTGCGTTATTTCGGAAGTTGAGATAATTTAATGGATACTTAACAGCTTTGTAGCATGTGATTAATCTGTTGGTCTGGACTGAAGGAATGTGGCCACAATATAATTCAGTTTTCGTTTATTCGGGCTTCGGGCATCTTTTTCAAAGTATTTAGATTCATTTATTCACTTCGTTTTGAAATAAAACGTCTTCTCCATCAGGTAATTGAGTTCAGTGATAGTCAGCCTTCTTCTCGTTCGATTTTGATAATTTAGTTTACTTTTAAAACATTTTAAATAAGAAAATAGGTTGTTCTGAATTCTGGCGTCTGTTTTACCTGAGCGTCACTTTCTGAGTAAAGATATTCAACGGTAATTTCGTCTTCAACCGTTGTTTCCATGGTTACCAAATTATTCTGATTGGGCTAGCTTGACATAAATCCATTGTTATCAAAATTTGAATTCTTTTCAAATCTTCCTATATCTTCTGACTTCCTTCCTTCCATTATCTTCCTTCTTAAGTATTATTTATTAGCACTGTCATTTGTATTTTCTCACAAAGATTATTTTGGTATCCCACAATATTGGGTTTTTTCATGTTTTATAAGTTTACAATTAATTTAATATTTACTAATTACATTTCTCTGTTTATATAATTCCTTATTTTAATATTTTGTTTTTAATAACATTTACCATTCATCCTTGGTTAATTAGTCACCTTGGATTTGTTACTTGGCTATTTTCATATAATTAGCATTTGTTTATGTTTGACCGTTAGGCCTGTTTCAAGTCTAAGTAGCCATTACTGGTTTTTGATTGTTTCATACACATTATATCTTATTTTGTCCTAGATCGTTATTTTGTTTTCTATAATAAGGTTTATTATCTATGGATGTGTTTTGGTTCAGTCTTTGTGTGATTTTTGTGTGTAACAACTATGTAATTCAATATTTCTTGCTAATTATTTCCTAACAGTTTTCTCTTTTATAACTCGAACATTGTTTTCTTTACTTATTTTAATTACTCTGCCAATGTCAACAATATGGCTATTAATTACTATTTATTTATCATATAACATATAATATTTTGGTCTATGTCTGGGATAATTACCCAATCCATCTTCTATTCATAAACAATTGTTTATACCTACTTATAGTTATCAAAACTGATCTGAATTTGGCGATGTTATATATTGCCCTTCCACCAAAATTGATCATTTTATAAAACGTGATTCTAAGTTTGATGAAGTTATCAATTGTATTGTATCATTTTCTTCTTAAATTCTCCTGCTTCTCATTCATTTTTTATGCTTAATTCTGTATCTTTATTTCCATTCTTCTGATTCTTTTCTTCATTATTTTCTCATATTGCGAACTGGCTTATTGATTTTTTATTATAAATTATTCCCTATAAATCTTATTTTCCCTACCTATCCCTACTTTGTAGCTGAAATCGATTCGGATGGGCTCTATTGGCTTACCTAACTGCGTCGTTCAAAACTACTCTTATTCTGAGATCAGGGGAACATCATCCCTGCTCAGTTAAATGATTGCTGGACTTATTCAACAGTCAATCTCAATTAATGAATCTTCAATACAGTCATCTCGTGACTCAAAATAATAATAATAATCATAACATTTGTTGGGAATCTTTTACTTTTGTATTTCATTATTGCTCAGTTCGAGTCATATATTTTTTCATCTTTCTTTATAGATACTACTTAATAATATTTGAAGCCTTGCTTTTCATTGATACAATTCACATTTTTATTCATTTTTAATTACTCTTTGTTTCATCTCATTTCATATTATAACTCTTAGAATGTTTAGTTTATTAATTTCGTTTTTTGATCATAGGCTTGTTTAATTTTACTTCCCATATTTTTCTAAATAGTTGTGGAAGTTGATCATTTTGATTGATATTTTTTTTTCATAATTTTTTAACTATCATAGTAAGTTAGTGCTTCTTACTAGTTAGGAATTTTTGTAGCTTATTCCTTTATAGTATGTTTTGCTTTTTATGCCTCATATTTTTGCTAAAGATTATTGTAACTTAATCTTATTTTGTAGGAATGCTCTTCAACTTCATTCCTTTATTATTATTTTTTATTTAAATATTATAGTAAGTTTGTGTTTCTTACTTTATATGGATTCTTGGTAACTTTATTTCTCCATTTTATAATTGGTCTAAAATATTATCGAAATATTTGTGTAAGCTGTCCTTACATAACTTTTTTGAATTTTGAAATTCATTTTTTATATTTTTCTTTATTACTTATTAGCAAACTTATTTGTTTGTATTATTATTTCTTTTTATTCAAAGTAACCTGGTTGGTTTTTCAATTCTAAGTTTTTTCAGTCATATTTGGCTGTCATAATATTTTTTAATTGATGCCTGATTGTATACCCCCCTTTTATTTTCTTAGTGATGGGGTTAGTAATTTTGTAAGTGTTATTGCCCTCCCTTGTCTTTCATGATAGTGTACGGTCCTACGTATAATAATAGTAACTTTTTTGTAATGCCTTCTATTGAGCTGGGTAATTCTCTGTTTTTTTTATCAGCACACTCTCTCCTATCTGGTACTTGATAGTGTTTTGATGGTTCTTAGAGTATTTATTTTTCTGTTGCTCTACCTTCTCTGCGATTCTGTTATAAACTCTTCTTTTTTCGAATTGGTATTCGATATTGGTGGGAAAGTTAATTAGGTCGTTTATCCCTCTAGGTGGTGGTCGCTCAAACATCATTGAGTATGGTGTGGCTTCTTGTGTCGGGTACCTGGTTAAAGTACGTTCGTCGATAGTTAGATTGGAAATAGGTTCTTCCTGGACTCCGTTGTCTTTGTCCTCTTACGTAATTTACCTGTGGTCGGTATCCTTGGCTGCTGTTATTATTGCCGTTTCCAGCGCGATAATAGTTATCATGACCATTCTGTGGGTAGTTACCCCTGTAGTTGTTCAGGAAATTGTTATTATAGTTCCCATTTCTGTTGAAGTTTCTGGGTATATTATTGCCCCGTTGGTTCCCTTGATAATTGTTAGGGTTGTTTTGTGGTGGCTTATTATCCCCCTGTTGGTTTGGTAGTGATGGTCCTTCATTTACTCTATTACTTCTGAAGCTCGATACTCTATTTTTCCTGTATTGCCACTCGTGCTCATGGCTCTCTAACAAACTACCCATGTCTTGAATGGTCTTTACCTGGCTGTACATTCGTGCTTTTTGTATGGCGTCGTCGTAATGGTAAGACAATTGTATCACAAGACACTCTTCCGGGATGCGTGGTTCCAAATTTCTTGCCATGCAGATCTTTTCCAGGAAGTAGGATGTGAGAGATTGTCCATTTTGACTCTCATACCTCCCGTTGCTTAGGTTATTGCGGACCATGTTCTGGGTCGATTCGGACCAGTATTTAGCCTTGAATTGGGTCTTAAATTCTTGAATGCTTTGGATGTCTGGTCTTGTGGCAGTCCACCAGTTGTCGTAGGTCTCTTTGAACATTTCGTCCAGCATCCCTCTTACTGTTGTCCATCGGGTCTCTCGATTTTTGATTATTAACTCTTCCACCCTCTTCAGGAATTCAATAGGGTTCCTTTTATAATTACGGAAGTTAATCATATCTCTATTGTCCGCGTTCATGATATGGTTACTGTTACATGGCCGGTCACACCAGGCATCCACTTCTTCCCGTAATGACTCTTCTAGCCTGTGCATCTCGTCAATCCTTAGTTTGTTTTTGTCTACTTTGCTGTCTATTTTATTTAAATTGCTGTACACTCCTTCCATTCTTTCTCCCAGGTCTGTTCGTACAGCTGCTA
This sequence comes from Magicicada septendecula, assembly GCA_034769895.1. Lineage (NCBI taxonomy): Eukaryota > Metazoa > Arthropoda > Insecta > Hemiptera > Cicadidae > Magicicada > Magicicada septendecula. Next base: position 944,785,240 of record CM068367.1, on the reverse strand, counting down.
TCTCCTTCTGGTTTTCTTCCCGGACTTGATGCATGTCCTTGTTCACCTGTTCACATCTTTTGGCTGTTTCTTCTTGGCATTCCTCAATTCTCCTTTTATTTTCTCCTTCAAGGTTGTTTATTTTATTGAGTACCTCCTCATGGACTTCAGAAACATTTTCGTTGGTTTTCTCTAGTTTCTCCAACGTCTCCACTAATTTTTCATTTGTTTCAGTGATCTGTTGTTTAGTTTCTAGCCAGTATTCCATCAATTGGTGTTGTAACGTTTCGTTGTTTTGGTTAATTGTTTGTCTTAACTCTTCCTTAGTACTTTCATTGGTACTAATTATTTTTTCATTGATTTGTTTCAAACTCTCCTCGCTCTTGTCAAATTTTTGGTTAATTTGTTTTAAACTCTCCTCGTTCTTGTCGAATTTCTCCTCCTGTTTCTTAAAATTTTCACTGGTTTCTTTCTTCATACTGTCTATTTTTTCATTCGTCAGTTTATTATTTTCCTCATTCTTGTCTAATTTATTGTTCATATTATTCATCATTTCCATTAATTTTAGTATGTTCGGGTTTCCTCTAACTTCTCCCTTGTCACCCGCCTGTAGTTCCATTTCTTTGTCTTGGGTCGGTTCTGTTGTGGTTATTGTTGTCTCCACTTCTTCAATCGATGTTCCTTCCTCTTCTTCCCCTCTATTTTCTTCCATTTCTTTCTCCTTCGCTAATTTTTCGATAATCCTCTTGTATGCATCTTGATCTCCTTTCGTGACCGCCGCTAGAATTTCGTATCTTCCTTTCTTCTAGTCCCACCAGTTGGTCGCCAATTTTATAACTAATCGATGTCCTGCCTTCTTTAAAGCCCCGCGAGGGAAGCCAATTTTATAACTAATTACTCGTGTGCCGTCGTCGTTCTTAACGTCTTCTGTAAAATGTAGAATTGTGTCAGAGTGTAACTTGTGTATGTGTGTCTTACCAATTCGTCCTCTCACGGTAACGTAACTTCGATGCTTGGGTCCGTAGCGAACGTACGAATAACCAGGTATCGTAGTCCCAGATCTGAGGTTCACTAGGAGTGTATACTTCCCGGGTGGCGCCAAATTGTTTATTTAAAACAATTAAAATGTCTTATTATCAGCGATTCTGCTCAGACGGTGTGAAGGATTCAATTTGTCCCGCCGTTTCTCGAGTTGTATGATCGAGCCGGCAGTTACCGTATTCGCTGCTTGAGTGCTAGTTATCACGTCAGAGACGTTCGCTGTGAATTATAATTTTAAGAATACACTTTCCTACTGAAAATAAAACACATTTTTACATACACAGTATTGATTTATTAGCGACTTGATATTACTGTTTTCATAGACACAAGCTATATTTGATTTCTTATACAATTTTGCACTGGTTATTTTCTTTACCGTATTCGCTGCTTGAGCGCTAGTTATCACGTCAGAGACGTTCGCTGTGAATTATAATTTTAAGAATACACTTTCCTACTGAAAATAAAACACATTTTTATATACACAGTATTGATTTATTAGCGACTTGATATTACTGTTTTCATAGACACAAGCTATATTTGATTTCTTATACAATTTTGCACTGGTTATTTTCTTTACCGTATTCGCTGCTTGAGCGCTAGTTATCACGTCAGAGACGTTCGCTGTGAATTATAATTTTAAGAATACACTTTCCTACTGAAAATAAAACACATTTTTACATACACAGTATTGATTTATTAGCGACTTGATATTACTGTTTTCATAGACACAAGCTATATTTGATTTCTTATAAAATTTTGCACTGGTTATTTCTTTATGAGACTTTTCTCTCTGGGTTTTACAATCGATTTTGAACGTGATTAACATACAGTATGTCGTTCTACCAAATAAGTCAACAAATAATTTTGTTCAATTCGTTCTGGATTCTTTTGATCACGTTAAAAGGCTCAGATGCAATTACAATAATAAAAATACACAACCTTACAATGTTTCTACTTAAATATTGTAACGTGTAACTATAAATGGTTTGTTGAAGTGTAGTACAAGTGTTTTAAAAGTTCGTACATTACTGCTAGGTTAGTTTTATAATTTTACAAATTTTCTGTGTCTTAATATTTTTATTTAATCTTTGAAAGAGAATAAAATTGATTCAGTGGTATTTCATAATATAGTGAGAAATATTCAAAGTGCGTTATTTCGGAAGTTGAGATAATTTAATGGATACTTAACAGCTTTGTAGCATGTGATTAATCTGTTGGTCTGGACTGAAGGAATGTGGCCACAATATAATTCAGTTTTCGTTTATTCGGGCTTCGGGCATCTTTTTCAAAGTATTTAGATTCATTTATTCACTTCGTTTTGAAATAAAACGTCTTCTCCATCAGGTAATTGAGTTCAGTGATAGTCAGCCTTCTTCTCGTTCGATTTTGATAATTTAGTTTACTTTTAAAACATTTTAAATAAGAAAATAGGTTGTTCTGAATTCTGGCGTCTGTTTTACCTGAGCGTCACTTTCTGAGTAAAGATATTCAACGGTAATTTCGTCTTCAACCGTTGTTTCCATGGTTACCAAATTATTCTGATTGGGCTAGCTTGACATAAATCCATTGTTATCAAAATTTGAATTCTTTTCAAATCTTCCTATATCTTCTGACTTCCTTCCTTCCATTATCTTCCTTCTTAAGTATTATTTATTAGCACTGTCATTTGTATTTTCTCACAAAGATTATTTTGGTATCCCACAATATTGGGTTTTTTCATGTTTTATAAGTTTACAATTAATTTAATATTTACTAATTACATTTCTCTGTTTATATAATTCCTTATTTTAATATTTTGTTTTTAATAACATTTACCATTCATCCTTGGTTAATTAGTCACCTTGGATTTGTTACTTGGCTATTTTCATATAATTAGCATTTGTTTATGTTTGACCGTTAGGCCTGTTTCAAGTCTAAGTAGCCATTACTGGTTTTTGATTGTTTCATACACATTATATCTTATTTTGTCCTAGATCGTTATTTTGTTTTCTATAATAAGGTTTATTATCTATGGATGTGTTTTGGTTCAGTCTTTGTGTGATTTTTGTGTGTAACAACTATGTAATTCAATATTTCTTGCTAATTATTTCCTAACAGTTTTCTCTTTTATAACTCGAACATTGTTTTCTTTACTTATTTTAATTACTCTGCCAATGTCAACAATATGGCTATTAATTACTATTTATTTATCATATAACATATAATATTTTGGTCTATGTCTGGGATAATTACCCAATCCATCTTCTATTCATAAACAATTGTTTATACCTACTTATAGTTATCAAAACTGATCTGAATTTGGCGATGTTATATATTGCCCTTCCACCAAAATTGATCATTTTATAAAACGTGATTCTAAGTTTGATGAAGTTATCAATTGTATTGTATCATTTTCTTCTTAAATTCTCCTGCTTCTCATTCATTTTTTATGCTTAATTCTGTATCTTTATTTCCATTCTTCTGATTCTTTTCTTCATTATTTTCTCATATTGCGAACTGGCTTATTGATTTTTTATTATAAATTATTCCCTATAAATCTTATTTTCCCTACCTATCCCTACTTTGTAGCTGAAATCGATTCGGATGGGCTCTATTGGCTTACCTAACTGCGTCGTTCAAAACTACTCTTATTCTGAGATCAGGGGAACATCATCCCTGCTCAGTTAAATGATTGCTGGACTTATTCAACAGTCAATCTCAATTAATGAATCTTCAATACAGTCATCTCGTGACTCAAAATAATAATAATAATCATAACATTTGTTGGGAATCTTTTACTTTTGTATTTCATTATTGCTCAGTTCGAGTCATATATTTTTTCATCTTTCTTTATAGATACTACTTAATAATATTTGAAGCCTTGCTTTTCATTGATACAATTCACATTTTTATTCATTTTTAATTACTCTTTGTTTCATCTCATTTCATATTATAACTCTTAGAATGTTTAGTTTATTAATTTCGTTTTTTGATCATAGGCTTGTTTAATTTTACTTCCCATATTTTTCTAAATAGTTGTGGAAGTTGATCATTTTGATTGATATTTTTTTTTCATAATTTTTTAACTATCATAGTAAGTTAGTGCTTCTTACTAGTTAGGAATTTTTGTAGCTTATTCCTTTATAGTATGTTTTGCTTTTTATGCCTCATATTTTTGCTAAAGATTATTGTAACTTAATCTTATTTTGTAGGAATGCTCTTCAACTTCATTCCTTTATTATTATTTTTTATTTAAATATTATAGTAAGTTTGTGTTTCTTACTTTATATGGATTCTTGGTAACTTTATTTCTCCATTTTATAATTGGTCTAAAATATTATCGAAATATTTGTGTAAGCTGTCCTTACATAACTTTTTTGAATTTTGAAATTCATTTTTTATATTTTTCTTTATTACTTATTAGCAAACTTATTTGTTTGTATTATTATTTCTTTTTATTCAAAGTAACCTGGTTGGTTTTTCAATTCTAAGTTTTTTCAGTCATATTTGGCTGTCATAATATTTTTTAATTGATGCCTGATTGTATACCCCCCTTTTATTTTCTTAGTGATGGGGTTAGTAATTTTGTAAGTGTTATTGCCCTCCCTTGTCTTTCATGATAGTGTACGGTCCTACGTATAATAATAGTAACTTTTTTGTAATGCCTTCTATTGAGCTGGGTAATTCTCTGTTTTTTTTATCAGCACACTCTCTCCTATCTGGTACTTGATAGTGTTTTGATGGTTCTTAGAGTATTTATTTTTCTGTTGCTCTACCTTCTCTGCGATTCTGTTATAAACTCTTCTTTTTTCGAATTGGTATTCGATATTGGTGGGAAAGTTAATTAGGTCGTTTATCCCTCTAGGTGGTGGTCGCTCAAACATCATTGAGTATGGTGTGGCTTCTTGTGTCGGGTACCTGGTTAAAGTACGTTCGTCGATAGTTAGATTGGAAATAGGTTCTTCCTGGACTCCGTTGTCTTTGTCCTCTTACGTAATTTACCTGTGGTCGGTATCCTTGGCTGCTGTTATTATTGCCGTTTCCAGCGCGATAATAGTTATCATGACCATTCTGTGGGTAGTTACCCCTGTAGTTGTTCAGGAAATTGTTATTATAGTTCCCCTTTCTGTTGAAGTTTCTGGGTATATTATTGCCCCGTTGGTTCCCTTGATAATTGTTAGGGTTGTTTTGTGGTGGCTTATTATCCCCCTGTTGGTTTGGTAGTGATGGTCCTTCATTTACTCTATTACTTCTGAAGCTCGATACTCTATTTTTCCTGTATTGCCACTCGTGCTCATGGCTCTCTAACAAACTACCCATGTCTTGAATGGTCTTTACCTGGCTGTACATTCGTGCTTTTTGTATGGCGTCGTCGTAATGGTAAGACAATTGTATCACAAGACACTCTTCCGGGATGCGTGGTTCCAAATTTCTTGCCATGCAGATCTTTTCCAGGAAGTAGGATGTGAGAGATTGTCCATTTTGACTCTCATACCTCCCGTTGCTTAGGTTATTGCGGACCATGTTCTGGGTCGATTCGGACCAGTATTTAGCCTTGAATTGGGTCTTAAATTCTTGAATGCTTTGGATGTCTGGTCTTGTGGCAGTCCACCAGTTGTCGTAGGTCTCTTTGAACATTTCGTCCAGCATCCCTCTTACTGTTGTCCATCGGGTCTCTCGATTTTTGATTATTAACTCTTCCACCCTCTTCAGGAATTCAATAGGGTTCCTTTTATAATTACGGAAGTTAATCATATCTCTATTGTCCGCGTTCATGATATGGTTACTGTTACATGGCCGGTCACACCAGGCATCCACTTCTTCCCGTAATGACTCTTCTAGCCTGTGCATCTCGTCAATCCTTAGTTTGTTTTTGTCTACTTTGCTGTCTATTTTATTTAAATTGCTGTACACTCCTTCCATTCTTTCTCCCAGGTCTGTTCGTACAGCTGCTATCTCCTTCTGGTTTTCTTCCCGGACTTGATGCATGTCCTTGTTCACCTGTTCACATCTTTTGGCTGTTTCTTCTTGGCATTCCTCAATTCTCCTTTTATTTTCTCCTTCAAGGTTGTTTATTTTATTGAGTACCTCCTCATGGACTTCAGAAACATTTTCGTTGGTTTTCTCTAGTTTCTCCAACGTCTCCACTAATTTTTCATTTGTTTCAGTGATCTGTTGTTTAGTTTCTAGCCAGTATTCCATCAATTGGTGTTGTAACGTTTCGTTGTTTTGGTTAATTGTTTGTCTTAACTCTTCCTTAGTACTTTCATTGGTACTAATTATTTTTTCATTGATTTGTTTCAAACTCTCCTCGCTCTTGTCAAATTTTTGGTTAATTTGTTTTAAACTCTCCTCGTTCTTGTCGAATTTCTCCTCCTGTTTCTTAAAATTTTCACTGGTTTCTTTCTTCATACTGTCTATTTTTTCATTCGTCAGTTTATTATTTTCCTCATTCTTGTCTAATTTATTGTTCATATTATTCATCATTTCCATTAATTTTAGTATGTTCGGGTTTCCTCTAACTTCTCCCTTGTCACCCGCCTGTAGTTCCATTTCTTTGTCTTGGGTCGGTTCTGTTGTGGTTATTGTTGTCTCCACTTCTTCAATCGATGTTCCTTCCTCTTCTTCCCCTCTATTTTCTTCCATTTCTTTCTCCTTCGCTAATTTTTCGATAATCCTCTTGTATGCATCTTGATCTCCTTTCGTGACCGCCGCTAGAATTTCGTATCTTCCTTTCTTCTAGTCCCACCAGTTGGTCGCCAATTTTATAACTAATCGATGTCCTGCCTTCTTTAAAGCCCCGCGAGGGAAGCCAATTTTATAACTAATTACTCGTGTGCCGTCGTCGTCCTTAACGTCTTCTGTAAAATGTAGAATTGTGTCAGAGTGTAACTTGTGTATGTGTGTCTTACCAATTCGTCCTCTCACGGTAACGTAACTTCGATGCTTGGGTCCGTAGCGAACGTACGAATAACCAGGTATCGTAGTCCCAGATCTGAGGTTCACTTGGAGTGTATACTTCCCGGGTGGCGCCAAATTGTTTATTTAAAACAATTAAAATTTCTTATTATCAGCGATTCTGCTCAGACGGTGTGAAGGATTCAATTTGTCCCGCCGTTTCTCGAGTTGTATGATCGAGCCGGCAGTTACCGTATTCGCTGCTTGAGTGCTAGTTATCACGTCAGAGACGTTCGCTGTGAATTATAATTTTAAGAATACACTTTCCTACTGAAAATAAAACACATTTTTACATACACAGTATTGATTTATTAGCCACTTGATATTACTGTTTTCATAGACACAAGCTATATTTGATTTCTTATACAATTTTGCACTGGTTATTTTCTTTACCGTATTCGCTGCTTGAGCGCTAGTTATCACGTCAGAGACGTTCGCTGTGAATTATAATTTTAAGAATACACTTTCCTACTGAAAATAAAACACATTTTTATATACACAGTATTGATTTATTAGCGACTTGATATTACTGTTTTCATAGACACAAGCTATATTTGATTTCTTATACAATTTTGCACTGGTTATTTTCTTTACCGTATTCGCTGCTTGAGCGCTAGTTATCACGTCAGAGACGTTCTCTGTGAATTATAATTTTAAGAATACACTTTCCTACTGAAAATAAAACACATTTTTACATACACAGTATTGATTTATTAGCGACTTGATATTACTGTTTTCATAGACACAAGCTATATTTGATTTCTTATAAAATTTTGCACTGGTTATTTCTTTATGAGACTTTTCTCTCTGGGTTTTACAATCGATTTTGAACGTGATTAACATACAGTATGTCGTTCTACCAAATAAGTCAACAAATAATTTTGTTCAATTCGTTCTGGATTCTTTTGATCACGTTAAAAGGCTCAGATGCAATTACAATAATAAAAATACACAACCTTACAATGTTTCTACTTAAATATTGTAACGTGTAACTATAAATGGTTTGTTGAAGTGTAGTACAAGTGTTTTAAAAGTTCGTACATTACTGCTAGGTTAGTTTTATAATTTTACAAATTTTCTGTGTCTTAATATTTTTATTTAATCTTTGAAAGAGAATAAAATTGATTCAGTGGTATTTCATAATATAGTGAGAAATATTCAAAGTGCGTTATTTCGGAAGTTGAGATAATTTAATGGATACTTAACAGCTTTGTAGCATGTGATTAATCTGTTGGTCTGGACTGAAGGAATGTGGCCACAATATAATTCAGTTTTCGTTTATTCGGGCTTCGGGCATCTTTTTCAAAGTATTTAGATTCATTTATTCACTTCGTTTTGAAATAAAACGTCTTCTCCATCAGGTAATTGAGTTCAGTGATAGTCAGCCTTCTTCTCGTTCGATTTTGATAATTTAGTTTACTTTTAAAACATTTTAAATAAGAAAATAGGTTGTTCTGAATTCTGGCGTCTGTTTTACCTGAGCGTCACTTTCTGAGTAAAGATATTCAACGGTAATTTCGTCTTCAACCGTTGTTTCCATGGTTACCAAATTATTCTGATTGGGCTAGCTTGACATAAATCCATTGTTATCAAAATTTGAATTCTTTTCAAATCTTCCTATATCTTCTGACTTCCTTCCTTCCATTATCTTCCTTCTTAAGTATTATTTATTAGCACTGTCATTTGTATTTTCTCACAAAGATTATTTTGGTATCCCACAATATTGGGTTTTTTCATGTTTTATAAGTTTACAATTAATTTAATATTTACTAATTACATTTCTCTGTTTATATAATTCCTTATTTTAATATTTTGTTTTTAATAACATTTACCATTCATCCTTGGTTAATTAGTCACCTTGGATTTGTTACTTGGCTATTTTCATATAATTAGCATTTGTTTATGTTTGACCGTTAGGCCTGTTTCAAGTCTAAGTAGCCATTACTGGTTTTTGATTGTTTCATACACATTATATCTTATTTTGTCCTAGATCGTTATTTTGTTTTCTATAATAAGGTTTATTATCTATGGATGTGTTTTGGTTCAGTCTTTGTGTGATTTTTGTGTGTAACAACTATGTAATTCAATATTTCTTGCTAATTATTTCCTAACAGTTTTCTCTTTTATAACTCGAACATTGTTTTCTTTACTTATTTTAATTACTCTGCCAATGTCAACAATATGGCTATTAATTACTATTTATTTATCATATAACATATAATATTTTGGTCTATGTCTGGGATAATTACCCAATCCATCTTCTATTCATAAACAATTGTTTATACCTACTTATAGTTATCAAAACTGATCTGAATTTGGCGATGTTATATAATGCCCTTCCACCAAAATTGATCATTTTATAAAACGTGATTCTAAGTTTGATGAAATTATCAATTGTATTGTATCATTTTCCTCTTAAATTCTCCTGCTTCTCATTCATTTTTTATGCTTAATTCTGTATCTTTATTTCCATTCTTCTGATTCTTTTCTTCATTATTTTCTCATATTGCGAACTGGCTTATTGATTTTTTATTATAAATTATTCCCTATAAATCTTATTTTCCCTACCTATCCCTACTTTGTAGCTGAAATCGATTCGGATGGGCTCTATTGGCTTACCTAACTGCGTCGTTCAAAACTACTCTTATTCTGAGATCAGGGGAACATCATCCCTGCTCAGTTAAATGATTGCTGGACTTATTCAACAGTCAATCTCAATTAATGAATCTTCAATACAGTCATCTCGTGACTCAAAATAATAATAATAATCATAACATTTGTTGGGAATCTTTTACTTTTGTATTTCATTATTGCTCAGTTCGAGTCATATATTTTTTCATCTTTCTTTATAGATACTACTTAATAATATTTGAAGCCTTGCTTTTCATTGATACAATTCACATTTTTATTCATTTTTAATTACTCTTTGTTTCATCTCATTTCATATTATAACTCTTAGAATGTTTAGTTTATTAATTTCGTTTTTTGATCATAGGCTTGTTTAATTTTACTTCCCATATTTTTCTAAATAGTTGTGGAAGTTGATCATTTTGATTGATATTTTTTTTTCATAATTTTTTAACTATCATAGTAAGTTAGTGCTTCTTACTAGTTAGGAATTTTTGTAGCTTATTCCTTTATAGTATGTTTTGCTTTTTATGCCTCATATTTTTGCTAAAGATTATTGTAACTTAATCTTATTTTGTAGGAATGCTCTTCAACTTCATTCCTTTATTATTATTTTTTATTTAAATATTATAGTAAGTTTGTGTTTCTTACTTTATATGGATTCTTGGTAACTTTATTTCTCCATTTTATAATTGGTCTAAAATATTATCGAAATATTTGTGTAAGCTGTCCTTACATAACTTTTTTGAATTTTGAAATTCATTTTTTATATTTTTCTTTATTACTTATTAGCAAACTTATTTGTTTGTATTATTATTTCTTTTTATTCAAAGTAACCTGGTTGGTTTTTCAATTCTAAGTTTTTTCAGTCATATTTGGCTGTCATAATATTTTTTAATTGATGCCTGATTGTATACCCCCCTTTTATTTTCTTAGTGATGGGGTTAGTAATTTTGTAAGTGTTATTGCCCTCCCTTGTCTTTCATGATAGTGTACGGTCCTACGTATAATAATAGTAACTTTTTTGTAATGCCTTCTATTGAGCTGGGTAATTCTCTGTTTTTTTTATCAGCACACTCTCTCCTATCTGGTACTTGATAGTGTTTTGATGGTTCTTAGAGTATTTATTTTTCTGTTGCTCTACCTTCTCTGCGATTCTGTTATAAACTCTTCTTTTTTCGAATTGGTATTCGATATTGGTGGGAAAGTTAATTAGGTCGTTTATCCCTCTAGGTGGTGGTCGCTCAAACATCATTGAGTATGGTGTGGCTTCTTGTGTCGGGTACCTGGTTAAAGTACGTTCGTCGATAGTTAGATTGGAAATAGGTTCTTCCTGGACTCCGTTGTCTTTGTCCTCTTACGTAATTTACCTGTGGTCGGTATCCTTGGCTGCTGTTATTATTGCCGTTTCCAGCGCGATAATAGTTATCATGACCATTCTGTGGGTAGTTACCCCTGTAGTTGTTCAGGAAATTGTTATTATAGTTCCCCTTTCTGTTGAAGTTTCTGGGTATATTATTGCCCCGTTGGTTCCCTTGATAATTGTTAGGGTTGTTTTGTGGTGGCTTATTATCCCCCTGTTGGTTTGGTAGTGATGGTCCTTCATTTACTCTATTACTTCTGAAGCTCGATACTCTATTTTTCCTGTATTGCCACTCGTGCTCATGGCTCTCTAACAAACTACCCATGTCTTGAATGGTCTTTACCTGGCTGTACATTCGTGCTTTTTGTATGGCGTCGTCGTAATGGTAAGACAATTGTATCACAAGACACTCTTCCGGGATGCGTGGTTCCAAATTTCTTGCCATGCAGATCTTTTCCAGGAAGTAGGATGTGAGAGATTGTCCATTTTGACTCTCATACCTCCCGTTGCTTAGGTTATTGCGGACCATGTTCTGGGTCGATTCGGACCAGTATTTAGCCTTGAATTGGGTCTTAAATTCTTGAATGCTTTGGATGTCTGGTCTTGTGGCAGTCCACCAGTTGTCGTAGGTCTCTTTGAACATTTCGTCCAGCATCCCTCTTACTGTTGTCCATCGGGTCTCTCGATTTTTGATTATTAACTCTTCCACCCTCTTCAGGAATTCAATAGGGTTCCTTTTATAATTACGGAAGTTAATCATATCTCTATTGTCCGCGTTCATGATATGGTTACTGTTACATGGCCGGTCACACCAGGCATCCACTTCTTCCCGTAATGACTCTTCTAGCCTGTGCATCTCGTCAATCCTTAGTTTGTTTTTGTCTACTTTGCTGTCTATTTTATTTAAATTGCTGTACACTCCTTCCATTCTTTCTCCCAGGTCTGTTCGTACAGCTGCTATCTCCTTCTGGTTTTCTTCCCGGACTTGATGCATGTCCTTGTTCACCTGTTCACATCTTTTGGCTGTTTCTTCTTGGCATTCCTCAATTCTCCTTTTATTTTCTCCTTCAAGGTTGTTTATTTTATTGAGTACCTCCTCATGGACTTCAGAAACATTTTCGTTGGTTTTCTCTAGTTTCTCCAACGTCTCCACTAATTTTTCATTTGTTTCAGTGATCTGTTGTTTAGTTTCTAGCCAGTATTCCATCAATTGGTGTTGTAACGTTTCGTTGTTTTGGTTAATTGTTTGTCTTAACTCTTCCTTAGTACTTTCATTGGTACTAATTATTTTTTCATTGATTTGTTTCAAACTCTCCTCGCTCTTGTCAAATTTTTGGTTAATTTGTTTTAAACTCTCCTCGTTCTTGTCGAATTTCTCCTCCTGTTTCTTAAAATTTTCACTGGTTTCTTTCTTCATACTGTCTATTTTTTCATTCGTCAGTTTATTATTTTCCTCATTCTTGTCTAATTTATTGTTCATATTATTCATCATTTCCATTAATTTTAGTATGTTCGGGTTTCCTCTAACTTCTCCCTTGTCACCCGCCTGTAGTTCCATTTCTTTGTCTTGGGTCGGTTCTGTTGTGGTTATTGTTGTCTCCACTTCTTCAATCGATGTTCCTTCCTCTTCTTCCCCTCTATTTTCTTCCATTTCTTTCTCCTTCGCTAATTTTTCGATAATCCTCTTGTATGCATCTTGATCTCCTTTCGTGACCGCCGCTAGAATTTCGTATCTTCCTTTCTTCTAGTCCCACCAGTTGGTCGCCAATTTTATAACTAATCGATGTCCTGCCTTCTTTAAAGCCCCGCGAGGGAAGCCAATTTTATAACTAATTACTCGTGTGCCGTCGTCGTCCTTAACGTCTTCTGTAAAATGTAGAATTGTGTCAGAGTGTAACTTGTGTATGTGTGTCTTACCAATTCGTCCTCTCACGGTAACGTAACTTCGATGCTTGGGTCCGTAGCGAACGTACGAATAACCAGGTATCGTAGTCCCAGATCTGAGGTTCACTTGGAGTGTATACTTCCCGGGTGGCGCCAAATTGTTTATTTAAAACAATTAAAATTTCTTATTATCAGCGATTCTGCTCAGACGGTGTGAAGGATTCAATTTGTCCCGCCGTTTCTCGAGTTGTATGATCGAGCCGGCAGTTACCGTATTCGCTGCTTGAGTGCTAGTTATCACGTCAGAGACGTTCGCTGTGAATTATAATTTTAAGAATACACTTTCCTACTGAAAATAAAACACATTTTTACATACACAGTATTGATTTATTAGCGACTTGATATTACTGTTTTCATAGACACAAGCTATATTTGATTTCTTATACAATTTTGCACTGGTTATTTTCTTTACCGTATTCGCTGCTTGAGCGCTAGTTATCACGTCAGAGACGTTCGCTGTGAATTATAATTTTAAGAATACACTTTCCTACTGAAAATAAAACACATTTTTATATACACAGTATTGATTTATTAGCGACTTGATATTACTGTTTTCATAGACACAAGCTATATTTGATTTCTTATACAATTTTGCACTGGTTATTTTCTTTACCGTATTCGCTGCTTGAGCGCTAGTTATCACGTCAGAGACGTTCTCTGTGAATTATAATTTTAAGAATACACTTTCCTACTGAAAATAAAACACATTTTTACATACACAGTATTGATTTATTAGCGACTTGATATTACTGTTTTCATAGACACAAGCTATATTTGATTTCTTATAAAATTTTGCACTGGTTATTTCTTTATGAGACTTTTCTCTCTGGGTTTTACAATCGATTTTGAACGTGATTAACATACAGTATGTCGTTCTACCAAATAAGTCAACAAATAATTTTGTTCAATTCGTTCTGGATTCTTTTGATCACGTTAAAAGGCTCAGATGCAATTACAATAATAAAAATACACAACCTTACAATGTTTCTACTTAAATATTGTAACGTGTAACTATAAATGGTTTGTTGAAGTGTAGTACAAGTGTTTTAAAAGTTCGTACATTACTGCTAGGTTAGTTTTATAATTTTACAAATTTTCTGTGTCTTAATATTTTTATTTAATCTTTGAAAGAGAATAAAATTGATTCAGTGGTATTTCATAATATAGTGAGAAATATTCAAAGTGCGTTATTTCGGAAGTTGAGATAATTTAATGGATACTTAACAGCTTTGTAGCATGTGATTAATCTGGTGGTCTGGACTGAAGGAATGTGGCCACAATATAATTCAGTTTTCGTTTATTCGGGCTTCGGGCATCTTTTTCAAAGTATTTAGATTCATTTATTCACTTCGTTTTGAAATAAAACGTCTTCTCCATCAGGTAATTGAGTTCAGTGATAGTCAGCCTTCTTCTCGTTCGATTTTGATAATTTAGTTTACTTTTAAAACATTTTAAATAAGAAAATAGGTTGTTCTGAATTCTGGCGTCTGTTTTACCTGAGCGTCACTTTCTGAGTAAAGATATTCAACGGTAATTTCGTCTTCAACCGTTGTTTCCATGGTTACCAAATTATTCTGATGGGGCTAGCTTGACATAAATCCATTGTTATCAAAATTTGAATTCTTTTCAAATCTTCCTATATCTTCTGACTTCCTTCCTTCCATTATCTTCCTTCTTAAGTATTATTTATTAGCACTGTCATTTGTATTTTCTCACAAAGATTATTTTGGTATCCCACAATATTGGGTTTTTTCATGTTTTATAAGTTTACAATTAATTTAATATTTACTAATTACATTTCTCTGTTTATATAATTCCTTATTTTAATATTTTGTTTTTAATAACATTTACCATTCATCCTTGGTTAATTAGTCACCTTGGATTTGTTACTTGGCTATTTTCATATAATTAGCATTTGTTTATGTTTGACCGTTAGGCCTGTTTCAAGTCTAAGTAGCCATTACTGGTTTTTGATTGTTTCATACACATTATATCTTATTTTGTCCTAGATCGTTATTTTGTTTTCTATAATAAGGTTTATTATCTATGGATGTGTTTTGGTTCAGTCTTTGTGTGATTTTTGTGTGTAACAACTATGTAATTCAATATTTCTTGCTAATTATTTCCTAACAGTTTTCTCTTTTATAACTCGAACATTGTTTTCTTTACTTATTTTAATTACTCTGCCAATGTCAACAATATGGCTATTAATTACTATTTATTTATCATATAACATATAATATTTTGGTCTATGTCTGGGATAATTACCCAATCCATCTTCTATTCATAAACAATTGTTTATACCTACTTATAGTTATCAAAACTGATCTGAATTTGGCGATGTTATATAATGCCCTTCCACCAAAATTGATCATTTTATAAAACGTGATTCTAAGTTTGATGAAATTATCAATTGTATTGTATCATTTTCCTCTTAAATTCTCCTGCTTCTCATTCATTTTTTATGCTTAATTCTGTATCTTTATTTCCATTCTTCTGATTCTTTTCTTCATTATTTTCTCATATTGCGAACTGGCTTATTGATTTTTTATTATAAATTATTCCCTATAAATCTTATTTTCCCTACCTATCCCTACTTTGTAGCTGAAATCGATTCGGATGGGCTCTATTGGCTTACCTAACTGCGTCGTTCAAAACTACTCTTATTCTGAGATCAGGGGAACATCATCCCTGCTCAGTTAAATGATTGCTGGACTTATTCAACAGTCAATCTCAATTAATGAATCTTCAATACAGTCATCTCGTGACTCAAAATAATAATAATAATCATAACATTTGTTGGGAATCTTTTACTTTTGTATTTCATTATTGCTCAGTTCGAGTCATATATTTTTTCATCTTTCTTTATAGATACTACTTAATAATATTTGAAGCCTTGCTTTTCATTGATACAATTCACATTTTTATTCATTTTTAATTACTCTTTGTTTCATCTCATTTCATATTATAACTCTTAGAATGTTTAGTTTATTAATTTCGTTTTTTGATCATAGGCTTGTTTAATTTTACTTCCCATATTTTTCTAAATAGTTGTGGAAGTTGATCATTTTGATTGATATTTTTTTTTCATAATTTTTTAACTATCATAGTAAGTTAGTGCTTCTTACTAGTTAGGAATTTTTGTAGCTTATTCCTTTATAGTATGTTTTGCTTTTTATGCCTCATATTTTTGCTAAAGATTATTGTAACTTAATCTTATTTTGTAGGAATGCTCTTCAACTTCATTCCTTTATTATTATTTTTTATTTAAATATTATAGTAAGTTTGTGTTTCTTACTTTATATGGATTCTTGGTAACTTTATTTCTCCATTTTATAATTGGTCTAAAATATTATCGAAATATTTGTGTAAGCTGTCCTTACATAACTTTTTTGAATTTTGAAATTCATTTTTTATATTTTTCTTTATTACTTATTAGCAAACTTATTTGTTTGTATTATTATTTCTTTTTATTCAAAGTAACCTGGTTGGTTTTTCAATTCTAAGTTTTTTCAGTCATATTTGGCTGTCATAATATTTTTTAATTGATGCCTGATTGTATACCCCCCTTTTATTTTCTTAGTGATGGGGTTAGTAATTTTGTAAGTGTTATTGCCCTCCCTTGTCTTTCATGATAGTGTACGGTCCTACGTATAATAATAGTAACTTTTTTGTAATGCCTTCTATTGAGCTGGGTAATTCTCTGTTTTTTTTATCAGCACACTCTCTCCTATCTGGTACTTGATAGTGTTTTGATGGTTCTTAGAGTATTTATTTTTCTGTTGCTCTACCTTCTCTGCGATTCTGTTATAAACTCTTCTTTTTTCGAATTGGTATTCGATATTGGTGGGAAAGTTAATTAGGTCGTTTATCCCTCTAGGTGGTGGTCGCTCAAACATCATTGAGTATGGTGTGGCTTCTTGTGTCGGGTACCTGGTTAAAGTACGTTCGTCGATAGTTAGATTGGAAATAGTTTCTTCCTGGACTCCGTTGTCTTTGTCCTCTTACGTAATTTACCTGTGGTCGGTATCCTTGGCTGCTGTTATTATTGCCGTTTCCAGCGCGATAATAGTTATCATGACCATTCTGTGGGTAGTTACCCCTGTAGTTGTTCAGGAAATTGTTATTATAGTTCCCATTTCTGTTGAAGTTTCTGGGTATATTATTGCCCCGTTGGTTCCCTTGATAATTGTTAGGGTTGTTTTGTGGTGGCTTATTATCCCCCTGTTGGTTTGGTAGTGATGGTCCTTCATTTACTCTATTACTTCTGAAGCTCGATACTCTATTTTTCCTGTATTGCCACTCGTGCTCATGGCTCTCTAACAAACTACCCATGTCTTGAATGGTCTTTACCTGGCTGTACATTCGTGCTTTTTGTATGGCGTCGTCGTAATGGTAAGACAATTGTATCACAAGACACTCTTCCGGGATGCGTGGTTCCAAATTTCTTGCCATGCAGATCTTTTCCAGGAAGTAGGATGTGAGAGATTGTCCATTTTGACTCTCATACCTCCCGTTGCTTAGGTTATTGCGGACCATGTTCTGGGTCGATTCGGACCAGTATTTAGCCTTGAATTGGGTCTTAAATTCTTGAATGCTTTGGATGTCTGGTCTTGTGGCAGTCCACCAGTTGTCGTAGGTCTCTTTGAACATTTCGTCCAGCATCCCTCTTACTGTTGTCCATCGGGTCTCTCGATTTTTGATTATTAACTCTTCCACCCTCTTCAGGAATTCAATAGGGTTCCTTTTATAATTACGGAAGTTAATCATATCTCTATTGTCCGCGTTCATGATATGGTTACTGTTACATGGCCGGTCACACCAGGCATCCACTTCTTCCCGTAATGACTCTTCTAGCCTGTGCATCTCGTCAATCCTTAGTTTGTTTTTGTCTACTTTGCTGTCTATTTTATTTAAATTGCTGTACACTCCTTCCATTCTTTCTCCCAGGTCTGTTCGTACAGCTGCTATCTCCTTCTGGTTTTCTTCCCGGACTTGATGCATGTCCTTGTTCACCTGTTCACATCTTTTGGCTGTTTCTTCTTGGCATTCCTCAATTCTCCTTTTATTTTCTCCTTCAAGGTTGTTTATTTTATTGAGTACCTCCTCATGGACTTCAGAAACATTTTCGTTGGTTTTCTCTAGTTTCTCCAACGTCTCCACTAATTTTTCATTTGTTTCAGTGATCTGTTGTTTAGTTTCTAGCCAGTATTCCATCAATTGGTGTTGTACCGTTTCGTTGTTTTGGTTAATTGTTTGTCTTAACTCTTCCTTAGTACTTTCATTGGTACTAATTATTTTTTCATTGATTTGTTTCAAACTCTCCTCACTCTTGTCAAATTTTTGGTTAATTTGTTTTACTCGTTCTTGTCGAATTTCTCCTCCTGTTTCTTAAAATTTTCACTGGTTTCTTTCTTCATACTGTCTATTTTTTCATTCGTCAGTTTATTATTTTCCTCATTCTTGTCTAATTTATTGTTCATATTATTCATCATTTCCATTAATTTTAGTATGTTCGGGTTTCCTCTAACTTCTCCCTTGTCACCCGCCTGTAGTTCCATTTCTTTGTCTTGGGTCGGTTCTGTTGTGGTTATTGTTGTCTCCACTTCTTCAATCGATGTTCCTTCCTCTTCTTCCCCTCTATTTTCTTCCATTTCTTTCTCCTTCGCTAATTTTTCGATAATCCTCTTGTATGCATCTTGATCTCCTTTCGTGACCGCCGCTAGAATTTCGTATCTTCCTTTCTTCTAGTCCCACCAGTTGGTCGCCAATTTTATAACTAATCGATGTCCTGCCTTCTTTAAAGCCCCGCGAGGGAAGCCAATTTTATAACTAATTACTCGTGTGCCGTCGTCGTTCTTAACGTCTTCTGTAAAATGTAGAATTGTGTCAGAGTGTAACTTGTGTATGTGTGTCTTACCAATTCGTCCTCTCACGGTAACGTAACTTCGATGCTTGGGTCCGTAGCGAACGTACGAATAACCAGGTATCGTAGTCCCAGATCTGAGGTTCACTAGGAGTGTATACTTCCCGGGTGGCGCCAAATTGTTTATTTAAAACAATTAAAATGTCTTATTATCAGCGATTCTGCTCAGACGGTGTGAAGGATTCAATTTGTCCCGCCGTTTCTCGAGTTGTATGATCGAGCCGGCAGTTACCGTATTCGCTGCTTGAGTGCTAGTTATCACGTCAGAGACGTTCGCTGTGAATTATAATTTTAAGAATACACTTTCCTACTGAAAATAAAACACATTTTTACATACACAGTATTGATTTATTAGCGACTTGATATTACTGTTTTCATAGACACAAGCTATATTTGATTTCTTATACAATTTTGCACTGGTTATTTTCTTTACCGTATTCGCTGCTTGAGCGCTAGTTATCACGTCAGAGACGTTCGCTGTGAATTATAATTTTAAGAATACACTTTCCTACTGAAAATAAAACACATTTTTATATACACAGTATTGATTTATTAGCGACTTGATATTACTGTTTTCATAGACACAAGCTATATTTGATTTCTTATACAATTTTGCACTGGTTATTTTCTTTACCGTATTCGCTGCTTGAGCGCTAGTTATCACGTCAGAGACGTTCGCTGTGAATTATAATTTTAAGAATACACTTTCCTACTGAAAATAAAACACATTTTTACATACACAGTATTGATTTATTAGCGACTTGATATTACTGTTTTCATAGACACAAGCTATATTTGATTTCTTATAAAATTTTGCACTGGTTATTTCTTTATGAGACTTTTCTCTCTGGGTTTTACAATCGATTTTTAACGTGATTAACATACAGTATGTCGTTCTACCAAATAAGTCAACAAATAATTTTGTTCAATTCGTTCTGGATTCTTTTGATCACGTTAAAAGGCTCAGATGCAATTACAATAATAAAAATACACAACCTTACAATGTTTCTACTTAAATATTGTAACGTGTAACTATAAATGGTTTGTTGAAGTGTAGTACAAGTGTTTTAAAAGTTCGTACATTACTGCTAGGTTAGTTTTATAATTTTACAAATTTTCTGTGTCTTAATATTTTTATTTAATCTTTGAAAGAGAATAAAATTGATTCAGTGGTATTTCATAATATAGTGAGAAATATTCAAAGTGCGTTATTTCGGAAGTTGAGATAATTTAATGGATACTTAACAGCTTTGTAGCATGTGATTAATCTGGTGGTCTGGACTGAAGGAATGTGGCCACAATATAATTCAGTTTTCGTTTATTCGGGCTTCGGGCATCTTTTTCAAAGTATTTAGATTCATTTATTCACTTCGTTTTGAAATAAAACGTCTTCTCCATCAGGTAATTGAGTTCAGTGATAGTCAGCCTTCTTCTCGTTCGATTTTGATAATTTAGTTTACTTTTAAAACATTTTAAATAAGAAAATAGGTTGTTCTGAATTCTGGCGTCTGTTTTACCTGAGCGTCACTTTCTGAGTAAAGATATTCAACGGTAATTTCGTCTTCAACCGTTGTTTCCATGGTTACCAAATTATTCTGATGGGGCTAGCTTGACATAAATCCATTGTTATCAAAATTTGAATTCTTTTCAAATCTTCCTATATCTTCTGACTTCCTTCCTTCCATTATCTTCCTTCTTAAGTATTATTTATTAGCACTGTCATTTGTATTTTCTCACAAAGATTATTTTGGTATCCCACAATATTGGGTTTTTTCATGTTTTATAAGTTTACAATTAATTTAATATTTACTAATTACATTTCTCTGTTTATATAATTCCTTATTTTAATATTTTGTTTTTAATAAGATTTACCATTCATCCTTGGTTAATTAGTCACCTTGGATTTGTTACTTGGCTATTTTCATATAATTAGCATTTGTTTATGTTTGACCGTTAGGCCTGTTTCAAGTCTAAGTAGCCATTACTGGTTTTTGATTGTTTCATACACATTATATCTTATTTTGTCCTAGATCGTTATTTTGTTTTCTATAATAAGGTTTATTATCTATGGATGTGTTTTGGTTCAGTCTTTGTGTGATTTTTGTGTGTAACAACTATGTAATTCAATATTTCTTGCTAATTATTTCCTAACAGTTTTCTCTTTTATAACTCGAACATTGTTTTCTTTACTTATTTTAATTACTCTGCCAATGTCAACAATATGGCTATTAATTACTATTTATTTATCATATAACATATAATATTTTGGTCTATGTCTGGGATAATTACCCAATCCATCTTCTATTCATAAACAATTGTTTATACCTACTTATAGTTATCAAAACTGATCTGAATTTGGCGATGTTATATAATGCCCTTCCACCAAAATTGATCATTTTATAAAACGTGATTCTAAGTTTGATGAAATTATCAATTGTATTGTATCATTTTCCTCTTAAATTCTCCTGCTTCTCATTCATTTTTTATGCTTAATTCTGTATCTTTATTTCCATTCTTCTGATTCTTTTCTTCATTATTTTCTCATATTGCGAACTGGCTTATTGATTTTTTATTATAAATTATTCCCTATAAATCTTATTTTCCCTACCTATCCCTACTTTGTAGCTGAAATCGATTCGGATGGGCTCTATTGGCTTACCTAACTGCGTC
This sequence comes from Magicicada septendecula, assembly GCA_034769895.1. Taxonomy (NCBI): domain Eukaryota; kingdom Metazoa; phylum Arthropoda; class Insecta; order Hemiptera; family Cicadidae; genus Magicicada; species Magicicada septendecula. Next base: position 944,763,752 of record CM068367.1, on the reverse strand, counting down.
GTTCAAAACTACTCTTATTCTGAGATCAGGGGAACATCATCCCTGCTCAGTTAAATGATTGCTGGACTTATTCAACAGTCAATCTCAATTAATGAATCTTCAATACAGTCATCTCGTGACTCAAAATAATAATAATAATCATAACATTTGTTGGGAATCTTTTACTTTTGTATTTCATTATTGCTCAGTTCGAGTCATATATTTTTTCATCTTTCTTTATAGATACTACTTAATAATATTTGAAGCCTTGCTTTTCATTGATACAATTCACATTTTTATTCATTTTTAATTACTCTTTGTTTCATCTCATTTCATATTATAACTCTTAGAATGTTTAGTTTATTAATTTCGTTTTTTGATCATAGGCTTGTTTAATTTTACTTCCCATATTTTTCTAAATAGTTGTGGAAGTTGATCATTTTGATTGATATTTTTTTTTCATAATTTTTTAACTATCATAGTAAGTTAGTGCTTCTTACTAGTTAGGAATTTTTGTAGCTTATTCCTTTATAGTATGTTTTGCTTTTTATGCCTCATATTTTTGCTAAAGATTATTGTAACTTAATCTTATTTTGTAGGAATGCTCTTCAACTTCATTCCTTTATTATTATTTTTTATTTAAATATTATAGTAAGTTTGTGTTTCTTACTTTATATGGATTCTTGGTAACTTTATTTCTCCATTTTATAATTGGTCTAAAATATTATCGAAATATTTGTGTAAGCTGTCCTTACATAACTTTTTTGAATTTTGAAATTCATTTTTTATATTTTTCTTTATTACTTATTAGCAAACTTATTTGTTTGTATTATTATTTCTTTTTATTCAAAGTAACCTGGTTGGTTTTTCAATTCTAAGTTTTTTCAGTCATATTTGGCTGTCATAATATTTTTTAATTGATGCCTGATTGTATACCCCCCTTTTATTTTCTTAGTGCTGGGGTTAGTAATTTTGTAAGTGTTATTGCCCTCCCTTGTCTTTCATGATAGTGTACGGTCCTACGTATAATAATAGTAACTTTTTTGTAATGCCTTCTATTGAGCTGGGTAATTCTCTGTTTTTTTTATCAGCACACTCTCTCCTATCTGGTACTTGATAGTGTTTTGATGGTTCTTAGAGTATTTATTTTTCTGTTGCTCTACCTTCTCTGCGATTCTGTTATAAACTCTTCTTTTTTCGAATTGGTATTCGATATTGGTGGGAAAGTTAATTAGGTCGTTTATCCCTCTAGGTGGTGGTCGCTCAAACATCATTGAGTATGGTGTGGCTTCTTGTGTCGGGTACCTGGTTAAAGTACGTTCGTCGATAGTTAGATTGGAAATAGTTTCTTCCTGGACTCCGTTGTCTTTGTCCTCTTACGTAATTTACCTGTGGTCGGTATCCTTGGCTGCTGTTATTATTGCCGTTTCCAGCGCGATAATAGTTATCATGACCATTCTGTGGGTAGTTACCCCTGTAGTTGTTCAGGAAATTGTTATTATAGTTCCCATTTCTGTTGAAGTTTCTGGGTATATTATTGCCCCGTTGGTTCCCTTGATAATTGTTAGGGTTGTTTTGTGGTGGCTTATTATCCCCCTGTTGGTTTGGTAGTGATGGTCCTTCATTTACTCTATTACTTCTGAAGCTCGATACTCTATTTTTCCTGTATTGCCACTCGTGCTCATGGCTCTCTAACAAACTACCCATGTCTTGAATGGTCTTTACCTGGCTGTACATTCGTGCTTTTTGTATGGCGTCGTCGTAATGGTAAGACAATTGTATCACAAGACACTCTTCCGGGATGCGTGGTTCCAAATTTCTTGCCATGCAGATCTTTTCCAGGAAGTAGGATGTGAGAGATTGTCCATTTTGACTCTCATACCTCCCGTTGCTTAGGTTATTGCGGACCATGTTCTGGGTCGATTCGGACCAGTATTTAGCCTTGAATTGGGTCTTAAATTCTTGAATGCTTTGGATGTCTGGTCTTGTGGCAGTCCACCAGTTGTCGTAGGTCTCTTTGAACATTTCGTCCAGCATCCCTCTTACTGTTGTCCATCGGGTCTCTCGATTTTTGATTATTAACTCTTCCACCCTCTTCAGGAATTCAATAGGGTTCCTTTTATAATTACGGAAGTTAATCATATCTCTATTGTCCGCGTTCATGATATGGTTACTGTTACATGGCCGGTCACACCAGGCATCCACTTCTTCCCGTAATGACTCTTCTAGCCTGTGCATCTCGTCAATCCTTAGTTTGTTTTTGTCTACTTTGCTGTCTATTTTATTTAAATTGCTGTACACTCCTTCCATTCTTTCTCCCAGGTCTGTTCGTACAGCTGCTATCTCCTTCTGGTTTTCTTCCCGGACTTGATGCATGTCCTTGTTCACCTGTTCACATCTTTTGGCTGTTTCTTCTTGGCATTCCTCAATTCTCCTTTTATTTTCTCCTTCAAGGTTGTTTATTTTATTGAGTACCTCCTCATGGACTTCAGAAACATTTTCGTTGGTTTTCTCTAGTTTCTCCAACGTCTCCACTAATTTTTCATTTGTTTCAGTGATCTGTTGTTTAGTTTCTAGCCAGTATTCCATCAATTGGTGTTGTACCGTTTCGTTGTTTTGGTTAATTGTTTGTCTTAACTCTTCCTTAGTACTTTCATTGGTACTAATTATTTTTTCATTGATTTGTTTCAAACTCTCCTCACTCTTGTCAAATTTTTGGTTAATTTGTTTTAAACTCTCCTCGTTCTTGTCGAATTTCTCCTCCTGTTTCTTAAAATTTTCACTGGTTTCTTTCTTCATACTGTCTATTTTTTCATTCGTCAGTTTATTATTTTCCTCATTCTTGTCTAATTTATTGTTCATATTATTCATCATTTCCATTAATTTTAGTATGTTCGGGTTTCCTCTAACTTCTCCCTTGTCACCCGCCTGTAGTTCCATTTCTTTGTCTTGGGTCGGTTCTGTTGTGGTTATTGTTGTCTCCACTTCTTCAATCGATGTTCCTTCCTCTTCTTCCCCTCTATTTTCTTCCATTTCTTTCTCCTTCGCTAATTTTTCGATAATCCTCTTGTATGCATCTTGATCTCCTTTCGTGACCGCCGCTAGAATTTTGTATCTTCCTTTCTTCTAGTCCCACCAGTTGGTCGCCAATTTTATAACTAATCGATGTCCTGCCTTCTTTAAAGCCCTGCGAGGGAAGCCAATTTTATAACTAATTACTCGTGTGCCGTCGTCGTTCTTAACGTCTTCTGTAAAATGTAGAATTGTGTCAGAGTGTAACTTGTGTATGTGTGTCTTACCAATTCGTCCTCTCACGGTAACGTAACTTCGATGCTTGGGTCCATAGCGAACGTACGAATAACCAGGTATCGTAGTCCCAGATCTGAGGTTCACTAGGAGTGTATACTTCCCGGGTGGCGCCAAATTGTTTATTTAAAACAATTAAAATGTTTTATTATCAGCGATTCTGCTCAGACGGTGTGAAGGATTCAATTTGTCCCGCCGTTTCTCGAGTTGTATGATCGAGCCGGCAGTTACCGTATTCGCTGCTTGAGTGCTAGTTATCACGTCAGAGACGTTCGCTGTGAATTATAATTTTAAGAATACACTTTCCTACTGAAAATAAAACACATTTTTACATACACAGTATTGATTTATTAGCGACTTGATATTACTGTTTTCATAGACACAAGCTATATTTGATTTCTTATACAATTTTGCACTGGTTATTTTCTTTACCGTATTTGCTGCTTGAGCGCTAGTTATCACGTCAGAGACGTTCGCTGTGAATTATAATTTTAAGAATACACTTTCCTACTGAAAATAAAACACATTTTTATATACACAGTATTGATTTATTAGCGACTTGATATTACTGTTTTCATAGACACAAGCTATATTTGATTTCTTATACAATTTTGCACTGGTTATTTTCTTTACCGTATTCGCTGCTTGAGCGCTAGTTATCACGTCAGAGACGTTCGCTGTGAATTATGATTTTAAGAATACACTTTCCTACTGAAAATAAAACACATTTTTACATACACAGTATTGATTTATTAGCGACTTGATATTACTGTTTTCATAGACACAAGCTATATTTGATTTCTTATACAATTTTGCACTGGTTATTTCTTTATGAGACTTTTCTCTCTGGGTTTTACAATCGATTTTGAACGTGATTAACATACAGTATGTCGTTCTACCAAATAAGTCAACAAATAATTTTGTTCAATTCGTTCTGGATTCTTTTGATCACGTTAAAAGGCTCAGATGCAATTACAATAATAAAAATACACAACCTTACAATGTTTCTACTTAAATATTGTAACGTGTAACTATAAATGGTTTGTTGAAGTGTAGTACAAGTGTTTTAAAAGTTCGTACATTACTGCTAGGTTAGTTTTATAATTTTACAAATTTTCTGTGTCTTAATATTTTTATTTAATCTTTGAAAGAGAATAAAATTGATTCAGTGGTATTTCATAATATAGTGAGAAATATTCAAAGTGCGTTATTTCGGAAGTTGAGATAATTTAATGGATACTTAACAGCTTTGTAGCATGTGATTAATCTGTTGGTCTGGACTGAAGGAATGTGGCCACAATATAATTCAGTTTTCGTTTATTCGGGCTTCGGGCATCTTTTTCAAAGTATTTAGATTCATTTATTCACTTCGTTTTGAAATAAAACGTCTTCTCCATCAGGTAATTGAGTTCAGTGATAGTCAGCCTTCTTCTCGTTCGATTTTGATAATTTAGTTTACTTTTAAAACATTTTAAATAAGAAAATAGGTTGTTCTGAATTCTGGCGTCTGTTTTACCTGAGCGTCACTTTCTGAGTAAAGATATTCAACGGTAATTTCGTCTTCAACCGTTGTTTCCATGGTTACCAAATTATTCTGATTGGGCTAGCCTGACATAAATCCATTGTTATCAGAATTTGAATTCTTTTCAAATCTTCCTATATCTTCTGACTTCCTTCCTTCCATTATCTTCCTTCTTAAGTATTATTTATTAGCACTGTCATTTGTATTTTCTCACAAAGATTATTTTGGTATCCCACAATATTGGGTTTTTTCATGTTTTATAAGTTTACAATTAATTTAATATTTGCTAATTACATTTCTCTGTTTATATAATTCCTTATTTTAATATTTTGTTTTTAATAACATTTACCATTCATCCTTGGTTAATTAGTCACCTTGGATTTGTTACTTGGCTATTTTCATATAATTAGCATTTGTTTATGTTTGACCGTTAGGCCTGTTTCAAGTCTAAGTAGCCATTACTGGTTTTTGATTGTTTCATACACATTATATCTTATTTTGTCCTAGATCGTTATTTTGTTTTTTATAATAAGGTTTATTATCTATGGATGTGTTTTGGTTCAGTCTTTGTGTGATTTTTGTGTGTAACAACTATGTAATTCAATATTTCTTGCTAATTATTTCCTAACAGTTTTCTCTTTTATAACTCAAACATTGTTTTCTTTACTTATTTTAATTACTCTGCCAATGTCAACAATATGGCTATTAATTACTATTTATTTATCATATAACATATAATATTTTGGTCTATGTCTGGGATAATTACCCAATCCATCTTCTATTCATAAACAATTGTTTATACCTACTTATAGTTATCAAAACTGATCTGAATTTGGTGATGTTATGTAATATGCTCATTGAAAAATCACACTAGACAATTTTTAACTATCTCAAATTAATTTAATCATTTAAGTTAGAACTTTTTAAACACATTTAAAATTTATTATTCAAACATTAAACATTTTACTTTATTTAATTTGCATTATAAACTTCATACTTACAGTACATCACTCAAAACACATGATTCCTGTTATTGACACAAAATTATAAACAATTCATCACCACCAATATCACGTACAACCATATGTACCTTCTGAAACATTATAACAATCATATGATTCCACAACTAGATACATTTTACATTTATTCATTTACTATTTATTTTAAAGTTCAAATCTCAGAAACATCATTTAAATTCATTATCCAAATTTATTTATATAACATTAATTAATTAATTAATCTCAAATTCTTTAATTCACTCAATTATTTAAACACAACATTGGTTTAATTACCTTCTTCCAAAACAATTACAATTCATTTAGTACAAACTCTCATTATTTATTTAGTTTAATAAAATATTATTATCATTATTGAATCAATCTCTACTACATACACACATTGTTTACATCAAATACATTTTACAACACAACATAATTAATTTCACTATAAATTTATTTACAATTTCTTGTCATTAATTTTCGTTTACCACACCTCATTTCATAATCTAGCCAGGTCATCACCATAAACTAAAATATTTAAAATGTCCATTCACTGATTTTTTTATTTAACCCCCATCATCATATATTAACCTGATGTATTTATAACACAACTCATTCTTATCGACACACATTACATTATTATTGTAATTACCACTTTCGTTAATTATATTAACACAGTAATTAACTACATATTTGTCTCCCATTATTTCATAAAACCCATCGACGTTGTAATTTTAGTTCTGTCTCCGTCAGTATTTTTGGTTAACATAAGGTAATTTCTGTTATCATATTCTTCTACTATATCCATAACCATACAAGGTAAGTGTTTATCATCTACAGTGGGATCATCAAAATCATCTATCTTTATTTCACAAGGTAAGTCAATTTGCTCACCTCTCTCAATATCTAAACTCTGCACTAACATTTCATAACCTCTATTAATCTCAAAATCTCTATCTCTCTCTCATCACAATACCTCTCACAACCCCCCTGAACTATCTCATTCCATGCAAAGGGCACCATAAAATCACTAAAATACTTCCTGGCTTTACCAGATACATCACCACCAAAAACTTAAAGGACCATTTGGAGACACCATGTCTCCCACATAACCTCTGGAGGAACCTTCGTCCTCATAAAACACATGTGGAGTCTTTACTCCACTTATACCACAGGGAAAATTTGCCCTCTGCCCTCCATACTCATCTAACTTCTCTTCACGCTCTCTCTCACTCTCATTAACAACTACTACCTCAACACTAATTTCTACTCCTACTTAACTCTCATCGTCACTATCATTATTCAAAGTATCACTCTCTGATACCACATTTTCAATTACATCACCATTTTTAATTATATCATTGTTATTAGACTCACTACCGTAATTACCACTTACCTTGTAATTAATTTCTTCACTATTTGTTGTCATATTACCACTGTCACTTACCTTCTTATTCATTATCTGATTTATTTTACTGTCTAATCTTTTATTCATCTCGTTAATTTTCTCCTTGCACTTATTACTTATTGATTCTAAAATCTGCTCTTTAACATCATCACAACGTGTGTTAATTTCATTGATATGTTTGTTAAGCTCAAAATTCTGTTGTTAATTTCATTAAAATTGCTATTTATTTCATTGAATTTACTATTCTGAACATCGAATTTAATATTTTGTTCCTCAAATCTAATGTTAATATCCCTTCTTAATTCACTAAAATTGCTATCTTGTTTTTCTAAACTGTTATACATCATATTATACAACCGTGTTAACATATTATCGTCATCGGATTTCTTATTTTGATTAATTGAAATAGGTGTTGAATGAATTTCAATTTCACTCATTATTTTTAACTCGTCTACATTACTTTCACTTGTTTGAATTCCTGAGTCACTTCTATTAGCCGACTCAGTTGACATATTTTCTTTACTTTCATACATCGATTTACTTTCGCCCTCATCGCCGACAATTACGTTAATCTCCTCTATTTTATCCTCCATATTTTATAGAATTTTTTGTATACTAACAAAACTTCACACTTACTATTGTTTTACTACTCACTTAACCTAACAACTACTCACTGTACGTAATTTATACGTATTACTGCTTAACCTCCAAATCACGCTTGTATTCACCCGTAGGTGCGGTTTTTTGTACAAAATTTAATTTGCAAAACTTGTCCCTGTTCGGGCGCCAATTGTACTATTATTCATACTCTACCACGTTTAACTTGTATATAATACAGAATAAACTTACCTTGAATTAGTCCAGGAGTCCATCACACGAACTGTGAATTACAAGCATGATTTAGGGCTACGTCATTAATGTACTCAACTCGCATTTATATGGTTAATTTAATTCACTTTATTTAACATTTCTTTGTATTCTCTACTTCTTTTATTTCTTACTTTCATTTTTATTTCTTAGAACCATTACTGATTCTGATATAACATTGCAAAAAATTTAATCTGTTTACTACTATCATGGTATCAATATATTTACCACTCTAATGACATTAACTATTATTTGGAATATTTCTTTTTTATGAGACAGCCCAGTATCTGCACACACACATTCATTCAGAATTTATATTATTCCCAAAAAAATTAAAATAGAGCTCTTTATTTTTAAGAGTTGCATAATAGATTTGATGTGATACATTTACGGTTGGAAGCGTCGTCACTGCTGGCCACGTGCTGCGCCCTGCATTTTCACCACTAAATGTCCGAAAAATGTTACTGTTTAATTTTAAAAAAGTTTAATTGATTTTCACTCGGTTCACTTATTCAAAATTTCATTTTGCACTGTTTAACTGTCTACTTTCACATTTTTATAGGTAAAAAATTTTTCTTTTGACCCACGAGCCTATTGTACAGCCGGCCACGGCCATGGCGGTTAGACGACCGCAGCTGTTCTCTCAGCGTCTACATAAACCCACGCCTTCTTGATCCACGGCAACTTGATTCGGGATTCGCTGCTATAATCACGTGACACGGTAATGAGTTGTCACGTGGTATCACTTGTGGAGCGAGTCTGGGCATTTTTATTTCTGCGTCTTGGGGCTCGCCAAAAGTACGTGACAAAAACTGGTTGAGCAAACAGGCGCGCGCACTCCTTCTCATTCCTGAGCCACTGGAAAACTGAGCGTATTGCAGGGCGCTGACAAAATGTGTGACTTGGTGCCCCGACAAAGAATGCTTATTGTTCAAAACTGAGGCCCTTTTTGGGTAAACCTTGTATTACATTTATAATTACAATAAAGAAAACCCCTCAAATTTGTCCCGTTACACCTTGATAAATCTCTTGTAATGGGCATTGCTGTTTTCTTCTCACTGTCTGATCTATTGGGTATTTGGGTAAACGTTGTCTTGTCTTTAGTCGTGTGTCTTCATTTCTTCTATAATACATTATTTGTTAATAATAATTTCTGTTATTCCCCTAAATTAGTCACTATTCGTCCTAGATTCTTCTTTAATGTTCACATTTTGTTGTTTATTTTACTTTGAATTGTTTATAATTAGTTTATTTTATGTTGGTATTGGGTTATATGTAACGTTACAATGTGTCTGTTTTTAGTTAGGCGAGCGCGCGTTTGCTACACATCTGTACATATGCTAAAACAAAACTATAATATCAATACATCAAAACAATTATTTCGACTGGAATTTCAAAATCGATTTTTTGGATGATCACAATGTTTTTATAAACACTGTAAAAATACGGAACTCTATTGGCTGCCGTAAAACACTCAAGATCCGTTTTTTACCTACAGAAATTTAGAAAGTCTACCTACATTTGAATATCATTTATTTTGTGCTACTAATATAAAACAATTCTTACCTTTACAGTGCTTTCTTTCATTCAGTACTCAGCAGTTTACACAAGTGCAGTTTTCATCACTCAGTTAGGCTATAATAAGCACATTGTATAATAAGCGCGGTAAAATGTTCGGACGTCTTCGTTAAAATTCGTACCATAATCAGCTAAGCTCCCCACCATGCCAGATGCGTTTCTCAGCCACGCCGCAAAAAAATTTGGTTCCTAATGCTCAATAATGACCCGTGATTGGTCAGTTTTTTCAATTTCCATGTTTTTTCGGTATTGTTTGGCAAAATAGACGCATTCTTGTCACTTATGGACGCCCACGGAATCGTAAATCATTAATTCCTTATAATTCAAATTGTTCACTTATAAGTACTCTAATCAACTTTTCGTTACTCCCATTGCTTCTGTCTTTTTAATACGAGTATTTCGGTTACCCACACCATATGAATTGATAATGATTAACAAAATAAACTGATTACTATTTTTTACTATCTATTTACCTATCTTATTTTCCATTTTATTTTATTTATTCTGTTCAGTTTTAATAAATTTTTATAATTACTACTTCATTATCAATTGTTACCTCTTCTCATTAAGTTTTAAGGTGGTAATTTGTTAAAAATCGTCTATGGTAGTTTAGGCCTACCTCAATATTTTTTACAATGTCTTTATCCTTTTCTTATAATAATATTTCTTACATCTAATACATTATTATTGTTCACAATTATTCCCTGTGAGATCTTATAACTATTTCACAGTTGTATTTTATATAATTAACTAATTATTATTCATAATTCTAATTCTTTTGGCTAGACACCTGGTCTATGACATTGCTAATTGTTTTTATTCATTTTATGTTAGTATTGGTTTCTAAACCATTTTTGCTGTGACCTAACTATTCTGAACTAATTATCACAACTTCTGATTATCTCAGTATTAGTTAGTATTCTGTTATTTTAATGTATTTACACTTTCCCTCAGCCTATCTTTCAGTATCATTGAGTGTTACATTTTTTCATTCTTATTCTACGTTACATCTTCATTTTTTGTTTACATATAGTTTGCATAATCTTTATTATAATAATGATAAGGTTTGGCAGTGTTTTGTTCTGCTCTGGTATTTTGACATTTGTTGGTAAATCCCTAATACTTCATGCATCTAGTTTCACATATAAGTTATATTTAATTTACATCATTCGTATTAAATTCATGGCAATAATTATTGAGTTGCCTTACATTAGTGGTATTATATCTCAATTATCATACTGACATTAGTCCCTTTTCTTTTATTATCATTTTATATGTTATTTATATTGTTCAATGAGCCAACAATATGGTGTACATCTGAGCATGTTATTTTACACTTCTAATGTATACAAGTCCTTCTATATAATTATTTTTGTTAATGGAATGCTCCTTATAGTCTCTAGTTTGCTTATATTATAATACACTCTAGTTTAAGAACATTCCTGTTACTGTTTTTGGCAATTCTAATTGAAACTTGCTGGTTAGTTTAGGTTATGTGTCCTCACCTGGATTCCTAACAATGGTTTGACTTTATATTTTGTTTTTACATATTGTACTGAATTCTTCACATGTATTAGTGCTAGTTTTTATCATTTATAGTTAGATGTTTCTTTTTTGTGACTATCTCAACATTATTGTTGACCAATAGTTTTCTCTTATAATTTTATATCTACCTTACATATTGAACTAGCCTTTTGGACATAATTTAGTTGTTATCTTTATACATTCTTAATTTATACATTTACAATTCTTAAATTCACTCTCCCCTTTATTTTCCCTACCATCATTGTTTTACCTTTGTGTTCTGGTTATATTGTCAAGTCATTGAAGTTAGTTTATTAATAGTTTGATGTCAGTGTCATGTTATAGCATAGGGTTTTAATTCAGCTTTTAAATCACTTCTTTTTTCTCCATCATTATCAGTAATTTATATTCTCATTATTTCTTTTATTCTTGTCATTGTTTATTTCTTCTTGTAGTTGAATCCATTTTATTTTCCCTAGTCGCACTGATTCTATTATCATCCTTGATAAATCTCTTGTAATGGGCATTGCTGTTTATTTCTCACTGTCTGATCTATTGGGTATTAGGGTAAACGTTGTCTTGTCTTTAGTCGTGTGTCTTCATTTCTTCTGTAATACATTATTTGTTAATAATAATTTCTTTTATTCCCCTAAATTAGTCACTATTCGTCCTAGGTTCTTCTTTAATGTTCACATTTTGTTGTTTATTTTGCTTTGGATTGTTTATAATTAGTTTATTTTATGTTGGTATTGGGTTGGTTATATGTAACGTTACAATGTGTCCGTTTTTAGTTTATCCGAGGTCAATTACTTCATCTGTACTTGTTGTTCGGATTATTATTGTGTTCAGACTTATTTCTGTTCTTGTGATATAGCTCTCTCCTACCGTTTATTTCAGTTTGTCTACTATAAAATTTTCCCTTTTATTAACGCCTACTTCTATCACTTCATAATCTAGTTTATTACACAAATATGTCACGGGTATATCAATTATTGATGATATCACTGACCTCCTATTATACAATTCATTTTTTGGTATATTTAATTTAAATATATCATTGGTTATGTTTTTTCTATAACTTTTTAAATCAATTATTTCTCTATGATTAGCAATTGGGAGATTAAGTACCTTAACTAGCCCATTCTTAATCATATCTACATCTTCCCGTGTATTTTTTAGTTTGTTAGGACGTATTATTTCTATTTCCTTCGTCTTCTTAACTATTTGGTTCTTTACTCCTTTAATGTTAATTTCTATGCGCTTCTTACTCTCGTTGTTTCTATTACATTTATTCTCAGATAACAATGCCCTTCTCTCTTCTTTATTTTGTATTATCTTCTATTTTATGATTTAATTGTTCCATGTTTTTATCGTTTGTTATTTCTTCTATCTCCGTTTTGTTATCAATTTTTATTTCTTTCATTATCCTATCCCTATCATCCAGTTTCTTATTAATATTATCCCATTTCTTATTAGCCTCAGACATTTCCCTTCTAAATTCTGTCATTTGTTCTTGTATTTTCTGATTCGCTGTCTCATAGTTATCTTCGATTTTCTTACTTAATTCTTCATTACTTTCATCGATTTTCTTATTTATTGTTTCCATATTTTTCTGGTTATCTTCTTTTAATGATTCTGATTTTTGTGGTTATCTTCTTTTAATGATTGTATATTCTTATTTAATTTTTCATTATTTTTATTTATTGTTTCTTCCATCTTTTTCTGGTTATCTTCCATCATAATCCTCATCATTTCCATGAAGTTTGCGTCCCCTGGTTGGTCCCCTGGGGTATCCCTTACCATCCCTTCCACTTCCTCAACCGGTGTTGCCTCCTTGTCTTCCGTACCAATTTCTGTTTTCATATTGCAGCTGCTGCTTGATGTTAGGTAGTCTATATTCTCGTTGGTTCAGAATAGGTTATCGTATCTGGCCTAACTCGAGCCTCTTACATTGGTGCACCACTTTTATAACGATTTTGTCGATGAACGTCCTTTATTATTTAATTATTGATTATTATTCAGTAATGCTTTCTTGATGATGCATGAAGCCTCGTGTTGGAAGCGCACTTTTATCACGCGACTTGTAGATTTTCTCTGATTTTCTGTATTGTACCGGTTGCTACCGTTTTGTTTTGGTTAAAAGCCACACGTTGGTTGCGTCAACTTTATAACAAGTTTATTAAATTCGATTTATTTTCGTGATTATCTTCACTCTTGTGATGATTAAATTGTTATTAAAGTATGAATTGTGGTTTAATTGTTATTAAAATTTTATTTTGTTATATTGCTGGTTGATTTGATTTCTTTCAATTGGACAAATTGATGAAATTCCACCATTGGCATGTATTAATTGTAACTGACGTCTGACCTCATCCCATTCAACCGTCTCTCTATGTTGGTTCAGAATTATAAGTTGAATAGTCAATAGAATGAGGTTTATTATACTTCAGTACTTACTTTGAATGACGATCTCCCTTGTTAACTATCATGTCAACAAGTCAGAGTCGAGATGACAAGCTAAAACATTTAAATAAATTCATTGCCGCCGGTGAGTGTTACCAACTGATGTCCGCTGTTCATATAACCTGAATTCGTATTGTCTAAAGAAATAATTGCACAATCTCCTTTATCTGGTTAAAAGTCAGTTTATTCATTAATAATTCTTGTGGAATTATCTTATCTAACAATGAAATTGGTTGTCGTTCATTTACAATAACAATTAATTTTATAAAACTTTTCTCAGGGTGGTCATTCTGTTTTCAGAAACCATAGTGAAAATTTGGTTAAGTTTTTTGAATCTAAAATAGGTCCTTTCAACTGCAAAATACGCAACTAGAAGAGTTATACTACTATAACAATTGAGAAGTAGGAGAGTGATTACATTAATAAAGACAATTTTAAACTAATACCGTAAAATTCAAAAAGACGACTGGCGTCAACATTTTAGGTTAGACCCGGTGTGTGTGAGGTTATACCCACTTAATCTTGATTTGTGAATAAATCTTTTTAATAATACATAATTTTACAATGGTAATAAGGTTCAAAGCACCTTTAGTGTTCATATTAATTCATATTATTCATTAGGTTCGATACGTTTATCGTATAAGTTGATAATTCTGATAAGTATAATTAATTGTCCCCATACTTCCCTTAATTCACGCAATTGCAAATTATTATATACTATGCAATCGTTTTTTCACGTTTACACCTTCACTAAACTTCGTTGCTTTATTTAATTAATACTTTATAACACTTTGAGTAACTTGTTAGATCGACCCGTATTTACATTCGAATTCCGCACGGCATGATGGGTATTCTCTCGATTTAAATTAGCACGGAGCTGTCGTCTGTCTTGCGTCGTTAACAATGAAGAAGTGACCAATTTTTTCTGAGTTGGTTCTCGCTGTTCCTAAAACATTCGCCTCACACCTCTCGATATAGGTAATCTGATTGGTCCAAAATTGATGACATTCCTTTGTGTGTGCATACTCCCCTCTGTACTAAACTATTTTATTGTCTTTAAAGTGTGGGTCTTTGGTTAGGAGATTAAAAAAGTGACGCCAAATATTTTGTCTAAAATAATGAAAATGCGTTAAAACTAATAATTACTCATTATGCAAGTTGTGAGGTATAATGCAGCTTTACCATGCCTTGGCAATTGTTCAGATAAGCATTTTGATATCTTACAGCACATCTTTCTGTTCATTATCAACGAAGATCACTTTTCGAACTTATGATTAATACAAATTTTAATAAACTTATGCACTATTTGACGTAAATTAAATTTGGTTATCATATCTCATAGAGATAATGCATGCCAAGTCCTTTTTTACACTTATTGTTCAGTATTTACATTCAATTGTGCCCAAAACACATATGTTAGGCCTAGGCTTCTGTATGCCTATAGCACTATGAACTAGATTCACTTATGCTAGTTTAATAGTTGAGTCTGAACAATTTATAACATGTCATAATCAGTGGCGAAGTTACTGGAGGCAATGCCTACCCTAAAAAATTCTGTAGAATAAAAATTATAAATACGTATGAACTACATAACGTAAAGATTATACATTGTTACCGCGACTGTCGAATTTATTAAGCTGAAACGTGCTTTACTGAGCGACCGCTAGATGGTGACAGGTGAGATTCGGCATAGCTCGTTTAAAGCGAATGAGGCAACCTGAACTTGCCTCAGCATTTTTTGTATACATCGTATGTAAGCAATGTGCGGGTTCAATAGGGAAGTGAAGGGAGAAGGGTATTGTCCCGCGCTGTACACATAGAGCGTTGAGGCATGCCTCACTTCTGTGGTCCAAACAGTTAAGTTAAAGCGCCTGTGTTGTTTATAAGTGTGTTTATTTTATTCGTTTATTAAAAGTGTCCCTGTTATTCCGCTGAACTAACAGATGATCAAGATTGTTATTTGAATTAATTGTAACATTAAACATATATACATAGAAACTAATCAAGTTTAAAATTTTGAAGTTCAATCAGTTGTATTATTGTGTATGACTAATACAAGGATTGTTCAATAGAAAGACGTATAGAGCTGTAAAGCATTTTTTATTCAATGATTTTAAAAGAAGTCTCCATTAATGTTAAGGCATGAGTCCCACTTATGCACTAATCTGTAGATTCCCTGCTAGTAAAATTCTTACGGCTGTTTGTGGAACCATTCGCTTATAGCAAACGCTACCTCAGCATCCGATTTGAACCACCGTCCTTTTACAGATTCCTTAAAAAAAACTTAAGATAAGATTTTTGCCTACCCATTCATTAACTACTAGCTTCGCTACTGGTCATAATTAATCTCAGATGACCCTTCCAACTTTTGGTCACCTCAGTTTTTGTTAATTTACTCTTATTTTGTTGGGTTTAGTCATTATAATCACCTAAAGTTCTGTACTACTAGGTGTCATATTAATTATCCTTATTGTAATTCATACATTTGTTATTAAGTCCTTATCTTTTACATAAACAATCATCATAGTTACTATCAAGTTTTACAATAGTTGGTTTACATCTGGATATTCTTATTTGCTGGTAATTCAATAATGACTCTGCACCTAGTGCCAACATGTCATGTACCTCTTATTTATATTATTATGAATTAATTTAGTGATAATCATTATTAGTTTACATAACAATAGTGATATTATTTCTCATTGTTTACATTGATATCATTTTCTTTCTCTTTTTACTAGTATTTCTGTGGTTTTTGAGTGTATTTAGTGAGTAAATTCTATGCTGTCCCATTTCACTCTGTTAATTTACATTAATCACAACACATATAACATTTTTGATAATTAATCTTTGTCATAGAAAGGTCTTTATAATATCTAGTTTCAGTAGAGTATAAGATACTATAGTTTCATAACATTTTTAGTATTGAATCTTGTATTTATAAGTGAGAATTCTCGGTGAGTTAGGTTATGTGAACCCCCCACTCTGATTTACAACAATAGATTTACATGGTGTGTGGTTTCTATACCTTTCACTCACTTATTCTTTTTTACTAATAGTACTAACTATTATTTTTTGTTCTGGTAGTTATTGTTCAATTTAACTTATATTCTATTCACAATTTTAATGGTTATTTATCAGTTTTTTTCTGATATTCCTTGAGTTATATCAATTACACAAGTTACAGATAAGAGACAATCTTATTGTTATCTATTATACATTATTATTTTATGCTAATACAAGTTTTATTTTCACTCTCCTGATCATTATTAAGTATGTTTTTATTTTAAATCATAATTGTAGTCATAGTCAAGTCATTTAAGATGGTCTGTTAGTGGTTTTATAGTATAATTTGTCCTTCAATCTGGAGTTCTCTTTTCTATTATATTTATCTTATGGTTATTCTCATCTTGGTATAGAGTGGTTGAGATATTTTATTTCTTCCTTGCCTTATATTCTTATTTGTTTTTTTTTTTCTTCATGATGCCTTTTAACTTATTCCTTTCATATTTATCGTACCTGTTCTTTGCCTGCTCGCCTACCTAATGTATTGGGTATTTGGGTTAATCACATTTGGTATAGTATCTTCTTTGTGTTGTCTTCATTACTATATTATTCATTGTTTGTTGATTCATTATTTAGTCATTAATTCTTGACCTGAATTTAATACTTGTTATACAATTCCTTACACTTGGTTGTTTATTTGCCAGCTAATGGTTAGTTTATGTTTAATTGGGGTTCTTGGGTATGGTGACGATATGTAACGTTACAATATGCATTATTTAACATATTATATAGTTGTGTGTTTTGTCAGCTAATACTTTAACATAATAAATATATTTCCACAGATAGTCATAAAAAAAAGTAGTGAAGTTTATAAATGTTTGGAACCTAAACCAGTGTTTGATACTAGGTAATTATTTCAAATAACACAATCTATCATAACTATCTTATACAGGGATTACTTGTATACCAACAATAAATGACACTTATAGGGATTCCTAATTTACTATGTATTAAAACAACGTGATGTGGTTTCACCAGAAACAGAAACTATTCATTAAAAGAAATTTAAGTCCATTAAAAATTCGGAACTAATTTGAAAAAAAAGCATCCACAAGAACAAATTTTTGAAATTTAATTCTTGCCAACAATTACTGTTTATTTCTACTTTTCTAAATGTACATACCTGATTTTTAATATAAGTTAAATTAACTTATAGATAACTGGGTATTTTTTAATTGTGTTTGTAATCAGTACCCAAACACAGTCGCATTTCTGTTGAGATTTATCTTGTTAGTAGCACAGTAGGTAGTTATAAGTGTATTTCTTTAATTTGAAATAGAGTTTATCTAATCTGGATCATTTTTACAGGCATTTGTTTTCTGTATTTATGTTACATTCATGTGCTTTACCAAGAGGAACTGCTTCCCAGGGCCACAAATTAAATTAAGATAATTTTAATTATATTAATAATATCTTAATAATAAAATATTAATAATATATATATATTAATAATATTAAGATAGAAAAAATATATAAAATAATATATTATTATGTAATTATTATATAAAATATATAAATACAGCTAGCTGTAAACATTTTTTGAAAACTTACCGTAAAAGTGACAGAAACAGCACATTTTATTTTAGCAAAATTATTTTATTTAATTGAATTACTGATCACCTTCTAATGTTACTTTAATAATTACAATATTAAAAACAATAGACTTTTTAGTTACAAAGAGATGATGATGATGGTTGTGATATTTCATTACTATATTATTAATGAAATAATGTCAATATTTAATTTTTTCAGGTGCCAATAGCAACAAATGGTGTTAGAGGTTGTGGTTACCTATTTAAATATATGATGATACAGAAAATTACATTACCTCCTCAGCTGCTTTCTCCATTTGTAAGAGTAAGTCTGGAGTGCATTTGATTTTTTTGATATATTTAAATGACGTAAATAATGTTTGAAAAGTAATGTAATGTAACTAACATACAGAATGTGAAATGGCTGTCAACAGGTTTATTTGAATTTTTTTTTAACGGTATTATTAACCTTACATAGAAGTGAAGCATCTTCTCTTGTAGCTGTATTGTACCACTGGGCTACTGAATAAAACAATTCATTCATTATAAAGATTTAATTTTGCTGTGTGCCCAAGATAGTAATTATGATTATTATCGTCTCATTTATGATAAGACAGCGTAAAATATAAGAATATTGTAATTCAAGTTAAAAAGGTGTAATGAATTAATTTTTTGTGAACAAAATTCTTTTAAACCTGTAACTAAATCTAATAAAATAAGTATAAATAAAATTATAAAATTTGTACCCTCCTAGAATCTAGCCGTATGTAATCCAGCTATTCATTATAACTATTTAACTATTCAGCCGTAGCCTAATGATAGAATTCAATGTCTCTGTTAGTGTGTAACATTTTGGCTCCTTGAAACATCAGGCACTAACAGAGGCACTGATTTTAATGTTAGACCATGGCTGAAACTATATAGCAATATTTAATTTACTTCAAAGTTTGAATATAATCATTTTTATAATGTAAAGAATATATAATATATGTATAATGACTTCAAAGTAAACAATATTTATGTAATAGTGATGTAAACAAAACATTAGTGTAACCCTTTATAAGTATATATTGTTACAACACAAATAAGCCAACCCAATACCAGGGATGAACAAAATAATATTGAATCTAAAATAATACTTCATGTTAAATAAAAATAATTAATTTAAATAAAATATAAAGACTATGACTCGACAAACGATGACTTTGACCTAACCCAAGTGATTGACCCAACAAAAGGAAACAAAAAAAGAAGGGAACCACACAAAAAACAAACGAGAATGCAACTAAAGAAGAGAAGAAAGTGACTGACCCAACAAAAGAAAACAAAAGAAGAAGGGATCCACGAAGAATAGACAAGAATGTAACCCAAACCAAAGGAAGAGAGGAAAAAATCCAAAACCCAAACAAAAATGAAACAAGTTCATGGAATTAAACGACCCAATGTAACATGTCGAAATGTACCCAAAGGAGAGGATGGAAAGACCAAAGTATTAACCAAATACGATGAAAATAAAGAAGGAGGGAAATAGATAGAAATGAAAACCAATAATGATACACAAACAAGTAATAAAGCATAGGAGAAGGAGAAATAATGCACTCAAGAATAATATTGGAACCAAGACCAATAATTATCCTATGAGAAAGGAAAAAGTAACTGTTATTACCCATTAATGGACAAAATGATTTAGGGAAGAAACCCTAGTAAAAAAAGGTTAAAGATTATAAAATGATAAAGAAGCAAACTAAACCCCAATTGAGAATTAGATGTAAAAATAGTATTGTAAGAATATAAAATTGTTAATAGTATTAAGGATATATTGTAATGAAAGAGAAATAAGTATAGGGATTACCCACTAAAAAAACACATAGTATAAACAGTGATACAGTGCAATAGTGTATGTGTAAAAACCCCAAAGTGAAGTGATAAGGAAGGTACACTAATTAAATTATAATTAACTATAGATAATTTAAAAGTGAAGGTGAGGTATAAATGGGAATAGTGTAAGATATAGAATATAACTATTATAAGAAATAGTGAATAATAAAGAAAATAGACACGTAATAAATCTGTGAAAAACACTAAAGGTTTAAAGGTGGAAAAATAACAGTGAATAAATATATGGTGAAAAATATTATTAAGTATGAATTATAGAATAAGATATGCTGAACACTGGAAAGTGATGATGACATTATTATTTAAGAAAAGCTGTTTAAGAGATTTAAGTTTAATTATAACCGATAGTAATTAAAAGGGAGGATCCCAGAAAAGAATAAATTGAAGGTGTTGACATGGAGAGAATGTAAAGATTGTTTAAAAATTAAGAAATTAGAGACAAATCAAAGACACCCATGTTATAAGGGATAGTTATAAATTTCATTAAAGTGATGTTGTTTATCACAATAAAAATAATATGTATTGTAAACAAAAAATTAGCAAATAATAAGTTGGAAGGAAGTGATGATATTTC
Organism: Magicicada septendecula; assembly: GCA_034769895.1. Lineage (NCBI taxonomy): Eukaryota > Metazoa > Arthropoda > Insecta > Hemiptera > Cicadidae > Magicicada > Magicicada septendecula. The sequence continues at coordinate 944,743,039 of CM068367.1, read as the reverse complement.
TCACTCAAAATAATAACTCTAATAACTTATAAAGAATTGTTCGTTTTAATGTTATGAAGAGGATATGGCTGAAAGAAACTTGCAGCCCATAAGCCTAATTGTTATATTTTAAATATTAAGATAGAGAAAGCAATATTGACATGTAATCAAAACACCAACAGACTCAAAATACAACACAACCAATAATAATAACAAAGTAAAGCCCATTAGGCTGAAACGAAATGTGATTTAAATGAAATAAGTCAAATAACATAATGGCTACTCAGGCCTATAAAAGGGCATAACTGTCAGAACCAAACAACTAAAAATTATAACAAATTAACAAAGAAATTAGCAAATCTGGGGTGAAGGATTCACCAAGAATAAATTGTAAATCATTTGTAAAACAAAATATTATAATAAGCATTTGTATACAAAAAGAAATGTAATTAACAAGTATTAACATAATTGTAAAAACATAAAATCTAAAATTACCCAAACTTGTGGGGTATCAACATAATCTATGAAAGGAAATAAATACTATAGTGACAATATTTAATAACCAGGAAGGAAGACAGAGGAATGACAGCAATCAGAAGTTATACGAAGAATTCGAATTTTGATAACAATACATCATCTCAAAATCAACCAATCAAAATCATGCAGTTGCCATGGAAACGGCAGTTGAAGACTGAATTACCGTTAGACAGAAGTAGCGTCATTAAGAGAATAAAGAAGCCAATGTTGGGAAGAACGTTTTTCTGTTAAAATAATGTAAAAAAGTAATTAAAGTTCCTAACCATGACAGCATAAGAAGCAGATGACCATTTATAGCAGTCAACTCGAGATCCAAGGCAATTAAACGGAAAATTACCCGAAAAGAACATCCAGATACATTATGAAAAAGACGCCCAAATTCAATACCCATTGAAGCCCCAAAATTAATGAAAACTGAACTTATTGCAGCCAAATCCTACCTGATTAAACGAACGAAGACACCGAGTCATGCTGAGGTGTTAAGTACAATTAAATTACTTATTTTCCAAAACCCCAATCACTCTAAATTTTACTAAAGGTAAACTAATCTCACTATAAACAAATATTTCTCTTTCACAGATTATTTAAGTAAAATAAAACTTGCTAAAAACTTGTTAACGTTAAATATAACCTATTAGTTAAACATGAACTTACAAAACACATATAACGACACCACAGAACAGATTGTAACATCACACATTATTATTTATGTACACGTAGAATAAGGTAATATATTTTTATTGTAACCATAGGAATTCTTTAGCTCATAGTCACAAGAATCCACGATTTTGGAAACAAAAATAATTGTAATATTTCAAGGTACGCAGCCATACGAAAAATAATTGTTTCCTTGATCGATTCGTCAAGCCCAGAGAACAAGAGTCTAATGTAAACAGTCGGTGCAAATTTATCATTATATAATTGTCAATGTGAATATTTTAATTATCACCTATTAAAAATAACTATTACAGGGAGTAACCGTCGTTATTATTTCATAGGGAGTGCTTTATATATTACTAGTGTTTAGTTAAGAATAGATTTGACGAGAAGCGAACAAGTTGTCATTTGCGCAGCAGCAGCAGCGACAATTTAGACGGCTGTGCGAGCGGGAATTATTTGAATGTCCCGACCGTCACCGCTGATAACTCGTCAGACAATAATTTTAGTTGTTTTATATAATGACTTGGCGCCACCCGGGATTAACACACCCCTATAAGCAACAGGTAAGGTTACTGCCATGTTATACAGGTGATTACCGCAACGCTACGGACATCGTTAGCCGCGAACATTAATGTAACGACCCTGGTGCGAGAGGAACGCACTAATTATTATTACACATACAAAATTGGTGTACATTTTACAGGTACGCACAAAACCTCTCGTTACAATATATATAAGACAGTAATAGTACACATGAAGACTTGTGTAGTTGAACCCTACTATAATATTAACATTTACTAACACAATTCGAACACAAAGTAGTAACCAAATTCAACTTCAGTTGTATTAAAGGGTACCCACCATTATAAAGGGTTACTGTATACGTTTGCCTTTTTTAAGCAGGTAACCAGTTCTTTCTGGTTATCCCAATCTTTTCTGTTTTCTGGGTTAGTTATAACTTTTTTATAGCTTTTAACAGAAAGTTGTGTAATTCCCTTATTTTTGGAGCTATTATAATAATTTAAAAACCGAATTTCCTCATTGTAAATTTATATAAATTTTGGAAATATCTGGTTTTCGTAAGTGATAAATTATTGTAAACATAGCATTTGAAAATATTTCCAAAAATCACTTTGTATAAGGAAATGAAATTCACTTAAAATTTTTCCTACTCAAGAGTCTTGTGGTACTAATTATTTCAAAATTGAGAAATGTTTTTTGAACTTTTTATTAGTTTGTTAAACTAACAAATGGTAATTTTTCACACAAAGGAATGGAGTGAAATATTATAAAATTTGTACAGAATAGCACAAGGATCACAGGACATCATAACATGATGAAAAAGACACTTATACCAACACAAGTATGATTGATACTACAGAATTATAGAGCTTCAAAATTGGCTAAAATTGCTTGTACTTTATCTCTAGTGAAATAAGAGAAACAACAACAGTTTAATTCTTTCGTGTTTACTAAATACCTTTTTGTGTTGCTTGGAATCAAACTTATTATCTCGATTCAAACTTTGTAAATTTGTAATGCTTATTAACACACATTATTATTAACATTCACATAGACAGTATTACAATATATGAAGTTATCTCAAATAATCCTAAGCCATAAATAATAATTACTGCTTTAGTATAATCTGTGCTTTGTTCTACAGAAAAAATGTATACTTAGAGATGCAAAAAAAAATTGATTAACTTTAGTATTTCCATAATGCTTAATACATTATAACATACTAAACAGATGTTACTTTTCAGTCTTATCAGACAGTCCTCCACTTTTTTTTTTTTTTTACCGCTGTTTAAAATTTCTGTATTTGATATCTAAAAGCATTATTATGCATTATTATTTTGTTTTTCTGTAACTTAACACACCATAACAGTTAATCTAAATCAGTATAGATTTTTATTTTTTACCTTTAGAAATGATGTAAACATCAATCAAACAAGCCGTTTATGAGCACAACTATTTATGAAATAATTACATGCCATTTAAATCCAAATCAAGCATTTTTTAGAAATAATTTATATAATTTTACAATTCTCAAGTTCTCAGTCCATTTTTAATCTCAAAATTTATCTGGATGAAATCAATCAAATCAGTTAATTAGTGCTTTTATATGATTTTTTTATTTATTTGTATCTGTATTTATTTTATTTTATTTTTCTAAATAAGTTTGCCAAATCATGACCCCATGTTAACCTTGAACTCACGCACACTAAATTCAAGTCTGTAAGGCTTTATGTTTTAAATTTTTATGGTAAAAGATTTAAAAATTCCCACACAATCACTATTTTTGTTCCCCTTTTTCTTTTCAATTAATTAATTCTTTGTTACATGGTGTAGTTATACTTGTCACTTCAACATGTCGTGCAGTAACTTAGTGCAAGGAGCTGCAGTCATGCATGTACTCCCAGATGCCCAATCCATATGCTAGTTGTGCTGCAACTGGCTGACATCATCACACCGTGCTGGCGGGGCTATGACTCCTTAGCAGTAACTCTTTTTATGCTCTGTCTATTTAACAACATTGACCTCATAAATAAAGTGGTTTAAACTAGAGATGGTTCATTTGAGTGAACTGTTCCTTTAGGATTGGTCCGCATTGGGAACTGTTCCTTTAGAAAAGGTCGTTTAAACTGTCATTGTTAATTTTTATAAGTAAAATCAAAAGACTCTTATTGTTTTAGTTTTAGAAACTAATTTTTATAAAGTTCATTGTGCAAATAACGACAGGACATGGAAAACGCCCAAATTTGCCACAAACTATACCTTACTAAAAACCAGTGTTTCTTAAACTATGTAAAATACTGATAGATGAGTAATGTAGTAAAGAAAAAAACTGCTAACAACTTCATGTACCACTTCAATCAGCTTAACACATTTTCTTGAACTGAGGTTTTCTACTTTCGACTTAAAAGATCTGGTGCTACAGGTGGCATGTCACAAAGAAAAAAAAGGATAAGACAATGTCTTCAACTCCATATGGTCTCTTTCAGTTTAAAGCCAACAAATTCACACTGAGTAATGCACCAGTCATCTTTGAAAGACTGTGACAGGACGTTTATTGTATATTGCAGACTTTTCTGTACAACAGGACTTGAGAATGTTGAATTCTAAGTGATAGTGTGGATTGATGAATGTGTGAAACTACGCAGTATGATTCAATGCATCTTACTTGCTGTATAAAACTGGAATCAAAAAAGCAGAAAATATTATTGATGCTTTAATAATCAGTTGTGTTGTACAGTAAACACACTTATTCTTTATTTGCGTATAATAAAGAATTAAAAAATATACAGTTACAAGTAATAATTAAAAATACATACTACATGCATTCACAATGTAACATACACTTTTTTTTGTAAGTATATTAACAAAAAAATAAATAAAAACGATAAAAAATTGTTCAAAAATTCAAAATACAGTGGAACTTGGTTATAACGTCATTGAAGGGACCAAAAAAATAATGATGTTATGTCCGAGTGACTTATAAAAGACCCTTTTTAATCACTAGTAAGGAAGGAGAAATAAAAAAAAAGATCTTTGCATTATTAACGTTATTTGTGATATTTATTCTAAAGTTTACAAACTGCATTTCATTTATACAAACAGCATGAAGAATATTTTAAAAGATCAAAAAGAAAGTACATGTAACTTACATTTAGGCTTACTGTCGAAAGTAATCCGTAATTTTCTTTTGAACGCTCCTTTCTGAAAAATAAATTCTTTCTGTTGTGCTGTGGAGATGCTGCGCTGCATTGAACGTGTCGTCAGATGTCTCTAAAGCAGTAAAATCGTGAAAGAGTTTCGGCGGCTCTCATTGCTTCCTGTACTGTCGGACAAACGATGTCGGCATCCTCCTCTTGTTCAGCATCTTCTTCAACACTATCTTCTGCTTCTATGTTTTTTACTTCCACGATAATTTCTGCGTCACTCAACACTTGGAATGTTTCTACTTGGTCATCCACTGATGCATAGGAATCAAGTTCATTTCCAAATTCATTTACGTCGAATTTCTTAATCCACTCCAAGAGCAGCAAGTCGTCGTCTTCGTCATCATCGGGTAAATTTTCATGTACGAGTTGTGCTTTACTAAAGCATTTTGCTTCTGTGTTACACTCTTCTAAGAGTCGTCTAGGAATTGTATTGCATCTAAGAGTGAAATTGTGGCAGGTTGTGCCGTGTCCATACAGAAAATAATTTTTTTTTAAGTTGCTTGCGGTAGTGACACTTTAGGCTTCTAATGACACCTTGGTCCATAGGTTGCAGGACACTCGTACAGTTGGCCGGTAAGAAGACCAGATTAATGTTTGTCAAATTTAACTTTGGATGGGCTGCACAGTTGTCAACTAGAAGTAGAATTTTTCTGTTTTTCGATGACAGTTCTTTATCCCACTTTCTTAGTTCATCTTCAAAAATACTAGAAGTCATCCACGCTTTTTTGTTGGTAGTGTAACTTACAGGAAGTTTTTTGATGTTTTTAAACATCTAGGATGCAAACTTTTCCCGATAACTAAAAGTTTCCTTTTTTTGGTTCCCGTCATGTTCGCACAAACAAAAACTGTAACTCTTTGTTTAGAGAGCTTCCCACCATCGCACTTTTCATTTTTAAATTTGAAAGTCTTATCTGGAGTTAATTTATAAAAATTCCGACTTCATCTCCATTAAAGATGTCTTCATCTTTATATGATCGTCTAATTTCTGGCCAAGTGTTACGCACCCAATCGCCTGTAACGTTCAGATCTACGCATTTTGCCTCACCACAAATTTTTGCAAAGGAAATCAAGTGTCGGGCCTTAAATCGATCTAGCCATCCGTTGGAGCACGTAAAATGGCTGGCGCCGGCGGTCCTGTTACAGTGCTTATCGCTTGCATACAATGTATGTCTGTAGCCATGGGCTAGCGCGCGTGCACATATATACGTTTATATGAAATTTAGAGTAAAATATCTGAGAAATTTTTGACGCTATAACAGAGTAGTACAATATTTAGTGACGTTAAAACCGGGAATTTTTATAATGGTAAAGATATCTTTTTACCGGACTTATGACAAAATAACGCTACACCCGAGTTGACGTAACAGCCGAGGCCGTAATAACCAAGTTCCACTGTATTAACGTTTTTGTTTGTTTTTAATCTTCTATAGAATAAAATAACCGACATTTAATAAACTACAAATCTGCTTACTTCATTTTTGTAATACTCATATTTTCATTATTTAATAAATAAATAAAATCTGTTGCACAGGATTAAATTTTTGTTGAAGTAAATTAAGTAAAATGGTACTTTAAACAACAGAATATTGTACAGAGTTATTTATTTTGATAATAAATATATTCTTGTGCAGACATATTTATTAAAATATTAAATAGTGAACATGAAAATTAATAAATCGACTGTCTGTATATACAACTTAATTTGGGTGATAAGATTGAGCTACCTATTATTTGTTTTCAGTGTCATAGTGTTTGAAAGTAATTTGAATAAAAACATTTTCCAGCCTGAAGTTTGAGAAACTCTGCTCTAAACTATAATTCTTAATTCATATGAAACCATAATTGATTAAAATGTTAATGAAAATTTTTTAATAGCCAATTCAGGATTACACGTGTGAAATATACTTAGGAATGGAATATGGCGATTATAGTAGCATAGCAAAGCAAAAAGTCAAATAGATTGAATCATTACTTTTTGTGTAGTTTCACAGCATTCGTCGATCCACACTGTCGTTTACAATTCAACATTTTCAAGTCCTGTCACAGTCTTTCGAAGGTAACTGGTACATTACTCAGTGTGAATGTGTTGGCTTTGAACTGAAAGAGGCCATACCGAATTGAAGACGCTGTCTTATCCTTTTTCTTTTTTCTTTGTGAAATGCCACCTGCTCTTTCAGTCGAAGGTAGAAAACCTAGTTCCAGACAGTGTATTAAACTGTTTGAAGTGGTTGACATGAAGTTGTTAGCTTTTTTTCTTCACTACATTGCTCGTTTATCAGTATTTTACATAATACATAATCCACAATCCTTCTTTACTACAAGCACTACCAAAGAATACCAATCTCTGAGTGAATAAATTATATCACAACTATAAAGTGAAACACAACACTTGCATTAATGCACAGAACTGACTAACTTTCTGTGACCTGCCTTCTGTTATATATAACAGCCAAGGTCAACTGTGGCACAAGAAAATGCTAGAACCTACTAGATAGTGTACCTATTATTACATTATTCATGGATTTTTTACAAGCTGAGAGCACACGCTCCTTTGCACTCAAGGTACTAGAATATTATGTCTATTGTTTATTCATCTGTATCAGATAAGTTATCAGTAGAACCCAACAGGCTGCACGTAGACACATTCTACTATACATCACCAAACCACTGAACAGTACCAACTCTACTCGATTGTGGTAACTCTGTATAAACCTTAATACCTGTAACCTGTTAGCTTCTGTATTATTTTCAGTTTTTACTTCCTTTATAATGGCTGTTTCACAAACTGTTCTCCAAACCTCTCACATGTGGTGTTATCAGTCAAAACATCTAAAATCCCAAAATTTCTTTCACATCACTAATGTGACGTAGATGTACTCACAAGCTACATAATAAGCACACTATATAATGCACACTAGTTCTGTTCTCATTTGAAATGTACATTCCCCTTTATGTGGTAGTAAAGGAATGAAAACATTATCATACTGCATGCTGCATTTGCACACTCATAGTCACATATTCTCCATTACCTACTTTGTGCTTGTAGACTTCTAGTCTTATACATGTAACCCTTGCATATATAGTCAGACAAAACTGCGGTAGTGGTAACCATATTTTGTATTATGTACATTAAATTATATGTGAATTAGTATACATTATTTTTTGTAAATTACACATGTGACTTGTGCTCAAAATTGAACAAATGTTTTATAGGTCATGAATCACAATAGCAATGAAATGAAGCAGTTGGTTGCAAGAGTGTGCTCGTATTTGGCAAAAAGTGATATTGTGCTGGCTCCAGAATTTTTAAAGGCATCTATTCCAATGTTAGTGAATGGCACTAAAGAGAAGAACAGTTATGTTAAAGCAAACAGTGAATTATCACTTGTTGTAGTTCTGAGATTACGGCAAGGAGACACTCAGTTTCAGCAAGTAGGTTCATGTGTTTTTAATTTGATAAGGCATGATCAGTGTGGAATGTACAGTTTTAATTTATTTATTCTTCATGATCAGTATTGCAAATAAACAAGTTATTGTATTGTCATTTTGATAGACTCTCAATACAATTTTTAATAAATGAAAGAAAGGATTCTATGTATTTTGTACTATAATTTGAGTGATTCTATATATTTTGTACCATAATTTGAGTTGGGAATATGAATTAAAGATAAAAGTTGTAGTTTCAAAAAAAAAATATTAATAGAGTGATGTCCATCAAGACCATATAGTGTCATGTAGTGAAAGGCCACCTGTCTTGTGATAATTCTCAGAAACATCTTTTTAAACTATCATTCAGTTTTCACATTATGAGTTCATTTAATTACAGCCATTAAATGTGAAGTAATATACTCAAAGCCTACATATTGTGGAAATGTAAACTTCTAACACTGGTACTACAACACAAATGATTTAAAATGTTATTTATCACTTTCATCCATAATCCAGTATTCACAATTACAATCTTCATATATGATTACTACAGTTGCTAACAAATAACCATACACAGTGGTCAGTATTATATGACACACAATACACCCCTGAGTGACCAAGGCACTGATTTCTAGTACTGTAGACATTGTAAAATAGTTTGGTTTGCTTATATTATTTTCATTCCTTTTACTTACATGTGATCCACACATAATTTTTTTCTGCAAAAGCCTTTCTAATGGTGTTATACATTAGATCCTCTTTGAAGAAATCATATAAGCGTGTCATCAATATTTCTGCAACCTAAAACAGCACACTGAAGCAATAGCTAGTCAAAATATCATTGAAGGATATAGTATGTCAAAGAAGTTACAGATTTATTTTGAGAGAAAAAACATACTTCAACTAAAAAGGTTACTCACAGTCAAAAGATCTTTTGTTATAATATTTTTAGTTTGATAATATATGACAGATTTTGATTTATTTTAAGTTTGTTTTACAGTTCTTCAGTAAAACTTTACTATTTTACTTCAAAATATTGTTTAATTAATGTAACAATCAGTTTGGTTTTAGTTTTTCTTCTTATATTAAATAAAAATTAGAGTGTTAAGAAGAATTCTTGTTAATTCAAAGTACCACTAATCTGGACCAGATGTAATCCAATCAGGTTTATGTTTATGGATTCAGAAACCTTATTATGGATTGTCTCAAATTATCATGTGAGATGAGCTCAGCCCCGTTCCCGATGTTCTAATCATATGAAAAGCAATAATACTGTCATTTTATTGCCTTTTTAAGAAAAATATAAATGTTATTTGTAATAACAAATAGTAGTTAAATCTATGTATTCTACAGAAGTGTTAGGAGATGGGTAACAATTATACAACGTTTGATCAAAAAGTTTTTTTTTTATCAAACAATTTTTTTTATTTTTTTGGATTTCGTTGTCCATGACGTGTCCGTTACTTAACTAAATATCACTATAATATTGACGACTCGGAACACAAAGTTTTTTATAAGTAAAAACGTAAAGTTTTACCTTACAGCCTAAGGTAAGGTAACTTTACGTTTTTACTTATAAAAAACTTTGTGTTCCGAGTCGTCAATATTATAGTGATATTTAGTTTTTTTATTTGAAAAATGATTCCGTGATCCATCTACATTTCTCTTGCCCCCTTCAGTGTGGTCTCAGTTGGATACAACACAATTATGTATAGGATTTTTCATCTATAAAACATTTCTTGAATGCAGTTTTTGGTATGGTCTTAAAGTCGTGAAACGTCCTTTCGTTGTACCTTTCATTATTGGTAAAACGAAATTTCGCATTAAGACAAATTTTGTGAATATGGCGGGTGTTTTATCATTACAATGTTTTTCTTTTCCCTAAAATTATTTAACAAGGAATGACGTGTGTGTCCTGGTTTATTATCAGAATCTGGTTTCTATAAATTACCCTTCTGTAGATCTAGCCATTTTTCTGTAAATAGCTTGAATAGCCCTTCACATAAACGTGGTGTAAAACACCCACATTTATTTACTGTTGCACGTAGTGTTGAAAATTCATGAATTACAAACCCACAATAGTCATCTGACAATCATAATATTCAGCTTATTCACAACAGTCTTTTAAGCTTTTTTACTCTTTTCAACTCATGCAGACTGGAGTCATCACAAGCCTTATGCAAAAATGTCAACATGGTAGAGCGGTTTGCCTCATTCTGTACACCATATTTAATCAATGTTCTTCAATCTTACATTGTAGAATGTAAAAAAGAAATTGCGTAATACACCAAAACACAACCTACGCAACTATGCATCCAATAGGGCTAAAATTTTTTATGATTGTGACTACAATGTATGCCGCAATCACATAGAAACCACTTTCTAACGGATGCTTGTAACTGTGGAAATTAAAAAATTGCATGAACTTTTTGATCAAACCTCATATTTATCGCATCTAACATTTTATTGCATCCCCTCTCCCTAAAACGAAATTCTGCTTACACCAATCATCTGTGAGTATTAAATATTGTAATAGTAAATTAAATGTATTACAAGGTTGGAAAAATGAATTGTTTGGATTTTTAAAAAACCAAACCATTTACTCTTACATGTTAAAAAATACACAGCATTTTTAGGTGTCTGGAAATGAGCACAAAAAAACAGTAAGGAAAACTCATGAAAGTACAATATGTCATAGGTAAGATAGTGTCCGCTTTCTTTAGCAGAAGATCAAAGAAAGGAGCATGATGTATGTCAGTTCATAATAAGAAAATTATCCAAGATTATGTGACCAAAAACGACTTTTAGACCCCTACTTGTCAGTTCAGGACATGATGTAGCATTTGTGGAGTTCAGTATCAAAATAGTTATAAAAATACTGAAAAATGTCAGACTCGGTATCCTAACTCGCAGCTAACCCAAGCTTTCCAGTAACATGTAGGAAGTAAAACATTGTGCACAAAATAACTTCTTTCCAGAAAGTCCATAGCTTTGTGTTCTGATATGTCAGTGCCAATGTCTGTAAAATTTGTACAAATAGAGTGCCACAAACCGCAAACAGTACAAAATAATGTTAATCAAAAACTAAAACATAACAGAATGGGACATGTAATTGTCACCACACTGACAGCAGTGTGGCAAGAGTGCAACACAGTCTACTTGATCGTCGTAGGTTAGTGGAAACAAAATACAAGACACCAGTTAAGTCACTAATCACCAGCTTTAATTTTCACAGTTAAACAGTTCGTAATTAACAACACAGTGTCTTATAACAAATCAAATAAAAATTGTTCACACGCCAATAAATATCAACTAATATTAAAACACAATTGTATTATAATATACCGTCCGATTATAAAACACAACACTTAACTAATAACCATTTGAACGTGCACAGTAATATCGCCAGATAATCACTTGTAATCGCCCGACCTTTAACTCGGACTGCACTGTAAATATATCGCAACTAATACTGAAAACTAAGGCCGCTGCCGCCATGTATTAATACCTCCGCTCACAGACCAGAACGTCCCAAATTACATCTTAGCGCCAGTGTGTACTACATAATTAATTGCGGCATTGACACATTCCGCGCGGCTGGCGGCTTCAAGAAAACTTGTGAATGCGTCTAGACTCATATATGGTGGCTAAACTCAAGAAGTCCCAGGCGTACACGTACGTCTACCTTTCCTAGCACCTTGACGGGGCTTCCAGTCACAGTCTGTATTGTACAATAGCTAATTAGAGGCTGGCGGTTGCTGGCTAAGTCAGGGCGCACAACGGACACTGTTGCACCTGTGTCAACTGTAAATGATATTGGTTTACCTTCTGCAAATCCATTAATCAAGTTTCTACTGGTCTTATGTAGCATGAAAACTGTGCTGTTCTGGGGCTTTACTTCTCCAATTGGTGCGATCACTCTCTTCTCTTGGTATCTTCTTCTCCCAACAGTCTACCTGTAGATGACCATGTTTTCCACAGTTGTAACATTTCGGTCTTCTGTCTTTTTCAAATCGTTGCGACTCTCTTGAACTTTTGAATTGTTTGTCCGACAACATTGTTTTTCTGCACCCTTCTGTGGCAGTGTGATACAGGGATTTTCTGACTGTAATGTGATGGCACAAACCCATTAATTTAGTGGGACGCTGACTTGGCAGCTTCAAACTCTAGGGTGTGAACAAGAGCTTCTGAGCTATTTCGGTGCCTTGCCATTCACAACACTTGCTGAAGTTCACAATCTCCTATGCCATCAATAAATGTCTGCACCGCAAACCTTATTCGAAAATCTTCTGGTGCTTCAGGATAGGCTAATCTAATAAATCTGTCGATACTTGCTTCAAACTCTTGAAGACTCTCCCCGGAACGTTGTCGTCTTGTTCTCAACTGAGCGTAGTACACATCTCGCAAATGTTTATCACCGTAGCATAATTGTAGAGCTTTTATCAACTCGGCATAGATGTTGTGGCTGTCAGCTGGCACTTTCTGTAGTAATTTGTTACTTTCTACACTTTTTACTTACCTTACACTCACGCCACTCTGACTTCCCGCTCTCAGAAGATCCCCAACTATTTATCGGTCGCCACGATTTTTTTTATGGTTCAAAATCGAAACCTTTAAATAAAACTTTTTGCGAGGTTCGTTAAGCGAAATCTTCCATACTGGATAGGTGATGGTAATGTGGCGTAATAATTAATTTAAAACATAGTTACGCTATTAATTCATTTTATTAACCTTCATTTCAAAATTACGTTCTCCTCCGCTTATAATTTTCAACAAACTCTTTACTGCAAATTAGATTTCTTTACAACATTCTAGTGAAATTACATTGACTCTACTTCATTTGAAATTTATGATTTTATAGCGTTACTTTTTCTCATTCTAATTTTAAACATATACATATACAAAAACAAAAAATTATATGTTGCAACCAACTTATTCTACCTTTTTATTTTAGTTTATTAAAGCGACCCAGCAATGCCCACACACAACTCACATACCAATTTTACAAAACCCCGAATTTATTTGATCAGTTTTATGTCATCATTAAAATTTTGATATGACTAATTTTACTTGCGCAACGGCGTCTCCTCCGACTTCGTCGCGTGGCCAGCACCAAGTCCTCGTTTACATGTCCAAGAAAAAACTATGAGTTCCTCTTCTTAATTTCGACTCACTTATAACAGTTCTGACTTAGTTAGTGCACTTTTGAATAATACTCCGGTTTCTTACCGGCTAGGTCGGCCGACCTTGAAAAGAAAACTTTTAGCAAATTTTAAATGGACCGCATGCGGTCTGTTGGTAAGAAGCACTGGGCAGAAGTTACCTCGCGGTTCCCTCTCCACAGTTTTACAATACGGGAACTCACTGCCTGCTGATGCGAAGTCATAGTCACTGTTCATGGCACCACGTACAATTCCCGGGTGTTGGACGTTGACGAATTTTGTTGTCCAGTGGTTTACGTCACTGTAGTAGGCGCGACTTATACATACTTCCGTCGTGTCTCTGAGCATATGCTGGACAAATTTTGCACATAGCCATTTTGTTCGACTTGAGTTTAGCGTGGGTTCTGCGCTCCGCCGATGTTAGTGCGTTTGGGTGCATTACACGGTACTACAGTTCTGAGAATTAAGAAGTGGTGTGCGAGACGCACATTCCATTGTAATTGCTTCATCACAGCTCCTTTGTTTGAACAAAGCTTTTAACACGTGGCTGATCACACAGATGAAAATGAATTTAAAATACTTTAATAAAATAGAACCCCTCCCTTTTAGACCCGTTACAATACACCCCCAATGAGAGATCTTCTGTCGACACAGAAGAAATCTCATTGCTAAACCCCTAAGAGGACCGGTGAGGATATGGTGCCAACAACCCCCCATTTGTTCTTATACATCATGGGTAAACTACCCCTCTGGCTCGGCGACTATGGCCGCATCTGAACGAGATTACTGGACTTCTCTATCCGAGATCCCAACACCATAACATCGAACAGACACGCACCACAGCGCACCTAACCTTCTAACATGCTACCCCTAACTCCAAATCCCTGGTCTTATTCCATGCCAGATCCTTAACCGATATGTTCCCCCTTGTCATGCATACTGGTTCGCCTTCAGCAATACTGGGCGCATACATATACTTATTAATACATACCAACAAAATTTATTTTCAAATTTTAAAAGTTTCCTTTAATTTAAAACCAAATTTTTATATTGCCATTAATCTCAAAAATAAAAATAAAAATCTTTTATCTGAATCTATGAGTTTTCTTCATTACTCTTAATACTCAGAAAAACAAATAAATTGAACATCTAATTAAGACATGAACTCGCTTATCGTAACATGTGATTATACATACATACTAAACAATACAATTCAATAAAAAACATTAGTAATACACCTAAACAATAATACACTTGAAATTCAAACATCACCTATATGGCAGGCATAAAATCAATTTTTTTTTTTTCAAAAATTTAATTTTATTAAAATATCAATTTTTATCAATTTCGAAAAAATTTTAAAATTATTTAAATCACTTAAACGACAAAATTTGCATCAAGCAATTGCCAAAACTGGTCTAGTTTATAACATCAACCATCAGCTGATCAAACTCGGTCAAGTCAACGACCTTGACCTACATATGTTATACGTAGATCTACATCATGAAATATCTAAAACATCTTTAAATTTTTTATCTTTAAACACAATAACATAATAAAATATGACATTTAAAATTAACATAGTTATTATTACAATTAACAATAAAATTGACATTTAAATTAATCGAAATTACACATTTTATAGCTTTACATTATTCTCAAATTCTATTAAAATTGTCACTTGTTTCCATTAATTTTATATTTTTACTATGACTCTCTTTCTTTAACATTCTCAATCTCCATTAGTTTGGGTGACTTAATTATTCATAATAACTTGATTCACAACTTGGCATGTATACATTTATAATCTTCACCTCTCTGACTCTAACACTCATTAACAGCTTTAACTAATATGACACCCCTCTATCAAAACATCTATCAAACAACCTCTAAACCCAACTTACTACTCAACTCATATCGCAACATTCTACCCTTATATAAAAAAATACTCTCTACCCCTTTGTACTCAGGATGTGTGTTCCCTCCCAAAGCTCATTCCCTTATCTGGTCCCTGGACTTTCCCTAGGCAACCCTTTCCAGCGCTAAACGGTCCCTTCCCGTCCCAACACCTTTCGTTGCGGACTCCTCATCACACCACCCCCCTTACAAAATTCCCATCAACTCTAATTACTCTCCCAATACATCACTTTCAACTACTACACAATGTTTCCACTTATTTATTAACTCAATATATCAATCAATGCTCTACATATTTTCCCCATAGCTACTGTGTCACTACCAATACTCAAATTCTGCATTACATTAATTCACAACAATATTATTCTCTCTAGCACCCATTTAAACTCAACTTGGACTGATTTACATGTCCTAACAAAATATTAATCACCCAAAATCTCCCATTTACTATCTTTTACACATCATTTAAAATTCTCAACTATTTCAAAGTACTTCCATCATTTAAATTAAAATCTTTTAACACATTAAAATCATTATATTCAAACATTAGTTACATTGGAAATTAGCAAACAATTTATAAGCGACATTCTACAGCGGATCAGCTGATTTTCTTAGCGAGGTGAATGACCTTACTATAAACACATTTCAAAATTATACAAATTACACATTTTATCAACACTTGCCTCTAACACAATAAACTAATACATTTATAAGACCGAATAAACACAGTATAATAAACATCTAATCCATCTATATCTCAAATCAAGAGACAATTCTTTTAATTACTTCAAGAGCGAGTCATCATCCTTAAGTTACAAAATTTTAATTCGTTGCTCCCCTGAGCAACCACCGTGCCACACACACTATTATTTTTTGCTGGTGGACTGTTGCGCCCATTTGCATCCACAAGGACGGCATTGGTGGAGGAATTTATCATCTCCATGTCCTTGCTTCAGCGTTACATTTTAAAATTGATAGGTATCATCATATCTATGTTATATATTAATATGCCCTTAAAACGGGTCTACCACCTGGTTTACTGTTCCTACTCGAACAGAGTGGCAGTCGCTGTTCCATAGTTCCGGGGATTTCCCCTAATATCACCCCCCATTGATTTCAAATATACACTAATTTCAAGCCAGCTATGGTCAAGGTTGTTAATTTATGGCCATAGCTGACCGCTATCCAAAACCACGATTAGTGCTGGTAAGGCAGTAATCGCCCGAAAAGTCGGGGAAATCATCTCTAATTTCAGGCATGTTCTCTATGTTATTATTATACACGGCACGGCAATCTATCAGCATATAATATAAAATTATATAAAAGGTGTGCCGTATATTTTACGCCATTTTGGCCTCCGATGGAGGTAACACTCCCTGTTACCCCCAACACTTACCACTGTCTACCGTGGCACATGCCACCACGGCAATAGCTTACTAATAACTAAATTAATCCTTCTCCCTTTACAGTCTCTACACTCCGTAAGTCTGGCACTTCCATTAACACCACTCAACCCCTCTAAATTACCCACATATCTTGTATAACAACACATATTGACCTTGAACATTAACATTTTTACATTACTAAACGATTCTCATTTAAATAATTTTTATAGAAAATTATAAACATTATTATTTGAAATTTTTATTAACTCTTTAATATATCATCATTTCATTATTTATCACTTACTACAATTAGATTCCTCAAAAATTTCAAATTTATTATTAACATTTATTTTATCTCATATTTCAGTTATTACTACCTTTCGAGTATGGTTTCTATTGTGTACAATTATCTCAAATAGATCTCATCATTGAGTTAAAATCTTTTCAACACATGTAAACATTTTATTCTATTTAACTTGTATTATAAAATTTATACTCACAGTACATCGCTCATACCCTGTCATAAGCACACAAATATAAATATCAATAACTCCCTGTACCTTCTGAAACATTTTAACAACAATGTTATTCCATACTAAACAATTTAACGTTTATTTATTGATTAATTATTGTCAAATTCACATCTCATAAAATAATTTAAATCCATCATTATATAACCTCTTAAATCAATCAAAATATTTAAACATCTCCAATTATTTTAATTAAATCAATTATTGAAAACACAACATTTTTAATTACTTTCACCAATTACCATAATTACAATTCATTTGTTATCCTCTTCAAAGTTTTTTTTTTTTTTTATTATTTAGACTGCAAAATTATTATTATTATTATTATTATTATCACAACAATTTCTACTACCTACACACATTGTTTACCTTACATACTTGTTACAATACAAACACAATTATTTTCACTAACAATTTATTAACAAACTTTTGTCATTATTGTTCAGTTTTCCACACTTCATTTTCCAAGTCAGCAAGGTCAGAACCATAAATCAAAATATTTAAAATGTCCATTTATTAAGTTTATGTTCAGCCTCCATCATCGAATAATAATCTAATATATTTATAACATTTCTCATTCTTTTCCACCCTCAATTTATTATTATTATTATTATGATAATTCTCTAATATTTCAAATTGTTCCGTAAAACCCACATAATAATTTACTGGATTATTCCACATTATTATCAAATCATAAAACCTGTCTACATCATTGATTTTGGTCTGGTCTCCATCAGTAATTTTATTCAATCTAAATTCAGTTATTTTCTCATCATATTCTTCTACTACATTCATTACAACATAAGGTAAGTATTTTATATTGTTTATCTTCACCCCTTCTAACCTCTCTCTCAACTCTTTATAATTTCTCTTTAACTTATATAATTCTATCTCTCCATCAATACACAACTCTCTTTCAAAACATCTTTCATCATCACAATTCCTGTCACTACCCCCTTGAACTATCTCACTCCATGCAAAGGGCACCATTAAATACTTATTACCTCTACCGGATAAACCACAAAAAATTAAGGGACCATCCGAAGACACCTCGTCTTCCACACCACCACCAGAGGAAACTCTGTCCTCATAAAATACCTGTGAACCTTCCATGTCACAATACACTTGAGGAAAATCTGCCCTTTGCCCCTCTAAACTCTCTACACACACACTCATACCCTCATCAACACTTTCTCTGCTCACAACCTTACTCTCTAACGCCACGTTTTCAATTTCACCACTGTTATTACTCATTAACTCATTGTTATAATTATCGCTACTACTCACCTGGTCTCCCGCCACCTGTTTTGCATCTAAATTACTACCACTGTTAATACATGTCTCTCCGTTATTTTCACTTATTTTGCTCTTACCTGTATTTATCACCCACACTCCCATTCTCTCAATATTCTGTTCTAATTTACTAACGTTACTGGTAAATATCTCCTTGGTTTTCACGACATTTTTATTGATTTCGTTTATATGGGTTCTCAACTCGCTGAAATTGCTTTCGCATTTTACTTTTTGTTCATGTATTTCACTACTCAATTTATCAAATTTTTTGTCAAAACAATCATTTAATTCAAAGGTTTTGTAAAATATATAAAAACACTTGGTAAGTTTCACAAATTTTTTAATTAACTCTGACAGCTGTTTCGACTAACTTAAGCCATTGTCAAAGAGCGAGTGAATGAAATTACTGAACACAGGATGTTAGAGTAGTGTAGGTGGTAAACATCTGTTTAGGGCGTATCTGGAACATCTGTGTTGTGATGGCGAGGGGTGGGGAGTGTGTGCATGAGACAAGGGAAGGTCTGGTGTCTTTAAAAAACTAAATACAATCATGAATGCAAAATATAAAATTAACTGAACTAAATATAAACTGAATGCAAAATTTAAAATAATGATGAACATTCAAAATAATATAAAATAAACTAAACTAAATAACAGATTTTAATAAAGGGGATACACAAAATTCAGTCTGTTCATTGGTTAAATTTTTGTTATTTTTTATTGCTTTTTTAATTTCTAAAATTTCTAACAAATCCATTTTTCTACCTTTTTGTATGTTGTGGAGTAGTGTTATGTTTTTTGTGTCTATAAAGTGATTGTGTTGTAAGCAATGATCTGCAAAACCTGTAAATTGTGTATTGTGTAAAAATTGTGTTATTTTACAACACAATCACTTTATAGACACAAAAAACATAACACTACTCCACAACATACAAAAAGGTAGAAAAATGGATTTGTTAGAAATTTTAGAAATTAAAAAAGCAATAAAAAATAAAAATTTAACCAATGAACAGACTGAATTTTGTGTATCCCCTTTATTAAAATCTGTTATTTAGTTTAGTTTATTTTATATTATTTTGAATGTTCATCATTATTTTAAATTTTGCATTCAGTTTATATTTAGTTCAGTTAATTTTATATTTTGCATTCATGATTGTATTTAGTTTTTTAAAGACACCAGACCTTCCCTTGTCTCATGCACACACTCCCCACCCCTCGCCATCACAACACAGATGTTCCAGATACGCCCTAAACAGATGTTTACCACCTACACTACTCTAACATCCTGTGTTCAGTAATTTCATTCACTCGCTCTTTGACAATGGCTTAAGTTAGTCGAAACAGCTGTCAGAGTTAATTAAAAAATTTGTGAAACTTACCAAGTGTTTTTATATATTTTACAAAACCTTTGTATTAATATGTTTCACCAAGTGCCCAACGAGTCATCAATTAATATCGTGAATCATTTAATTCATCAAATTTCTTACTGTTATCATTAGACATTTGTTTAATTTCATTTTTTAAACAACTAATATTTTGGTTAGACATCAGTTTAATTTCCCCCATTATTTCACACAACCACTTCTCAGTTTTACTACTTTCTTTCGTATTTTCCATTTTTTATAAATCTGATTAGCCTTTATTATATATACAACTTACTTATTATCTAAACAAAATCTCATAACTTCGCTCTTTAACAATATTTTACTCTTAATCTCTATTCCCACATCTCGTAATTTTACATTTTTTCTTACAACAAACCGCCCATTATCATCACCTATTTCGTACTTCAAATTAGGCCTAAACTCATATGAATTATTAATTCATCTGAGTTATACTGGCAGCAGTCGCCAGTTGTTACTTTCTACACTTTTTACTTACCTTACACTCACGCCACTCTGACTTCCCGCTCTCAGAAGATCCCCAACTATTTATTGGTCACCACGATTTTTTTTATGGTTCAAAATCGAAACCTTTAAATCAAACTTTTTGCCAGGTTCATTAAGCGAAATCTTCCATACTGGATAGGTGATGGTAATGTGGTGTAATAATTAATTTAAAACATAGTTACGGTATTAATTCATTTTATTAACCTTCATTTCAAAATTACGTTCTCCTCCGCTTATAATTTTCAACAAACTCTTTACTGCAAATTAGATTTCTTTACAACATTCTAGTGAAATTACATTGACTCTACTTCATTTGAAATTTATGATTTTATAGCGTTACTTTTTCTCATTCTAATTTTAAACATATACATATACAAAAACAAAAAATTATATGTTGCAACCAACTTATTCTACCTTTTTATTTTAGTTTATTAAAGCGACCCAGCAATGCCCACACACAACTCACATACCAATTTTACAAAACCCCGAATTTATTTGATCAGTTTTATGTCATCATTAAAATTTTGATATGACTACTTTTACTTGCGCAACGCGTCTCCTCCGACTTCGTCGCGTGGCCCGCACCAAGTCCTCGTTTACATGTCCAAGAAAAAACTATGAGTTCCTCTTCTTAATTTCGACTCACTTATAACAGTTCTGACTTAGTTAGTGCACTTTTGAATAATACTCCGGTTTCTTACCGGCTAGGTCGGCCGACCTTGAAAAGAAAACTTTTAGCAAAATTTAAATGGACCGCATGCGGTCTGTTGGTAAGAAGCACTGGGCAGAAGTTACCTCGCGGTTCCCTCTCCACAGTTTTACAATACGGGAACTCACTGCCTGCTGATGCGAAGTCATAGTCACTGTTCATGGTACCACGTACAATTCCCGGGTGTTGGACGTTGACAAAATTTGTTGTCCAGTGGTTTACGTCACTGTAGTAGGCGCGACTTATACATACTTCCGTCGTGTCTCTGAGCATATGCTGGACAAATTTTGCACATAGCCATTTTGTTCGACTTGAGTTTAGCGTGGGTTCTGCGCTCCGCCGATGTTAGTGTGTTTGGGCGCATTACACGGTACTACAGTTCTGAGAATTAAGAAGTGGTGTGCGAGACGCACATTCCATTGTAATTGCTTCATCACAGCTCCTTTGTTTGAACAAAGCTTTTAACACGTGGCTGATCACACAGATGAAAATGAATTTAAAATACTTTAATAAAATAGAACCCCTCCCTTTTAGACCCGTTAAAAATTCTGCCGCAGGTACTTTTAATGCAAGAACGAGTGAAACAGCCTTGTCTTTGTCCAATTATTTGCGAATGCAGCAGCTTCGAATTGGCGTAAATACATCACCCAGTGCGTGCTTCCATCAAAGGTTGGAGCCTTGACATGAACTGTCCCAACCGTAGGCGAGGTGACCTTCTCTATTGACTTATTTTCTGTGTCTTTTTCTGTCTTTATCATTGGTACAGTCTGTTCAGAAATTTGTTTTGGGTGTATTTTCATGAACTGTTCAACTTCATTTTTAATTTGCTCTTTTATATTCGCCATTGAGTTTTCTACTGCAGATATTTTTGTTGACATAGCTTCTTCCACACTCAAGACAGATTTTTCTACTTCAGCTATTTTATTTGACATGGATTCTTCTACGTCAGATATTCTGGTAATCTGATTATTAAGCTCACCTCGTAGTTCACCTACTTCACCACATAGGAGACCCAATTCTGCTGTAGTGTGTTCTTGCTTTTGCTCTTGAATTAACGCTTTGATATCATCTGCTTCCTGCTTACGTTATTCATCCTGTCGTTTTTCCGCTTTTTCCATCTCCTGTATGCGTTCTTCTTTTTGGTCGTCTTTCTGCTTCTTCCGTCTCCTGCCTGCGTTTCTCATCCTGTTGTTTCTCCATCTGTAACAGCAGCGCCTGTAAATTTTCCATCATCTGACTGGCATCCATTGTTTACCGATTAATTACGAATTACACTCGTCTTGTATACAGTATCCACTGTTTCCACTGTTAACCATTCTATCCCACTTCTGACACCACTGTTATGATGGTCTACTTGATCGTCGTAGGTACAGTGGAAACAAAATACAAGACACCAATTAAGTCACTAATCACCAGCTTTAATTTTCACAGTTAAACAGTTCGTAATTAACAACACAGTCTCTTATAACAAATCAAATAAAAATTGTTCACACGCAAATAAGTGTCAACTAATTTTAAAACACAATTGTATTACAATATACCGTCAGATTATAAAACCCAACACTTAACTAATAACCACTTGAACGCACACAGTAATATCGCCAGATAATCACTTGTAATCGCCCGACAATAAACTCGGACCGCACTGTAAATATATCGCAACTAATACTGAAAACTAAGGCCGCTGCTGCCATGTGTTTATACCTCCGCTCACAGACCAGAACGTTCCAAATTATGTATTAGCGCCAATGTGTACTACGTAATTAATTGTGGCCTTGAGACAGTCCGCGCGGCTGGCGGCTTCGAGAAAACTCTCGCGAATGCGTCTAGAGTCACGTATCCCACACACATTAGAGCAAGATTCTTTTGGCACATTCAACAAACACGTAGACTGTTCTGTGATATCGTAACAGTAGTATCTGCTGTGATATGAGTGTGTAATAAAACTCATTGTCAAGTAAGCTTTTTCTGGTTGGCAAAAGGGCTGCTGTTCATAATAATTCAAAAAGAACTTTTTCAGATACTTTTTAAACCAAATTAAGTCAGGTTAGTTTGAGAACTGGTTAAGTGACTCACACAAACATAATTCTAATCAATAAAATTACATAATTTTATATACGAGGCTTATCCAGAAAGTAAGTACCGTTTAGTTTGGTCATTAAGAAAATGATACAAATTATTTTCAAATTTATTTATTTTTCAAAAATTCTACATACCTTAATCTACGTTTCTACATAGTCACCATGCAAGTTGAGACATTTGTCATATCTTGGCACTAATTTTAATATGCCAGCTTCAAAGAATTCGGCCGCCTGCGACTTCAACCACTGCTGGACGTTTCCCTTTATCTCATCATCACTTTCAAACTTCTGGCCAGCAAGAAATTTCTTCAGATGCAAAAACAAATGGAAATCGCTGGGAGCCAAATCTGGACTGTAAGGAGGATGACTGAATTGTTCCCAGCGAAATGAATCAACTAGCGCCGTCGTTACACGTGCGGTATGCGGTCGCACGTTGTCATGCACAAACATCACTCCGGAAGTCAGTAGTCCATGCCTTTTGTTTTGTATTGCTCGCCGTAACTTTTTGAGTGTTTCACAGTAAACTTCTGCATTGATTGTTGTGCCTTGTTCCATAAATTCCACTAAAAAAATTCCCTGACAGTCCCAAAAAACGGTGCACATGATTTTTTTTTGCTTTCTTGGCTTTCAGGGGACCAGTATGCTGCCATTGCAGTGACTGTCGTTTAGTTTCTGGTATCTCGTAAGAAACCCATGTTTCATCACCAGTGGCAATTCTTTTCAAAAAACAATTTCCATCTCTTTCATAATGCTGCAAAAATTCCAAGGCTGCTCCCATGCATTTTGTTTTGTGACCATCCGTTAGCATTTTCAGCACCCATCTCGAACAGTTTTTTGTAGTGTAAATGTTCAGTCACAATTTCGTGTAATAAAGATCGAGAAATGTTTGAAAAATCCATTGACAAATCAGAAATTGTGAATTGCCTATTGGAACGAACCTTCTCATCAACACTGCGCAGCAATTCTTTGTTGACTAAGGACGGGCGACCACTACGCTCCTCGTCGTGAACATTTTCTCTTCCAGCGTTAAACATCCTAACCCACTTTCTCACCATACCTTCACTAATCGCATTCTGTCCATAAACTTCACAAATCTGACGATGAATTTCATAAGGACGAAGATTTCTCCCATTCAAAAACCTAATAACTGTTCTTATTTCACAACTGGCGGGCCGATCGATTTTTTTAAACATGATTACCGATGTGTAGTAAACGTAAATCAGAATGTAAACAAAGTTGAATAGAAGGAAGTAACTACACATGCGCGACCTTCATACTACAATATGCGCGGGGTATATGCGCAGACGGTACTTACTTTCTGAATAAGCCTCGTATAATGTCATAATTTTTCTGTTTATGTGGATGAAATTTTTAACAATTACTGAAATTGTGTGTGTGTGTGTGTGTGTGTGTGTGTGTGTGTGTGTGTGTGTGTGTGTGTGTGCGTGTGTGTGTGTGTGTGTGTGTGTGTGTTTAATATAACATTTCATTGTATCTTTTACATTGTTGCAGGCATGTTTAAATTTATTGGAGCAAGGTTCAAGGGATTCATTAAATGATGTTATAACAAAAGTATTACGCAAAGTTGCTATTCAGCCAGAAGGCAAGGAAGAGGAATTAGATGATACATTACTTACCTGATTAGATGAAGATTCTTCTGCCATTATCTTAACACAGATTTATATAATCATTAGTAATACTTGGTTTATATTAATTATTATACATTCTCATTCTTTTCCAAGCACTAGGTAAGCCGACTGGTTCCTGCTTGAATCTTTAAAAATACAATGTGTATACTTTAAACGTCAAATAAATTTTGAAATAATTTATGTGCCTGAAAATGTTTTGTTTGATAATGAGTTTTATTGTATGTTAATTTATTCATTAACATTGTAGAGATTCAACTACTATTTTTCTTTTACCTCTTTGTGTATATGTATATTCCTCATACAGTTGTTTTTAATACATAACTATGTAGATTATTTATTTTATTTAAAATAAAGCTGATAAATTTGCTTAAATTTACTGTTTCTCATTTTATGTTATAACAAAGTACTGCAAATTATCCTTAAAGAAATCACAAAAAGTTTTCATAAACTATATACTTTAAATGAATTCCATGTGGTCAACATCTATAAAAATTGGTTTTTATTTCCAATTTTAAAGTTGTGTAAACTTATTTTTGTATCAGATAATGTCAACAAAACTGTGTTCTTGTTTCACACATATAAACAGAGAGAGTTGGGAGTGAGATAGAGACAGAGTGGGAGGGCTGCCCCCACAAATGTTGGGGAGAGGCATATGAATCAATTCTTGTTTTGTTAAATTTTAAATTCCCAATAGTTTCATATACATGACATGAGTTGAGGTGCTTGTTATTGTAAGTCACTAATTTCGCAAATATGGTATAATTGATGTTGTTAGCCATCACATACACGACACATGCTGAACTTCTTTCCCTGATTATTTAATGTACTATTCCTTAATATTTTGAAAAATAAAATAAACGGGTATTTAATTATTTTTTTCATGTAATACAGCATTAATTCGTGAAATATAAATAGGTAATGTATAAATGATAGTCTAATTGGTGATGGTAAAAGACAAAACGTATTTGTAGTTTTTGAAAGGTGCAAAATTAATCAACACCATAATACATATATCCCACTTTTAAAAAAGATTTCATTACACACTGAACATTGTGTTGTATTTTTTTTATTTCATGTACAAAGTATGATATTGTTAAGG
The DNA here is from genome assembly GCA_034769895.1 of Magicicada septendecula. Lineage (NCBI taxonomy): Eukaryota > Metazoa > Arthropoda > Insecta > Hemiptera > Cicadidae > Magicicada > Magicicada septendecula. The sequence goes on along the minus strand of CM068367.1, from coordinate 944,716,992 downwards.
AACATAATTCGGGCCACCACTCACACTTGACAGACGGCATGTGAGACCCGTATCATTATCCCCATTAAACCAAACGCTAACGCAAACTAAACTGTTTACCAGAAGAAAGAAACCATCAAGTCCATGTAGGCGAGCCCTTGAGTACAGGTTAGGTCGGGGTCAGGTGACAAATAAAACAACTTAAAATAGCATCATTATTTTTTATTTACTTTTGTCAATATTCTGTAGTTTTTGTTTGTTGTTACCCATCTAAGACACCAAAAAATCTTTTAATACATTCAAATGTTATTGAATAAAATATTATCAAAAATTCAGTAAAAACTTTTAATTCAGACCAAAGATTTAACAACCTAAACTTTAGAAAATAAAAGTACAACTGTAACACAACATATTATTGGAAAACATTTTATCATTATCATTATCAAATCCATCATCCATAAAATCTAATTGTCTGAAACTATTTAATATAGTTTTTTATGTATTAAATTAATTTAATATCTATTTTGTTGTAGTATTTCATATATTTCTATTTATGAAAACACTTATAAAAATGTAACCTCAAATGTTGCTTTGTTTTTTGTTTTTTTACAAGATATCTATTACAAAATATATTCATGAACTGATACGTAATTGATCTTAATTTTTAATACTTCTGAATTTTAATAATATGTTTGGATGCTCTAAGTCACTATAAGACACACTAAGTCATTTATAGTAGTATGCAAATTAGAATAACCATTAGTAACTAATTATTTTATTATTAAATAAACTTTAATAGAATTTATTAAAATGTGTTAAGTCACACAATCAAATAAATGCAAAAGTAAATATCCTGTTTTATACTGAATTTTACTGATTTGATATAATTGAATGTAATAAAACCTTTACATAAAATTAGTTACAGTAATAATTACAAACATATCTACAAAAAGTAATTTATGGATATCTATCTGTGTTATCTATGGAATAAACACTACTTAACCCAACATTAACATTACACAGCGCTAAATACATGTAGTGTTTCTAACCTTTAACATGGTCTCCTCAACAAACGTTAGAGTTTATTTCATATAACAAATTACCATTATGTCTAACCTAATTACAAACAGAAACAGTTAAGTACCCATGCTTTCCTCATTCTGTCTCTCTCTTTCTCCCCCTTTCTTCTGTATCCCAAAACATTACACTTTGCACCAAGTATATTGTTTTGTACACATTTTATGTGTTTACATTTTATGTGTTTACAAGGGTTGATCAAACATATATGAGACTTTCTGAAAAACGTTTTATTGGATTAGTATATGTAAAAATAAATACAAGACTATTTTTCTACATAGCGTTCCATTCTAGATAGCTTTTATTAGCTACCCATTGAAGTCTAGCATCTCTTTGTCGCTAGAAACTTTTCCCACGTAAATCTTTTTTGAGGAGTCCAAACTATTTAAAATCGCATGATGATAAATCTGGACTGTACAGGGGATGATCCAAGGTGTTAATGTGAAGAACCAGGACACCATTATTGGAGTCTTGCGCCTTTTGGACCAATAGGCCTCTTTAACTTTTGACAAAAGGTCAGAGTAGTATGTATCATGCATTATTCTGTGTTCAAGTAAAAATGACTTACTCAATACCTTTAGCATCCCAAAAAACAGTTGTGAGAACCTTGCCAGCAGAGAAACATGTTTTTGCCTTCGCTGAACTTGTTTCACATTTTGCATGCTACTCCATAATCGACCTCTTGGTTTCAGTAGTATATTAGTGTACTTATGACTCGTCACGTGGAAGAATCTGCAAAAAATGATTCTCCCTCTGCTGCAAAGTGATCCAAAAGCCTCTGAGAAGTTCACCTCTTACAGCCTTATAATTTGCATTCACAATTTTTGACACCCATCTTGCAGAGACTTTACATAACTTTTACTCTTTTTTAATGATTGCCTACACACATCCATAACTTATTGAAATTATTGCACTCATAAGGAAGTATAAGGAACAGTTATACTTCGATTGTTGTGAATAAGGTGTTGAACTTGCAAAATGTTCTGAAGCATAATGCTTTCTCCTGGGGCAACCTGAATTAGTGAGGTTAGAAACTTTGTTCCGACTTTTGCAGAAAAACTTAAGGCCATTTGTATACTTGAGCCTTTCATAGTGTATTACTGCTGAATTGTGCATGAAATCTGGACAAAATTTGAGCTGGTTGAACACTTTGGCATAATAAAAAACTTAGTAATTACATGCTTCAAAAAGGACACACGCACCTCTTGTTCACTCATCCTGATAGCAGATAAACAAACAAATGACTTCAGGAACAAGCACACAGCACTACACAAGTTTAGGTACTACTACCCACTGCTGCCAATATTAACGAGCATTAGAGTATCTCTTGCCAATTTCAAAAGCCATTTTTATATTTGATTGACACTCATATGCAACTCTCTCCAATGTGTATCGCTGATCTGGTGTTTATTAACACTATAACAAATTAATTTAGTATTTATATCACTGTTCTGTGCTTATTTGTTTATAAACCACATTAAGTGGGGTGCAATCTCAGCTGCCAGGACCACAGGCTCATTTAAACGAGGAGATTTAGTGAGGAAATGGTGCCTACTCCATGTGACTGTGTTGTAACTTTTGGTACCACATGTCAGACTTCATACCAACTGTTTTTGTTCTAGTTTACAGCATGGGAACTGTGAACGCCTGTGGGTCATACACATCTGGATTGCCACTCCTCAGCATTTGAAGTGCGCACATTGGCATGTAAGCATGTTAGGCAACATACATTTTGTATCGTGCATACAAATTCTGTGCAGTCCAGTGTTACACTTCACATAAAAAATAATTCTGTGAACTGCATCACATAAAACACCCCGTTACATAACAGTAAACATTACAAAATTGAGCAGGGAACAAAAAACCATTAACAGTTTTGTTCTATAAGAGAAGTAAATAAACTTTTGAAATTGTGTGAGAACACAAAACATTTTCAAGTTAAACAAAAAAAAACTAAATTTTGATTTTAGCCATTTATATGATTTATGAAAAAGCTATATAAAATAGGCCTGCAAAAGGTCTTGGCCTTATCAAGAAAAAAGTGTTGTGGTGGTATTTTTGGTGAGGCTGCTGTTTGTGTACAGTACTCTTACTTAATGAAATAAAGTCGACGTTTCTTACTAGCAGTTTCATTTTAATTCTTTTTCACTTGTGTAGTTAATAGTGAATTTACTTTCAAGATAATTTTCTACCACTTTGTATGATGACTGATATGATGTAATGAACTTTAATTTTCTTCATTAATAGGTAAAATAGAAACAGTATTTCTATTCTTGGATTTCGTTGTCCATGACGTGTCCGTTACTTAACTAAATATCACTATTACTTTAACGACTCGGAACACTAGGTTTTTTATAAGTAAAAGCAAAAAGTTTTAGGCTGTAAGGTAAAACTTTTTGCTTTTACTTATAAAAAACCTAGTGTTCCGAGTCGTTAAAGTAATAGTGATATTTAGTATTTCTGTCTTAAATAGGCACAGAGTATTTGGTGTTCACTTTTTATAAACAGTAATAAAACATGTGGAAGTTGATAGTTAAAAAGACTAAGTATTAAAATCATATTTTTCATGTAATATGTATATATGTTAATATTTTTTGGGTTCAGGTAGGAACCAGTCGGCTGATATGCTATTAGAACTGTAAGATGTTTTTATTAATTAAAATTGTGTGTGTGTGTGTGTGTGTGTGTGTGTGTGTGTGTGTGTGTGTGTGTGTGTGTGTGTGTGTGTGTGTGTGTGTGTTATGAGATGTTCTCTTTTATGTAGTAGTTCATGTATATATTTAAATTAAACTGATTTTACATAATTATAATAGTAAATTATAATTTGTGTATTACTTTTTATAGTTTTTTCATTGTTGGTTTAAATTATTTTGCGTTCTTACAGAACAAATATGATTATATGATTCCTTTATTTCTTCATGTTTTGTTGAGTCATTTGTTAATTGTTTGTCACCAAATTGTCTAGTGGTTAATAATTTAATACATACATTCATAGATCACATGCTCTCTTTTATTTTAGTGATTGCAAATTCCATGCCCACATTTCCTAAGACAGAGGCAGTTATCATTAATTGTTAATTCTTCAAGTACAAACTGATTTGTGCAGCAGTTTCACTCATAGACATAAGTTTGTATATTACAAATATAAATTTATACATCAGACTTACAAGTTTAAATTACACTTTAAATATTCAACAAGGCTGTAATATAAGGAGATAAAAAGTAATGCTAAGAACCTGAAAGATGGATGACGTGAATTACAGTATTTGGATAACAGTGGCACCTGGTAACTCTAAAAACCTGTGTGCTATAAACTGACAGTGCTGCAGCTTAGTGTTACTACCCTTGATTAAACAATAAATTGGTTCGATTACATTTAGTGTCATGTAGTTATATTATAACCAAAAAATTTCTATGGAAAAGTAGCCGATCTTGACTGTTTTCTGTGCGTAGAGGTTTGTCTGTTAAAATCTGTGGACTCAGCTATTGAGCCACACTTATATGTAAATCATAACATCAGAAAGAATATCATGCAGGATGTAACAACATTTTAAAACATCTTGTTTCCTGAATAATTGTCAACGTGCATAATTCTTTATTCCATAGAATTTTTACACATATACTCTTACTGACTGTTTTTAAAATAGAAATATTTTTATAAGTTGTAAAAAATAGAAATTTTAAAATTGAATCCTTTTAATTAATCAGCAATGTACTATACATTGCAATAACAGCATGTGATTTTATCCAAATAATTCCACCACCCACCTACTGTTCAGCATACTTATATCAGCTGTAGTGACTAAATGTCGTTTTCACATATGCTGAAATACACTCAGATTTTGCAGCTCACTTTATAACACTGTCTACATACAGATGCATTTTTTTTTTTCATTTAACACACTCGTTCTTGATGACCCAAATCATTTCTGCACAATTGAGATCTGCGTGTTAAGATGACAGTTATAAAAGGAAATGTCAGTGTTTTGCCAAAGTAGCATCTCTTGAGAAGTTTATTCTGCAAGTTCATTTTGTTTAATTAGTTAACAAAGCTCAAGTTAATATACATAGACTACAAGGAATGTCATCATTCACAAACTGGTTAATGATGTCTGCCTTTGTATACATGCATGCTATGCACACAGAGTCTATTAAATTTTGCTATTGCTTTCAACATGTTTATATCAAAGTAACATTTGAAGAATAATGTGTCTCTGAATACTCTAGCATTATAATTAATTCTGTATTTTAACGCTCTTAAAATCAATCAATGTTGGTCTTCTCCGTACTGTCATCATTAATGAATAACTTGTTGATTACCACATACTTGTCAAAATCATGTGAATTGGTTTTCAGTTTCTTTCTTGCACTTCTTTTTGTGAGGACTGGGTAGTGCTGAAAATTGTATATATCCTGTACATGCTGATGCTTAATATTTCTAAAAACACTATTCATATAGACTGCATACCGGAGCTACCAGTTCCTGTAACTTTCTGATATTCATAATGTTCTCCCAATAAATTATACATGTTATAAATTATAGTCTAACTTTGACTGTATACGACTTCCCTTTGTACAGCAGTCATAGAAGAAGATGCTTTAGACCAGTGATTTCCAACTGGCCGGTCCATGACACCTTTTTATGTGACGTGTGAACTTATCTTGAAAAATCATTTTAATAATTACTCTAATAACTTTAATAAGTATATGAATAATAAAATATTATTTTAGGTGGGAATGGACTTGCAAGAGAAACCTATGAAAAATAGGTTCATGGATTCAATACAATAATTTCACTTTGTTTAAGTGAAATTATTTCCATTGTTTGGAATGTGTATTTACTCTAGTCCCTTTTTATTTTCCCCACATTGTAAGACCCGGTCTATTCCTTCCACACTGCAGCCACACAAAACAGACGGCCTTGTCTGAGCTTTCATCCTTGGTTTGTAAACAGTCACATCTGTTATTCAAAACAAGTCACATATGTTATTCACATTGAAATGTTTTTAAACTATAATTACAGGTAAGATCCACACACTTCATTCTTGGAATTCATTAACTTGCACAGGAGGTAAGATGTGAGCATCTCTACAGTTAAATTGATAACTTCAAGGAACAAACAGCTACACAGCATCCACTTAGTGCGATACGTGAAGCAAGATACATATTATTAGTAATTTGTCCACTGCTTTTTATTAATCATAACAGTAACTTTTTATAATTTTTTTTAATATTTTGAAATGACACATTAAAAAAAAATTGAAAGTGAAAAGAATACTTATCATGAACACTGGGAATATGATTATTTAATTGCGAATAATAACAACAAATTACAGTACTTGATAAGTTTGCAAAGCGTGCCAGTCCCTCAGGAATACAATGTGAAAAGACATTATTTAATGCACGATAAAAAATATTAAAAAATTACTGGAGAATCTCTAATTATATTGGCTGCAGACTTGAGGAAGAAACTAAACAGAAAACAGGTATGTTTAGTAAAACAACATTTATTCAGAAGTCTGCTTTACATGCTCCTTACACCATTTCTCTTGAACTTGCAATAGCAAAGAAACCTTTAGCTGACACCAGCATAAAAAAATGTGCTGCTGAAATTGCAAAGTGTTTGGAGATGTTAACATACTTGAGAAATTTGAATAAGGACCACTTTCAAATCAAAATGTACAAAGGAGGATTATTGACATGAGAGAACAAGTAGAAAAATCAATGCATGGTTTAGTTTGAAAAGAATACTTTTTTCTCTCTTTGTCGTGACAAAAGTACTGATGGAGCAGACTGGAGCCAGCTGTTGATATTGTACTGTTTTTTTTTTTTTTTATGAGTCTTGTAATTATTTAATAGTATAATATAATTAATAAATGTACCTACTGTTATGTATTTTTTTTTTTTTTTTTTTACCAGTACATGTAAAGAAACTTTCTCTCAGGGTTAATGATTATTAAGCTGTTTGATCGTATTTACGATTGTATCTAATATTTTCTTTTCTTTAAACCAAACCAAATTCAGTTAATATGTAGTATTTTGAGAATTAACCATGTAAAAAAAATGAATACCAGACTAATGTAACTTGACCGACTCTGAATTCTTCCAGCTGCCACGGGTTCACTTCTGGTTGTTGTTTACCTTTTTTCAAAAGCAATATTAGGCTTGGCAATCTGTTCCTTCACACAAATTTCTTATTGATCTCACCGCTGAATACCGCTCTCCAGGATGACTGCAACACAGATGTCTCCTCGGAACACTTAATTATCCTTTATGGCCACTTAAACTCTTCTTCAGTCCAGGATTTCCCTCTTCTATCATCGTTCTATTAAGGATATTGTAACGGTACAGAATTGTGAGCCACCCCAGTTTAATTTTACATCAATTCAATCACTTTCTAAATTGCCAGACTCACCTGTGGGGAGCCCCAGTGCAACATACATACAGTTAGCCTAAACAATTGCCAGACGTATTGCGTAACCACCCAGCAGCAGGCTCTTTGTGAATCACAGTCTGCAGTTTGTCATTAGAGAGTGAACAACAGGCAGCCAGCATCAGACAGTAAAGTTTGTGAATTAAAACCAGTGGCCTCGGGCGTGCAAGATAGGCCTAGAGTAAATGGGCCTATCTTATAAAAATATAAAAACATAATAAGTGTCTGCTGCAATTTAGGGCAGCACGGTCATCTACTAAGTGCTCGAGCAACATAAAGTCGGCCGACAAAATGTTACCAAAAGTGTAATTTAAAACTAAACTCAAATATGTTAAAGTAAAGAAGTCGGAGTGTACTGTGACAGCAAAAATATTCATAAATGACAGTTCGGAGTGATACCGTGAGTAACCTGTGACGGTGATGAAGCTGTTAAGAACGCCGTGGATTGGTTAAGTACCCTTCACAACACTACAAAATCAATTTTATAAATCCATGAAATAAAAATAAACACAGAGCTCTAAGAACGGGGTTAAAAGATAAAAATGTAAAAAGTATGAATGAGTGCGTGAGACAAAGTACTGGGTACTAAACATTTTAAAACCTTGTTGTAGTCATAAAAATATAGTAATTGTAAGAATTGTTTTTCTCATTTAGATATATCGATACTTTATATGTGATTTCCATATAACAGGAAACTGAAGAAACTTTTAATCAATGTAGCAATCAATCAGGATAGAATTTGATACGTTATTGCATAGCTGTAAAACTTTATATAATTTCATTAAATAAAATCCAAATAAGTTATTTTAGCCAGAATAAACTGTGTTATTATATTTCGTAACGCCAACCTAAGTAATCCTGTCTGCAGCTGTTTTCGTCTGAAAGACTCTGGAATAAACCCCTAAGGTAAGAGTTAATTATAATTTTGTAATTAATTAAGTAGTTTCAATGGCCCCCGTACAGTGACGCGAGTGTAGGTTACAACTTACATTCGCCAGACCTAACCAAGCTGCAGAACGGGTTGTTTGGGAGTGAGGACGATTAGTAAGAGTGGTTAGTAAGCTTACAAAATTGTGTATAAGTAAATACTAGAAAAATGGAAAACACTACTGATTTAACTAGCACTAGTGCTGAAAATCAAATAAGAACAATAGTAAACGAAACGGTAGTAAATGAAAATATGTCAACCGAGTCTGCCAATAAAAGCGATTCAGGTATTCAGACAGAGTCGCTGTCAATCAGTGACAGTAATGTAAACGGATATGTATTAATTAGTGAGGGGGGAGTAACTTCCACCCCTATTACAATTAAAACAAATATAAAAGAAAAAGAATTGTCATTGGAGGATATATTTGATTTTATGAAAAACAATTTCAGTAAAGTGAATAGTAATTTTGATGAACAGAAAAGTTTCAATGAGAAATTTGATGAACAGAATGTTAAATTCAGTGAGTTAAAGGGTGACATAAATAATATTGACAAAAAATTTGATAAGCGTTTATGCGATATGAAACAACAGAGTGTTAAGTTAGAAGATAATATTAGTAAACGTTTAAATGAGATGGATGAATGTTTTAACACCATTAAAGAACAAGTGTTAGAAAAAATTGAGAAACAAATACAAAAGGTAATAGAAAGTTTTGAATGTAAAACAAATGAGAATCATAATGATATGTGCAAAAACGTGGTAGTTGAGAACAAGGAGATTAATGTTAAGAGTGATGAGGAAGATTTTGTTGAAGTAGAGTTTAGTAATGAAGTGTTGTTAGTAAATGCTGATGAGAGAGAGAGAGCGTGAAGACAGTTCAAATGAAAAGAGTGTACAGAGGGTAGAATTTTCCCGTGATGTGGTTGTGGGTGAAGAAAATGCTTCACTAGTATTGTTGGAGGACAGAGGTTCCTCCTTAGTTTTTGTAAAAGACAAAAGGTCTTTGAATTGTTTTTGTGTATCTGGTAAAGCCAGATGTTGTAATAATGTTGTGTTGCCCTCTGTATGGAATGAGAATGTGAAATGCTGGGAGAAATATTGTGATGAGAGAATTAAAGAAAGAAAAACCGAAATATTTAAGTTGAATAGAAATTATGAAATATTAGTACAGAATTTATGCATGGAGAGAGAGGAGCAAATTGATTTACCTGTTAACATAGAGCTTGATAATTATTTTGATGAATATGGTAATAATAATGTAATGGGAATAACAAAAAATACTGACGGAGACTTTACAAATAATACTGATGTTGACTTGGTATATGATTATTATGGTAAAATGAATAAACTCAAATTTTATGGTTACTATACACAAGATAACCGTATGTGGAATGCAAATAAAATTGAAAATTGTTATTTGAAACCCAGACTAAATTTTGACGATGGAGGTTGAGCCTTAAATTCACAAATGGACACTTTTAAATATATTGTTTTATGGTAATGACCTAGCTGATTTTTGACATTGAAGTGTGATAAAACTGAAATAATAATGATAAAGATTTGTAAATATATTCTAGTGGAATTATAGTGAAATTAATTGTGTGTGTACTGTAAAATGTTTCATGTAACCATATGTGTATTGATGGATTTTAACAATATTATTATTTTATGGTGTTAATTAATAATAATAATAATAATGAACAAGAGGTAATAATGAACTGAATTTAATTGTGAAGTGTGTTTCTATTCAAAATGTTTTAAATAATATAACTAAAGTTAAAATGTTTTTAATAAAATGTTACTAAAGTAATTGGGGTGAATTAAAATTACATCTGATCCGAATTGGAATAAGAAAATTTAAGAGACAAATATGTGAACTATAAGATTTATAAAAATGGAAAAGTGCAGTACAGGTGTTAGAGGTGAGGTAAGCAGAATGTTTAGACTGAAGGAGTGTTTATAACAGTGTTTATTAAAACAGTCTGGCATACAACTGTTTATGTAAACCGGTGTGTTGTAGTTGTATGTTGTGACTAATGCCTACAGACATACTTGGTGACAATAACAACTGTTGTAGTCTGCTGAATTATTGCCAGTAGGAAAATCCCATTATGAAATAAAAAGAAATACCTATTAAGGAATGTAAATTTTTTGAATAATGTAGGTAATATTTTATGCCGGATCATTTTGAAAAATGTAATTAATTTTGAAATTGTTAATTAAAACAATATGATTTAAATTTAATGAAAGGTAATTAAATTAATTGAAAAGATGATTTTAATAATGAACTTGTAATAATGAACTTAAACTTTATTTTCATTCGAATTCAAACTGGAATTATAAATTAAATACTAATTGATAAAAAACATAATGATTAAAATATTTAGTAGACTGTAAGTTTATATTATTGTTTTAAACTAAAGCCAGTACTTTGTAAACAAAATAACCAGTACTTTGCAAAGAATGAGCCTGTATGGCTAAGAGGAAACAAATCAGTCGTGGGATATGGAGTGATGGAAGGCCGTTTATTAAATTTTAATTGAATGTTCTAGAGTCAGGTGATACTGTGGTGGGTATCGGTCCGAGCTTATGGTGGTGGGATCTCGAGTAGAGAAGTCCCGTAAGATCGGATGGGTGCTGCCGCAGTCGCCAGACTAGGGGGGTAAGAACCCATGATTTTAGTAGAGTGTTCAGGGGGGTTGCGGCGTCATATCCTCACTGATCCTCTCAGTTTTAGGCAATAAGAGTTTGAACGCTTCGGCTTTCAACCTCTTATTGGGGGGGGTATTGTAACGGTACAGAATTGTGAGCCACCCCAGTTTAATTTTACATCAATTCAATCACTTTCTAAATTGCCAGACTTTCACCTGTGGGGAGCCCCAGTGCAACATACATACAGTTAGCCTAAACAATTGCCAGACGTATTGCGTAACCACCCAGCAGCAGGCTCTTTGTGAATCACAGTCTGCAGTTTGTCATTAGAGAGTGAACAACAGACAGCCAGCATCAGACAGTAAAGTTCGTGAATTAAAACCAGTGGCCTCGGGCGTGCAAGATGGGCCTAGAGTAAATGGGCCTATCTTATAAAAATATAAAAACATAATAAGTGTCTGCTGCAATTTAGGGCAGCACGGTCATCTACTAAGTGCTCGAGCAACATAAAGTCGGCCGACAAAATGTTACCAAAAGTGTAATTTAAAACTAAACTCAAATATGTTAAAGTAAAGAAGTCGGAGTGTACTGTGACAGCAAAAATATTCATAAATGACAGTTCGGAGTGATACCGTGAGTAACCTGTGACGGTGATGAAGCTGTTAAGAACGCCGTGGATTGGTTAAGTACCCTTCACAACACTACAAAATCAATTTTATAAATCCATGAAATAAAAATAAACACAGAGCTTTAAGAACAGGGTTAAAAGATAAAAATGTAAAAAGTATGAATGAGTGCGTGAGACAAAGTACTGGGTACTAAACATTTTAAAACCTTGTTGTAGTCATAAAAATATAGTAATTGTAAGAATTGTTTTTCTCATTTAGATATATCGATACTTTATATGTGATTTCCATATAACAGGAAACTGAAGAAACTTTTGATCAATGTAGCAATCAATCAGGATAGAATTTGATACGTTATTGCATAGCTGTAAAACTTTATATAATTTCATTAAATAAAATCCAAATAAGTTATTTTAGCCAGAATAACTGTGTTATTATATTTCGTAACGCCAACCTAAGTAACCCTGTCTGAAGCTGTTTTCGTCTGAAAGACTCTGGAATAAACCCCTAAGGTAAGAGTTAATTATAATTTTGTAATTAATTGAGTAGTTTCAATATTGTTATATTTCTCATAATATTATTTATTTATTAAATATTATAATCAAAACTCTGGTATCACAAATTAAATTCCTTTACTGTATTTTCTTTTCCATGTTACATTAACTCGATGATGTACAAATGTTATTTTATGAATTTAGACTCTTCAAGCTACTCTTATAGATATAATTTTAGACTCTTCATGCTGTTACCATTAGATATTAAATTAGACTCTTCATGTTACTCTTATTGAAAATAACATTAGAGTTATATAACGTTACTCTTATTGAATATAATTTAAGACTCCTGACGTTACTCTTATTGAAAATAAAAATAGTCTGAATAAAAATAGAACTCATGTTGTGATAGTGCGTGCTTCTCTGTGCATTCATATATTTTAATATTTTGACGAGTTAATATTTTAACCATGGATTTTAATTTTAATTTATTACATTTTAATCTTAATGTCTGACGTTCTGTGAAGAGGAATTATTCTGAAGATGGGGCATATGCCCTGAAACGTGTCGAGCGGAATTACAAGTAAGTCACTCGACGGATTAGATAAGCAATTATTTATTTAATACAGTGACTTGGATACTTTAAAAATGAATATTAAAAATAGACTACTAACATTTCCTTTCATCTCTATATAATACCATTTTTTAACAATTTACAAAATTGCCACTTTGATAATTCCCTAATTTCTTTACATCTGTTTATCATATACCTATTAAAACATATATCATTTTTCTATTTCTTATTAAACATCTTTATTTTACCTCTAATGTTCGTAATTCTATTTGTTATTTATTAAATTATAATTTTATTACTCTTTACTCTTCGTATAACATTCATTCCAATTTCATATATTCTTTTCATAACATATAACTGAATATTGTTTTATATCATATAGGAATCGACTGGGTGAGTCGATAGTCACAATGTTTTTTGTTTACATTTTAAAACATATGTTACATTCAATACAAAATCTGCATACTTTCTCTTTTAAAATTGATTATCTCCCTATTATGTACTGTGTGCATTTTACCAGCAATACATAACACCTTCCCTTATTTCATAATTTCAGATACAATTTTAGATGAAATTTTGAAATAACCAACATAGTCTAATCTTAATATTTAAACATCTGATTAATTAGGTACTTGTACCTCACCAAATTCTTTTAACAAATTATTTTTTTCTTTTATTAATATTACAAATATGGTTCATTATTATCATGAATCATAATATCTTAAACACTTATTTATGACTTAAAACAACGTTAATTAAACCAACTGGTTTTACATCAAAATAATAGATAACAAATAACAATTGTGCCTAATTTTATGGCTAAAAAACTCAAAAACATGACTAAAACATTCTCTTTCTTTCGGACATCACCTTCCCAATCCTGGTTATACATTTCCTGTTCTTCATTTAAGAATTATTTTTCTTTTAATTATTACTTTATTTATACGGTCGAATCTGATTAAAATTTGATGTATCTTTAACCTTCCCATCTCGGTATTTAATTACTACAAATCCACACAATTTAATCCTACTGGCTATGACATTATTCAACTTGAGTGTCATTATATTTTTCCCCAATCTGGTAAGTACCCTCTTAATTCTATTACAATATTCTTCCCAACTGTTTGATGCAATTACTAAATCATCGACATAAACCATAATAACTTCTAAAATCTCCTTGCCCCCTACTCAGTCAAATCATTCTGTAAATATGGCCACATTATGGACCAGCCCAAAAGGTGTTCTCTTGAAATGATAACTTATACCATTCACATATTCTATACTTTCTGGATGCAATTCTATTTGCCAATATCCAGGTACAGCATTACAATTATTAAAAAATGACGTTATTAAAACGTTTTAAAGCTATTCTTATATTCTTTGGTGACGCCTTATCAGGAATTATCATCTGATTAATTTGACGCTCATCCAAACACAATATTAAGGACTTATCCTTACATGGGAATTACTACTAACGGGCTTGTGTGTTTTGACTGACTTATTTCAATTATCTTTTTACTAATCCTTTGTCGATTTCATATTTTATATGCCCTCTTACTGTATAGAGTATTGGGTATAATTTCTTATTTAAACTCACCTTCTCTCTTATGGGTCATTTGTATTGCACTCGTATTATCTTGCCAAGTTTATCTTCCATTGCTTCATTCAGTAACTAATGGTTCATTTCTTTATTTATTTGTTTTAATTACTTATTCTCTTTACTCATTATTATCACCTTATTATTGTTATTAACCGTCTTTCTCTTCTTAATCGATTCAAAATAATTTCCCTGAAGTATCCTGTAAGATGTTCTTACGTTTTTTGAATTTGGTGGGTTCTTTTCCTTTCTTTTAATTCATAACATAAAAATCTTTATTTGTAATAACTTCAATATTATGTTGTTTGTCTTATTAATTAACCTTATCTTTGTTCTATTAGTTTGCTGTGGTCCATGCCCAAAAAATCAGTCCCTTCTTTCCATATTTTCATCTTTAGTTCATCCATTGTCAAATACTTAAGTTATCCTTTTCGCCTGGACTATTATTGTTTTCAGTATGAATTCTATCCTTGTCCACTTTATCACTACTACCTTGTATTCTGATTTTTCTGCTGCGAAGTCTTCACTCATTTCAAGACCTCCTGTTGAATTTCCAATCAATTCTGTCCTAATGACATATGTTTCGATCACCCTGTACTGCAATTTTTCGAACATCAAATTTTCAGTGGTATCTTCGCCTACTTTTAACACTTTATTCTCTAGTTCTTTAACCAAATATGTCACTGGTATATCAACTATTGATGATATAGCTGATATTTTATTATCCCTTTCTTTTTCTGATGTATTCATTTTAATGTAAATTTCCTTAAGATTTTCCTATAATTTGTTAATTCTGTTCTTTCCCTGTAATTAGCGATTGGGAGATTACGTACATTAACCAGCCCACTCCTAATCATATCTAATTCTTCCTGTGTATTTTTCTGTTTCTTGGGACGTCTTTTACCTATCTTCTTCGTCTTCTTTTCCACATACTTATTATTCTCTTTGTTTGTGCTATGTTTATCCTTATATAATGATACACTTTTATCTTCTTTATTTTCTATTTCTTTATTACCTTTTATTTTCTGATTTACTGGTTCCCTGATTTGATCGTTTTGTATGACCTCTATCTTTGTTTCTATTGACTGGTTTTCATCATTCCTTTTTTCTTTCATTGTTTCTATATTCAATTTCACCTTTGCGGATTGCCTAACGTTCTTTTCCTCATAATTTTGTAATATTAACTTGATTTCAGCCTTCTGCTGGTCTAATTTATTATTCACCCCATTTATTTGTTGTTGAATGGTCTCCTTTAATTCCTCATTATTTTGTTTTAATAAATTTTCATTATCTATTTTCATTTGTTTCTTTTAATTCCTCATTATTTTGTTTTAATAAGGTTTCATTATCTAATTTCATTTGTTTATTATCCTCTTTCATTTGTTTCTTTAATGTTTCACTGTTACTATCAATTTTTTCATTTATTTGTTTCAATAATGTTTCACTGGTTTTGTTATTCCCTTCCATTATAATTCTCATCATCTCCTGGAAATTTGCATCCATTGGTTGGTTTGGTTTCTTTGGTTGGTCCCCTTGGGCATCCTCTACTATTACTTCCATTTCAGTTTCTTCCTCTTCAGCACTATTACTCCTTAATTCATATCGTTGCTCTGGTTTGTTAGCCATTTTGCAATCTTTAACTTAATTTAATTACAAGGAAAAAAATTTGTTATGCTAATTAAATTTAACAAAATTGTGTTATTTGGTGCTGGTTTAAAGAAAATCTTTGCTTTCACGTATGGGCGCCATTTAATGTACTGTAATTAATTACCGGTATTGTAATTAAGATCTGCTCCACGTTGGATCAGCCATTTAATGTACTGTTATTTTTTTTATGAGTCTTGTAATTATTTAATAGTATAATATAATTAATAAATGTACCTACTCTTATTATGTTTTTTTTTTTGTTTACCAGTACATGTAAAGAAACTCTTTCTCTCAGGGTTAATGATTATTAAGCTGTTTGATCGTATTTACGATTGTATCTAATATTTTCTTTTCTTTAAACCAAACCAAATTCAGTTAATATGTAGTATTTTGAGAATTAACCATGTAAAAAAAATGAATACCAGACTAATGTAACTTGACCGACTCTGAATTCTTCCAGCTGCCACGGGTTCACTTCTGGTTGTTGTTTACCTTTTTTCAAAAGCAATATTAGGCTTGGCAATCTGTTCCTTCACACAAATTTCTTATTGATCTCACCGCTGAATACCGCTCTCCAGGATGACTGCAACACAGATGTCTCCTCGGAACACTTAATTATCCTTTATGGCCACTTAAACTCTTCTTCAGTCCAGGATTTCCCTCTTCTATCATCGTTCTATTAAGGATATTGTAACGGTACAGAATTGTGAGCCACCCCAGTTTAATTTTACATCAATTCAATCACTTTCTAAATTGCCAGACTTTCACCTGTGGGGAGCCCCAGTGCAACATACATACAGTTAGCCTAAACAATTGCCAGACGTATTGCGTAACCACCCAGCAGCAGGCTCTTTGTGAATCACAGTCTGCAGTTTGTCATTAGAGAGTGAACAACAGACAGCCAGCATCAGACAGTAAAGTTCGTGAATTAAAACCAGTGGCCTCGGGCGTGCAAGATAGGCCTAGAGTAAATGGGCCTATCTTATAAAAATATAAAAACATAATAAGTGTCTGCTGCAATTTAGGGCAGCACGGTCATCTACTAAGTGCTCGAGCAACATAAAGTCGGCCGACAAAATGTTACCAAAAGTGTAATTTAAAACTAAACTCAAATATGTTAAAGTAAAGAAGTCGGAGTGTACTGTGACAGCAAAAATATTCATAAATGACAGTTCGGAGTGATACCGTGAGTAACCTGTGACGGTGATGAAGCTGTTAAGAACGCCGTGGATTGGTTAAGTACCCTTCACAACACTACAAAATCAATTTTATAAATCCATGAAATAAAAATAAACACAGAGCTCTAAGAACGGGGTTAAAAGATAAAAATGTAAAAAGTATGAATGAGTGCGTGAGACAAAGTACTGGGTACTAAACATTTTAAAACCTTGTTGTAGTCATAAAAATATAGTAATTGTAAGAATTGTTTTTCTCATTTAGATATATCGATACTTTATATGTGATTTCCATATAACAGGAAACTGAAGAAACTTTTAATCAATGTAGCAATCAATCAGGATAGAATTTGATACGTTATTGCATAGCTGTAAAACTTTATATAATTTCATTAAATAAAATCCAAATAAGTTATTTTAGCCAGAATAAACTGTGTTATTATATTTCGTAACGCCAACCTAAGTAACCCTGTCTGCAGCTGTTTTCGTCTGAAAGACTCTGGAATAAACCCCTAAGGTAAGAGTTAATTATAATTTTGTAATTAATTAAGTAGTTTCAATGGCCCCCGTACAGTGACGCGTGTGTAGGTTACAACTTACATTCGCCAGACCTAACCAAGCTGCAGAACGGGTTGTTTGGGAGTGAGGGCGATTAGTAAGAGTGGTTAGTAAGCTTACAAAATTGTGTATAAGTAAATACTAGAAAAATGGAAAACACTACTGATTTAACTAGCACTAGTGCTGAAAATCAAATAAGAACAATAGTAAACGAAACGGTAGTAAATGAAAATATGTCAACCGAGTCTGCCAATAAAAGCGATTCAGGTATTCAGACAGAGTCGCTGTCAATCAGTGACAGTAATGTAAACGGATATGTATTAATTAGTGAGGGGGGTGTAACTTCCACCCCTATTACAATTAAAACAAATATAAAAGAAAAAGAATTGTCATTGGAGGATATATTTGATTTTATGAAAAACAATTTCAGTAAAGTGAATAGTAATTTTGATGAACAGAAAAGTAGTTTCAATGAGAAATTTGATGAACAGAATGTTAAATTCAGTGAGTTAAAGGGTGACATAAATAATATTGACAAAAAATTTGATAAGCGTTTATGCGATATGAAACAACAGAGTGTTAAGTTAGAAGATAATATTAGTAAACGTTTAAATGAGATGGATGAATGTTTTAACACCATTAAATAACAAGTGTTAGAAAAAATTGAGAAACAAATACAAAAGGTAATAGAAAGTTTTGAATGTAAAACAAATGAGAATCATAATGATATGTGCAAAAACGTGGTAGTTGAGAACAAGGAGATTAATGTTAAGAGTGATGAGGAAGATTTTGTTGAAGTAGAGTTTAGTAATGAAGTGTTGTTAGTAAATGCTGATGAGAGAGAGAGAGCGTGAAGACAGTTCAAATGAAAAGAGTGTACAGAGGGTAGAATTTTCCCGTGATGTGGTTGTGGGTGAAGAAAATGCTTCACTAGTATTGTTGGAGGACAGAGGTTCCTCCTTAGTTTTTGTAAAAGACAAAAGGTCTTTGAATTGTTTTTGTGTATCTGGTAAAGCCAGATGTTGTAATAATGTTGAGTTGCCCTCTGTATGGAATGAGAATGTGAAATGCTGGGAGAAATATTGTGATGAGAGAATTAAAGAAAGAAAAACCGAAATATTTAAGTTGAATAGAAATTATGAAATATTAGTACAGAATTTATGCATGGAGAGAGAGGAGCAAATTGATTTACCTGTTAACATAGAGTTTGATAATTATTTTGATGAATATGGTAATAATAATGTAATGGGAATAACAAAAAACACTGACGGAGACTTTACAAATAATACTGATGTTGACTTGGTATATGATTATTATGGTAAAATGAATAAACTCAAATTTTATGGTTACTATACACAAGATAACCGTATGTGGAATGCAAATAAAATTGAAAATTGTTATTTGAAACCCAGACTAAATTTTGACGATGGAGGTTGAGCCTTAAATTCACAAATGGACACTTTTAAATATATTGTTTTATGGTAATGACCTAGCTGATTTTTGACATTGAAGTGTGATAAAACTGAAATAATAATGATAAAGATTTGTAAATATATTCTAGTGGAATTATAGTGAAATTAATTGTGTGTGTACTGTAAAATGTTTCATGTAACCATATGTGTATTGATGGATTTTAACAATATTATTATTTTATGGTGTTAATTAATAATAATAATAATAATGAACAAGAGGTAATAATGAACTGAATTTAATTGTGAAGTGTGTTTCTATTCAAAATGTTTTAAATAATATAACTAAAGTTAAAATGTTTTTAATAAAATGTTACTAAAGTAATTGGGGTGAATTAAAATTACATCTGATCCGAATTGGAATAAGAAAATTTAAGAGACAAATATGTGAACTATAAGATTTATAAAAATGGAAAAGTGCAGTACAGGTGTTAGAGGTGAGGTAAGCAGAATGTTTAGACTGAAGGAGTGTTTATAACAGTGTTTATTAAAACAGTCTGGCATACAACTGTTTATGTAAACCGGTGTGTTGTAGTTGTATGTTGTGACTAATGCCTACAGACATACTTGGTGACAATAACAACTGTTGTAGTCTGCTGAATTATTGCCAGTAGGAAAATCCCATTATGAAATAAAAAGAAATACCTATTAAGGAATGTAAATTTTTTGAATAATGTAGGTAATATTTTATGCCGGATCATTTTGAAAAATGTAATTAATTTTGAAATTGTTAATTAAAACAAGATGATTTAAATTTAATGAAAGGTAATTAAATTAATTGAAAAGATGATTTTAATAATGAACTTGTAATAATGAACTTAAACTTTATTTTCATTCGAATTCAAACTGGAATTATAAATTAAATACTAATTGATAAAAAACATAATGATTAAAATATTTAGTAGACTGTAAGTTTATATTATTGTTTTAAACTAAAGCCAGTACTTTGTAAACAAAATAACCAGTACTTTGCAAAGAATGAGCCTGTATGGCTAAGAGGAAACAAATCAGTCGTGGGATATGGAGTGATGGAAGGCCGTTTATTAAATTTTAATTGAATGTTCTAGAGTCAGGTGATACTGTGGTGGGTATCGGTCCGAGCTTATGGTGGTGGGATCTCGAGTAGAGAAGTCCCGTAAGATCGGATGGGTGCTGCCGCAGTCGCCAGACTAGGGGGGTAAGAACCCATGATTTTAGTAGAGTGTTCAGGGGGGTTGCGGCGTCATATCCTCACTGATCCTCTCAGTTTTAGGCAATAAGAGTTTGAACGCTTCGGCTTTCAACCTCTTATTGGGGGGGGGTATTGTAACGGTACAGAATTGTGAGCCACCCCAGTTTAATTTTACATCAATTCAATCACTTTCTAAATTGCCAGACTTTCACCTGTGGGGAGCCCCAGTGCAACATACATACAGTTAGCCTAAACAATTGCCAGACGTATTGCGTAACCACCCAGCAGCAGGCTCTTTGTGAATCACAGTCTGCAGTTTGTCATTAGAGAGTGAACAACAGACAGCCAGCATCAGACAGTAAAGTTCGTGAATTAAAACCAGTGGCCTCGGGCGTGCAAGATAGGCCTAGAGTAAATGGGCCTATCTTATAAAAATATAAAAACATAATAAGTGTCTGCTGCAATTTAGGGCAGCACGGTCATCTACTAAGTGCTCGAGCAACATAAAGTCGGCCGACAAAATGTTACCAAAAGTGTAATTTAAAACTAAACTCAAATATGTTAAAGTAAAGAAGTCGGAGTGTACTGTGACAGCAAAAATATTCATAAATGACAGTTCGGAGTGATACCGTGAGTAACCTGTGACGGTGATGAAGCTGTTAAGAACGCCGTGGATTGGTTAAGTACCCTTCACAACACTACAAAATCAATTTTATAAATCCATGAAATAAAAATAAACACAGAGCTCTAAGAACGGGGTTAAAAGATAAAAATGTAAAAAGTATGAATGAGTGCGTGAGACAAAGTACTGGGTACTAAACATTTTAAAACCTTGTTGTAGTCATAAAAATATAGTAATTGTAAGAATTGTTTTTCTCATTTAGATATATCGATACTTTATATGTGATTTCCATATAACAGGAAACTGAAGAAACTTTTAATCAATGTAGCAATCAATCAGGATAGAATTTGATACGTTATTGCATAGCTGTAAAACTTTATATAATTTCATTAAATAAAATCCAAATAAGTTATTTTAGCCAGAATAAACTGTGTTATTATATTTCGTAACGCCAACCTAAGTAACCCTGTCTGCAGCTGTTTTCGTCTGAAAGACTCTGGAATAAACCCCTAAGGTAAGAGTTAATTATAATTTTGTAATTAATTAAGTAGTTTCAATGGCCCCCGTACAGTGACGCGTGTGTAGGTTACAACTTACATTCGCCAGACCTAACCAAGCTGCAGAACGGGTTGTTTGGGAGTGAGGGCGATTAGTAAGAGTGGTTAGTAAGCTTACAAAATTGTGTATAAGTAAATACTAGAAAAATGGAAAACACTACTGATTTAACTAGCACTAGTGCTGAAAATCAAATAAGAACAATAGTAAACGAAACGGTAGTAAATGAAAATATGTCAACCGAGTCTGCCAATAAAAGCGATTCAGGTATTCAGACAGAGTCGCTGTCAATCAGTGACAGTAATGTAAACGGATATGTATTAATTAGTGAGGGGGGAGTAACTTCCACCCCTATTACAATTAAAACAAATATAAAAGAAAAAGAATTGTCATTGGAGGATATATTTGATTTTATGAAAAACAATTTCAGTAAAGTGAATAGTAATTTTGATGAACAGAAAAGTAGTTTCAATGAGAAATTTGATGAACAGAATGTTAAATTCAGTGAGTTAAAGGGTGACATAAATAATATTGACAAAAAATTTGATAAGCGTTTATGCGATATGAAACAACAGAGTGTTAAGTTAGAAGATAATATTAGTAAACGTTTAAATGAGATGGATGAATGTTTTAACACCATTAAATAACAAGTGTTAAAAAAAATTGAGAAACAAATACAAAAGGTAATAGAAAGTTTTGAATGTAAAACAAATGAGAATCATAATGATATGTGCAAAAACGTGGTAGTTGAGAACAAGGAGATTAATGTTAAGAGTGATGAGGAAGATTTTGTTGAAGTAGAGTTTAGTAATGAAGTGTTGTTAGTAAATGCTGATGAGAGAGAGAGAGCGTAAAGACAGTTCAAATGAAAAGAGTGTACAGAGGGTAGAATTTTCCCGTGATGTGGTTGTGGGTGAAGAAAATGCTTCACTAGTATTGTTGGAGGACAGAGGTTCCTCCTTAGTTTTTGTAAAAGACAAAAGGTCTTTGAATTGTTTTTGTGTATCTGGTAAAGCCAGATGTTGTAATAATGTTGAGTTGCCCTCTGTATGGAATGAGAATGTGAAATGCTGGGAGAAATATTGTGATGAGAGAATTAAAGAAAGAAAAACCGAAATATTTAAGTTGAATAGAAATTATGAAATATTAGTACAGAATTTATGCATGGAGAGAGAGGAGCAAATTGATTTACCTGTTAACATAGAGTTTGATAATTATTTTGATGAATATGGTAATAATAATGTAATGGGAATAACAAAAAACACTGACGGAGACTTTACAAATAATACTGATGTTGACTTGGTATATGATTATTATGGTAAAATGAATAAACTCAAATTTTATGGTTACTATACACAAGATAACCGTATGTGGAATGCAAATAAAATTGAAAATTGTTATTTGAAACCCAGACTAAATTTTGACGATGGAGGTTGAGCCTTAAATTCACAAATGGACACTTTTAAATATATTGTTTTATGGTAA
The DNA here is from genome assembly GCA_034769895.1 of Magicicada septendecula. NCBI lineage: Eukaryota > Metazoa > Arthropoda > Insecta > Hemiptera > Cicadidae > Magicicada > Magicicada septendecula. The sequence goes on along the minus strand of CM068367.1, from coordinate 944,693,950 downwards.
TGACCTAGCTGATTTTTGACATTGAAGTGTGATAAAACTGAAATAATAATGATAAAGATTTGTAAATATATTCTAGTGGAATTATAGTGAAATTAATTGTGTGTGTACTGTAAAATGTTTCATGTAACCATATGTGTATTGATGGATTTTAACAATATTATTATTTTATGGTGTTAATTAATAATAATAATAATAATGAACAAGAGGTAATAATGAACTGAATTTAATTGTGAAGTGTGTTTCTATTCAAAATGTTTTAAATAATATAACTAAAGTTAAAATGTTTTTAATAAAATGTTACTAAAGTAATTGGGGTGAATTAAAATTACATCTGATCCGAATTGGAATAAGAAAATTTAAGAGACAAATATGTGAACTATAAGATTTATAAAAATGGAAAAGTGCAGTACAGGTGTTAGAGGTGAGGTAAGCAGAATGTTTAGACTGAAGGAGTGTTTATAACAGTGTTTATTAAAACAGTCTGGCATACAACTGTTTATGTAAACCGGTGTGTTGTAGTTGTATGTTGTGACTAATGCCTACAGACATACTTGGTGACAATAACAACTGTTGTAGTCTGCTGAATTATTGCCAGTAGGAAAATCCCATTATGAAATAAAAAGAAATACCTATTAAGGAATGTAAATTTTTTGAATAATGTAGGTAATATTTTATGCCGGATCATTTTGAAAAATGTAATTAATTTTGAAATTGTTAATTAAAACAAGATGATTTAAATTTAATGAAAGGTAATTAAATTAATTGAAAAGATGATTTTAATAATGAACTTGTAATAATGAACTTAAACTTTATTTTCATTCGAATTCAAACTGGAATTATAAATTAAATACTAATTGATAAAAAACATAATGATTAAAATATTTAGTAGACTGTAAGTTTATATTATTGTTTTAAACTAAAGCCAGTACTTTGTAAACAAAAGAACCAGTACTTTGCAAAGAATGAGCCTGTATGGCTAAGAGGAAACAAATCAGTCGTGGGATATGGAGTGATGGAAGGCCGTTTATTAAATTTTAATTGAATGTTCTAGAGTCAGGTGATACTGTGGTGGGTATCGGTCCGAGCTTATGGTGGTGGGATCTCGAGTAGAGAAGTCCCGTAAGATCGGATGGGTGCTGCCGCAGTCGCCAGACTAGGGGGGTAAGAACCCATGATTTTAGTAGAGTGTTCAGGGGGGTTGCGGCGTCATATCCTCACTGATCCTCTCAGTTTTAGGCAATAAGAGTTTGAACGCTTCGGCTTTCAACCTCTTATTGGGGGGGGGGTATTGTAACGGTACAGAATTGTGAGCCACCCCAGTTTAATTTTACATCAATTCAATCACTTTCTAAATTGCCAGACTTTCACCTGTGGGGAGCCCCAGTGCAACATACATACAGTTAGCCTAAACAATTGCCAGACGTATTGCGTAACCACCCAGCAGCAGGCTCTTTGTGAATCACAGTCTGCAGTTTGTCATTAGAGAGTGAACAACAGACAGCCAGCATCAGACAGTAAAGTTCGTGAATTAAAACCAGTGGCCTCGGGCGTGCAAGATAGGCCTAGAGTAAATGGGCCTATCTTATAAAAATATAAAAACATAATAAGTGTCTGCTGCAATTTAGGGCAGCACGGTCATCTACTAAGTGCTCGAGCAACATAAAGTCGGCCGACAAAATGTTACCAAAAGTGTAATTTAAAACTAAACTCAAATATGTTAAAGTAAAGAAGTCGGAGTGTACTGTGACAGCAAAAATATTCATAAATGACAGTTCGGAGTGATACCGTGAGTAACCTGTGACGGTGATGAAGCTGTTAAGAACGCCGTGGATTGGTTAAGTACCCTTCACAACACTACAAAATCAATTTTATAAATCCATGAAATAAAAATGAACACAGAGCTCTAAGAACGGGGTTAAAAGATAAAAATGTAAAAAGTATGAATGAGTGCGTGAGACAAAGTACTGGGTACTAAACATTTTAAAACCTTGTTGTAGTCATAAAAATATAGTAATTGTAAGAATTGTTTTTCTCATTTAGATATATCGATACTTTATATGTGATTTCCATATAACAGGAAACTGAAGAAACTTTTAATCAATGTAGCAATCAATCAGGATAGAATTTGATACGTTATTGCATAGCTGTAAAACTTTATATAATTTCATTAAATAAAATCCAAATAAGTTATTTTAGCCAGAATAAACTGTGTTATTATATTTCGTAACGCCAACCTAAGTAACCCTGTCTGCAGCTGTTTTCGTCTGAAAGACTCTGGAATAAACCCCTAAGGTAAGAGTTAATTATAATTTTGTAATTAATTAAGTAGTTTCAATGGCCCCCGTACAGTGACGCGTGTGTAGGTTACAACTTACATTCGCCAGACCTAACCAAGCTGCAGAACGGGTTGTTTGGGAGTGAGGGCGATTAGTAAGAGTGGTTAGTAAGCTTACAAAATTGTGTATAAGTAAATACTAGAAAAATGGAAAACACTACTGATTTAACTAGCACTAGTGCTGAAAATCAAATAAGAACAATAGTAAACGAAACGGTAGTAAATGAAAATATGTCAACCGAGTCTGCCAATAAAAGCGATTCAGGTATTCAGACAGAGTCGCTGTCAATCAGTGACAGTAATGTAAACGGATATGTATTAATTAGTGAGGGGGGAGTAACTTCCACCCCTATTACAATTAAAACAAATATAAAAGAAAAAGAATTGTCATTGGAGGATATATTTGATTTTATGAAAAACAATTTCAGTAAAGTGAATAGTAATTTTGATGAACAGAAAAGTAGTTTCAATGAGAAATTTGATGAACAGAATGTTAAATTCAGTGAGTTAAAGGGTGACATAAATAATATTGACAAAAAATTTGATAAGCGTTTATGCGATATGAAACAACAGAGTGTTAAGTTAGAAGATAATATTAGTAAACGTTTAAATGAGATGGATGAATGTTTTAACACCATTAAATAACAAGTGTTAAAAAAAATTGAGAAACAAATACAAAAGGTAATAGAAAGTTTTGAATGTAAAACAAATGAGAATCATAATGATATGTGCAAAAACGTGGTAGTTGAGAACAAGGAGATTAATGTTAAGAGTGATGAGGAAGATTTTGTTGAAGTAGAGTTTAGTAATGAAGTGTTGTTAGTAAATGCTGATGAGAGAGAGAGAGCGTAAAGACAGTTCAAATGAAAAGAGTGTACAGAGGGTAGAATTTTCCCGTGATGTGGTTGTGGGTGAAGAAAATGCTTCACTAGTATTGTTGGAGGACAGAGGTTCCTCCTTAGTTTTTGTAAAAGACAAAAGGTCTTTGAATTGTTTTTGTGTATCTGGTAAAGCCAGATGTTGTAATAATGTTGAGTTGCCCTCTGTATGGAATGAGAATGTGAAATGCTGGGAGAAATATTGTGATGAGAGAATTAAAGAAAGAAAAACCGAAATATTTAAGTTGAATAGAAATTATGAAATATTAGTACAGAATTTATGCATGGAGAGAGAGGAGCAAATTGATTTACCTGTTAACATAGAGTTTGATAATTATTTTGATGAATATGGTAATAATAATGTAATGGGAATAACAAAAAACACTGACGGAGACTTTACAAATAATACTGATGTTGACTTGGTATATGATTATTATGGTAAAATGAATAAACTCAAATTTTATGGTTACTATACACAAGATAACCGTATGTGGAATGCAAATAAAATTGAAAATTGTTATTTGAAACCCAGACTAAATTTTGACGATGGAGGTTGAGCCTTAAATTCACAAATGGACACTTTTAAATATATTGTTTTATGGTAATGACCTAGCTGATTTTTGACATTGAAGTGTGATAAAACTGAAATAATAATGATAAAGATTTGTAAATATATTCTAGTGGAATTATAGTGAAATTAATTGTGTGTGTACTGTAAAATGTTTCATGTAACCATATGTGTATTGATGGATTTTAACAATATTATTATTTTATGGTGTTAATTAATAATAATAATAATAATGAACAAGAGGTAATAATGAACTGAATTTAATTGTGAAGTGTGTTTCTATTCAAAATGTTTTAAATAATATAACTAAAGTTAAAATGTTTTTAATAAAATGTTACTAAAGTAATTGGGGTGAATTAAAATTACATCTGATCCGAATTGGAATAAGAAAATTTAAGAGACAAATATGTGAACTATAAGATTTATAAAAATGGAAAAGTGCAGTACAGGTGTTAGAGGTGAGGTAAGCAGAATGTTTAGACTGAAGGAGTGTTTATAACAGTGTTTATTAAAACAGTCTGGCATACAACTGTTTATGTAAACCGGTGTGTTGTAGTTGTATGTTGTGACTAATGCCTACAGACATACTTGGTGACAATAACAACTGTTGTAGTCTGCTGAATTATTGCCAGTAGGAAAATCCCATTATGAAATAAAAAGAAATACCTATTAAGGAATGTAAATTTTTTGAATAATGTAGGTAATATTTTATGCCGGATCATTTTGAAAAATGTAATTAATTTTGAAATTGTTAATTAAAACAAGATGATTTAAATTTAATGAAAGGTAATTAAATTAATTGAAAAGATGATTTTAATAATGAACTTGTAATAATGAACTTAAACTTTATTTTCATTCGAATTCAAACTGGAATTATAAATTAAATACTAATTGATAAAAAACATAATGATTAAAATATTTAGTAGACTGTAAGTTTATATTATTGTTTTAAACTAAAGCCAGTACTTTGTAAACAAAAGAACCAGTACTTTGCAAAGAATGAGCCTGTATGGCTAAGAGGAAACAAATCAGTCGTGGGATATGGAGTGATGGAAGGCCGTTTATTAAATTTTAATTGAATGTTCTAGAGTCAGGTGATACTGTGGTGGGTATCGGTCCGAGCTTATGGTGGTGGGATCTCGAGTAGAGAAGTCCCGTAAGATCGGATGGGTGCTGCCGCAGTCGCCAGACTAGGGGGGTAAGAACCCATGATTTTAGTAGAGTGTTCAGGGGGGTTGCGGCGTCATATCCTCACTGATCCTCTCAGTTTTAGGCAATAAGAGTTTGAACGCTTCGGCTTTCAACCTCTTATTGGGGGGGGGGGGGTATTGTAACGGTACAGAATTGTGAGCCACCCCAGTTTAATTTTACATCAATTCAATCACTTTCTAAATTGCCAGACTTTCACCTGTGGGGAGCCCCAGTGCAACATACATACAGTTAGCCTAAACAATTGCCAGACGTATTGCGTAACCACCCAGCAGCAGGCTCTTTGTGAATCACAGTCTGCAGTTTGTCATTAGAGAGTGAACAACAGACAGCCAGCATCAGACAGTAAAGTTCGTGAATTAAAACCAGTGGCCTCGGGCGTGCAAGATAGGCCTAGAGTAAATGGGCCTATCTTATAAAAATATAAAAACATAATAAGTGTCTGCTGCAATTTAGGGCAGCACGGTCATCTACTAAGTGCTCGAGCAACATAAAGTCGGCCGACAAAATGTTACCAAAAGTGTAATTTAAAACTAAACTCAAATATGTTAAAGTAAAGAAGTCGGAGTGTACTGTGACAGCAAAAATATTCATAAATGACAGTTCGGAGTGATACCGTGAGTAGCCTGTGACGGTGATGAAGCTGTTAAGAACGCCGTGGATTGGTTAAGTACCCTTCACAACACTACAAAATCAATTTTATAAATCCATGAAATAAAAATAAACACAGAGCTCTAAGAACGGGGTTAAAAGATAAAAATGTAAAAAGTATGAATGAGTGCGTGAGACAAAGTACTGGGTACTAAACATTTTAAAACCTTGTTGTAGTCATAAAAATATAGTAATTGTAAGAATTGTTTTTCTCATTTAGATATATCGATACTTTATATGTGATTTCCATATAACAGGAAACTGAAGAAACTTTTGATCAATGTAGCAATCAATCAGGATAGAATTTGATACGTTATTGCATAGCTGTAAAACTTTATATAATTTCATTAAATAAAATCCAAATAAGTTATTTTAGCCAGAATAAACTGTGTTATTATATTTCGTAACGCCAACCTAAGTAACCCTGTCTGCAGCTGTTTTCGTCTGAAAGACTCTGGAATAAACCCCTAAGGTAAGAGTTAATTATAATTTTGTAATTAATTGAGTAGTTTCAATATTGTTATATTTCTCATAATATTATTTATTTATTAAATATTATAATCAAAACTCTGGTATCACAAATTAAATTCCTTTACTGTATTTTCTTTTCCATGTTACATTAACTCGATGATGTACAAATGTTATTTTATGAATTTAGACTCTTCAAGCTACTCTTATAGATATAATTTTAGACTCTTCATGCTGTTACCATTAGATATTAAATTAGACTCTTCATGTTACTCTTATTGAAAATAACATTAGAGTTATATAACGTTACTCTTATTGAATATAATTTAAGACTCCTGACGTTACTCTTATTGAAAATAAAAATAGACTACTAACATTTCCTTTCATCTCTATATAATACCATTTTTTAACAATTTACAAAATTGCCACTTTGATAATTCCCTAATTTCTTTACATCTGTTTATCATATACCTATTAAAACATATATCATTTTTCTATTTCTTATTAAACATCTTTATTTTACCTCTAATGTTCGTAATTCTATTTGTTATTTATTAAATTATAATTTTATTACTCTTTACTCTTCGTATAACATTCATTCCAATTTCATATATTCTTTTCATAACATATAACTGAATATTGTTTTATATCATATAGGAATCGACTGGGTGAGTCGATAGTCACAATGTTTTTTGTTTACATTTTAAAACATATGTTACATTCAATACAAAATCTGCATACTTTCTCTTTTAAAATTGATTATCTCCCTATTATGTACTGTGTGCATTTTAACAGCAATACATAATACCTTCCCTTATTTCATAATTTCAGATACAATTTTAGATGAAATTTTGAAATAACCAACATAGTCTAATCTTAATATTTAAACATCTGATTAATTAGGTACTTGTACCTCACCAAATTCTTTTAACAAATTATTTTTTTCTTTTATTAATATTACAAATATGGTTCATTATTATCATGAATCATAATATCTTAAACACTTATTTATGACTTAAAACAACGTTAATTAAACCAACTGGTTTTACATCAAAATAATAGATAACAAATAACAATTGTGCCTAATTTTATGGCTAAAAAACTCAAAAACATGACTAAAACATTCTCTTTCTTTCGGACATCACCTTCCCAATCCTGGTTATACATTTCCTGTTCTTCATTTAAGAATTATTTTTCTTTTAATTATTACTTTATTTATACGGTCGAATCTGATTAAAATTTGATGTATCTTTAACCTTCCCATCTCGGTATTTAATTACTACAAATCCACACAATTTAATCCTACTGGCTATGACATTATTCAACTTGAGTGTCATTATATTTTTCCCCAATCTGGTAAGTACCCTCTTAATTCTATTACAATATTCTTCCCAACTGTTTGATGCAATTACTAAATCATCGACATAAACCATAATAACTTCTAAAATCTCCTTGCCCCCTACTCAGTCAAATCATTCTGTAAATATGGCCACATTATGGACCAGCCCAAAAGGTGTTCTCTTGAAATGATAACTTATACCATTCACATATTCTATACTTTCTGGATGCAATTCTATTTGCCAATATCCAGGTACAGCATTACAATTATTAAAAAAATGACGTTATTAAAACGTTTTAAAGCTATTCTTATATTCTTTGGTGACGCCTTATCAGGAATTATCATCTGATTAATTTGACGCTCATCCAAACACAATATTAAGGACTTATCCTTACATGGGAATTACTACTAACGGGCTTGTGTGTTTTGACTGACTTATTTCAATTATCTTTTTACTAATCCTTTGTCGATTTCATATTTTATATGCCCTCTTACTGTATAGAGTATTGGGTATAATTTCTTATTTAAACTCACCTTCTCTCTTATGGGTCATTTGTATTGCACTCGTATTATCTTGCCAAGTTTATCTTCCATTGCTTCATTCAGTAACTAATGGTTCATTTCTTTATTTATTTGTTTTAATTACTTATTCTCTTTACTCATTATTATCACATTATTGTTATTAACCGTCTTTCTCTTCTTAATCGATTCAAAATAATTTCCCTGAAGTATCCTGTAAGATGTTCTTACGTTTTTTGAATTTGGTGGGTTCTTTTCCTTTCTTTTAATTCATAACATAAAAATCTTTATTTGTAATAACTTCAATATTATGTTGTTTGTCTTATTAATTAACCTTATCTTTGTTCTATTAGTTTGCTGTGGTCCATGCCCAAAAAATCAGTCCCTTCTTTCCATATTTTCATCTTTAGTTCATCCATTGTCAAATACTTAAGTTATCCTTTTCGCCTGGACTATTATTGTTTTCAGTATGAATTCTATCCTTGTCCACTTTATCACTACTACCTTGTATTCTGATTTTTCTGCTGCGAAGTCTTCACTCATTTCAAGACCTCCTGTTGAATTTCCAATCAATTCTGTCCTAATGACATATGTTTCGATCACCCTGTACTGCAATTTTTCGAACATCAAATTTTCAGTGGTATCTTCGCCTACTTTTAACACTTTATTCTCTAGTTCTTTAACCAAATATGTCACTGGTATATCAACTATTGATGATATAGCTGATATTTTATTATCCCTTTCTTTTTCTGATGTACTCATTTTAATGTAAATTTCCTTAAGATTTTCCTATAATTTGTTAATTCTGTTCTTTCCCTGTAATTAGCGATTGGGAGATTACGTACATTAACCAGCCCACTCCTAATCATATCTAATTCTTCCTGTGTATTTTTCTGTTTCTTGGGACGTCTTTTACCTATCTTCTTCGTCTTCTTTTCCACATACTTATTATTCTCTTTGTTTGTGCTATGTTTATCCTTATATAATGATACACTTTTATCTTCTTTATTTTCTATTTCTTTATTACCTTTTATTTTCTGATTTACTGGTTCCCTGATTTGATCGTTTTGTATGACCTCTATCTTTGTTTCTATTGACTGGTTTTCATCATTCCTTTTTTCTTTCATTGTTTCTATATTCAATTTCACCTTTGCGGATTGCCTAACGTTCTTTTCCTCATAATTTTGTAATATTAACTTGATTTCAGCCTTCTGCTGGTCTAATTTATTATTCACCCCATTTATTTGTTGTTGAATGGTCTCCTTTAATTCCTCATTATTTTGTTTTAATAAATTTTCATTATCTATTTTCATTTGTTTCTTTTAATTCCTCATTATTTTGTTTTAATAAGGTTTCATTATCTAATTTCATTTGTTTATTATCCTCTTTCATTTGTTTCTTTAATGTTTCACTGTTACTATCAATTTTTTCATTTATTTGTTTCAATAATGTTTCACTGGTTTTGTTATTCCCTTCCATTATAATTCTCATCATCTCCTGGAAATTTGCATCCATTGGTTGGTTTGGTTTCTTTGGTTGGTCCCCTTGGGCATCCTCTACTATTACTTCCATTTCAGTTTCTTCCTCTTCAGCACTATTACTCCTTAATTCATATCGTTGCTCTGGTTTGTTAGCCATTTTGCAATCTTTAACTTAATTTAATTACAAGGAAAAAAATTTGTTATGCTAATTAAATTTAACAAAATTGTGTTATTTGGTGCTGGTTTAAAGAAAATCTTTGCTTTCACGTATGGGCGCCATTTAATGTACTGTAATTAATTACCGGTATTGTAATTAAGATCTGCTCCACGTTGGATCAGCCATTTAATGTACTGTTATTTTTTTTATGAGTCTTGTAATTATTTAATAGTATAATATAATTAATAAATGTACCTACTGTTATTATGTTTTTTTTTTTGTTTACCAGTACATGTAAAGAAACTCTTTCTCTCAGGGTTAATGATTATTAAGCTGTTTGATCGTATTTACGATTGTATCTAATATTTTCTTTTCTTTAAACCAAACCAAATTCAGTTAATATGTAGTATTTTGAGAATTAACCATGTAAAAAAAATGAATACCAGACTAATGTAACTTGACCAACTCTGAATTCTTCCAGCTGCCACGGGTTCACTTCTGGTTATTGTTTACCTTTTTTCAAAAGCAATATTAGGCTTGGCAATCTGTTCCTTCACACAAATTTCTTATTGATCTCACCGCTGAATACCGCTCTCCAGGATGACTGCAACACAGATGTCTCCTCGGAACACTTAATTATCCTTTATGGCCACTTAAACTCTTCTTCAGTCCAGGATTTCCCTCTTCTATCATCGTTCTATTAAGGATATTGTAACGGTACAGAATTGTGAGCCACCCCAGTTTAATTTTACATCAATTCAATCACTTTCTAAATTGCCAGACTTTCACCTGTGGGGAGCCCCAGTGCAACATACATACAGTTAGCCTAAACAATTGCCAGACGTATTGCGTAACCACCCAGCAGCAGGCTCTTTGTGAATCACAGTCTGCAGTTTGTCATTAGAGAGTGAACAACAGACAGCCAGCATCAGACAGTAAAGTTCGTGAATTAAAACCAGTGGCCTCGGGCGTGCAAGATAGGCCTAGAGTAAATGGGCCTATCTTATAAAAATATAAAAACATAATAAGTGTCTGCTGCAATTTAGGGCAGCACGGTCATCTACTAAGTGCTCGAGCAACATAAAGTCGGCCGACAAAATGTTACCAAAAGTGTAATTTAAAACTAAACTCAAATATGTTAAAGTAAAGAAGTCGGAGTGTACTGTGACAGCAAAAATATTCATAAATGACAGTTCGGAGTGATACCGTGAGTAACCTGTGACGGTGATGAAGCTGTTAAGAACGCCGTGGATTGGTTAAGTACCCTTCACAACACTACAAAATCAATTTTATAAATCCATGAAATAAAAATAAACACAGAGCTCTAAGAACGGGGTTAAAAGATAAAAATGTAAAAAGTATGAATGAGTGCGTGAGACAAAGTACTGGGTACTAAACATTTTAAAACCTTGTTGTAGTCATAAAAATATAGTAATTGTAAGAATTGTTTTTCTCATTTAGATATATCGATACTTTATATGTGATTTCCATATAACAGGAAACTGAAGAAACTTTTAATCAATGTAGCAATCAATCAGGATAGAATTTGATACGTTATTGCATAGCTGTAAAACTTTATATAATTTCATTAAATAAAATCCAAATAAGTTATTTTAGCCAGAATAAACTGTGTTATTATATTTCGTAACGCCAACCTAAGTAACCCTGTCTGCAGCTGTTTTCGTCTGAAAGACTCTGGAATAAACCCCTAAGGTAAGAGTTAATTATAATTTTGTAATTAATTAAGTAGTTTCAATGGCCCCCGTACAGTGACGCGTGTGTAGGTTACAACTTACATTCGCCAGACCTAACCAAGCTGCAGAACGGGTTGTTTGGGAGTGAGGGCGATTAGTAAGAGTGGTTAGTAAGCTTACAAAATTGTGTATAAGTAAATACTAGAAAAATGGAAAACACTACTGATTTAACTAGCACTAGTGCTGAAAATCAAATAAGAACAATAGTAAACGAAACGGTAGTAAATGAAAATATGTCAACCGAGTCTGCCAATAAAAGCGATTCAGGTATTCAGACAGAGTCGCTGTCAATCAGTGACAGTAATGTAAACGGATATGTATTAATTAGTGAGGGGGGAGTAACTTCCACCCCTATTACAATTAAAACAAATATAAAAGAAAAAGAATTGTCATTGGAGGATATATTTGATTTTATGAAAAACAATTTCAGTAAAGTGAATAGTAATTTTGATGAACAGAAAAGTAGTTTCAATGAGAAATTTGATGAACAGAATGTTAAATTCAGTGAGTTAAAGGGTGACATAAATAATATTGACAAAAAATTTGATAAGCGTTTATGCGATATGAAACAACAGAGTGTTAAGTTAGAAGATAATATTAGTAAACGTTTAAATGAGATGGATGAATGTTTTAACACCATTAAATAACAAGTGTTAGAAAAAATTGAGAAACAAATACAAAAGGTAATAGAAAGTTTTGAATGTAAAACAAATGAGAATCATAATGATATGTGCAAAAACGTGGTAGTTGAGAACAAGGAGATTAATGTTAAGAGTGATGAGGAAGATTTTGTTGAAGTAGAGTTTAGTAATGAAGTGTTGTTAGTAAATGCTGATGAGAGAGAGAGAGCGTGAAGACAGTTCAAATGAAAAGAGTGTACAGAGGGTAGAATTTTCCCGTGATGTGGTTGTGGGTGAAGAAAATGCTTCACTAGTATTGTTGGAGGACAGAGGTTCCTCCTTAGTTTTTGTAAAAGACAAAAGGTCTTTGAATTGTTTTTGTGTATCTGGTAAAGCCAGATGTTGTAATAATGTTGAGTTGCCCTCTGTATGGAATGAGAATGTGAAATGCTGGGAGAAATATTGTGATGAGAGAATTAAAGAAAGAAAAACCGAAATATTTAAGTTGAATAGAAATTATGAAATATTAGTACAGAATTTATGCATGGAGAGAGAGGAGCAAATTGATTTACCTGTTAACATAGAGTTTGATAATTATTTTGATGAATATGGTAATAATAATGTAATGGGAATAACAAAAAACACTGACGGAGACTTTACAAATAATACTGATGTTGACTTGGTATATGATTATTATGGTAAAATGAATAAACTCAAATTTTATGGTTACTATACACAAGATAACCGTATGTGGAATGCAAATAAAATTGAAAATTGTTATTTGAAACCCAGACTAAATTTTGACGATGGAGGTTGAGCCTTAAATTCACAAATGGACACTTTTAAATATATTGTTTTATGGTAATGACCTAGCTGATTTTTGACATTGAAGTGTGATAAAACTGAAATAATAATGATAAAGATTTGTAAATATATTCTAGTGGAATTATAGTGAAATTAATTGTGTGTGTACTGTAAAATGTTTCATGTAACCATATGTGTATTGATGGATTTTAACAATATTATTATTTTATGGTGTTAATTAATAATAATAATAATAATGAACAAGAGGTAATAATGAACTGAATTTAATTGTGAAGTGTGTTTCTATTCAAAATGTTTTAAATAATATAACTAAAGTTAAAATGTTTTTAATAAAATGTTACTAAAGTAATTGGGGTGAATTAAAATTACATCTGATCCGAATTGGAATAAGAAAATTTAAGAGACAAATATGTGAACTATAAGATTTATAAAAATGGAAAAGTGCAGTACAGGTGTTAGAGGTGAGGTAAGCAGAATGTTTAGACTGAAGGAGTGTTTATAACAGTGTTTATTAAAACAGTCTGGCATACAACTGTTTATGTAAACCGGTGTGTTGTAGTTGTATGTTGTGACTAATGCCTACAGACATACTTGGTGACAATAACAACTGTTGTAGTCTGCTGAATTATTGCCAGTAGGAAAATCCCATTATGAAATAAAAAGAAGTACCTATTAAGGAATGTAAATTTTTTGAATAATGTAGGTAATATTTTATGCCGGATCATTTTGAAAAATGTAATTAATTTTGAAATTGTTAATTAAAACAAGATGATTTAAATTTAATGAAAGGTAATTAAATTAATTGAAAAGATGATTTTAATAATGAACTTGTAATAATGAACTTAAACTTTATTTTCATTCGAATTCAAACTGGAATTATAAATTAAATACTAATTGATAAAAAACATAATGATTAAAATATTTAGTAGACTGTAAGTTTATATTATTGTTTTAAACTAAAGCCAGTACTTTGTAAACAAAAGAACCAGTACTTTGCAAAGAATGAGCCTGTATGGCTAAGAGGAAACAAATCAGTCGTGGGATATGGAGTGATGGAAGGCCGTTTATTAAATTTTAATTGAATGTTCTAGAGTCAGGTGATACTGTGGTGGGTATCGGTCCGAGCTTATGGTGGTGGGATCTCGAGTAGAGAAGTCCCGTAAGATCGGATGGGTGCTGCCGCAGTCGCCAGACTAGGGGGGTAAGAACCCATGATTTTAGTAGAGTGTTCAGGGGGGTTGCGGCGTCATATCCTCACTGATCCTCTCAGTTTTAGGCAATAAGAGTTTGAACGCTTCGGCTTTCAACCTCTTATTGGGGGGGGGGGTATTGTAACGGTACAGAATTGTGAGCCACCCCAGTTTAATTTTACATCAATTCAATCACTTTCTAAATTGCCAGACTTTCACCTGTGGGGAGCCCCAGTGCAACATACATACAGTTAGCCTAAACAATTGCCAGACGTATTGCGTAACCACCCAGCAGCAGGCTCTTTGTGAATCACAGTCTGCAGTTTGTCATTAGAGAGTGAACAACAGACAGCCAGCATCAGACAGTAAAGTTCGTGAATTAAAACCAGTGGCCTCGGGCGTGCAAGATAGGCCTAGAGTAAATGGGCCTATCTTATAAAAATATAAAAACATAATAAGTGTCTGCTGCAATTTAGGGCAGCACGGTCATCTACTAAGTGCTCGAGCAACATAAAGTCGGCCGACAAAATGTTACCAAAAGTGTAATTTAAAACTAAACTCAAATATGTTAAAGTAAAGAAGTCGGAGTGTACTGTGACAGCAAAAATATTCATAAATGACAGTTCGGAGTGATACCGTGAGTAACCTGTGACGGTGATGAAGCTGTTAAGAACGCCGTGGATTGGTTAAGTACCCTTCACAACACTACAAAATCAATTTTATAAATCCATGAAATAAAAATAAACACAGAGCTCTAAGAACGGGGTTAAAAGATAAAAATGTAAAAAGTATGAATGAGTGCGTGAGACAAAGTACTGGGTACTAAACATTTTAAAACCTTGTTGTAGTCATAAAAATATAGTAATTGTAAGAATTGTTTTTCTCATTTAGATATATCGATACTTTATATGTGATTTCCATATAACAGGAAACTGAAGAAACTTTTGATCAATGTAGCAATCAATCAGGATAGAATTTGATACGTTATTGCATAGCTGTAAAACTTTATATAATTTCATTAAATAAAATCCAAATAAGTTATTTTAGGCAGAATAAACTGTGTTATTATATTTCGTAACGCCAACCTAAGTAACCCTGTCTGCAGCTGTTTTCGTCTGAAAGACTCTGGAATAAACCCCTAAGGTAAGAGTTAATTATAATTTTGTAATTAATTGAGTAGTTTCAATATTGTTATATTTCTCATAATATTATTTATTTATTAAATATTATAATCAAAACTCTGGTATCACAAATTAAATTCCTTTACTGTATTTTCTTTTCCATGTTACATTAACTCGATGATGTACAAATGTTATTCTATGAATTTAGACTCTTCAAGCTACTCTTATAGATATAATTTTAGACTCTTCATGCTGTTACCATTAGATATTAAATTAGACTCTTCATGTTACTCTTATTGAAAATAACATTAGAGTTATATAACGTTACTCTTATTGAATATAATTTAAGACTCCTGACGTTACTCTTATTGAAAATAAAAATAGACTACTAACATTTCCTTTCATCTCTATATAATACCATTTTTTAACAATTTACAAAATTGCCACTTTGATAATTCCCTAATTTCTTTACATCTGTTTATCATATACCTATTAAAACATATATCATTTTTCTATTTCTTATTAAACATCTTTATTTTACCTCTAATGTTCGTAATTCTATTTGTTATTTATTAAATTATAATTTTATTACTCTTTACTCTTCGTATAACATTCATTCCAATTTCATATATTCTTTTCATAACATATAACTGAATATTGTTTTATATCATATAGGAATCGACTGGGTGAGTCGATAGTCACAATGTTTTTTGTTTACATTTTAAAACATATGTTACATTCAATACAAAATCTGCATACTTTCTCTTTTAAAATTGATTATCTCCCTATTATGTACTGTGTGCATTTTAACAGCAATACATAATACCTTCCCTTATTTCATAATTTCAGATACAATTTTAGATGAAATTTTGAAATAACCAACATAGTCTAATCTTAATATTTAAACATCTGATTAATTAGGTACTTGTACCTCACCAAATTCTTTTAACAAATTATTTTTTTCTTTTATTAATATTACAAATATGGTTCATTATTATCATGAATCATAATATCTTAAACACTTATTTATGACTTAAAACAACGTTAATTAAACCAACTGGTTTTACATCAAAATAATAGATAACAAATAACAATTGTGCCTAATTTTATGGCTAAAAAACTCAAAAACATGACTAAAACATTCTCTTTCTTTCGGACATCACCTTCCCAATCCTGGTTATACATTTCCTGTTCTTCATTTAAGAATTATTTTTCTTTTAATTATTACTTTATTTATACGGTCGAATCTGATTAAAATTTGATGTATCTTTAACCTTCCCATCTCGGTATTTAATTACTACAAATCCACACAATTTAATCCTACTGGCTATGACATTATTCAACTTGAGTGTCATTATATTTTTCCCCAATCTGGTAAGTACCCTCTTAATTCTATTACAATATTCTTCCCAACTGTTTGATGCAATTACTAAATCATCGACATAAACCATAATAACTTCTAAAATCTCCTTGCCCCCTACTCAGTCAAATCATTCTGTAAATATGGCCACATTATGGACCAGCCCAAAAGGTGTTCTCTTGAAATGATAACTTATACCATTCACATATTCTATACTTTCTGGATGCAATTCTATTTGCCAATATCCAGGTACAGCATTACAATTATTAAAAAAATGACGTTATTAAAACGTTTTAAAGCTATTCTTATATTCTTTGGTGACGCCTTATCAGGAATTATCATCTGATTAATTTGACGCTCATCCAAACACAATATTAAGGACTTATCCTTACATGGGAATTACTACTAACGGGCTTGTGTGTTTTGACTGACTTATTTCAATTATCTTTTTACTAATCCTTTGTCGATTTCATATTTTATATGCCCTCTTACTGTATAGAGTATTGGGTATAATTTCTTATTTAAACTCACCTTCTCTCTTATGGGTCATTTGTATTGCACTCGTATTATCTTGCCAAGTTTATCTTCCATTGCTTCATTCAGTAACTAATGGTTCATTTCTTTATTTATTTGTTTTAATTACTTATTCTCTTTACTCATTATTATCACCTTATTATTGTTATTAACCGTCTTTCTCTTCTTAATCGATTCAAAATAATTTCCCTGAAGTATCCTGTAAGATGTTCTTACGTTTTTTGAATTTGGTGGGTTCTTTTCCTTTCTTTTAATTCATAACATAAAAATCTTTATTTGTAATAACTTCAATATTATGTTGTTTGTCTTATTAATTAACCTTATCTTTGTTCTATTAGTTTGCTGTGGTCCATGCCCAAAAAATCAGTCCCTTCTTTCCATATTTTCATCTTTAGTTCATCCATTGTCAAATACTTAAGTTATCCTTTTCGCCTGGACTATTATTGTTTTCAGTATGAATTCTATCCTTGTCCACTTTATCACTACTACCTTGTATTCTGATTTTTCTGCTGCGAAGTCTTCACTCATTTCAAGACCTCCTGTTGAATTTCCAATCAATTCTGTCCTAATGACATATGTTTCGATCACCCTGTACTGCAATTTTTCGAACATCAAATTTTCAGTGGTATCTTCGCCTACTTTTAACACTTTATTCTCTAGTTCTTTAACCAAATATGTCACTGGTATATCAACTATTGATGATATAGCTGATATTTTATTATCCCTTTCTTTTTCTGATGTATTCATTTTAATGTAAATTTCCTTAAGATTTTCCTATAATTTGTTAATTCTGTTCTTTCCCTGTAATTAGCGATTGGGAGATTACGTACATTAACCAGCCCACTCCTAATCATATCTAATTCTTCCTGTGTATTTTTCTGTTTCTTGGGACGTCTTTTACCTATCTTCTTCGTCTTCTTTTCCACATACTTATTATTCTCTTTGTTTGTGCTATGTTTATCCTTATATAATGATACACTTTTATCTTCTTTATTTTCTATTTCTTTATTACCTTTTATTTTCTGATTTACTGGTTCCCTGATTTGATCGTTTTGTATGACCTCTATCTTTGTTTCTATTGACTGGTTTTCATCATTCCTTTTTTCTTTCATTGTTTCTATATTCAATTTCACCTTTGCGGATTGCCTAACGTTCTTTTCCTCATAATTTTGTAATATTAACTTGATTTCAGCCTTCTGCTGGTCTAATTTATTATTCACCCCATTTATTTGTTGTTGAATGGTCTCCTTTAATTCCTCATTATTTTGTTTTAATAAATTTTCATTATCTATTTTCATTTGTTTCTTTTAATTCCTCATTATTTTGTTTTAATAAGGTTTCATTATCTAATTTCATTTGTTTATTATCCTCTTTCATTTGTTTCTTTAATGTTTCACTGTTACTATCAATTTTTTCATTTATTTGTTTCAATAATGTTTCACTGGTTTTGTTATTCCCTTCCATTATAATTCTCATCATCTCCTGGAAATTTGCATCCATTGGTTGGTTTGGTTTCTTTGGTTGGTCCCCTTGGGCATCCTCTACTATTACTTCCATTTCAGTTTCTTCCTCTTCAGCACTATTACTCCTTAATTCATATCGTTGCTCTGGTTTGTTAGCCATTTTGCAATCTTTAACTTAATTTAATTACAAGGAAAAAAATTTGTTATGCTAATTAAATTTAACAAAATTGTGTTATTTGGTGTTGGTTTAAAGAAAATCTTTGCTTTCACGTATGGGCGCCATTTAATGTACTGTAATTAATTACCGGTATTGTAATTAAGATCTGCTCCACGTTGGATCAGCCATTTAATGTACTGTTATTTTTTTTATGAGTCTTGTAATTATTTAATAGTATAATATAATTAATAAATGTACCTACTGTTATTATGTTTTTTTTTTGTTTACCAGTACATGTAAAGAAACTCTTTCTCTCAGGGTTAATGATTATTAAGCTGTTTGATCGTATTTACGATTGTATCTAATATTTTCTTTTCTTTAAACCAAACCAAATTCAGTTAATATGTAGTATTTTGAGAATTAACCATGTAAAAAAAATGAATACCAGACTAATGTAACTTGACCGACTCTGAATTCTTCCAGCTGCCACGGGTTCACTTCTGGTTGTTGTTTACCTTTTTTCAAAAGCAATATTAGGCTTGGCAATCTGTTCCTTCACACAAATTTCTTATTGATCTCACCGCTGAATACCGCTCTCCAGGATGACTGCAACACAGATGTCTCCTCGGAACACTTAATTATCCTTTATGGCCACTTAAACTCTTCTTCAGTCCAGGATTTCCCTCTTCTATCATCGTTCTATTAAGGATATTGTAACGGTACAGAATTGTGAGCCACCCCAGTTTAATTTTACATCAATTCAATCACTTTCTAAATTGCCAGACTTTCACCTGTGGGGAGCCCCAGTGCAACATACATACAGTTAGCCTAAACAATTGCCAGACGTATTGCGTAACCACCCAGCAGCAGGCTCTTTGTGAATCACAGTCTGCAGTTTGTCATTAGAGAGTGAACAACAGACAGCCAGCATCAGACAGTAAAGTTCGTGAATTAAAACCAGTGGCCTCGGGCGTGCAAGATAGGCCTAGAGTAAATGGGCCTATCTTATAAAAATATAAAAACATAATAAGTGTCTGCTGCAATTTAGGGCAGCACGGTCATCTACTAAGTGCTCGAGCAACATAAAGTCGGCCGACAAAATGTTACCAAAAGTGTAATTTAAAACTAAACTCAAATATGTTAAAGTAAAGAAGTCGGAGTGTACTGTGACAGCAAAAATATTCATAAATGACAGTTCGGAGTGATACCGTGAGTAACCTGTGACGGTGATGAAGCTGTTAAGAACGCCGTGGATTGGTTAAGTACCCTTCACAACACTACAAAATCAATTTTATAAATCCATGAAATAAAAATAAACACAGAGCTCTAAGAACGGGGTTAAAAGATAAAAATGTAAAAAGTATGAATGAGTGCGTGAGACAAAGTACTGGGTACTAAACATTTTAAAACCTTGTTGTAGTCATAAAAATATAGTAATTGTAAGAATTGTTTTTCTCATTTAGATATATCGATACTTTATATGTGATTTCCATATAACAGGAAACTGAAGAAACTTTTAATCAATGTAGCAATCAATCAGGATAGAATTTGATACATTATTGCATAGCTGTAAAACTTTATATAATTTCATTAAATAAAATCCAAATAAGTTATTTTAGCCAGAATAAACTGTGTTATTATATTTCGTAACGCCAACCTAAGTAACCCTGTCTGCAGCTGTTTTCGTCTGAAAGACTCTGGAATAAACCCCTAAGGTAAGAGTTAATTATAATTTTGTAATTAATTAAGTAGTTTCAATGGCCCCCGTACAGTGACGCGTGTGTAGGTTACAACTTACATTCGCCAGACCTAACCAAGCTGCAGAACGGGTTGTTTGGGAGTGAGGGCGATTAGTAAGAGTGGTTAGTAAGCTTACAAAATTGTGTATAAGTAAATACTAGAAAAATGGAAAACACTACTGATTTAACTAGCACTAGTGCTGAAAATCAAATAAGAACAATAGTAAACGAAACGGTAGTAAATGAAAATATGTCAACCGAGTCTGCCAATAAAAGCGATTCAGGTATTCAGACAGAGTCGCTGTCAATCAGTGACAGTAATGTAAACGGATATGTATTAATTAGTGAGGGGGAGTAACTTCCACCCCTATTACAATTAAAACAAATATAAAAGAAAAAGAATTGTCATTGGAGGATATATTTGATTTTATGAAAAACAATTTCAGTAAAGTGAATAGTAATTTTGATGAACAGAAAAGTAGTTTCAATGAGAAATTTGATGAACAGAATGTTAAATTCAGTGAGTTAAAGGGTGACATAAATAATATTGACAAAAAATTTGATAAGCGTTTATGCGATATGAAACAACAGAGTGTTAAGTTAGAAGATAATATTAGTAAACGTTTAAATGAGATGGATGAATGTTTTAACACCACTAAATAACAAGTGTTAGAAAAAATTGAGAAACAAATACAAAAGGTAATAGAAAGTTTTGAATGTAAAACAAATGAGAATCATAATGATATGTGCAAAAACGTGGTAGTTGAGAACAAGGAGATTAATGTTAAGAGTGATGAGGAAGATTTTGTTGAAGTAGAGTTTAGTAATGAAGTGTTGTTAGTAAATGCTGATGAGAGAGAGAGAGCGTGAAGACAGTTCAAATGAAAAGAGTGTACAGAGGGTAGAATTTTCCCGTGATGTGGTTGTGGGTGAAGAAAATGCTTCACTAGTATTGTTGGAGGACAGAGGTTCCTCCTTAGTTTTTGTAAAAGACAAAAGGTCTTTGAATTGTTTTTGTGTATCTGGTAAAGCCAGATGTTGTAATAATGTTGAGTTGCCCTCTGTATGGAATGAGAATGTGAAATGCTGGGAGAAATATTGTGATGAGAGAATTAAAGAAAGAAAAACCGAAATATTTAAGTTGAATAGAAATTATGAAATATTAGTACAGAATTTATGCATGGAGAGAGAGGAGCAAATTGATTTACCTGTTAACATAGAGTTTGATAATTATTTTGATGAATATGGTAATAATAATGTAATGGGAATAACAAAAAACACTGACGGAGACTTTACAAATAATACTGATGTTGACTTGGTATATGATTATTATGGTAAAATGAATAAACTCAAATTTTATGGTTACTATACACAAGATAACCGTATGTGGAATGCAAATAAAATTGAAAATTGTTATTTGAAACCCAGACTAAATTTTGACGATGGAGGTTGAGCCTTAAATTCACAAATGGACACTTTTAAATATATTGTTTTATGGTAATGACCTAGCTGATTTTTGACATTGAAGTGTGATAAAACTGAAATAATAATGATAAAGATTTGTAAATATATTCTAGTGGAATTATAGTGAAATTAATTGTGTGTGTACTGTAAAATGTTTCATGTAACCATATGTGTATTGATGGATTTTAACAATATTATTATTTTATGGTGTTAATTAATAATAATAATAATAATGAACAAGAGGTAATAATGAACTGAATTTAATTGTGAAGTGTGTTTCTATTCAAAATGTTTTAAATAATATAACTAAAGTTAAAATGTTTTTAATAAAATGTTACTAAAGTAATTGGGGTGAATTAAAATTACATCTGATCCGAATTGGAATAAGAAAATTTAAGAGACAAATATGTGAACTATAAGATTTATAAAAATGGAAAAGTGCAGTACAGGTGTTAGAGGTGAGGTAAGCAGAATGTTTAGACTGAAGGAGTGTTTATAACAGTGTTTATTAAAACAGTCTGGCATACAACTGTTTATGTAAACCGGTGTGTTGTAGTTGTATGTTGTGACTAATGCCTACAGACATACTTGGTGACAATAACAACTGTTGTAGTCTGCTGAATTATTGCCAGTAGGAAAATCCCATTATGAAATAAAAAGAAATACCTATTAAGGAATGTAAATTTTTTGAATAATGTAGGTAATATTTTATGCCGGATCATTTTGAAAAATGTAATTAATTTTGAAATTGTTAATTAAAACAAGATGATTTAAATTTAATGAAAGGTAATTAAATTAATTGAAAAGATGATTTTAATAATGAACTTAAACTTTATTTTCATTCGAATTCAAACTGGAATTATAAATTAAATACTAATTGATAAAAAACATAATGATTAAAATATTTAGTAGACTGTAAGTTTATATTATTGTTTTAAACTAAAGCCAGTACTTTGTAAACAAAAGAACCAGTACTTTGCAAAGAATGAGCCTGTATGGCTAAGAGGAAACAAATCAGTCGTGGGATATGGAGTGATGGAAGGCCGTTTATTAAATTTTAATTGAATGTTCTAGAGTCAGGTGATACTGTGGTGGGTATCGGTCCGAGCTTATGGTGGTGGGATCTCGAGTAGAGAAGTCCCGTAAGATCGGATGGGTGCTGCCGCAGTCGCCAGACTAGGGGGGTAAGAACCCATGATTTTAGTAGAGTGTTCAGGGGGGTTGCGGCGTCATATCCTCACTGATCCTCTCAGTTTTAGGCAATAAGAGTTTGAACGCTTCGGCTTTCAACCTCTTATTGGGGGGGGTATTGTAACGGTACAGAATTGTGAGCCACCCCAGTTTAATTTTACATCAATTCAATCACTTTCTAAATTGCCAGACTTTCACCTGTGGGGAGCCCCAGTGCAACATACATACAGTTAGCCTAAACAATTGCCAGACGTATTGCGTAACCACCCAGCAGCAGGCTCTTTGTGAATCACAGTCTGCAGTTTGTCATTAGAGAGTGAACAACAGACAGCCAGCATCAGACAGTAAAGTTCGTGAATTAAAACCAGTGGCCTCGGGCGTGCAAGATAGGCCTAGAGTAAATGGGCCTATCTTATAAAAATATAAAAACATAATAAGTGTCTGCTGCAATTTAGGGCAGCACGGTCATCTACTAAGTGCTCGAGCAACATAAAGTCGGCCGACAAAATGTTACCAAAAGTGTAATTTAAAACTAAACTCAAATATGTTAAAGTAAAGAAGTCGGAGTGTACTGTGACAGCAAAAATATTCATAAATGACAGTTCGGAGTGATACCGTGAGTAACCTGTGACGGTGATGAAGCTGTTAAGAACGCCGTGGATTGGTTAAGTACCCTTCACAACACTACAAAATCAATTTTATAAATCCATGAAATAAAAATAAACACAGAGCTCTAAGAACGGGGTTAAAAGATAAAAATGTAAAAAGTATGAATGAGTGCGTGAGACAAAGTACTGGGTACTAAACATTTTAAAACCTTGTTGTAGTCATAAAAATATAGTAATTGTAAGAATTGTTTTTCTCATTTAGATATATCGATACTTTATATGTGATTTCCATATAACAGGAAACTGAAGAAACTTTTGATCAATGTAGCAATCAATCAGGATAGAATTTGATACGTTATTGCATAGCTGTAAAACTTTATATAATTTCATTAAATAAAATCCAAATAAGTTATTTTAGCCAGAATAAACTGTGTTATTATATTTCGTAACGCCAACCTAAGTAACCCTGTCTGCAGCTGTTTTCGTCTGAAAGACTCTGGAATAAACCCCTAAGGTAAGAGTTAATTATAATTTTGTAATTAATTGAGTAGTTTCAATATTGTTATATTTCTCATAATATTATTTATTTATTAAATATTATAATCAAAACTCTGGTATCACAAATTAAATTCCTTTACTGTATTTTCTTTTCCATGTTACATTAACTCGATGATGTACAAATGTTATTTTATGAATTTAGACTCTTCAAGCTACTCTTATAGATATAATTTTAGACTCTTCATGCTGTTACCATTAGATATTAAATTAGACTCTTCATGTTACTCTTATTGAAAATAACATTAGAGTTATATAACGTTACTCTTATTGAATATAATTTAAGACTCCTGACGTTACTCTTATTGAAAATAAAAATAGACTACTAACATTTCCTTTCATCTCTATATAATACCATTTTTTAACAATTTACAAAATTG
Source organism: Magicicada septendecula (assembly GCA_034769895.1). Taxonomy (NCBI): domain Eukaryota; kingdom Metazoa; phylum Arthropoda; class Insecta; order Hemiptera; family Cicadidae; genus Magicicada; species Magicicada septendecula. The sequence continues at coordinate 944,669,384 of CM068367.1, read as the reverse complement.
CCACTTTGATAATTCCCTAATTTCTTTACATCTGTTTATCATATACCTATTAAAACATATATCATTTTTCTATTTCTTATTAAACATCTTTATTTTACCTCTAATGTTCGTAATTCTATTTGTTATTTATTAAATTATAATTTTATTACTCTTTACTCTTCGTATAACATTCATTCCAATTTCATATATTCTTTTCATAACATATAACTGAATATTGTTTTATATCATATAGGAATTGACTGGGTGAGTCGATAGTCACAATGTTTTTTGTTTACATTTTAAAACATATGTTACATTCAATACAAAATCTGCATACTTTCTCTTTTAAAATTGATTATCTCCCTATTATGTACTGTGTGCATTTTAACAGCAATACATAATACCTTCCCTTATTTCATAATTTCAGATACAATTTTAGATGAAATTTTGAAATAACCAACATAGTCTAATCTTAATATTTAAACATCTGATTAATTAGGTACTTGTACCTCACCAAATTCTTTTAACAAATTATTTTTTTCTTTTATTAATATTACAAATATGGTTCATTATTATCATGAATCATAATATCTTAAACACTTATTTATGACTTAAAACAACGTTAATTAAACCAACTGGTTTTACATCAAAATAATAGATAACAAATAACAATTGTGCCTAATTTTATGGCTAAAAAACTCAAAAACATGACTAAAACATTCTCTTTCTTTCGGACATCACCTTCCCAATCCTGGTTATACATTTCCTGTTCTTCATTTAAGAATTATTTTTCTTTTAATTATTACTTTATTTATACGGTCGAATCTGATTAAAATTTGATGTATCTTTAACCTTCCTATCTCGGTATTTAATTACTACAAATCCACACAATTTAATCCTACTGGCTATGACATTATTCAACTTGAGTGTCATTATATTTTTCCCCAATCTGGTAAGTACCCTCTTAATTCTATTACAATATTCTTCCCAACTGTTTGATGCAATTACTAAATCATCGACATAAACCATAATAACTTCTAAAATCTCCTTGCCCCCTACTCAGTCAAATCATTCTGTAAATATGGCCACATTATGGACCAGCCCAAAAGGTGTTCTCTTGAAATGATAACTTATACCATTCACATATTCTATACTTTCTGGATGCAATTCTATTTGCCAATATCCAGGTACAGCATTACAATTATTAAAAAAATGACGTTATTAAAACGTTTTAAAGCTATTCTTATATTCTTTGGTGACGCCTTATCAGGAATTATCATCTGATTAATTTGACGCTCATCCAAACACAATATTAAGGACTTATCCTTACATGGGAATTACTACTAACGGGCTTGTGTGTTTTGACTGACTTATTTCAATTATCTTTTTACTAATCCTTTGTCGATTTCATATTTTATATGCCCTCTTACTGTATAGAGTATTGGGTATAATTTCTTATTTAAACTCACCTTCTCTCTTATGGGTCATTTGTATTGCACTCGTATTATCTTGCCAAGTTTATCTTCCATTGCTTCATTCAGTAACTAATGGTTCATTTCTTTATTTATTTGTTTTAATTACTTATTCTCTTTACTCATTATTATCACCTTATTATTGTTATTAACCGTCTTTCTCTTCTTAATCGATTCAAAATAATTTCCCTGAAGTATCCTGTCAGATGTTCTTACGTTTTTTGAATTTGGTGGGTTCTTTTCCTTTCTTTTAATTCATAACATAAAAATCTTTATTTGTAATAACTTCAATATTATGTTGTTTGTCTTATTAATTAACCTTATCTTTGTTCTATTAGTTTGCTGTGGTCCATGCCCAAAAAATCAGTCCCTTCTTTCCATATTTTCATCTTTAGTTCATCCATTGTCAAATACTTAAGTTATCCTTTTCGCCTGGACTATTATTGTTTTCAGTATGAATTCTATCCTTGTCCACTTTATCACTACTACCTTGTATTCTGATTTTTCTGCTGCGAAGTCTTCACTCATTTCAAGACCTCCTGTTGAATTTCCAATCAATTCTGTCCTAATGACATATGTTTCGATCACCCTGTACTGCAATTTTTTGAACATCAAATTTTCAGTGGTATCTTCGCCTACTTTTAACACTTTATTCTCTAGTTCTTTAACCAAATATGTCACTGGTATATCAACTATTGATGATATAGCTGATATTTTATTATCCCTTTCTTTTTCTGATGTATTCATTTTAATGTAAATTTCCTTAAGATTTTCCTATAATTTGTTAATTCTGTTCTTTCCCTGTAATTAGCGATTGGGAGATTACGTACATTAACCAGCCCACTCCTAATCATATCTAATTCTTCCTGTGTATTTTTCTGTTTCTTGGGGCGTCTTTTACCTATCTTCTTCGTCTTCTTTTCCACATACTTATTATTCTCTTTGTTTGTGCTATGTTTATCCTTATATAATGATACACTTTTATCTTCTTTATTTTCTATTTCTTTATTACCTTTTATTTTCTGATTTACTGGTTCCCTGATTTGATCGTTTTGTATGACCTCTATCTTTGTTTCTATTGACTGGTTTTCATCATTCCTTTTTTCTTTCATTGTTTCTATATTCAATTTCACCTTTGCGGATTGCCTAACGTTCTTTTCCTCATAATTTTGTAATATTAACTTGATTTCAGCCTTCTGCTGGTCTAATTTATTATTCACCCCATTTATTTGTTGTTGAATGGTCTCCTTTAATTCCTCATTATTTTGTTTTAATAAATTTTCATTATCTATTTTCATTTGTTTCTTTTAATTCCTCATTATTTTGTTTTAATAAGGTTTCATTATCTAATTTCATTTGTTTATTATCCTCTTTCATTTGTTTCTTTAATGTTTCACTGTTACTATCAATTTTTTCATTTATTTGTTTCAATAATGTTTCACTGGTTTTGTTATTCCCTTCCATTATAATTCTCATCATCTCCTGGAAATTTGCATCCATTGGTTGGTTTGGTTTCTTTGGTTGGTCCCCTTGGGCATCCTCTACTATTACTTCCATTTCAGTTTCTTCCTCTTCAGCACTATTACTCCTTAATTCATATCGTTGCTCTGGTTTGTTAGCCATTTTGCAATCTTTAACTTAATTTAATTACAAGGAAAAAAATTTGTTATGCTAATTAAATTTAACACAATTGTGTTATTTGGTGCTGGTTTAAAGAAAATCTTTGCTTTCACGTATGGGCGCCATTTAATGTACTGTAATTAATTACCGGTATTGTAATTAAGATCTGCTCCACGTTGGATCAGCCATTTAATGTACTGTTATTTTTTTTGTATTAGTCTTGTAATTATTTAATAGTATAATATAATTAATAAATGTACCTACTCTTATTATGTTTTTTTTTTTGTTTACCAGTACATGTAAAGAAACTCTTTCTCTCAGGGTTAATGATTATTAAGCTGTTTGATCGTATTTACGATTGTATCTAATATTTTCTTTTCTTTAAACCAAACCAAATTCAGTTAATATGTAGTATTTTGAGAATTAACCATGTAAAAAAAATGAATACCAGACTAATGTAACTTGACCGACTCTGAATTCTTCCAGCTGCCACGGGTTCACTTCTGGTTGTTGTTTACCTTTTTTCAAAAGCAATATTAGGCTTGGCAATCTGTTCCTTCACACAAATTTCTTATTGATCTCACCGCTGAATACCGCTCTCCAGGATGACTGCAACACAGATGTCTCCTCGGAACACTTAATTATCCTTTATGGCCACTTAAACTCTTCTTCAGTCCAGGATTTCCCTCTTCTATCATCGTTCTATTAAGGATATTGTAACGGTACAGAATTGTGAGCCACCCCAGTTTAATTTTACATCAATTCAATCACTTTCTAAATTGCCAGACTTTCACCTGTGGGGAGCCCCAGTGCAACATACATACAGTTAGCCTAAACAATTGCCAGACGTATTGCGTAACCACCCAGCAGCAGGCTCTTTGTGAATCACAGTCTGCAGTTTGTCATTAGAGAGTGAACAACAGACAGCCAGCATCAGACAGTAAAGTTCGTGAATTAAAACCAGTGGCCTCGGGCGTGCAAGATAGGCCTAGAGTAAATGGGCCTATCTTATAAAAATATAAAAACATAATAAGTGTCTGCTGCAATTTAGGGCAGCACGGTCATCTACTAAGTGCTCGAGCAACATAAAGTCGGCCGACAAAATGTTACCAAAAGTGTAATTTAAAACTAAACTCAAATATGTTAAAGTAAAGAAGTCGGAGTGTACTGTGACAGCAAAAATATTCATAAATGACAGTTCGGAGTGATACCGTGAGTAACCTGTGACGGTGATGAAGCTGTTAAGAACGCCGTGGATTGGTTAAGTACCCTTCACAACACTACAAAATCAATTTTATAAATCCATGAAATAAAAATAAACACAGAGCTCTAAGAACGGGGTTAAAAGATAAAAATGTAAAAAGTATGAATGAGTGCGTGAGACAAAGTACTGGGTACTAAACATTTTAAAACCTTGTTGTAGTCATAAAAATATAGTAATTGTAAGAATTGTTTTTCTCATTTAGATATATCGATACTTTATATGTGATTTCCATATAACAGGAAACTGAAGAAACTTTTAATCAATGTAGCAATCAATCAGGATAGAATTTGATACGTTATTGCATAGCTGTAAAACTTTATATAATTTCATTAAATAAAATCCAAATAAGTTATTTTAGCCAGAATAAACTGTGTTATTATATTTCGTAACGCCAACCTAAGTAACCCTGTCTGCAGCTGTTTTCGTCTGAAAGACTCTGGAATAAACCCCTAAGGTAAGAGTTAATTATAATTTTGTAATTAATTAAGTAGTTTCAATGGCCCCCGTACAGTGACGCGAGTGTAGGTTACAACTTACATTCGCCAGACCTAACCAAGCTGCAGAACGGGTTGTTTGGGAGTGAGGGCGATTAGTAAGAGTGGTTAGTAAGCTTACAAAATTGTGTATAAGTAAATACTAGAAAAATGGAAAACACTACTGATTTAACTAGCACTAGTGCTGAAAATCAAATAAGAACAATAGTAAACGAAACGGTAGTAAATGAAAATATGTCAACCGAGTCTGCCAATAAAAGCGATTCAGGTATTCAGACAGAGTCGCTGTCAATCAGTGACAGTAATGTAAACGGATATGTATTAATTAGTGAGGGGGGAGTAACTTCCACCCCTATTACAATTAAAACAAATATAAAAGAAAAAGAATTGTCATTGGAGGATATATTTGATTTTATGAACAACAATTTCAGTAAAGTGAATAGTAATTTTGATGAACAGAAAAGTAGTTTCAATGAGAAATTTGATGAACAGAATGTTAAAGTCAATGAGTTAAAGGGTGACATAAATAATATTGACAAAAAATTTGATAAGCGTTTATGCGATATGAAACAACAGAGTGTTAAGTTAGAAGATAATATTAGTAAACGTTTAAATGAGATGGATGAATGTTTTAACACCATTAAATAACAAGTGTTAGAAAAAATTGAGAAACAAATACAAAAGGTAATAGAAAGTTTTGAATGTAAAACAAATGAGAATCATAATGATATGTGCAAAAACGTGGTAGTTGAGAACAAGGAGATTAATGTTAAGAGTGATGAGGAAGATTTTGTTGAAGTAGAGTTTAGTAATGAAGTGTTGTTAGTAAATGCTGATGAGAGAGAGAGAGCGTGAAGACAGTTCAAATGAAAAGAGTGTACAGAGGGTAGAATTTTCCCGTGATGTGGTTGTGGGTGAAGAAAATGCTTCACTAGTATTGTTGGAGGACAGAGGTTCCTCCTTAGTTTTTGTAAAAGACAAAAGGTCTTTGAATTGTTTTTGTGTATCTGGTAAAGCCAGATGTTGTAATAATGTTGTGTTGCCCTCTGTATGGAATGAGAATGTGAAATGCTGGGAGAAATATTGTGATGAGAGAATTAAAGAAAGAAAAACCGAAATATTTAAGTTGAATAGAAATTATGAAATATTAGTACAGAATTTATGCATGGAGAGAGAGGAGCAAATTGATTTACCTGTTAACATAGAGTTTGATAATTATTTTGATGAATATGGTAATAATAATGTAATGGGAATAACAAAAAACACTGACGGAGACTTTACAAATAATACTGATGTTGACTTGGTATATGATTATTATGGTAAAATGAATAAACTCAAATTTTATGGTTACTATACACAAGATAACCGTATGTGGAATGCAAATAAAATTGAAAATTGTTATTTGAAACCCAGACTAAATTTTGACGATGGAGGTTGAGCCTTAAATTCACAAATGGACACTTTTAAATATATTGTTTTATGGTAATGACCTAGCTGATTTTTGACATTGAAGTGTGATAAAACTGAAATAATAATGATAAAGATTTGTAAATATATTCTAGTGGAATTATAGTGAAATTAATTGTGTGTGTACTGTAAAATGTTTCATGTAACCATATGTGTATTGATGGATTTTAACAATATTATTATTTTATGGTGTTAATTAATAATAATAATAATAATGAACAAGAGGTAATAATGAACTGAATTTAATTGTGAAGTGTGTTTCTATTCAAAATGTTTTAAATAATATAACTAAAGTTAAAATGTTTTTAATAAAATGTTACTAAAGTAATTGGGGTGAATTAAAATTACATCTGATCCGAATTGGAATAAGAAAATTTAAGAGACAAATATGTGAACTATAAGATTTATAAAAATGGAAAAGTGCAGTACAGGTGTTAGAGGTGAGGTAAGCAGAATGTTTAGACTGAAGGAGTGTTTATAACAGTGTTTATTAAAACAGTCTGGCATACAACTGTTTATGTAAACCGGTGTGTTGTAGTTGTATGTTGTGACTAATGCCTACAGACATACTTGGTGACAATAACAACTGTTGTAGTCTGCTGAATTATTGCCAGTAGGAAAATCCCATTATGAAATAAAAAGAAATACCTATTAAGGAATGTAAATTTTTTGAATAATGTAGGTAATATTTTATGCCGGATCATTTTGAAAAATGTAATTAATTTTGAAATTGTTAATTAAAACAAGATGATTTAAATTTAATGAAAGGTAATTAAATTAATTGAAAAGATGATTTTAATAATGAACTTGTAATAATGAACTTAAACTTTATTTTCATTCGAATTCAAACTGGAATTATAAATTAAATACTAATTGATAAAAAACATAATGATTAAAATATTTAGTAGACTGTAAGTTTATATTATTGTTTTAAACTAAAGCCAGTACTTTGTAAACAAAAGAACCAGTACTTTGCAAAGAATGAGCCTGTATGGCTAAGAGGAAACAAATCAGTCGTGGGATATGGAGTGATGGAAGGCCGTTTATTAAATTTTAATTGAATGCTCTAGAGTCAGGTGATACTGTGGTGGGTATCGGTCCGAGCTTATGGTGGTGGGATCTCGAGTAGAGAAGTCCCGTAAGATCGGATGGGTGCTGCCGCAGTCGCCAGACTAGGGGGGTAAGAACCCATGATTTTAGTAGAGTGTTCAGGGGGGTTGCGGTGTCATATCCTCACTGATCCTCTCAGTTTTAGGCAATAAGAGTTTGAACGCTTCGGCTTTCAACCTCTTATTGGGGGGGGGGTATTGTAACGGTACAGAATTGTGAGCCACCCCAGTTTAATTTTACATCAATTCAATCACTTTCTAAATTGCCAGACTTTCACCTGTGGGGAGCCCCAGTGCAACATACATACAGTTAGCCTAAACAATTGCCAGACGTATTGCGTAACCACCCAGCAGCAGGCTCTTTGTGAATCACAGTCTGCAGTTTGTCATTAGAGAGTGAACAACAGACAGCCAGCATCAGACAGTAAAGTTCGTGAATTAAAACCAGTGGCCTCGGGCGTGCAAGATAGGCCTAGAGTAAATGGGCCTATCTTATAAAAATATAAAAACATAATAAGTGTCTGCTGCAATTTAGGGCAGCACGGTCATCTACTAAGTGCTCGAGCAACATAAAGTCGGCCGACAAAATGTTACCAAAAGTGTAATTTAAAACTAAACTCAAATATGTTAAAGTAAAGAAGTCGGAGTGTACTGTGACAGCAAAAATATTCATAAATGACAGTTCGGAGTGATACCGTGAGTAACCTGTGACGGTGATGAAGCTGTTAAGAACGCCGTGGATTGGTTAAGTACCCTTCACAACACTACAAAATCAATTTTATAAATCCATGAAATAAAAATAAACACAGAGCTCTAAGAACGGGGTTAAAAGATAAAAATGTAAAAAGTATGAATGAGTGCGTGAGACAAAGTACTGGGTACTAAACATTTTAAAACCTTGTTGTAGTCATAAAAATATAGTAATTGTAAGAATTGTTTTTCTCATTTAGATATATCGATACTTTATATGTGATTTCCATATAACAGGAAACTGAAGAAACTTTTGATCAATGTAGCAATCAATCAGGATAGAATTTGATACGTTATTGCATAGCTGTAAAACTTTATATAATTTCATTAAATAAAATCCAAATAAGTTATTTTAGCCAGAATAAACTGTGTTATTATATTTCGTAACGCCAACCTAAGTAACCCTGTCTGCAGCTGTTTTCGTCTGAAAGACTCTGGAATAAACCCCTAAGGTAAGAGTTAATTATAATTTTGTAATTAATTGAGTAGTTTCAATATTGTTATATTTCTCATAATATTATTTATTTATTAAATATTATAATCAAAACTCTGGTATCACAAATTAAATTCCTTTACTGTATTTTCTTTTCCATGTTACATTAACTCGATGATGTACAAATGTTATTTTATGAATTTAGACTCTTCAAGCTACTCTTATATATATAATTTTAGACTCTTCATGCTGTTACCATTAGATATTAAATTAGACTCTTCATGTTACTCTTATTGAAAATAACATTAGAGTTATATAACGTTACTCTTATTGAATATAATTTAAGACTCCTGACGTTACTCTTATTGAAAATAAAAATAGACTACTAACATTTCCTTTCATCTCTATATAATACCATTTTTTAACAATTTACAAAATTGCCACTTTGATAATTTACAAAATTGCCACTTTGATAATTCCCTAATTTCTTTACATCTGTTTATCATATACCTATTAAAACATATATCATTTTTCTATTTCTTATTAAACATCTTTATTTTACCTCTAATGTTCGTAATTCAATTTGTTATTTATTAAATTATAATTTTATTAGTCTTTACTCTTCGTATAACATTCATTCCAATTTCATATATTCTTTTCATAACATATAACTGAATATTGTTTTATATCATATAGGAATCGACTGGGTGAGTCGATAGTCACAATGTTTTTTGTTTACATTTTAAAACATATGTTACATTCAATACAAAATCTGCATACTTTCTCTTTTAAAATTGATTATCTCCCTATTATGTACTGTGTGCATTTTAACAGCAATACATAATACCTTCCCTTATTTCATAATTTCAGATACAATTTTAGATGAAATTTTGAAATAACCAACATAGTCTAATCTTAATATTTAAACATCTGATTAATTAGGTACTTGTACCTCACCAAATTCTTTTAACAAATTATTTTTTTCTTTTATTAATATTACAAATATGGTTCATTATTATCATGAATCATGATATCTTAAACACTTATTTATGACTTAAAACAACGTTAATTAAACCAACTGGTTTTACATCAAAATAATAGATAACAAATAACAATTGTGCCTAATTTTATGGCTAAAAAACTCAAAAACATGACTAAAACATTCTCTTTCTTTCGGACATCACCTTCCCAATCCTGGTTATACATTTCCTGTTCTTCATTTAAGAATTATTTTTCTTTTAATTATTACTTTATTTATACGGTCGAATCTGATTAAAATTTTATGTATCTTTAACCTTCCCATCTCGGTATTTAATTACTACAAATCCACACAATTTAATCCTACTGGCTATGACATTATTCAACTGGAGTGTCATTATATTTTTCCCCAATCTGGTAAGTACCCTCTTAATTCTATTACAATATTCTTCCCAACTGTTTGATGCAATTACTAAATCATCGACATAAACCATAATAACTTCTAAAATCTCCTTGCCCCCTACTCAGTCAAATCATTCTGTAAATATGGCCACATTATGGACCAGCCCAAAAGGTGTTCTCTTGAAATGATAACTTATACCAATCACATATTCTATACTTTCTGGATGCAATTCTATTTGCCAATATCCAGGTACAGCATTACAATTATTAAAAAAATGACGTTATTAAAACGTTTTAAAGCTATTCTTATATTCTTTGGTGACGCCTTATCAGGAATTATCATCTGATTAATTTGACGCTCATCCGAACACAATATTAAGGACTTATCCTTACATGGGAATTACTACTAATGGGCTTGTGTGTTTTGACTGACTTATTTCAATTATCTTTTTACTAATCCTTTGTCGATTTCATATTTTATATGCCCTCTTACTGTATAGAGTATTGGGTATAATTTCTTATTTAAACTCACCTTCTCTCTTATGGGTCATTTGTATTGCACTCGTATTATCTTGCCAAGTTTATCTTCCATTGCTTCATTCAGTAACTAATGGTTCATTTCTTTATTTATTTGTTTTAATTACTTATTCTCTTTACTCATTATTATCACCTTATTATTGTTATTAACCGTCTTTCTCTTCTTAATCGATTCAAAATAATTTCCCTGAAGTATCCTGTAAGATGTTCTTACGTTTTTTGAATTTGGTGGGTTCTTTTCCTTTCTTTTAATTCATAACATAAAAATCTTTATTTGTAATAACTTCAATATTATGTTGTTTGTCTTATTAATTAACCTTATCTTTGTTCTATTAGTTTGCTGTGGTCCATGCCCAAAAAATCAGTCCCTTCTTTCCATATTTTCATCTTTAGTTCATCCGTTGTCAAATACTTAAGTTATCCTTTTCGCCTGGACTATTATTGTTTTCAGAATGAATTCTATCCTTGTCCGCTTTATCACTACTACCTTGTATTCTGATTTTTCTGCTGCGAAGTCTTCACTCATTTCAAGACCTCCTGTTGAATTTCCAATCAATTCTGTCCTAATGACATATGTTTCGATCACCCTGTACTGCAATTTTTCGAACATCAAATTTTCAGTGGTATCTTCGCCTACTTTTAACACTTTATTCTCTAGTTCTTTAACCAAATATGTCACTGGTATATCAACTATTGATGATATAGCTGATATTTTATTATCCCTTTCTTTTTCTGATGTATTCATTTTAATGTAAATTTCCTTAAGATTTTCCTATAATTTGTTAATTCTGTTCTTTCCCTGTAATTAGCGATTGGGAGATTACGTACATTAACCAGCCCACTCCTAATCATATCTAATTCTTCCTGTGTATTTTTCTGTTTCTTGGGACGTCTTTTACCTATCTTCTTCGTCTTCTTTCCCACATACTTATTATTCTCTTTGTTTGTGCTATGTTTATCCTTATATAATGATACACTTTTATCTTCTTTATTTTCTATTTCTTTATTACCTTTTATTTTCTGATTTACTGGTTCCCTGATTTGATCGTTTTGTATGACCTCTATCTTTGTTTCTATTGACTGGTTTTCATCATTCCTTTTTTCTTTCATTGTTTCTATATTCAATTTCACCTTTGCGGATTGCCTAACGTTCTTTTCCTCATAATTTTGTAATATTAACTTGATTTCAGCCTTCTGCTGGTCTAATTTATTATTCACCCCATTTATTTGTTGTTGAATGGTCTCCTTTAATTCCTCATTATTTTGTTTTAATAAATTTTCATTATCTATTTTCATTTGTTTCTTTTAATTCCTCATTATTTTGTTTTAATAAGGTTTCATTATCTAATTTCATTTGTTTATTATCCTCTTTCATTTGTTTCTTTAATGTTTCACTGTTACTATCAATTTTTTCATTTATTTGTTTCAATAATGTTTCACTGGTTTTGTTATTCCCTTCCATTATAATTCTCATCATCTCCTGGAAATTTGCATCCATTGGTTGGTTTGGTTTCTTTGGTTGGTCCCCTTGGGCATCCTCTACTATTACTTCCATTTCAGTTTCTTCCTCTTCAGCACTATTACTCCTTAATTCATATCGTTGCTCTGGTTTGTTAGCCATTTTGCAATCTTTAACTTAATTTAATTACAAGGAAAAAAATTTGTTATGCTAATTAAATTTAACAAAATTGTGTTATTTGGTGCTGGTTTAAAGAAAATCTTTGCTTTCACGTATGGGCGCCATTTAATGTACTGTAATTAATTACCGGTATTGTAATTAAGATCTGCTGCACGTTGGATCAGCCATTTAATGTACTGTTTTTTTTTTTTGTATTAGTCTTGTAATTATTTAATAGTATAATATAATTAATAAATGTACCTACTCTTATTATGTTTTTTTTTTTGTTTACCAGTACATGTAAAGAAACTCTTTCTCTCAGGGTTAATGATTATTAAGCTGTTTGATCGTATTTACGATTGTATCTAATATTTTCTTTTCTTTAAACCAAACCAAATTCAGTTAATATGTAGTATTTTGAGAATTAACCATGTAAAAAAAATGAATACCAGACTAATGTAACTTGACCGACTCTGAATTCTTCCAGCTGCCACGGGTTCACTTCTGGTTGTTGTTTACCTTTTTCAAAAGCAATATTAGGCTTGGCAATCTGTTCCTTCACACAAATTTCTTATTGATCTCACCGCTGAATACCGCTCTCCAGGATGACTGCAACACAGATGTCTCCTCGGAACACTTAATTATCCTTTATGGCCACTTAAACTCTTCTTCAGTCCAGGATTTCCCTCTTCTATCATCGTTCTATTAAGGATATTGTAACGGTACAGAATTGTGAGCCACCCCAGTTTAATTTTACATCAATTCAATCACTTTCTAAATTGCCAGACTTTCACCTGTGGGGAGCCCCAGTGCAACATACATACAGTTAGCCTAAACAATTGCCAGACGTATTGCGTAACCACCCAGCAGCAGGCTCTTTGTGAATCACAGTCTGCAGTTTGTCATTAGAGAGTGAACAACAGACAGCCAGCATCAGACAGTAAAGTTCGTGAATTAAAACCAGTGGCCTCGGGCGTGCAAGATAGGCCTAGAGTAAATGGGCCTATCTTATAAAAATATAAAAACAAAATAAGTGTCTGCTGCAATTTAGGGCACAACGGTCATCTACTAAGTGCTCGAGCAACATAAAGTCGGCCGACAAAATGTTACCAAAAGTGTAATTTAAAACTAAACTCAAATATGTAAAGAAGTCGGAGTGTACTGTGACAGCAAAAATATTCATAAATGACAGTTCGGAGTGATACCGTGAGTAACCTGTGACGGTGATGAAGCTGTTAAGAACGCCGTGGATTGGTTAAGTACCCTTCACAACACTACAAAATCAATTTTATAAATCCATGAAATAAAAATAAACACAGAGCTCTAAGAACGGGGTTAAAAGATAAAAATGTAAAAAGTATGAATGAGTGCGTGAGACAAAGTACTGGGTACTAAACATTTTAAAACCTTGTTGTAGTCATAAAAATATAGTAATTGTAAGAATTGTTTTTCTCATTTAGATATATCGATAATTTATATGTGATTTCCATATAACAGGAAACTGAAGAAACTTTTAATCAATGTAGCAATCAATCAGGATAGAATTTGATACGTTATTGCATAGCTGTAAAACTTTATATAATTTCATTAAATAAAATCCAAATAAGTTATTTTAGCCAGAATAAACTGTGTTATTATATTTCGTAACGCCAACCTAAGTAACCCTGTCTGCAGCTGTTTTCGTCTGAAAGACTCTGGAATAAACCCCTAAGGTAAGAGTTAATTATAATTTTGTAATTAATTAAGTAGTTTCAATGGCCCCCGTACAGTGACGCGAGTGTAGGTTACAACTTACATTCGCCAGACCTAACCAAGCTGCAGAACGGGTTGTTTGGGAGTGAGGGCGATTAGTAAGAGTGGTTAGTAAGCTTACAAAATTGTGTATAAGTAAATACTAGAAAAATGGAAAACACTACTGATTTAACTAGCACTAGTGCTGAAAATCAAATAAGAACAATAGTAAACGAAACGGTAGTAAATGAAAATATGTCAACCGAGTCTGCCAATAAAAGCGATTCAGGTATTCAGACAGAGTCGCTGTCAATCAGTGACAGTAATGTAAACGGATATGTATTAATTAGTGAGGGGGGAGTAACTTCCACCCCTATTACAATTAAAACAAATATAAAAGAAAAAGAATTGTCATTGGAGGATATATTTGATTTTATGAAAAACAATTTCAGTAAAGTGAATAGTAATTTTGATGAACAGAAAAGTAGTTTCAATGAGAAATTTGATGAACAGAATGTTAAATTCAATGAGTTAAAGGGTGACATAAATAATATTGACAAAAAATTTGATAAGCGTTTATGCGATATGAAACAACAGATTGTTAAGTTAGAAGATAATATTAGTAAACGTTTAAATGAGATGGATGAATGTTTTAACACCATTAAAGAACAAGTGTTAGAAAAAATTGAGAAACAAATACAAAAGGTAATAGAAAGTTTTGAATGTAAAACAAATGAGAATCATAATGATATGTGCAAAAACGTGGTAGTTGAGAACAAGGAGATTAATGTTAAGAGTGATGAGGAAGATTTTGTTGAAGTAGAGTTTAGTAATGAAGTGTTGTTAGTAAATGCTGATGAGAGAGAGAGAGCGTGAAGACAGTTCAAATGAAAAGAGTGTACAGAGGGTAGAATTTTCCCGTGATGTGGTTGTGGGTGAAGAAAATGCTTCACTAGTATTGTTGGAGGACAGAGGTTCCTCCTTAGTTTTTGTAAAAGACAAAAGGTCTTTGAATTGTTTTTGTGTATCTGGTAAAGCCAGATGTTGTAATAATGTTGTGTTGCCCTCTGTATGGAATGAGAATGTGAAATGCTGGGAGAAATATTGTGATGAGAGAATTAAAGAAAGAAAAACCGAAATATTTAAGTTGAATAGAAATTATGAAATATTAGTACAGAATTTATGCATGGAGAGAGAGGAGCAAATTGATTTACCTGTTAACATAGAGTTTGATAATTATTTTGATGAATATGGTAATAATAATGTAATGGGAATAACAAAAAACACTGACGGAGACTTTACAAATAATACTGATGTTGACTTGGTATATGATTATTATGGTAAAATGAATAAACTCAAATTTTATGGTTACTATACACAAGATAACCGTATGTGGAATGCAAATAAAATTGAAAATTGTTATTTGAAACCCAGACTAAATTTTGACGATGGAGGTTGAGCCTTAAATTCACAAATGGACACTTTTAAATATATTGTTTTATGGTAATGACCTAGCTGATTTTTGACATTGAAGTGTGATAAAACTGAAATAATAATGATAAAGATTTGTAAATATATTCTAGTGGAATTATAGTGAAATTAATTGTGTGTGTACTGTAAAATGTTTCATGTAACCATATGTGTATTGATGGATTTTAACAATATTATTATTTTATGGTGTTAATTAATAATAATAATAATAATAATGAACAAGAGGTAATAATGAACTGAATTTAATTGTGAAGTGTGTTTCTATTCAAAATGTTTTAAATAATATAACTAAAGTTAAAATGTTTTTAATAAAATGTTACTAAAGTAATTGGGGTGAATTAAAATTACATCTGATCCGAATTGGAATAAGAAAATTTAAGAGACAAATATGTGAACTATAAGATTTATAAAAATGGAAAAGTGCAGTACAGGTGTTAGAGGTGAGGTAAGCAGAATGTTTAGACTGAAGGAGTGTTTATAACAGTGTTTATTAAAACAGTCTGGCATACAACTGTTTATGTAAACCGGTGTGTTGTAGTTGTATGTTGTGACTAATGCCTACAGACATACTTGGTGACAATAACAACTGTTGTAGTCTGCTGAATTATTGCCAGTAGGAAAATCCCATTATGAAATAAAAAGAAATACCTATTAAGGAATGTAAATTTTTTGAATAATGTAGGTAATATTTTATGCCGGATCATTTTGAAAAATGTAATTAATTTTGAAATTGTTAATTAAAACAAGATGATTTAAATTTAATGAAAGGTAATTAAATTAATTGAAAAGATGATTTTAATAATGAACTTGTAATAATGAACTTAAACTTTATTTTCATTCGAATTCAAACTGGAATTATAAATTAAATACTAATTGATAAAAAACATAATGATTAAAATATTTAGTAGACTGTAAGTTTATATTATTGTTTTAAACTAAAGCCAGTACTTTGTAAACAAAAGAACCAGTACTTTGCAAAGAATGAGCCTGTATGGCTAAGAGGAAACAAATCAGTCGTGGGATATGGAGTGATGGAAGGCCGTTTATTAAATTTTAATTGAATGCTCTAGAGTCAGGTGATACTGTGGTGGGTATCGGTCCGAGCTTATGGTGGTGGGATCTCGAGTAGAGAAGTCCCGTAAGATCGGATGGGTGCTGCCGCAGTCGCCAGACTAGGGGGGTAAGAACCCATGATTTTAGTAGAGTGTTCAGGGGGGTTGCGGCGTCATATCCTCACTGATCCTCTCAGTTTTAGGCAATAAGAGTTTGAACGCTTCGGCTTTCAACCTCTTATTGGGGGGAGGTATTGTAACGGTACAGAATTGTGAGCCACCCCAGTTTAATTTTACATCAATTCAATCACTTTCTAAATTGCCAGACTTTCACCTGTGGGGAGCCCCAGTGCAACATACATAAAGTTAGCCTAAACAATTGCCAGACGTATTGCGTAACCACCCAGCAGCAGGCTCTTTGTGAATCACAGTCTGCAGTTTGTCATTAGAGAGTGAACAACAGACAGCCAGCATCAGACAGTAAAGTTCGTGAATTAAAACCAGTGGCCTCGGGCGTGCAAGATAGGCCTAGAGTAAATGGGCCTATCTTATAAAAATATAAAAACATAATAAGTGTCTGCTGCAATTTAGGGCACCACGGTCATCTACTAAGTGCTCGAGCAACATAAAGTCGGCCGACAAAATGTTACCAAAAGTGTAATTTAAAACTAAACTCAAATATGTTAAAGTAAAGAAGTCGGAGTGTACTGTGACAGCAAAAATATTCATAAATGACAGTTCAGAGTGATACCGTGAGTAACGTGTGACGGTGATGAAGCTGTTAAGAACGCCGTGGATTGGTTAAGTACCCTTCACAACACTACAAAATCAATTTTATAAATCCATGAAATAAAAATAAACACAGAGCTCTAAGAACAGGGTTAAAAGATAAAAATGTAAAAAGTATGAATGAGTGCGTGAGACAAAGTACTGGGTACTAAACATTTTAAAACCTTGTTGTAGTCATAAAAATATAGTAATTGTAAGAATTGTTTTTCTCATTTAGATATATCGATACTTTATATGTGATTTCCATATAACAGGAAACTGAAGAAACTTTTGATCAATGTAGCAATCAATCAGGATAGAATTTGATACGTTATTGCATAGCTGTAAAACTTTATATAATTTCATTAAATAAAATCCAAATAAGTTATTTTAGCCAGAATAAACTGTGTTATTATATTTCGTAACGCCAACCTAAGTAACCCTGTCTGCAGCTGTTTTCGTCTGAAAGACTCTGGAATAAACCCCTAAGGTAAGAGTTAATTATAATTTTGTAATTAATTGAGTAGTTTCAATATTGTTATATTTCTCATAATATTATTTATTTATTAAATATTATAATCAAAACTCTGGTATCACAAATTAAATTCCTTTACTGTATTTTCTTTTCCATGTTACATTAACTCGATGATGTACAAATGTTATTTTATGAATTTAGACTCTTCAAGCTACTCTTATAGATATAATTTTAGACTCTTCATGCTGTTACCATTAGATATTAAATTAGACTCTTCATGTTACTCTTATTGAAAATAACATTAGAGTTATATAACGTTACTCTTATTGAATATAATTTAAGACTCCTGACGTTACTCTTATTGAAAATAAAAATAGACTACTAACATTTCCTTTCATCTCTATATAATACCATTTTTTAACAATTTACAAAATTGCCACTTTGATAATTTACAAAATTGCCACTTTGATAATTCCCTAATTTCTTTACATCTGTTTATCATATACCTATTAAAACATATATCATTTTTCTATTTCTTATTAAACATCTTTATTTTACCTCTAATGTTCGTAATTCTATTTGTTATTTATTAAATTATAATTTTATTAGTCTTTACTCTTCGTATAACATTCATTCCAATTTCATATATTCTTTTCATAACATATAACTGAATATTGTTTTATATCATATAGGAATCGACTGGGTGAGTCGATAGTCACAATGTTTTTTGTTTACATTTTAAAACATATGTTACATTCAATACAAAATCTGCATACTTTCTCTTTTAAAATTGATTATCTCCCTATTATGTACTGTGTGCATTTTAACAGCAATACATAATACCTTCCCTTATTTCATAATTTCAGATACAATTTTAGATGAAATTTTGAAATAACCAACATAGTCTAATCTTAATATTTAAACATCTGATTAATTAGGTACTTGTACCTCACCAAATTCTTTTAACAAATTATTTTTTTCTTTTATTAATATTACAAATATGGTTCATTATTATCATGAATCATGATATCTTAAACACTTATTTATGACTTAAAACAACGTTAATTAAACCAACTGGTTTTACATCAAAATAATAGATAACAAATAACAATTGTGCCTAATTGTATGGCTAAAAAACTCAAAAACATGACTAAAACATTCTCTTTCTTTCGGACATCACCTTCCCAATCCTGGTTATACATTTCCTGTTCTTCATTTAAGAATTATTTTTCTTTTAATTATTACTTTATTTATACGGTCGAATCTGATTAAAATTTTATGTATCTTTAACCTTCCCATCTCGGTATTTAATTACTACAAATCCACACAATTTAATCCTACTGGCTATGACATTATTCAACTGGAGTGTCATTATATTTTTCCCCAATCTGGTAAGTACCCTCTTAATTCTATTACAATATTCTTCCCAACTGTTTGATGCAATTACTAAATCATCGACATAAACCATAATAACTTCTAAAATCTCCTTGCCCCCTACTCAGTCAAATCATTCTGTAAATATGGCCACATTATGGACCAGCCCAAAAGGTGTTCTCTTGAAATGATAACTTATACCATTCACATATTCTATACTTTCTGGATGCAATTC
This sequence comes from Magicicada septendecula, assembly GCA_034769895.1. Taxonomy (NCBI): domain Eukaryota; kingdom Metazoa; phylum Arthropoda; class Insecta; order Hemiptera; family Cicadidae; genus Magicicada; species Magicicada septendecula. The sequence continues at coordinate 944,650,135 of CM068367.1, read as the reverse complement.
TATTTGCCAATATCCAGGTACAGCATTACAATTATTAAAAAAATGACGTTATTAAAACGTTTTAAAGCTATTCTTATATTCTTTGGTGACGCCTTATCAGGAATTATCATCTGATTAATTTGACGCTCATCCAAACACAATATTAAGGACTTATCCTTACATGGGAATTACTACTAATGGGCTTGTGTGTTTTGACTGACTTATTTCAATTATCTTTTTACTAATCCTTTGTCGATTTCATATTTTATATGCCCTCTTACTGTATAGAGTATTGGGTATAATTTCTTATTTAAACTCACCTTCTCTCTTATGGGTCATTTGTATTGCACTCGTATTATCTTGCCAAGTTTATCTTCCATTGCTTCATTCAGTAACTAATGGTTCATTTCTTTATTTATTTGTTTTAATTACTTATTCTCTTTACTCATTATTATCACCTTATTATTGTTATTAACCGTATTTCTCTTCTTAATCGATTCAAAATAATTTCCCTGAAGTATCCTGTAAGATGTTCTTACGTTTTTTGAATTTGGTGGGTTCTTTTCCTTTCTTTTAATTCATAACATAAAAATCTTTATTTGTAATAACTTCAATATTATGTTGTTTGTCTTATTAATTAACCTTATCTTTGTTCTATTAGTTTGCTGTGGTCCATGCCCAAAAAATCAGTCCCTTCTTTCCATATTTTCATCTTTAGTTCATCCATTGTCAAATACTTAAGTTATCCTTTTCGCCTGGACTATTATTGTTTTCAGTATGAATTCTATCCTTGTCCGCTTTATCACTACTACCTTGTATTCTGATTTTTCTGCTGCGAAGTCTTCACTCATTTCAAGACCTCCTGTTGAATTTCCAATCAATTCTGTCCTAATGACATATGTTTCGATCACCCTGTACTGCAATTTTTCGAACATCAAATTTTCAGTGGTATCTTCGCCTACTTTTAACACTTTATTCTCTAGTTCTTTAACCAAATATGTCACTGGTATATCAACTATTGATGATATAGCTGATATTTTATTATCCCTTTCTTTTTCTGATGTATTCATTTTAATGTAAATTTCCTTAAGATTTTCCTATAATTTGTTAATTCTGTTCTTTCCCTGTAATTAGCGATTGGGAGATTACGTACATTAACCAGCCCACTCCTAATCATATCTAATTCTTCCTGTGTATTTTTCTGTTTCTTGGAACGTCTTTTACCTATCTTCTTCGTCTTCTTTTCCACATACTTATTATTCTCTTTGTTTGTGCTATGTTTATCCTTATATAATGATACACTTTTATCTTCTTTATTTTCTATTTCTTTATTACCTTTTATTTTCTGATTTACTGGTTCCCTGATTTGATCGTTTTGTATGACCTCTATCTTTGTTTCTATTGACTGGTTTTCATCATTCCTTTTTTCTTTCATTGTTTCTATATTCAATTTCACCTTTGCGGATTGCCTAACGTTCTTTTCCTCATAATTTTGTAATATTAACTTGATTTCAGCCTTCTGCTGGTCTAATTTATTATTCACCCCATTTATTTGTTGTTGAATGGTCTCCTTTAATTCCTCATTATTTTGTTTTAATAAATTTTCATTATCTATTTTCATTTGTTTCTTTTAATTCCTCATTATTTTGTTTTAATAAGGTTTCATTATCTAATTTCATTTGTTTATTATCCTCTTTCATTTGTTTCTTTAATGTTTCACTGTTACTATCAATTTTTTCATTTATTTGTTTCAATAATGTTTCACTGGTTTTGTTATTCCCTTCCATTATAATTCTCATCATCTCCTGGAAATTTGCATCCATTGGTTGGTTTGGTTTCTTTGGTTGGTCCCCTTGGGCATCCTCTACTATTACTTCCATTTCAGTTTCTTCCTCTTCAGCACTATTACTCCTTAATTCATATCGTTGCTCTGGTTTGTTAGCCATTTTGCAATCTTTAACTTAATTTAATTACAAGGAAAAAAATTTGTTATGCTAATTAAATTTAACAAAATTGTGTTATTTGGTGCTGGTTTAAAGAAAATCTTTGCTTTCACGTATGGGCGCCATTTAATGTACTGTAATTAATTACCGGTATTGTAATTAAGATCTGCTCCACGTTGGATCAGCCATTTAATGTACTGTTATTTTTTTTGTATTAGTCTTGTAATTATTTAATAGTATAATATAATTAATAAATGTACCTACTCTTATTATGTTTTTTTTTTTGTTTACCAGTACATGTAAAGAAACTCTTTCTCTCAGGGTTAATGATTATTAAGCTGTTTGATCGTATTTACGATTGTATCTAATATTTTCTTTTCTTTAAACCAAACCAAATTCAGTTAATATGTAGTATTTTGAGAATTAACCATGTAAAAAAAATGAATACCAGACTAATGTAACTTGACCGACTCTGAATTCTTCCAGCTGCCACGGGTTCACTTCTGGTTGTTGTTTACCTTTTTTCAAAAGCAATATTAGGCTTGGCAATCTGTTCCTTCACACAAATTTCTTATTGATCTCACCGCTGAATACCGCTCTCCAGGATGACTGCAACACAGATGTCTCCTCGGAACACTTAATTATCCTTTATGGCCACTTAAACTCTTCTTCAGTCCAGGATTTCCCTCTTCTATCATCGTTCTATTAAGGATATTGTAAAGGTACAGAATTGTGAGCCACCCCAGTTTAATTTTACATCAATTCAATCACTTTCTAAATTGCCAGACTTTCACCTGTGGGGAGCCCCAGTGCAACATACATACAGTTAGCCTAAACAATTGCCAGACGTATTGCGTAACCACCCAGCAGCAGGCTCTTTGTGAATCACAGTCTGCAGTTTGTCATTAGAGAGTGAACAACAGACAGCCAGCATCAGACAGTAAAGTTCGTGAATTAAAACCAGTGGCCTCGGGCGTGCAAGATAGGCCTAGAGTAAATGGGCCTATCTTATAAAAATATAAAAACATAATAAGTGTCTGCTGCAATTTAGGGCACCACGGTCATCTACTAAGTGCTCGAGCAACATAAAGTCGGCTGACAAAATGTTACCAAAAGTGTAATTTAAAACTAAACTCAAATATGTTAAAGTAAAGAAGTCGGAGTGTACTGTGACAGCAAAAATATTCATAAATGACAGTTCGGAGTGATACCGTGAGTAACCTGTGACGGTGATGAAGCTGTTAAGAACGCCGTGGATTGGTTAAGTACCCTTCACAACACTACAAAATCAATTTTATAAATCCATGAAATAAAAATAAACACAGAGCTCTAAGAACGGGGTTAAAAGATAAAAATGTAAAAAGTATGAATGAGTGCGTGAGACAAAGTACTGGGTACTAAACATTTTAAAACCTTGTTGTAGTCATAAAAATATAGTAATTGTAAGAATTGTTTTTCTCATTTAGATATATCGATACTTTATATGTGATTTCCATATAACAGGAAACTGAAGAAACTTTTAATCAATGTAGCAATCAATCAGGATAGAATTTGATACGTTATTGCATAGCTGTAAAACTTTATATAATTTCATTAAATAAAATCCAAATAAGTTATTTTAGCCAGAATAAACTGTGTTATTATATTTCGTAACGCCAACCTAAGTAACCCTGTCTGCAGCTGTTTTCGTCTGAAAGACTCTGGAATAAACCCCTAAGGTAAGAGTTAATTATAATTTTGTAATTAATTAAGTAGTTTCAATGGCCCCCGTACAGTGACGCGAGTGTAGGTTACAACTTACATTCGCCAGACCTAACCAAGCTGCAGAACGGGTTGTTTGGGAGTGAGGGCGATTAGTAAGAGTGGTTAGTAAGCTTACAAAATTGTGTATAAGTAAATACTAGAAAAATGGAAAACACTACTGATTTAACTAGCACTAGTGCTGAAAATCAAATAAGAACAATAGTAAACGAAACGGTAGTAAATGAAAATATGTCAACCGAGTCTGCCAATAAAAGCGATTCAGGTATTCAGACAGAGTCGCTGTCAATCAGTGACAGTAATGTAAACGGATATGTATTAATTAGTGAGGGGGGAGTAACTTCCACCCCTATTACAATTAAAACAAATATAAAAGAAAAAGAATTGTCATTGGAGGATATATTTGATTTTATGAAAAACAATTTCAGTAAAGTGAATAGTAATTTTGATGAACAGAAAAGTAGTTTCAATGAGAAATTTGATGAACAGAATGTTAAATTCAATGAGTTAAAGGGTGACATAAATAATATTGACAAAAAATTTGATAAGCGTTTATGCGATATGAAACAACAGAGTGTTAAGTTAGAAGATAATATTAGTAAACGTTTAAATGAGATGGATGAATGTTTTAACACCATTAAAGAACAAGTGTTAGAAAAAATTGAGAAACAAATACAAAAGGTAATAGAAAGTTTTGAATGTAAAACAAATGAGAATCATAATGATATGTGCAAAAACGTGGTAGTTGAGAACAAGGAGATTAATGTTAAGAGTGATGAGGAAGATTTTGTTGAAGTAGAGTTTAGTAATGAAGTGTTGTTAGTAAATGCTGATGAGAGAGAGAGAGCGTGAAGACAGTTCAAATGAAAAGAGTGTACAGATGGTAGAATTTTCCCGTGATGTGGTTGTGGGTGAAGAAAATGCTTCACTAGTATTGTTGGAGGACAGAGGTTCCTCCTTAGTTTTTGTAAAAGACAAAAGGTCTTTGAATTGTTTTTGTGTATCTGGTAAACCAGATGTTGTAATAATGTTGTGTTGCCCTCTGTATGGAATGAGAATGTGAAATGCTGGGAGAAATATTGTGATGAGAGATTAAAGAAAGAAAAACCGAAATATTTAAGTTGAATAGAAATTATGAAATATTAGTACAGAATTTATGCATGGAGAGAGAGGAGCAAATTGATTTACCTGTTAACATAGAGTTTGATAATTATTTTGATGAATATGGTAATAATAATGTAATGGGAATAACAAAAAACACTGACGGAGACTTTACAAATAATACTGATGTTGACTTGGTATATGATTATTATGGTAAAATGAATAAACTCAAATTTTATGGTTACTATACACAAGATAACCGTATGTGGAATGCAAATAAAATTGAAAATTGTTATTTGAAACCCAGACTAAATTTTGACGATGGAGGTTGAGCCTTAAATTCACAAATGGACACTTTTAAATATATTGTTTTATGGTAATGACCTAGCTGATTTTTGACATTGAAGTGTGATAAAACTGAAATAATAATGATAAAGATTTGTAAATATATTCTAGTGGAATTATAGTGAAATTAATTGTGTGTGTACTGTAAAATGTTTCATGTAACCATATGTGTATTGATGGATTTTAACAATATTATTATTTTATGGTGTTAATTAATAATAATAATAATAATGAACAAGAGGTAATAATGAACTGAATTTAATTGTGAAGTGTGTTTCTATTCAAAATGTTTTAAATAATATAACTAAAGTTAAAATGTTTTTAATAAAATGTTACTAAAGTAATTGGGGTGAATTAAAATTACATCTGATCCGAATTGGAATAAGAAAATTTAAGAGACAAATATGTGAACTATAAGATTTATAAAAATGGAAAAGTGCAGTACAGGTGTTAGAGGTGAGGTAAGCAGAATGTTTAGACTGAAGGAGTGTTTATAACAGTGTTTATTAAAACAGTCTGGCATACAACTGTTTATGTAAACCGGTGTGTTGTAGTTGTATGTTGTGACTAATGCCTACAGACATACTTGGTGACAATAACAACTGTTGTAGTCTGCTGAATTATTGCCAGTAGGAAAATCCCATTATGAAATAAAAAGAAATACCTATTAAGGAATGTAAATTTTTTGAATAATGTAGGTAATATTTTAGGCCGGATCATTTTGAAAAATGTAATTAATTTTGAAATTGTTAATTAAAACAAGATGATTTAAATTTAATGAAAGGTAATTATATTAATTGAAAAGATGATTTTAATAATGAACTTGTAATAATGAACTTAAACTTTATTTTCATTCGAATTCAAACTGGAATTATAAATTAAATACTAATTGATAAAAAACATAATGATTAAAATATTTAGTAGACTAAGTTTATATTATTGTTTTAAACTAAAGCCAGTACTTTGTAAACAAAAGAACCAGTACTTTGCAAAGAATGAGCCTGTATGGCTAAGAGGAAACAAATCAGTCGTGGGATATGGAGTGATGGAAGGCCGTTTATTAAATTTTAATTGAATGCTCTAGAGTCAGGTGATACTGTGGTGGGTATCGGTCCGAGCTTATGGTGGTGGGATCTCGAGTAGAGAAGTCCCGTAAGATCGGATGGGTGCTGCCGCAGTCGCCAGACTAGGGGGGTAAGAACCCATGATTTTAGTAGAGTGTTCAGGGGGGTTGCGGCGTCATATCCTCACTGATCCTCTCAGTTTTAGGCAATAAGAGTTTGAACGCTTCGGCTTTCAACCTCTTATTGGGGGGGGTATTGTAACGGTACAGAATTGTGAGCCACCCCAGTTTAATTTTACATCAATTCAATCACTTTCTAAATTGCCAGACTTTCACCTGTGGGGAGCCCCAGTGCAACATACATACAGTTAGCCTAAACAATTGCCAGACGTATTGCGTAACCACCCAGCAGCAGGCTCTTTGTGAATCACAGTCTGCAGTTTGTCATTAGAGAGTGAACAACAGACAGCCAGCATCAGACAGTAAAGTTCGTGAATTAAAACCAGTGGCCTCGGGCGTGCAAGATAGGCCTAGAGTAAATGGGCCTATCTTATAAAAATATAAAAACATAATAAGTGTCTGCTGCAATTTAGGGCAGCACGGTCATCTACTAAGTGCTCGAGCAACATAAAGTCGGCCGACAAAATGTTACCAAAAGTGTAATTTAAAACTAAACTGAAATATGTTAAAGTAAAGAAGTCGGATTGTACTGTGACAGCAAAAATATTCATAAATGACAGTTCGGAGTGATACCGTGAGTAACCTGTGACGGTGATGAAGCTGTTAAGAACGCCGTGGATTGGTTAAGTACCCTTCACAACACTACAAAATCAATTTTATAAATCCATGAAATAAAAATAAACACAGAGCTCTAAGAACGGGGTTAAAAGATAAAAATGTAAAAAGTATGAATGAGTGCGTGAGACAAAGTACTGGGTACTAAACATTTTAAAACCTTGTTGTAGTCATAAAAATATAGTAATTGTAAGAATTGTTTTTCTCATTTAGATATATCGATACTTTATATGTGATTTCCATATAACAGGAAACTGAAGAAACTTTTAATCAATGTAGCAATCAATCAGGATAGAATTTGATACGTTATTGCATAGCTGTAAAACTTTATATAATTTCATTAAATAAAATCCAAATAAGTTATTTTAGCCAGAATAAACTGTGTTATTATATTTCGTAACGCCAACCTAAGTAACCCTGTCTGCAGCTGTTTTCGTCTGAAAGACTCTGGAATAAACCCCTAAGGTAAGAGTTAATTATAATTTTGTAATTAATTAAGTAGTTTCAATGGCCCCCGTACAGTGACGCGAGTGTAGGTTACAACTTACATTCGCCAGACCTAACCAAGCTGCAGAACGGGTTGTTTGGGAGTGAGGGCGATTAGTAAGAGTGGTTAGTAAGCTTACAAAATTGTGTATAAGTAAATACTAGAAAAATGGAAAACACTACTGATTTAACTAGCACTAGTGCTGAAAATCAAATAAGAACAATAGTAAACGAAACGGTAGTAAATGAAAATATGTCAACCGAGTCTGCCAATAAAAGCGATTCAGGTATTCAGACAGAGTCGCTGTCAATCAGTGACAGTAATGTAAACGGATATGTATTAATTAGTGAGGGGGGAGTAACTTCCACCCCTATTACAATTAAAACAAATATAAAAGAAAAAGAATTGTCATTGGAGGATATATTTGATTTTATGAAAAACAATTTCAGTAAAGTGAATAGTAATTTTGATGAACAGAAAAGTAGTTTCAATGAGAAATTTGATGAACAGAATGTTAAATTCAATGAGTTAAAGGGTGACATAAATAATATTGACAAAAAATTTGATAAGCGTTTATGCGATATGAAACAACAGAGTGTTAAGTTAGAAGATAATATTAGTAAACGTTTAAATGAGATGGATGAATGTTTTAACACCATTAAAGAACAAGTGTTAGAAAAAATTGAGAAACAAATACAAAAGGTAATAGAAAGTTTTGAATGTAAAACAAATGAGAATCATAATGATATGTGCAAAAACGTGGTAGTTGAGAACAAGGAGATTAATGTTAAGAGTGATGAGGAAGATTTTGTTGAAGTAGAGTTTAGTAATGAAGTGTTGTTAGTAAATGCTGATGAGAGAGAGAGAGCGTGAAGACAGTTCAAATGAAAAGAGTGTACAGAGGGTAGAATTTTCCCGTGATGTGGTTGTGGGTGAAGAAAATGCTTCACTAGTATTGTTGGAGGACAGAGGTTCCTCCTTAGTTTTTGTAAAAGACAAAAGGTCTTTGAATTGTTTTTGTGTATCTGGTAAAGCCAGATGTTGTAATAATGTTGTGTTGCCCTCTGTATGGAATGAGAATGTGAAATGCTGGGAGAAATATTGTGATGAGAGATTAAAGAAAGAAAAACCGAAATATTTAAGTTGAATAGAAATTATGAAATATTAGTACAGAATTTATGCATGGAGAGAGAGGAGCAAATTGATTTACCTGTTAACATAGAGTTTGATAATTATTTTGATGAATATGGTAATAATAATGTAATGGGAATAACAAAAAACACTGACGGAGACTTTACAAATAATACTGATGTTGACTTGGTATATGATTATTATGGTAAAATGAATAAACTCAAATTTTATGGTTACTATACACAAGATAACCGTATGTGGAATGCAAATAAAATTGAAAATTGTTATTTGAAACCCAGACTAAATTTTGACGATGGAGGTTGAGCCTTAAATTCACAAATGGACACTTTTAAATATATTGTTTTATGGTAATGACCTAGCTGATTTTTGACATTGAAGTGTGATAAAACTGAAATAATAATGATAAAGATTTGTAAATATATTCTAGTGGAATTATAGTGAAATTAATTGTGTGTGTACTGTAAAATGTTTCATGTAACCATATGTGTATTGATGGATTTTAACAATATTATTATTTTATGGTGTTAATTAATAATAATAATAATAATGAACAAGAGGTAATAATGAACTGAATTTAATTGTGAAGTGTGTTTCTATTCAAAATGTTTTAAATAATATAACTAAAGTTAAAATGTTTTTAATAAAATGTTACTAAAGTAATTGGGGTGAATTAAAATTACATCTGATCCGAATTGGAATAAGAAAATTTAAGAGACAAATATGTGAACTATAAGATTTATAAAAATGGAAAAGTGCAGTACAGGTGTTAGAGGTGAGGTAAGCAGAATGTTTAGACTGAAGGAGTGTTTATAACAGTGTTTATTAAAACAGTCTGGCATACAACTGTTTATGTAAACCGGTGTGTTGTAGTTGTATGTTGTGACTAATGCCTACAGACATACTTGGTGACAATAACAACTGTTGTAGTCTGCTGAATTATTGCCAGTAGGAAAATCCCATTATGAAATAAAAAGAAATACCTATTAAGGAATGTAAATTTTTTGAATAATGTAGGTAATATTTTAGGCCGGATCATTTTGAAAAATGTAATTAATTTTGAAATTGTTAATTAAAACAAGATGATTTAAATTTAATGAAAGGTAATTATATTAATTGAAAAGATGATTTTAATAATGAACTTGTAATAATGAACTTAAACTTTATTTTCATTCGAATTCAAACTGGAATTATAAATTAAATACTAATTGATAAAAAACATAATGATTAAAATATTTAGTAGACTAAGTTTATATTATTGTTTTAAACTAAAGCCAGTACTTTGTAAACAAAAGAACCAGTACTTTGCAAAGAATGAGCCTGTATGGCTAAGAGGAAACAAATCAGTCGTGGGATATGGAGTGATGGAAGGCCGTTTATTAAATTTTAATTGAATGCTCTAGAGTCAGGTGATACTGTGGTGGGTATCGGTCCGAGCTTATGGTGGTGGGATCTCGAGTAGAGAAGTCCCGTAAGATCGGATGGGTGCTGCCGCAGTCGCCAGACTAGGGGGGTAAGAACCCATGATTTTAGTAGAGTGTTCAGGGGGGTTGCGGCGTCATATCCTCACTGATCCTCTCAGTTTTAGGCAATAAGAGTTTGAACGCTTCGGCTTTCAACCTCTTATTGGGGGGGGTATTGTAACGGTACAGAATTGTGAGCCACCCCAGTTTAATTTTACATCAATTCAATCACTTTCTAAATTGCCAGACTTTCACCTGTGGGGAGCCCCAGTGCAACATACATACAGTTAGCCTAAACAATTGCCAGACGTATTGCGTAACCACCCAGCAGCAGGCTCTTTGTGAATCACAGTCTGCAGTTTGTCATTAGAGAGTGAACAACAGACAGCCAGCATCAGACAGTAAAGTTCGTGAATTAAAACCAGTGGCCTCGGGCGTGCAAGATAGGCCTAGAGTAAATGGGCCTATCTTATAAAAATATAAAAACATAATAAGTGTCTGCTGCAATTTAGGGCAGCACGGTCATCTACTAAGTGCTCGAGCAACATAAAGTCGGCCGACAAAATGTTACCAAAAGTGTAATTTAAAACTAAACTCAAATATGTTAAAGTAAAGAAGTCGGAGTGTACTGTGACAGCAAAAATATTCATAAATGACAGTTCGGAGTGATACCGTGAGTAACCTGTGACGGTGATGAAGCTGTTAAGAACGCCGTGGATTGGTTAAGTACCCTTCACAACACTACAAAATCAATTTTATAAATCCATGAAATAAAAATAAACACAGAGCTCTAAGAACGGGGTTAAAAGATAAAAATGTAAAAAGTATGAATGAGTGCGTGAGACAAAGTACTGGGTACTAAACATTTTAAAACCTTGTTGTAGTCATAAAAATATAGTAATTGTAAGAATTGTTTTTCTCATTTAGATATATCGATACTTTATATGTGATTTCCATATAACAGGAAACTGAAGAAACTTTTAATCAATGTAGCAATCAATCAGGATAGAATTTGATACGTTATTGCATAGCTGTAAAACTTTATATAATTTCATTAAATAAAATCCAAATAAGTTATTTTAGCCAGAATAAACTGTGTTATTATATTTCGTAACGCCAACCTAAGTAACCCTGTCTGCAGCTGTTTTCGTCTGAAAGACTCTGGAATAAACCCCTAAGGTAAGAGTTAATTATAATTTTGTAATTAATTAAGTAGTTTCAATGGCCCCCGTACAGTGACGCGAGTGTAGGTTACAACTTACATTCGCCAGACCTAACCAAGCTGCAGAACGGGTTGTTTGGGAGTGAGGGCGATTAGTAAGAGTGGTTAGTAAGCTTACAAAATTGTGTATAAGTAAATACTAGAAAAATGGAAAACACTACTGATTTAACTAGCACTAGTGCTGAAAATCAAATAAGAACAATAGTAAACGAAACGGTAGTAAATGAAAATATGTCAACCGAGTCTGCCAATAAAAGCGATTCAGGTATTCAGACAGAGTCGCTGTCAATCAGTGACAGTAATGTAAACGGATATGTATTAATTAGTGAGGGGGGAGTAACTTCCACCCCTATTACAATTAAAACAAATATAAAAGAAAAAGAATTGTCATTGGAGGATATATTTGATTTTATGAAAAACAATTTCAGTAAAGTGAATAGTAATTTTGATGAACAGAAAAGTAGTTTCAATGAGAAATTTGATGAACAGAATGTTAAATTCAATGAGTTAAAGGGTGACATAAATAATATTGACAAAAAATTTGATAAGCGTTTATGCGATATGAAACAACAGAGTGTTAAGTTAGAAGATAATATTAGTAAACGTTTAAATGAGATGGATGAATGTTTTAACACCATTAAAGAACAAGTGTTAGAAAAAATTGAGAAACAAATACAAAAGGTAATAGAAAGTTTTGAATGTAAAACAAATGAGAATCATAATGATATGTGCAAAAACGTGGTAGTTGAGAACAAGGAGATTAATGTTAAGAGTGATGAGGAAGATTTTGTTGAAGTAGAGTTTAGTAATGAAGTGTTGTTAGTAAATGCTGATGAGAGAGAGAGAGCGTGAAGACAGTTCAAATGAAAAGAGTGTACAGAGGGTAGAATTTTCCCGTGATGTGGTTGTGGGTGAAGAAAATGCTTCACTAGTATTGTTGGAGGACAGAGGTTCCTCCTTAGTTTTTGTAAAAGACAAAAGGTCTTTGAATTGTTTTTGTGTATCTGGTAAAGCCAGATGTTGTAATAATGTTGTGTTGCCCTCTGTATGGAATGAGAATGTGAAATGCTGGGAGAAATATTGTGATGAGAGATTAAAGAAAGAAAAACCGAAATATTTAAGTTGAATAGAAATTATGAAATATTAGTACAGAATTTATGCATGGAGAGAGAGGAGCAAATTGATTTACCTGTTAACATAGAGTTTGATAATTATTTTGATGAATATGGTAATAATAATGTAATGGGAATAACAAAAAACACTGACGGAGACTTTACAAATAATACTGATGTTGACTTGGTATATGATTATTATGGTAAAATGAATAAACTCAAATTTTATGGTTACTATACACAAGATAACCGTATGTGGAATGCAAATAAAATTGAAAATTGTTATTTGAAACCCAGACTAAATTTTGACGATGGAGGTTGAGCCTTAAATTCACAAATGGACACTTTTAAATATATTGTTTTATGGTAATGACCTAGCTGATTTTTGACATTGAAGTGTGATAAAACTGAAATAATAATGATAAAGATTTGTAAATATATTCTAGTGGAATTATAGTGAAATTAATTGTGTGTGTACTGTAAAATGTTTCATGTAACCATATGTGTATTGATGGATTTTAACAATATTATTATTTTATGGTGTTAATTAATAATAATAATAATAATGAACAAGAGGTAATAATGAACTGAATTTAATTGTGAAGTGTGTTTCTATTCAAAATGTTTTAAATAATATAACTAAAGTTAAAATGTTTTTAATAAAATGTTACTAAAGTAATTGGGGTGAATTAAAATTACATCTGATCCGAATTGGAATAAGAAAATTTAAGAGACAAATATGTGAACTATAAGATTTATAAAAATGGAAAAGTGCAGTACAGGTGTTAGAGGTGAGGTAAGCAGAATGTTTAGACTGAAGGAGTGTTTATAACAGTGTTTATTAAAACAGTCTGGCATACAACTGTTTATGTAAACCGGTGTGTTGTAGTTGTATGTTGTGACTAATGCCTACAGACATACTTGGTGACAATAACAACTGTTGTAGTCTGCTGAATTATTGCCAGTAGGAAAATCCCATTATGAAATAAAAAGAAATACCTATTAAGGAATGTAAATTTTTTGAATAATGTAGGTAATATTTTAGGCCGGATCATTTTGAAAAATGTAATTAATTTTGAAATTGTTAATTAAAACAAGATGATTTAAATTTAATGAAAGGTAATTATATTAATTGAAAAGATGATTTTAATAATGAACTTGTAATAATGAACTTAAACTTTATTTTCATTCGAATTCAAACTGGAATTATAAATTAAATACTAATTGATAAAAAACATAATGATTAAAATATTTAGTAGACTAAGTTTATATTATTGTTTTAAACTAAAGCCAGTACTTTGTAAACAAAAGAACCAGTACTTTGCAAAGAATGAGCCTGTATGGCTAAGAGGAAACAAATCAGTCGTGGGATATGGAGTGATGGAAGGCCGTTTATTAAATTTTAATTGAATGCTCTAGAGTCAGGTGATACTGTGGTGGGTATCGTTCCGAGCTTATGGTGGTGGGATCTCGAGTAGAGAAGTCCCGTAAGATCGGATGGGTGCTGCTGCAGTCGCCAGACTAGGGGGGTAAGAACCCATGATTTTAGTAGAGTGTTCAGGGGGGTTGCGGCGTCATATCCTCACTGATCCTCTCAGTTTTAGGCAATAAGAGTTTGAACGCTTCGGCTTTCAACCTCTTATTGGGGGGGGGGGTATTGTAACGGTACAGAATTGTGAGCCACCCCAGTTTAATTTTACATCAATTCAATCACTTTCTAAATTGCCAGACTTTCACCTGTGGGGAGCCCCAGTGCAACATACATACAGTTAGCCTAAACAATTGCCAGACGTATTGCGTAACCACCCAGCAGCAGGCTCTTTGTGAATCACAGTCTGCAGTTTGTCATTAGAGAGTGAACAACAGACAGCCAGCATCAGACAGTAAAGTTCGTGAATTAAAACCAGTGGCCTCGGGCGTGCAAGATAGGCCTAGAGTAAATGGGCCTATCTTATAAAAATATAAAAACATAATAAGTGTCTGCTGCAATTTAGGGCAGCACGGTCATCTACTAAGTGCTCGAGCAACATAAAGTCGGCCGACAAAATGTTACCAAAAGTGTAATTTAAAACTAAACTCAAATATGTTAAAGTAAAGAAGTCGGAGTGTACTGTGACAGCAAAAATATTCATAAATGACAGTTCGGAGTGATACCGTGAGTAACCTGTGACGGTGATGAAGCTGTTAAGAACGCCGTGGATTGGTTAAGTACCCTTCACAACACTACAAAATCAATTTTATAAATCCATGAAATAAAAATAAACACAGAGCTCTAAGAACGGGGTTAAAAGATAAAAATGTAAAAAGTATGAATGAGTGCGTGAGACAAAGTACTGGGTACTAAACATTTTAAAACCTTGTTGTAGTCATAAAAATATAGTAATTGTAAGAATTGTTTTTCTCATTTAGATATATCGATACTTTATATGTGATTTCCATATAACAGGAAACTGAAGAAACTTTTAATCAATGTAGCAATCAATCAGGATAGAATTTGATACGTTATTGCATAGCTGTAAAACTTTATATAATTTCATTAAATAAAATCCAAATAAGTTATTTTAGCCAGAATAAACTGTGTTATTATATTTCGTAACGCCAACCTAAGTAACCCTGTCTGCAGCTGTTTTCGTCTGAAAGACTCTGGAATAAACCCCTAAGGTAAGAGTTAATTATAATTTTGTAATTAATTAAGTAGTTTCAATGGCCCCCGTACAGTGACGCGAGTGTAGGTTACAACTTACATTCGCCAGACCTAACCAAGCTGCAGAACGGGTTGTTTGGGAGTGAGGGCGATTAGTAAGAGTGGTTAGTAAGCTTACAAAATTGTGTATAAGTAAATACTAGAAAAATGGAAAACACTACTGATTTAACTAGCACTAGTGCTGAAAATCAAATAAGAACAATAGTAAACGAAACGGTAGTAAATGAAAATATGTCAACCGAGTCTGCCAATAAAAGCGATTCAGGTATTCAGACAGAGTCGCTGTCAATCAGTGACAGTAATGTAAACGGATATGTATTAATTAGTGAGGGGGGAGTAACTTCCACCCCTATTACAATTAAAACAAATATAAAAGAAAAAGAATTGTCATTGGAGGATATATTTGATTTTATGAAAAACAATTTCAGTAAAGTGAATAGTAATTTTGATGAACAGAAAAGTAGTTTCAATGAGAAATTTGATGAACAGAATGTTAAATTCAATGAGTTAAAGGGTGACATAAATAATATTGACAAAAAATTTGATAAGCGTTTATGCGATATGAAACAACAGAGTGTTAAGTTAGAAGATAATATTAGTAAACGTTTAAATGAGATGGATGAATGTTTTAACACCATTAAAGAACAAGTGTTAGAAAAAATTGAGAAACAAATACAAAAGGTAATAGAAAGTTTTGAATGTAAAACAAATGAGAATCATAATGATATGTGCAAAAACGTGGTAGTTGAGAACAAGGAGATTAATGTTAAGAGTGATGAGGAAGATTTTGTTGAAGTAGAGTTTAGTAATGAAGTGTTGTTAGTAAATGCTGATGAGAGAGAGAGAGCGTGAAGACAGTTCAAATGAAAAGAGTGTACAGAGGGTAGAATTTTCCCGTGATGTGGTTGTGGGTGAAGAAAATGCTTCACTAGTATTGTTGGAGGACAGAGGTTCCTCCTTAGTTTTTGTAAAAGACAAAAGGTCTTTGAATTGTTTTTGTGTATCTGGTAAAGCCAGATGTTGTAATAATGTTGTGTTGCCCTCTGTATGGAATGAGAATGTGAAATGCTGGGAGAAATATTGTGATGAGAGATTAAAGAAAGAAAAACCGAAATATTTAAGTTGAATAGAAATTATGAAATATTAGTACAGAATTTATGCATGGAGAGAGAGGAGCAAATTGATTTACCTGTTAACATAGAGTTTGATAATTATTTTGATGAATATGGTAATAATAATGTAATGGGAATAACAAAAAACACTGACGGAGACTTTACAAATAATACTGATGTTGACTTGGTATATGATTATTATGGTAAAATGAATAAACTCAAATTTTATGGTTACTATACACAAGATAACCGTATGTGGAATGCAAATAAAATTGAAAATTGTTATTTGAAACCCAGACTAAATTTTGACGATGGAGGTTGAGCCTTAAATTCACAAATGGACACTTTTAAATATATTGTTTTATGGTAATGACCTAGCTGATTTTTGACATTGAAGTGTGATAAAACTGAAATAATAATGATAAAGATTTGTAAATATATTCTAGTGGAATTATAGTGAAATTAATTGTGTGTGTACTGTAAAATGTTTCATGTAACCATATGTGTATTGATGGATTTTAACAATATTATTATTTTATGGTGTTAATTAATAATAATAATAATAATGAACAAGAGGTAATAATGAACTGAATTTAATTGTGAAGTGTGTTTCTATTCAAAATGTTTTAAATAATATAACTAAAGTTAAAATGTTTTTAATAAAATGTTACTAAAGTAATTGGGGTGAATTAAAATTACATCTGATCCGAATTGGAATAAGAAAATTTAAGAGACAAATATGTGAACTATAAGATTTATAAAAATGGAAAAGTGCAGTACAGGTGTTAGAGGTGAGGTAAGCAGAATGTTTAGACTGAAGGAGTGTTTATAACAGTGTTTATTAAAACAGTCTGGCATACAACTGTTTATGTAAACCGGTGTGTTGTAGTTGTATGTTGTGACTAATGCCTACAGACATACTTGGTGACAATAACAACTGTTGTAGTCTGCTGAATTATTGCCAGTAGGAAAATCCCATTATGAAATAAAAAGAAATACCTATTAAGGAATGTAAATTTTTTGAATAATGTAGGTAATATTTTAGGCCGGATCATTTTGAAAAATGTAATTAATTTTGAAATTGTTAATTAAAACAAGATGATTTAAATTTAATGAAAGGTAATTAAATTAATTGAAAAGATGATTTTAATAATGAACTTGTAATAATGAACTTAAACTTTATTTTCATTCGAATTCAAACTGGAATTATAAATTAAATACTAATTGATAAAAAACATAATGATTAAAATATTTAGTAGACTAAGTTTATATTATTGTTTTAAACTAAAGCCAGTACTTTGTAAACAAAAGAACCAGTACTTTGCAAAGAATGAGCCTGTATGGCTAAGAGGAAACAAATCAGTCGTGGGATATGGAGTGATGGAAGGCCGTTTATTAAATTTTAATTGAATGCTCTAGAGTCAGGTGATACTGTGGTGGGTATCGGTCCGAGCTTATGGTGGTGGGATCTCGAGTAGAGAAGTCCCGTAAGATCGGATGGGTGCTGCCGCAGTCGCCAGACTAGGGGGGTAAGAACCCATGATTTTAGTAGAGTGTTCAGGGGGGTTGCGGCGTCATATCCTCACTGATCCTCTCAGTTTTAGGCAATAAGAGTTTGAACGCTTCGGCTTTCAACCTCTTATTGGGGGGGGGGTATTGTAACGGTACAGAATTGTGAGCCACCCCAGTTTAATTTTACATCAATTCAATCACTTTCTAAATTGCCAGACTTTCACCTGTGGGGAGCCCCAGTGCAACATACATACAGTTAGCCTAAACAATTGCCAGACGTATTGCGTAACCACCCAGCAGCAGGCTCTTTGTGAATCACAGTCTGCAGTTTGTCATTAGAGAGTGAACAACAGACAGCCAGCATCAGACAGTAAAGTTCGTGAATTAAAACCAGTGGCCTCGGGCGTGCAAGATAGGCCTAGAGTAAATGGGCCTATCTTATAAAAATATAAAAACATAATAAGTGTCTGCTGCAATTTAGGGCAGCACGGTCATCTACTAAGTGCTCGAGCAACATAAAGTCGGCCGACAAAATGTTACCAAAAGTGTAATTTAAAACTAAACTCAAATATGTTAAAGTAAAGAAGTCGGAGTGTACTGTGACAGCAAAAATATTCATAAATGACAGTTCGGAGTGATACCGTGAGTAACCTGTGACGGTGATGAAGCTGTTAAGAACGCCGTGGATTGGTTAAGTACCCTTCACAACACTACAAAATCAATTTTATAAATCCATGAAATAAAAATAAACACAGAGCTCTAAGAACAGGGTTAAAAGATAAAAATGTAAAAAGTATGAATGAGTGCGTGAGACAAAGTACTGGGTACTAAACATTTTAAAACCTTGTTGTAGTCATAAAAATATAGTAATTGTAAGAATTGTTTTTCTCATTTAGATATATCGATAGTTTATATGTGATTTCCATATAACAGGAAACTGAAGAAACTTTTGATCAATGTAGCAATCAATCAGGATAGAATTTGATACGTTATTGCATAGCTGTAAAACTTTATATAATTTCATTAAATAAAATCCAAATAAGTTATTTTAGCCAGAATAAACTGTGTTATTATATTTCGTAACGCCAACCTAAGTAACCCTGTCTGCAGCTGTTTTCGTCTGAAAGACTCTGGAATAAACCCCTAAGGTAAGAGTTAATTATAATTTTGTAATTAATTGAGTAGTTTCAATATTGTTATATTTCTCATAATATTATTTATTTATTAAATATTATAATCAAAACTCTGGTATCACAAATTAAATTCCTTTACTGTATTTTCTTTTCCATGTTACATTAACTCGATGATGTACAAATGTTATTTTATGAATTTAGACTCTTCAAGCTACTCTTATAGATATAATTTTAGACTCTTCATGCTGTTACCATTAGATATTAAATTAGACTCTTCATGTTACTCTTATTGAAAATAACATTAGAGTTATATAACGTTACTCTTATTGAATATAATTTAAGACTCCTGACGTTACTCTTATTGAAAATAAAAATAGACTACTAACATTTCCTTTCATCTCTATATAATACCATTTTTTAACAATTTACAAAATTGCCACTTTGATAATTTACAAAATTGCCACTTTGATAATTCCCTAATTTCTTTACATCTGTTTATCATATACCTATTAAAACATATATCATTTTTCTATTTCTTATTAAACATCTTTATTTTACCTCTAATGTTCGTAATTCTATTTGTTATTTATTAAATTATAATTTTATTAGTCTTTACTCTTCGTATAACATTCATTCCAATTTCATATATTCTTTTCATAACATATAACTGAATATTGTTTTATATCATATAGGAATCGACTGGGTGAGTCGATAGTCACAATGTTTTTTGTTTACATTTTAAAACATATGTTACATTCAATACAAAATCTGCATACTTTCTCTTTTAAAATTGATTATCTCCCTATTATGTACTGTGTGCATTTTAACAGCAATACATAATACCTTCCCTTATTTCATAATTTCAGATACAATTTTAGATGAAATTTTGAAATAACCAACATAGTCTAATCTTAATATTTAAACATCTGATTAATTAGGTACTTGTACCTCACCAAATTCTTTTAACAAATTATTTTTTTCTTTTATTAATATTACAAATATGGTTCATTATTATCATGAATCATGATATCTTAAACACTTATTTATGACTTAAAACAACGTTAATTAAACCAACTGGTTTTACATCAAAATAATAGATAACAAATAACAATTGTGCCTAATTGTATGGCTAAAAAACTCAAAAACATGACTAAAACATTCTCTTTCTTTCGGACATCACCTTCCCAATCCTGGTTATACATTTCCTGTTCTTCATTTAAGAATTATTTTTCTTTTAATTATTACTTTATTTATACGGTCGAATCTGATTAAAATTTGATGTATCTTTAACCTTCCCATCTCGGTATTTAATTACTACAAATCCACACAATTTAATCCTACTGGCTATGACATTATTCAACTGGAGTGTCATTATATTTTTCCCCAATCTGGTAAGTACCCTCTTAATTCTATTACAATATTCTTCCCAACTGTTTGATGCAATTACTAAATCATCGACATAAACCATAATAACTTCTAAAATCTCCTTGCCCCCTACTCAGTCAAATCATTCTGTAAATATGGCCACATTATGGACCAGCCCAAAAGGTGTTCTCTTGAAATGATAACTTATACCATTCACATATTCTATACTTTCTGGATGCAATTCTATTTGCCAATATCCAGGTACAGCATTACAATTATTAAAAAAATGACGTTATTAAAACGTTTTAAAGCTATTCTTATATTCTTTGGTGACGCCTTATCAGGAATTATCATCTGATTAATTTGACGCTCATCCAAACACAATATTAAGGACTTATCCTTACATGGGAATTACTACTAATGGGCTTGTGTGTTTTGACTGACTTATTTCAATTATCTTTTTACTAATCCTTTGTCGATTTCATATTTTATATGCCCTCTTACTGTATAGAGTATTGGGTATAATTTCTTATTTAAACTCACCTTCTCTCTTATGGGTCATTTGTATTGCACTCGTATTATCTTGCCAAGTTTATCTTCCATTGCTTCATTCAGTAACTAATGGTTCATTTCTTTATTTATTTGTTTTAATTACTTATTCTCTTTACTCATTATTATCACCTTATTATTGTTATTAACCGTATTTCTCTTCTTAATCGATTCAAAATAATTTCCCTGAAGTATCCTGTAAGATGTTCTTACGTTTTTTGAATTTGGTGGGTTCTTTTCCTTTCTTTTAATTCATAACATAAAAATCTTTATTTGTAATAACTTCAATATTATGTTGTTTGTCTTATTAATTAACCTTATCTTTGTTCTATTAGTTTGCTGTGGTCCATGCCCAAAAAATCAGTCCCTTCTTTCCATATTTTCATCTTTAGTTCATCCATTGTCAAATACTTAAGTTATCCTTTTCGCCTGGACTATTATTGTTTTCAGTATGAATTCTATCCTTGTCCGCTTTATCACTACTACCTTGTATTCTGATTTTTCTGCTGCGAAGTCTTCACTCATTTCAAGACCTCCTGTTGAATTTCCAATCAATTCTGTCCTAATGACATATGTTTCGATCACCCTGTACTGCAATTTTTCGAACATCAAATTTTCAGTGGTATCTTCGCCTACTTTTAACACTTTATTCTCTAGTTCTTTAACCAAATATGTCACTGGTATATCAACTATTGATGATATAGCTGATATTTTATTATCCCTTTCTTTTTCTGATGTATTCATTTTAATGTAAATTTCCTTAAGATTTTCCTATAATTTGTTAATTCTGTTCTTTCCCTGTAATTAGCGATTGGGAGATTACGTACATTAACCAGCCCACTCCTAATCATATCTAATTCTTCCTGTGTATTTTTCTGTTTCTTGGAACGTCTTTTACCTATCTTCTTCGTCTTCTTTTCCACATACTTATTATTCTCTTTGTTTGTGCTATGTTTATCCTTATATAATGATACACTTTTATCTTCTTTATTTTCTATTTCTTTATTACCTTTTATTTTCTGATTTACTGGTTCCCTGATTTGATCGTTTTGTATGACCTCTATCTTTGTTTCTATTGACTGGTTTTCATCATTCCTTTTTTCTTTCATTGTTTCTATATTCAATTTCACCTTTGCGGATTGCCTAACGTTCTTTTCCTCATAATTTTGTAATATTAACTTGATTTCAGCCTTCTGCTGGTCTAATTTATTATTCACCCCATTTATTTGTTGTTGAATGGTCTCCTTTAATTCCTCATTATTTTGTTTTAATAAATTTTCATTATCTATTTTCATTTGTTTCTTTTAATTCCTCATTATTTTGTTTTAATAAGGTTTCATTATCTAATTTCATTTGTTTATTATCCTCTTTCATTTGTTTCTTTAATGTTTCACTGTTACTATCAATTTTTTCATTTATTTGTTTCAATAATGTTTCACTGGTTTTGTTATTCCCTTCCATTATAATTCTCATCATCTCCTGGAAATTTGCATCCATTGGTTGGTTTGGTTTCTTTGGTTGGTCCCCTTGGGCATCCTCTACTATTACTTCCATTTCAGTTTCTTCCTCTTCAGCACTATTACTCCTTAATTCATATCGTTGCTCTGGTTTGTTAGCCATTTTGCAATCTTTAACTTAATTTAATTACAAGGAAAAAAATTTGTTATGCTAATTAAATTTAACAAAATTGTGTTATTTGGTGCTGGTTTAAAGAAAATCTTTGCTTTCACGTATGGGCGCCATTTAATGTACTGTAATTAATTACCGGTATTGTAATTAAGATCTGCTCCACGTTGGATCAGCCATTTAATGTACTGTTATTTTTTTTGTATTAGTCTTGTAATTATTTAATAGTATAATATAATTAATAAATGTACCTACTCTTATTATGTTTTTTTTTTTGTTTACCAGTACATGTAAAGAAACTCTTTCTCTCAGGGTTAATGATTATTAAGCTGTTTGATCGTATTTACGATTGTATCTAATATTTTCTTTTCTTTAAACCAAACCAAATTCAGTTAATATGTAGTATTTTGAGAATTAACCATGTAAAAAAAATGAATACCAGACTAATGTAACTTGACCGACTCTGAATTCTTCCAGCTGCCACGGGTTCACTTCTGGTTGTTGTTTACCTTTTTTCAAAAGCAATATTAGGCTTGGCAATCTGTTCCTTCACACAAATTTCTTATTGATCTCACCGCTGAATACCGCTCTCCAGGATGACTGCAACACAGATGTCTCCTCGGAACACTTAATTATCCTTTATGGCCACTTAAACTCTTCTTCAGTCCAGGATTTCCCTCTTCTATCATCGTTCTATTAAGGATATTGTAACGGTACAGAATTGTGAGCCACCCCAGTTTAATTTTACATCAATTCAATCACTTTCTAAATTGCCAGACTTTCACCTGTGGGGAGCCCCAGTGCAACATACATACAGTTAGCCTAAACAATTGCCAGATGTATTGCGTAACCACCCAGCAGCAGGCTCTTTGTGAATCACAGTCTGCAGTTTGTCATTAGAGAGTGAACAACAGACAGCCAGCATCAGACAGTAAAGTTCGTGAATTAAAACCAGTGGCCTCGGGCGTGCAAGATAGGCCTAGAGTAAATGGGCCTATCTTATAAAAATATAAAAACATAATAAGTGTCTGCTGCAATTTAGGGCAGCACGGTCATCTACTAAGTGCTCGAGCAACATAAAGTCGGCCGACAAAATGTTACCAAAAGTGTAATTTAAAACTAAACTCAAATATGTTAAAGTAAAGAAGTCGGAGTGTACTGTGACAGCAAAAATATTCATAAATGACAGTTCGGAGTGATACCGTGAGTAACCTGTGACGGTGATGAAGCTGTTAAGAACGCCGTGGATTGGTTAAGTACCCTTCACAACACTACAAAATCAATTTTATAAATCCATGAAATAAAAATAAACACAGAGCTCTAAGAACGGGGTTAAAAGATAAAAATGTAAAAAGTATGAATGAGTGCGTGAGACAAAGTACTGGGTACTAAACATTTTAAAACCTTGTTGTAGTCATAAAAATATAGTAATTGTAAGAATTGTTTTTCTCATTTAGATATATCGATACTTTATATGTGATTTCCATATAACAGGAAACTGAAGAAACTTTTAATCAATGTAGCAATCAATCAGGATAGAATTTGATACGTTATTGCATAGCTGTAAAACTTTATATAATTTCATTAAATAAAATCCAAATAAGTTATTTTAGCCAGAATAAACTATGTTATTATATTTTGTAACGCCAACCTAAGTAACCCTGTCTGCAGCTGTTTTCGTCTGAAAGACTCTGGAATAAACCCCTAAGGTAAGAGTTAATTATAATTTTGTAATTAATTAAGTAGTTTCAATGGCCCCCGTACAGTGACGCGAGTGTAGGTTACAACTTACATTCGCCAGACCTAACCAAGCTGCAGAACGGGTTGTTTGGGAGTGAGGGCGATTAGTAAGAGTGGTTAGTAAGCTTACAAAATTGTGTATAAGTAAATACTAGAAAAATGGAAAACACTACTGATTTAACTAGCACTAGTGCTGAAAATCAAATAAGAACAATAGTAAACGAAACGGTAGTAAATGAAAATATGTCAACCGAGTCTGCCAATAAAAGCGATTCAGGTATTCAGACAGAGTCGCTGTCAATCAGTGACAGTAATGTAAACGGATATGTATTAATTAGTGAGGGGGGAGTAACTTCCACCCCTATTACAATTAAAACAAATATAAAAGAAAAAGAATTGTCATTGGAGGATATATTTGATTTTATGAAAAACAATTTCAGTAAAGTGAATAGTAATTTTGATGAACAGAAAAGTAGTTTCAATGAGAAATTTGATGAACAGAATGTTAAATTCAATGAGTTAAAGGGTGACATAAATAATATTGACAAAAAATTTGATAAGCGTTTATGCGATATGAAACAACAGAGTGTTAAGTTAGAAGATAATATTAGTAAACTTTTAAATGAGATGGATGAATGTTTTAACACCATTAAAGAACAAGTGTTAGAAAAAATTGAGAAACAAATACAAAAGGTAATAGAAAGTTTTGAATGTAAAACAAATGAGAATCATAATGATATGTGCAAAAACGTGGTAGTTGAGAACAAGGAGATTAATGTTAAGAGTGATGAGGAAGATTTTGTTGAAGTAGAGTTTAGTAATGAAGTGTTGTTAGTAAATGCTGATGAGAGAGAGAGAGCGTGAAGACAGTTCAAATGAAAAGAGTGTACAGAGGGTAGAATTTTCCCGTGATGTGGTTGTGGGTGAAGAAAATGCTTCACTAGTATTGTTGGAGGACAGAGGTTCCTCCTTAGTTTTTGTAAAAGACAAAAGGTCTTTGAATTGTTTTTGTGTATCTGGTAAAGCCAGATGTTGTAATAATGTTGTGTTGCCCTCTGTATGGAATGAGAATGTGAAATGCTGGGAGAAATATTGTGATGAGAGATTAAAGAAAGAAAAACCGAAATATTTAAGTTGAATAGAAATTATGAAATATTAGTACAGAATTTATGCATGGAGAGAGAGGAGCAAATTGATTTACCTGTTAACATAGAGTTTGATAATTATTTTGATGAATATGATAATAATAATGTAATGGGAATAACAAAAAACACTGACGGAGACTTTACAAATAATACTGATGTTGACTTGGTATATGATTATTATGGTAAAATGAATAAACTCAAATTTTATGGTTACTATACACAAGATAACCGTATGTGGAATGCAAATAAAATTGAAAATTGTTATTTGAAACCCAGACTAAATTTTGACGATGGAGGTTGAGCCTTAAATTCACAAATGGACACTTTTAAATATATTGTTTTATGGATTACCAATAGACCTATTTAAATATATTGTTTTATGGATTACCATTAGACCTAGCTGATTTTTGACATTGAAGTGTGATAAAACTGAAATAATAATGATAAAGATTTGTAAATATATTCTAGTGGAATTATAGTGAAATTAATTGTGTGTGTACTGTAAAATGTTTCATGTAACCATATGTGTATTGATGGATTTTAACAATATTATTATTTTATGGTGTTAATTAATAATAATAATAATAATGAACAAGAGGTAATAATGAACTGAATTTAATTGTGAAGTGTGTTTCTATTCAAAATGTTTTAAATAATATAACTAAAGTTAAAATGTTTTTAATAAAATGTTACTAAAGTAATTGGGGTGAATTAAAATTACATCTGATCCGAATTGGAATAAGAAAATTTAAGAGACAAATATGTGAACTATAAGATTTATAAAAATGGAAAAGTGCAGTACAGGTGTTAGAGGTGAGGTAAGCAGAATGTTTAGACTGAAGGAGTGTTTATAACAGTGTTTATTAAAACAGTCTGGCATACAACTGTTTATGTAAACCGGTGTGTTGTAGTTGTATGTTGTGACTAATGCCTACAGACATACTTGGTGACAATAACAACTGTTGTAGTCTGCTGAATTATTGCCAGTAGGAAAATCCCATTATGAAATAAAAAGAAATACCTATTAAGGAATGTAAATTTTTTGAATAATGTAGGTAATATTTTAGGCCGGATCATTTTGAAAAATGTAATTAATTTTGAAATTGTTAATTAAAACAAGATGATTTAAATTTAATGAAAGGTAATTAAATTAATTGAAAAGATGATTTTAATAATGAACTTGTAATAATGAACTTAAACTTTATTTTCATTCGAATTCAAACTGGAATTATAAATTAAATACTAATTGATAAAAAACATAATGATTAAAATATTTAGTAGACTAAGTTTATATTATTGTTTTAAACTAAAGCCAGTACTTTGTAAACAAAAGAACCAGTACTTTGCAAAGAATGAGCCTGTATGGCTAAGAGGAAACAAATCAGTCGTGGGATATGGAGTGATGGAAGGCCGTTTATTAAATTTTAATTGAATGTTCTAGAGTCAGGTGATACTGTGGTGGGTATCGGTCCGAGCTTATGGTGGTGGGATCTCGAGTAGAGAAGTCCCGTAAGATCGGATGGGTGCTGCCGCAGTCGCCAGACTAGGGGGGTAAGAACCCATGATTTTAGTAGAGTGTTCAGGGGGGTTGCGGCGTCATATCCTCACTGATCCTCTCAGTTTTAGGCAATAAGAGTTTGAACACTTCGGCTTTCAACCTCTTATTGGGGGGGGGTATTGTAACGGTACAGAATTGTGAGCCACCCCAGTTTAATTTTACATCAATTCAATCACTTTCTAAATTGCCAGACTTTCACCTGTGGGGAGCCCCAGTGCAACATACATACAGTTAGCCTAAACAATTGCCAGACGTATTGCGTAACCACCCAGCAGCAGGCTCTTTGTGAATCACAGTCTGCAGTTTGTCATTAGAGAGTGAACAACAGACAGCCAGCATCAGACAGTAAAGTTCGTGAATTAAAACCAGTGGCCTCGGGCGTGCAAGATAGGCCTAGAGTAAATGGGCCTATCTTATAAAAATATAAAAACATAATAAGTGTCTGCTGCAATTTAGGGCAGCACGGTCATCTACTAAGTGCTCGAGCAACATAAAGTCGGCCGACAAAATGTTACCAAAAGTGTAATTTAAAACTAAACTCAAATATGTTAAAGTAAAGAAGTCGGAGTGTACTGTGACAGCAAAAATATTCATAAATGACAGTTCGGAGTGATACCGTGAGTAACCTGTGACGGTGATGAAGCTGTTAAGAACGCCGTGGATTGGTTAAGTACCCTTCACAACACTACAAAATCAATTTTATAAATCCATGAAATAAAAATAAACACAGAGCTCTAAGAACAGGGTTAAAAGATAAAAATGTAAAAAGTATGAATGAGTGCGTGAGACAAAGTACTGGGTACTAAACATTTTAAAACCTTGTTGTAGTCATAAAAATATAGTAATTGTAAGAATTGTTTTTCTCATTTAGATATATCGATACTTTATATGTGATTTCCATATAACAGGAAACTGAAGAAACTTTTGATCAATGTAGCAATCAATCAGGATAGAATTTGGTACGTTATTGCATAGCTGTAAAACTTTATATAATTTCATTAAATAAAATCCAAATAAGTTATTTTAGCCAGAATAAACTGTGTTATTATATTTCGTAACGCCAACCTAAGTAACCCTGTCTGCAGCTGTTTTCGTCTGAAAGACTCTGGAATAAACCCCTAAGGTAAGAGTTAATTATAATTTTGTAATTAATTGAGTAGTTTCAATATTGTTATATTTCTCATAATATTATTTATTTATTAAATATTATAATCAAAACTCTGGTATCACAAATTAAATTCCTTTACTGTATTTTCTTTTCCATGTTACATTAACTCGATGATGTACAAATGTTATTTTATGAATTTAGACTCTTCAAGCTACTCTTATAGATATAATTTTAGACTCTTCATGCTGTTACCATTAGATATTAAATTAGACTCTTCATGTTACTCTTATTGAAAATAACATTAGAGTTATATAACGTTACTCTTATTGAATATAATTTAAGACTCCTGACGTTACTCTTATTGAAAATAAAAATAGACTACTAACATTTCCTTTCATCTCTATATAATACCATTTTTTAACAATTTACAAAATTGCCACTTTGATAATTTACAAAATTGCCACTTTGATAATTCCCTAATTTCTTTACATCTGTTTATCATATACCTATTAAAACATATATCATTTTTCTATTTCTTATTAAACATCTTTATTTTACCTCTAATGTTCGTAATTCTATTTGTTATTTATTAAATTATAATTTTATTACTCTTTACTCTTCGTATAACATTCATTCCAATTTCATATATTCTTTTCATAACATATAACTGAATATTGTTTTATATCATATAGGAATCGACTGGGTGAGTCGATAGTCACAATGTTTTTTGTTTACATTTTAAAACATATGTTACATTCAATACAAAATCTGCATACTTTCTCTTTTAAAATTGATTATCTCCCTATTATGTACTGTGTGCATTTTAACAGCAATACATAATACCTTCCCTTATTTCATAATTTCAGATACAATTTTAGATGAAATTTTGAAATAACCAACATAGTCTAATCTTAATATTTAAACATCTGATTAATTAGGTACTTGTACCTCACCAAATTCTTTTAACAAATTATTTTTTTCTTTTATTAATATTACAAATATGGTTCATTATTATCATGAATCATGATATCTTAAACACTTATTTATGACTTAAAACAACGTTAATTAAACCAACTGGTTTTACATCAAAATAATAGATAACAAATAACAATTGTGCCTAATTGTATGGCTAAAAAACTCAAAAACATGACTAAAACATTCTCTTTCTTTCGGACATCACCTTCCCAATCCTGGTTATACATTTCCTGTTCTTCATTTAAGAATTATTTTTCTTTTAATTATTACTTTATTTATACGGTCGAATCTGATTAAAATTTTATGTATCTTTAACCTTCCCATCTCGGTATTTAATTACTACAAATCCACACAATTTAATCCTACTGGCTATGACATTATTCAACTGGAGTGTCATTATATTTTTCCCCAATCTTGTAAGTACCCTCTTAATTCTATTACAATATTCTTCCCAACTGTTTGATGCAATTACTAAATCATCGACATAAACCATTAATAACTTCTAAAATCTCCTTGCCCCCTACTCAGTCAAATCATTCTGTAAATATGGCCACATTATGGACCAGCCCAAAAGGTGTTCTCTTGAAATGATAACTTATACCATTCACATATTCTATACTTTCTGGATGCAATTCTATTTGCCAATATCCAGGTACAGCATTACAATTATTAAAAAAATGACGTTATTAAAACGTTTTAAAGCTATTCTTATATTCTTTGGTGACGCCTTATCAGGAATTATCATCTGATTAATTTGACGCTCATCCAAACACAATATTAAGGACTTATCCTTACATGGGAATTACTACTAACGGGCTTGTGTGTTTTGACTGACTTATTTCAATTATCTTTTTACTAATCCTTTGTCGATTTCATATTTTATATATGCCCTCTTACTGTATAGAGTATTGGGTATAATTTCTTATTTAAACTCACCTTCTCTCTTATGGGTCATTTGTATTGCACTCGTATTATCTTGCCAAGTTTATCTTCCATTGCTTCATTCAGTAACTAATGGTTCATTTCTTTATTTATTTGTTTTAATTACTTATTCTCTTTACTCATTATTATCACCTTATTATTGTTATTAACCGTCTTTCTCTTCTTAATCGATTCAAAATAATTTCCCTGAAGTATCCTGTAAGATGTTCTTACGTTTTTTGAATTTGGTGGGTTCTTTTCCTTTCTTTTAATTCATAACATAAAAATCTTTATTTGTAATAACTTCAATATTATGTTGTTTGTCTTATTAATTAACCTTATCTTTGTTCTATTAGTTTGCTGTGGTCCATGCCCAAAAAATCAGTCCCTTCTTTCCATATTTTCATCTTTAGTTCATCCATTGTCAAATACTTAAGTTATCCTTTTCGCCTGGACTATTATTGTTTTCAGTATGAATTCTATCCTTGTCCGCTTTATCACTACTACCTTGTATTCTGATTTTTCTGCTGCGAAATCTTCACTCATTTCAAGACCTCCTGTTGAATTTCCAATCAATTCTGTCCTAATGACATATGTTTCGATCACCCTGTACTGCAATTTTTCGAACATCAAATTTTCAGTGGTATCTTCGCCTACTTTTAACACTTTATTCTCTAGTTCTTTAACCAAATATGTCACTGGTATATCAACTATTGATGATATAGCTGATATTTTATTATCCCTTTCTTTTTCTGATGTATTCATTTTAATGTAAATTTCCTTAAGATTTTCCTATAATTTGTTAATTCTGTTCTTTCCCTGTAATTAGCGATTGGGAGATTACGTACATTAACCAGCCCACTCCTAATCATATCTAATTCTTCCTGTGTATTTTTCTGTTTCTTGGAACGTCTTTTACCTATCTTCTTCGTCTTCTTTTCCACATACTTATTATTCTCTTTGTTTGTGCTATGTTTATCCTTATATAATGATACACTTTTATCTTCTTTATTTTCTATTTCTTTATTACCTTTTATTTTCTGATTTACTGGTTCCCTGATTTGATCGTTTTGTATGACCTCTATCTTTGTTTCTATTGACTGGTTTTCATCATTCCTTTTTTCTTTCATTGTTTCTATATTCAATTTCACCTTTGCGGATTGCCTAACGTTCTTTTCCTCATAATTTTGTAATATTAACTTGATTTCAGCCTTCTGCTGGTCTAATTTATTATTCACCCCATTTATTTGTTGTTGAATGGTCTCCTTTAATTCCTCATTATTTTGTTTTAATAAATTTTCATTATCTATTTTCATTTGTTTCTTTTAATTCCTCATTATTTTGTTTTAATAAGGTTTCATTATCTAATTTCATTTGTTTATTATCCTCTTTCATTTGTTTCTTTAATGTTTCACTGTTACTATCAATTTTTTCATTTATTTGTTTCAATAATGTTTCACTGGTTTTGTTATTCCCTTCCATTATAATTCTCATCATCTCCTGGAAATTTGCATCCATTGGTTGGTTTGGTTTCTTTGGTTGGTCCCCTTGGGCATCCTCTACTATTACTTCCATTTCAGTTTCTTCCTCTTCAGCACTATTACTCCTTAATTCATATCGTTGCTCTGGTTTGTTAGCCATTTTGCAATCTTTAACTTAATTTAATTACAAGGAAAAAAATTTGTTATGCTAATTAAATTTAACAAAATTGTGTTATTTGGTGCTGGTTTAAAGAAAATCTTTGCTTTCACGTATGGGTGCCATTTAATGTACTGTAATTAATTACCGGTATTGTAATTAAGATCTGCTCCACGTTGGATCAGCCATTTAATGTACTGTTATTTTTTTTTATGAGTCTTGTAATTATTTAATAGTATAATATAATTAATAAATGTACCTACTGTTATTATGTTTTTTTTTTTGTTTACCAGTACATGTAAAGAAACTCTTTCTCTCAGGGTTAATGATTATTAAGCTGTTTGATCGTATTTACGATTGTATCTAATATTTTCTTTTCTTTAAACCAAACCAAATTCAGTTAATATGTAGTATTTTGAGAATTAACCATGTAAAAAAAATGAATACCAGACTAATGTAACTTGACCGACTCTGAATTCTTCCAGCTGCCACGGGTTCACTTCTGGTTGTTGTTTACCTTTTTTCAAAAGCAATATTAGGCTTGGCAATCTGTTCCTTCACACAAATTTCTTATTGATCTCACCGCTGAATACCGCTCTCCAGGATGACTGCAACACAGATGTCTCCTCGGAACACTTAATTATCCTTTATGGCCACTTAAACTCTTCTTCAGTCCAGGATTTCCCTCTTCTATCATCGTTCTACTAAGGATATTGTAACGGTACAGAATTGTGAGCCACCCCAGTTTAATTTTACATCAATTCAATCACTTTCTAAATTGCCAGACTTTCACCTGTGGGGAGCCCCAGTGCAACATACATACAGTTAGCCTAAACAATTGCCAGACGTATTGCGTAACCACCCAGCAGCAGTCTCTTTGTGAATCACAGTCTGCAGTTTGTCATTAGAGAGTGAACAACAGACAGCCAGCATCAGACAGTAAAGTTCGTGAATTAAAACCAGTGGCCTCGGGCGTGCAAGATAGGCCTAGAGTAAATGGGCCTATCTTATAAAAATATAAAAACATAATAAGTGTCTGCTGCAATTTAGGGCAGCACGGTCATCTACTAAGTGCTCGAGCAACATAAAGTCGGCCGACAAAATGTTACCAAAAGTGTAATTTAAAACTAAACTCAAATATGTTAAAGTAAAGAAGTCGGAGTGTACTGTGACAGCAAAAATATTCATAAATGACAGTTCGGAGTGATACCGTGAGTAACCTGTGACGGTGATGAAGCTGTTAAGAACGCCGTGGATTGGTTAAGTACCCTTCACAACACTACAAAATCAATTTTATAAATCCATGAAATAAAAATAAACACAGAGCTCTAAGAACGGGGTTAAAAGATAAAAATGTAAAAAGTATGAATGAGTGCGTGAGACAAAGTACTGGGTACTAAACATTTTAAAACCTTGTTGTAGTCATAAAAATATAGTAATTGTAAGAATTGTTTTTCTCATTTAGATATATCGATACTTTATATGTGATTTCCATATAACAGGAAACTGAAGAAACTTTTAATCAATGTAGCAATCAATCAGGATAGAATTTGATACGTTATTGCATAGCTGTAAAACTTTATATAATTTCATTAAATAAAATCCAAATAAGTTATTTTAGCCAGAATAAACTGTGTTATTATATTTCGTAACGCCAACCTAAGTAACCCTGTCTGCAGCTGTTTTCGTCTGAAAGACTCTGGAATAAACCCCTAAGGTAAGAGTTAATTATAATTTTGTAATTAATTAAGTAGTTTCAATGGCCCCCGTACAGTGACGCGAGTGTAGGTTACAACTTACATTCGCCAGACCTAACCAAGCTGCAGAACGGGTTGTTTGGGAGTGATGGCGATTAGTAAGAGTGGTTAGTAAGCTTACAAAATTGTGTATAAGTAAATACTAGAAAAATGGAAAACACTACTGATTTAACTAGCACTAGTGCTGAAAATCAAATAAGAACAATAGTAAACGAAACGGTAGTAAATGAAAATATGTCAACCGAGTCTGCCAATAAAAGCGATTCAGGTATTCAGACAGAGTCGCTGTCAATCAGTGACAGTAATGTAAACGGATATGTATTAATTAGTGAGGGGGGAGTAACTTCCACCCCTATTACAATTAAAACAAATATAAAAGAAAAAGAATTGTCATTGGAGGATATATTTGATTTTATGAGAAACAATTTCAGTAAAGTGAATAGTAATTTTGATGAACAGAAAAGTAGTTTCAATGAGAAATTTGATGAACAGAATGTTAAATTCAGTGAGTTAAAGGGTGACATAAATAATATTGACAAAAAATTTGATAAGCGTTTATGCGATATGAAACAACAGAGTGTTAAGTTAGAAGATAATATTAGTAAACGTTTAAATGAGATGGATGAATGTTTTAACACCATTAAAGAACAAGTGTTAGAAAAAATTGAGAAACAAATACAAAAGGTAATAGAAAGTTTTGAATGTAAAACAAATGAGAATCATAATGATATGTGCAAAAACGTGGTAGTTGAGAACAAGGAGATTAATGTTAAGAGTGATGAGGAAGATTTTGTTGAAGTAGAGTTTAGTAATGAAGTGTTGTTAGTAAATGCTGATGAGAGAGAGAGAGCGTGAAGACAGTTCAAATGAAAAGAGTGTACAGAGGGTAGAATTTTCCCGTGATGTGGTTGTGGGTGAAGAAAATGCTTCACTAGTATTGTTGGAGGACAGAGGTTCCTCCTTAGTTTTTGTAAAAGACAAAAGGTCTTTGAATTGTTTTTGTGTATCTGGTAAAGCCAGATGTTGTAATAATGTTGTGTTGCCCTCTGTATGGAATGAGAATGTGAAATGCTGGGAGAAATATTGTGATGAGAGAATTAAAGAAAGAAAAACCGAAATATTTAAGTTGAATAGAAATTATGAAATATTAGTACAGAATTTATGCATGGAGAGAGAGGAGCAAATTGATTTACCTGTTAACATAGAGCTTGATAATTATTTTGATGAATATGGTAATAATAATGTAATGGGAATAACAAAAAATACTGACGGAGACTTTACAAATAATACTGATGTTGACTTGGTATATGATTATTATGGTAAAATGAATAAACTCAAATTTTATGGTTACTATACACAAGATAACCGTATGTGGAATGCAAATAAAATTGAAAATTGTTATTTGAAACCCAGACTAAATTTTGACGATGGAGGTTGAGCCTTAAATTCACAAATGGACACTTTTAAATATATTGTTTTATAGTAATGACCTAGCTGATTTTTGACATTGAAGTGTGATAAAACTGAAATAATAATGATAAAGATTTGTAAATATATTCTAGTGGAATTATAGTGAAATTAATTGTGTGTGTACTGTAAAATGTTTCATGTAACCATATGTGTATTGATGGATTTTAACAATATTATTATTTTATGGTGTTAATTAATAATAATAATAATAATGAACAAGAGGTAATAATGAACTGAATTTAATTGTGAAGTGTGTTTCTATTCAAAATGTTTTAAATAATATAACTAAAGTTAAAATGTTTTTAATAAAATGTTACTAAAGTAATTGGGGTGAATTAAAATTACATCTGATCCGAATTGGAATAAGAAAATTTAAGAGACAAATATGTGAACTATAAGATTTATAAAAATGGAAAAGTGCAGTACAGGTGTTAGAGGTGAGGTAAGCAGAATGTTTAGACTGAAGGAGTGTTTATAACAGTGTTTATTAAAACAGTCTGGCATACAACTGTTTATGTAAACCGGTGTGTTGTAGTTGTATGTTGTGACTAATGCCTACAGACATACTTGGTGACAATAACAACTGTTGTAGTCTGCTGAATTATTGCCAGTAGGAAAATCCCATTATGAAATAAAAAGAAATACCTATTAAGGAATGTAAATTTTTTGAATAATGTAGGTAATATTTTATGCCGGATCATTTTGAAAAATGTAATTAATTTTGAAATTGTTAATTAAAACAAGATGATTTAAATTTAATGAAAGGTAATTAAATTAATTGAAAAGATGATTTTAATAATGAACTTGTAATAATGAACTTAAACTTTATTTTCATTCGAATTCAAACTGGAATTATAAATTAAATACTAATTGATAAAAAACATAATGATTAAAATATTTAGTAGACTGTAAGTTTATATTATTGTTTTAAACTAAAGCCAGTACTTTGTAAACAAAAGAACCAGTACTTTGCAAAGAATGAGCCTGTATGGCTAAGAGGAAACAAATCAGTCGTGGGATATGGAGTGATGGAAGGCCGTTTATTAAATTTTAATTGAATGTTCTAGAGTCAGGTGATACTGTGGTGGGTATCGGTCCGAGCCTATGGTGGTGGGATCTCGAGTAGAGAAGTCCCGTAAGATCGGATGTGTGCTGCCGCAGTCGCCAGACTAGGGGGGTAAGAACCCATGATTTTAGTAGAGTGTTCAGGGGGGTTGCGGCGTCATATCCTCACTGATCCTCTCAGTTTTAGGCAATAAGAGTTTGAACGCTTCGGCTTTCAACCTCTTATTGGGGGGGGGTATTGTAACGGTACAGAATTGTGAGCCACCCCAGTTTAATTTTACATCAATTCAATCACTTTCTAAATTGCCAGACTTTCACCTGTGGGGAGCCCCAGTGCAACATACATACAGTTAGCCTAAACAATTGCCAGACGTATTGCGTAACCACCCAGCAGCAGGCTCTTTGTGAATCACAGTCTGCAGTTTGTCATTAGAGAGTGAACAACAGACAGCCAGCATCAGACAGTAAAGTTCGTGAATTAAAACCAGTGGCCTCGGGCGTGCAAGATAGGCCTAGAGTAAATGGGCCTATCTTATAAAAATATAAAAACATAATAAGTGTCTGCTGCAATTTAGGGCACCACGGTCATCTACTAAGTGCTCGAGCAACATAAAGTCGGCCGACAAAATGTTACCAAAAGTGTAATTTAAAACTAAACTCAAATATGTTAAAGTAAAGAAGTCGGAGTGTACTGTGACAGCAAAAATATTCATAAATGACAGTTCGGAGTGATACCGTGAGTAACCTGTGACGGTGATGAAGCTGTTAAGAACGCCGTGGATTGGTTAAGTACCCTTCACAACACTACAAAATCAATTTTATAAATCCATGAAATAAAAATAAACACAGAGCTCTAAGAACGGGGTTAAAAGATAAAAATGTAAAAAGTATGAATGAGTGCGTGAGACAAAGTACTGGGTACTAAACATTTTAAAACCTTGTTGTAGTCATAAAAATATAGTAATTGTAAGAATTGTTTTTCTCATTTAGATATATCGATACTTTATATGTGATTTCCATATAACAGGAAACTGAAGAAACTTTTAATCAATGTAGCAATCAATCAGGATAGAATTTGATACGTTATTGCATAGCTGTAAAACTTTATATAATTTCATTAAATAAAATCAAATAAGTTATTTTAGCCAGAATAAACTGTGTTATTATATTTCGTAACGCCAACCTAAGTAACCCTGTCTGCAGCTGTTTTCGTCTGAAAGACTCTGGAATAAACCCCTAAGGTAAGAGTTAATTATAATTTTGTAATTAATTAAGTAGTTTCAATGGCCCCCGTACAGTGACGCGAGTGTAGGTTACAACTTACATTCGCCAGACCTAACCAAGCTGCAGAACGGGTTGTTTGGGAGTGAGGGCGATTAGTAAGAGTGGTTAGTAAGCTTACAAAATTGTGTATAAGTAAATACTAGAAAAATGGAAAACACTACTGATTTAACTAGCACTAGTGCTGAAAATCAAATAAGAACAATAGTAAACGAAACGGTAGTAAATGAAAATATGTCAACCGAGTCTGCCAATAAAAGCGATTCAGGTATTCAGACAGAGTCGCTGTCAATCAGTGACAGTAATGTAAACGGATATGTATTAATTAGTGAGGGGGGAGTAACTTCCACCCCTATTACAATTAAAACAAATATAAAAGAAAAAGAATTGTCATTGGAGGATATATTTGATTTTATGAAAAACAATTTCAGTAAAGTGAATAGTAATTTTGATGAACAGAAAAGTAGTTTCAATGAGAAATTTGATGAACAGAATGTTAAATTCAGTGAGTTAAAGGGTGACATAAATAATATTGACAAAAAATTTGATAAGCGTTTATGCGATATGAAACAACAGAGTGTTAAGTTAGAAGATAATATTAGTAAACGTTTAAATGAGATGGATGAATGTTTTAACACCATTAAAGAACAAGTGTTAGAAAAAATTGAGAAACAAATACAAAAGGTAATAGAAAGTTTTGAATGTAAAACAAATGAGAATCATAATGATATGTGCAAAAACGTGGTAGTTGAGAACAAGGAGATTAATGTTAAGAGTGATGAGGAAGATTTTGTTGAAGTAGAGTTTAGTAATGAAGTGTTGTTAGTAAATGCTGATGAGAGAGAGAGAGCGTGAAGACAGTTCAAATGAAAAGAGTGTACAGAGGGTAGAATTTTCCCGTGATGTGGTTGTGGGTGAAGAAAATGCTTCACTAGTATTGTTGGAGGACAGAGGTTCCTCCTTAGTTTTTGTAAAAGACAAAAGGTCTTTGAATTTTTTTGTGTATCTGGTAAAGCCAGATGTTGTAATAATGTTGTGTTGCCCTCTGTATGGAATGAGAATGTGAAATGCTGGGAGAAATATTGTGATGAGAGAATTAAAGAAAGAAAAACCGAAATATTTAAGTTGAATAGAAATTATGAAATATTAGTACAGAATTTATGCATGGAGAGAGAGGAGCAAATAGATTTACCTGTTAACATAGAGTTTGATAATTATTTTGATGAATATGGTAATAATAATGTAATGGGAATAACAAAAAACACTGACGGAGACTTTACAAATAATACTGATGTTGACTTGGTATATGATTATTATGGTAAAATGAATAAACTCAAATTTTATGGTTACTATACACAAGATAACCATATGTGGAATGCAAATAAAATTGAAAATTGTTATTTGAAACCCAGACTAAATTTTGACGATGGAGGTTGAGCCTTAAATTCACAAATGGACACTTTTAAATATATTGTTTTATGGTAATGACCTAGCTGATTTTTGACATTGAAGTGTGATAAAACTGAAATAATAATGATAAAGATTTGTAAATATATTCTAGTGGAATTATAGTGAAATTAATTGTGTGTGTACTGTAAAATGTTTCATGTAACCATATGTGTATTGATGGATTTTAACAATATTATTATTTTATGGTGTTAATTAATAATAATAATAATAATGAACAAGAGGTAATAATGAACTGAATTTAATTGTGAAGTGTGTTTCTATTCAAAATGTTTTAAATAATATAACTAAAGTTAAAATGTTTTTAATAAAATGTTACTAAAGTAATTGGGGTGAATTAAAATTACATCTGATCCGAATTGGAATAAGAAAATTTAAGAGACAAATATGTGAACTATAAGATTTATAAAAATGGAAAAGTGCAGTACAGGTGTTAGAGGTGAGGTAAGCAGAATGTTTAGACTGAAGGAGTGTTTATAACAGTGTTTATTAAAACAGTCTGGCATACAACTGTTTATGTAAACCGGTGTGTTGTAGTTGTATGTTGTGACTAATGCCTACAGACATACTTGGTGACAATAACAACTGTTGTAGTCTGCTGAATTATTGCCAGTAGGAAAATCCCATTATGAAATAAAAAGAAATACCTATTAAGGAATGTAAATTTTTTGAATAATGTAGGTAATATTTTATGCCGGATCATTTTGAAAAATGTAATTAATTTTGAAATTGTTAATTAAAACAAGATGATTTAAATTTAATGAAAGGTAATTAAATTAATTGAAAAGATGATTTTAATAAGGAACTTGTAATAATGAACTTAAACTTTATTTTCATTCGAATTCAAACTGGAATTATAAATTAAATACTAATTGATAAAAAACATAATGATTAAAATATTTAGTAGACTGTAAGTTTATATTATTGTTTTAAACTAAAGCCAGTACTTTGTAAACAAAAGAACCAGTACTTTGCAAAGAATGAGCCTGTATGGCTAAGAGGAAACAAATCAGTCGTGGGATATGGAGTGATGGAAGGCCGTTTATTAAATTTTAATTGAATGTTCTAGAGTCAGGTGATACTGTGGTGGGTATCGGTCCGAGCTTATGGTGGTGGGATCTCGAGTAGAGAAGTCCCGTAAGATCGGATGGGTGCTGCCGCAGTCGCCAGACTAGGGGGGTAAGAACCCATGATTTTAGTAGAGTGTTCAGGGGGGTTGCGGCGTCATATCCTCACTGATCCTCTCAGTTTTAGGCAATAAGAGTTTGAACGCTTCGGCTTTCAACCTCTTATTGGGGGGGGGGGTATTGTAACGGTACAGAATTGTGAGCCACCCCAGTTTAATTTTACATCAATTCAATCACTTTCTAAATTGCCAGACTTTCACCTGTGGGGAGCCCCAGTGCAACATACATACAGTTAGCCTAAACAATTGCCAGACGTATTGCGTAACCACCCAGCAGCAGGCTCTTTGTGAATCACAGTCTGCAGTTTGTCATTAGAGAGTGAACAACAGACAGCCAGCATCAGACAGTAAAGTTCGTGAATTAAAACCAGTGGCCTCGGGCGTGCAAGATAGGCCTAGAGTAAATGGGCCTATCTTATAAAAATATAAAAACATAATAAGTGTCTGCTGCAATTTAGGGCAGCACGGTCATCTACTAAGTGCTCGAGCAACATAAAGTCGGCCGACAAAATGTTACCAAAAGTGTAATTTAAAACTAAACTCAAATATGTTAAAGTAAAGAAGTCGGAGTGTACTGTGACAGCAAAAATATTCATAAATGACAGTTCGGAGTGATACCGTGAGTAACCTGTGACGGTGATGAAGCTGTTAAGAACGCCGTGGATTGGTTAAGTACCCTTCACAACACTACAAAATCAATTTTATAAATCCATGAAATAAAAATAAACACAGAGCTCTAAGAACGGGGTTAAAAGATAAAAATGTAAAAAGTATGAATGAGTGCGTGAGACAAAGTACTGGGTACTAAACATTTTAAAACCTTGTTGTAGTCATAAAAATATAGTAATTGTAAGAATTGTTTTTCTCATTTAGATATATCGATACTTTATATGTGATTTCCATATAACAGGAAACTGAAGAAACTTTTAATCAATGTAGCAATCAATCAGGATAGAATTTGATACGTTATTGCATAGCTGTAAAACTTTATATAATTTCATTAAATAAAATCCAAATAAGTTATTTTAGCCAGAATAAACTGTGTTATTATATTTCGTAACGCCAACCTAATTAACCCTGTCTGCAGCTGTTTTCGTCTGAAAGACTCTGGAATAAACCCCTAAGGTAAGAGTTAATTATAATTTTGTAATTAATTGAGTAGTTTCAATATTGTTATATTTCTCATAATATTATTTATTTATTAAATATTATAATCAAAACTCTGGTATCACAAATTAAATTCCTTTACTGTATTTTCTTTTCCATGTTACATTAACTCGATGATTTACAAATGTTATTTTATGAATTTAGACTCTTCAAGCTACTCTTATAGATATAATTTTAGACTCTTCATGCTGTTACCATTAGATA
Source organism: Magicicada septendecula (assembly GCA_034769895.1). Lineage (NCBI taxonomy): Eukaryota > Metazoa > Arthropoda > Insecta > Hemiptera > Cicadidae > Magicicada > Magicicada septendecula. The sequence goes on along the minus strand of CM068367.1, from coordinate 944,609,032 downwards.
TTAAATTAGACTCTTCATGTTACTCTTATTGAAAATAACATTAGAGTTATATAACGTTACTCTTATTGAATATAATTTAAGACTCCTGACGTTACTCTTATTGAAAATAAAAATAGACTACTAACATTTCCTTTCATCTCTATATAATACCATTTTTTAACAATTTACAAAATTGCCACTTTGATAATTTACAAAATTGCCACTTTGATAATTCCCTAATTTCTTTACATCTGTTTATCATATACCTATTAAAACATATATCATTTTTCTATTTCTTATTAAACATCTTTATTTTACCTCTAATGTTCGTAATTCTATTTGTTATTTATTAAATTATAATTTTATTACTCTTTACTCTTCGTATAACATTCATTCCAATTTCATATATTCTTTTCATAACATATAACTGAATATTGTTTTATATCATATAGGAATCGACTGGGTGAGTCGATAGTCACAATGTTTTTTGTTTACATTTTAAAACATATGTTACATTCAATACAAAATCTGCATACTTTCTCTTTTAAAATTGATTATCTCCCTATTATGTACTGTGTGCATTTTAACAGCAATACATAATACCTTCCCTTATTTCATAATTTCAGATACAATTTTAGATGAAATTTTGAAATAACCAACATAGTCTAATCTTAATATTTAAACATCTGATTAATTAGGTACTTGTACCTCACCAAATTCTTTTAACAAATTATTTTTTTCTTTTATTAATATTACAAATATGGTTCATTATTATCATGAATCATGATATCTTAAACACTTATTTATGACTTAAAACAACGTTAATTAAACCAACTGGTTTTACATCAAAATAATAGATAACAAATAACAATTGTGCCTAATTTTATGGCTAAAAAACTCAAAAACATGACTAAAACATTCTCTTTCTTTCGGACATCACCTTCCCAATCCTGGTTATACATTTCCTGTTCTTCATTTAAGAATTATTTTTCTTTTAATTATTACTTTATTTATACGGTCGAATCTGATTAAAATTTGATGTATCTTTAACCTTCCCATCTCGGGTATTTAATTACTACAAATCCACACAATTTAATCCTACTGGCTATGACATTATTCAACTTGAGTGTCATTATATTTTTCCCCAATCTGGTAAGTACCCTCTTAATTCTATTACAATATTCTTCCCAACTGTTTGATGCAATTACTAAATCATCGACATAAACCATAATAACTTCTAAAATCTCCTTGCCCCCTACTCAGTCAAATCATTCTGTAAATATGGCCACATTATGGACCAGCCCAAAAGGTGTTCTCTTGAAATGATAACTTATACCATTCACATATTCTATACTTTCTGGATGCAATTCTATTTGCCAATATCCAGGTACAGCATTACAATTATTAAAAAAATGACGTTATTAAAACGTTTTAAAGCTATTCTTATATTCTTTGGTGACGCCTTATCAGGAATTATCATCTGATTAATTTGACGCTCATCCAAACACAATATTAAGGACTTATCCTTACATGGGAATTACTACTAACGGGCTTGTGTGTTTTGACTGACTTATTTCAATTATCTTTTTACTAATCCTTTGTCGATTTCATATTTTATATATGCCCTCTTACTGTATAGAGTATTGGGTATAATTTCTTATTTAAACTCACCTTCTCTCTTATGGGTCATTTGTATTGCACTCGTATTATCTTGCCAAGTTTATCTTCCATTGCTTCATTCAGTAACTAATGGTTCATTTCTTTATTTATTTGTTTTAATTACTTATTCTCTTTACTCATTATTATCACCTTATTATTGTTATTAACCGTCTTTCTCTTCTTAATCGATTCAAAATAATTTCCCTGAAGTATCCTGTAAGATGTTCTTACGTTTTTTGAATTTGGTGGGTTCTTTTCCTTTCTTTTAATTCATAACATAAAAATCTTTATTTGTAATAACTTCAATATTATGTTGTTTGTCTTATTAATTAACCTTATCTTTGTTCTATTAGTTTGCTGTGGTCCATGCCCAAAAAATCAGTCCCTTCTTTCCATATTTTCATCTTTAGTTCATCCATTGTCAAATACTTAAGTTATCCTTTTCGCCTGGACTATTATTGTTTTCAGTATGAATTCTATCCTTGTCCACCTTATCACTACTACCTTGTATTCTGATTTTTCTGCTGCGAAGTCTTCACTCATTTCAAGACCTCCTGTTGAATTTCCAATCAATTCTGTCCTAATGACATATGTTTCGATCACCCTGTACTGCAATTTTTCGAACATCAAATTTTCAGTGGTATCTTCGCCTACTTTTAACACTTTATTCTCTAGTTCTTTAACCAAATATGTCACTGGTATATCAACTATTGATGATATAGCTGATATTTTATTATCCCTTTCTTTTTCTGATGTATTCATTTTAATGTAAATTTCCTTAAGATTTTCCTATAATTTGTTAATTCTGTTCTTTCCCTGTAATTAGCGATTGGGAGATTACGTACATTAACCAGCCCACTCCTAATCATATCTAATTCTTACTGTGTATTTTTCTGTTTCTTGGGACGTCTTTTACCTATCTTCTTCGTCTTCTTTTCCACATACTTATTATTCTCTTTGTTTGTGCTATGTTTATCCTTATATAATGATACACTTTTATCTTCTTTATTTTCTATTTCTTTATTACCTTTTATTTTCTGATTTACTGGTTCCCTGATTTGATCGTTTTGTATGACCTCTATCTTTGTTTCTATTGACTGGTTTTCATCATTCCTTTTTTCTTTCATTGTTTCTATATTCAATTTCACCTTTGCGGATTGCCTAACGTTCTTTTCCTCATAATTTTGTAATATTAACTTGATTTCAGCCTTCTGCTGGTCTAATTTATTATTCACCCCATTTATTTGTTGTTGAATGGTCTCCTTTAATTCCTCATTATTTTGTTTTAATAAATTTTCATTATCTATTTTCATTTGTTTCTTTTAATTCCTCATTATTTTGTTTTAATAAGGTTTCATTATCTAATTTCATTTGTTTATTATCCTCTTTCATTTGTTTCTTTAATGTTTCACTGTTACTATGAATTTTTTCATTTATTTGTTTCAATAATGTTTCACTGGTTTTGTTATTCCCTTCCATTATAATTCTCATCATCTCCTGGAAATTTGCATCCATTGGTTGGTTTGGTTTCTTTGGTTGGTCCCCTTGGGCATCCTCTACTATTACTTCCATTTCAGTTTCTTCCTCTTCAGCACTATTACTCCTTAATTCATATCGTTGCTCTGGTTTGTTAGCCATTTTGCAATCTTTAACTTAATTTAATTACAAGGAAAAAATTTGTTATGCTAATTAAATTTAACAAAATTGTGTTATTTGGTGCTGGTTTAAAGAAAATCTTTGCTTTCACGTATGGGCGCCATTTAATGTACTGTAATTAATTACCGGTATTGTAATTAAGATCTGCTCCACGTTGGATCAGCCATTTAATGTACTGTTATTTTTTTTTATGAGTCTTGTAATTATTTAATAGTATAATATAATTAATAAATGTACCTACTGTTATTATGTTTTTTTTTTTTGTTTACCAGTACATGTAAAGAAACTCTTTCTCTCAGGGTTAATGATTATTAAGCTGTTTGATCGTATTTACGATTGTATCTAATATTTTCTTTTCTTTAAACCAAACCAAATTCAGTTAATATGTAGTATTTTGAGAATTAACCATGTAAAAAAAATGAATACCAGACTAATGTAACTTGACCGACTCTGAATTCTTCCAGCTGCCACAGGTTCACTTCTGGTTGTTGTTTACCTTTTTTCAAAAGCAATATTAGGCTTGGCAATCTGTTCCTTCACACAAATTTCTTATTGATCTCACCACTGAATGCCGCTCTCCAGGACAACTGGAACACATATGTCTCCTCGGAACACTTAATTATCCTTTATGGCCACTTAAACTCTTCTTCAGTCGAGGATTTCCCTCTTCTATTGTCGTTCTATTAAGGATATTATTATATTTCTCGTAATATTATTTATTTATTAAATATTATAATCAAAACTCTGGTATCACAAATTAAATTCCTTTACTGTATTTTCTTTTTCATGTTACATTAACTTGATGATGTACAAATGTTATTTTATGAATTTAGACTCTTCAAGCTACTCTTATAGATATAATTTTAGACTCTTCATGCTGTTACCATTAGATATTAAATTAGACTCTTCATGTTACTCTTATTGAAAATAACATTAGAGTTATAACGTTACTCTTATTGAATATAATTTAAGACTCTGACGTTACTCTTATTGAAAATAAAAATAGACTACTAACATTTCCTTTCATCTCTATATAATACCATTTTTTAACAATTTACAAAATTGCCACTTTGATAATTCCCTAATTTCTTTACATCTGTTTATCATATACCTATTAAAACATATATCATTTTTCTATTTCTTATTAAACATCTTTATTTTACCTCTAATATTCGTAATTCTATTTGTTATTTATTAAATTATAAGTTTATTACTCTTTACTCTTCTTATAACATTCATTCCAATTTCATATATTCTTTTCATAACATATAACTGAATATTGTTTTATATCATATAGGAATCGACCTCTATGTTGACTGGGTGAGTCGATAGTCCCAATGTTTTTTGTTTACATTTTAAAACATATGTTACATTCAATACAAAATCTGCATACTTTCTCTTTTAAAATTTATTATCTCCCTATTATGTACTGTGTGCATTTTAACAGCAGTACAATATTTATACACTTAACTCAGGAAGACTTTTCTACTACTGAGGAATATTTGAAATAAGACCTCTCCATGAAACTACAAAAGGAAGTGACATATATGATGCAGTGGAAATTTCTGTAGATAAAATTTTCATCAATTGTAACAGATGGTGTACCAGCAGTGGTAGGGGAAAATCTGGATTTATTGGGTTCTTAAAGGAAAACGGAGTGACTTGTCCAAAAATTCATTGTATGATTTGCCAAGGAGCTTTTTGCAGAAAATCAGTGAAGCAAAATCAAGATTTTAAAAATGTAGTCAAAGTTATATAAATCACCACATGTGGAAACAAATCTCTTTTACAGCATCACTTAAAGCAGTTTTTGGAGGATATGGAGGCGGAATATGGGGATTTGCTTCTATACAACCTGCTGAGATGGCTAAGTGCAGGAAAGTGTCTTGAATGATTCATTGGAATAAGAAAAGAGATATCTGCATTCCTTAGTCTGTTTGTTTGATCTCATACTACACAAATAGAAGAATAACTTCAAAGTAGTGATTTCCTTAAACAACTGGTTGTCCTAACAGACATAGCCAATTATCTCAATGAACTCAATCCGAAGCTCCAAGGGAAGAACCAGTTGATATTGGATTAATAGGAAACATAAATGGATTGCATAATAAATTAAAAATTTTCAAATATTCTTTGTAAAAAATGTATTGCCTCATTTTGCAAGCTCTAAGAAAATAGTAGAAGAGTTAAAAAATTACTAAATATTTGATTTTTCACAATTTTTACAAATATTCAAGAAATTATAGATGAGATTAAAATAAGATTCAAAGAATCTGAAACACTGAAAAATAGTGTCTCACTATTTACTAATCCTTTTGGTACTGTCACTGAAGCACAACTGACTGATATTCAACTTTAGAATATCACACATTAGAACATCACAATATTAGAAATGTGTGATTTACAATTTGATTCTTTCCTGCAAGCCAGTAAACAAACAGAGATGTATTTCTTTAAGCTACTAACCGGATGATCGATTTTCAAATCTGCAAGACCTTGGACAGAAAATGATGTCGATGTTTGGAAGTATATATATATATATATGTGAAAATGTATTTTCCTCAATCAAGACCCACAGCAGAAATCGCCTCTCAGATTCTTCTCTGCTTCACCTATTTATATTAGCAACAATTCAGCTAAATGTGGACATTCCTGCTTTAGTAGCTGAAGCAGATCGACCTCAGTTTTCACATTGAAGATTTAATGTAAGTATATAATGTTTAATGTCTTTCTTATATCTTCATTATTTTACTACATCAAAAATTGTAGTATTGAAAGTACGTAGTAAAATACAGTAAATGTGCAAATTTTCTCTTTTTGCTTATTTGCAATTAAACACTAGCTTTTTTTTAAGTCACTTGTTGAAAATGGATTCCTTATGTTGTGACCTGCCGGTAGGTTCTAGAGTTTAATCGTGACCCTTGGTGGTTCTACGTTCAAAACCACTGCTTTAGACCGATCCATTTCACTTTGCAAAATAAATGCTACATTTTTCAGTTGATTCAATGAAGCTAGAAAAGTTGCCAAACCTCGGAATTCTCTGCAGTATTCAATAGAATTGACATGAAAATTTATCCAATATTGTAATAAAATATTTTCTACACAGTGTCTAGACAAAAGTTAAAAACAAAAATTTTGGGTGCGCTTGCGCATAAGGGATAAAAGCAATCCTTAAATGCTGGAAAATTATTTTTAACTAAATTGGTAAACTATGGATTTGAGGTTGCTGAATAAGAAGTTAAGGTCACATTATTTTGTACAGCATGTAGGAGAATCATAAAGGACAATTTGAAGATGGTGAAATAGCAATATTTTTTTAATTTTATTCTTACGATATTCGGAAATAATTTTATAAGAAAACAAGTAAAAAGCATGGTAGTCAAACATTGATAAATTTCACTGTATAGAATTGAAATCACCCCTAACCACTGGAAATTTCTTTTATAGTAAAGTATTTGGAATAAAGTGTTCAAAAATATTGTAAAACACAGGGGAAGTCAAAATGGCCAATTTAAGGGGCAGGGTGAAATTTACAAAAATATCTCGTGTTTTTTGAATTCTCTTTTCTCATGATAGTCAAATATAAAGAGCAAGCTAAAAGAAAAAGAGAAAATGGAATCAATTAAGAAAATAATTAAATGACTTTATTTAGATAACACTATTTATTTTATAAGTGGCCAAGGTACAATTCCTTTTTCCGTACATTTCAGTGCTGACCTGTGTAGTTAGAGAAAGTCAGTTAAGTTTACCACCTTGTTTAGACAATCATATCTTGCAAAGTATTCATCCTACAAAAATTTTAAAAAACTTATTTGTTAATAAGCCTTATTATTTAGTATGCGGTACCCTTCTTTGTTAAATTCAATGTTTTTTTATCATTCGGGGAAAATAGAAAATTTTCAATGACATCACTAAATTAAACATTCAAAGTCTAATATTTTAAAAAGTGATAGTTGAAAAAATGTCTAAAGATGTTAGCATGGTCAAAAAATGTAAATTAATGATCCTGTTAAGAATTTTTCGTAATTTTCATTTTGTAATAAATTACAAGGGAATTGCTAACTTTATGAAAAAAATGATAAAACAGCAGTCTTTTTTTTTTTTTAAAGCTGACTTTATTTGGAAGACAGTATAAAGGTCTTTAATCTAATTTTTGAGTACTGAGAGTCAAAAATTGTTTTTTTTTTTTTAGGGTAAAATAATTTAAGCACCATCTGTAAATAGTTCATATCTCATGAAGTGTTAGTCCTACAAAAATGAAAAGATATAAAACTTCTTTGTTAAAAAATAAGACTTATTTTGTACAGTATGTCTACTTTATTATCAAAGACTAATAGTATCAAAACAAACAGCTTGAAAAATCATTAAAAATTTGAATATATTTAAAATAATGTAGACTTAAGATGGGCAATAAAAATGTTTACATAATAGAAAATTACAGTAGAATAATTGCCAAATTTTTGTAAAAAAAGTTAAAAAAAACAACTTTTTTATAATAACATTGTTATTTGTACTAGCATCATGGTAAAACAAAAATAATTTTAAATTTAATTTCCTGACCTTCAATTTAGGTCAGAAGCATTTTTTCTTCAAAGTCATAATTTTTGAGTCATCAAGAGTCGCAAATTGTTTCTGATGTAAGACAAATTGAAGCACCACTTTTAAACAATCATACCTCCCAAAGTATTGAACTTATGGGAATGAAAAAAAAACTATCAAATTGTTTAAAGTCAAATTTATTTTTAGCTCCTGCATGTTTTTGATAAACCCAATATTTTTTGAGTGAGTTATGTAACAAAAATTGTCATGAGGTAATGATTTTAGGGGGATGAAAAATCACAAATTTTAACTTACATTAACTTGAAATGCATACCACTTTTTCCTTAGAATACTAAGATCTATCAATTAGAGGTGTTATTTGTTAGATTGACTTGACTATTTTGATAAAAATTGATATTTTTGAAGAGTACAAACAATGTCCACGGCTTGTCATACATGTTAACACAAAAATAGTTGATTCATGTCTAGCAGATCTACCCATAATAAGGTTAATCTTCTTTCCTCAAGTTCCACTTCTAAAAGTTGAGTGTCAAATCCGTAAGTACAGAATCCTGGATAGATGACACCACATCAGCATAATGGCTGGGGTATCTTGAAAGGGTAGATGGGAAGATAATTAATTCTTTCCACAAGGAAAATTTCATTCAATTTATGTTAATTAAAAAAAAAAATAACATGAATACACATATTCCCCATTCATGCACTCCCAGTGCATGCATATTATAACATCGCCAAATTCAGATCATATTTGATAACTATAAGTATGTAGAAATGCTAAAAGTAATATGTTTTAATAAATAAATAATGAAGAGAATAAAAATATAAAATGTAATTAAGAAAGAAGGGGGAAGAATGATAAACTAAAAGTGATTATTAAAGAAACTCACAGACTAGACTGACAGACAAACGACTTTGACCCAACCCCAGAGATTGGCCAGATAAGAACCAAAATAAAAGGAAACGAGATGAGAAGTGAAGGAGAAGAAAAAATGAAAATAAAAATGGAACAAACCAACTATAAAGGAAATAAAATGAAACAAGGCGAGAAAACACAGACAAGTAGTAGGGAATAGAGAAGGGAGAAATAATACAATCAAATATAATAAAGGAAACGAAACCGGTAAAGAACCAATATAAAAGATAAATGTTAGTATTGAATGAGTGACAAATGTAATTAATCATTGATAAAACCCGATAAATAAAAATACACTAGCCAAAGAATTAGAAGTATATGTAAGTAAGAAATAGAGAAAGACATGAAATTAATAAGTATATATAATATTCGATCTACCCAGTGTATACAAGCTAAATTGCTCAAATTGCAATAAATTCTACATAGGCCAGACAGGACGTAGCTTCAAACAGAGATACATTGAACACACAAGGGCACTCCACACCACTACAGAATCCACCTTTGCAAGCCACCTCATTGAAGCAAACCACACATATAAAAACATCGACAATAACATGAACATTCTACACGTACACACAAAAGGCCGAAAACTAGACACTCTAGAACAATTAGAAATATACAAACACACAAAAACAAATAAAAACGACATCCTAAACGAACAGACACAATTCAAATCGCACGCATTATTCGAACACATTTCACCCCCCCACACACACACAGCTTCGATCTTTCGAAAATCTATCCTGTCGCCAACAACAAGACAGACAGCGCTACCTACGGCAGCCTCTGATGAAGCCTTCTAAAGGTGAAAGCCGGTTTAGGCTGTAAGGTAAATCTTTACGATTTTACTTATAAAAAACTTAGTGTTCCGAGTCGTCAAACAATAGTGATATGTATATATAATATGTGTAAAGAAAGAGAGAGATATTGAGATAGTGAGAAATAAACTGAAAATAACTAAGTGACTAAGAAAAGTAATGATAGGGATTACCCACTAAAAAACACTTAAATAAAAAAGTTTAAGAAGTGCCCATAGTGAAAGTGAAAAAACCCTAAAGTAAAATGATAGAGAAAAACACTAAATAAATTGTAATAAACACAAGATAATTTAAAAGTGAAAGTGATGAGTAAATAAAAATATTGTCAATGATAGCAATAGGAAAAATAGTGAAAGCTAAGATAAACACTTAGTAAAAAAGTAACAAACACTAGAGGTTTAATAGTGAACAATAATAATATAGTTGTCTTGATTATTCAACAAACAAACTAATAATAATATTATAATATAATATAATATAATAATATTATTTGGGGGGAATAATAATATTTAAGAAAGTTGTTAAGAATAGCATTTAAAATAAACCATTAATTAAGTAGTAATGAACACTGAAGAGTGATGTTAACTGTATTGATTAGAAAATAATCTTATTGTAAAGTTTAAAAGTATATAATAGAATTTAAAGGTGAGAACCCCATGACAATGTATAATCAGATAGTGTTACCATGGAGTGAAGGCAAAGAGTATTTATAAAATAAGAAGTTTAAAACAATCAATAAACACCCATGTTATAAGGGAGGATTATTGAAGCAAGTTCAAAAGAGGTGAGGTTGTTTATCACCCAAAACAAAAAATAAAAGGTAATGAATTGTACACCAATATTACATATTAAGTGTTAGATATTGTTTAAGCAAACTTATGAATAGAATATGGCTGGGGTAATTATACCAACCATAGACCTAAATGTTGTATTTTATGTGATAAAAAATAGTAATTAATAGCCATATTGTTGACATTGGCGGAGTAAATAAGTAAGAAAGGAAAGCAATGTATGACTTAGAAAACGAGAAAACCAGTTAGTAAATAATTAGCAATACATGATGTATAAAATAGTGGTAACATAAAAATAACACAAAAACAGAACCAAAACACATCAAAAGGTAACAAAACCAGTTATAAGAACAAAATAAAGCATTAGGCTAAAATGAGGTGTAATGTATATGAAATAAGTGAAAATCAGTAATGGCTACTTAGGCTTAAGAAAGGCCTAACTGTCAAACACCAACAAATATTAATTGTATGAAAATAACCAAGTAATTAACAAATCCAAGGTGAATAATCAACCAAGAATAAATTGTATATCTTATTAAAAGCAAAATATTAGAATAAGGATTTAAATTAAAAGAGAAATGTAATTAGGAAATATTAAAATAGTTGGAAAGTTATAAAACATGAAATAACCCAATCTTGTGGGATACCAAAATAATCTTTGGAAGAAAATACAAATAACAGTGATAATAATTAATACTTAGGATGGAAGATAACGGAATGAAACCAATCAGAAGATATACAAGGATTTTGAACAGAATTCAAATTTTGATAACAATGGAATTTTGCCAAATTAACCAATCAGATTTCATTAGTAACCATAGCAACTGCCGTGAGGTACGGTTTTACCGTTGAATATCATTACTCGTAAAGTGACACTCTTGGTGTAACTCTTAATCTTGAGTAATATTTATATTTTATTCAAATTCAATCTCCCACTTACCTTTTGTCTATAATCTGGCCGGATCGTGTAGTGGAGGTAAACCCATTTCGTTCGACGAACTCTGACAGCACATAAAACGAACTAAGGTTTTGAAAGAAACTAACTCTCAATTTTTTGGAAGAGAAATCATTTTTGTTTATTAATCAGAAATATTGAATCTATCAGTTTTCCATTTATAAAATTTCCAATTTCATATTTATAGGTTTACATGTTTTAGAAATTGTGTAACTCCTACAGCTTACGTACTATGCTTAACTTCTACTACTTACGTACTTTAAAATAGCCCAGCCTGCTCATTCACTACTCACATTCTTAACACCCCGTATTAATACAAAAACCCATTTTTATGTAAAATAAACGACAAGTCTTTATTAGGTAACATTACGTATGTGGCGTCGTACTACCCGACCACGTGTTGCGTTCACCACAGTCTTTCATACTCCGGATTTTTATAAGCTGGTAGCATTTAATCAAGTTCAATAATTATTCATCGTCACTAGATGCACTGTAATCTGTGTTTTGGAGACTCACATAATTATTTTGTCGGCCGACTTATGAAAAAATATGAAATTTTGCCCGGGCACAAAACTGATAGCAGCCACGCGCAGCGTAGGTTGTTAGTCGACTGGGAACTGGAACGTAACAGTTACTTCTTGCTTTCTCTGGAGGGAAACGATTCACGGCCACCCTGCTTTCGTCACGTTACACAATAACAACTGCGTCTTACTGCTTTTTTTCAAACTATTCTACTGGCCATGAGTTCTGTATTAATGGACATAACGTTGCACAATACTTTCTTTAGAAAAACCCGCACAAAAACGAAATAAATAAAAATGTACATATCCCATACAGAAAAAATAAAAATACCCAAAAATTGACCCGCTACAATACCCCCTCGATGAGAATTCTGCTGTTCACGACAGAAGAAATCTCATCGACAAACCCCGAAGAGGATCGGTGAGGAACTGGTGCCAACAACCCCCTGGTTCTTAATCTCATTTACACGACCCCCCTGGCTCAGCGACCATGGACTCATCTGAACGAGATCACTGGACTTCTCCGTAAGAGATCCCAACACCGAGAAATCGAGCAGACTCGTACCACAGTCCACCTCGCCTTCTAACATGCTACCCCCCAAATATCCTCAATCCCTGGCTTAAATCATGCCAGATCCTCCACCGATATGGTTCCCCTTTTATGCAAGCTGGGCTGTTTTTAGCAGATACTGGGCTCACACACACTCACCTTTCATGTTGACATACACATAGTAAAATAAAAAAATTTCTTTTAAAATTTATAAAAAATTTAAAAAATTCAAAATATTATTTTATCAAAAAAATTCTCTTCCTCGTTTTTCTGTTTTTCTTATTTCAAATGACTTAACTTAGACATTCCTACTAATCAAAAGATATCCTTAATCTAACAAATAATCACTTATAGTCTAACAGTACAATGCAATATAATCAATCAATGACAACAAACAGGTTACGTACACACATAATAAAATAATCATTACTCAAAAATATTCAAATGCTGGCAGGCGAAAAATCAAGATTTTTTTTTTTTTCAAAAAATTAAAATTTCCAAAAATTTGAAAATTCAAAAAAAATTTAAATTTATTTAAATGTTTTCTTCATATGCAGAATTATTTAAATATTGGTTTGAATTAATTAAACAAACAAATTAAAATTGACTTCCTACTATACAAGCTTAGTAGGTGTATGACCTCATCAGCTGATCGAAACTAGGTCAAGTCCAAAACCCTTGACCTACATACGTTATGTACCTCCCATCCGAAAATACCTACAATATCTGTAACAATCTGATTTGAAACACAAAACCATAATAAAATAAAATATTTACCATAAACAAAATATTATTATAAATAATAATCAAATTGACATTTGCATAATTTAAAATAAACAATTCTTAACTTGACATTATTTGAACATTCTACCAAAATTCTGTCACTGGTTGAAAAAATGAAAAATTTTATATTCTTTATTAATCTCTCTCTTTATTTAACAATCTTACTCTTCATTTAACAATCTCGCTATACTTTACTGTGGGTGATGTAAATTATTTATTCTCATTTACCGTATTAGATCTGTATACATACATAAACTTTACTCTCCTGACTCTAACATTAATCACTTCAATTATCATGACACCCATCTCTATCAAAATATCTATCAAAACACTCTAAACTCCAACTTATCATTGAACACAAATCGCTACCTTCTCTCTATATATGTATATAACATATTCTCTAACCCTTTGTACATAGGATGTGTGTTTCCCCACCCCCAAAAAACTCAATTCCCTTATCTGGCGGCCCGGATTCTACATAAGGCAGCCCCTCCTTACTAAAATCGATACCAATTCCCGTCCCAACATATTTTGTTGTGAACTCCTACATGACACTACCCCCTAATACAAAATTGCCGTCCCCAAAAATCTCAATCTCATTGCCTCACTACAAATACAACAAAATAGCCTCATTAATTATAAACAACAATATATATCACTCAAAATCTACATAAAGTCTCCATTACCACTGTGTCAACATTAATGCTTCACAAAACTACATCATTTCAAAACAATATTACATTATTTTCATCTCCACTATTTCAAATTCAACTTTGATTTTAACTTGGACAGATATATGTGTCCCATGAAATATTCATCACCCAAAGACTATCTTTTGTTAACTTGCATAAATTATTGTTATTTTATTTCTCATTTTATCAAATTCTTTTTTCATTACTTCAAAACACCTGTAATACATCAAACATTACATTGAACATCAATTACTTAAAACATTTCTAAATAATATACCAGTGACATGTTATTGCTGATCAGCTGATATCCTACTAACACAATGAAAATGCATCTCAAAATTGAACAACTTATAGTAAATATATATATATATATATTTATTTATCATTATTTCTCACCTACTGGTTTCCCTTTTTCTCTGATTCTGATAGTTCATATTGGACCGCCTGCCAGACGTTTACTTTCTGACTTAGTTTAAAATATACATACATAATGAAAACACATTTTATCAACAACTATATCTAACACACAACAATAAAATGGTACCTTTAAAATCATAGTATGAACACCTTATATTGAAAATATGAGCATCTGGTTATTTGAGCAGAGTGCAAACATTTTTTATTGGATCAAACTTTGAATGAGCAAAAAATTTCTTTATGTTATAAAATTTAAGTTCGTGATTCGTTTGAGTCACCTCCCAGCCACACACACTATTTCAGATTATGGTGGACTGTGGCGCCCATTCGCTTCCACAGAGACTGTATATTTTGGAGCAGGGTTTACCTCTCCGTGTCTCTGCTTCCGCTATTAAGTTTTAAACATAGTGAACATCATCATGTTCTTGTTATAAAATGATACACCCTTAAAACGGTTCTACCACCTGTCTTGCTACCCCACGGCGGGCAGAGTGGCAGCCGCTGTTCCATAGTTCCGGGAGATTTCCTCTAATTGTCACCCCCCAATGAATTTCAAATCTGTACCAATTTCAAGTCAGCTATGGTCAAGGGACTTGGTATGACCATAGCTGGCCGCTAGCCAAAACCACGGTTAGTGCTGGTAAGACAGTAACCGCCCGAAAAGTCGAGGAAATCTAAACTTCATTTGACTGCCTGTTATACATCAATACTATTATGTGCGACACGGTCATTTAGTAATGTGTGTAAAATTTTTACTTTACACGGATAAGGTGTGCCGCACATTTATCGCCATTTTGGCCTCCGATGGAGGTAACACTCACTGTTACCCCCAACCCATTTCGCTACTTGCGAGAGCACAGGCCACCCCCACAATAGCCACTTATTAGCTAATTAATTAATTTACAATTGAAAACTAATTAAAATTTTTGTCTACATTATCATATAATATTTGCATCAATAATCACTTCCTTCATTCATAACTTTTTTACCATTCGACTTTCTTAAAATTTTCAAAATTTATTATTCATAATGAAGATATCTCATTCAGTTATTATTAAAAAATCTTTTAATTATTTATTAAACACAATGGTTGCATTAAAATCTCACTATTGCATTAACACCTCAATCACACCTGTAAACATTTTTATTATACATGATTATCAAATGTTTTCTACTTACAATCCATTTAGCATGATATACACCCAAAACATAATCACCATCATCTCTAAAACATTTCACAAACTTTATTAATTTAAATTACATAATTTATCATTCATTACCAAATTTCCCACTCTCATGACATAAATTAAATTCATTAAAAAAATGTAATTAATTAACATTCAAATAAGCACTCAAAACATTTAACATGTATCAAATTGTTTTAATTAAATTAATTACCAAAAATATAAATTATATAGTTATCGAAACCATTACCATTAATCAATTACTGTTTTCAAAATTAATTCTAATATTTATTTAACTTGCAAAATTTTGGTATTATTATTATTATCGCAACATTTTTTTAATACATATACACATTATTTACCTAACGTTTCATAATACATACAAATGAATTCACTATATTATTTACAAACTCTTGCTATTAATTGTTCAGTTTTTTCCGCACTTCGTTTGTCCAGGTTTGCCATGTCAGAACCATTAAAACAAAATATTTATACTGTCTTTTATTGTTTTAATAGTTTAACCTCCAACGTTCCAAATCAACCTTGGTTCTACATAACATCGTTCAATTGTATTACCACACAAATGACTGTTTTGTGTGTAGTAACCAGAAAAACTAACTTCAATCAACTTATTCAAAAACTCATTAAACCAGTCTACGTTAGGTATTTTTGTCAAGTCTCCATCATTAAATTCATTAACTATTGGGTTAATCATTTTTATTAAATCATTGTGATCATTATCATTCACATATACTTCTAAACTTTCCTTCCATTCATCATACTTTCTATTTAAGTTATATATTTCTGTTTCTTTACAAACATACAATTCTCCCCCTATATCTCTCTCATCATAACCCCAAATCACACTCTCAAAAGTATTACAGACAGAGGGTATAAATTCAATTAAATCTTTCCTGACTTCTCCAGGAAAAACAAAAAACTTCAAAAAACAATTATTTGTAGCACACTTGTCTACACAATATATACGTGAAGGTCTTCCTTCACCCCCCATTCTACCTCGTAAACAATTTACCCTCTGTTTCATATCTATAATATAACTCTCTCTCCACTCTCTCTCTAACTCATTAACACACATTAACATTTCATTATCACTTTTTACAAACTCCTCAGTACTCTCCGATATTACATTTTCAATGACCTTATTATCATTATTATCAACATCATTATTATTTATTAATTCATTACCTAATACAACATTGTCATTACAACTTTCGTTTGTATTATTCTTACTCTGTTCTACTTTATTCGAACTATTTCTTGTCATTTCATCGGCATTTTCAAGACATACATTCTTGTCTTGTATACTATTTATTAACTCGTCAAATTTTACATTTATATTCTGCTGTAACCACATATTCTGGTCTTTAATTGCTTTAAAATTAATCTCGTTTTGAATATTTTGCTGTTCGCATTTTATTTTCTGTTCATTAAAATCATTAGTTAATTGGTCTAATTTATTGTTAAAATCACTTTTCATCTTATTTAAAATTATATCGTTATCATCAAAACGACTATTTATGTCGCTATTCATTACATTAAATTTGGTCTCAAAATTACTATTCATTCTCTCGAATTGACTGAGCATAACACTCATTATATCTGTTTCCTCTGATTGTTTATTTTTTTTAGCTGAAACTGGGGTCAACTGAACCCCAGAGTCAACATCTGTTTCGCTTAGTTGTGCTTGAGCCACAATCGGAGTTGAATGAACGATTATATTTCCGCCGACAGCTGTTTCTGTAACCTCGCCCAGCTCTCCCCTCAGCATACCACTTTCATCCAACGATTGCGACTCCAGGTCACTTTCACTCATAATTGAATCTATTATTATATTTTTCTCTGTGTTCACAGACATTTTTATTTAATCTATTTTGTCTTACGTAACAACTACCAATGATTAGTCTTTTTTCAAAACTGATATTACAACATACATAAAATCACCCTTTTATCATAATTACGTAAGTTTACATCACTACAATTATGCTTTCGCAACCGTACTCCGTTCAATGTACTGTCAAATGTAGGCCGGTGCAATAACCTTTTTGTTATATTACATCCTGGTCACGCGGTACCAATTGTAACTCTTAATCTTGAGTAATATTTATATTTTATTCAAATTCAATCTCCCACTTACCTTTTGTCTATAATCTGGCCGGATCGTGTAGTGGAGGTAAACCCATTTCGTTCGACGAACTCTGACAGCACATAAAACGAACTAAGGTTTTGAAAGAAACTAACTCTCAATTTTTTGGAAGAGAAATCATTTTTGTTTATTAATCAGAAATATTGAATCTATCAGTTTTCCATTTATAAAATTTCCAATTTCATATTTATAGGTTTACATGTTTTAGAAATTGTGTAACTCCTACAGCTTACGTACTATGCTTAACTTCTACTACTTACGTACTTTAAAATAGCCCAGCCTGCTCATTCACTACTCACATTCTTAACACCCCGTATTAATACAAAAACCCATTTTTATGTAAAATAAACGACAAGTCTTTATTAGGTAACATTACGTATGTGGCGTCGTACTACCCGACCACGTGTTGCGTTCACCACAGTCTTTCATACTCCGGATTTTTATAAGCTGGTAGCATTTAATCAAGTTCAATAATTATTCATCGTCACTAGATGCACTGTAATCTGTGTTTTGGAGACTCACATAATTATTTTGTCGGCCGACTTATGAAAAAATATGAAATTTTGCCCGGGCACAAAACTGATAGCAGCCACGCGCGGCGTAGGTTGTTAGTCGACTGGGAACTGGAACGTAACAGTTACTTCTTGCTTTCTCTGGAGGGAAACGATTCACGGCCACCCTGCTTTCGTCACGTTACACAATAACAACTGCGTCTTACTGCTTTTTTTCAAACTATTCTACTGGCCATGAGTTCTGTATTAATGGACATAACGTTGCACAATACTTTCTTTAGAAAAACCCGCACAAAAACGAAATAAATAAAAATGTACATATCCCATACAGAAAAAATAAAAATACCCAAAAATTGACCCGCTACAATACCCCCTCGATGAGAATTCTGCTGTTCACGACAGAAGAAATCTCATCGACAAACCCCGAAGAGGATCGGTGAGGAACTGGTGCCAACAACCCCCTGGTTCTTAATCTCATTTACACGACCCCCCTGGCTCAGCGACCATGGACTCATCTGAACGAGATCACTGGACTTCTCCGTAAGAGATCCCAACACCAAGAAATCGAGCAGACTCGTACCACAGTCCACCTCGCCTTCTAACATGCTACCCCCCAAATATCCTCAATCCCTGGCTTAAATCATGCCAGATCCTCCACCGATATGGTTCCCCTTTTATGCAAGCTGGGCTGTTTTTAGCAGATACTGGGCTCACACACACTCACCTTTCATGTTGACATACACATAGTAAAATAAAAAAATTTCTTTTAAAATTTATAAAAAATTTAAAAAATTCAAAATATTATTTTATCAAAAAAAATTCTCTTCCTCGTTTTTCTGTTTTTCTTATTTCAAATGACTTAACTTAGACATTCCTACTAATCAAAAGATATCCTTAATCTAACAAATAATCACTTATAGTCTAACAGTACAATGCAATATAATCAATCAATGACAACAAACAGGTTACGTACACACATAATAAAATAATCATTACTCAAAAATATTCAAATGCTGGCAGGCGAAAAATCAAGATTTTTTTTTTTTTTTTCAAAAAATTAAAATTTCCAAAAATTTGAAAATTCAAAAAAAATTTAAATTTATTTAAATGTTTTCTTCATATGCAGAATTATTTAAATATTGGTTTGAATTAATTAAACAAACAAATTAAAATTGACTTCCTACTATACAAGCTTAGTAGGTGTATGACCTCATCAGCTGATCGAAACTAGGTCAAGTCCAAAACCCTTGACCTACATACGTTATGTACCTCCCATCCGAAAATACCTACAATATCTGTAACAATCTGATTTGAAACACAAAACCATAATAAAATAAAATATTTACCATAAACAAAATATTATTATAAATAATAATCAAATTGACATTTGCATAATTTAAAATAAACAATTCTTAACTTGACATTATTTGAACATTCTACCAAAATTCTGTCACTGGTTGAAAAAATGAAAAATTTTATATTCTTTATTAATCTCTCTCTTTATTTAACAATCTTACTCTTCATTTAACAATCTCGCTATACTTTACTGTGGGTGATGTAAATTATTTATTCTCATTTACCGTATTAGATCTGTATACATACATAAACTTTACTCTCCTGACTCTAACATTCATCACTTCAATTATCATGACACCCATCTCTATCAAAATATCTATCAAAACACTCTAAACCCCAACTTATCATTGAACACAAATCGCTACCTTCTCTCTATATATGTATATAACATATTCTCTAACCCTTTGTACATAGGATGTGTGTTTCCCCACCCCCAAAAAACTCAATTCCCTTATCTGGCGGCCCGGATTCTACCTAAGGCGGCCCCTCCTTACTAAAATCGATACCAATTCCCGTCCCAACATATTTTGTTGTGAACTCCTATATGACACTACCCCCTAATACAAAATTGCCGTCCCCAAAAATCTCAATCTCATTGCCTCACTACAAATACAACAAAATAGCCTCATTAATTATAAACAACAATATATATCACTCAAAATCTACATAAAGTCTCCATTACCACTGTGTCAACATTAATGCTTCACAAAACTACATCATTTCAAAACAATATTACATTATTTTCATCTCCACTATTTCAAATTCAACTTTGATTTTAACTTGGACAGATATATGTGTCCCATGAAATATTCATCACCCAAAGACTATCTTTTGTTAACTTGCATAAATTATTGTTATTTTATTTCTCATTTTATCAAATTCTTTTTTCATTACTTCAAAACACCTGTAATACATCAAACATTACATTGAACATCAATTACTTAAAACATTTCTAAATAATATACCAGTGACATGTTATTGCTGATCAGCTGATATCCTACTAACACAATGAAAATGCATCTCAAAATTGAACAACTTATAGTAAATATATATATATTTATTTATCATTATTTCTCACCTACTGGTTTCCCTTTTTCTCTGAATCTGATAGTTCATATTGGACCGCCTGCCAGACGTTTACTTTCTGACTTAGTTTAAAATATACATACATAATGAAAACACATTTTATCAACAACTATATCTAACACACAACAATAAAATGATACCTTTAAAATCATAGTATGAACACCTTATATTGAAAATATGAGCATCTGGTTATTTGAGCAGAGTGCAAACATTTTTTATTGGATCAAACTTTGAATGAGCAAAAAATTTCTTTATGTTATAAAATTTAAGTTCGTGACTCGTTTGAGTCACCTCCCAGCCACACACACTATTTCAGATTATGGTGGACTGTGGCGCCCATTCGCTTCCACAGAGACTGTATATTTTGGAGCAGGGTTTACCTCTCCGTGTCTCTGCTTCCGCTATTAAGTTTTAAACATAGTGAACATCATCATGTTCTTGTTATAAAATGATACACCCTTAAAACGGTTCTACCACCTGTCTTGCTACCCCACGGCGGGCAGAGTGGCAGCCGCTGTTCCATAGTTCCGGGAGATTTCCTCTAATTGTCACCCCCCAATGAATTTCAAATCTGTACCAATTTCAAGTCAGCTATGGTCAAGGGACTTGGTATGACCATAGCTGGCCGCTAGCCAAAACCACGGTTAGTGCTGGTAAGACAGTAACCGCCCGAAAAGTCGAGGAAATCTAAACTTCATTTGACTGCCTGTTATACATCAATACTATTATGTGCGACACGGTCATTTAGTAATGTGTGTAAAATTTTTACTTTACACGGATAAGGTGTGCCGCACATTTATCGCCATTTTGGCCTCCGATGGAGGTAACACTCACTGTTACCCCCAACCCATTTCGCTACTTGCGAGAGCACAGGCCACCCCCACAATAGCCACTTATTAGCTAATTAATTAATTTACAATTGAAAACTAATTAAAATTTTTGTCTACATTATCATATAATATTTGCATCAATAATCACTTCCTTCATTCATAACTTTTTTACCATTCGACTTTCTTAAAATTTTCAAAATTTATTATTCATAATGAAGATATCTCATTCAGTTATTATTAAAAAATCTTTTAATTATTTATTAAACACAATGGTTGCATTAAAATCTCACTATTGCATTAACACCTCAATCACACCTGTAAACATTTTTATTATACATGATTATCAAATGTTTTCTACTTACAATCCATTTAGCATGATATACACCCAAAACATAATCACCATCATCTCTAAAACATTTCACAAACTTTATTAATTTAAATTACATAATTTATCATTCATTACCAAATTTTCCACTCTCATGACATAAATTCATTAAAAAAATTTAATTAATTAACATTCACACAATGAAAATGCATCTCAAAATTGAACAACTTATAGTAAATATATATATATTTATTTATCATTATTTCTCACCTACTGGTTTCCCTTTTTCTCTGATTCTGATAGTTCATATTGGACCGCCTGCCATTTTAATAAATTCATTAAAAAAATTTAATTAATTAACATTCAAATAAGCACTCAAAACATTTAACATGTATCAAATTGTTTTAATTAAATTAATTACCAAAAATATAAATTATATAGTTATCGAAACCATTACCATTAATCAATTACTGTTTTCAAAATTAATTCTAATATTTATTTAACTTGCAAAATTTTGGTATTATTATTATTATCGCAACATTTTTTTAATACATATACACATTATTTACCTAACGTTTCATAATACATACAAATGAATTCACTATATTATTTACAAACTCTTGCTATTAATTGTTCAGTTTTTTCCGCACTTCGTTTGTCCAGGTTTGCCATGTCAGAACCATTAAAACAAAATATTTATACTGTCTTTTATTGTTTTAATAGTTTAACCTCCAACGTTCCAAATCAACCTTGGTTCTACATAACATCGTTCAATTGTATTACCACACAAATGACTGTTTTGTGTGTAGTAACCAGAAAAACTAACTTCAATCAACTTATTCAAAAACTCATTAAACCAGTCTACGTTAGGTATTTTTGTCAAGTCTCCATCATTAAATTCATTAACTATTGGGTTAATCATTTTTATTAAATCATTGTGATCATTATCATTCACATATACTTCTAAACTTTCCTTCCATTCATCATACTTTCTATTTAAGTTATATATTTCTGTTTCTTTACAAACATACAATTCTCCCCCTATATCTCTCTCATCATAACCCCAAATCACACTCTCAAAAGTATTACAGACAGAGGGTATAAATTCAATTAAATCTTTCCTGACTTCTCCAGGAAAAACAAAAAACTTCAAAAAACAATTATTTGTAGCACACTTGTCTACACAATATATACGTGAAGGTCTTCCTTCACCCCCCATTCTACCTCGTAAACAATTTACCCTCTGTTTCATATCTATAATATAACTCTCTCTCCACTCTCTCTCTAACTCATTAACACACATTAACATTTCATTATCACTTTTTACAAACTCCTCAGTACTCTCCGATATTACATTTTCAATGACCTTATTATCATTATTATCAACATCATTATTATTTATTAATTCATTACCTAATACAACATTGTCATTACAACTTTCGTTTGTATTATTCTTACTCTGTTCTACTTTATTCGAACTATTTCTTGTCATTTCATCGGCATTTTCAAGACATACATTCTTGTCTTGTATACTATTTATTAACTCGTCAAATTTTACATTTATATTCTGCTGTAACCACATATTCTGGTCTTTAATTGCTTTAAAATTAATCTCGTTTTGAATATTTTGCTGTTCGCATTTTATTTTCTGTTCATTAAAATCATTAGTTAATTGTTCTAATTTATTGTTAAAATCACTTTTCATCTTATTTAAAATTATATCGTTATCATCAAAACGACTATTTATGTCGCTATTCATTACATTAAATTTGGTCTCAAAATTACTATTCATTCTCTCGAATTGACTGAGCATAACACTCATTATATCTGTTTCCTCTGATTGTCTATTTTTTTTAGCTGAAACTGGGGTCAACTGAACCCCACATTGACCATGGACTCATCTGAACGAGATCACTGGACTTCTCCGTAAGAGATCCCAACACCAAGAAATCGAGCAGACTCGTACCACAGTCCACCTCGCCTTCTAACATGCTACCCCCCAAATATCCTCAATCCCTGGCTTAAATCATGCCAGATCCTCCACCGATATGGTTCCCCTTTTATGCAAGCTGGGCTGTTTTTAGCAGATACTGGGCTCACACACACTCACCTTTCATGTTGACATACACATAGTAAAATAAAAAAATTTTTTTTTAAATTTATAAAAAATTTAAAAAATTCAAAATATTATTTTATCAAAAAAAATTCTCTTCCTCGTTTTTCTGTTTTTCTTATTTCAAATGACTTAACTTAGACATTCCTACTAATCAAAAGATATCCTTAATCTAACAAATAATCACTTATAGCCTAACAGTACAATGCAATATAATCAATCAATGACAACAAACAGGTTACGTACACACATAATAAAATAATCATTACTCAAAAATATTCAAATGCTGGCAGGCGAAAAATCAAGATTTCTTTTTTTTTTTTTTTTCAAAAAATTAAAATTTCCAAAAATTTGAAAATTCAAAAAAAATTTAAATTTATTTAAATGTTTTCTTCATATGCAGAATTATTTAAATATTGGTTTGAATTAATTAAACAAACAAATTAAAATTGACTTCCTACTATACAAGCTTAGTAGGTGTATGACCTCATCAGCTGATCGAAACTAGGTCAAGTCCAAAACCCTTGACCTACATACGTTATGTACCTCCCATCCGAAAATACCTACAATATCTGTAACAATCTGATTTGAAACACAAAACCATAATAAAATAAAATATTTACCATAAACAAAATATTATTATAAATAATAATCAAATTGACATTTGCATAATTTAAAATAAACAATTCTTAACTTGACATTATTTGAACATTCTACCAAAATTCTGTCACTGGTTGAAAAAATGAAAAATTTTATATTCTTTATTAATCTCTCTCTTTATTTAACAATCTTACTCTTCATTTAACAATCTCGCTATACTTTACTGTGGGTGATGTAAATTATTTATTCTCATTTACCGTATTAGATCTGTATACATACATAAACTTTACTCTCCTGACTCTAACATTCATCACTTCAATTATCATGACACCCATCTCTATCAAAATATCTATCAAAACACTCTAAACCCCAACTTATCATTGAACACAAATCGCTACCTTCTCTCTATATATGTATATAACATATTCTCTAACCCTTTGTACATAGGATGTGTGTTTCCCCACCCCCAAAAAACTCAATTCCCTTATCTGGCGGCCCGGATTCTACATAAGGCAGCCCCTCCTTACTAAAATCGATACCAATTCCCGTCCCAACATATTTTGTTGTGAACTCCTACATGACACTACCCCCTAATACAAAATTGCCGTCCCCAAAAATCTCAATCTCATTGCCTCACTACAAATACAACAAAATAGCCTCATTAATTATAAACAACAATATATATCACTCAAAATCTACATAAAGTCTCCATTACCACTGTGTCAACATTAATGCTTCACAAAACTACATCATTTCAAAACAATATTACATTATTTTCATCTCCACTATTTCAAATTCAACTTTGATTTTAACTTGGACAGATATATGTGTCCCATGAAATATTCATCACCCAAAGACTATCTTTTGTTAACTTGCATAAATTATTGTTATTTTATTTCTCATTTTATCAAATTCTTTTTTCATTACTTCAAAACACCTGTAATACATCAAACATTACATTGAACATCAATTACTTAAAACATTTCTAAATAATATACCAGTGACATGTTATTGCTGATCAGCTGATATCCTACTAACACAATGAAAATGCATCTCAAAATTGAACAACTTATAGTAAATATATATATATTTATTTATCATTATTTCTCACCTACTGGTTTCCCTTTTTCTCTGATTCTGATAGTTCATATTGGACCGCCTGCCAGACGTTTACTTTCTGACTTAGTTTAAAATATACATACATAATGAAAACACATTTTATCAACAACTATATCTAACACACAACAATAAAATGATACCTTTAAAATCATAGTATGAACACCTTATA
Organism: Magicicada septendecula; assembly: GCA_034769895.1. Lineage (NCBI taxonomy): Eukaryota > Metazoa > Arthropoda > Insecta > Hemiptera > Cicadidae > Magicicada > Magicicada septendecula. Next base: position 944,583,280 of record CM068367.1, on the reverse strand, counting down.
TTGAAAATATGAGCATCTGGTTATTTGAGCAGAGTGCAAACATTTTTTATTGGATCAAACTTTGAATGAGCAAAAAATTTCTTTATGTTATAAAATTTAAGTTCGTGACTCGTTTGAGTCACCTCCCAGCCACACACACTATTTCAGATTATGGTGGGCTGTGGCGCCCATTCGCTTCCAAAGAGACTGTATATTTTGGAGCAGGGTTTACCTCTCCGTGTCTCTGCTTCCGCTATTAAGTTTTAAACATAGTGAACATCATCATGTTCTTGTTATAAAATGATACACCCTTAAAACGGTTCTACCACCTGTCTTGCTACCCCACGGCGGGCAGAGTGGCAGCCGCTGTTCCATAGTTCCGGGAGATTTCCTCTAATTGTCACCCCCCAATGAATTTCAAATCTGTACCAATTTCAAGTCAGCTATGGTCAAGGGACTTGGTATGACCATAGCTGGCCGCTAGCCAAAACCACGGTTAGTGCTGGTAAGACAGTAACCGCCCGAAAAGTCGAGGAAATCTAAACTTCATTTGACTGCCTGTTATACATCAATACTATTATGTGCGACACGGTCATTTAGTAATGTGTGTAAAATTTTTACTTTACACGGATAAGGTGTGCCGCACATTTATCGCCATTTTGGCCTCCGATGGAGGTAACACTCACTGTTACCCCCAACCCATTTCGCTACTTGCGAGAGCACAGGCCACCCCCACAATAGCCACTTATTAGCTAATTAATTAATTTACAATTGAAAACTAATTAAAATTTTTGTCTACATTATCATATAATATTTGCATCAATAATCACTTCCTTCATTCATAACTTTTTTACCATTCGACTTTCTTAAAATTTTCAAAATTTATTATTCATAATGAAGATATCTCATTCAGTTATTATTAAAAAATCTTTTAATTATTTATTAAACACAATGGTTGCATTAAAATCTCACTATTGCATTAACACCTCAATCACACCTGTAAACATTTTTATTATACATGATTATCAAATGTTTTCTACTTACAATCCATTTAGCATGATATACACCCAAAACATAATCACCATCATCTCTAAAACATTTCACAAACTTTATTAATTTAAATTACATAATTTATCATTCATTACCAAATTTCCCACTCTCATGACATAAATTAAATTCATTAAAAAAATGTAATTAATTAACATTCATTAAGCACTCAAAACATTTAACATGTATCAAATTGTTTTAATTAAATTAATTACCAAAAATATAAATTATATAGTTATCGAAACCATTACCATTAATCAATTACTGTTTTCAAAATTAATTCTAATATTTATTTAACTTGCAAAATTTTGGTATTATTATTATTATCGCAACATTTTTTTAATACATATACACATTATTTACCTAACGTTTCATAATACATACAAATGAATTCACTATATTATTTACAAACTCTTGCTATTAATTGTTCAGTTTTTTCCGCACTTCGTTTGTCCAGGTTTGCCATGTCAGAACCATTAAAACAAAATATTTATACTGTCTTTTATTGTTTTAATAGTTTAACCTCCAACGTTCCAAATCAACCTTGGTTCTACATAACATCGTTCAATTGTATTACCACACAAATGACTGTTTTGTGTGTAGTAACCAGAAAAACTAACTTCAATCAACTTATTCAAAAACTCATTAAACCAGTCTACGTTAGGTATTTTTGTCAAGTCTCCATCATTAAATTCATTAACTATTGGGTTAATCATTTTTATTAAATCATTGTGATCATTATCATTCACATATACTTCTAAACTTTCCTTCCATTCATCATACTTTCTATTTAAGTTATATATTTCTGTTTCTTTACAAACATACAATTCTCCCCCTATATCTCTCTCATCATAACCCCAAATCACACTCTCAAAAGTATTACAGACAGAGGGTATAAATTCAATTAAATCTTTCCTGACTTCTCCAGGAAAAACAAAAAACTTCAAAAAACAATTATTTGTAGCACACTTGTCTACACAATATATACGTGAAGGTCTTCCTTCACCCCCCATTCTACCTCGTAAACAATTTACCCTCTGTTTCATATCTATAATATAACTCTCTCTCCACTCTCTCTCTAACTCATTAACACACATTAACATTTCATTATCACTTTTTACAAACTCCTCAGTACTCTCCGATATTACATTTTCAATGACCTTATTATCATTATTATCAACATCATTATTATTTATTAATTCATTACCTAATACAACATTGTCATTACAACTTTCGTTTGTATTATTCTTACTCTGTTCTACTTTATTCGAACTATTTCTTGTCATTTCATCGGCATTTTCAAGACATACATTCTTGTCTTGTATACTATTTATTAACTCGTCAAATTTTACATTTATATTCTGCTGTAACCACATATTCTGGTCTTTAATTGCTTTAAAATTAATCTCGTTTTGAATATTTTGCTGTTCGCATTTTATTTTCTGTTCATTAAAATCATTAGTTAATTGGTCTAATTTATTGTTAAAATCACTTTTCATCTTATTTAAAATTATATCGTTATCATCAAAACGACTATTTATGTCGCTATTCATTACATTAAATTTGGTCTCAAAATTACTATTCATTCTCTCGAATTGACTGAGCATAACACTCATTATATCTGTTTCCTCTGATTGTTTATTTTTTTTAGCTGAAACTGGGGTCAACTGAACCCCAGAGTCAACATCTGTTTCGCTTAGTTGTGCTTGAGCCACAATCGGAGTTGAATGAACGATTATATTTCCGCCGACAGCTGTTTCTGTAACCTCGCCCAGCTCTCCCCTCAGCATACCACTTTCATCCAACGATTGCGACTCCAGGTCACTTTCACTCATAATTGAATCTATTATTATATTTTTCTCTGTGTTCACAGACATTTTTATTTAATCTATTTTGTCTTACGTAACAACTACCAATGATTAGTCTTTTTTCAAAACTGATATTACAACATACATAAAATCACCCTTTTATCATAATTACGTAAGTTTACATCACTACAATTATGCTTTCGCAACCGTACTCCGTTCAATGTACTGTCAAATGTAGGCCGGTGCAATAACCTTTTTGTTATATTACATCCTGGTCACGCGGTACCAATTGTAACTCTTAATCTTGAGTAATATTTATATTTTATTCAAATTCAATCTCCCACTTACCTTTTGTCTATAATCTGGCCGGATCGTGTAGTGGAGGTAAACCCATTTCGTTCGACGAACTCTGACAGCACATAAAACGAACTAAGGTTTTGAAAGAAACTAACTCTCAATTTTTTGGAAGAGAAATCATTTTTGTTTATTAATCAGAAATATTGAATCTATCAGTTTTCCATTTATAAAATTTCCAATTTCATATTTATAGGTTTACATGTTTTAGAAATTGTGTAACTCCTACAGCTTACGTACTATGCTTAACTTCTACTACTTACGTACTTTAAAATAGCCCAGCCTGCTCATTCACTACTCACATTCTTAACACCCCGTATTAATACAAAAACCCATTTTTATGTAAAATAAACGACAAGTCTTTATTAGGTAACATTACGTATGTGGCGTCGTACTACCCGACCACATGTTGCGTTCACCACAGTCTTTCATACTCCGGATTTTTATAAGCTGGTAGCATTTAATCAAGTTCAATAATTATTCATCGTCACTAGATGCACTGTAATCTGTGTTTTGGAGACTCACATAATTATTTTGTCGGCCGACTTATGAAAAAATATGAAATTTTGCCCGGGCACAAAACTGATAGCAGCCACGCGCGGCGTAGGTTGTTAGTCGACTGGGAACTGGAACGTAACAGTTACTTCTTGCTTTCTCTGGAGGGAAACGATTCACGGCCACCCTGCTTTCGTCACGTTACACAATAACAACTGCGTCTTACTGCTTTTTTTCAAACTATTCTACTGGCCATGAGTTCTGTATTAATGGACATAACGTTGCACAATACTTTCTTTAGAAAAACCCGCACAAAAACGAAATAAATAAAAATGTACATATCCCATACAGAAAAAATAAAAATACCCAAAAATTGACCCGCTACAATACCCCCTCGATGAGAATTCTGCTGTTCACGACAGAAGAAATCTCATCGACAAACCCCGAAGAGGATCGGTGAGGAACTGGTGCCAACAACCCCCTGGTTCTTAATCTCATTTACACGACCCCCCTGGCTCAGCGACCATGGACTCATCTGAACGAGATCACTGGACTTCTCCGTAAGAGATCCCAACACCGAGAAATCGAGCAGACTCGTACCACAGTCCACCTCGCCTTCTAACATGCTACCCCCCAAATATCCTCAATCCCTGGCTTAAATCATGCCAGATCCTCCACCGATATGGTTCCCCTTTTATGCAAGCTGGGCTGTTTTTAGCAGATACTGGGCTCACACACACTCACCTTTCATGTTGACATACACATAGTAAAATAAAAAAATTTCTTTTAAAATTTATAAAAAATTTAAAAAATTCAAAATATTATTTTATCAAAAAAAATTCTCTTCCTCGTTTTTCTGTTTTTCTTATTTCAAATGACTTAACTTAGACATTCCTACTAATCAAAAGATATCCTTAATCTAACAAATAATCACTTATAGTCTAACAGTACAATGCAATATAATCAATCAATGACAACAAACAGGTTACGTACACACATAATAAAATAATCATTACTCAAAAATATTCAAATGCTGGCAGGCGAAAAATCAAGATTTTTTTTTTTTTTTTTCAAAAAATTAAAATTTCCAAAAATTTGAAAATTCAAAAAAAATTTAAATTTATTTAAATGTTTTCTTCATATGCAGAATTATTTAAATATTGGTTTGAATTAATTAAACAAACAAATTAAAATTGACTTCCTACTATACAAGCTTAGTAGGTGTATGACCTCATCAGCTGATCGAAACTAGGTCAAGTCCAAAACCCTTGACCTACATACGTTATGTACCTCCCATCCGAAAATACCTACAATATCTGTAACAATCTGATTTGAAACACAAAACCATAATAAAATAAAATATTTACCATAAACAAAATATTATTATAAATAATAATCAAATTGACATTTGCATAATTTAAAATAAACAATTCTTAACTTGACATTATTTGAACATTCTACCAAAATTCTGTCACTGGTTGAAAAAATGAAAAATTTTATATTCTTTATTAATCTCTCTCTTTATTTAACAATCTTACTCTTCATTTAACAATCTCGCTATACTTTACTGTGGGTGATGTAAATTATTTATTCTCATTTACCGTATTAGATCTGTATACATACATAAACTTTACTCTCCTGACTCTAACATTCATCACTTCAATTATCATGACACCCATCTCTATCAAAATATCTATCAAAACACTCTAAACCCCAACTTATCATTGAACACAAATCGCTACCTTCTCTCTATATATGTATATAACATATTCTCTAACCCTTTGTACATAGGATGTGTGTTTCCCCACCCCCAAAAAACTCAATTCCCTTATCTGGCGGCCCGGATTCTACCTAAGGCGGCCCCTCCTTACTAAAATCGATACCAATTCCCGTCCCAACATATTTTGTTGTGAACTCCTATATGACACTACCCCCTAATACAAAATTGCCGTCCCCAAAAATCTCAATCTCATTGCCTCACTACAAATACAACAAAATAGCCTCATTAATTATAAACAACAATATATATCACTCAAAATCTACATAAAGTCTCCATTACCACTGTGTCAACATTAATGCTTCACAAACTACATCATTTCAAAACAATATTACATTATTTTCATCTCCACTATTTCAAATTCAACTTTGATTTTAACTTGGACAGATATATGTGTCCCATGAAATATTCATCACCCAAAGACTATCTTTTGTTAACTTGCATAAATTATTGTTATTTTATTTCTCATTTTATCAAATTCTTTTTTCATTACTTCAAAACACCTGTAATACATCAAACATTACATTGAACATCAATTACTTAAAACATTTCTAAATAATATACCAGTGACATGTTATTGCTGATCAGCTGATATCCTACTAACACAATGAAAATGCATCTCAAAATTGAACAACTTATAGTAAATATATATATATTTATTTATCATTATTTCTCACCTACTGGTTTCCCTTTTTCTCTGATTCTGATAGTTCATATTGGACCGCCTGCCAGACGTTTACTTTCTGACTTAGTTTAAAATATACATACATAATGAAAACACATTTTATCAACAACTATATCTAACACACAACAATAAAATGATACCTTTAAAATCATAGTATGAACACCTTATATTGAAAATATGAGCATCTGGTTATTTGAGCAGAGTGCAAACATTTTTTATTGGATCAAACTTTGAATGAGCAAAAAATTTCTTTATGTTATAAAATTTAAGTTCGTGACTCGTTTGAGTCACCTCCCAGCCACACACACTATTTCAGATTATGGTGGACTGTGGCGCCCATTCGCTTCCACAGAGACTGTATATTTTGGAGCAGGGTTTACCTCTCCGTGTCTCTGCTTCCGCTATTAAGTTTTAAACATAGTGAACATCATCATGTTCTTGTTATAAAATGATACACCCTTAAAACGGTTCTACCACCTGTCTTGCTACCCCACGGCGGGCAGAGTGGCAGCCGCTGTTCCATAGTTCCGGGAGATTTCCTCTAATTGTCACCCCCCAATGAATTTCAAATCTGTACCAATTTCAAGTCAGCTATGGTCAAGGGACTTGGTATGACCATAGCTGGCCGCTAGCCAAAACCACGGTTAGTGCTGGTAAGACAGTAACCGCCCGAAAAGTCGAGGAAATCTAAACTTCATTTGACTGCCTGTTATACATCAATACTATTATGTGCGACACGGTCATTTAGTAATGTGTGTAAAATTTTTACTTTACACGGATAAGGTGTGCCGCACATTTATCGCCATTTTGGCCTCCGATGGAGGTAACACTCACTGTTACCCCCAACCCATTTCGCTACTTGCGAGAGCACAGGCCACCCCCACAATAGCCACTTATTAGCTAATTAATTAATTTACAATTGAAAACTAATTAAAATTTTTGTCTACATTATCATATAATATTTGCATCAATAATCACTTCCTTCATTCATAACTTTTTTACCATTCGACTTTCTTAAAATTTTCAAAATTTATTATTCATAATGAAGATATCTCATTCAGTTATTATTAAAAAATCTTTTAATTATTTATTAAACACAATGGTTGCATTAAAATCTCACTATTGCATTAACACCTCAATCACACCTGTAAACATTTTTATTATACATGATTATCAAATGTTTTCTACTTACAATCCATTTAGCATGATATACACCCAAAACATAATCACCATCATCTCTAAAACATTTCACAACCTTTATTAATTTAAATTACATAATTTATCATTCATTACCAAATTTCCCACTCTCATGACATAAATTAAATTCATTAAAAAAATGTAATTAATTAACATTCAAATAAGCACTCAAAACATTTAACATGTATCAAATTGTTTTAATTAAATTAATTACCAAAAATATAAATTATATAGTTATCGAAACCATTACCATTAATCAATTACTGTTTTCAAAATTAATTCTAATATTTATTTAACTTGCAAAATTTTGGTATTATTATTATTATCGCAACATTTTTTTAATACATATACACATTATTTACCTAACGTTTCATAATACATACAAATGAATTCACTATATTATTTACAAACTCTTGCTATTAATTGTTCAGTTTTTTCTGCACTTCGTTTGTCCAGGTTTGCCATCTCAGAACCATTAAAACAAAATATTTATACTGTCTTTTATTGTTTTAATAGTTTAACCTCCAACGTTCCAAATCAACCTTGGTTCTACATAACATCGTAAATTGTATTACCACACAAATGACTGTTTTGTGTGTAGTAACCAGAAAAACTAACTTCAATCAACTTATTCAAAAACTCATTAAACCAGTCTACGTTAGGTATTTTTGTCAAGTCTCCATCATTAAATTCATTAACTATTGGGTTAATCATTTTTATTAAATCATTGTGATCATTATCATTCACATATACTTCTAAACTTTCCTTCCATTCATCATACTTTCTATTTAAGTTATATATTTCTGTTTCTTTACAAACATACAATTCTCCCCCTATATCTCTCTCATCATAACCCCAAATCACACTCTCAAAAGTATTACAGACAGAGGGTATAAATTCAATTAAATCTTTCCTGACTTCTCCAGGAAAAACAAAAAACTTCAAAAAACAATTATTTGTAGCACACTTGTCTACACAATATATACGTGAAGGTCTTCCTTCACCCCCCATTCTACCTCGTAAACAATTTACCCTCTGTTTCATATCTATAATATAACTCTCTCTCCACTCTCTCTCTAACTCATTAACACACATTAACATTTCATTATCACTTTTTACAAACTCCTCAGTACTCTCCGATATTACATTTTCAATGACCTTATTATCATTATTATCAACATCATTATTATTTATTAATTCATTACCTAATACAACATTGTCATTACAACTTTCGTTTGTATTATTCTTACTCTGTTCTACTTTATTCGAACTATTTCTTGTCATTTCATCGGCATTTTCAAGACATACATTCTTGTCTTGTATACTATTTATTAACTCGTCAAATTTTACATTTATATTCTGCTGTAACCACATATTCTGGTCTTTAATTGCTTTAAAATTAATCTCGTTTTGAATATTTTGCTGTTCGCATTTTATTTTCTGTTCATTAAAATCATTAGTTAATTGGTCTAATTTATTGTTAAAATCACTTTTCATCTTATTTAAAATTATATCGTTATCATCAAAACGACTATTTATGTCGCTATTCATTACATTAAATTTGGTCTCAAAATTACTATTCATTCTCTCGAATTGACTGAGCATAACACTCATTATATCTGTTTCCTCTGATTGTTTATTTTTTTTAGCTGAAACTGGGGTCAACTGAACCCCAGAGTCAACATCTGTTTCGCTTAGTTGTGCTTGAGCCACAATCGGAGTTGAATGAACGATTATATTTCCGCCGACAGCTGTTTCTGTAACCTCGCCCAGCTCTCCCCTCAGCATACCACTTTCATCCAACGATTGCGACTCCAGGTCACTTTCACTCATAATTGAATCTATTATTATATTTTTCTCTGTGTTCACAGACATTTTTATTTAATCTATTTTGTCTTACGTAACAACTACCAATGATTAGTCTTTTTTCAAAACTGATATTACAACATACATAAAATCACCCTTTTATCATAATTACGTAAGTTTACATCACTACAATTTTGCTTTCGCAACCGTACTCCGTTCAATGTACTGTCAAATGTAGGCCGGTGCAATAACCTTTTTGTTATATTACATCCTGGTCACGCGGTACCAATTGTAACTCTTAATCTTGAGTAATATTTATATTTTATTCAAATTCAATCTCCCACTTACCTTTTGTCTATAATCTGGCCGGATCGTGTAGTGGAGGTAAACCCATTTCGTTCGACGAACTCTGACAGCACATAAAACGAACTAAGGTTTTGAAAGAAACTAACTCTCAATTTTTTGGAAGAGAAATCATTTTTGTTTATTAATCAGAAATATTGAATCTATCAGTTTTCCATTTATAAAATTTCCAATTTCATATTTATAGGTTTACATGTTTTAGAAATTGTGTAACTCCTACAGCTTACGTACTATGCTTAACTTCTACTACTTACGTACTCTAAAATAGCCCAGCCTGCTCATTCACTTCTCACATTCTTAACACCCCGTATTAATACAAAAACCCATTTTTATGTAAAATAAATGACAAGTCTTTATTAGGTAACATTACGTATGTGGCGTCGTACTACCCGACCACGTGTTGCGTTCACCACAGTCTTTCATACTCCGGATTTTTATAAGCTGGTAGCATTTAATCAAGTTCAATAATTATTCATCGTCACTAGATGCGCTGTAATCTGTGTTTTGGAGACTCACATAATTATTTTGTCGGCCGACTTATGAAAAAATATGAAATTTTGCCCGGGCACAAAACTGATAGCAGCCACGCGCGGCGTAGGTTGTTAGTCGACTGGGAACTGGAACGTAACAGTTACTTCTTGCTTTCTCTGGAGGGAAACGATTCACGGCCACCCTGCTTTCGTCGCGTTACACAATAACAAGTGCGTCTTACTGCTTTTTTTCAAACTATTCTACTGGCCATGAGTTCTGTATTAATGGACATAACGTTGCACAATACTTTCTTTAGAAAAACCCGCACAAAAACGAAATAAATAAAAATGTACATATCCCATACAGAAAAAATAAAAATACCCAAAAATTGACCCGCTACAATACCCCCTCGATGAGAATTCTGCTGTTCACGACAGAAGAAATCTCATCGACAAACCCCGAAGAGGATCGGTGAGGAACTGGTGCCAACAACCCCCTGGTTCTTAATCTCATTTACACGACCCCCCTGGCTCAGTGACCATGGACTCATCTGAACGAGATCACTGGACTTCTCCGTAAGAGATCCCAACACCAAGAAATCGAGCAGACTCGTACCACAGTCCACCTCGCCTTCTAACATGCTACCCCCCAAATATCCTCAATCCCTGGCTTAAATCATGCCAGATCCTCCACCGATATGGTTCCCCTTTTATGCAAGCTGGGCTGTTTTTAGCAGATACTGGGCTCACACACACTCACCTTTCATGTTGACATACACATAGTAAAATAAAAAATTTTTTTTTTAAAATTTATAAAAAATTTAAAAAATTCAAAATATTATTTTATCAAAAAAAATTCTCTTCCTCGTTTTTCTGTTTTTCTTATTTCAAATGACTTAACTTAGACATTCCTACTAATCAAAAGATATCCTTAATCTAACAAATAATCACTTATAGCCTAACAGTACAATGCAATATAATCAATCAATGACAACAAACAGGTTACGTACACACATAATAAAATAATCATTACTCAAAAATATTCAAATGCTGGCAGGCGAAAAATCAAGATTTCTTTTTTTTTTTTTTCAAAAAATTAAAATTTCCAAAAATTTGAAAATTCAAAAAAAATTTAAATTTATTTAAATGTTTTCTTCATATGCAGAATTATTTAAATATTGGTTTGAATTAATTAAACAAACAAATTAAAATTGACTTCCTACTATACAAGCTTAGTAGGTGTATGACCTCATCAGCTGATCGAAACTAGGTCAAGTCCAAAACCCTTGACCTACATACGTTATGTACCTCCCATCCGAAAATACCTACAATATCTGTAACAATCTGATTTGAAACACAAAACCATAATAAAATAAAATATTTACCATAAACAAAATATTATTATAAATAATAATCAAATTGACATTTGCATAATTTAAAATAAACAATTCTTAACTTGACATTATTTGAACATTCTACCAAAATTCTGTCACTGGTTGAAAAAATGAAAAATTTTATATTCTTTATTAATCTCTCTCTTTATTTAACAATCTTACTCTTCATTTAACAATCTCGCTATACTTTACTGTGGGTGATGTAAATTATTTATTCTCATTTACCGTATTAGATCTGTATACATACATAAACTTTACTCTCCTGACTCTAACATTAATCACTTCAATTATCATGACACCCATCTCTATCAAAATATCTATCAAAACACTCTAAACCCCAACTTATCATTGAACACAAATCGCTACCTTCTCTCTATATATGTATATAACATATTCTCTAACCCTTTGTACATAGGATGTGTGTTTCCCCACCCCCAAAAAACTCAATTCCCTTATCTGGCGGCACGGATTCTACCTAAGGCAGCCCCTCCTTACTAAAATCGATACCAATTCCCGTCCCAACATATTTTGTTGTGAACTCCTACATGACACTACCCCCTAATACAAAATTGCCGTCCCCAAAAATCTCAATCTCATTGCCTCACTACAAATACAACAAAATAGTCTCATTAATTATAAACAACAATATATATCACTCAAAATCTACATAAAGTCTCCATTACCACTGTGTCAACATTAATGCTTCACAAAACTACATCATTTCAAAACAATATTACATTATTTTCATCTCCACTATTTCAAATTCAACTTTGATTTTAACTTGGACAGATATATGTGTCCCATGAAATATTCATCACCCAAAGACTATCTTTTGTTAACTTGCATAAATTATTGTTATTTTATTTCTCATTTTATCAAATTCTTTTTTCATTACTTCAAAACACCTGTAATACATCAAACATTACATTGAACATCAATTACTTAAAACATTTCTAAATAATATACCAGTGACATGTTATTGCTGATCAGCTGATATCCTACTAACACAATGAAAATGCATCTCAAAATTGAACAACTTATAGTAAATATATATATATTTATTTATCATTATTTCTCACCTACTGGTTTCCCTTTTTCTCTGATTCTGATAGTTCATATTGGACCGCCTGCCAGACGTTTACTTTCTGACTTAGTTTAAAATATACATACATAATGAAAACACATTTTATCAACAACTATATCTAACACACAACAATAAAATGATACCTTTAAAATCATAGTATGAACACCTTATATTGAAAATATGAGCATCTGGTTATTTGAGCAGAGTGCAAACATTTTTTATTGGATCAAACTTTGAATGAGCAAAAAATTTCTTTATGTTATAAAATTTAAGTTCGTGACTCGTTTGAGTCACCTCCCAGCCACACACACTATTTCAGATTATGGTGGGCTGTGGCGCCCATTCGCTTCCACAGAGACTGTATATTTTGGAGCAGGGTTTACCTCTCCGTGTCTCTGCTTCCGCTATTAAGTTTTAAACATAGTGAACATCATCATGTTCTTGTTATAAAATGATACACCCTTAAAACGGTTCTACCACCTGTCTTGCTACCCCACGGCGGGCAGAGTGGCAGCCGCTGTTCCATAGTTCCGGGAGATTTCCTCTAATTGTCACCCCCCAATGAATTTCAAATCTGTACCAATTTCAAGTCAGCTATGGTCAAGGGACTTGGTATGACCATAGCTGGCCGCTAGCCAAAACCACGGTTAGTGCTGGTAAGACAGTAACCGCCCGAAAAGTCGAGGAAATCTAAACTTCATTTGACTGCCTGTTATACATCAATACTATTATGTGCGACACGGTCATTTAGTAATGTGTGTAAAATTTTTACTTTACACGGATAAGGTGTGCCGCACATTTATCGCCATTTTGGCCTCCGATGGAGGTAACACTCACTGTTACCCCCAACCCATTTCGCTACTTGCGAGAGCACAGGCCACCCCCACAATAGCCACTTATTAGCTAATTAATTAATTTACAATTGAAAACTAATTAAAATTTTTGTCTACATTATCATATAATATTTGCATCAATAATCACTTCCTTCATTCATAACTTTTTTACCATTCGACTTTCTTAAAATTTTCAAAATATATTATTCATAATGAAGATATCTCATTCAGTTATTATTAAAAAATCTTTTAATTATTTATTAAACACAATGGTTGCATTAAAATCTCACTATTGCATTAACACCTCAATCACACCTGTAAACATTTTTATTATACATGATTATCAAATGTTTTCTACTTACAATCCATTTAGCATGATATACACCCAAAACATAATCACCATCATCTCTAAAACATTTCACAAACTTTATTAATTTAAATTACATAATTTATCATTCATTACCAAATTTTCCACTCTCATGACATAAATTCATTAAAAAAATTTAATTAATTAACATTCACACAATGAAAATGCATCTCAAAATTGAACAACTTATAGTAAATATATATATATTTATTTATCATTATTTCTCACCTACTGGTTTCCCTTTTTCTCTGATTCTGATAGTTCATATTGGACCGCCTGCCATTTTAATAAATTCATTAAAAAAATTTAATTAATTAACATTCAAATAAGCAATCAAAACATTTAACATGTATCAAATTGTTTTAATTAAATTAATTACCAAAAATATAAATTATATAGTTATCGAAACCATTACCATTAATCAATTACTGTTTTCAAAATTAATTCTAATATTTATTTAACTTGCAAAATTTTGGTATTATTATTATTATCGCAACATTTTTTTAATACATATACACATTATTTACCTAACGTTTCATAATACATACAAATGAATTCACTATATTATTTACAAACTCTTGCTATTAATTGTTCAGTTTTTTCCGCACTTCGTTTGTCCAGGTTTGCCATGTCAGAACCATTAAAACAAAATATTTATACTGTCTTTTATTGTTTTAATAGTTTAACCTCCAACGTTCCAAATCAACCTTGGTTCTACATAACATCGTTCAATTGTATTACCACACAAATGACTGTTTTGTGTGTAGTAACCAGAAAAACTAACTTCAATCAACTTATTCAAAAACTCATTAAACCAGTCTACGTTAGGTATTTTTGTCAAGTCTCCATCATTAAATTCATTAACTATTGGGTTAATCATTTTTATTAAATCATTGTGATCATTATCATTCACATATACTTCTAAACTTTCCTTCCATTCATCATACTTTCTATTTAAGTTATATATTTCTGTTTCTTTACAAACATACAATTCTCCCCCTATATCTCTCTCATCATAACCCCAAATCACACTCTTAAAAGTATTACAGACAGAGGGTATAAATTCAATTAAATCTTTCCTGACTTCTCCAGGAAAAACAAAAAACTTCAAAAAACAATTATTTGTAGCACACTTGTCTACACAATATATACGTGAAGGTCTTCCTTCACCCCCCATTCTACCTCGTAAACAATTTACCCTCTGTTTCATATCTATAATATAACTCTCTCTCCACTCTCTCTCTAACTCATTAACACACATTAACATTTCATTATCACTTTTTACAAACTCCTCAGTACTCTCAGATATTACATTTCCAATGACCTTATTATCATTATTATCAACATCATTATTATTTATTAATTCATTACCTAATACAACATTGTCATTACAACTTTCGTTTGTATTATTCTTACTCTGTTCTACTTTATTCGAACTATTTCTTGTCATTTCATCGGCATTTTCAAGACATACATTCTTGTCTTGTATACTATTTATTAACTCGTCAAATTTTACATTTATATTCTGCTGTAACCACATATTCTGGTCTTTAATTGCTTTAAAATTAATCTCGTTTTGAATATTTTGCTGTTCGCATTTTATTTTCTGTTCATTAAAATCATTAGTTAATTGGTCTAATTTATTGTTAAACTCACTTTTCATCTTATTTAAAATTATATCGTTATCATCAAAACGACTATTTATGTCGCTATTCATTACATTAAATTTGGTCTCAAAATTACTATTCATTCTCTCGAATTGACTGAGCATAACACTCATTATATCTGTTTCCTCTGATTGTTTATTTTTTTTAGCTGAAACTGGGGTCAACTGAACCCCACATTGACCATGGACTCATCTGAACGAGATCACTGGACTTCTCCGTAAGAGATCCCAACACCAAGAAATCGAGCAGACTCGTACCACAGTCCACCTCGCCTTCTAACATGCTACCCCCCAAATATCCTCAATCCCTGGCTTAAATCATGCCAGATCCTCCACCGATATGGTTCCCCTTTTATGCAAGCTGGGCTGTTTTTAGCAGATACTGGGCTCACACACACTCACCTTTCATGTTGACATACACATAGTAAAATAAAAAAATTTTTTTTTTAAATTTATAAAAAATTTAAAAAATTCAAAATATTATTTTATCAAAAAAATTCTCTTCCTCGTTTTTCTGTTTTTCTTATTTCAAATGACTTAACTTAGACATTCCTACTAATCAAAAGATATCCTTAATCTAACAAATAATCACTTATAGCCTAACAGTACAATGCAATATAATCAATCAATGACAACAAACAGGTTACGTACACACATAATAAAATAATCATTACTCAAAAATATTCAAATGCTGGCAGGCGAAAAATCAAGATTTCTTTTTTTTTTTTTTTTCAAAAAATTAAAATTTCCAAAAATTTGAAAATTCAAAAAAAATTTAAATTTATTTAAATGTTTTCTTCATATGCAGAATTATTTAAATATTGGTTTGAATTAATTAAACAAACAAATTAAAATTGACTTCCTACTATACAAGCTTAGTAGGTGTATGACCTCATCAGCTGATCGAAACTAGGTCAAGTCCACCAAAACCCTTGACCTACATACGTTATGTACCTCCCATCCGAAAATACCTACAATATCTGTAACAATCTGATTTGAAACCCAAAACCATAATAAAATAAAATATTTACCATAAACAAAATATTATTATAAATAATAATCAAATTGACATTTGCATAATTTAAAATAAACAATTCTTAACTTGACATTATTTGAACATTCTACCAAAATTCTGTCACTGGTTGAAAAAATGAAAAATTTTATATTCTTTATTAATCTCTCTCTTTATTTAACAATCTTACTCTTCATTTAACAATCTCGCTATACTTTACTGTGGGTGATGTAAATTATTTATTCTCATTTACCGTATTAGATCTGTATACATACATAAACTTTACTCTCCTGACTCTAACATTAATCACTTCAATTATCATGACACCCATCTCTATCAAAATATCTATCAAAACACTCTAAACCCCAACTTATCATTGAACACAAATCGCTACCTTCTCTCTATATATGTATATAACATATTCTCTAACCCTTTGTACATAGGATGTGTGTTTCCCCACCCCCAAAAAACTCAATTCCCTTATCTGGCGGCACGGATTCTACCTAAGGCAGCCCCTCCTTACTAAAATCGATACCAATTCCCGTCCCAACATATTTTGTTGTGAACTCCTACATGACACTACCCCCTAATACAAAATTGCCTTCCCCAAAATTCTCAATCTCATTGCCTCACTACAAATACAACAAAATAGCCTCATTAATTATAAACAACAATATATATCACTCAAAATCTACATAAAGTCTCCATTACCACTGTGTCAACATTAATGCTTCACAAAACTACATCATTTCAAAACAATATTACATTATTTTCATCTCCACTATTTCAAATTCAACTTTGATTTTAACTTGGACAGATATATGTGTCCCATGAAATATTCATCACCCAAAGACTATCTTTTGTTAACTTGCATAAATTATTGTTATTTTATTTCTCATTTTATCAAATTCTTTTTTCATTACTTCAAAACACCTGTAATACATCAAACATTACATTGAACATCAATTACTTAAAACATTTCTAAATAATATACCAGTGACATGTTATTGCTGATCAGCTGATATCCTACTAACACAATGAAAATGCATCTCAAAATTGAACAACTTATAGTAAATATATATATATTTATTTATCATTATTTCTCACCTACTGGTTTCCCTTTTTCTCTGATTCTGATAGTTCATATTGGACCGCCTGCCAGACGTTTACTTTCTGACTTAGTTTAAAATATACATACATAATGAAAACACATTTTATCAACAACTATATCTAACACACAACAATAAAATGATACCTTTAAAATCATAGTATGAACACCTTATATTGAAAATATGAGCATCTGGTTATTTGAGCAGAGTGCAAACATTTTTTATTGGATCAAACTTTGAATGAGCAAAAAATTTCTTTATGTTATAAAATTTAAGTTCGTGACTCGTTTGAGTCACCTCCCAGCCACACACACTATTTCAGATTATGGTGGGCTGTGGCGCCCATTCGCTTCCACAGAGACTGTATATTTTGGAGCAGGGTTTACCTCTCCGTGTC
Source organism: Magicicada septendecula (assembly GCA_034769895.1). NCBI lineage: Eukaryota > Metazoa > Arthropoda > Insecta > Hemiptera > Cicadidae > Magicicada > Magicicada septendecula. Next base: position 944,565,437 of record CM068367.1, on the reverse strand, counting down.
TCTGCTTCCGCTATTAAGTTTTAAACATAGTGAACATCATCATGTTCTTGTTATAAAATGATACACCCTTAAAACGGTTCTACCACCTGTCTTGCTACCCCACGGCGGGCAGAGTGGCAGCCGCTGTTCCATAGTTCCGGGAGATTTCCTCTAATTGTCACCCCCCAATGAATTTCAAATCTGTACCAATTTCAAGTCAGCTATGGTCAAGGGACTTGGTATGACCATAGCTGGCCGCTAGCCAAAACCACGGTTAGTGCTGGTAAGGCAGTAACCGCCCGAAAAGTCGAGGAAATCTAAACTTCATTTGACTGCCTGTTATACATCAATACTATTATGTGCGACACGGTCATTTAGTAATGTGTGTAAAATTTTTACTTTACACGGATAAGGTGTGCCGCACATTTATCGCCATTTTGGCCTCCGATGGAGGTAACACTCACTGTTACCCCCAACCCATTTCGCTACTTGCGAGAGCACAGGCCACCCCCACAATAGCCACTTATTAGCTAATTAATTAATTTACAATTGAAAACTAATTAAAATTTTTGTCTACATTATCATATAATATTTGCATCAATAATCACTTCCTTCATTCATAACTTTTTTACCATTCGACTTTCTTAAAATTTTCAAAATTTATTATTCATAATGAAGATATCTCATTCAGTTATTATTAAAAAATCTTTTAATTATTTATTAAACACAATGGTTGCATTAAAATCTCACTATTGCATTAACACCTCAATCACACCTGTAAACATTTTTATTATACATGATTATCAAATGTTTTCTACTTACAATCCATTTAGCATGATATACACCCAAAACATAATCACCATCATCTCTAAAACATTTCACAAACTTTATTAATTTAAATTACATAATTTATCATTCATTACCAAATTTTCCACTCTCATGACATAAATTCATTAAAAAAATTTAATTAATTAACATTCACACAATGAAAATGCATCTCAAAATTGAACAACTTATAGTAAATATATATATATTTATTTATCATTATTTCTCACCTACTGGTTTCCCTTTTTCTCTGATTCTGATAGTTCATATTGGACCGCCTGCCATTTTAATAAATTCATTAAAAAAATTTAATTAATTAACATTCAAATAAGCACTCAAAACATTTAACATGTATCAAATTGTTTTAATTAAATTAATTACCAAAAATATAAATTATATATTTATCGAAACCATTACCATTAATCAATTACTGTTTTCAAAATTAATTCTAATATTTATTTAACTTGCAAAATTTTGGTATTATTATTATTATCGCAACATTTTTTTAATACATATACACATTATTTACCTAACGTTTCATAATACATACAAATGAATTCACTATATTATTTACAAACTCTTGCTATTAATTGTTCAGTTTTTTCCGCACTTCGTTTGTCCAGGTTTGCCATGTCAGAACCATTAAAACAAAATATTTATACTGTCTTTTATTGTTTTAATAGTTTAACCTCCAACGTTCCAAATCAACCTTGGTTCTACATAACATCGTTCAATTGTATTACCACACAAATGACTGTTTTGTGTGTAGTAACCAGAAAAACTAACTTCAATCAACTTATTCAAAAACTCATTAAACCAGTCTACGTTAGGTATTTTTGTCAAGTCTCCATCATTAAATTCATTAACTATTGGGTTAATCATTTTTATTAAATCATTGTGATCATTATCATTCACATATACTTCTAAACTTTCCTTCCATTCATCATACTTTCTATTTAAGTTATATATTTCTGTTTCTTTACAAACATACAATTCTCCCCCTATATCTCTCTCATCATAACCCCAAATCACACTCTCAAAAGTATTACAGACAGAGGGTATAAATTCAATTAAATCTTTCCTGACTTCTCCAGGAAAAACAAAAAACTTCAAAAAACAATTATTTGTAGCACACTTGTCTACACAATATATACGTGAAGGTCTTCCTTCACCCCCCATTCTACCTCGTAAACAATTTACCCTCTGTTTCATATCTATAATATAACTCTCTCTCCACTCTCTCTCTAACTCATTAACACACATTAACATTTCATTATCACTTTTTACAAACTCCTCAGTACTCTCAGATATTACATTTCCAATGACCTTATTATCATTATTATCAACATCATTATTATTTATTAATTCATTACCTAATACAACATTGTCATTACAACTTTCGTTTGTATTATTCTTACTCTGTTCTACTTTATTCGAACTATTTCTTGTCATTTCATCGGCATTTTCAAGACATACATTCTTGTCTTGTATACTATTTATTAACTCGTCAAATTTTACATTTATATTCTGCTGTAACCACATATTCTGGTCTTTAATTGCTTTAAAATTAATCTCGTTTTGAATATTTTGCTGTTCGCATTTTATTTTCTGTTCATTAAAATCATTAGTTAATTGGTCTAATTTATTGTTAAAATCACTTTTCATCTTATTTAAAATTATATCGTTATCATCAAAACGACTATTTATGTCGCTATTCATTACATTAAATTTGGTCTCAAAATTACTATTCATTCTCTCGAATTGACTGAGCATAACACTCATTATATCTGTTTCCTCTGATTGTTTATTTTTTTTAGCTGAAACTGGGGTCAACTGAACGCCACATTGACCATGGACTCATCTGAACGAGATCACTGGACTTCTCCGTAAGAGATCCCAACACCAAGAAATCGAGCAGACTCGTACCACAGTCCACCTCGCCTTCTAACATGCTACCCCCCAAATATCCTCAATCCCTGGCTTAAATCATGCCAGATCCTCCACCGATATGGTTCCCCTTTTATGCAAGCTGGGCTGTTTTTAGCAGATACTGGGCTCACACACACTCACCTTTCATGTTGACATACACATAGTAAAATAAAAAAATTTTTTTTTTAAATTTATAAAAAATTTAAAAAATTCAAAATATTATTTTATCAAAAAAAATTCTCTTCCTCGTTTTTCTGTTTTTCTTATTTCAAATGACTTAACTTAGACATTCCTACTAATCAAAAGATATCCTTAATCTAACAAATAATCACTTATAGCCTAACAGTACAATGCAATATAATCAATCAATGACAACAAACAGGTTACGTACACACATAATAAAATAATCATTACTCAAAAATATTCAAATGCTGGCAGGCGAAAAATCAAGATTTCTTTTTTTTTTTTTTTTCAAAAAATTAAAATTTCCAAAAATTTGAAAATTAAAAAAAAATTTAAATTTATTTAAATGTTTTCTTCATATGCAGAATTATTTAAATATTGGTTTGAATTAATTAAACAAACAAATTAAAATTGACTTCCTACTATACAAGCTTAGTAGGTGTATGACCTCATCAGCTGATCGAAACTAGGTCAAGTCCAAAACCCTTGACCTACATACGTTATGTACCTCCCATCCGAAAATACCTACAATATCTGTAACAATCTGATTTGAAACACAAAACCATAATAAAATAAAATATTTACCATAAACAAAATATTATTATAAATAATAATCAAATTGACATTTGCATAATTTAAAATAAACAATTCTTAACTTGACATTATTTGAACATTCTACCAAAATTCTGTCACTGGTTGAAAAAATGAAAAATTTTATATTCTTTATTAATCTCTCTCTTTATTTAACAATCTTACTCTTCATTTAACAATCTCGCTATACTTTACTGTGGGTGATGTAAATTATTTATTCTCATTTACCGTATTAGATCTGTATACATACATAAACTTTACTCTCCTGACTCTAACATTCATCACTTCAATTATCATGACACCCATCTCTATCAAAATATCTATCAAAACACTCTAAACCCCAACTTATCATTGAACACAAATCGCTACCTTCTCTCTATATATGTATATAACATATTCTCTAACCCTTTGTACATAGGATGTGTGTTTCCCCACCCCCAAAAAACTCAATTCCCTTATCTGGCGGCACGGATTCTACCTAAGGCAGCCCCTCCTTACTAAAATCGATACCAATTCCCGTCCCAACATATTTTGTTGTGAACTCCTACATGACACTACCCCCTAATACAAAATTGCCATCCCCAAAAATCTCAATCTCATTGCCTCACTACAAATACAACAAAATAGCCTCATTAATTATAAACAACAATATATATCACTCAAAATCTACATAAAGTCTCCATTACCACTGTGTCAACATTAATGCTTCACAAAACTACATCATTTCAAAACAATATTACATTATTTTCATCTCCACTATTTCAAATTCAACTTTGATTTTAACTTGGACAGATATATGTGTCCCATGAAATATTCATCACCCAAAGACTATCTTTTGTTAACTTGCATAAATTATTGTTATTTTATTTCTCATTTTATCAAATTCTTTTTTCATTACTTCAAAACACCTGTAATACATCAAACATTACATTGAACATCAATTACTTAAAACATTTCTAAATAATATACCAGTGACATGTTATTGCTGATCAGCTGATATCCTACTAACACAATGAAAATGCATCTCAAAATTGAACAACTTATAGTAAATATATATATATATATTTATTTATCATTATTTCTCACCTACTGGTTTCCCTTTTTCTCTGATTCTGATAGTTCATATTGGACCGCCTGCCAGACGTTTACTTTCTGACTTAGTTTAAAATATACATACATAATGAAAACACATTTTATCAACAACTATATCTAACACACAACAATAAAATGATACCTTTAAAATCATAGTATGAACACCTTATATTGAAAATATGAGCATCTGGTTATTTGAGCAGAGTGCAAACATTTTTTATTGGATCAAACTTTGAATGAGCAAAAAATTTCTTTATGTTATAAAATTTAAGTTCGTGACTCGTTTGAGTCACCTCCCAGCCACACACACTATTTCAGATTATGGTGGGCTGTGGCGCCCATTCGCTTCCACAGAGACTGTATATTTTGGAGCAGGGTTTACCTCTCCGTGTCTCTGCTTCCGCTATTAAGTTTTAAACATAGTGAACATCATCATGTTCTTGTTATAAAATGATACACCCTTAAAACGGTTCTACCACCTGTCTTGCTACCCCACGGCGGGCAGAGTGGCAGCCGCTGTTCCATAGTTCCGGGAGATTTCCTCTAATTGTCACCCCCCAATGAATTTCAAATCTGTACCAATTTCAAGTCAGCTATGGTCAAGGGACTTGGTATGACCATAGCTGGCCGCTAGCCCAAACCACGGTTAGTGCTGGTAAGACAGTAACCGCCCGAAAAGTCGAGGAAATCTAAACTTCATTTGACTGCCTGTTATACATCAATACTATTATGTGCGACACGGTCATTTAGTAATGTGTGTAAAATTTTTACTTTACACGGATAAGGTGTGCCGCACATTTATCGCCATTTTGGCCTCCGATGGAGGTAACACTCACTGTTACCCCCAACCCATTTCGCTACTTGCGAGAGCACAGGCCACCCCCACAATAGCCACTTATTAGCTAATTAATTAATTTACAATTGAAAACTAATTAAAATTTTTGTCTACATTATCATATAATATTTGCATCAATAATCACTTCCTTCATTCATAACTTTTTTACCATTCGACTTTCTTAAAATTTTCAAAATTTATTATTCATAATGAAGATATCTCATTCAGTTATTATTAAAAAATCTTTTAATTATTTATTAAACACAATGGTTGCATTAAAATCTCACTATTGCATTAACACCTCAATCACACCTGTAAACATTTTTATTATACATGATTATCAAATGTTTTCTACTTACAATCCATTTAGCATGATATACACCCAAAACATAATCACCATCATCTCTAAAACATTTCACAAACTTTATTAATTTAAATTACATAATTTATCATTCATTACCAAATTTCCCACTCTCATGACATAAATTCATTAAAAAAATTTAATTAATTAACATTCACACAATGAAAATGCATCTCAAAATTGAACAACTTATAGTAAATATATATATATTTATTTATCATTATTTCTCACCTACTGGTTTCCCTTTTTCTCTGATTCTGATAGTTCATATTGGACCGCCTGCCATTTTAATAAATTCATTAAAAAAATTTAATTAATTAACATTCAAATAAGCACTCAAAACATTTAACATGTATCAAATTGTTTTAATTAAATTAATTACCAAAAATATAAATTATATATTTATCGAAACCATTACCATTAATCAATTACTGTTTTCAAAATTAATTCTAATATTTATTTAACTTGCAAAATTTTGGTATTATTATTATTATCGCAACATTTTTTTAATACATATACACATTATTTACCTAACGTTTCATAATACATACAAATGAATTCACTATATTATTTACAAACTCTTGCTACTAATTGTTCAGTTTTTCCCGCACTTCGTTTGTCCAGGTTTGCCATGTCAGAACCATTAAAACAAAATATTTATACTGTCTTTTATTGTTTTAATAGTTTAACCTCCAACGTTCCAAATCAACCTTGGTTCTACATAACATCGTTCAATTGTATTACCACACAAATGACTGTTTTGTGTGTAGTAACCAGAAAAACTAACTTCAATCAACTTATTCAAAAACTCATTAAACCAGTCTACGTTAGGTATTTTTGTCAAGTCTCCATCATTAAATTCATTAACTATTGGGTTAATCATTTTTATTAAATCATTGTGATCATTATCATTCACATATACTTCTAAACTTTCCTTCCATTCATCATACTTTCTATTTAAGTTATATATTTCTGTTTCTTTACAAACATACAATTCTCCCCCTATATCTCTCTCATCATAACCCCAAATCACACTCTCAAAAGTATTACAGACAGAGGGTATAAATTCAATTAAATCTTTCCTGACTTCTCCAGGAAAAACAAAAAACTTCAAAAAACAATTATTTGTAGCACACTTGTCTACACAATATATACGTGAAGGTCTTCCTTCACCCCCCATTCTACCTCGTAAACAATTTACCCTCTGTTTCATATCTATAATATAACTCTCTCTCCACTCTCTCTCTAACTCATTAACACACATTAACATTTCATTATCACTTTTTACAAACTCCTCAGTACTCTCAGATATTACATTTCCAATGACCTTATTATCATTATTATCAACATCATTATTATTTATTAATTCATTACCTAATACAACATTGTCATTACAACTTTCGTTTGTATTATTCTTACTCTGTTCTACTTTATTCGAACTATTTCTTGTCATTTCATCGGCATTTTCAAGACATACATTCTTGTCTTGTATACTATTTATTAACTCGTCAAATTTTACATTTATATTCTGCTGTAACCACATATTCTGGTCTTTAATTGCTTTAAAATTAATCTCGTTTTGAATATTTTGCTGTTCGCATTTTATTTTCTGTTCATTAAAATCATTAGTTAATTGGTCTAATTTATTGTTAAAATCACTTTTCATCTTATTTAAAATTATATCGTTATCATCAAAACGACTATTTATGTCGCTATTCATTACATTAAATTTGGTCTCAAAATTACTATTCATTCTCTCGAATTGACTGAGCATAACACTCATTATATCTGTTTCCTCTGATTGTTTATTTTTTTTAGCTGAAACTGGGGTCAACTGAACGCCACATTGACCATGGACTCATCTGAACGAGATCACTGGACTTCTCCGTAAGAGATCCCAACACCAAGAAATCGAGCAGACTCGTACCACAGTCCACCTCGCCTTCTAACATGCTACCCCCCAAATATCCTCAATCCCTGGCTTAAATCATGCCAGATCCTCCACCGATATGGTTCCCCTTTTATGCAAGCTGGGCTGTTTTTAGCAGATACTGGGCTCACACACACTCACCTTTCATGTTGACATACACATAGTAAAATAAAAAAATTTTTTTTTTAAATTTATAAAAAATTTAAAAAATTCAAAATATTATTTTATCAAAAAAAATTCTCTTCCTCGTTTTTCTGTTTTTCTTATTTCAAATGACTTAACTTAGACATTCCTACTAATCAAAAGATATCCTTAATCTAACAAATAATCACTTATAGCCTAACAGTACAATGCAATATAATCAATCAATGACAACAAACAGGTTACGTACACACATAATAAAATAATCATTACTCAAAAATATTCAAATGCTGGCAGGCGAAAAATCAAGATTTCTTTTTTTTTTTTTTTCAAAAAATTAAAATTTCCAAAAATTTGAAAATTAAAAAAAAATTTAAATTTATTTAAATGTTTTCTTCATATGCAGAATTATTTAAATATTGGTTTGAATTAATGAAACAAACAAATTAAAATTGACTTCCTACTATACAAGCTTAGTAGGTGTATGACCTCATCAGCTGATCGAAACTAGGTCAAGTCCAAAACCCTTGACCTACATACGTTATGTACCTCCCATCCGAAAATACCTACAATATCTGTAACAATCTGATTTGAAACACAAAACCATAATAAAATAAAATATTTACCATAAACAAAATATTATTATAAATAATAATCAAATTGACATTTGCATAATTTAAAATAAACAATTCTTAACTTGACATTATTTGAACATTCTACCAAAATTCTGTCACTGGTTGAAAAAATGAAAAATTTTATATTCTTTATTAATCTCTCTCTTTATTTAACAATCTTACTCTTCATTTAACAATCTCGCTATACTTTACTGTGGGTGATGTAAATTATTTATTCTCATTTACCGTATTAGATCTGTATACATACATAAACTTTACTCTCCTGACTCTAACATTCATCACTTCAATTATCATGACACCCATCTCTATCAAAATATCTATCAAAACACTCTAAACCCCAACTTATCATTGAACACAAATCGCTACCTTCTCTCTATATATGTATATAACATATTCTCTAACCCTTTGTACATAGGATGTGTGTTTCCCCACCCCCAAAAAACTCAATTCCCTTATCTGGCGGCACGGATTCTACCTAAGGCAGCCCCTCCTTACTAAAATCGATACCAATTCCCGTCCCAACATATTTTGTTGTGAACTCCTACATGACACTACCCCCTAATACAAAATTGCCATCCCCAAAAATCTCAATCTCATTGCCTCACTACAAATACAACAAAATAGCCTCATTAATTATAAACAACAATATATATCACTCAAAATCTACATAAAGTCTCCATTACCACTGTGTCAACATTAATGCTTCACAAAACTACATCATTTCAAAACAATATTACATTATTTTCATCTCCACTATTTCAAATTCAACTTTGATTTTAACTTGGACAGATATATGTGTCCCATGAAATATTCATCACCCAAAGACTATCTTTTGTTAACTTGCATAAATTATTGTTATTTTATTTCTCATTTTATCAAATTCTTTTTTCATTACTTCAAAACACCTGTAATACATCAAACATTACATTGAACATCAATTACTTAAAACATTTCTAAATAATATACCAGTGACATGTTATTGCTGATCAGCTGATATCCTACTAACACAATGAAAATGCATCTCAAAATTGAACAACTTATAGTAAATATATATATATATATTTATTTATCATTATTTCTCACCTACTGGTTTCCCTTTTTCTCTGATTCTGATAGTTCATATTGGACCGCCTGCCAGACGTTTACTTTCTGACTTAGTTTAAAATATACATACATAATGAAAACACATTTTATCAACAACTATATCTAACACACAACAATAAAATGATACCTTTAAAATCATAGTATGAACACCTTATATTGAAAATATGAGCATCTGGTTATTTGAGCAGAGTGCAAACATTTTTTATTGGATCAAACTTTGAATGAGCAAAAAATTTCTTTATGTTATAAAATTTAAGTTCGTGACTCGTTTGAGTCACCTCCCAGCCACACACACTATTTCAGATTATGGTGGGCTGTGGCGCCCATTCGCTTCCACAGAGACTGTATATTTTGGAGCAGGGTTTACCTCTCCGTGTCTCTGCTTCCGCTATTAAGTTTTAAACATAGTGAACATCATCATGTTCTTGTTATAAAATGATACACCCTTAAAACGGTTCTACCACCTGTCTTGCTACCCCACGGCGGGCAGAGTGGCAGCCGCTGTTCCATAGTTCCGGGAGATTTCCTCTAATTGTCACCCCCCAATGAATTTCAAATCTGTACCAATTTCAAGTCAGCTATGGTCAAGGGACTTGGTATGACCATAGCTGGCCGCTAGCCCAAACCACGGTTAGTGCTGGTAAGACAGTAACCGCCCGAAAAGTCGAGGAAATCTAAACTTCATTTGACTGCCTGTTATACATCAATACTATTATGTGCGACACGGTCATTTAGTAATGTGTGTAAAATTTTTACTTTACACGGATAAGGTGTGCCGCACATTTATCGCCATTTTGGCCTCCGATGGAGGTAACACTCACTGTTACCCCCAACCCATTTCGCTACTTGCGAGAGCACAGGCCACCCCCACAATAGCCACTTATTAGCTAATTAATTAATTTACAATTGAAAACTAATTAAAATTTTTGTCTACATTATCATATAATATTTGCATCAATAATCACTTCCTTCATTCATAACTTTTTTACCATTCGACTTTCTTAAAATTTTCAAAATTTATTATTCATAATGAAGATATCTCATTCAGTTATTATTAAAAAATCTTTTAATTATTTATTAAACACAATGGTTGCATTAAAATCTCACTATTGCATTAACACCTCAATCACACCTGTAAACATTTTTATTATACATGATTATCAAATGTTTTCTACTTACAATCCATTTAGCATGATATACACCCAAAACATAATCACCATCATCTCTAAAACATTTCACAAACTTTATTAATTTAAATTACATAATTTATCATTCATTACCAAATTTCCCACTCTCATGACATAAATTCATTAAAAAAATTTAATTAATTAACATTCACACAATGAAAATGCATCTCAAAATTGAACAACTTATAGTAAATATATATATATTTATTTATCATTATTTCTCACCTACTGGTTTCCCTTTTTCTCTGATTCTGATAGTTCATATTGGACCGCCTGCCATTTTAATAAATTCATTAAAAAAATTTAATTAATTAACATTCAAATAAGCACTCAAAACATTTAACATGTATCAAATTGTTTTAATTAAATTAATTACCAAAAATATAAATTATATATTTATCGAAACCATTACCATTAATCAATTACTGTTTTCAAAATTAATTCTAATATTTATTTAACTTGCAAAATTTTGGTATTATTATTATTATCGCAACATTTTTTTAATACATATACACATTATTTACCTAACGTTTCATAATACATACAAATGAATTCACTATATTATTTACAAACTCTTGCTATTAATTGTTCAGTTTTTTCCGCACTTCGTTTGTCCAGGTTTGCCATGTCAGAACCATTAAAACAAAATATTTATACTGTCTTTTATTGTTTTAATAGTTTAACCTCCAACGTTCCAAATCAACCTTGGTTCTACATAACATCGTTCAATTGTATTACCACACAAATGACTGTTTTGTGTGTAGTAACCAGAAAAACTAACTTCAATCAACTTATTCAAAAACTCATTAAACCAGTCTACGTTAGGTATTTTTGTCAAGTCTCCATCATTAAATTCATTAACTATTGGGTTAATCATTTTTATTAAATCATTGTGATCATTATCATTCACATATACTTCTAAACTTTCCTTCCATTCATCATACTTTCTATTTAAGTTATATATTTCTGTTTCTTTACAAACATACAATTCTCCCCCTATATCTCTCTCATCATAACCCCAAATCACACTCTCAAAAGTATTACAGACAGAGGGTATAAATTCAATTAAATCTTTCCTGACTTCTCCAGGAAAAACAAAAAACTTCAAAAAACAATTATTTGTAGCACACTTGTCTACACAATATATACGTGAAGGTCTTCCTTCACCCCCCATTCTACCTCGTAAACAATTTACCCTCTGTTTCATATCTATAATATAACTCTCTCTCCACTCTCTCTCTAACTCATTAACACACATTAACATTTCATTATCACTTTTTACAAACTCCTCAGTACTCTCAGATATTACATTTCCAATGACCTTATTATCATTATTATCAACATCATTATTATTTATTAATTCATTACCTAATACAACATTGTCATTACAACTTTCGTTTGTATTATTCTTACTCTGTTCTACTTTATTCGAACTATTTCTTGTCATTTCATCGGCATTTTCAAGACATACATTCTTGTCTTGTATACTATTTATTAACTCGTCAAATTTTACATTTATATTCTGCTGTAACCACATATTCTGGTCTTTAATTGCTTTAAAATTAATCTCGTTTTGAATATTTTGCTGTTCGCATTTTATTTTCTGTTCATTAAAATCATTAGTTAATTGGTCTAATTTATTGTTAAAATCACTTTTCATCTTATTTAAAATTATATCGTTATCATCAAAACGACTATTTATGTCGCTATTCATTACATTAAATTTGGTCTCAAAATTACTATTCATTCTCTCGAATTGACTGAGCATAACACTCATTATATCTGTTTCCTCTGATTGTTTATTTTTTTTAGCTGAAACTGGGGTCAACTGAACGCCACATTGACCATGGACTCATCTGAACGAGATCACTGGACTTCTCCGTAAGAGATCCCAACACCAAGAAATCGAGCAGACTCGTACCACAGTCCACCTCGCCTTCTAACATGCTACCCCCCAAATATCCTCAATCCCTGGCTTAAATCATGCCAGATCCTCCACCGATATGGTTCCCCTTTTATGCAAGCTGGGCTGTTTTTAGCAGATACTGGGCTCACACACACTCACCTTTCATGTTGACATACACATAGTAAAATAAAAAAATTTTTTTTTTAAATTTATAAAAAATTTAAAAAATTCAAAATATTATTTTATCAAAAAAAATTCTCTTCCTCGTTTTTCTGTTTTTCTTATTTCAAATGACTTAACTTAGACATTCCTACTAATCAAAAGATATCCTTAATCTAACAAATAATCACTTATAGCCTAACAGTACAATGCAATATAATCAATCAATGACAACAAACAGGTTACGTACACACATAATAAAATAATCATTACTCAAAAATATTCAAATGCTGGCAGGCGAAAAATCAAGATTTCTTTTTTTTTTTTTTTCAAAAAATTAAAATTTCCAAAAATTTGAAAATTAAAAAAAAATTTAAATTTATTTAAATGTTTTCTTCATATGCAGAATTATTTAAATATTGGTTTGAATTAATGAAACAAACAAATTAAAATTGACTTCCTACTATACAAGCTTAGTAGGTGTATGACCTCATCAGCTGATCGAAACTAGGTCAAGTCCAAAACCCTTGACCTACATACGTTATGTACCTCCCATCCGAAAATACCTACAATATCTGTAACAATCTGATTTGAAACACAAAACCATAATAAAATAAAATATTTACCATAAACAAAATATTATTATAAATAATAATCAAATTGACATTTGCATAATTTAAAATAAACAATTCTTAACTTGACATTATTTGAACATTCTACCAAAATTCTGTCACTGGTTGAAAAAATGAAAAATTTTATATTCTTTATTAATCTCTCTCTTTATTTAACAATCTTACTCTTCATTTAACAATCTCGCTATACTTTACTGTGGGTGATGTAAATTATTTATTCTCATTTACCGTATTAGATCTGTATACATACATAAACTTTACTCTCCTGACTCTAACATTCATCACTTCAATTATCATGACACCCATCTCTATCAAAATATCTATCAAAACACTCTAAACCCCAACTTATCATTGAACACAAATCGCTACCTTCTCTCTATATATGTATATAACATATTCTCTAACCCTTTGTACATAGGATGTGTGTTTCCCCACCCCCAAAAAACTCAATTCCCTTATCTGGCGGCACGGATTCTACCTAAGGCAGCCCCTCCTTACTAAAATCGATACCAATTCCCGTCCCAACATATTTTGTTGTGAACTCCTACATGACACTACCCCCTAATACAAAATTGCCATCCCCAAAAATCTCAATCTCATTGCCTCACTACAAATACAACAAAATAGCCTCATTAATTATAAACAACAATATATATCACTCAAAATCTACATAAAGTCTCCATTACCACTGTGTCAACATTAATGCTTCACAAAACTACATCATTTCAAAACAATATTACATTATTTTCATCTCCACTATTTCAAATTCAACTTTGATTTTAACTTGGACAGATATATGTGTCCCATGAAATATTCATCACCCAAAGACTATCTTTTGTTAACTTGCATAAATTATTGTTATTTTATTTCTCATTTTATCAAATTCTTTTTTCATTACTTCAAAACACCTGTAATACATCAAACATTACATTGAACATCAATTACTTAAAACATTTCTAAATAATATACCAGTGACATGTTATTGCTGATCAGCTGATATCCTACTAACACAATGAAAATGCATCTCAAAATTGAACAACTTATAGTAAATATATATATATTTATTTATCATTATTTCTCACCTACTGGTTTCCCTTTTTCTCTGATTCTGATAGTTCATATTGGACCGCCTGCCAGACGTTTACTTTCTGACTTAGTTTAAAATATACATACATAATGAAAACACATTTTATCAACAACTATATCTAACACACAACAATAAAATGATACCTTTAAAATCATAGTATGAACACCTTATATTGAAAATATGAGCATCTGGTTATTTGAGCAGAGTGCAAACATTTTTTATTGGATCAAACTTTGAATGAGCAAAAAATTTCTTTATGTTATAAAATTTAAGTTCGTGACTCGTTTGAGTCACCTCCCAGCCACACACACTATTTCAGATTATGGTGGGCTGTGGCGCCCATTCGCTTCCACAGAGACTGTATATTTTGGAGCAGGGTTTACCTCTCCGTGTCTCTGCTTCCGCTATTAAGTTTTAAACATAGTGAACATCATCATGTTCTTGTTATAAAATGATACACCCTTAAAACGGTTCTACCACCTGTCTTGCTACCCCACGGCGGGCAGAGTGGCAGCCGCTGTTCCATAGTTCCGGGAGATTTCCTCTAATTGTCACCCCCCAATGAATTTCAAATCTGTACCAATTTCAAGTCAGCTATGGTCAAGGGACTTGGTATGACCATAGCTGGCCGCTAGCCCAAACCACGGTTAGTGCTGGTAAGACAGTAACCGCCCGAAAAGTCGAGGAAATCTAAACTTCATTTGACTGCCTGTTATACATCAATACTATTATGTGCGACACGGTCATTTAGTAATGTGTGTAAAATTTTTACTTTACACGGATAAGGTGTGCCGCACATTTATCGCCATTTTGGCCTCCGATGGAGGTAACACTCACTGTTACCCCCAACCCATTTCGCTACTTGCGAGAGCACAGGCCACCCCCACAATAGCCACTTATTAGCTAATTAATTAATTTACAATTGAAAACTAATTAAAATTTTTGTCTACATTATCATATAATATTTGCATCAATAATCACTTCCTTCATTCATAACTTTTTTACCATTCGACTTTCTTAAAATTTTCAAAATTTATTATTCATAATGAAGATATCTCATTCAGTTATTATTAAAAAATCTTTTAATTATTTATTAAACACAATGGTTGCATTAAAATCTCACTATTGCATTAACACCTCAATCACACCTGTAAACATTTTTATTATACATGATTATCAAATGTTTTCTACTTACAATCCATTTAGCATGATATACACCCAAAACATAATCACCATCATCTCTAAAACATTTCACAAACTTTATTAATTTAAATTACATAATTTATCATTCATTACCAAATTTCCCACTCTCATGACATAAATTCATTAAAAAAATTTAATTAATTAACATTCACACAATGAAAATGCATCTCAAAATTGAACAACTTATAGTAAATATATATATATTTATTTATCATTATTTCTCACCTACTGGTTTCCCTTTTTCTCTGATTCTGATAGTTCATATTGGACCGCCTGCCATTTTAATAAATTCATTAAAAAAATTTAATTAATTAACATTCAAATAAGCACTCAAAACATTTAACATGTATCAAATTGTTTTAATTAAATTAATTACCAAAAATATAAATTATATATTTATCGAAACCATTACCATTAATCAATTACTGTTTTCAAAATTAATTCTAATATTTATTTAACTTGCAAAATTTTGGTATTATTATTATTATCGCAACATTTTTTTAATACATATACACATTATTTACCTAACGTTTCATAATACATACAAATGAATTCACTATATTATTTACAAACTCTTGCTATTAATTGTTCAGTTTTTTCCGCACTTCGTTTGTCCAGGTTTGCCATGTCAGAACCATTAAAACAAAATATTTATACTGTCTTTTATTGTTTTAATAGTTTAACCTCCAACGTTCCAAATCAACCTTGGTTCTACATAACATCGTTCAATTGTATTACCACACAAATGACTGTTTTGTGTGTAGTAACCAGAAAAACTAACTTCAATCAACTTATTCAAAAACTCATTAAACCAGTCTACGTTAGGTATTTTTGTCAAGTCTCCATCATTAAATTCATTAACTATTGGGTTAATCATTTTTATTAAATCATTGTGATCATTATCATTCACATATACTTCTAAACTTTCCTTCCATTCATCATACTTTCTATTTAAGTTATATATTTCTGTTTCTTTACAAACATACAATTCTCCCCCTATATCTCTCTCATCATAACCCCAAATCACACTCTCAAAAGTATTACAGACAGAGGGTATAAATTCAATTAAATCTTTCCTGACTTCTCCAGGAAAAACAAAAAACTTCAAAAAACAATTATTTGTAGCACACTTGTCTACACAATATATACGTGAAGGTCTTCCTTCACCCCCCATTCTACCTCGTAAACAATTTACCCTCTGTTTCATATCTATAATATAACTCTCTCTCCACTCTCTCTCTAACTCATTAACACACATTAACATTTCATTATCACTTTTTACAAACTCCTCAGTACTCTCAGATATTACATTTCCAATGACCTTATTATCATTATTGTCAACATCATTATTATTTATTAATTCATTACCTAATACAACATTGTCATTACAACTTTCGTTTGTATTATTCTTACTCTGTTCTACTTTATTCGAACTATTTCTTGTCATTTCATCGGCATTTTCAAGACATACATTCTTGTCTTGTATACTATTTATTAACTCGTCAAATTTTACATTTATATTCTGCTGTAACCGCATATTCTGGTCTTTAATTGCTTTAAAATTAATCTCGTTTTGAATATTTTGCTGTTCGCATTTTATTTTCTGTTCATTAAAATCATTAGTTAATTGGTCTAATTTATTGTTAAAATCACTTTTCATCTTATTTAAAATTATATCGTTATCATCAAAACGACTATTTATGTCGCTATTCATTACATTAAATTTGGTCTCAAAATTACTATTCATTCTCTCGAATTGACTGAGCATAACACTCATTATATCTGTTTCCTCTGATTGTTTATTTTTTTTAGCTGAAACTGGGGTCAACTGAACCCCAGAGTCAACATCTGTTTCGCTTAGTTGTGCTTGAGCCACAATCGGAGTTGAATGAACAATTATATTTCCGCCGACAGCTGTTTCTGTAACCTCGCCCAGCTCTCCCCTCAGCATAACACTTTCATCCAACGATTGCGACTCAGGTCACTTTCACTCATAATTGAATCTATTATTATATTTTTCTCTGTGTTCACAGACATTTTTATTTAATCTATTTTGTCTTACGTAACAACTACCAATGATTAGTCTTTTTTCAAAACTGATATTACAACATACATAAAATCACCCTTTTATCATAATTACGTAAGTTTACATCACTACAATTTTGCTTTCGCAACCGTACTCCGTTCAATGTACTGTCAAATGTAGGCCGGTGCAATAACCTTTTTGTTATATTACATCCTGGTCACGCGGTACCAATTGTAACTCTTAATCTTGAGTAATATTTATATTTTATTCAAATTCAATCTCCCACTTACCTTTTGTCTATAATCTGGCCGGATCGTGTAGTGGAGGTAAACCCATTTCGTTCGACGAACTCTGACAGCACATAAAACGAACTAAGGTTTTGAAAGAAACTAACTCTCAATTTTTTGGAAGAGAAATCATTTTTGTTTATTAATCAGAAATATTGAATCTATCAGTTTTCCATTTATAAAATTTCCAATTTCATATTTATAGGTTTACATGTTTTAGAAATTGTGTAACTCCTACAGCTTACGTACTATGATTAACTTCTACTACTTACGTACTTTAAAATAGCCCAGCCTGCTCATTCACTACTCACATTCTTAACACCCCGTATTAATACAAAAACCCATTTTTATGTAAAATAAACGACAAGTCTTTATTAGGTAACATTACGTATGTGGCGTCGTACTACCCGACCACATGTTGCGTTCACCACAGTCTTTCATACTCCGGATTTTTATAAGCTGGTAGCATTTAATCAAGTTCAATAATTATTCATCGTCACTAGATGCACTGTAATCTGTGTTTTGGAGACTCACATAATTATTTTGTCGGCCGACTTATGAAAAAATATGAAATTTTGCCCGGGCACAAAACTGATAGCAGCCACGCGCGGCGTAGGTTGTTAGTCGACTGGGAACTGGTATAATTAATAATGAATAATTATTGAACTTGATTAAATGCTACCAGCTTATAAAAATCCGGAGTATGAAAGACTGTGGTGAACGCAACACGTGGTCGGGTAGTACGACGCCACATACGTAATGTTACCTAATAAAGACTTGTCATTTATTTTACATAAAAATGGGTTTTTGTATTAATACGGGGTGTTAAGAATGTGAGAAGTGAATGAGCAGGCTGGGCTATTTTAAAGTACGTAAGTAGTAGAAGTTAAGCATAGTACGTAAGCTGTAGGAGTTACACAATTTCTAAAACATGTAAACCTATAAATATGAAATTGGAAATTTTATAAATGGAAAACTGATAGATTCAATATTTCTGATTAATAAACAAAAATGATTTCTCTTCCAAAAAATTGAGAGTTAGTTTCTTTCAAAACCTTAGTTCGTTTTATGTGCTGTCAGAGTTCGTCGAACGAAATGGGTTTACCTCCACTACACGATCCAGCCAGATTATAGACAAAAGGTAAGTGGGAGATTGAATTTGAATAAAATATAAATATTACTCAAGATTAAGAGTTACAATTGGTACCGCGTGACCAGGATGTAATATAACAAAAAGGTTATTGCACCGGCCTACATTTGACAGTACATTGAACGGAGTACGGTTGCGAAAGCAAAATTGTAGTGATGTAAACTTACGTAATTATGATAAAAGGGTGATTTTATGTATGTTGTAATATCAGTTTTGAAAAAAGACTAATCATTGGTAGTTGTTACGTAAGACAAAATAGATTAAATAAAAATGTCTGTGAACACAGAGAAAAATATAATAATAGATTCAATTATGAGTGAAAGTGACCTGGAGTCGCAATCGTTGGATGAAAGTGGTATGCTGAGGGGAGAGCTGGGCGAGGTTACAGAAACAGCTGTCGGCGGAAATATAATCGTTCATTCAACTCTGATTGTGGCTCAAGCACAACTAAGCGAAACAGATGTTGACTCTGGGGTTCAGTTGACCCCAGTTTCAGCTAAAAAAAATAAACAATCAGAGGAAACAGATATAATGAGTGTTATGCTCAGTCAATTCGAGAGAATGAATAGTAATTTTGAGACCAAATTTAATGTAATGAATAGCGACATAAATAGTCGTTTTGATGATAACGATATAATTTTAAATAAGATGAAAAGTGATTTTAACAATAAATTAGACCAATTAACTAATGATTTTAATGAACAGAAAATAAAATGCGAACAGCAAAATATTCAAAACGAGATTAATTTTAAAGCAATTAAAGACCAGAATATGTGGTTACAGCAGAATATAAATGTAAAATTTGACGAGTTAATAAATAGTATACAAGACAAGAATGTATGTCTTGAAAATGCCGATGAAATGACAAGAAATAGTTCGAATAAAGTAGAACAGAGTAAGAATAATACAAACGAAAGTTGTAATGACAATGTTGTATTAGGTAATGAATTAATAAATAATAATGATGTTGATAATAATGATAATAAGGTCATTGAAAATGTAATATCGGAGAGAACTGAGGAGTTTGTAAAAAGTGATAATGAAATGTTAATGTGTGTTAATGAGTTAGAGAGAGAGTGGAGAGAGAGTTATATTATAGATATGAAACAGAGGGTAAATTGTTTACGAGGTAGAATGGGGGGTGAAGGAAGACCTTCACGTATATATTGTGTAGACAAGTGTGCTACAAATAATTGTTTTTTGAAGTTTTTTGTTTTTCCTGGAGAAGTCAGGAAAGATTTAATTGAATTTATACCCTCTGTCTGTAATACTTTTGAGAGTGTGATTTGGGGTTATGATGAGAGAGATATAGGGGGAGAATTGTATGTTTGTAAAGAAACAGAAATATATAACTTAAATAGAAAGTATGATGAATGGAAGGAAAGTTTAGAAGTATATGTGAATGATAATGATCACAATGATTTAATAAAAATGATTAACCCAATAGTTAATGAATTTAATGATGGAGACTTGACAAAAATACCTAACGTAGACTGGTTTAATGAGTTTTTGAATAAGTTGATTGAAGTTAGTTTTTCTGGTTACTACACACAAAACAGTCATTTGTGTGGTAATACAATTGAACGATGTTATGTAGAACCAAGGTTGATTTGGAACGTTGGAGGTTAAACTATTAAAACAATAAAAGACAGTATAAATATTTTGTTTTAATGGTTCTGACATGGCAAACCTGGACAAACGAAGTGCGGAAAAAACTGAACAATTAATAGCAAGAGTTTGTAAATAATATAGTGAATTCATTTGTATGTATTATGAAACGTTAGGTAAATAATGTGTATATGTATTAAAAAAATGTTGCGATAATAATAATAATACCAAAATTTTGCAAGTTAAATAAATATTAGAATTAATTTTGAAAACAGTAATTGATTAATGGTAATGGTTTCGATAACTATATAATTTATATTTTTGGTAATTAATTTAATTAAAACAATTTGATACATGTTAAATGTTTTGAGTGCTTATTTGAATGTTAATTAATTACATTTTTTTAATGAATTTAATTTATGTCATGAGAGTGGGAAATTTGGTAATGAATGATAAATTATGTAATTTAAATTAATAAAGTTTGTGAAATGTTTTAGAGATGATGGTGATTATGTTTTGGGTGTATATCATGCTAAATGGATTGTAAGTAGAAAACATTTGATAATCATGTATAATAAAAATGTTTACAGGTGTGATTGAGGTGTTAATGCAATAGTGAGATTTTAATGCAACCATTGTGTTTAATAAATAATTAAAAGATTTTTTAATAATAACTGAATGAGATATCTTCATTATGAATAATAAATTTTGAAAATTTTAAGAAAGTCGAATGGTAAAAAAGTTATGAATGAAGGAAGTGATTATTGATGCAAATATTATATGATAATGTAGACAAAAATTTTAATTAGTTTTCAATTGTAAATTAATTAATTAGCTAATAAGTGGCTATTGTGGGGGTGGCCTGTGCTCTCGCAAGTAGCGAAATGGGTTGGGGGTAACAGTGAGTGTTACCTCCATCGGAGGCCAAAATGGCGATAAATGTGCGGCACACCTTATCCGTGTAAAGTAAAAATTTTACACACATTACTAAATGACCGTGTCGCACATAATAGTATTGATGTATAACAGGCAGTCAAATGAAGTTTAGATTTCCTCGACTTTTCGGGCGGTTACTGTCTTACCAGCACTAACCGTGGTTTTGGCTAGCGGCCAGCTATGGTCATACCAAGTCCCTTGACCATAGCTGACTTGAAATTGGTACAGATTTGAAATTCATTGGGGGGTGACAATTAGAGGAAATCTCCCGGAACTATGGAACAGCGGCTGCCACTCTGCCCGCCGTGGGGTAGCAAGACAGGTGGTAGAACCGTTTTAAGGGTGTATCATTTTATAACAAGAACATGATGATGTTCACTATGTTTAAAACTTAATAGCGGAAGCAGAGACACGGAGAGGTAAACCCTGCTCCAAAATATACAGTCTCTGTGGAAGCGAATGGGCGCCACAGTCCACCATAATCTGAAATAGTGTGTGTGGCTGGGAGGTGACTCAAACGAGTCACGAACTTAAATTTTATAACATAAAGAAATTTTTTGCTCATTCAAAGTTTGATCCAATAAAAAATGTTTGCACTCTGCTCAAATAACCAGATGCTCATATTTTCAATATAAGGTGTTCATACTATGATTTTAAAGGTATCATTTTATTGTTGTGTGTTAGATATAGTTGTTGATAAAATGTGTTTTCATTATGTATGTATATTTTAAACTAAGTCAGAAAGTAAACGTCTGGCAGGCGGTCCAATATGAACTATCAGAATCAGAGAAAAAGGGAAACCAGTAGGTGAGAAATAATGATAAATAAATATATATATATTTACTATAAGTTGTTCAATTTTGAGATGCATTTTCATTGTGTTAGTAGGATATCAGCTGATCAGCAATAACATGTCACTGGTATATTATTTAGAAATGTTTTAAGTAATTGATGTTCAATGTAATGTTTGATGTATTACAGGTGTTTTGAAGTAATGAAAAAAGAATTTGATAAAATGAGAAATAAAATAACAATAATTTATGCAAGTTAACAAAAGATAGTCTTTGGGTGATGAATATTTCATGGGACACATATATCTGTCCAAGTTAAAATCAAAGTTGAATTTGAAATAGTGGAGATGAAAATAATGTAATATTGTTTTGAAATGATGTAGTTTTGTGAAGCATTAATGTTGACACAGTGGTAATGGAGACTTTATGTAGATTTTGAGTGATATATATTGTTGTTTATAATTAATGAGGCTATTTTGTTGTATTTGTAGTGAGGCAATGAGATTGAGATTTTTGGGGACGGCAATTTTGTATTAGGGGGTAGTGTCATGTAGGAGTTCACAACAAAATATGTTGGGACGGGAATTGGTATCGATTTTAGTAAGGAGGGGCCGCCTTAGGTAGAATCCGGGCCGCCAGATAAGGGAATTGAGTTTTTTGGGGGTGGGGAAATACACATCCTATGTGCAAAGGGTTAGAGAATATGTTATATACATATATAGAGAGAAGGTAGCGATTTGTGTTCAATGATAAGTTGGGGTTTAGAGTGTTTTGATAGATATTTTGATAGAGATGGGTGTCATGATAATTGAAGTGATTAATGTTAGAGTCAGGAGAGTAAAGTTTATGTATGTATACAGATCTAATACGGTAAATGAGAATAAATAATTTACATCACCCACAGTAAAGTATAGCGAGATTGTTAAATGAAGAGTAAGATTGTTAAATAAAGAGAGAGATTAATAAAGAATATAAAATTTTTCATTTTTTCAACCAGTGACAGAATTTTGGTAGAATGTTCAAATAATGTCAAGTTAAGAATTGTTTATTTTAAATTATGCAAATGTCAATTTGATTATTATTTATAATAATATTTTGTTTATGGTAAATATTTTATTTTATTATGGTTTTGTGTTTCAAATCAGATTGTTACAGATATTGTAGGTATTTCGGATGGGAGGTACATAACGTATGTAGGTCAAGGGTTTTGGACTTGACCTAGTTTCGATCAGCTGATGAGGTCATACACCTACTAAGCTTGTATAGTAGGAAGTCAATTTTAATTTGTTTGTTTAATTAATTCAAACCAATATTTAAATAATTCTGCATATGAAGAAAACATTTAAATAAATTTAAATTTTTTTTTTATTTTCAAATTTTTGGAAATTTTAATTAAAAAAAAAAAAAAAAAAGAAATCTTGATTTTTCGCCTGCCAGCATTTGAATATTTTTGAGTAATGATTATTTTATTATGTGTGTATGTAACCTGTTTGTTGTCATTGATTGATTATATTGCATTGTACTGTTAGGCTATAAGTGATTATTTGTTAGATCAAGGATATCTTTTGATTAGTAGGAATGTCTAAGTTAAGTCATTTGAAATAAGAAAAACAGAAAAACGAGGAAGAGAATTTTTTTTGATAAAATAATATTTTGAATTTTTTAAATTTTTTATAAATTTAAAAAAAATTTTTTTATTTTACTATGTGTATGTCAACATGAAAGGTGAGTGTGTGTGAGCCCAGTATCTGCTAAAAACAGCCCAGCTTGCACAAAAGGGGAACCATATCGGTGGAGGATCTGGCATGATTTAAGCCAGGGATTGAGGATATTTGGGGGGTAGCATGTTAGAAGGTGAGGTGGACTGTGGTACGAGTCTGCTCGATTTCTCGGTGTTGGGATCTCTTACGGAGAAGTCCAGTGATCTCGTTCAGATGAGTCCATGGTCACTGAGCCAGGGGGGTCGTGTAAATGAGATTAAGAACCAGGGGGTTGTTGGCACCAGTTCCTCACCGATCCTCTTCGGGGTTTGTCGATGAGATTTCTTCTGTCGTGAACAGCAGAATTCTCATCGAGGGGGTATTGTAGCGGGTCAATTTTTGGGTATTTTTATTTTTTCTGTATGGGATATGTACATTTTTATTTATTTCGTTTTTGTGCGGGTTTTTCTAAAGAAAGTATTGTGCAACGTTATGTCCATTAATACAGAACTCATGGCCAGTGGAATAGTTTGAAACAAAGCAGTAAGACGCAGTTGTTATTGTGTAACGCGACGAAAGCAGGGTGGCCGTGAATCGTTTCCCTCCAGAGAAAGCAAGAAGTAACTGTTACGTTCCAGTTCCCAGTCGACTAACAACCTACGCCGCGCGTGGCTGCTATCAGTTTTGTGCCCGGGCAAAATTTCATATTTTTTCATAAGTCGGCCGACAAAATAATTATGTGAGTCTCCAAAACACAGATTACAGTGCATCTAGTGACGATGAATAATTATTGAACTTGATTAAATGCTACCAGCTTATAAAAATCCGGAGTATGAAAGACTGTGGTGAACGCAACACGTGGTCGGGTAGTACGACGCCACATACGTAATGTTACCTAATAAAGACTTGTCGTTTATTTTACATAAAAATGGGTTTTTGTATTAATACGGGGTGTTAAGAATGTGAGTAGTGAATGAGCAGGCTGTGCTATTTTAAAGTACGTAAGTAGTAGAAGTTAAGCATAGTACGTAAGCTGTAGGAGTTACACAATTTCTAAAACATGTAAACCTATAAATATGAAATTGGAAATTTTATAAATGGAAAACTGATAGATTCAATATTTCTGATTAATAAACAAAAATGATTTCTCTTCCAAAAAATTGAGAGTTAGTTTCTTTCAAAACCTTAGTTCGTTTTATGTGCTGTCAGAGTTCGTCGAACGAAATGGGTTTACCTCCACTACACGATCCGGCCAGATTATAGACAAAAGGTAAGTGGGAGATTGAATTTGAATAAAATATAAATATTACTCAAGATTAAGAGTTACAATTTCTCTGTGTTCACAGACATTTTTATTTAATCTATTTTGTCTTACGTAACAACTACCAATGATTAGTCTTTTTTCAAAACTGATATTACAACATACATAAAATCACCCTTTTATCATAATTACGTAAGTTTACATCACTACCATTTTGCTTTCGCAACCGTACTCCGTTCAATGTACTGTCAAATGTAGGCCGGTGCCATAACCTTTTTGTTATATTACATCCTGGTCACGCGGTACCGATTGTAACTCTCACAAATATAATTTACTTTTCCATATGTGTGTTAAATATAAATGATACCCAAGGAAAGTGGGGCTTTATAAATGTCAATTACAACCCCATTTAGTTAAACATAAATAGCATACGAATTTAATTAAACCAAATTCATTAATTTATAATTGGATAATTTAATAATTCATAATAATTAGCATAATTGTATTAAATATAAATGGCGCTCCAAGATCGTGGGGCACGGCAAACACAATTCAATAATTAATTGCCAATTCCATACATATACACTAAATATAAATGGCGCCCAACATGGGGCACGGCAAACACAATTCAATAATTAATTGCCAATTCCATACATATACACTAAATATAAATGGCGCCCATCGCATGGCAAAAGAGAGCAGGCAGTAGTTGTAATTAGATTAAGTAAAATAATATAATACAATAAGATATTTATAGTGTAAGGTTAGCTTGACTGGTGACTGGATGTTAACAAGGAGTAAAGCTAAAATGGCTAGCAGTAGTTCAGACAGTATGAACTTCGACATCAACAACCAGTTAGGTGTACCCGACAACGGAGAAGAAAACTCAACGGTCGAACCGAACATGACTGAGGAGACATCAGAGGTCAGAGCGCGGGGACAGGAGTCCCAACAACCACAAGAAGAGACGTCACTGTGTTCACTATTGATGGATTTCATGCGTACACAAAGTGAAAACCTCAAAACCATTAATGAGAACAATCTCAAAGTAATTAATGAGAAATTCGATCAACAGAACGAGAGGTTTGAAGAAAACAGAAGAGAACAGAACGAAAATATCGCTACAATTTGATGAGAAATTCGACCAGCAGAAGGAAGAAATTAATGAGAAATTCGACAAAATCAACGAAAATTTTAATAATCATAAAGAAGATGTCAGATGACAGATGGCCGAACAGCTCGCGCAAATACAAACGGAAATGCGTGACTACAAGACCATTTGTAACGACAAAATAAGTGAAGTCCTGAAGAAACAGGAGGACACTACAAAAGAATTAAAGGACGACACTACAAAAAGGTTCGAAGAAGTGTGGGAAACCCAGGAGTCAGATCGTCAAGAAGTAAAGAACCTTGCACAGAACACACAAACCAGTATTAAGAAGGTCCACAATAAATTAGAATCACACATCAACAATAACCAAAAGAAACAAGAAGAATTAAAAACCGAAATATACCACATGCTTAGGCAGCAGCAACAAGAACTAGGAGAAACAAACAACACACTACTGCAAAAAATTGAAGAAGTAGACGGCAGACGAAAACGTCAAAGAGAGGACAACCCACATGCAAGAACTGAGGTGTCAATTAGAAAGACTGCGGCGACAGATAACCGAAGGGGAGTCTGGGCCAAGTAGGACAGTCAACGGGCAAGTACAGGTGGAACTTAAATACGATGGAACCGACAGATTCCCGATGGAGTTCCTGAAAGAATTGTCGGAGTTCCAAGAATTGTATTACTCAAATAGTGACATTAAATGGATCAGGAAGCACTTAGAAAAGGACGCGAGTATATGGTGGCGCGTAATCAGGGACCAGATATCCACATTTGAAGAGTTCAAGGAGGCGTTCACGTTAAAGTATTGGGGATTAGAGTGACAAGACATCATTCGTGATAACCTCGAATACGGGAAATTTGAGTGGCACGGACCGATTACGGCTATCCAGTATATAGAAAGGATCCTATTAGAAAGCCGACAATTAACTCCCACATTAACTGACCGACAGTTGATAAGAAAAATTTCTAGGCATTTTGGTAGAGACCTGCAGATCGCTGTAATCACACGCGGGATCACCACAATACCTAACTTTGAAGCTTTAATCTCTGAATACACAAGTATTCAGCCGAACAATGGAAATAACTGGCGGACGCATTATCGGTTAGCTAATGAAGAGGAAAGCGGAGCTAATAACCGACCGAAGGGTAGCTTTGCAAATAAAAGCGAAAGTGACAAAAAACAAGTTTGGCAGGGAAGGCCACATGGAACTCGTTTCGGGGACAAGCAGTACAATGGAATAAACACTGTTGATTTCATTAACAGTACGCCAAGTACGAGCAGGGCGACTGACGACACCACCCCAAGGACGAATACCGACAATAATGGTAAAAAAAAAAACACCTCTGCACAGCGAACGACTTAGTTTTTGTCAACAAACACAACTTCACCAATGATGTCAACATTTTATTACCGGACCTGAGGAATGACCTGCTACAAGAATATGACGAGGAAATTAATAAACAAATATTAAAGTGTCCTGAAGTACTTATTAAATTCAACAACGGCATTATGGTGTCGGCACTTATTGACACAGGCTCTGTTATTAACGGACTATCAGAAGAGTGGTTCAACGTAAATAAGGACATTGAACCATACAAAATTTTACCAATGACAAATTCCCTCATCATTAGTGCTGTTGGGAATAAATCCAAATTAATCAGAAAGCAGATACTGTGCGATATTGAAATTGACGGAATCAAGAATGAATGTGTTTTCTTAGTTATACCTGATCTCATTAAGCAATGCATATTAGGAATAAGTTTTTTACAGGAAGTGGGATGTCGCATCGACATCGGAAATAAGAAGATAGAATTAATGAATGCAGCTGATGAAGAGGTGCGCGCCGTACCCATCATGAACATCGAACTACTAAATAATGGAGAGGAAGAAGAGATCCTGAGGAATATCAACGAGAAGATAGCAAGCATGGATTGTCAATATGAAGAGATATTGGAACGATTGAGGGAAATACTTATAAAGAATAGGAGAGTGTTCAGGGAATGCCCGGGGAGGATAGAAGGATACGAGCATGAATTTCAAGTCACGGACAGGATGCCCTACTTTCAACGGGGTTGGCCTGTACCACTTGCATATAAGGAAAAGGTAAAGGATGAGATTGACAGGATGCTGCGGTACGGAGTGATAGAACGATGCACGAGTCCGTTCATAAATCCACTCGTCACAGTCATCAAAAGAGATGGAAGGGTCCGTTTATGCCTAGATGCAAGAAAGATAAACGGCGTTACGATTCCCGATTATGAAGGCGTTTCCCCGATCAACGAAATTTTGGCGAGATGTAGTGAGATGCGCTACCTTTCTACCGTTGATTTGTCCAGCAGCTTTTGGCAAGTGCCATTGAAGCAAGAATGCAGAAAGTATACCGCGTTCATGTATGAGGGAAGGTGCTACAAATTCACTGTAACACCATTCAGCCTCGGTACCAGTTCGGCGGCACTGACACGCGGATTGGATACAGCCTTGGATGAAGATGTCAAGAGAAACACGCTAATATACGTTGACGATTGCTTATGCTATTCTAACGACGTTCAGACGCACCTAGCACATTTAGAGGCACTGTTAAACAATCTCAACAAAACAAACTTGACTGTTAACCTCAATAAATCACAGTTTTTCAGAAAAGAAATCTCATATCTTGGATACCAACTGACAACACGCGGCATCCAAGCTACGGAAGAGAAAGTAAAAGCAGACTGCCAAGTCTCACACATTGAGCGTGAGACACACGCATTCAAGGCCGATCTCACGCTCACACGCACGCGAACTGAAATCTCACGCATTTTATCAATGAAAGACATTAAAATTTTATTTTGAAATTAACTTTATTTTAACTCCTGTTTATTGTGTTTCACAGTCTCTGAATACCGGTCATTTAAATATTGATGTGAAAGATAAGTCCATAGTCGCACAAAAGATTGCGATTGTCACTAAGAGATGGCGGGAGTGCCTCTACCGGCTTCAAAGGAAACGCATACGGCCGATTCGACGCGTCACTCATAAGTTGTTTCATGGAAGAATGAAGCGTGTGCAGTCTGTGTTGTCTTCAGATTCAGAAAAGGAGGATGATCCTTCTCCGGGAGGAACTTCTCCAAAAAGAAATACAAATCCCAGATCTTTTGCGGGAGCTGCTAAATATAAAACCCGCTTCAACGTTGCCTGGCAAGGAAAGTATCCTGTATCTGCAGTTGCTGATGATCCATCTAGATCTGCCTTTCGGTGTGATGTGTGTGCACGAACTTTGTCCTGTGGACATCAAGGTGAGGCGGATATCAAAAGACACGTTGACTCCGATGCTCATAAGAAGTTTATGAAATCTAGCAGAAATCAGCCTAAAATATCTGACGTATTCAGCAGACCTAAGGACGATCGAACAATGGAAAAAGTAAGTAGCCTAATGTTTATGTATTTTAGTTATAAATTATTATTTACTGGCATTAGTTAAAAACGCATTTCTTTACCTATCAAAGGCACCAAAAACTTAGTTCCTTTACCGATCGACTACATTTTGCACTCTAACCTATGAAGTGGATGACGCTAGGCGATGTTCAGCTGTTAAATTAGTGATCGACTGCGATATATCGATTGATGTTCACAAGGTTATTTAACGATAGGTTAGGTTGTTTCGTGATATGGTAATTTTAAAACGTGTGGTCGATAGGTAAAGAGGCACCGTTAAAAAATTTAATTTTAGGCCAACCACATTTTATAATAGTTATACCTTATTTTCAGGTTGGTAGAGCAGAAGTGAAAATAGCAACCCTTCTTGCATGCCACAACATCCCAATTGCCACTGCTAGTCATTTGAGTCCACTCTTCAAGGACATTTTCCCGGATTCTTCAATAGCTCAGAATTATGCTTCAGGAAGGTATGTAAGAGAATGTGGTTATAAAAATAAATTTATGGAAACACGTGAGCAATAGAAGAGCATGAACCTTGTCACTGATTTACCCTAATTAGTTTATCATTCCTTCTTGCAGATGGAAAACTACATGCATTATGAATGGGGCTATTGCACCATACTTTAATTCTCAGTTGGTGCAACACATGCAGATTCATCCATATTCAGTTCTTGTAGATGGTTCAAATGACACTGGTCTTGAGAAATTAAACCCACTGACTGTACGCATCTTTGATATAAGATCACGGAAAGTTATGAGTCATTTTTTGGACATGTGCACCACCACAGGTACTGGAGCAGCAACAGCAGCCACAATTTATGACAAGATTTCAGAGGTACTAGTGAAAAACAGCATTCCCTGGATTAATTGTGTTGCTTTTGGTGTTGACAATACGAATGTAAATATAGGTGTTAGGAACTCCATCATGTCACGAGTCCTTCTTCAGAATAAGGATACTTACTTCATGGGGTGCCCCTGTCACCTAATACATAATATTGCAAGGAGAGTTGCGGACAAATTTCTTGAGAGAAGTGGGTTTGATGTAGAAGATATGTGTGTTGATCTCTACTATTATTTTGATAAGAGCACTAAGCGCAAATGAAACCTTAAAACATTTTGCTTATTTTGTGATGTTGAATATCACAAAGTAGTCAAACATGTAAAAACTAGATGGTTGAGTCTTGAGAGAGCAGTGGAGAGAATCCTTTCCTTATTTGATGGACTGAAGAGTTACATTTTGTCCAATTCTGAGAGTGAGCCACGTTTTAAAAGACTTAAAACGTTGTTCAATAATCCAATTCTGGAAGTGTATTTGCTCTTTTACAATGCAGTTCTGCCAATGTTCACTATTATTAACAAGTATCTTCAGAGGGAGGATCCATGTATCTTTGCTGCTTATCAATGTTTGCATGAATTTGTGAAAAAAGTTCTAGGTAAAATTCTCCCCCCTGAGAAAGTTAAAGAGGTTGAAGGTTTTGGATTCAAAGATCTCAAAGTTGATATAAGAGAAGATCAACTGGATGATGAGGAAATATTTATTGGGATTGCAACTTGACAAAAACTGACTACTCTGTTTCATGAAGGTAGCATTAGCCCTAAAGACTATGCTGAATTTTTAACTGCAGTTAGGCAGTTTTACCAGGAAGTAATTTCTGAGGCAACCAAGAAGTTACCATTGAACGACAACTTGCTGAAACATGCCAGATTTGTTGACTTTTTTGAGAAAAGTTCAGTTCAGTTTAGTGACGTAGAATTTTTTCTCTTGAGGTACCGTAACATTCTTTCACATATCCACCCAGTGACTGAGACAGAACAACTATACGATGAATTTGTGGATTACAAAATTTTAAAACAAGACAGCATCCCTGAAGATGTATGGGAAAGTGCTAAAGTCCAAGATGAGGAGCAAGTAAGTCGGTACATTTACCGAATGGATGTAATTTGGGCATATTTATCTCAGATGAAACTAGCAAATGGAGAATTAAGGTATAAGAGGCTATCTGAGGTTGCAAAATTGGTTTTGATAATTCCACATTCTAATGCTGGCGAAGAACGTGTTTTTTCTATGATACAGAAAAATAAAACAGCTTTTAGACCTTCAATGAACGTGGATGGCACATTATCATCTGTCTTGACCATGAAAATGGCCATCCCTGAGCCATGCCACACATTCGAACCACCAAAAGAAGTGGTGGCTAATGCTAAGAAAGCAACATATCAGTATAATAAAACACATAGCAATAAAGAGTGAGATTTGTATTGTTTGCAATTAAGTGCAACATTTGGTATATATTAACTTCTGTTCTGTTGTTTTCCACAAAACTGATGAATATTACATAAAAATAATTTGCATTATAATAAAAAGTGGTTTGATAATGATTAATTATGAAATAAATGGATATATAAAATAAATTTGTTGTCTCACTCATTTTCCTTGAATCTCACTCTTCCTGACCAGTGATTTCACTCAGTTACTCTGGGGACCCTTGGCAGCTCTGTAAAAGCCATTATGGATTTCCCGAAGCCCAAGAATCAGAAACAGTTAAAAGGTTTCTTAGGCCTCACTAATTTCTATAACCGCTTCACGAGTAAATATGCGGAGACCACGCAACCTCTACATGAATTATTGAAGAAAGATCGCAAGTTTTTATGGACAGCTGAATTAGACGATTGTTTTGTGAGGGTCAAGAACTTATTTGTGGATGCAGTAGTTTTAAGATTTCCGCGCCCAAACCAGAGGTACTACATACAATGTGATGCTAGCGATTACGCATATGGAGGACAACTTTATCAGCTTGATGAAGAAGGGGAGATTGGCGTGATTGCCTTCACGAGTAAAACATTCAAGGGTGCCGAGCGGAACTACTGTACCACAGAAAAGGAGCTCTTAAGTATCGTTAGATGCTTAGAAAAATTCCGCATGTATGTTCTCGGTCAACCGTTGACGATAATAACTGACAACAAGGCGTTGACATTCCTGAACAAATGCCATTTGAATAATTTGAGGATTACGCGATGGATTCTCGCTGTACAAGAATATAAATTCGATATCATCCATTGCAAGGGCAAGGACAACGTCGTAGCCGACATCTTAAGCAGGTACCCACACGATACGAAACTAGACGAAGTTCAGGACAATACGCATGAATTTGGTCAATCACTTCACCGTTAAGATGAAACTCGAAGTACGAAAATTGATCAAAAATATTGGAAGACACCAAATAGAAGATAACAAACTTAAGACAATTATTAATAAAATTAAGGATGGAAGTTTGGACCAAAATTTAAATAAATTTTATAAATATGTCAATAACAAATTATATAGGCGGCAGCGGAACGAATGGAAGCTACATGTTCCTGATAATGTATCTGGGGACATAATCGCTGAAATTCACCAAATGTTTGGACATTTAGGGACGAAAAAGTGCATGAAGATGCTCCAGGAACATTTCACGTTCGACCGGATGTTGAAGAGGGTCAAAGCTTATATCCAAGCGTGCAACATTTGCCAGAAGTGTAAGGACACCAACAACAAAGAGCTGTTTGGTGGCACACGCGCTGTGATACCTACAGCAAGAGGAGATCTGGTAAGCACGGACTACTATGGACCCCTACCGACAGGAGCAGGTGGCGTTAAATATTTACTTGTAATAGTGGATAATTTTACAAAATACGTTAAGTTATTCACCCTCCGAAGAGCAACAACCACCACGACATTGCGGAGAATAAAAGCTTATTGTGAAAAGTTCGGACAACCAAGGGCCATTTTGACGGACAACGGGACCCAGTTCACTTCCAGAAAGTGGATCAACGGTTTAAAGGAGTTGAACAGCCAACCGAAGTTTACCGCAATACGAAACCCTTGTACTAATCTTGCCGAGAGGATTAACCGGCAACTTGGGAACTTGTTCCGAATTTTCGTGAGTGACCGACATACTAAATGGTCCCAATACATAAAGACAATCGAAGCGTGTCTGAACGAGGTGTACCACGAGACAATCGAAATAACCCCTCATGAAGCACACCTCGGTACGAGACCTACGTGAGCATGGGAACAATGCTTGGACAAAGGGATCATTAACAGTGAAGGAAAGCGCGAGAATAATATATTTGTAAAAATCAAGGAGAAGAGAGAGAAGCACGCGAAGCGTTGCAACGAGAGTAAGAAGATAACAAAATTCGCAATAGGCGACAAGGTATTGGTAAGAACATACCATCAATCAGACGCTATGTTGAGAAAAATCGACAAGTTCTTTGAACTATTTTCAGGACCTTAAAAGATCAACCGTATCATCGGCGAGGCCATGTATGAGCTCGTGGAATGCGATAGCGGAAAGGTACGAGGAAGATTTAACGTGCGACAAATTAAGGCATATCATGAGCCGGCGAAAGAGGTACGCATTATACAAGAAAGTAATAATGACTCCGGCTGCTAGATGACTACAAAGCGGAATATATGAATCAGGTAATTTGCTCGCGAGACCAGTCCAGCTAGCCAAAGAATGATGTAAGATTTACTATACTGTGTTTAATTCAAACTTCAATGTCAATTGTGTTTGTGATCACGATGTATTCTTTATTTACAATGTTAATTAGGTATCTAAACATCAATGTGTATAGAGTAATTTGATAACGTGTACCATGTATCAAAGGGACATTATGATACAATGATACAGGACATTAAATAATTGTGAAATAATAACTTGATAAAGATGTAGTGAATCGAGTAATTTGCTTATACAATTAATAATTTAAATATGAGACAATCGTTTTGTAACTTTAGGAATAAGCGTCTAGGAACATTCATCATGAGGTATGATGAATCCTTAATTGTTTATTTATTATGCATATTTCATTTATTAATGTAATCATTTATAATATGTGTCACAAGTTAATCTTATGTACGTATTTATTTGTTTAGCGACTATAGTTATGAGATGCTAGTAGTAAATTAAAGTATTTTGTTGTTATGTGATTCATCGATGTATGATCGATTGATTTAATTGCTAGCTAATCTTCAGCTAATTTATTATGTTATATATGTATAACGAAAGAATGTAGACAATAACGAAACAAACTGTCTAATGAGTAGATGTAAATATCTTATTTCAATTATTAACATAAATAATATTGTATAATCCGCATATAAACGGATAGAATGTAAAAAATGCGTTCATTTCACTCAGATGGGCGGCAATAAATTCATATAATCATGTAAGACTCCAAGATAGGGAATAACTATTAATTGCACCATATGAGAGATATAGGTCATCCAACCATGACCATTCCAAAGCAGACATCCACGACTGGGACAGAGCGCAGAAATTGGATCGGATGTCTCCTGTTAATCCAACATCCAATCCAATTTGGGGACAATATAGTGATCAAATTTTTAAAAATTTATAATTTCTTGATCAAGTGGCACGCTCACACACTCGAGTTGACAAAACCAGGCCCGAGTCGTAAATAAGAACGAATTAGGGACACATCAGACCCGATGCCAGTGGGAAGACAATGAAAAAACGTCTGAGTACACGCTACAATAGAAAATAGGGTACGTCGTTGACAGCACGAAGTTAGCTACGATTTACAACGCCAAAACAAACCGGACAAAAGGGGCATAGTCCAGCAGCCTGGTTATGCAGAAGTGAAATGGAACACATGCTGTGGGGTTGAGTTGTAATGAGCACACGTATGAACGCTACACCCAGTAACAAAGGGTGCAGAGAAATCTTGACAAATATGTAAACAATAGAACGGATATTCAATGAATACTAGAGATATACACAGCCCAGCAGGAAAGCACGCCCTGACGTCCAGCCAGATTTACAACTAGAAAGCGTGGGACCCATCCAGGGATGACACCCAATGAAGAGTTGATAATTGGCGGAACGAGCGAAGGGTAAATGAACAATTGACCAAGACACTGCAGACTCTTAACAAAAGCTATATCGGAGTGCGTCGACAACGTGGAAACAAAGGTTGATAGACAGGCGGGGGAATTACTCTAGTTTCTGAGAATCAGCACAACGTTCGTCGCTGGAATATTCCGGGGATGCCGACGACCAACCAGCGTTTGGCATCTTCCAAAGGAACTGGTGGAGAGAGTAGTAACGACTTGAACGACGAATCAGGAAACCGATGACAAAAATCTACAATGTGGTAGGAATTTAGGAACCTATCAACAACGGCCGAAGGCGTGGAGATGAGAAAATTGCCTTCTGGGAGAGAATGATTGATAAAAACTGTTTGCGAGGACGCGGAGCGCAGTTGTAATAAAGTAGTAGTAATACGGGTAATACAGTAGTAATGGAGTAGTAATACGAGTAATTGAAATAGTTTAAACGACTTACTCAACTTTTAACTCGGTTAATCAATCAGTGAAATTGTAACCAAGTCGTGGTCTTAATCGGACTTAGACATTCAACTCAATCGCAATTCTACAAAACATATGATCGATAGTTTTATGAGTTACCGAACTTATAGTAGTGATCAACAGTGCGAATAGACATAACTATCGTTAAATACCAGTGTATACGTGACTCTAGACTATGACCGATGCGCAACATAATGCATTACGAGTGAGTAACAATCCGAGAGTAAAATAGTGGATGACGATTTCAGACACTATTCAACCATAATGATACTCAATTTTGGGCATCTGAACTGAGTGAATTAACACGAACACTAATACGCACATTGCATACATTACGCCCAAGGTAGACAGAATAGTTAGCTACATGAACACGCACACAGCAAACTCTAAATGCAAACCACTTCAATGACGCTGACTGCATCTTAACACTTGAAGCCATAAAACACTTAACGCCAGCGGAGAGTCCAACACCACACTATACACAATGCGAGTGGAATTTCAGTGAGTGAAAGTGATGTATTCTTCGATCAATAGTGATTACGATGTACAAGGAACCCACTAACGGATGTAATCTTACACCGATGGAATTTGTGGATAAGCCTTTTGCAAGATAAGTCTTTATGTTTCTTAAATGCTAGTTGATACATACTACTGCACTGTCTCTTCTTTTCAAAGAGCTACTCCCGAGAGATCTCTGTAAATCTATATAATCATAAATCTAATAATGTTAATATTAAAGTCATTCATCTGAGCATAATGAACGCATTTAGCTAGAATAAAATATATTTGATTGCTTATTGTTAGTATATGTATATTATTGTGTTGTATTTGATTGTACTATATGTCTTGTTTTTCAGGAAACAACGAACGAATATTATTGTGATTTTGTTATAATTTGTTTTGTTATGTATTTGCAGGACATAATTTCATTTGTGGTTCAGTAATTTACTTAATCAATGATATAATAAATAAGTAATTATTACCTATATACATATATCTTGCGTTCATTATTGCGATTAACCTTGACAACTAATTTATCACGTTCCAAGTGATTTTATCTTGTTACCTATAAAGAGTCTCAGAGTTATGCTAATTATCAATGGACACACCCAAATCGACCATTGAAATGTCAGATTAACATGCTCATGTAAATCATATCGATTTGATAACTATAATGAGTCAAATCCGACAAATATAATTTACTTTTCCATATGTGTGTTAAATATAAATGATACCCAAGGAAAGTGGGGCTTTATAAATGTCAATTACAACCCCATTTAGTTAAACATAAATAGCATACGAATTTAATTAGACCCAATTCATTAATTTATAATTGGATGATTTAATAATTCATAATAATTAGCATAATTGCATTAAATATAAATGGCGCTCCAAGATCGTGGGGCACGGCAAACACAATTCAATAATTAATTGCCAATTCCATACATATACACTATAGTTCAAAAGAGGTGAGGTTGTTTATCACCCAAAAAATAAAATAAAAGGTAATGAATTGTACACCAATATTACATATTAAGTGTTAGATAATTGTTTAAGCAAACTTATGAATAGAATATGGCTGCGGTAATTATACCAACCATAGACCTAAATGTTGTATTTTATATGATAAAAATAGTAATTAATAGCCATATTGTTGACATTGGCAGAGTAAATAAGTAAGAAAGGAAAGCAATGTGTGACTTAGAAAACGAGAAAAACCAGTTAATAAATAATTAGCAATACATGATGTATAAAATAGTGGTAACATAAAAATAACACAAAAACAGAACCAAAACACATCAAAAGGTAACAAAACCAGTTATAAGAACAAAATAAAGCATTAGGCTAAAATGAGGTGTAATGTATATGAAATAAGTGAAAATCAGTAATGGCTACTTAGGCTTAAGAAAGGCCTAACTGTCAAACACCAACAAATACTAATTGTATGAAAATAACCAAGTAATTAACAAATCCAAGGTGAATAATCAACCAAGAATAAATTGTAAATCTTATTAAAAGCAAAATATTAGAATAAGGATTTAAATTAAAAGAGAAATGTAATTAGGAAATATTAAAATAGTTGGAAA
Source organism: Magicicada septendecula (assembly GCA_034769895.1). Taxonomy (NCBI): domain Eukaryota; kingdom Metazoa; phylum Arthropoda; class Insecta; order Hemiptera; family Cicadidae; genus Magicicada; species Magicicada septendecula. The sequence goes on along the minus strand of CM068367.1, from coordinate 944,526,904 downwards.
GTTATAAAACATGAAATAACCCAATCTTGTGGGATACCAAAATAATCTTTGGAAGAAAATACAAATAACAGTGATAATAATTAATACTTAGGAAGGAAGATAATGGCATGAAAGCAATCAGAAGATATACAAGGATTTTGAACAGAATTCAAATTTTGATAATGGAATTTTGCCAAATTAACCAATCAGATTTCATTAGTAACCATAGCAACTGCCGTGAGGTACGGTTTTACCGTTGAATATCGTTACTCGTAAAGTGACGCTCTTGGAAAACAGAAGCCAAATTTTGAGCAACCAAATAGTTAATTTAAAATGTTATAAAAGTTAACCAAATTACCAAAAATGAACGAGAAGGAAGCAAACGATGACTGAAACCAATTAACTGATGTCGAAGACCCTTTAAGTCAAAAAGAAGTGAATAAATTACTCCGATAAAATTGAAAATGATGCCAGAAGCCCGAACAATTGAAAATTGAATACGAATGCAGCTCCAGTCCTTTTTACCAGACCAACTGATTACCCCCAGTCTACTAAGTTGTTAAGTATCATTTAAATTACCCAAGTTTCCGAAAAAACGCACTTTAAATATTTCTCACTATACTATGAAATATCACTAACTGAAGTTATTCTCTTTCAAAGATTAAATAAAAAACTAAGACACTGAAAATTTGTCAACTTATAAAATTAACCTATTGTTAGTTTACGAACCTTTGAAACACTTTTACTACACTCCAAAAAACCAATTATAGCTACACGTTATAATATTTAAGTAGAAATATTGTAAGGTTGTGTATTTTTATTATTATAATTGCATCTAATCCTTTTATCGTAATCTCAAGAATCCAGACGATCGAACGAAAATATTTGTATACTACTTCGGTAAACACCATTACGGTGTATCTGTTACGTTCAGAATCGATACGTCAAAACCCAGAGAAAATTGTCTTAGATTAATGGCCGGTGCAAAATAATATAACAAACCAAATATAACCTGTGTCAATGAAAAAGTAATAACCATTAACTAGTAAACTATTACTGTGTGTAACCAATGTGTTTTATTTTCATTAGGAAAGTGTATTATTAATGTTGTACATTGTAGCGAACAGCTATGAATTGGCGGCTAGCGCTCAAGCAGTAAACACAGCAAACTGCTGGCTTGATTGTAAAAATCGATAAGCGGCGGGACCAGTTTGAATTCTCCACACCGCCTGAGTGGAATTGCCGATAATACTAATTTTTTTAATTGTTTAAAATAAACAATTTGGCGCCACCCGGGATTTATACACCCCTAGTGAAGCTCAGGTAAGGACTTCGATACCTGATTATTCGTACGTTCGCGACGGACTCAATCAGCAGAAGTTATGTTACCGAGCGACGACGGATTGGTAAGACACATTACACAAATTACACTCTTACAGAAATCGACGGACAGCGAGTCGTTATAATATACACATCCTTGTGTACATAGGACTGCTTAACACCACACTTGCAAGGCGTGACAAGTGTTAAACAGGTAAACCAAATAACCATTCAGCCAGTCATAATGCATTAGTGGCATGTCACTCTGCATTATATGTGTACAGCACACTATGTCTGCAGAAACTAAAGCATGCCTTTTCTGCAATGAACTAATGCCTTTGCCACAGTGGTAATCTCCTGATTTGGAATTGCATGTGCTTCCACCCACTTAATAAAGTAGTCACCTATAACCATGATATACCTGTTTCCAGGGGTGACCATCCCCCCCAAAGGCTATGGTGCATGCCCCCCCCAAATTCAGTTATCCCCTCAGACCCCCTGAACGGTGCCCGGCGGTGCATGTGCTCACACATTTGATATTTAAATGGTGGTAACCAAAAAAAAGTAGAAGTGTTTTGAGTTACAAGAAAACTATATTTTTACAATTTATTCAGAAAGTGAAAATATAAATAAAAAGATTATTGAAATTTTTACATGTCTGTAGAGATTTTTTCGTTGTTCTCACTTGATGTTGTCACTTTGATGCTCTGAACGATTGATATAATAAAAGTTGTTTTCTCCGAGAAGTTGTCAATGCAAATTTGTTTACTATTTCTTCATTTGGAATCAAATAGTCTTTTATTTATTTCCCCCCCTTTTATCATCAAAAATGCTGTAAAAACATGCCCCCCCAAATTTTGATGGCGCAACTTGCCCCATACCCCCCTTCTGGGCACCACTGCCTGTTTCCATCATCAGTAACTGGGAAAGGTCCAGCAAAGTCTATGGCAATTCTCTCAAAAGGCAGTCCGTTACACTGTTTCATTTTTCCCCTGGTTCTGGTTCGTGGGTCCTTGCTTACAGCACATATTTCACACCTCTGACACCATTCCTCTATATTATGACGAAGGTGAAGCCAATAGATTCATTTCTATATTTTGTCAATCTCCTTCAAAACAGACTGCATTTACTTCGAGGAACTATTAAGTTTATGACCACGTTTCGCCCATCTGCAGTTACCCAAGACCTTTTCTGCAATCTGTTCTCCGTGGTTAGAGATTCCCATCATGCCCAGTAGCTTTTCTGCACTTCGAAATCATTGTACCAATCATAGTGACAACCCTCCTGTTTTGCAGTCAACGTCGGTCCAATGTCTTCATCGGCCATCTGTTCTTGTCATATATCTTCTGTTGTCGAACCAATTCCCAAGAAATCTATAGTGATGACTTGAACTTGCTCATCATTTGCATTCTGTTCTTCCGTTCTGCAGCAATCTTCCGAGCATGGTATTCAGGAAAGGTCATCTGCATTACCATGCAGACGCCCCCGCTGATGTTCTTTGTTGAAGTTATACTCTTGCAAATGTTCAAGCCATCTTGCCAATTGCTTTTCCAGATTTTTAAGCCTCAAGAGCCATGCAAGGTTGGCATGTTTGTTACGTAGTGAAGACCCTGCCATACATATTGTAACGTAACGAAGTTAAGGTCCCATACGTTACATAAAAACTTTGTCATTATCAAATAAAACAACATCCAATGTTCGCGATAATTAAGGTCAGGAAGGTAAACCTTTGTATAATAAACAGATCAATAATACCTAGTAAGGTTACTAGGTAATAGAAAAATAAAAATGTCTATAATTACAATCTATGAAGTGGTCAGTGGAAGGTGTCAGCTATAAACAGTGTCAAACAATATAAAAATATTATAGACAGATTCATTAATTGTCTATAGATAATTAGTATAACTATATACTAAAGAGGAGACTAATTAATTGTTATTTAAAATGTTATGATAATGTGCATGCTATTATATTTTGTCATGTTATTTTGTTTGCATGGTATTTATTCTGTATTTTGTATGTAGTAGGAGTGAAGCAATTGCTTTGAGAAAGCATCAATTCATGGATGTTAATTTCATTTATGTTAAACTTTATAAGAGTAAATATTAGGATACTTACTTTTAATAAATAATAGAGATATTATGGGATTGTATTTGTAAGCTTGTCCATGAAGGCAATGATTGTTAATAAATTGCCAAGGGGTTATTGTAATTAGGGCATAAACAGATGAAGGGTTCGATACTAAAATAAATAATAATAAATTGAAATCAGGGTGAAATAAAATCAGAATTATTGGCCATAAGCCAGTGACACATTGTACAGTAAGTCAGGTCAGAAAAGTTAAAATATAAAAACTATAAAACATGTAATAAAACAAATAGGCCTAAAGCTAGTATTTTGTAAAGGGAAAATAATACCTTTTAAACTAAGTCGATCAAGAAGAAAATGTAGTAAAATGTATATAGTTTAATAATGCATATTATGTGAAAGTTTTATATGATATAATGTAATTTTAATAAGGGAGTATTTTATTAAGTAAGTGCAAGAATATTTTCTAATTACGGCTCTAGGATAACAAATATTATCCAATAACAGAACAAGAAATGGTTGTCATGGACTACAAAATAGGAGATATGTTGTTGATTCAGACTCAATTGTTATATATGAACGAGGACAGTTCAGTTGTGATAAATCTCGAAAAAACCAATAAACCTAATAAATAAAATCACTGTTAATCAAAATTAATATATAGTAACTGATCAAAAGACGGTTGGACGACTTCCGAGGCTCTCTCCCTGAGAATATAAAATTACCTATCAATAAAATTCAAATCAAAAATTTAAAGAATAAATTAACTAACCATACCGTCAAATGAGTAATAATGAAAATCAATAAATAAATGAAGACAACCCCAGACCTGGAGAAATCGAAGTGAATAAATAACTTACAACGAAAAATAAAGAGAATTAAATTTACATACAGAACCTCACTTTCTACAACGGAGCAAAGATTTAATACTACACTAATTCCGTCGGGACCTGTGACCACCAGAAACAAAAAATCAGCGAAGGTCAAGAACTGAACCTTCTACTACATCCTGGGACACCAACACCAAACTTTTATTGAGAAGCTGTAGGTTGACATATTCAAGACATTCATCATCGCTCTGCTATCCATCATCGTTCAGTGGAACACTGCCTTAACGAGTATCTTGTAATCGTATGGTAAAAAACCTGCTTATGTTTATATTTTATTTAATAAGATTTTAACTAAATTGTAATACCTAGTAACCTGAATTTGCATTGCCTGACCTTACTAATAGTCACAAGAACTCCATGTACCCTGAGATAAAGAACAAATTAAAAAATATAATTAAATTTTAAAACATCTAAACCCGAATTCAGTGACGAATCAATTCAGTTCTGTATGATCGATGTGTTGTATCTGTCGCATGAGGAAGTATCCGTTTTGAATTAAAAAATATATAAAATAAAGAATCCTTCTTGAATTTGACGATTTCATGTTATTTGTAGAGTAATCAGTGCATTTAGAATAAGTTGTAATTTACAGAGAAAGGAATGTGAGAAATACAGCAAGTGGAACAACTTAACCTATAATAACAGGCGGACTGTAAACAACAGCGCTCGTCCGCGGACAGCTGGTGAATACGGGAGAATAGAAAACTAATTCGCTTCATCCGCTCTCCTCTCTCCACTCTCTCGATAGTGGATGTAGACTAGGCTTGAAGAATAACGATTGCATTACCCAATATATTAACTGTTGTAGAGCGTTATTCTTTTGTAAAGTACTTAAGTACTATCTAAAATAGAGATATTATCCATAATTGAATAATATCACCCACATAAAATATTGTTTCCTTATCAATAGATTGATGTTGCAGTATTTAAAGAGACACCGCTTGCAACTTCGTAAAAGTAAAGTAAACACAAAACAATCAACTTAAATAACAACAAAAAATAATTGGGTTACAAATTGACGAACCCAACAGTGGGGCTTAACATTGATATTCGGGAGAATCAATCTCTATAGTATTGAAACAAATTGGCGCTCAACTAGTGGGGTTGAGTTAAGTAAAAAATCGACTACATCGCTATTACTTAACTTGAGCAGGCGACTATTAGAGGCACAGGAATGCATACGAGAGGTGTTTCTAAAAGGATGGTGAAGGACCAAGAAACGGAAGAAGATAGATGGGAAGAAGAAGCAGAGATAGTTACGGAAGGTGAGATGGAACAACAGGCGGGTGACAAGGAGGAAGCCAGAGGAGGCCTGGATTTACAAAAATTATGGGAATTAATTAAAGAAGAAAATAGACAAACTAATGAGAAAATAGACAGTATTAACGAAAACTCAAAGAAACAAAACGAAATTTTGAGTGAGAACTTAATCAAACTAATGAATGAGAAGTTTGACAAAAATAAATAGGTAACTGATGAGAATAACCGGCATATAAATGAAAGCTTAAACCAAATTAATGAAAGGTTTGACAGGAACGACGAGAGCTTAAGGCAGATCCAGGAAAATAACAAACAAATAGACGAAAAAATTGAAAACAGTAATAAGGATTTGCGGCAAATTATAAATGAACAAAACCAAGCGTTGAGGGAAGTCATCAATGAAAGGATTGCAAATGTCAATGAAAAACTTAGCAAAAGGGTGGATGATTATGAAAAGGAAGTAAGACAGCAAATAGCTGAAACCAAGGTAGGTCTAGAAAAGACGGATGAAACCATCATACAACTCAGAGTGGAAGTAGAAGCCAGAATAAACCAAATAGAAAACAATAATGATACCAGAGTAAAGGAGGTACAAGCTGAAAAACGAGAAAAATTAGGAGAAGTACAAATTAACATAGCTGGAAGAATAGAACGGGTTAACAATGAAATGAAGACAATGAAAATAAGGCAAACACGTCAAAGGAAATTAATGAATACACGGGAAGGATTGGAGATGATTAAGGGGGAGTAGTTAAGATGCATAATATACCAATTACGGAACCAAGAGAAGTAAGGCAATTTAGAAACTCTAAACGAACCACAATTGAATTCCCGAGAGATTAGAAGGACCGAAAAAGCCAAGACTAACCGAGGAGCATGGAGGGCTTATGGAGGTTATGTATGAACCATTCGAACGATTAAGAAACAATATGGATGAACCAGTAAAGAAGATAATGGAAATATTCCTGGAAGATAACGAAAAATGCAGGGAAAGATTTTGCTGGAAAATACATAAAATCTATAAAAGAATGGATGAGAACCACCAACCACTGATAAAAGAAATAAACCAAAAAATAGAAAAAGAATTAACAAGAACAGAATCAGTTTGAAAAACGACGGTAGACTTTAGCATAAATGAAAATTTTATAGCAACAAAATGTAAGAACCAGATGATAGTGAAATATGTCACAAGGACAGAAATAATTCTGCATACCAGAGTAGTCCGAACAATCAGTACAGAGGAAATAATGGACCATGGTTAAACAGATTCCAAAGAAAATATAGAGAAAAGGGACAGATTTTATGGATAACAGATAAAGCAAATCAAAGGAAAATAATGAGAAACTAATTAAAATATATTAAACTAACTATTAAATGAAATAAACTAATTATACGATACTTCAGAGAAATTATTTGGAATCAATTAAAAAACCACAAAATTCTAAAAATAAGTAAGAACATCTTACTATATATTTCAGAAGAAATTATTTGGAACCGATAATCATAAAAGAAGATACCATGAATGGCAATAATAATTATATAAATAACCATATTAATCAGGATAATTACGATGATAAGAACAATTAAAACTAGTTGCTATTTAAGAAGGGTTGGAAATGAGTTGGATGAAGGAACAATATGCCAATACAATTTATGATAAGGAGGAGATTCAGTGTTTAACTGCAGAAGTAAATGGGAGTGAATCAAAAATAATAAAATACATATGCTAAAGAATAATTAATTGACAGCACCGAACTAAGGAGAATTTAAAATAAATATTGAACAGCTTTAACTACTATACTGGTGAATAATATGATAAATGGAACTACAGAACAACGAGATAAAGAAGTTAAGAAAAGTATTAGGATACCTCAGAAATAATAGTAATCATCCCTTGAATATAAGTTTGTAGCGAAGGAGCTACCTTATGGGTAATAATTATGTGTATTGTGTTGTGATAGTGCAACTTTTATTTTTTTCTGGACAGAGGTGAAGTTCCTCTGATCTCAGAAGATATAGTTAGGGAAACGGCAGAGTAATGTAAGCCAACAGTGCCCCTCTGATTCCGTACCAGCTATGATATTAGGGAAAAATGTTAGGGAAATATAGTATTTTAGGGATTATACACCAAGAGAGGTAATTAAATGTAAATATGATAATAAGAAATGATAGCGTAAAAAGCTACAAGACGTTATGAGTTCCAGAGAGAAAAGACAGGTCTACAACTGAGTGAGGTACCAGTAGAGAATTTAATGGCAAGATATATAATGAGTGTCAACACAGTTTTCCGGTGCAATTAAAAGTTTAAGGAATAGAAATAGAAAATAAACCCCAAAGAACCCATTGAATTGTGTACTAAAGCAGAAACAATAAAAAACTGAAACCATTATAAATTGATAATTTTATCAAATAAATATTCCAAGGCATGAAAAAAAAAATATAAGTTTATTTCACCCAAACGATATTCAGATAAAATAAACTTCTTTTGGAGGGGGAGTATTATGTAACGTAACGAAGTTAAGGTCCCATACGTTACATAAAAACTTTGTCATTATCAAATAAAACAACATCCAATGTTCGCGATAATTAAGGTCAGGAAGGTAAACCTTTGTATAATAAACAGATCAATAATACCTAGTAAAGTTACTAGGTAATAGAAGAATAAAAATGTCTATAATTACAAACTATGAAGTGGTCAGTGGAAGGTGTCAGCTATAAACAGTGTCAAACAATATAAAAATACTATAGACAGATTCATTAATTGTCTATAGATAATTAGTATAATTATATACTAAAGAGGAGACTAATTAATTGTTATTTAAAATGTTATGATAATGAGCATGTTATTATATTTCGTCATGTTATTTTGTTTGCATGCTATTTATTCTGTATTTTGTATGTAGTAGGAGTGAAGCAATTGCTTTGAGAAAGCATCAATTCATGGATGTTAATTTCATTTATGTTAAACTTTATAAGAGTAAATATTAGGATACTTACTTTTAATAAATAATAGAGATATTATGGGATTGTATTTGTAAGCTTGTCCATGAAGGGAATGATTGTTAATAAATTGCCAAGAGGTTATTGTAATTAGGGCATAAACAGATGAAGGGTTCAATACTAAAATAAATAATAATAAATTGAAATCAGGGTGAAATAAAGTCAGAATTATTGGCCATAAGCCAATGACACATTGTACTGTAGGTCAGGTCAGAAAAGTTAAAATATAAAAACTATAAAACATGTAATAAAACAAATAGGCCTAAAGCTAGTATTTTGTAAAGGGAAAATAATACCTTTTAAACTAAGTCGATCAAGAAGAAAATGTAGTAAAATGTATATAGTTTAATAATGCATATTATGTGAAAGTTTTATATGATATAATGTAATTTTAATAAGGGAGTATTTTATTAAGTAAGTGCAAGAATATTTTCTAATTACGGCTCTAGGATAACAAATATTATCCAATAACAGAACAAGAAATGGTTGTCATGGACTACAAAATAGGAGATATGTTGTTGATTCAGACTCAATTGTTATATATGAACGAGGACAGTTCAGTTGTGATAAATCTCGAAAAAACCAATAAACCTAATAAATAAAATCACTGTTAATCAAAATTAATATATAGTAACTGATCAAAAGACGGTTGGACGACTTCCGAGGCTCTCTCCCTGAGAATATAAAATTACCTATCAATAAAATTCAAATCAAAAATTTAAAGAATAAATGAACTAACCATACCGTCAAATGAGTAATAATGAAAATCAATAAATAAATGAAGACAACCCCAGACCTGGAGAAGTCGAAGTGAATAAATAACTTACAACGAAAAATAAAGAGAATTAAATTTACATACAGAACCTCACTTTCTACAACGGAGCAAAGATTTAATACTACACTAATTCCGTCGTGACCTGTGACCACCAGAAACGAAAAATCAGCGAAGGTCAAGAACTGAACCTTCTACTACATCCTGGGACACCAACACCAAACTTTTATTGAGAAGATGGAGGTTGATATATTCAAGACATTCATCATCGCTCTGCTATCCATCATCGTTCAGTGGAACACTGCCTTAACGAGTATCTTGTAATCGTATGGTAAAAAACCTGCTTATGTTTATATTTTATTTAATAAGATTTTAACTAAATTGTAATACCTAGTAACCTGAATTTGCATTGCCTGACCTTACTAATAGTCACAAGAACTCCATGTACCCTGAGATATAGAACAAATTAAAAAATACTAGTGGTCGCCCAGTGGTCGAAATTCGACCGTAATTCATTAAATTTTTAAGTTTGAACATTATTTAGGTTGTTTTGTCAAAGAGTATACCTCTATAATCATTGCATATAATTTTTTTGAATTTTGTTCTATTACGTCAGCTGCGAGCGTGTACAAATACGTCATTAGCATGTGTTGTTTGCCTTAATTCCCTGCAATACCTATGAAATTTAAAATTTAATGTTAGTAACAGTTGAAAAAAAAAAACACAATTACAGCTTCTATTCGTATTTATTTTTTGATATAATTCATTGTCAGTTTTAATTTTTTCATGTTATTATTGAATCAAATAAACGCTAATAAAAATGAGACTTGACATTCATAGAAGTATAAGATACATTGTTTTCAATTCCAGTGGATTACATTTCATTTTTGGTAAGGTACGAAATTTGAAAACAGTTTGAAAATTATCTGCTACAAAGCTTATATAATTTTTTAATTTTTTTCTATGCATTAATTTTCGAGTTATTTGAAAAATATGAAAGATAGGAAAAATGAGGTTTAGCTTGGCTAAGCCATATTTAAAAAGCAATAACGCTTTTTTTGACATTTCCATGGGTTTTTTGTTATTGCCATACTGACCAGGTTTCGCCAAGGCTACACAGTTATTTTGCCTATCTTTTTCGAATTATATAAAATTTAAATAAAAAATTAATACAAAATAAAAAAAGAAATAAAAAATACGTGCCTCCTATTTTTTCATATATTTTTCATTAAATCAAAAAAACGGGCGGTTAAAAAAATAAATGTTGTCCATTGAACTTAAAATAGTTTGAAAGTTAATTTAATGATTCAGAACTTCTGTGTAAACGATGTTTTTTGTAAAAACTCTTTCATCATTTGCTAAATGCCCTTGGCCATTATATTCGGAAATATAAAATCTCAAACCATCGAATGATCGAACTCTACTTGCTACGACGTACAATTGACCATGTGTAAAAACTGGCTGCCTCAATAAAATTCCAATTTTTTCGAATGTTTGTCCTTGAGACTTATTTATTGTCATCGCAAATGCAGGTATAATTGGAAATTGAGTTCTTTGAAAGTTAAATGGTAAAACAGTACCGGAATATGTTAAATTTATACGTGGAATCAAAATTCTCTTATTGCGTGCGGTTCCAGTTAAAACTTCGCAATCAACACCATTATGATGGATACACTTGATGCGCATTCTTGTTCCATTGACTAATGCTTCCTTTGTATTTAAGTTTCTGATCAGTAAAACGATGTATTCGTATTTATTTTTTGATATAATTCATTGTCAGTTTTAATTTTTTCATGTTATTATTGAATCAAATAAACGCTAATAAAACTGAGACTTGACATTCATAGAAGTATAAGATACATTGTTTTCAATTCCAGTGGATTACATTTCATTTTTGGTAAGGCACAAAATTCGAAAACAGTTTGAAGTTTATCTGCTACAAAGCTTATATAATTTTTTAATTTTTTTTTCTATGCATTAATTTAATTAATGTTACAATTAAATTTGATAATGAAGAAATATTTTATAACATGATTAAGAAGTAAATGAGAGAGGGCAGATAGATAAGATTAAGAATTATATTTCATAGTACTAATTGGTTGTTTTAAAATAAGGGTGTGTGACTGACCCACATGTGTGGTGAGGAAGAGGGTAGTTTAAAGGGATCCACACACACACACACACACACACACACACACACACACACACACACACACACACACACACACACACACACACACACACACACACACACACACACACACACACACTGAAACACAAGGAATTTACTAGAAAAATATGTAACTGTACAGATGGTGAGACAGAGTTTAGGGGGTGGGGAAGGGTCATTAATTTTTAGTTAGTTGTGGGTGAGCAGGGTTGTGGAGAGGGGTGAAGGGTTGGGTATTACATATTTTCTGCCTATTCCTGATCTGACGATGAGCTGTGAAGCTTGAAAGCGCTAATCGGAATAATTTTTTATAGTGGTGTGCAATATTGATCATTCTGATTATGCATTAATTGTCGAGTTATTTGAAAAATATGAAAGATAGGAAAAATGAGGTTTAGCTTGGCTAAGCCATTTAAAAAGCAATAACGCGTTTTATGACATTTCCTTGGGTTTTTTGTTATTGCCATACTGACCAGGTTTCGCCAAGGCTACACAGTTATTTTGCCTATCTTTTTCGAATTATATAAAATTTAAATAAAAAATTAATACAAAATAAAAAATGAAATAAAAAATACGTGCCTCCTATTTTTTCATATATTTTTCATTAAATAAAAAAAAACGGGCGGTTAAAAAAATAAATGTTGTCCATTGAACTTAAAATAGTTTGAAAGTGAATTTAATGATTCAGAACTTCTGTGTAAACGATGTTTTTTGTAAAAACTTTTTCATCATTTGCTAAATGCCCTTGGTCATTATATTCGGAAATATAAAATCTCAAACCATCGAATGATCGAACTCTACTTGCTGCGACGTACAATTGACCATGTGTAAAAACTGGCTGCCTCAATAAAATTCCAATTTTTTCGAATGTTTGTCCTTGAGACTTATTTATTGTCATCGCAAATGCAGGTATAATTGGAAATTGAGTTCTTTGAAAGTTAAATGGTAAAACAGTACCGGAATATGTTAAATTTATACGTGGAATCAAAATTCTCTTATTGCGTGCGGTTCCAGTTAAAACTTCGCAATCAACAGCATTATGATGGATACACTTGATGCGCATTCTTGTTCCATTGACTAATGCTTCCTTTGTATTTAAGTTTCTGATCAGTAAAACGATGTATTCGTATTTATTTTTTGATATAATTCATTGTCAGTTTTAATTTTTTCATGTTATTATTGAATCAAATAAACGCTAATAAAACTGAGACTTGACATTCATAGAAGTATAAGATACATTGTTTTCAATTCCAGTGGATTACATTTCATTTTTGGTAAGGCACAAAATTCGAAAACAGTTTGAAGTTTATCTGCTACAAAGCTTATATAATTTTTTAATTTTTTTTTCTATGCATTAATTTAATTAATGTTACAATTAAATTTGATAATGAAGAAATATTTTATAACATGATTAAGAAGTAAATGAGAGAGGGCAGATAGATAAGATTAAGAATTATATTTCATAGTACTAATTGGTTGTTTTAAAATAAGGGTGTGTGACTGACCCACATGTGTGGTGAGGAAGAGGGTAGTTTAAAGGGATGCACACACACACACACACACACACACACACACACACACACACACACACACACACACACACACACACACACACACACACACATACACACACACACACACACACACACACACTGAAACACAAGGAATTTACTAGAAAAATATGTAACTGTACAGATGGTGAGACAGAGTTTAGGGGGTGGGGAAGGGTCATTAATTTTTAGTTAGTTGTGGGTGAGCAGGGTTGTGGAGAGGGGTGAAGGGTTGGGTATTACATATTTTCTGCCTATTCCTGATCTGACGATGAGCTGTGAAGCTTGAAAGCGCTAATCGGAATAATTTTTTATAGTGGTGTGCAATATTGATCATTCTGATTATGCATTAATTGTCGAGTTATTTGAAAAATATGAAAGATAGGAAAAATGAGGTTTAGCTTGGCTAAGCCATTTAAAAAGCAATAACGCGTTTTATGACATTTCCTTGGGTTTTTTGTTATTGCCATACTGACCAGGTTTCGCCAAGGCTACACAGTTATTTTGCCTATCTTTTTCGAATTATATAAAATTTAAATAAAAAATTAATACAAAATAAAAAATGAAATAAAAAATACGTGCCTCCTATTTTTTCATATATTTTTCATTAAATAAAAAAAAACGGGCGGTTAAAAAAATAAATGTTGTCCATTGAACTTAAAATAGTTTGAAAGTGAATTTAATGATTCAGAACTTCTGTGTAAACGATGTTTTTTGTAAAAACTTTTTCATCATTTGCTAAATGCCCTTGGTCATTATATTCGGAAATATAAAATCTCAAACCATCGAATGATCGAACTCTACTTGCTGCGACGTACAATTGACCATGTGTAAAAACTGGCTGCCTCAATAAAATTCCAATTTTTTCAAATGTTTGTCCTTGAGACTTATTTATTGTCATCGCAAATGCAGGTATAATTGGAAATTGAGTTCTTTGAAAGTTAAATGGTAAAACAGTACCGGAATATGTTAAATTTATACGTGGAATCAAAATTCTCTTATTGGGTGCGGTTCCAGTTAAAACTTCGCAATCAACAGCATTACGATGGATACACTTGATGTGCATTCTTGTTCCATTGACTAATGCTTCATTTGTATTTAAGTTTCTGATCAGTAAAATTATGTATTCGTATTTATTTTTTGACATAGTTCATTGTCAGTTTTAATTTTTTCATGTTATTATTGAATCAAATAAACGCTAATAAAATTGAGACTTGACATTCATAGAAGTATAAGATACATTGTTTTCAATTCCAGTGGATTAAATTTCATTTTTGGTAAGGTACAAAATTCGAAAACAGTTTGAAGATTATCTGCTACAAAGCTTATATAATTTTTTAATTTTTTTTTCTATGAATTAATTGTCGAGTTATTTGAAAAATATGAAAGATAGGAAAAATGAGGTTTAGCTTGGCTAAGCCAGTTAAAAAGCAATAACGCGTTTTTTGACATTTCCTTGGGTTTTTTGTTATTGCCATACTGACCAGGTTTCGCCAAGGCTACACAGTTATTTTGCCTATCTTTTTCGAATTATATAAAATTTAAATAAAAAATTAATACAAAATAAAAAATGAAATAAAAAATACGTGCCTCCTATTTTTTCATATATTTTTCATTAAATAAAAAAAAACGGGCGGTTAAAAAAATAAATGTTGTCCATTGAACTTAAAATAGTTTGAAAGTGAATTTAATGATTCAGAACTTCTGTGTAAACGATGTTTTTTGTAAAAACTTTTTCATCATTTGCTAAATGCCCTTGGTCATTATATTCGGAAATATAAAATCTCAAACCATCGAATGATCGAACTCTACTTGCTGCGACGTACAATTGACCATGTGTAAAAACTGGCTGCCTCAATAAAATTCCAATTTTTTCGAATGTTTGTCCTTGAGACTTATTTATTGTCATCGCAAATGCAGGTATAATTGGAAATTGAGTTCTTTGAAAGTTAAATGGTAAAACAGTACCGGAATATGTTAAATTTATACGTGGAATCAAAATTCTCTTATTGCGTGCGGTTCCAGTTAAAACTTCGCAATCAACAGCATTACGATGGATACACTTGATGTGCATTCTTGTTCCATTGACTAATGCTTCATTTGTATTTAAGTTTCTGATCAGTAAAATTATGTATTCGTATTTATTTTTTGACATAGTTCATTGTCAGTTTTAATTTTTTCATGTTATTATTGAATCAAATAAACGCTAATAAAATTGAGACTTGACATTCATAGAAGTATAAGATACATTGTTTTCAATTCCAGTGGATTAAATTTCATTTTTGGTAAGGTACAAAATTCGAAAACAGTTTGAAGATTATCTGCTACAAAGCTTATATAATTTTTTAATTTTTTTTTCTATGAATTAATTGTCGAGTTATTTGAAAAATATGAAAGATAGGAAAAATGAGGTTTAGCTTGGCTAAGCCAGTTAAAAAGCAATAACGCGTTTTTTGACATTTCCTTGGGTTTTTTGTTATTGCCATACTGACCAGGTTTCGCCAAGGCTACACAGTTATTTTGCCTATCTTTTTCGAATTATATAAAATTTAAATAAAAAATTAATACAAAATAAAAAATGAAATAAAAAATACGTGCCTCCTATTTTTTCATATATTTTTCATTAAATAAAAAAAAACGGGCGGTTAAAAAAATAAATGTTGTGATGGTACAATCATGGTACATTTTTGAAATTACCTTAATTATGGTAACTAGAGCATAAATATTGTATTTTTCTATTTTTGTCATACCAAACCCAACCTTAAACACCCAATACGAATCTGCAGTGAGTGGACTATATCACAATATTTGTCAGGTTTTGAAACAATTCATAGCAAAAAAACGGTGTAACATCACAAAAACAGTGTGCAGTTATTGCGATAAGCAAGCCAAGCCTTAATTACGTCAGAGGCTGAGAATGTGTTGACCACGACAAAACGGCGATGTCAACAAGTTAAACAAAGAAAATGTGACGAAGGTTCACCCCACTTCCGCAAAATCCAACAAGGAATTGTCGTCATTTCTGCTGCAGCACTGATCAGAGCCGGCCGGCTAATCATTCACTTACGGGTGAAATTTTAACTTTTTAGACTACTATAGGTGGTTAATAAACTGTGTAAAACACCGTACAGTGCGTCGATTACAAAAATGTGACCGAGACGAGTAAACGTAAAACTCGCGGTAGTGGTCGCGAAGTTTTACAGTACCTACAGCGATAACAACCAAAACACGAAATGGGTGAGAACGTTCCTTTTACATTTTCAATCCTTTAATTATTTCCAAATACCAAATTTTAAATCAATTATTTAAAAAATCTTTTAAATTTTTCATTATATTTAAAAGGAGCTCCACTATGCATAAAGTTGTACCATGAGAGTGGAAGAGGGAGTGTTTGAGTGTGTGGGTTAAAATTTATAAGTGTTGGGTTGTGCTGAAATTTACATTTAAATAATAAATGTATGTCTTATCGTATAACATGTATTATAATGCAGCGTATATTTTTTGTATAGTGTAATTTCATGTGGACAACGCCCATGGCGCAATATATCGATCAGAGATCTATGTCTATGTAATACTTATCAATGTTTAATATTAATAAATACTTTCTATATGTTATTTGGTGTATGTCTTTATTTCAGGTAATTTGTTTCACTAACTGGTTCGTGTTACACGAAGTCTGGCCCTAAAAGTAAATTTCGATCATGTTACCTTTACCTTAACAAACATGGCGACCGAAATTAATTACGTATAGACGAAAAATTACATTTTCACCATAAGTAGTAAAACAATAAATGTAAAAGATTACATTTTGCGCCCGAATTGCAGGGACTAAAAGATTACATTTGGCGCGTGCCGAACAGTGACTCAACATAAAATAAAATTATGTAGAGTACACCTACTGGTATGTGAAACAGTTACTTGAGGTAATAGCGTAATAGTTCGCAAAGCGTTCGGTAAGGTTAAATTCTAGGTTATAAATAAATACGTTTTAGTAACCTTAAATAATACAACATGAGTACCAGTGACAATATTGTAATAGAAACCAGTACATCGGAGATAAATGTAATTAGTGAAATGGATGTACAAACACCTCAAACTAGTCAGACTGATGAGGCAAGTATGCCTGTGTCTGCAGAGATAACTAAAGCTAACACATCCATTTCAACTAGTTTAGATAGTAAACCAGATGAAAATAGTGCAATGATACAATTACTCTTAAAATTAAATAAAAAACTAGATGAACAGAAAAGCGATTCTGATATTCAATTCAAAAATTTGAATGACAAATTTGATAGTTTTAACAGTAATTTCAATGAATTGAAAAATGAAATAGAATTAGGTCACAATCAACTTATTAAAAGATGTGACCAGCTTATTACAAAACTCGATAATTTAAATGTGGTAGAAAATCAAGTAGAAACCCAGAAAGTCAATAGTGGTACCCAGCAAAATAATAATTCCAATAATGAATGTAGTATAGATAATCCAAATAATACAAGTAGTAAGATTGTGGTGTTAGAAAAGGATAAACATGATAATGAAAGTATAATGAATGATAATGAAATATTTGAATTTATGAAGTCAGAAAGAAAGTTGAGAGAAAGTATTTTAGTACAAGGAATGCAGGGGGTAGAATTTTCTTTTAATGTTGTATTAGGGGGTGAAGACAAGTCTTCATGTAATTGTTATAAGGATAAGAATGCCTTTAATTTATATTTGATAGACGATAGTTCTACAAATAAAGTTTCTTTATGTTTTGGTGTACCTAAGAGGTGCAACAATTTTATGATAGGGACCCCTGCATATTTCGAGAGAGAAAGTGTATTTTGGTGTAATGGAGAGAAATGTATTAAGAGAGAAAGTATAGAGAGATATTGTGAGAGTAAAAGAGTAATAGAAGTATTTAAAGTAAACAGAAATTACAGACAATTGTTAGAAAGGTTAGGGTTAGATGTGGTATATGAAAATGATGAATACTTTCCTGATAATAACAATAAATTGGAAATAACAAGAAATGAGAATAAAGACATTATGTACTTACCTGTGGTGGAATATTATGGGGATAATTATAGTATAAACCGATTAATGACATATGATACTAAGACAAACAGAACTCTACTTGATCGTGACTGGGAATATTTGTTTAATAACCGTTCAATAACATATGAATATAATGTATCTAGTAATAAAATCTATTTATTAAATAAGAATTTATATAGACTTAAGATTTGTTTGTTGTTTAATGATGGTGGATAGACTGTTGTATTGTGAAATGAACATTAAATAATAATATGAAAAGTGGTATTGAATTGGACTGCATATGGACTGATTTCGATTAATGACACAATAATGAAGTTGGAGTGTATATTTTTCATTGTATTCATTGTATTTATATATCCATGTATTTTTGATATGTATTATGTATTACAGGTATATTTACACCAGCATGTATTATTATATATTTTACATATATGACATGTTTAATAATAATAATTTTAAATTTTAATTGGTATTGAAAGTAATTCCTAATAAATGTTTAAGTAAGTATATATATTTGAATTTTGAAAAGAGGTATTGTTATAAGTAGGTAAGAGAGGAATTTTATAAGAGAATTGTCAATGATTACAGTAAGTGTTTAAACAGGAATAGAGCCTGGGTATAGATAAAATGCAGGTGAGTTATGCAATTAATGTAAATGGAGTTAGAAAGATAAGAATTTTTAAGAAAATACACAGAGAATTATTAGATATTTAGGGACACAGTAGTTAGTGATTATTTGTAGAGAAGGTGTTTAAGTAAAGGTATAAACATATAATTATTGTTGATGAATTCTGTAGTGGGGGTGAGGTGATAAAGAGTAGCCAACCAATAGTGTTGTGGCAGGTATTAGCATAATTTTTAGGGAGTGTTTGCCGAATTATTTGGAAGGGCAAAATATTAGAGATGTATATAGCCAGTTAGGGAACACCCAACCCAGTGCAAAGACGAGCGGTGCCATAGGATTTAAATGAAAATAGTAATGGAGTATATAATTGAGATATTGGTGTCATTGATAGGTAAATTTGATGGTCAGTTAGAAGAAGGTGAGTAAGATTATAAAAAATAGAAGTATAGTGAATATAGGAGTTATTCAGACTAAACAGTGATAGAAGGTGAAAGGTTAGTTAGGTAGGTAGAAAGTTCAGAGTATAGAGAAAGTAAGAAGTGAATAATGAAAAATAATAATGTAGTATGAATACTAATAATAAATTTGAAATAAATATTAATAATTCATTATAATAAAATTGATGTCTAATTAATGACTTAAGTGAAATTGTAAATTTTAAATGATTTAAATTAAAATGAATCAAGAATATTTAATATATTAATGTATCAGTGTTAATTATTAATGTATTATTATTATGTAAAATGTATTTATGTTATAGAAATTTCAACATGATGTTATAACATGGGAATAATGTGTAAAAAAAAAAAAAAAATTTTCTTTTAACTGGCGCTGTTAATAATACCAATAAGCCAAATAATTACCTGTTAATAATAAGACTAATAATAATAATATCAATAATAATAATTTTTTTGTTTTATCATGCACTAAGAGTATTCAATAAATAAATATATAGAGTTATTAATTCTTTTATAATTTGTTTTTCTCCAGATTTGGGAGATTATAATGTGTAATTTTCCTATTATATTTTCAATTATATTTTATTCAATTTTGGTAACTATATTATATTAATGTGCTTATGTTACAATTCTAGTAATTGTAAAAGAGTGAAGATAAATATTATCGATAGGAATCGAAACCATTTTTCAACTCAGGGTAGAAGTATTTTGTAATATGAAGAAGAGATATTCTTTTTAATTCTTGAAGATTATAATTTTATAAGTATATTAAGCCAACCCAGTGCTTATTGGCACAAACCAGCACTTAGCTAAGGGGAACCAGATCAGTTGAGGATGGAGTGATTTACTAAGCCACTATTTTAATATTTATTATATATTGTTTCAGTGTTTGGTGGTGTGACAGCGGTCCTGAGCTGGCCAACGCGTCAGAGCAGGGGCGTTAAGAGCCTAAGTGGCCTTATGGTGTTGGGATCTCGCAGGAGAAGTCCAGTAAGGTCATATAGGTACGGTCATCATCACCAGACCAAGGGTGAGTTGTTGTTATTTTTTATGTAAAATTGTAAGGGGGTTGTGGCGACTTGTCCTGGCTGATCCCTTTAGGAAGTATGAAAGGGTCAATGAAAGTTTGTGTGCTTCGTCACACCATCTTTCATTGTGGGGGTTTTGTGATGGTACAATCATGGTACATTTTTGAAATTACCTTAATTATGGTAACTAGAGCATAAATATTGTATTTTTCTATTTTTGTCATACCAAACCCAACCTTAAACACCCAATACGAATCTGCAGTGAGTGGACTATATCACAATATTTGTCAGGTTTTGAAACAATTCATAGCAAAAAAACGGTGTAACATCACAAAAACAGTGTGCAGTTATTGCGATAAGCAAGCCAAGCCTTAATTACGTCAGAGGCTGAGAATGTGTTGACCACGACAAAACGGCGATGTCAACAAGTTAAACAAAGAAAATGTGACGTAGGTTCACCCCACTTCCGCAAAATCCAACAAGGAATTGTCGTCATTTCTGCTGCAGCACTGATCAGAGCCGGCCGGCTAATCATTCACTTACGGGTGAAATTTTAACTTTTTAGACCACTATAGGTGGTTAATAAACTGTGTAAAACACCGTACAGTGCGTCGATTACAAAAATGTGACCGAGACGAGTAAACGTAAAACTCGTGGTAGTGGTCGCGAAGTTTTACAGTACCTACAGCGATAACAACCAAAACACGAAATGGGTGAGAACGTTCCTTTTACATTTTCAATCCTTTAATTATTTCCAAATACCAAATTTTAAATCAATTATTTAAAAAATCATTTAAATTTTTCATTATATTTAAAAGGAGCTCCACTATGCATAAAGTTGTACCATGAGAGTGGAAGAGGGAGTGTTTGAGTGTGTGGGTTAAAATTTATAAGTGTTGGGTTGTGCTGAAATTTACATTTAAATAATAAATGTATGTCTTATCCTATAACATGTATTATAATGCAGCGTATATTTTTTGTATAGTGTAATTTCATGTGGACAACGCCCATGGCGCAATATATCGATCAGAGATCTATGTCTATGTAATACTTATCAATGTTTAATATTAATAAATACTTTCTATATGTTATTTGGTGTATGTCTTTATTTCAGGTAATTTGTTTCACTAACTGGTTCGTGTTACACGAAGTCTGGCCCTAAAAGTAAATTTCGATCATGTTACCTTTACCTTAACAAACATGGCGACCGAAATTAATTACGTATAGACGAAAAATTACATTTTCACCATAAGTAATAAAACAATAAATGTAAAAGATTACATTTTGCGCCCGAATTGCAGGGACTAAAAGATTACAATGTTGTCCATTGAACTTAAAATAGTTTGAAAGTGAATTTAATGATTCAGAACTTCTGTGTAAACGATGTTTTTTGTAAAAACTCTTTCATCATTTGCTAAATGCCCTTGGCCATTATATTCGGAAATATAAAATCTCAAACCATCGAATGATCGAACTCTACTTGCTGCGACGTACAATTGACCATGTGTAAAAACTGGCTGCCTCAATAAAATTCCAATTTTTTCGAATGTTTGTCCTTGAGACTTATTTATTGTCATCGCAAATGCAGGTATAATTGGAAATTGAGTTCTTTGAAAGTTAAATGGTAAAACAGTACCGGAATATGTTAAATTTATACGTGGAATCAAAATTCTCTTATTGCGTGCGGTTCCAGTTAAAACTTCGCAATCAACAGCATTACGATGGATACACTTGATGTGCATTCTTGTTCCATTGACTAATGCTTCATTTGTATTTAAGTTTCTGATCAGTAAAATTATGTATTCGTATTTATTTTTTTATATAGTTCATTGTCAGTTTTAATTTTTTCATGTTATTATTGAATCAAATAAACGCTAATAAAACTGAGACTTGACATTCATAGAAGTATAAGATACATTGTTTTCAATTCCAGTGGATTACATTTCATTTTTGGTAAGGTACAAAATTCGAAAACAGTTTGAAGATTATCTGCTACAAAGCTTATATAATTTTTAAATTTTTTTTTCTATGCATTAATTTTCGAGTTATTTGAAAAATATGAAAGATAGGAAAAATGAGGTTTAGCTTGGCTAAGCCATTTAAAAAGCAATTACGCGTTTTTTGACATTTCCTTGGGTTTTTTGTTATTGCCATACTGACCAGGTTTCGCCAAGGCTACACAGTTATTTTGCCTATCTTTTTCGAATTATATAAAATTTAAATAAAAAATTAATACAAAATAAAAATTGAAATAAAAAATACGTGCCTCCTATTTTTTCATATATTTTTCATTAAATAAAAAAAACGGGCGGTTAAAAAAATAAATGTTGTCCATTGAACTTAAAATAGTTTGAAAGTTAATTTAATGATTCAGAACTTCTGTGTAAACGATGTTTTTTGTAAAAACTCTTTCATCTTTTGCTAAATGCCCTTGGCCATTATATTCGGAAATATAAAATCTCAAACCATCGAATGATCGAAATCTACTTGCTGCGACGTACAACTGACCATGTGTAAAAACTGGCTGCCTCAATAAAATTCCAATTTTTTCGAATGTTTGTCCTTGAGACTTATTTATTGTCATCGCAAATGCAGGTATAATTGGAAATTGAGTTCTTTGAAAGTTAAATGGTAAAACAGTACCGGAATATGTTAAATTTATACGTGGAATCAAAATTCTCTTATTGCGTGCGGTTCCAGCGGTTCCAGTTAAAACTTCGCCATCAACAGCATTACGATGAATACACTTGATGCGCATTCTTGTTCCATTGACTAATGCTTCCTTTGTATTTAAGTTTCTGATCAGTAAAACGATGTATTCGTATTTATTTTTTGATATAATTCATTGTCAGTTTTAATTTTTTCATGTTATTATTGAATCAAATAAACGCTAATAAAACTGAGACTTGACATTCATAGAAGTATAAGATACATTGTTTTCAATTCCAGTGGATTACATTTCATTTTTGGTAAGGTACAAAATTCGAAAACAGTTTGAAGATTATCTGCTACAAAGCTTATATAATTTTTTAATTTTTTTTTCTATGCATTAATTTTCGAGTTATTTGAAAAATATGAAAGATAGGAAAAATGAGGTTTAGCTTGGCTAAGCCATTTAAAAAGCAATAACGCGTTTTTTGACATTTCCTTGGGTTTTTTGTTATTGCCATACTGACCAGGTTTCGCCAAGGCTACACAGTTATTTTGCCTATCTTTTTCGAATTATATAAAAAATAAATAAAAAATTAATACAAAATAAAAAATGAAATAAAAAATAGGTGCCTCCTATTTTTTCATATATTTTTCATTAAATAAAAAAAACGGGCGGTTAAAAAAATAAATGTTGTCCATTGAACTTAAAATAGTTTGAAAGTGAATTTAATGATTCAGAACTTCTGTGTAAACGATGTTTTTTGTAAAAACTCTTTCATCATTTGCTAAATGCCCTTGGTCATTATATTCGGAAATATAAAATCTCAAACCATCGAATGATCGATCTCTACTTGCTGCGACGTACAATTGACCATGTGTAAAATCTGGCTGCCTCAATAAAATTCCAATTTTTTCGAATGTTTGTCCTTGAGACTTATTTATTGTCATCGCAAATGCAGGTATAATTGGAAATTGAGTTCTTTGAAAGTTAAATGGTAAAACAGTACCGGAATATGTTAAATTTATACGTGGAATCAAAATTCTCTTATTGGGTGCGGTTCCAGTTAAAACTTCGCAATCAACAGCATTACGATGGATACACTTGATGTGCATTCTTGTTCCATTGACTAATGCTTCATTTGTATTTAAGTTTCTGATCAGTAAAATTATGTATTCGTATTTATTTTTTGATATAGTTCATTGTCAGTTTTAATTTTTTCATGTTATTATTGAATCAAATAAACGCTAATAAAACTGAGACTTGACATTCATAGAAGTATAAGATACATTGTTTTCAATTCCAGTGGATTACATTTCATTTTTGGTAAGGTACAAAATTCGAAAACAGTTTGAAGATTATCTGCTACAAAGCTTATATAATTTTTAAACTTTTTTTCTATGCATTAATTTTCGAGTTATTTGAAAAATATGAAAGATAGGAAAAATGAGGTTTTGCTTGGCTAAGCCATTCAAAAAGCAATTACGCGTTTTTTGACATTTCCTTGGGTTTTTTGTTATTGCCATACTGACCAGGTTTCGCCAAGGCTACACAGTTATTTTGCCTATCTTTTTCGAATTATATAAAATTTAAATAAAAAATTAATACAAAATAAAAATTGAAATAAAAAATACGTGCCTCCTATTTTTTCATATATTTTTCATTAAATAAAAAAAACGGGCGGTTAAAAAAATAAATGTTGTCCATTGAACTTAAAATAGTTTGAAAGTTAATTTAATGATTCAGAACTTCTGTGTAAACGATGTTTTTTGTAAAAACTCTTTCATCTTTTGCTAAATGCCCTTGGCCATTATATTCGGAAATATAAAATCTCAAACCATCGAATGATCGAAATCTACTTGCTGCGACGTACAACTGACCATGTGTAAAAACTGGCTGCCTCAATAAAATTCCAATTTTTTCGAATGTTTGTCCTTGAGACTTATTTATTGTCATCGCAAATGCAGGTATAATTGGAAATTGAGTTCTTTGAAAGTTAAATGGTAAAACAGTACCGGAATATGTTAAATTTATACGTGGAATCAAAATTCTCTTATTGCGTGCGGTTCCAGCGGTTCCAGTTAAAACTTCGCCATCAACAGCATTACGATGAATACACTTGATGCGCATTCTTGTTCCATTGACTAATGCTTCCTTTGTATTTAAGTTTCTGATCAGTAAAACGATGTATTCGTATTTATTTTTTGATATAATTCATTGTCAGTTTTAATTTTTTCATGTTATTATTGAATCAAATAAACGCTAATAAAACTGAGACTTGACATTCATAGAAGTATAAGATACATTGTTTTCAATTCCAGTGGATTACATTTCATTTTTGGTAAGGTACAAAATTCGAAAACAGTTTGAAGATTATCTGCTACAAAGCTTATATAATTTTTTAATTTTTTTTTTCTATGCATTATTTTTCGAGTTATTTGAAAAATATGAAAGATAGGAAAAATGAGGTTTAGCTTGGCTAAGCCATTTAAAAAGCAATAACGCGTTTTTTGACATTTCCTTGGGTTTTTTGTTATTGCCATACTGACCTGGTTTCGCCAAGGCTACACAGTTATTTTGCCTATCTTTTTTGAATTATATAAAATTTAAATAAAAAATTAATACAAAATAAAAAATGAAATAAAAAATACGTGCCTCCTATTTTTTCATATATTTTTCATTAAATCAAAAAAAACGGGCGTTTAAAAAAATAAATGTTGTCCATTGAACTTAAAATAGTTTTAAAGTGAATTTAATGATTCAGAACTTCTGTGTAAACGATGTTTTTTGTAAAAACTCTTTCATCATTTGCTAAATGCCCTTGGCCATTATATTCGGAAATATAAAATCTCAAACCATCGAATGATCGAACTCTACTTGCTGCGACGTACAATTGACCATGTGTAAAATCTGGCTGCCTCAATAAAATTCCAATTTTTTCGAATGTTTGTCCTTGAGACTTATTTATTGTCATCGCAAATGCAGGTATAATTGGAAATTGAATTCTTTAAAGTTAAATGGTAAAACAGTACCGGAATATGTTAAATTTATACGTGGAATCAAAATTCTCTTATTGCGTGCGGTTCCAGTTAAAACTTCGCCATCAACAGCATTACGATGGATACACTTGATGCGCATTCTTGTTCCATTGACTAATGCTTCCTTTGTATTTAAGTTTCTGATCAGTAAAACGATGTATTCGTATTTATTTTTTGATATAATTCATTGTCAGTTTTAATTTTTTCATGTTATTATTGAATCAAATAAACGCTAATAAAACTGAGACTTGACATTCATAGAAGTATAAGATACATTGTTTTCAATTCCAGTGGATTACATTTCATTTTTTGGTAAGGTACAAAATTCGAAAACAGTTTGAAGATTATCTGCTACAAAGCTTATATAATTTTTTAATTTTTTTTTCTATGCATTAATTTTCGAGTTATTTGAAAAATATGAAAGATAGGAAAAATGAGGTTTAGCTTGGCTAAGCCATTTAAAAAGCAATTACGCGTTTTTTGACATTTCCTTGGGTTTTTTGTTATTGCCATACTGACCAGGTTTCGCCAAGGCTACACAGTTATTTTGCCTATCTTTTTTGAATTATATAAAATTTAAATAAAAAATTAATACAAAATAAAAAATGAAATAAAAAATACGTGCCTCATATGTTTTCATATATTTTTCATTAAATCAAAAAAACGGGCTTTTAAAAAAATAAATGTTGTCCATTGAACTTAAAATAGTTTGAAAGTGAATTTAATGATTCAGAACTTCTGTGTAAATGATGTTTTTTGTAAAAACTCTTTTATCATTTGCTAAATGCCTTGGTCATTATATTCGGAAAATAAAATCTCAAACCATCGAATGATCGAACTCTACTTGCTGCGACGTACAATTGACCATGTGTAAAATCTGGCTGCCTCAATTAAATTCCAATTTTTTCGAATGTTTGTCCTTGAGACTTATTTATTGTCATCGCAAATGCAGGTATAATTGGAAATTGAATTCTTTAAAGTTAAATGGTAAAACAGTACCGGAATATGTTAAATTTATACGTGGAATCAAAATTCTCTTATTGCGTGCGGTTCCAGTTAAAACTTCGCCATCAGCAGCATTACGATGGATACACTTGATGCGCATTCTTGTTCCATTGACTAATGCTTCCTTTGTATTTAAGTTTCTGATCAGTAAAACGATGTATTCGTATTTATTTTTTGATATAATTCATTGTCAGTTTTAATTTTTTCATGTTATTATTGAATCAAATAAACGCTAATAAAACTGAGACTTGACATTCATAGAAGTATAAGATACATTGTTTTCAATTCCAGTGGATTACATTTCATTTTTGGTAAGGTACAAAATTCGAAAACAGTTTGAAGATTATCTGCTACAAAGCTTATATAATTTTTTAATTTTTTTTTCTATGCATTAATTTTCGAGTTATTTGAAAAATATGAAAGATAGGAAAAATGAGGTTTAGCTTGGCTAAGCCATTTAAAAAGCATTTACGCGTTTTTTGACATTTCCTTGGGTTTTTTGTTATTGCCATACTGACCAGGTTTCGCCAAGGCTACACAGTTATTTTGCCTATCTTTTTCGAATTATATAAAATTTAAATAAAAAATTAATACAAAATAAAAAATGAAATAAAAAATACGTGCCTCCTATTTTTTCATATATTTTTCATTAAATAAAAAAAACGGGCGGTTAAAAAAATAAATGTTGTCCATTGAACTTAAAATAGTTTGAAAGTTAATTTAATGATTCAGAACTTCTGTGTAAACGATGTTTTTTGTAAAAACTCTTTCATCATTTGCTAAATGCCCTTGGCCATTATATTCGGAAATATAAAATCTCAAACCATCGAATGATCGAACTCTACTTGCTGCGACGTACAATTGACCATGTGTAAAATCTGGCTGCCTCAATAAAATTCCAATTTTTTCGAATGTTTGTCCTTGAGACTTATTTATTGTCATCGCAAATGCAGGTATAATTGGAAATTGAGTTCTTTGAAAGTTAAATGGTAAAACAGTACCGGAATATGTTAAATTTATACGTGGAATCAAAATTCTCTTATTGCGTGCGGTTCCAGCGGTTCCAGTTAAAACTTCGCCATCAACAGCATTACGATGAATACACTTGATGCGCATTCTTGTTCCATTGACTAATGCTTCCTTTGTATTTAAGTTTCTGATCAGTAAAACGATGTATTCGTATTTATTTTTTGATATAATTCATTGTCAGTTTTAATTTTTTCATGTTATTATTGAATCAAATAAACGCTAATAAAACTGAGACTTGACATTCATAGAAGTATAAGATACATTGTTTTCAATTCCAGTGGATTACATTTCATTTTTGGTAAGGTACAAAATTCGAAAACAGTTTGAAGATTATCTGCTACAAAGCTTATATAATTTTTTAATTTTTTTTTCTATGCATTAATTTTCGAGTTATTTGAAAAATATGAAAGATAGGAAAAATGAGGTTTAGCTTGGCTAAGCCATTTAAAAAGCAATAACGCGTTTTTTGACATTTCCTTGGGTTTTTTGTTATTGCCATACTGACCAGGTTTCGCCAAGGCTACACAGTTATTTTGCCTATCTTTTTCGAATTATATAAAATTTAAATAAAAAATTAATACAAAATAAAAAATGAAATAAAAAATACGTGCCTCCTATTTTTTCATATATTTTTCATTAAATCAAAAAAAACGGGCGGTTAAAAAAATAAATGTTGTCCTTTGAACTTAAAATAGGTTAAAGTGAATTTAATGATTCAGAACTTCTGTGTAAACGATGTTTTTTTGTAAAAACTCTTTCATCATTTGCTAAATGCCCTTGGCCATTATATTCGGAAATATAAAATCTCAAACCATCGAATGATCGAACTCTACTTGCTGCGACGTACAATTGACCATGTGTAAAATCTGGCTGCCTCAATAAAATTCCAATTTTTTCGAATGTTTGTCCTTGAGACTTATTTATAGTCATCGCAAATGCAGGTATAATTGGAAATTGAGTTCTTTGAAAGTTAAATGGTAAAACAGTACCGGAATATGTTAAATTTATACGTGGAATCAAAATTCTCTTATTGCGTGCGGTTCCAGTTAAAACTTCGCCATCAACAGCATTACGATGGATACACTTGATGTGCATTCTTGTTCCATTTACTAATGCTTCATTTGTATTTAAGTTTCTGATCAGTAAAATTATGTATTCGTATTTATTTTTTGATATAGTTCATTGTCAGTTTTAATTTTTTCATGTTATTATTGAATCAAATAAACGCTAATAAAACTGAGACTTGACATTCATAGAAGTATAAGATACATTGTTTTCAATTCCAGTGGATTACATTTCATTTTTGGTAAGGTACAAAATTCGAAAACAGTTTGAAGATTATCTGCTACAAAGCTTATATAATTTTTTAATTTTTTTTTCTATGCATTAATTTTCGAGTTATTTGAAAAATATGAAAGATAGGAAAAATGAGGTTTAGCTTGGCTAAGCCATTTAAAAAGCAATAACGTGTTTTTTGACATTTCCTTGGGTTTTTTGTTATTGCCATACTGACCAGGTTTCGCCAAGGCTACACAGTTATTTTGCCTATCTTTTTCGAATTATATAAAATTTAAATAAAAAATTAATACAAAATAAAAAATGAAATAAAAAATACGTGCCTCCTATTTTTTCATATATTTTTCATTAAATCAAAAAAAACGGGCGGTTAAAAAAATAAATGTTGTCCATTGAACTTAAAATAGGTTAAAGTGAATTTAATGATTCAGAACTTCTGTGTAAACGATGTTTTTTTGTAAAAACTCTTTCATAATTTGCTAAATGCCCTTGGCCATTATATTCGGAAATATAAAATCTCAAACCATCGAATGATCGGACTCTACTTGCTGCGACGTACAATTGACCATGTGTAAAATCTGGCTGCCTCAATAAAATTCCAATTTTTTCGAATGTTTGTCCTTGAGACTTATTTATTGTCTTCGCAAATGCAGGTATAATTGGAAATTGAGTTCTTTGAAAGTTAAATGGTAAAACAGTACCGGAATATGTTAAATTTATACGTGGAATCAAAATTCTCTTATTGCGTGCGG
Source organism: Magicicada septendecula (assembly GCA_034769895.1). Lineage (NCBI taxonomy): Eukaryota > Metazoa > Arthropoda > Insecta > Hemiptera > Cicadidae > Magicicada > Magicicada septendecula. The sequence goes on along the minus strand of CM068367.1, from coordinate 944,496,954 downwards.
TTCCAGTTAAAACTTCGCCATCAACAGCATTACGATGGATACACTTGATGCGCATTCTTGTTCTATTGACTAATGCTTCCTTTGTATTTAAGTTTCTGATCAGTAAAACGATCTATTCGTATTTATTTTTTGATATAATTCATTGTCAGTTTTAATTTTTTCATGTTATTATTGAATCAAATAAACGCTAATAAAACTGAGACTTGACATTCATAGAAGTATAAGATACATTGTTTTCAATTCCAGTGGATTACATTTCATTTTTGGTAAGGTACAAAATTCGAAAACAGTTTGAAGATTATCTGCTACAAAGCTTATATAATTTTTTAATTTTTTTTTCTATGCATTAATTTTCGAGTTATTTGAAAAATATGAAAGATAGGAAAAATGAGGTTTAGCTTGGCTAAGCCATATTTAAAAAGTAATAACGCGTTTTTTGACATTTCCTTGGGTTTTTTTTTATTGCCATACAGACCAGGTTTCGCCAAGGCTACACAGTTATTTTGCCTATCTTTTTCGAATTATATAAAATTTAAATAAAAAATTAATGCAAAATAAAAAATGAAATAAAAAATACGTGCCTCATATGTTTTCATATATTTTTCATTAAATCAAAAAAACGGGCTTTTAAAAAAATAAATGTTGTCCATTGAACTTAAAATAGTTTGAAAGTGAATTTAATGATTCAGAACTTCTGTGTAAATGATGTTTTTTGTAAAAACTCTTTCATCATTTGCTAAATGCCTTGGTCATTATATTCGGAAATATAAAATCTCAAACCATCGAATGATCGAACTCTACTTGCTGCGACGTACAATTGACCATGTGTAAAAACTGGCTGCCTCAATAAAATTCCAATTTTTTCGAATGTTTGTCCTTGAGACTTATTTATTGTCATCGCAAATGCAGGTATAATTGGAAATTGAGTTCTTTGAAAGTTAAATGGTAAAACAGTACCGGAATATGTTAAATTTATACGTGGAATCAAAATTCTCTTATTGCGTGCGGTTCCAGTTAAAACTTCGCAATCAACAGCATTATGATGGATACACTTGAGGCGCATTCTTGTTCCATTGACTAATGCTTCCTTTGTATTTAAGTTTCTGATCAGTAAAACGATGTATTCGTATTTATTTTTTGATATAATTCATTGTCAGTTTTAATTTTTTCATGTTATTATTGAATCAAATAAACGCTAATAAAACTGAGACTTGACATTCATAGAAGTATAAGATACATTGTTTTCAATTCCAGTGGATTACATTTCATTTTTGGTAAGGTACAAAATTCGAAAACAGTTTGAAGATTATCTGCTACAAAGCTTATATAATTTTTTTTTCTATGCATTAATTGTCGAGTTATTTGAAAAATATGAAAGATAGGAAAAATGAGGTTTAGCTTGGCTAAGCCATTTAAAAAGCAATAACGCGTTTTTTGACATTTCCTTGGGTTTTTTGTTATTGCCATACTGACCAGGTTTCGCCAAGGCTACACAGTTATTTTGCCTATCTTTTTTGAATTATATAAAATTTAAATAAAAAATTAATACAAAATAAAAAATGAAATAAAAAATACGTGCCTCCTATTTTTTCATATATTTTTCATTAAATAAAAAAAAACGGGCGGTTAAAAAAATAAATGTTGTCCATTGAACTTAAAATAGTTTGAAAGTGAATTTAATGATTCAGAACTTCTGTGTAAACGATGTTTTTTGTGAAAACTCTTTCATCATTTGCTAAATGCCCTTGGTCATTATATTCGGAAATATAAAATCTCAAACCATCGAATGATCGATCTCTACTTGCTGCGACGTACAATTGACCATGTGTAAAATCTGGCTGCCTCAATAAAATTCCAATTTTTTCGAATGTTTGTCCTTGAGACTTATTTATTGTCATCGCAAATGCAGGTATAATTGGAAATTGAGTTCTTTGAAAGTTAAATGGTAAAACAGTACCGGAATATGTTAAATTTATACGTGGAATCAAAATTCTCTTATTGCGTGCAGTTCCAGTTAAAACTTCGCAATCAACAGCATTACGATGGATACACTTGATGTGCATTCTTGTTCCATTGACTAATGCTTCATTTGTATTTAAGTTTCTGATGAGTAAAATTATGTATTCGTATTTATTTTTTGATATAGTTCATTGTCAGTTTTAATTTTTTCATGTTATTATTGAATCAAATAAACGCTAATAAAATTGAGACTTGACATTCATAGAAGTATAAGATACATTGTTTTCAATTCCAGTGGATTACATTTCATTTTTGGTAAGGTACAAAATTCGAAAACAGTTTGAAGATTATCTGCTAGAAAGCTTATATAATTTTTTAATTTTTTTTTCTATGCATTAATTTTCGAGTTATTTGAAAAATATGAAAGCTAGGAAAAATGAGGTTTAGCTTGGCTAAGCCATTTAAAATGCAATTACGCGTTTTTTGACATTTCCTTGGGTTTTTTGTTATTGCCATACTGACCAGGTTTCGCCAAGGCTACACAGTTATTTTGCCTATCTTTTTCGAATTATATAAAATTTAAATAAAAAATTTATAAAAAATAAAAAATGAAATAAAAAATACGTGCCTCCTATTTTTTCATATATTTTTCATTAAATAAAAAAAACGGGCGGTTAAAAAAATTAATGTTGTCCATTGAACTTAAAATAGTTTGAAAGTTAATTTAATGATTCAGAACTTCTGTGTAAACGATGTTTTCTGTAAAAACTCTTTCATCATTTGCTAAATGCCCTTGGCCATTATATTCGGAAATATAAAATCTCAAACCATCGAATGATCGAACTCTACTTGCTGCGACGTACAATTGACCATGTGTGAAAACTGGCTGCCTCAATAAAATTCCAATTTTTTCGAATGTTTGTCCTTGAGACTTATTTATTGTCATCGCAAATGCAGGTATAATTGGAAATTGAGTTCTTTGAAAGTTAAATGGTAAAACAGTACCGGAATATGTTAAATTTATACGTGGAATCAAAATTCTCTTATTGCGTGCGGTTCCAGTTAAAACTTCGCAATCAACAGCATTACGATGGATACACTTGATGTGCATTCTTGTTCCATTGACTAATGCTTCATTTGTATTTAAGTTTCTGATCAGTAAAATTATGTATTCGTATTTATTTTTTGATATAGTTCATTGTCAGTTTTAATTTTTTCATGTTATTATTGAATCAAATAAACGCTAATAAAACTGAGACTTGACATTCATAGAAGTATAAGATACATTGTTTTCAATTCCAGTGGATTACATTTCATTTTTGGTAAGGTACAAAATTCGAAAACAGTTTGAAGATTATCTGCTACAAAGCTTATATAATTTTTTAATTTTTTTTCTATGCATTAATTTTCGAGTTATTTGAAAAATATGAAAGATAGGAAAAATGAGGTTTAGCTTGGCTAAGCCATTTAAAAAGCAATAACGTGTTTTTTGACATTTCCTTGGGTTTTTTGTTATTGCCATACTGACCAGGTTTCGCCAAGGCTACACAGTTATTTTGCCTATCTTTTTCGAATTATATAAAATTTAAATAAAAAATTAATACAAAATAAAAAATGAAATAAAAAATACGTGCCTCCTATTTTTTCATATATTTTTCATTAAATAAAAAAAAACGGGCGGTTAAAAAAATAAATGTTGTCCATTGAACTTAAAATAGGTTAAAGTGAATTTAATGATTCAGAACTTCTGTGTAAACGATGTTTTTTTGTAAAAACTCTTTCATCATTTGCTAAATGCCCTTGGCCATTATATTCGGAAATATAAAATCTCAAACCATCGAATGATCGAACTCTACTTGCTGCGACGTACAATTGACCATGTGTGAAAACTGGCTGCCTCAATAAAATTCCAATTTTTTCGAATGTTTGTCCTTGAGACTTATTTATAGTCATCGCAAATGCAGGTATAATTGGAAATTGAGTTCTTTGAAAGTTAAATGGTAAAACAGTACCGGAATATGTTAAATTTATACGTGGAATCAAAATTCTCTTATTGCGTGCGGTTCCAGTTAAAACTTCGCCATCAACAGCATTACGATGGATACACTTGATGCGCATTCTTGTTCTATTGACTAATGCTTCCTTTGTATTTAAGTTTCTGATCAGTAAAACGATGTATTCGTATTAATTTTTTTATATAATTCATTGTCAGTTTTAATTTTTTCATGTTATTATTGAATCAAATAAACGCTAATAAAACTGAGACTTGACATTCATAGAAGTATAAGATACATTGTTTTCAATTCCAGTGGATTACATTTCATTTTTGGTAAGGTACAAAATTCGAAAACAGTTTGAAGATTATCTGCTACAAAGCTTATATAATTTTTTAATTTTTTTTTCTATGCATTAATTTTCGAGTTATTTGAAAAATATGAAAGATAGGAAAAATGAGGTTTAGCTTGGCTAAGCCATTTAAAAAGCAATAACGTGTTTTTTGACATTTCCTTGGGTTTTTTGTTATTGCCATACTGACCAGGTTTCGCCAAGGCTACACAGTTATTTTGCCTATCTTTTTCGAATTATATAAAATTTAAATAAAAAATTAATACAAAATAAAAAATGAAATAAAAAATACGTGCCTCCTATTCTTTCATATATTTTTCATTAAATCAAAAAAAACGGGCGGTTAAAAAAATAAATGTTGTCCATTGAACTTAAAATAGGTTAAAGTGAATTTAATGATTCAGAACTTCTGTGTAAACGATGTTTTTTTGTAAAAACTCTTTCATAATTTGCTAAATGCCCTTGGCCATTATATTCGGAAATATAAAATCTCAAACCATCGAATGATCGGACTCTACTTGCTGCGACGTACAATTGACCATGTGTAAAATCTGGCTGCCTCAATAAAATTCCAATTTTTTCGAATGTTTGTCCTTGAGACTTATTTATTGTCTTCGCAAATGCAGGTATAATTGGAAATTGAGTTCTTTGAAAGTTAAATGGTAAAACAGTACCGGAATATGTTAAATTTATACGTGGAATCAAAATTCTCTTATTGCGTGCGGTTCCAGTTAAAACTTCGCCATCAACAGCATTACGATGGATACACTTGATGCGCATTCTTGTTCTATTGACTAATGCTTCCTTTGTATTTAAGTTTCTGATCAGTAAAACGATCTATTCGTATTTATTTTTTGATATAATTCATTGTCAGTTTTAATTTTTTCATGTTATTATTGAATCAAATAAACGCTAATAAAACTGAGACTTGACATTCATAGAAGTATAAGATACATTGTTTTCAATTCCAGTGGATTACATTTCATTTTTGGTAAGGTACAAAATTCGAAAACAGTTTGAAGATTATCTGCTACAAAGCTTATATAATTTTTTAATTTTTTTTTCTATGCATTAATTTTCGAGTTATTTGAAAAATATGAAAGATAGGAAAAATGAGGTTTAGCTTGGCTAAGCCAGTTAAAAAGCAATAACGCGTTTTTTGACATTTCCTTGGGTTTTTTGTTATTGCCATACTGACCAGGTTTCGCCAAGGCTACACAGTTATTTTGCCTATCTTTTTCGAATTATATAAAATTTAAATAAAAAATTAATACAAAATAAAAAATGAAATAAAAAATACGTGCCTCCTATTTTTTCATATATTTTTCATTAAATAAAAAAAAACGGGCGGTTAAAAAAATAAATGTTGTCCATTGAACTTAAAATAGTTTGAAAGTGAATTTAATGATTCAGAACTTCTGTGTAAACGATGTTTTTTGTAAAAACTTTTTCATCATTTGCTAAATGCCCTTGGTCATTATATTCGGAAATATAAAATCTCAAACCATCGAATGATCGAACTCTACTTGCTGCGACGTACAATTGACCATGTGTAAAAACTGGCTGCCTCAATAAAATTCCAATTTTTTCGAATGTTTGTCCTTGAGACTTATTTATTGTCATCGCAAATGCAGGTATAATTGGAAATTGAGTTCTTTGAAAGTTAAATGGTAAAACAGTACCGGAATATGTTAAATTTATACGTGGAATCAAAATTCTCTTATTGCGTGCGGTTCCAGTTAAAACTTCGCAATCAACAGCATTACGATGGATACACTTGATGTGCATTCTTGTTCCATTGACTAATGCTTCATTTGTATTTAAGTTTCTGATCAGTAAAATTATGTATTCGTATTTATTTTTTGACATAGTTCATTGTCAGTTTTAATTTTTTCATGTTATTATTGAATCAAATAAACGCTAATAAAATTGAGACTTGACATTCATAGAAGTATAAGATACATTGTTTTCAATTCCAGTGGATTAAATTTCATTTTTGGTAAGGTACAAAATTCGAAAACAGTTTGAAGATTATCTGCTACAAAGCTTATATAATTTTTTAATTTTTTTTTCTATGAATTAATTGTCGAGTTATTTGAAAAATATGAAAGATAGGAAAAATGAGGTTTAGCTTGGCTAAGCCAGTTAAAAAGCAATAACGCGTTTTTTGACATTTCCTTGGGTTTTTTGTTATTGCCATACTGACCAGGTTTCGCCAAGGCTACACAGTTATTTTGCCTATCTTTTTCGAATTATATAAAATTTAAATAAAAAATTAATACAAAATAAAAAATGAAATAAAAAATACGTGCCTCCTATTTTTTCATATATTTTTCATTAAATAAAAAAAAACGGGCGGTTAAAAAAATAAATGTTGTGATGGTACAATCATGGTACATTTTTGAAATTACCTTAATTATGGTAACTAGAGCATAAATATTGTATTTTTCTATTTTTGTCATACCAAACCCAACCTTAAACACCCAATACGAATCTGCAGTGAGTGGACTATATCACAATATTTGTCAGGTTTTGAAACAATTCATAGCAAAAAAACGGTGTAACATCACAAAAACAGTGTGCAGTTATTGCGATAAGCAAGCCAAGCCTTAATTACGTCAGAGGCTGAGAATGTGTTGACCACGACAAAACGGCGATGTCAACAAGTTAAACAAAGAAAATGTGACGAAGGTTCACCCCACTTCCGCAAAATCCAACAAGGAATTGTCGTCATTTCTGCTGCAGCACTGATCAGAGCCGGCCGGCTAATCATTCACTTACGGGTGAAATTTTAACTTTTTAGACTACTATAGGTGGTTAATAAACTGTGTAAAACACCGTACAGTGCGTCGATTACAAAAATGTGACCGAGACGAGTAAACGTAAAACTCGCGGTAGTGGTCGCGAAGTTTTACAGTACCTACAGCGATAACAACCAAAACACGAAATGGGTGAGAACGTTCCTTTTACATTTTCAATCCTTTAATTATTTCCAAATACCAAATTTTAAATCAATTATTTAAAAAATCTTTTAAATTTTTCATTATATTTAAAAGGAGCTCCACTATGCATAAAGTTGTACCATGAGAGTGGAAGAGGGAGTGTTTGAGTGTGTGGGTTAAAATTTATAAGTGTTGGGTTGTGCTGAAATTTACATTTAAATAATAAATGTATGTCTTATCGTATAACATGTATTATAATGCAGCGTATATTTTTTGTATAGTGTAATTTCATGTGGACAACGCCCATGGCGCAATATATCGATCAGAGATCTATGTCTATGTAATACTTATCAATGTTTAATATTAATAAATACTTTCTATATGTTATTTGGTGTATGTCTTTATTTCAGGTAATTTGTTTCACTAACTGGTTCGTGTTACACGAAGTCTGGCCCTAAAAGTAAATTTCGATCATGTTACCTTTACCTTAACAAACATGGCGACCGAAATTAATTACGTATAGACGAAAAATTACATTTTCACCATAAGTAATAAAACAATAAATGTAAAAGATTACATTTTGCGCCCGAATTGCAGGGACTAAAAGATTACATTTGGCGCGTGCCGAACAGTGACTCAACATAAAATAAAATTATGTAGAGTACACCTACTGGTATGTGAAACAGTTACTTGAGGTAATAGCGTAATAGTTCGCAAAGCGTTCGGTAAGGTTAAATTCTAGGTTATAAATAAATACGTTTTAGTAACCTTAAATAATACAACATGAGTACCAGTGACAATATTGTAATAGAAACCAGTACATCGGAGATAAATGTAATTAGTGAAATGGATGTACAAACACCTCAAACTAGTCAGACTGATGAGGCAAGTATGCCTGTGTCTGCAGAGATAACTAAAGCTAACACATCCATTTCAACTAGTTTAGATAGTAAACCAGATGAAAATAGTGCAATGATACAATTACTCTTAAAATTAAATAAAAAACTAGATGAACAGAAAAGCGATTCTGATATTCAATTCAAAAATTTGAATGACAAATTTGATAGTTTTAACAGTAATTTCAATGAATTGAAAAATGAAATAGAATTAGGTCACAATCAACTTATTAAAAGATGTGACCAGCTTATTACAAAACTCGATAATTTAAATGTGGTAGAAAATCAAGTAGAAACCCAGAAAGTCAATAGTGGTACCCAGCAAAATAATAATTCCAATAATGAATGTAGTATAGATAATCCAAATAATACAAGTAGTAAGATTGTGGTGTTAGAAAAGGATAAACATGATAATGAAAGTATAATGAATGATAATGAAATATTTGAATTTATGAAGTCAGAAAGAAAGTTGAGAGAAAGTATTTTAGTACAAGGAATGCAGGGGGTAGAATTTTCTTTTAATGTTGTATTAGGGGGTGAAGACAAGTCTTCATGTAATTGTTATAAGGATAAGAATGCCTTTAATTTATATTTGATAGACGATAGTTCTACAAATAAAGTTTCTTTATGTTTTGGTGTACCTAAGAGGTGCAACAATTTTATGATAGGGACCCCTGCATATTTCGAGAGAGAAAGTGTATTTTGGTGTAATGGAGAGAAATGTATTAAGAGAGAAAGTATAGAGAGATATTGTGAGAGTAAAAGAGTAATAGAAGTATTTAAAGTAAACAGAAATTACAGACAATTGTTAGAAAGGTTAGGGTTAGATGTGGTATATGAAAATGATGAATACTTTCCTGATAATAACAATAAATTGGAAATAACAAGAAATGAGAATAAAGACATTATGTACTTACCTGTGGTGGAATATTATGGGGATAATTATAGTATAAACCGATTAATGACATATGATACTAAGACAAACAGAACTCTACTTGATCGTGACTGGGAATATTTGTTTAATAACCGTTCAATAACATATGAATATAATGTATCTAGTAATAAAATCTATTTATTAAATAAGAATTTATATAGACTTAAGATTTGTTTGTTGTTTAATGATGGTGGATAGACTGTTGTATTGTGAAATGAACATTAAATAATAATATGAAAAGTGGTATTGAATTGGACTGCATATGGACTGATTTCGATTAATGACACAATAATGAAGTTGGAGTGTATATTTTTCATTGTATTCATTGTATTTATATATCCATGTATTTTTGATATGTATTATGTATTACAGGTATATTTACACCAGCATGTATTATTATATATTTTACATATATGACATGTTTAATAATAATAATTTTAAATTTTAATTGGTATTGAAAGTAATTCCTAATAAATGTTTAAGTAAGTATATATATTTGAATTTTGAAAAGAGGTATTGTTATAAGTAGGTAAGAGAGGAATTTTATAAGAGAATTGTCAATGATTACAGTAAGTGTTTAAACAGGAATAGAGCCTGGGTATAGATAAAATGCAGGTGAGTTATGCAATTAATGTAAATGGAGTTAGAAAGATAAGAATTTTTAAGAAAATACACAGAGAATTATTAGATATTTAGGGACACAGTAGTTAGTGATTATTTGTAGAGAAGGTGTTTAAGTAAAGGTATAAACATATAATTATTGTTGATGAATTCTGTAGTGGGGGTGAGGTGATAAAGAGTAGCCAACCAATAGTGTTGTGGCAGGTATTAGCATAATTTTTAGGGAGTGTTTGCCGAATTATTTGGAAGGGCAAAATATTAGAGATGTATATAGCCAGTTAGGGAACACCCAACCCAGTGCAAAGACGAGCGGTGCCATAGGATTTAAATGAAAATAGTAATGGAGTATATAATTGAGATATTGGTGTCATTGATAGGTAAATTTGATGGTCAGTTAGAAGAAGGTGAGTAAGATTATAAAAAATAGAAGTATAGTGAATATAGGAGTTATTCAGACTAAACAGTGATAGAAGGTGAAAGGTTAGTTAGGTAGGTAGAAAGTTCAGAGTATAGAGAAAGTAAGAAGTGAATAATGAAAAATAATAATGTAGTATGAATACTAATAATAAATTTGAAATAAATATTAATAATTCATTATAATAAAATTGATGTCTAATTAATGACTTAAGTGAAATTGTAAATTTTAAATGATTTAAATTAAAATGAATCAAGAATATTTAATATATTAATGTATCAGTGTTAATTATTAATGTATTATTATTATGTAAAATGTATTTATGTTATAGAAATTTCAACATGATGTTATAACATGGGAATAATGTGTAAAAAAAAAAAAAAAATTTTCTTTTAACTGGCGCTGTTAATAATACCAATAAGCCAAATAATTACCTGTTAATAATAAGACTAATAATAATAATATCAATAATAATAATTTTTTTGTTTTATCATGCACTAAGAGTATTCAATAAATAAATATATAGAGTTATTAATTCTTTTATAATTTGTTTTTCTCCAGATTTGGGAGATTATAATGTGTAATTTTCCTATTATATTTTCAATTATATTTTATTCAATTTTGGTAACTATATTATATTAATGTGCTTATGTTACAATTCTAGTAATTGTAAAAGAGTGAAGATAAATATTATCGATAGGAATCGAAACCATTTTTCAACTCAGGGTAGAAGTATTTTGTAATATGAAGAAGAGATATTCTTTTTAATTCTTGAAGATTATAATTTTATAAGTATATTAAGCCAACCCAGTGCTTATTGGCACAAACCAGCACTTAGCTAAGGGGAACCAGATCAGTTGAGGATGGAGTGATTTACTAAGCCACTATTTTAATATTTATTATATATTGTTTCAGTGTTTGGTGGTGTGACAGCGGTCCTGAGCTGGCCAACGCGTCAGAGCAGGGGCGTTAAGAGCCTAAGTGGCCTTATGGTGTTGGGATCTCGCAGGAGAAGTCCAGTAAGGTCATATAGGTACGGTCATCATCACCAGACCAAGGGTGAGTTGTTGTTATTTTTTATGTAAAATTGTAAGGGGGTTGTGGCGACTTGTCCTGGCTGATCCCTTTAGGAAGTATGAAAGGGTCAATGAAAGTTTGTGTGCTTCGTCACACCATCTTTCATTGTGGGGGTTTTGTGATGGTACAATCATGGTACATTTTTGAAATTACCTTAATTATGGTAACTAGAGCATAAATATTGTATTTTTCTATTTTTGTCATACCAAACCCAACCTTAAACACCCAATACGAATCTGCAGTGAGTGGACTATATCACAATATTTGTCAGGTTTTGAAACAATTCATAGCAAAAAAACGGTGTAACATCACAAAAACAGTGTGCAGTTATTGCGATAAGCAAGCCAAGCCTTAATTACGTCAGAGGCTGAGAATGTGTTGACCACGACAAAACGGCGATGTCAACAAGTTAAACAAAGAAAATGTGACGTAGGTTCACCCCACTTCCGCAAAATCCAACAAGGAATTGTCGTCATTTCTGCTGCAGCACTGATCAGAGCCGGCCGGCTAATCATTCACTTACGGGTGAAATTTTAACTTTTTAGACCACTATAGGTGGTTAATAAACTGTGTAAAACACCGTACAGTGCGTCGATTACAAAAATGTGACCGAGACGAGTAAACGTAAAACTCGTGGTAGTGGTCGCGAAGTTTTACAGTACCTACAGCGATAACAACCAAAACACGAAATGGGTGAGAACGTTCCTTTTACATTTTCAATCCTTTAATTATTTCCAAATACCAAATTTTAAATCAATTATTTAAAAAATCATTTAAATTTTTCATTATATTTAAAAGGAGCTCCACTATGCATAAAGTTGTACCATGAGAGTGGAAGAGGGAGTGTTTGAGTGTGTGGGTTAAAATTTATAAGTGTTGGGTTGTGCTGAAATTTACATTTAAATAATAAATGTATGTCTTATCCTATAACATGTATTATAATGCAGCGTATATTTTTTGTATAGTGTAATTTCATGTGGACAACGCCCATGGCGCAATATATCGATCAGAGATCTATGTCTATGTAATACTTATCAATGTTTAATATTAATAAATACTTTCTATATGTTATTTGGTGTATGTCTTTATTTCAGGTAATTTGTTTCACTAACTGGTTCGTGTTACACGAAGTCTGGCCCTAAAAGTAAATTTCGATCATGTTACCTTTACCTTAACAAACATGGCGACCGAAATTAATTACGTATAGACGAAAAATTACATTTTCACCATAAGTAATAAAACAATAAATGTAAAAGATTACATTTTGCGCCCGAATTGCAGGGACTAAAAGATTACAATGTTGTCCATTGAACTTAAAATAGTTTGAAAGTGAATTTAATGATTCAGAACTTCTGTGTAAACGATGTTTTTTGTAAAAACTCTTTCATCATTTGCTAAATGCCCTTGGTCATTATATTCGGAAATATAAAATCTCAAACCATCGAATGATCGATCTCTACTTGCTGCGACGTACAATTGACCATGTGTAAAATCTGGCTGCCTCAATAAAATTCCAATTTTTTCGAATGTTTGTCCTTGAGACTTATTTATTGTCATCGCAAATGCAGGTATAATTGGAAATTGAGTTCTTTGAAAGTTAAATGGTAAAACAGTACCGGAATATGTTAAATTTATACGTGGAATCAAAATTCTCTTATTGGGTGCGGTTCCAGTTAAAACTTCGCAATCAACAGCATTACGATGGATACACTTGATGTGCATTCTTGTTCCATTGACTAATGCTTCATTTGTATTTAAGTTTCTGATCAGTAAAATTATGTATTCGTATTTATTTTTTGATATAGTTCATTGTCAGTTTTAATTTTTTCATGTTATTATTGAATCAAATAAACGCTAATAAAACTGAGACTTGACATTCATAGAAGTATAAGATACATTGTTTTCAATTCCAGTGGATTACATTTCATTTTTGGTAAGGTACAAAATTCGAAAACAGTTTGAAGATTATCTGCTACAAAGCTTATATAATTTTTAAACTTTTTTTCTATGCATTAATTTTCGAGTTATTTGAAAAATATGAAAGATAGGAAAAATGAGGTTTTGCTTGGCTAAGCCATTCAAAAAGCAATTACGCGTTTTTTGACATTTCCTTGGGTTTTTTGTTATTGCCATACTGACCAGGTTTCGCCAAGGCTACACAGTTATTTTGCCTATCTTTTTCGAATTATATAAAATTTAAATAAAAAATTAATACAAAATAAAAATTGAAATAAAAAATACGTGCCTCCTATTTTTTCATATATTTTTCATTAAATAAAAAAAACGGGCGGTTAAAAAAATAAATGTTGTCCATTGAACTTAAAATAGTTTGAAAGTTAATTTAATGATTCAGAACTTCTGTGTAAACGATGTTTTTTGTAAAAACTCTTTCATCTTTTGCTAAATGCCCTTGGCCATTATATTCGGAAATATAAAATCTCAAACCATCGAATGATCGAAATCTACTTGCTGCGACGTACAACTGACCATGTGTAAAAACTGGCTGCCTCAATAAAATTCCAATTTTTTCGAATGTTTGTCCTTGAGACTTATTTATTGTCATCGCAAATGCAGGTATAATTGGAAATTGAGTTCTTTGAAAGTTAAATGGTAAAACAGTACCGGAATATGTTAAATTTATACGTGGAATCAAAATTCTCTTATTGCGTGCGGTTCCAGCGGTTCCAGTTAAAACTTCGCCATCAACAGCATTACGATGAATACACTTGATGCGCATTCTTGTTCCATTGACTAATGCTTCCTTTGTATTTAAGTTTCTGATCAGTAAAACGATGTATTCGTATTTATTTTTTGATATAATTCATTGTCAGTTTTAATTTTTTCATGTTATTATTGAATCAAATAAACGCTAATAAAACTGAGACTTGACATTCATAGAAGTATAAGATACATTGTTTTCAATTCCAGTGGATTACATTTCATTTTTGGTAAGGTACAAAATTCGAAAACAGTTTGAAGATTATCTGCTACAAAGCTTATATAATTTTTTAATTTTTTTTTTCTATGCATTATTTTTCGAGTTATTTGAAAAATATGAAAGATAGGAAAAATGAGGTTTAGCTTGGCTAAGCCATTTAAAAAGCAATAACGCGTTTTTTGACATTTCCTTGGGTTTTTTGTTATTGCCATACTGACCTGGTTTCGCCAAGGCTACACAGTTATTTTGCCTATCTTTTTTGAATTATATAAAATTTAAATAAAAAATTAATACAAAATAAAAAATGAAATAAAAAATACGTGCCTCCTATTTTTTCATATATTTTTCATTAAATCAAAAAAAACGGGCGTTTAAAAAAATAAATGTTGTCCATTGAACTTAAAATAGTTTTAAAGTGAATTTAATGATTCAGAACTTCTGTGTAAACGATGTTTTTTGTAAAAACTCTTTCATCATTTGCTAAATGCCCTTGGCCATTATATTCGGAAATATAAAATCTCAAACCATCGAATGATCGAACTCTACTTGCTGCGACGTACAATTGACCATGTGTAAAATCTGGCTGCCTCAATAAAATTCCAATTTTTTCGAATGTTTGTCCTTGAGACTTATTTATTGTCATCGCAAATGCAGGTATAATTGGAAATTGAATTCTTTAAAGTTAAATGGTAAAACAGTACCGGAATATGTTAAATTTATACGTGGAATCAAAATTCTCTTATTGCGTGCGGTTCCAGTTAAAACTTCGCCATCAACAGCATTACGATGGATACACTTGATGCGCATTCTTGTTCCATTGACTAATGCTTCCTTTGTATTTAAGTTTCTGATCAGTAAAACGATGTATTCGTATTTATTTTTTGATATAATTCATTGTCAGTTTTAATTTTTTCATGTTATTATTGAATCAAATAAACGCTAATAAAACTGAGACTTGACATTCATAGAAGTATAAGATACATTGTTTTCAATTCCAGTGGATTACATTTCATTTTTGGTAAGGTACAAAATTCGAAAACAGTTTGAAGATTATCTGCTACAATCTTATATAATTTTTTAATTTTTTTTTCTATGCATTAATTTTCGAGTTATTTGAAAAATATGAAAGATAGGAAAAATGAGGTTTAGCTTGGCTAAGCCATTTAAAAAGCAATTACGCGTTTTTTGACATTTCCTTGGGTTTTTTGTTATTGCCATACTGACCAGGTTTCGCCAAGGCTACACAGTTATTTTGCCTATCTTTTTCTAATTATATAAAATTTAAATAAAAAATGAAATAAAAAATACGTGCCTCCTATTTTTTCATATATTTTTCATTAAATAAAAAAACGGGCGGTTAAAAAATAAATGTTGTCCATTGAACTTAAAATAGTTTGAAAGTTAATTTAATGATTCAGAACTTCTGTGTAAACGATGTTTTTTGCAAAAACTCTTTCATCATTTGCTAAATGCCCTTGGCCATTATATTCGGAAATATAAAATCTCAAACCATCGAATGATCGAACTCTACTTGCTGCGACGTACAATTGAACATGTGTAAAAACTGGCTGCCTCAATAAAATTCCAATTTTTTCGAATGTTTGTCCTTGAGACTTATTTATTGTCATCGCAAATGCAGGTATAATTGGAAATTGAGTTCTTTGAAAGATAAATGGTAAAACAGTACCGGAATATGTTAAATTTATACGTGGAATCAAAATTCCCTTATTGCGTGCGGTTCCAGTTAAAACTTCGCAATCAACAGCATTACGATGGATACACTTGATGTGCATTCTTGTTCCATTGACTAATGCTTCATTTGTATTTAAGTTTCTGATCAGTAAAATTATGTATTCGTATTTATTTTTTGATATAGTTCATTGTCAGTTTTAATTTTTTCATGTTATTATTGAATCAAATAAACGCTAATAAAACTGAGACTTGACATTCATAGAAGTATAAGATACATTGTTTTCAATTCCAGTGGATTACATTTCATTTTTTGGTAAGGTACAAAATTCGAAAACAGTTTGAAGATTATCTGCTACAAAGCTTATATAATTTTTTAATTTTTTTTTCTATGCATTAATTTTCGAGTTATTTGAAAAATATGAAAGATAGGAAAAATGAGGTTTAGCTTGGCTAAGCCATATTTAAAAAGTAATAACGCGTTTTTTGACATTTCCTTGGGTTTTTTTTTATTGCCATACTGACCAGGTTTCGCCAAGGCTACACAGTTATTTTGCCTATCTTTTTCGAATTATATAAAATTTAAATAAAAAATTAATGCAAAATAAAAAATGAAATAAAAAATACGTGCCTCATATGTTTTCATATATTTTTCATTAAATCAAAAAAACGGGCTTTTAAAAAAATAAATGTTGTCCATTGAACTTAAAATAGTTTGAAAGTGAATTTAATGATTCAGAACTTCTGTGTAAATGATGTTTTTTGTAAAAACTCTTTTATCATTTGCTAAATGCCTTGGTCATTATATTCGGAAAATAAAATCTCAAACCATCGAATGATCGAACTCTACTTGCTGCGACGTACAATTGACCATGTGTAAAATCTGGCTGCCTCAATAAAATTCCAATTTTTTCGAATGTTTGTCCTTGAGACTTATTTATTGTCATCGCAAATGCAGGTATAATTGGAAATTGAGTTCTTTAAAGTTAAATGTTAAAACAGTACCGGAATATGTTAAATTTATACGTGGAATCAAAATTCTCTTATTGCGTGCGGTTCCAGTTAAAACTTCGCCATCAGCAGCATTACGATGAATACACTTGATGCGCATTCTTGTTCCATTGACTAATGCTTCCTTTGTATTTAAGTTTCTGATCAGTAAAACGATGTATTCGTATTTATTTTTTGATATAATTCATTGTCAGTTTTAATTTTTTCAGGTTATTATTGAATCAAATAAACGCTAATAAAACTGAGACTTGACATTCATAGAAGTATAAGATACATTGTTTTCAATTCCAGTGGATTACATTTCATTTTTGGTAAGGTACAAAATTCGAAAACAGTTTGAAGATTATCTGCTACAAAGCTTATATAATTTTTTAATTTTTTTTTTCTATGCTTTATTTTTCGAGTTATTTGAAAAATATGAAAGATAGGAGAAATGAGGTTTAGCTTGGCTAAGCCATTTAAAAAGCAATAACGCGTTTTTTGACATTTCCTTGGGTTTTTTGTTATTGCCATACTGACCTGGTTTCGCCAAGGCTACACAGTTATTTTGCCTATCTTTTTTGAATTATATAAAATTTAAATAAAAAATTAATACAAAATAAAAAATGAAATAAAAAATACGTGCCTCCTATTTTTTCACATATTTTTCATTAAATAAAAAAAAACGGGCGGTTAAAAAAATAAATGTTGTCCATTGAACTTAAAATAGTTTTAAAGTGAATTTAATGATTCAGAACTTCTGTGTAAACGATGTTTTTTGTAAAAACTCTTTCATCATTTGCTAAATGCCCTTGGCCATTATATTCGGAAATATAAAATCTCAAACCATCGAATGATCGAACTCTACTTGCTGCGACGTACAATTGACCATGTGTAAAATCTGGCTGCCTCAATAAAATTCCAATTTTTTCGAATGTTTGTCCTTGAGACTTATTTATTGTCATCGCAAATGCAGGTATAATTGGAAATTGAATTCTTTAAAGTTAAATGGTAAAACAGTACCGGAATATGTTAAATTTATACGTGGAATCAAAATTCTCTTATTGCGTGCGGTTCCAGTTAAAACTTCGCCATCAACAGCATTACGATGGATACACTTGATGCGCATTCTTGTTCCATTGACTAATGCTTCCTTTGTATTTAAGTTTCTGATCAGTAAAACGATGTATTCGTATTTATTTTTTGATATAATTCATTGTCAGTTTTAATTTTTTCATGTTATTATTGAATCAAATAAACGCTAATAAAACTGAGACTTGACATTCATAGAAGTATAAGATACATTGTTTTCAATTCCAGTGGATTACATTTCATTTTTGGTAAGGTACAAAATTCGAAAACAGTTTGAAGATTATCTGCTACAATCTTATATAATTTTTTAATTTTTTTTTCTATGCATTAATTTTCGAGTTATTTGAAAAATATGAAAGATAGGAAAAATGAGGTTTAGCTTGGCTAAGCCATATATAAAAATAATAACGCGTTTTTTGACATTTCCTTGGGTTTTTTTTTATTGCCATACTGACCAGGTTTCGCCAAGGCTACACAGTTATTTTGCCTATCTTTTTCGAATTATATAAAATTTAAATAAAAAATTAATGCAAAATAAAAAATGAAATAAAAAATACGTGCCTCATATGTTTTCATATATTTTTCATTAAATCAAAAAAACGGGCTTTTAAAAAAATAAATGTTGTCCATTGAACTTAAAATAGTTTGAAAGTGAATTTAATGATTCAGAACTTCTGTGTAAATGATGTTTTTTGTAAAAACTCTTTTATCATTTGCTAAATGCCTTGGTCATTATATTCGGAAAATAAAATCTCAAACCATCGAATGATCGAACTCTACTTGCTGCGACATACAATTGACCATGTGTAAAAACTGGCTGCCTCAATAAAATTCCAATTTTTTCGAATGTTTGTCCTTGAGACTTATTTATTGTCATCGCAAATGCAGGTATAATTGGAAATTGAGTTCTTTGAAAGTTAAATGTTAAAACAGTACCGGAATATGTTAAATTTATACGTGGAATCAAAATTCTCTTATTGCGTGCGGTTCCAGTTAAAACTTCGCAATCAACAGCATTTTGATGGATACACTTGAGGCGCATTCTTGTTCCATTGACTAATGCTTCATTTGTATTTAAGTTTCTGATCAGTAAAATTATGTATTCGTATTTATTTTTTGATATAGTTCATTGTCAGTTTTAATTTTTTCATGTTATTATTGAATCAAATAAACGCTAATAAAATTGAGACTTGACATTCATAGAAGTATAAGATACATTGTTTTCAATTCCAGTGGATTACATTTCATTTTTGGTAAGGTACAAAATTCGAAAACAGTTTGAAGATTATCTGCTACAAAGCTTATATAATTTTTTAATTTTTTTTTCTATGCATTAATTTTCGAGTTATTTGAAAAATATGAAAGATAGGAAAAATGAGGTTTAGCTTGGCTAAGCCATTTAAAAAGCAATTACGCGTTTTTTGACATTTCCTTGGGTTTTTTGTTATTGCCATACTGACCAGGTTTCGCCAAGGCTACACAGTTATTTTGCCTATCTTTTTTGAATTATATAAAATTTAAATAAAAAATTAATACAAAATAAAAAATGAAATAAAAAATACGTGCCTCATATGTTTTCATATATTTTTCATTAAATCAAAAAAACGGGCTTTTAAAAAAATAAATGTTGTCCATTGAACTTAAAATAGTTTGAAAGTGAATTTAATGATTCAGAACTTCTGTGTAAATGATGTTTTTTGTAAAAACTCTTTTATCATTTGCTAAATGCCTTGGTCATTATATTCGGAAAATAAAATCTCAAACCATCGAATGATCGAACTCTACTTGCTGCGACGTACAATTGACCATGTGTAAAATCTGGCTGCCTCAATTAAATTCCAATTTTTTCGAATGTTTGTCCTTGAGACTTATTTATTGTCATCGCAAATGCAGGTATAATTGGAAATTGAATTCTTTAAAGTTAAATGGTAAAACAGTACCGGAATATGTTAAATTTATACGTGGAATCAAAATTCTCTTATTGCGTGCGGTTCCAGTTAAAACTTCGCCATCAGCAGCATTACGATGGATACACTTGATGCGCATTCTTGTTCCATTGACTAATGCTTCCTTTGTATTTAAGTTTCTGATCAGTAAAACGATGTATTCGTATTTATTTTTTGATATAATTCATTGTCAGTTTTAATTTTTTCATGTTATTATTGAATCAAATAAACGCTAATAAAACTGAGACTTGACATTCATAGAAGTATAAGATACATTGTTTTCAATTCCAGTGGATTACATTTCATTTTTGGTAAGGTACAAAATTCGAAAACAGTTTGAAGATTATCTGCTACAAAGCTTATATAATTTTTTAATTTTTTTTTCTATGCATTAATTTTCGAGTTATTTGAAAAATATGAAAGATAGGAAAAATGAGGTTTAGCTTGGCTAAGCCATTTAAAAAGCATTTACGCGTTTTTTGACATTTCCTTGGGTTTTTTGTTATTGCCATACTGACCAGGTTTCGCCAAGGCTACACAGTTATTTTGCCTATCTTTTTCGAATTATATAAAATTTAAATAAAAAATTAATACAAAATAAAAAATGAAATAAAAAATACGTGCCTCCTATTTTTTCATATATTTTTCATTAAATAAAAAAAACGGGCGGTTAAAAAAATAAATGTTGTCCATTGAACTTAAAATAGGTTAAAGTGAATTTAATGATTCAGAACTTCTGTGTAAACGATGTTTTTTTGTAAAAACTCTTTCATCATTTGCTAAATGCCCTTGGCCATTATATTCGGAAATATAAAATCTCAAACCATCGAATGATCGAACTCTACTTGCTGCGACGTACAATTGACCATGTGTAAAATCTGGCTGCCTCAATAAAATTCCAATTTTTTCGAATGTTTGTCCTTGAGACTTATTTATAGTCATCGCAAATGCAGGTATAATTGGAAATTGAGTTCTTTGAAAGTTAAATGGTAAAACAGTACCGGAATATGTTAAATTTATACGTGGAATCAAAATTCTCTTATTGCGTGCGGTTCCAGTTAAAACTTCGCCATCAACAGCATTACGATGGATACACTTGATGTGCATTCTTGTTCCATTTACTAATGCTTCATTTGTATTTAAGTTTCTGATCAGTAAAATTATGTATTCGTATTTATTTTTTGATATAGTTCATTGTCAGTTTTAATTTTTTCATGTTATTATTGAATCAAATAAACGCTAATAAAACTGAGACTTGACATTCATAGAAGTATAAGATACATTGTTTTCAATTCCAGTGGATTACATTTCATTTTTGGTAAGGTACAAAATTCGAAAACAGTTTGAAGATTATCTGCTACAAAGCTTATATAATTTTTTAATTTTTTTTTCTATGCATTAATTTTCGAGTTATTTGAAAAATATGAAAGATAGGAAAAATGAGGTTTAGCTTGGCTAAGCCATTTAAAAAGCAATAACGTGTTTTTTGACATTTCCTTGGGTTTTTTGTTATTGCCATACTGACCAGGTTTCGCCAAGGCTACACAGTTATTTTGCCTATCTTTTTCGAATTATATAAAATTTAAATAAAAAATTAATACAAAATAAAAAATGAAATAAAAAATACGTGCCTCCTATTTTTTCATATATTTTTCATTAAATCAAAAAAAACGGGCGGTTAAAAAAATAAATGTTGTCCATTGAACTTAAAATAGGTTAAAGTGAATTTAATGATTCAGAACTTCTGTGTAAACGATGTTTTTTTGTAAAAACTCTTTCATAATTTGCTAAATGCCCTTGGCCATTATATTCGGAAATATAAAATCTCAAACCATCGAATGATCGGACTCTACTTGCTGCGACGTACAATTGACCATGTGTAAAATCTGGCTGCCTCAATAAAATTCCAATTTTTTCGAATGTTTGTCCTTGAGACTTATTTATTGTCTTCGCAAATGCAGGTATAATTGGAAATTGAGTTCTTTGAAAGTTAAATGGTAAAACAGTACCGGAATATGTTAAATTTATACGTGGAATCAAAATTCTCTTATTGCGTGCGGTTCCAGTTAAAACTTCGCCATCAACAGCATTACGATGGATACACTTGATGCGCATTCTTGTTCTATTGACTAATGCTTCCTTTGTATTTAAGTTTCTGATCAGTAAAACGATCTATTCGTATTTATTTTTTGATATAATTCATTGTCAGTTTTAATTTTTTCATGTTATTATTGAATCAAATAAACGCTAATAAAACTGAGACTTGACATTCATAGAAGTATAAGATACATTGTTTTCAATTCCAGTGGATTACATTTCATTTTTGGTAAGGTACAAAATTCGAAAACAGTTTGAAGATTATCTGCTACAAAGCTTATATAATTTTTTAATTTTTTTTTCTATGCATTAATTTTCGAGTTATTTGAAAAATATGAAAGATAGGAAAAATGAGGTTTAGCTTGGCTAAGCCATATTTAAAAAATAATAACGCGTTTTTTGACATTTCCTTGGGTTTTTTTTTATTGCCATACAGACCAGGTTTCGCCAAGGCTACACAGTTATTTTGCCTATCTTTTTCGAATTATATAAAATTTAAATAAAAAATTAATGCAAAATAAAAAATGAAATAAAAAATACGTGCCTCATATGTTTTCATATATTTTTCATTAAATCAAAAAAACGGGCTTTTAAAAAAATAAATGTTGTCCATTGAACTTAAAATAGTTTGAAAGTGAATTTAATGATTCAGAACTTCTGTGTAAATGATGTTTTTTGTAAAAACTCTTTCATCATTTGCTAAATGCCTTGGTCATTATATTCGGAAATATAAAATCTCAAACCATCGAATGATCGAACTCTACTTGCTGCGACGTACAATTGACCATGTGTAAAAACTGGCTGCCTCAATAAAATTCCAATTTTTTCGAATGTTTGTCCTTGAGACTTATTTATTGTCATCGCAAATGCAGGTATAATTGGAAATTGAGTTCTTTGAAAGTTAAATGGTAAAACAGTACCGGAATATGTTAAATTTATACGTGGAATCAAAATTCTCTTATTGCGTGCGGTTCCAGTTAAAACTTCGCAATCAACAGCATTATGATGGATACACTTGAGGCGCATTCTTGTTCCATTGACTAATGCTTCCTTTGTATTTAAGTTTCTGATCAGTAAAACGATGTATTCGTATTTATTTTTTGATATAATTCATTGTCAGTTTTAATTTTTTCATGTTATTATTGAATCAAATAAACGCTAATAAAACTGAGACTTGACATTCATAGAAGTATAAGATACATTGTTTTCAATTCCAGTGGATTACATTTCATTTTTGGTAAGGTACAAAATTCGAAAACAGTTTGAAGATTATCTGCTACAAAGCTTATATAATTTTTTAATTTTTTTTTCTATGCATTAATTGTCGAGTTATTTGAAAAATATGAAAGATAGGAAAAATGAGGTTTAGCTTGGCTAAGCCATTTAAAAAGCAATAACGCGTTTTTTGACATTTCCTTGGGTTTTTTGTTATTGCCATACTGACCAGGTTTCGCCAAGGCTACACAGTTATTTTGCCTATCTTTTTTGAATTATATAAAATTTAAATAAAAAATTAATAAAAAATAAAAAATGAAATAAAAAATACGTGCCTCCTATTTTTTCATATATTTTTCATTAAATAAAAAAAAACGGGCGGTTAAAAAAATAAATGTTGTCCATTGAACTTAAAATAGTTTGAAAGTGAATTTAATGATTCAGAACTTCTGTGTAAACGATGTTTTTTGTGAAAACTCTTTCATCATTTGCTAAATGCCCTTGGTCATTATATTCGGAAATATAAAATCTCAAACCATCGAATGATCGATCTCTACTTGCTGCGACGTACAATTGACCATGTGTAAAATCTGGCTGCCTCAATAAAATTCCAATTTTTTCGAATGTTTGTCCTTGAGACTTATTTATTGTCATCGCAAATGCAGGTATAATTGGAAATTGAGTTCTTTGAAAGTTAAATGGTAAAACAGTACCGGAATATGTTAAATTTATACGTGGAATCAAAATTCTCTTATTGCGTGCAGTTCCAGTTAAAACTTCGCAATCAACAGCATTACGATGGATACACTTGATGTGCATTCTTGTTCCATTGACTAATGCTTCATTTGTATTTAAGTTTCTGATGAGTAAAATTATGTATTCGTATTTATTTTTTGATATAGTTCATTGTCAGTTTTAATTTTTTCATGTTATTATTGAATCAAATAAACGCTAATAAAATTGAGACTTGACATTCATAGAAGTATAAGATACATTGTTTTCAATTCCAGTGGATTACATTTCATTTTTGGTAAGGTACAAAATTCGAAAACAGTTTGAAGATTATCTGCTAGAAAGCTTATATAATTTTTTAATTTTTTTTTCTATGCATTAATTTTCGAGTTATTTGAAAAATATGAAAGCTAGGAAAAATGAGGTTTAGCTTGGCTAAGCCATTTAAAATGCAATTACGCGTTTTTTGACATTTCCTTGGGTTTTTTGTTATTGCCATACTGACCAGGTTTCGCCAAGGCTACACAGTTATTTTGCCTATCTTTTTCGAATTATATAAAATTTAAATAAAAAATTTATAAAAAATAAAAAATGAAATAAAAAATACGTGCCTCCTATTTTTTCATATATTTTTCATTAAATAAAAAAAACGGGCGGTTAAAAAAATTAATGTTGTCCATTGAACTTAAAATAGTTTGAAAGTTAATTTAATGATTCAGAACTTCTGTGTAAACGATGTTTTCTGTAAAAACTCTTTCATCATTTGCTAAATGCCCTTGGCCATTATATTCGGAAATATAAAATCTCAAACCATCGAATGATCGAACTCTACTTGCTGCGACGTACAATTGACCATGTGTGAAAACTGGCTGCCTCAATAAAATTCCAATTTTTTCGAATGTTTGTCCTTGAGACTTATTTATTGTCATCGCAAATGCAGGTATAATTGGAAATTGAGTTCTTTGAAAGTTAAATGGTAAAACAGTACCGGAATATGTTAAATTTATACGTGGAATCAAAATTCTCTTATTGCGTGCGGTTCCAGTTAAAACTTCGCAATCAACAGCATTACGATGGATACACTTGATGTGCATTCTTGTTCCATTGACTAATGCTTCATTTGTATTTAAGTTTCTGATCAGTAAAATTATGTATTCGTATTTATTTTTTGATATAGTTCATTGTCAGTTTTAATTTTTTCATGTTATTATTGAATCAAATAAACGCTAATAAAACTGAGACTTGACATTCATAGAAGTATAAGATACATTGTTTTCAATTCCAGTGGATTACATTTCATTTTTGGTAAGGTACAAAATTCGAAAACAGTTTGAAGATTATCTGCTACAAAGCTTATATAATTTTTTAATTTTTTTTCTATGCATTAATTTTCGAGTTATTTGAAAAATATGAAAGATAGGAAAAATGAGGTTTAGCTTGGCTAAGCCATTTAAAAAGCAATAACGTGTTTTTTGACATTTCCTTGGGTTTTTTGTTATTGCCATACTGACCAGGTTTCGCCAAGGCTACACAGTTATTTTGCCTATCTTTTTCGAATTATATAAAATTTAAATAAAAAATTAATACAAAATAAAAAATGAAATAAAAAATACGTGCCTCCTATTTTTTCATATATTTTTCATTAAATAAAAAAAAACGGGCGGTTAAAAAAATAAATGTTGTCCATTGAACTTAAAATAGGTTAAAGTGAATTTAATGATTCAGAACTTCTGTGTAAACGATGTTTTTTTGTAAAAACTCTTTCATCATTTGCTAAATGCCCTTGGCCATTATATTCGGAAATATAAAATCTCAAACCATCGAATGATCGAACTCTACTTGCTGCGACGTACAATTGACCATGTGTGAAAACTGGCTGCCTCAATAAAATTCCAATTTTTTCGAATGTTTGTCCTTGAGACTTATTTATAGTCATCGCAAATGCAGGTATAATTGGAAATTGAGTTCTTTGAAAGTTAAATGGTAAAACAGTACCGGAATATGTTAAATTTATACGTGGAATCAAAATTCTCTTATTGCGTGCGGTTCCAGTTAAAACTTCGCCATCAACAGCATTACGATGGATACACTTGATGCGCATTCTTGTTCTATTGACTAATGCTTCCTTTGTATTTAAGTTTCTGATCAGTAAAACGATGTATTCGTATTAATTTTTTTATATAATTCATTGTCAGTTTTAATTTTTTCATGTTATTATTGAATCAAATAAACGCTAATAAAACTGAGACTTGACATTCATAGAAGTATAAGATACATTGTTTTCAATTCCAGTGGATTACATTTCATTTTTGGTAAGGTACAAAATTCGAAAACAGTTTGAAGATTATCTGCTACAAAGCTTATATAATTTTTTAATTTTTTTTTCTATGCATTAATTTTCGAGTTATTTGAAAAATATGAAAGATAGGAAAAATGAGGTTTAGCTTGGCTAAGCCATTTAAAAAGCAATAACGTGTTTTTTGACATTTCCTTGGGTTTTTTGTTATTGCCATACTGACCAGGTTTCGCCAAGGCTACACAGTTATTTTGCCTATCTTTTTCGAATTATATAAAATTTAAATAAAAAATTAATACAAAATAAAAAATGAAATAAAAAATACGTGCCTCCTATTCTTTCATATATTTTTCATTAAATCAAAAAAAACGGGCGGTTAAAAAAATAAATGTTGTCCATTGAACTTAAAATAGGTTAAAGTGAATTTAATGATTCAGAACTTCTGTGTAAACGATGTTTTTTTGTAAAAACTCTTTCATAATTTGCTAAATGCCCTTGGCCATTATATTCGGAAATATAAAATCTCAAACCATCGAATGATCGGACTCTACTTGCTGCGACGTACAATTGACCATGTGTAAAATCTGGCTGCCTCAATAAAATTCCAATTTTTTCGAATGTTTGTCCTTGAGACTTATTTATTGTCTTCGCAAATGCAGGTATAATTGGAAATTGAGTTCTTTGAAAGTTAAATGGTAAAACAGTACCGGAATATGTTAAATTTATACGTGGAATCAAAATTCTCTTATTGCGTGCGGTTCCAGTTAAAACTTCGCCATCAACAGCATTACGATGGATACACTTGATGCGCATTCTTGTTCTATTGACTAATGCTTCCTTTGTATTTAAGTTTCTGATCAGTAAAACGATCTATTCGTATTTATTTTTTGATATAATTCATTGTCAGTTTTAATTTTTTCATGTTATTATTGAATCAAATAAACGCTAATAAAACTGAGACTTGACATTCATAGAAGTATAAGATACATTGTTTTCAATTCCAGTGGATTACATTTCATTTTTGGTAAGGTACAAAATTCGAAAACAGTTTGAAGATTATCTGCTACAAAGCTTATATAATTTTTTAATTTTTTTTTCTATGCATTAATTTTCGAGTTATTTGAAAAATATGAAAGATAGGAAAAATGAGGTTTAGCTTGGCTAAGCCATATTTAAAAAGTAATAACGCGTTTTTTGACATTTCCTTGGGTTTTTTTTTATTGCCATACAGACCAGGTTTCGCCAAGGCTACACAGTTATTTTGCCTATCTTTTTCGAATTATATAAAATTTAAATAAAAAATGAATGCAAAATAAAAAATGAAATAAAAAATACGTGCCTCATATGTTTTCATATATTTTTCATTAAATCAAAAAAACGGGCGGTTAAAAAAATAAATGTTGTCCATTGAACTTAAAATAGTTTGAAAGTGAATTTAATGATTCAGAACTTCTGTGTAAATGATGTTTTTTGTAAAAACTCTTTCATCATTTGCTAAGTGCCTTGGTCATTATATTCGGAAATATAAAATCTCAAACCATCGAATGATCGAACTCTACTTGCTGCGACGTACAATTGACCATGTGTAAAAACTGGCTGCCTCAATAAAATTCCAATTTTTTCGAATGTTTGTCCTTGAGACTTATTTATTGTCATCGCAAATGCAGGTATAATTGGAAATTGAGTTTTTTGAAAGTTAAATGGTAAAACAGTACCGGAATATGTTAAATTTATACGTGGAATCAAAATTCTCTTATTGCGTGCGGTTCCAGTTAAAACTTCGCAATCAACAGCATTATGATGGATACACTTGAGGCGCATTCTTGTTCCATTGACTAATGCTTCCTTTGTATTTAAGTTTCTGATCAGTAAAACGATGTATTCGTATTTATTTTTTGATATAATTCATTGTCAGTTTTAATTTTTTCATGTTATTATTGAATCAAATAAACGCTAATAAAACTGAGACTTGACATTCATAGAAGTATAAGATACATTGTTTTCAATTCCAGTGGATTACATTTCATTTTTGGTAAGGTACAAAATTCGAAAACAGTTTGAAGATTATCTGCTACAAAGCTTATATAATTTTTTAATTTTTTTTTCTATGCATTAATTGTCGAGTTATTTGAAAAATATGAAAGATAGGAAAAATGAGGTTTAGCTTGGCTAAGCCATTTAAAAAGCAATAACGCGTTTTTTGACATTTCCTTGGGTTTTTTGTTATTGCCATACTGACCAGGTTTCGCCAAGGCTACACAGTTATTTTGCCTATCTTTTTTGAATTATATAAAATTTAAATAAAAAATTAATAAAAAATAAAAAATGAAATAAAAAATACGTGCCTCCTATTTTTTCATATATTTTTCATTAAATAAAAAAAAACGGGCGGTTAAAAAAATAAATGTTGTCCATTGAACTTAAAATAGTTTGAAAGTGAATTTAATGATTCAGAACTTCTGTGTAAACGATGTTTTTTGTGAAAACTCTTTCATCATTTGCTAAATGCCCTTGGTCATTATATTCGGAAATATAAAATCTCAAACCATCGAATGATCGATCTCTACTTGCTGCGACGTACAATTGACCATGTGTAAAATCTGGCTGCCTCAATAAAATTCCAATTTTTTCGAATGTTTGTCCTTGAGACTTATTTATTGTCATCGCAAATGCAGGTATAATTGGAAATTGAGTTCTTTGAAAGTTAAATGGTAAAACAGTACCGGAATATGTTAAATTTATACGTGGAATCAAAATTCTCTTATTGCGTGCGGTTCCAGTTAAAACTTCGCCATCAACAGCATTACGATGGATACACTTGATGCGCATTCTTGTTCTATTGACTAATGCTTCCTTTGTATTTAAGTTTCTGATCAGTAAAACGATGTATTCGTATTAATTTTTTTATATAATTCATTGTCAGTTTTAATTTTTTCATGTTATTATTGAATCAAATAAACGCTAATAAAACTGAGACTTGACATTCATAGAAGTATAAGATACATTGTTTTCAATTCCAGTGGATTACATTTCATTTTTGGTAAGGTACAAAATTCGAAAACAGTTTGAAGATTATCTGCTACAAAGCTTATATAATTTTTTAATTTTTTTTTCTATGCATTAATTTTCGAGTTATTTGAAAAATATGAAAGATAGGAAAAATGAGGTTTAGCTTGGCTAAGCCATTTAAAAAGCAATAACGTGTTTTTTGACATTTCCTTGGGTTTTTTGTTATTGCCATACTGACCAGGTTTCGCCAAGGCTACACAGTTATTTTGCCTATCTTTTTCGAATTATATAAAATTTAAATAAAAAATTAATACAAAATAAAAAATGAAATAAAAAATACGTGCCTCCTATTCTTTCATATATTTTTCATTAAATCAAAAAAAACGGGCGGTTAAAAAAATAAATGTTGTCCATTGAACTTAAAATAGGTTAAAGTGAATTTAATGATTCAGAACTTCTGTGTAAACGATGTTTTTTTGTAAAAACTCTTTCATAATTTGCTAAATGCCCTTGGCCATTATATTCGGAAATATAAAATCTCAAACCATCGAATGATCGGACTCTACTTGCTGCGACGTACAATTGACCATGTGTAAAATCTGGCTGCCTCAATAAAATTCCAATTTTTTCGAATGTTTGTCCTTGAGACTTATTTATTGTCTTCGCAAATGCAGGTATAATTGGAAATTGAGTTCTTTGAAAGTTAAATGGTAAAACAGTACCGGAATATGTTAAATTTATACGTGGAATCAAAATTCTCTTATTGCGTGCGGTTCCAGTTAAAACTTCGCCATCAACAGCATTACGATGGATACACTTGATGCGCATTCTTGTTCTATTGACTAATGCTTCCTTTGTATTTAAGTTTCTGATCAGTAAAACGATCTATTCGTATTTATTTTTTGATATAATTCATTGTCAGTTTTAATTTTTTCATGTTATTATTGAATCAAATAAACGCTAATAAAACTGAGACTTGACATTCATAGAAGTATAAGATACATTGTTTTCAATTCCAGTGGATTACATTTCATTTTTGGTAAGGTACAAAATTCGAAAACAGTTTGAAGATTATCTGCTACAAAGCTTATATAATTTTTTAATTTTTTTTTCTATGCATTAATTTTCGAGTTATTTGAAAAATATGAAAGATAGGAAAAATGAGGTTTAGCTTGGCTAAGCCATATTTAAAAAGTAATAACGCGTTTTTTGACATTTCCTTGGGTTTTTTTTTATTGCCATACAGACCAGGTTTCGCCAAGGCTACACAGTTATTTTGCCTATCTTTTTCGAATTATATAAAATTTAAATAAAAAATGAATGCAAAATAAAAAATGAAATAAAAAATACGTGCCTCATATGTTTTCATATATTTTTCATTAAATCAAAAAAACGGGCGGTTAAAAAAATAAATGTTGTCCATTGAACTTAAAATAGTTTGAAAGTGAATTTAATGATTCAGAACTTCTGTGTAAATGATGTTTTTTGTAAAAACTCTTTCATCATTTGCTAAGTGCCTTGGTCATTATATTCGGAAATATAAAATCTCAAACCATCGAATGATCGAACTCTACTTGCTGCGACGTACAATTGACCATGTGTAAAAACTGGCTGCCTCAATAAAATTCCAATTTTTTCGAATGTTTGTCCTTGGGACTTATTTATTGTCATCGCAAATGCAGGTATAATTGGAAATTGAGTTTTTTGAAAGTTAAATGGTAAAACAGTACCGGAATATGTTAAATTTATACGTGGAATCAAAATTCTCTTATTGCGTGCGGTTCCAGTTAAAACTTCGCAATCAACAGCATTATGATGGATACACTTGAGGCGCATTCTTGTTCCATTGACTAATGCTTCCTTTGTATTTAAGTTTCTGATCAGTAAAACGATGTATTCGTATTTATTTTTTGATATAATTCATTGTCAGTTTTAATTTTTTCATGTTATTATTGAATCAAATAAACGCTAATAAAACTGAGACTTGACATTCATAGAAGTATAAGATACATTGTTTTCAATTCCAGTGGATTACATTTCATTTTTGGTAAGGTACAAAATTCGAAAACAGTTTGAAGATTATCTGCTACAAAGCTTATATAATTTTTTAATTTTTTTTTCTATGCATTAATTGTCGAGTTATTTGAAAAATATGAAAGATAGGAAAAATGAGGTTTAGCTTGGCTAAGCCATTTAAAAAGCAATAACGCGTTTTTTGACATTTCCTTGGGTTTTTTGTTATTGCCATACTGACCAGGTTTCGCCAAGGCTACACAGTTATTTTGCCTATCTTTTTTGAATTATATAAAATTTAAATAAAAAATTAATAAAAAATAAAAAATGAAATAAAAAATACGTGCCTCCTATTTTTTCATATATTTTTCATTAAATAAAAAAAAACGGGCGGTTAAAAAAATAAATGTTGTCCATTGAACTTAAAATAGTTTGAAAGTGAATTTAATGATTCAGAACTTCTGTGTAAACGATGTTTTTTGTGAAAACTCTTTCATCATTTGCTAAATGCCCTTGGTCATTATATTCGGAAATATAAAATCTCAAACCATCGAATGATCGATCTCTACTTGCTGCGACGTACAATTGACCATGTGTAAAATCTGGCTGCCTCAATAAAATTCCAATTTTTTCGAATGTTTGTCCTTGAGACTTATTTATTGTCATCGCAAATGCAGGTATAATTGGAAATTGAGTTCTTTGAAAGTTAAATGGTAAAACAGTACCGGAATATGTTAAATTTATACGTGGAATCAAAATTCTCTTATTGCGTGCAGTTCCAGTTAAAACTTCGCAATCAACAGCATTACGATGGATACACTTGATGTGCATTCTTGTTCCATTGACTAATGCTTCATTTGTATTTAAGTTTCTGATGAGTAAAATTATGTATTCGTATTTATTTTTTGATATAGTTCATTGTCAGTTTTAATTTTTTCATGTTATTATTGAATCAAATAAACGCTAATAAAATTGAGACTTGACATTCATAGAAGTATAAGATACATTGTTTTCAATTCCAGTGGATTACATTTCATTTTTGGTAAGGTACAAAATTCGAAAACAGTTTGAAGATTATCTGCTAGAAAGCTTATATAATTTTTTAATTTTTTTTTCTATGCATTAATTTTCGAGTTATTTGAAAAATATGAAAGCTAGGAAAAATGAGGTTTAGCTTGGCTAAGCCATTTAAAATGCAATTACGCGTTTTTTGACATTTCCTTGGGTTTTTTGTTATTGCCATACTGACCAGGTTTCGCCAAGGCTACACAGTTATTTTGCCTATCTTTTTCGAATTATATAAAATTTAAATAAAAAATTTATAAAAAATAAAAAATGAAATAAAAAATACGTGCCTCCTATTTTTTCATATATTTTTCATTAAATAAAAAAAACGGGCGGTTAAAAAAATTAATGTTGTCCATTGAACTTAAAATAGTTTGAAAGTTAATTTAATGATTCAGAACTTCTGTGTAAACGATGTTTTCTGTAAAAACTCTTTCATCATTTGCTAAATGCCCTTGGCCATTATATTCGGAAATATAAAATCTCAAACCATCGAATGATCGAACTCTATTTGCTGCGACGTACAATTGACCATGTGTGAAAACTGGCTGCCTCAATAAAATTCCAATTTTTTCGAATGTTTGTCCTTGAGACTTATTTATTGTCATCGCAAATGCAGGTATAATTGGAAATTGAGTTCTTTGAAAGTTAAATGGTAAAACAGTACCGGAATATGTTAAATTTATACGTGGAATCAAAATTCTCTTATTGCGTGCGGTTCCAGTTAAAACTTCGCAATCAACAGCATTATGATGGATACACTTGAGGCGCATTCTTGTTCCATTGACTAATGCTTCCTTTGTATTTAAGTTTCTGATCAGTAAAACGATGTATTCGTATTAATTTTTTTATATAATTCATTGTCAGTTTTAATTTTTTCATGTTATTGTTGAATCAAATAAACGCTAATAAAACTGAGACTTGACATTCATAGAAGTATAAGATACATTGTTTTCAATTCCAGTGGATTACATTTCATTTTTGGTAAGGTACAAAATTCGAAAACAGTTTGAAGATTATCTGCTACAAAGCTTATATAATTTTTTAATTTTTTTTTCTATGCATTAATTGTTGAGTTATTTGAAAAATATGAATGATAGGAAAAATGAGGTTTAGCTTGGCTAAGCCATTTAAAAAGCAATAACGCGTTTTTTGACATTTCCTTGGGTTTTTTGTTATTGCCATACTGACCAGGTTTCGCCAAGGCTACACAGTTATTTTGCCTATCTTTTTCGAATTATATAAAATTTAAATAAAAAATTAATACAAAATAAAAAATGAAATAAAAAATACGTGCCTCCTAATTTTTCATATATTTTTCATTAAATCAAAAAAAACGGGCGGTTAAAAAAATAAATGTTGTCCATTGAACTTAAAATAGGTTAAAGTGAATTTAATGATTCAGAACTTCTGTGTAAACGATGTTTTTTTGTAAAAACTCTTTCATCATTTGCTAAATGCCCTTGGCCATTATATTCGGAAATATAAAATCTCAAACCATCGAATGATCGAACTCTACTTGCTGCGACGTACAATTGACCATGTGTAAAATCTGGCTGCCTCAATAAAATTCCAATTTTTTCGAATGTTTGTCCTTGAGACTTATTTATAGTCATCGCAAATGCAGGTATAATTGGAAATTGAGTTCTTTGAAAGTTAAATGGTAAAACAGTACCGGAATATGTTAAATTTATACGTGGAATCAAAATTCTCTTATTGCGTGCGGTTCCAGTTAAAACTTCGCCATCAACAGCATTACGATGGATACACTTGATGTGCATTCTTGTTCCATTGACTAATGCTTCATTTGTATTTAAGTTTCTGATCAGTAAAATTATGTATTCGTATTTATTTTTTGATATAGTTCATTGTCAGTTTTAATTTTTTCATGTTATTATTGAATCAAATAAACGCTAATAAAATTGAGACTTGACATTCATAGAAGTATAAGATACATTGT
The DNA here is from genome assembly GCA_034769895.1 of Magicicada septendecula. Taxonomy (NCBI): domain Eukaryota; kingdom Metazoa; phylum Arthropoda; class Insecta; order Hemiptera; family Cicadidae; genus Magicicada; species Magicicada septendecula. The sequence continues at coordinate 944,462,722 of CM068367.1, read as the reverse complement.
TTTCAATTCCAGTGGATTACATTTCATTTTTGGTAAGGTACAAAATTCGAAAACAGTTTGAAGATTATCTGCTAGAAAGCTTATATAATTTTTTAATTTTTTTTTCTATGCATTAATTTTCGAGTTATTTGAAAAATATGAAAGCTAGGAAAAATGAGGTTTAGCTTGGCTAAGCCATTTAAAATGCAATTACGCGTTTTTTGACATTTCCTTGGGTTTTTTGTTATTGCCATACTGACCAGGTTTCGCCAAGGCTACACAGTTATTTTGCCTATCTTTTTCGAATTATATAAAATTTAAATAAAAAATTTATAAAAAATAAAAAATGAAATAAAAAATACGTGCCTCCTATTTTTTCATATATTTTTCATTAAATAAAAAAAACGGGCGGTTAAAAAAATTAATGTTGTCCATTGAACTTAAAATAGTTTGAAAGTTAATTTAATGATTCAGAACTTCTGTGTAAACGATGTTTTCTGTAAAAACTCTTTCATCATTTGCTAAATGCCCTTGGCCATTATATTCGGAAATATAAAATCTCAAACCATCGAATGATCGAACTCTATTTGCTGCGACGTACAATTGACCATGTGTGAAAACTGGCTGCCTCAATAAAATTCCAATTTTTTCGAATGTTTGTCCTTGAGACTTATTTATTGTCATCGCAAATGCAGGTATAATTGGAAATTGAGTTCTTTGAAAGTTAAATGGTAAAACAGTACCGGAATATGTTAAATTTATACGTGGAATCAAAATTCTCTTATTGCGTGCGGTTCCAGTTAAAACTTCGCAATCAACAGCATTATGATGGATACACTTGAGGCGCATTCTTGTTCCATTGACTAATGCTTCCTTTGTATTTAAGTTTCTGATCAGTAAAACGATGTATTCGTATTAATTTTTTTATATAATTCATTGTCAGTTTTAATTTTTTCATGTTATTGTTGAATCAAATAAACGCTAATAAAACTGAGACTTGACATTCATAGAAGTATAAGATACATTGTTTTCAATTCCAGTGGATTACATTTCATTTTTGGTAAGGTACAAAATTCGAAAACAGTTTGAAGATTATCTGCTACAAAGCTTATATAATTTTTTAATTTTTTTTTCTATGCATTAATTGTTGAGTTATTTGAAAAATATGAATGATAGGAAAAATGAGGTTTAGCTTGGCTAAGCCATTTAAAAAGCAATAACGCGTTTTTTGACATTTCCTTGGGTTTTTTGTTATTGCCATACTGACCAGGTTTCGCCAAGGCTACACAGTTATTTTGCCTATCTTTTTCGAATTATATAAAATTTAAATAAAAAATTAATACAAAATAAAAAATGAAATAAAAAATACGTGCCTCCTAATTTTTCATATATTTTTCATTAAATCAAAAAAAACGGGCGGTTAAAAAAATAAATGTTGTCCATTGAACTTAAAATAGGTTAAAGTGAATTTAATGATTCAGAACTTCTGTGTAAACGATGTTTTTTTGTAAAAACTCTTTCATCATTTGCTAAATGCCCTTGGCCATTATATTCGGAAATATAAAATCTCAAACCATCGAATGATCGAACTCTACTTGCTGCGACGTACAATTGACCATGTGTAAAATCTGGCTGCCTCAATAAAATTCCAATTTTTTCGAATGTTTGTCCTTGAGACTTATTTATAGTCATCGCAAATGCAGGTATAATTGGAAATTGAGTTCTTTGAAAGTTAAATGGTAAAACAGTACCGGAATATGTTAAATTTATACGTGGAATCAAAATTCTCTTATTGCGTGCGGTTCCAGTTAAAACTTCGCCATCAACAGCATTACGATGGATACACTTGATGTGCATTCTTGTTCCATTGACTAATGCTTCATTTGTATTTAAGTTTCTGATCAGTAAAATTATGTATTCGTATTTATTTTTTGATATAGTTCATTGTCAGTTTTAATTTTTTCATGTTATTATTGAATCAAATAAACGCTAATAAAACTGAGACTTGACATTCATAGAAGTATAAGATACATTGTTTTCAATTCCAGTGGATTACATTTCATTTTTGGTAAGGTACAAAATTCGAAAACAGTTTGAAGATTATCTGCTACAAAGCTTATATAATTTTTTAATTTTTTTTTCTATGCATTAATTTTCGAGTTATTTGAAAAATATGAAAGATAGGAAAAATGAGGTTTAGCTTGGCTAAGCCATTTAAAAAGCAATAACGTGTTTTTTGACATTTCCTTGGGTTTTTTGTTATTGCCATACTGACCAGGTTTCGCCAAGGCTACACAGTTATTTTGCCTATCTTTTTCGAATTATATAAAATTTAAATAAAAAATTAATACAAAATAAAAAATGAAATAAAAAATACGTGCCTCCTATTTTTTCATATATTTTTCATTAAATCAAAAAAAACGGGCGGTTAAAAAAATAAATGTTGTCCATTGAACTTAAAATAGGTTAAAGTGAATTTAATGATTCAGAACTTCTGTGTAAACGATGTTTTTTTGTAAAAACTCTTTCATAATTTGCTAAATGCCCTTGGCCATTATATTCGGAAATATAAAATCTCAAACCATCGAATGATCGGACTCTACTTGCTGCGACGTACAATTGACCATGTGTAAAATCTGGCTGCCTCAATAAAATTCCAATTTTTTCGAATGTTTGTCCTTGAGACTTATTTATTGTCTTCGCAAATGCAGGTATAATTGGAAATTGAGTTCTTTGAAAGTTAAATGGTAAAACAGTACCGGAATATGTTAAATTTATACGTGGAATCAAAATTCTCTTATTGCGTGCGGTTCCAGTTAAAACTTCGCCATCAACAGCATTACGATGGATACACTTGATGCGCATTCTTGTTCTATTGACTAATGCTTCCTTTGTATTTAAGTTTCTGATCAGTAAAACGATGTATTCGTATTTATTTTTTGATATAATTCATTGTCAGTTTTAATTTTTTCATGTTATTATTGAATCAAATAAACGCTAATAAAACTGAGACTTGACATTCATAGAAGTATAAGATACATTGTTTTCAATTCCAGTGGATTACATTTCATTTTTGGTAAGGTACAAAATTCGAAAACAGTTTGAAGATTATCTGCTACAAAGCTTATATAATTTTTTAATTTTTTTTTCTATGCATTAATTTTCGAGTTATTTGAAAAATATGAAAGATAGGAAAAATGAGGTTTAGCTTGGCTAAGCCATATTTAAAAAGTAATAACGCGTTTTTTGACATTTCCTTGGGTTTTTTTTTATTGCCATACAGACCAGGTTTCGCCAAGGCTACACAGTTATTTTGCCTATCTTTTTCGAATTATATAAAATTTAAATAAAAAATTAATGCAAAATAAAAAATGAAATAAAAAATACGTGCCTCATATGTTTTCATATATTTTTCATTAAATCAAAAAAACGGGCTTTTAAAAAAATAAATGTTGTCCATTGAACTTAAAATAGTTTGAAAGTGAATTTAATGATTCAGAACTTCTGTGTAAATGATGTTTTTTGTAAAAACTCTTTCATCATTTGCTAAATGCCTTGGTCATTATATTCGGAAATATAAAATCTCAAACCATCGAATGATCGAACTCTACTTGCTGCGACGTACAATTGACCATGTGTAAAAACTGGCTGCCTCAATAAAATTCCAATTTTTTCGAATGTTTGTCCTTGAGACTTATTTATTGTCATCGCAAATTCAGGTATAATTGGAAATTGAGTTCTTTGAAAGTTAAATGGTAAAACAGTACCGGAATATGTTAAATTTATACGTGGAATCAAAATTCTCTTATTGCGTGCGGTTCCAGTTAAAACTTCGCAATCAACAGCATTATGATGGATACACTTGAGGCGCATTCTTGTTCCATTGACTAATGCTTCCTTTGTATTTAAGTTTCTGATCAGTAAAACGATGTATTCGTATTTATTTTTTGATATAATTCATTGTCAGTTTTAATTTTTTCATGTTATTATTGAATCAAATAAACGCTAATAAAACTGAGACTTGACATTCATAGAAGTATAAGATACATTGTTTTCAATTCCAGTGGATTACATTTCATTTTTGGTAAGGTACAAAATTCGAAAACAGTTTGAAGATTATCTGCTACAAAGCTTATATAATTTTTTAATTTTTTTTTCTATGCATTAATTGTCGAGTTATTTGAAAAATATGAAAGATAGGAAAAATGAGGTTTAGCTTGGCTAAGCCATTTAAAAAGCAATAACGCGTTTTTTGACATTTCCTTGGGTTTTTTGTTATTGCCATACTGACCAGGTTTCACCAAGGCTACACAGTTATTTTGCCTATCTTTTTTGAATTATATAAAATTTAAATAAAAAATTAATACAAAATAAAAAATGAAATAAAAAATGAAATAAAAAATACGTGCCTCCTATTTTTTCATATATTTTTCATTAAATAAAAAAAAACGGGCGGTTAAAAAAATAAATGTTGTCCATTGAACTTAAAATAGTTTGAAAGTGAATTTAATGATTCAGAACTTCTGTGTAAACGATGTTTTTTGTGAAAACTCTTTCATCATTTGCTAAATGCCCTTGGTCATTATATTCGGAAATATAAAATCTCAAACCATCGAATGATCGATCTCTACTTGCTGCGACGTACAATTGACCATGTGTAAAATCTGGCTGCCTCAATAAAATTCCAATTTTTTCGAATGTTTGTCCTTGAGACTTATTTATTGTCATCGCAAATGCAGGTATAATTGGAAATTGAGTTCTTTGAAAGTTAAATGGTAAAACAGTACCGGAATATGTTAAATTTATACGTGGAATCAAAATTCTCTTATTGCGTGCAGTTCCAGTTAAAACTTCGCAATCAACAGCATTACGATGGATACACTTGATGTGCATTCTTGTTCCATTGACTAATGCTTCATTTGTATTTAAGTTTCTGATGAGTAAAATTATGTATTCGTATTTATTTTTTGATATAGTTCATTGTCAGTTTTAATTTTTTCATGTTATTATTGAATCAAATAAACGCTAATAAAATTGAGACTTGACATTCATAGAAGTATAAGATACATTGTTTTCAATTCCAGTGGATTACATTTCATTTTTGGTAAGGTACAAAATTCGAAAACAGTTTGAAGATTATCTGCTAGAAAGCTTATATAATTTTTTAATTTTTTTTTCTATGCATTAATTTTCGAGTTATTTGAAAAATATGAAAGCTAGGAAAAATGAGGTTTAGCTTGGCTAAGCCATTTAAAATGCAATTACGCGTTTTTTGACATTTCCTTGGGTTTTTTGTTATTGCCATACTGACCAGGTTTCGCCAAGGCTACACAGTTATTTTGCCTATCTTTTTCGAATTATATAAAATTTAAATAAAAAATTTATAAAAAATAAAAAATGAAATAAAAAATACGTGCCTCCTATTTTTTCATATATTTTTCATTAAATAAAAAAAACGGGCGGTTAAAAAAATTAATGTTGTCCATTGAACTTAAAATAGTTTGAAAGTTAATTTAATGATTCAGAACTTCTGTGTAAACGATGTTTTCTGTAAAAACTCTTTCATCAATTGCTAAATGCCCTTGGCCATTATATTCGGAAATATAAAATCTCAAACCATCGAATGATCGAACTCTACTTGCTGCGACGTACAATTGACCATGTGTGAAAACTGGCTGCCTCAATAAAATTCCAATTTTTTCGAATGTTTGTCCTTGAGACTTATTTATTGTCATCGCAAATGCAGGTATAATTGGAAATTGAGTTCTTTGAAAGTTAAATGGTAAAACAGTACCGGAATATGTTAAATTTATACGTGGAATCAAAATTCTCTTATTGCGTGCGGTTCCAGTTAAAACTTCGCAATCAACAGCATTACGATGGATACACTTGATGTGCATTCTTGTTCCATTGACTAATGCTTCATTTGTATTTAAGTTTCTGATCAGTAAAATTATGTATTCGTATTTATTTTTTGATATAGTTCATTGTCAGTTTTAATTTTTTCATGTTATTATTGAATCAAATAAACGCTAATAAAACTGAGACTTGACATTCATAGAAGTATAAGATACATTGTTTTCAATTCCAGTGGATTACATTTCATTTTTGGTAAGGTACAAAATTCGAAAACAGTTTGAAGATTATCTGCTACAAAGCTTATATAATTTTTTAATTTTTTTTCTATGCATTAATTTTCGAGTTATTTGAAAAATATGAAAGATAGGAAAAATGAGGTTTAGCTTGGCTAAGCCATTTAAAAAGCAATAACGTGTTTTTTGACATTTCCTTGGGTTTTTTGTTATTGCCATACTGACCAGGTTTCGCCAAGGCTACACAGTTATTTTGCCTATCTTTTTCGAATTATATAAAATTTAAATAAAAAATTAATACAAAATAAAAAATGAAATAAAAAATACGTGCCTCCTATTTTTTCATATATTTTTCATTAAATCAAAAAAAACGGGCGGTTAAAAAAATAAATGTTGTCCATTGAACTTAAAATAGGTTAAAGTGAATTTAATGATTCAGAACTTCTGTGTAAACGATGTTTTTTTGTAAAAACTCTTTCATCATTTGCTAAATGCCCTTGGCCATTATATTCGGAAATATAAAATCTCAAACCATCGAATGATCGAACTCTACTTGCTGCGACGTACAATTGACCATGTGTAAAATCTGGCTGCCTCAATAAAATTCCAATTTTTTCGAATGTTTGTCCTTGAGACTTATTTATTGTCATCGCAAATGCAGGTATAATTGGAAATTGAGTTCTTTGAAAGTTAAATGGTAAAACAGTACCGGAATATGTTAAATTTATACGTGGAATCAAAATTCTCTTATTGCGTGCGGTTCCAGTTAAAACTTCGCCATCAACAGCATTACGATGGATACACTTGATGCGCATTCTTGTTCTATTGACTAATGCTTCCTTTGTATTTAAGTTTCTGATCAGTAAAACGATGTATTCGTATTAATTTTTTTATATAATTCATTGTCAGTTTTAATTTTTTCATGTTATTGTTGAATCAAATAAACGCTAATAAAACTGAGACTTGACATTCATAGAAGTATAAGATACATTGTTTTCAATTCCAGTGGATTACATTTCGTTTTTGGTAAGGTACAAAATTCGAAAACAGTTTGAAGATTATCTGCTACAAAGCTTATATAATTTTTTAATTTTTTTTTCTATGCATTAATTGTTGAGTTATTTGAAAAATATGAATGATAGGAAAAATGAGGTTTAGCTTGGCTAAGCCATTTAAAAAGCAATAACGCGTTTTTTGACATTTCCTTGGGTTTTTTGTTATTGCCATACTGACCAGGTTTCGCCAAGGCTACACAGTTATTTTGCCTATCTTTTTCGAATTATATAAAATTTAAATAAAAAATTAATACAAAATAAAAAATGAAATAAAAAACACGTGCCTCCTATTTTTTCATATATTTTTCATTAAATCAAAAAAACGGGCGGTTAAAAAAATAAATGTTATCCATTGAACTTAAAATAGTTTGAAAGTTAATTTAATGATTCAGAACTTCTGTGTAAACGATGTTTTTTGTAAAAACTCTTTCATCATTTGCTAAATGCCCTTGGCCATTATATTCGGAAATATAAAATCTCAAACCATCGAATGATCGAAATCTACTTGGTGCGACGTACAATTGACCATGTGTAAAAACTGGCTGCCTCAATAAAATTCCAATTTTTTCGAATGTTTGTCCTTGAGACTTATTTATTGTCATCGCAAATGCAGGTATAATTGGAAATTGAGTTCTTTGAAAGTTAAATGGTAAAACAGTACCGGAATATGTTAAATTTATACGTGGAATCAAAATTCTCTTATTGCGTGCGGTTCCAGTTAAAACTTCGCAATCAACAGCATTATGATGGATACACTTGAGGCGCATTCTTGTTCCATTGACTAATGCTTCCTTTGTATTTAAGTTTCTGATCAGTAAAACGATGTATTCGTATTTATTTTTTGATATAATTCATTGTCAGTTTTAATTTTTTCATGTTATTATTGAATCAAATAAACGCTAATAAAACTGAGACTTGACATTCATAGAAGTATAAGATACATTGTTTTCAATTCCAGTGGATTACATTTCATTTTTGGTAAGGTACAAAATTCGAAAACAGTTTGAAGATTATCTGCTACAAAGCTTATATAATTTTTTAATTTTTTTTTCTATGCATTAATTGTCGAGTTATTTGAAAAATATGAAAGATAGGAAAAATGAGGTTTAGCTTGGCTAAGCCATTTAAAAAGCAATAACGCGTTTTTTGACATTTCCTTGGGTTTTTTGTTATTGCCATACTGGCCAGGTTTCGCCAAGGCTACACAGTTATTTTGCCTATCTTTTTTGAATTATATAAAATTTAAATAAAAAATTAATACAAAATAAAAAATGAAATAAAAAATACGTGCCTCCTATTTTTTCATATATTTTTCATTAAATAAAAAAAAACGGGCGGTTAAAAAAATAAATGTTGTCCATTGAACTTAAAATAGTTTGAAAGTGAATTTAATGATTCAGAACTTCTGTGTAAACGATGTTTTTTGTGAAAACTCTTTCATCATTTGCTAAATGCCCTTGGTCATTATATTCGGAAATATAAAATCTCAAACCATCGAATGATCGATCTCTACTTGCTGCGACGTACAATTGACCATGTGTAAAATCTGGCTGCCTCAATAAAATTCCAATTTTTTCGAATGTTTGTCCTTGAGACTTATTTATTGTCATCGCAAATGCAGGTATAATTGGAAATTGAGTTCTTTGAAAGTTAAATGGTAAAACAGTACCGGAATATGTTAAATTTATACGTGGAATCAAAATTCTCTTATTGCGTGCAGTTCCAGTTAAAACTTCGCAATCAACAGCATTACGATGGATACACTTGATGTGCATTCTTGTTCCATTGACTAATGCTTCATTTGTATTTAAGTTTCTGATGAGTAAAATTATGTATTCGTATTTATTTTTTGATATAGTTCATTGTCAGTTTTAATTTTTTCATGTTATTATTGAATCAAATAAACGCTAATAAAATTGAGACTTGACATTCATAGAAGTATAAGATACATTGTTTTCAATTCCAGTGGATTACATTTCATTTTTGGTAAGGTACAAAATTCGAAAACAGTTTGAAGATTATCTGCTAGAAAGCTTATATAATTTTTTAATTTTTTTTTCTATGCATTAATTTTCGAGTTATTTGAAAAATATGAAAGCTAGGAAAAATGAGGTTTAGCTTGGCTAAGCCATTTAAAATGCAATTACGTGTTTTTTGACATTTCCTTGGGTTTTTTGTTATTGCCATACTGACCAGGTTTCGCCAAGGCTACACAGTTATTGTGCCTATCTTTTTCGAATTATATAAAATTTAAATAAAAAATTTATAAAAAATAAAAAATGAAATAAAAAATACGTGCCTCCTATTTTTTCATATATTTTTCATTAAATAAAAAAAACGGGCGGTTAAAAAAATTAATGTTGTCCATTGAACTTAAAATAGTTTGAAAGTTAATTTAATGATTCAGAACTTCTGTGTAAACGATGTTTTCTGTAAAAACTCTTTCATCATTTGCTAAATGCCCTTGGCCATTATATTCGGAAATATAAAATCTCAAACCATCGAATGATCGAACTCTACTTGCTGCGACGTACAATTGACCATGTGTGAAAACTGGCTGCCTCAATAAAATTCCAATTTTTTCGAATGTTTGTCCTTGAGACTTATTTATTGTCATCGCAAATGCAGGTATAATTGGAAATTGAGTTCTTTGAAAGTTAAATGGTAAAACAGTACCGGAATATGTTAAATTTATACGTGGAATCAAAATTCTCTTATTGCGTGCGGTTCCAGTTAAAACTTCGCAATCAACAGCATTACGATGGATACACTTGATGTGCATTCTTGTTCCATTGACTAATGCTTCATTTGTATTTAAGTTTCTGATCAGTAAAATTATGTATTCGTATTTATTTTTTGATATAGTTCATTGTCAGTTTTAATTTTTTCATGTTATTATTGAATCAAATAAACGCTAATAAAACTGAGACTTGACATTCATAGAAGTATAAGATACATTGTTTTCAATTCCAGTGGATTACATTTCATTTTTGGTAAGGTACAAAATTCGAAAACAGTTTGAAGATTATCTGCTACAAAGCTTATATAATTTTTTAATTTTTTTTCTATGCATTAATTTTCGAGTTATTTGAAAAATATGAAAGATAGGAAAAATGAGGTTTAGCTTGGCTAAGCCATTTAAAAAGCAATAACGTGTTTTTTGACATTTCCTTGGGTTTTTTGTTATTGCCATACTGACCAGGTTTCGCCAAGGCTACACAGTTATTTTGCCTATCTTTTTCGAATTATATAAAATTTAAATAAAAAATTAATACAAAATAAAAAATGAAATAAAAAATACGTGCCTCCTATTTTTTCATATATTTTTCATTAAATCAAAAAAAACGGGCGGTTAAAAAAATAAATGTTGTCCATTGAACTTAAAATAGGTTAAAGTGAATTTAATGATTCAGAACTTGTGTGTAAACGATGTTTTTTTGTAAAAACTCTTTCATCATTTGCTAAATGCCCTTGGCCATTATATTCGGAAATATAAAATCTCAAACCATCGAATGATCGAACTCTACTTGCTGCGACGTACAATTGACCATGTGTAAAATCTGGCTGCCTCAATAAAATTCCAATTTTTTCGAATGTTTGTCCTTGAGACTTATTTATTGTCATCGCAAATGCAGGTATAATTGGAAATTGAGTTCTTTGAAAGTTAAATGGTAAAACAGTACCGGAATATGTTAAATTTATACGTGGAATCAAAATTCTCTTATTGCGTGCGGTTCCAGTTAAAACTTCGCCATCAACAGCATTACGATGGATACACTTGATGCGCATTCTTGTTCTATTGACTAATGCTTCCTTTGTATTTAAGTTTCTGATCAGTAAAACGATGTATTCGTATTAATTTTTTTATATAATTCATTGTCAGTTTTAATTTTTTCATGTTATTGTTGAATCAAATAAACGCTAATAAAACTGAGACTTGACATTCATAGAAGTATAAGATACATTGTTTTCAATTCCAGTGGATTACATTTCATTTTTGGTAAGGTACAAAATTCGAAAACAGTTTGAAGATTATCTGCTACAAAGCTTATATAATTTTTTAATTTTTTTTTCTATGCATTAATTGTTGAGTTATTTGAAAAATATGAATGATAGGAAAAATGAGGTTTAGCTTGGCTAAGCCATTTAAAAAGCAATAACGCGTTTTTTGACATTTCCTTGGGTTTTTTGTTATTGCCATACTGACCAGGTTTCGCCAAGGCTACACAGTTATTTTGCCTATCTTTTTCGAATTATATAAAATTTAAATAAAAAATTAATACAAAATAAAAAATGAAATAAAAAATACGTGCCTCCTATTTTTTCATATATTTTTCATTAAATAAAAAAAAACGGGCGGTTAAAAAAATAAATGTTATCCATTGAACTTAAAATAGTTTGAAAGTTAATTTAATGATTCAGAACTTCTGTGTAAACGATGTTTTTTGTAAAAACTCTTTCATCATTTGCTAAATGCCCTTGGCCATTATATTCGGAAATATAAAATCTCAAACCATCGAATGATCGAAATCTACTTGGTGCGACGTACAATTGACCATGTGTAAAAACTGGCTGCCTCAATAAAATTCCAATTTTTTCGAATGTTTGTCCTTGAGACTTATTTATAGTCATCGCAAATGCAGGTATAATTGGAAATTGAGTTCTTTGAAAGTTAAATGGTAAAACAGTACCGGAATATGTTAAATTTATACGTGGAATCAAAATTCTCTTATTGCGTGCGGTTCCAGTTAAAACTTCGCCATCAACAGCATTACGATGGATACACTTGATGTGCATTCTTGTTCCATTGACTAATGCTTCATTTGTATTTAAGTTTCTGATCAGTAAAATTATGTATTCGTATTTATTTTTTGATATAGTTCATTGTCAGTTTTAATTTTTTCATGTTATTATTGAATCAAATAAACGCTAATAAAACTGAGACTTGACATTCATAGAAGTATAAGATACATTGTTTTCAATTCCAGTGGATTACATTTCATTTTTGGTAAGGTACAAAATTCGAAAACAGTTTGAAGATTATCTGCTACAAAGCTTATATAATTTTTTAATTTTTTTTTCTATGCATTAATTTTCGAGTTATTTGAAAAATATGAAAGATAGGAAAAATGAGGTTTTGCTTGGCTAAGCCATTTAAAAAGCAATAACGTGTTTTTTGACATTTCCTTGGGTTTTTTGTTATTGCCATACTGACCAGGTTTCGCCAAGGCTACACAGTTATTTTGCCTATCTTTTTCGAATTATATAAAATTTAAATAAAAAATTAATACAAAATAAAAAATGAAATAAAAAATACGTGCCTCCTATTTTTTCATATATTTTTCATTAAATCAAAAAAAACGGGCGGTTAAAAAAATAAATGTTGTCCATTGAACTTAAAATAGGTTAAAGTGAATTTAATGATTCAGAACTTCTGTGTAAATGATGTTTTTTGTAAAAACTCTTTCATCATTTGCTAAATGCCTTGGTCATTATATTCGGAAATATAAAATCTCAAACCATCGAATGATCGAACTCTACTTGCTGCGACGTACAATTGACCATGTGTAAAAACTGGCTGCCTCAATAAAATTCCAATTTTTTCGAATGTTTGTCCTTGAGACTTATTTATTGTCATCGCAAATGCAGGTATAATTGGAAATTGAGTTCTTTGAAAGTTAAATGGTAAAACAGTACCGGAATATGTTAAATTTATACGTGGAATCAAAATTCTCTTATTGCGTGCGGTTCCAGTTAAAACTTCGCAATCAACAGCATTATGATGGATACACTTGAGGCGCATTCTTGTTCCATTGACTAATGCTTCCTTTGTATTTAAGTTTCTGATCAGTAAAACGATGTATTCGTATTTATTTTTTGATATAATTCATTGTCAGTTTTAATTTTTTCATGTTATTATTGAATCAAATAAACGCTAATAAAACTGAGACTTGACATTCATAGAAGTATAAGATACATTGTTTTCAATTCCAGTGGATTACATTTCATTTTTGGTAAGGTACAAAATTCGAAAACAGTTTGAAGATTATCTGCTACAAAGGTTATAAAATTTTTTTTTCTATGCATTAATTGTCGAGTTATTTGAAAAATATGAAAGATAGGAAAAATGAGGTTTAGCTTGGCTAAGCCATTTAAAAAGCAATAACGCGTTTTTTGACATTTCCTTGGGTTTTTTGTTATTGCCATACTGACCAGGTTTCGCCAAGGCTACACAGTTATTTTGCCTATCTTTTTTGAATTATATAAAATTTAAATAAAAAATTAATACAAAATAAAAAATGAAATAAAAAATACGTGCCTCCTATTTTTTCATATATTTTTCATTAAATCAAAAAAAACGGGCGGTTAAAAAAATAAATGTTGTCCATTGAACTTAAAATAGTTTGAAAGTGAATTTAATGATTCAGAACTTCTGTGTAAACGATGTTTTTTGTGAAAACTCTTTCATCATTTGCTAAATGCCCTTGGTCATTATATTCGGAAATATAAAATCTCAAACCATCGAATGATCGATCTCTACTTGCTGCGACGTACAATTGACCATGTGTAAAATCTGGCTGCCTCAATAAAATTCCAATTTTTTCGAATGTTTGTCCTTGAGACTTATTTATTGTCATCGCAAATGCAGATATAATTGGAAATTGAGTTCTTTGAAAGTTAAATGGTAAAACAGTACCGGAATATGTTAAATTTATACGTGGAATCAAAATTCTCTTATTGCGTGCAGTTCCAGTTAAAACTTCGCAATCAACAGCATTACGATGGATACACTTGATGTGCATTCTTGTTCCATTGACTAATGCTTCATTTGTATTTAAGTTTCTGATGAGTAAAATTATGTATTCGTATTTATTTTTTGATATAGTTCATTGTCAGTTTTAATTTTTTCATGTTATTATTGAATCAAATAAACGCTAATAAAATTGAGACTTGACATTCATAGAAGTATAAGATACATTGTTTTCAATTCCAGTGGATTACATTTCATTTTTGGTAAGGTACAAAATTCGAAAACAGTTTGAAGATTATCTGCTACAAAGCTTATATAATTTTTTAATTTTTTTTTCTATGCATTAATTTTCGAGTTATTTGAAAAATATGAAAGCTAGGAAAAATGAGGTTTAGCTTGGCTAAGCCATTTAAAATACAATTACGCGTTTTTTGACATTTCCTTGGGTTTTTTGTTATTGCCATACTGACCAGGTTTCGCCAAGGCTACACAGTTATTTTGCCTATCTTTTTCGAATTATATAAAATTTAAATAAAAAATTTATAAAAAATAAAAAATGAAATAAAAAATACGTGCCTCCTATTTTTTCATATATTTTTCATTAAATAAAAAAAACGGGCGGTTAAAAAAATTAATGTTGTCCATTGAACTTAAAATAATTTGAAAGTTAATTTAATGATTCAGAACTTCTGTGTAAACGATGTTTTCTGTAAAAACTCTTTCATCATTTGCTAAATGCCCTTGGCCATTATATTCGGAAATATAAAATCTCAAACCATCGAATGATCGAACTCTACTTGCTGCGACGTACAATTGACCATGTGTGAAAACTGGCTGCCTCAATAAAATTCCAATTTTTTCGAATGTTTGTCCTTGAGACTTATTTATTGTCATCGCAAATGCAGGTATAATTGGAAATTGAGTTCTTTGAAAGTTAAATGGTAAAACAGTACCGGAATATGTTAAATTTATACGTGGAATCAAAATTCTCTTATTGCGTGCGGTTCCAGTTAAAACTTCGCAATCAACAGCATTACGATGGATACACTTGATGTGCATTCTTGTTCCATTGACTAATGCTTCATTTGTATTTAAGTTTCTGATCAGTAAAATTATGTATTCGTATTTATTTTTTGATATAGTTCATTGTCAGTTTTAATTTTTTCATGTTATTATTGAATCAAATAAACGCTAATAAAACTGAGACTTGACATTCATAGAAGTATAAGATACATTGTTTTCAATTCCAGTGGATTACATTTCATTTTTGGTAAGGTACAAAATTCGAAAACAGTTTGAAGATTATCTGCTACAAAGCTTATATAATTTTTTAATTTTTTTTCTATGCATTAATTTTCGAGTTATTTGAAAAATATGAAAGATATGAAAAATGAGGTTTAGCTTGGCTAAGCCATTTAAAAAGCAATAACGTGTTTTTTGACATTTCCTTGGGTTTTTTGTTATTGCCATACTGACCAGGTTTCGCCAAGGCTACACAGTTATTTTGCCTATCTTTTTCGAATTATATAAAATTTAAATAAAAAATTAATACAAAATAAAAAATGAAATAAAAAATACGTGCCTCCTATTTTTTCATATATTTTTCATTAAATCAAAAAAAACGGGCGGTTAAAAAAATAAATGTTGTCCATTGAACTTAAAATAGGTTAAAGTGAATTTAATGATTCAGAACTTCTGTGTAAACGATGTTTTTTTGTAAAAACTCTTTCATCATTTGCTAAATGCCCTTGGCCATTATATTCGGAAATATAAAATCTCAAACCATCGAATGATCGAACTCTACTTGCTGCGACGTACAATTGACCATGTGTAAAATCTGGCTGCCTCAATAAAATTCCAATTTTTTCGAATGTTTGTCCTTGAGACTTATTCATTGTCATCGCAAATGCAGGTATAATTGGAAATTGAGTTCTTTGAAAGTTAAATGGTAAAACAGTACCGGAATATGTTAAATTTATACGTGGAATCAAAATTCTCTTATTGCGTGCGGTTCCAGTTAAAACTTCGCCATCAACAGCATTACGATGGATACACTTGATGCGCATTCTTGTTCTATTGACTAATGCTTCCTTTGTATTTAAGTTTCTGATCAGTAAAACGATGTATTCGTATTAATTTTTTGATATAATTCATTGTCAGTTTTAATTTTTTCATGTTATTGTTGAATCAAATAAACGCTAATAAAACTGAGACTTGACATTCATAGAAGTATAAGATACATTGTTTTCAATTCCAGTGGATTACATTTCATTTTTGGTAAGGTACAAAATTCGAAAACAGTTTGAAGATTATCTGCTACAAAGCTTATATAATTTTTTAATTTTTTTTTCTATGCATTAATTGTTGAGTTATTTGAAAAATATGAATGATAGGAAAAATGAGGTTTAGCTTGGCTAAGCCATTTAAAAAGCAATAACGCGTTTTTTGACATTTCCTTGGGTTTTTTGTTATTGCCATACTGACCAGGTTTCGCCAAGGCTACACAGTTATTTTGCCTATCTTTTTCGAATTATATAAAATTTAAATAAAAAATTAATACAAAATAAAAAATGAAATAAAAAATACGTGCCTCCTATTTTTTCATATATTTTTCATTAAATCAAAAAAAACGGGCGGTTAAAAAAATAAATGTTGTCCATTGAACTTAAAATAGGTTAAAGTGAATTTAATGATTCAGAACTTCTGTGTAAACGATGTTTTTTTGTAAAAACTCTTTCATCATTTGCTAAATGCCCTTGGCCATTATATTCGGAAATATAAAATCTCAAACCATCGAATGATCGAACTCTACTTGCTGCGACGTACAATTGACCATGTGTAAAATCTGGCTGCCTCAATAAAATTCCAATTTTTTCGAATGTTTGTCCTTGAGACTTATTTATAGTCATCGCAAATGCAGGTATAATTGGAAATTGAGTTCTTTGAAAGTTAAATGGTAAAACAGTACCGGAATATGTTAAATTTATACGTGGAATCAAAATTCTCTTATTGCGTGCGGTTCCAGTTAAAACTTCGCCATCAACAGCATTACGATGGATACACTTGATGCGCATTCTTGTTCTATTGACTAATGCTTCCTTTGTATTTAAGTTTCTGATCAGTAAAACGATGTATTCGTATTAATTTTTTTATATAATTCATTGTCAGTTTTAATTTTTTCATGTTATTATTGAATCAAATAAACGCTAATAAAACTGAGACTTGACATTCATAGAAGTATAAGATACATTGTTTTCAATTCCAGTATATTACATTTCATTTTTGGTAAGGTACAAAATTCGAAAACAGTTTGAAGATTATCTGCTACAAAGCTTATATAATTTTTTAATTTTTTTTTCTATGCATTAATTTTCGAGTTATTTGAAAAATATGAAAGATAGGAAAAATGAGGTTTAGCTTGGCTAAGCCATTTAAAAAGCAATAACGTGTTTTTTGACATTTCCTTGGGTTTTTTGTTATTGCCATACTGACCAGGTTTCGCCAAGGCTACACAGTTATTTTGCCTATCTTTTTCGAATTATATAAAATTTAAATAAAAAATTAATACAAAATAAAAAATGAAATAAAAAATACGTGCCTCCTATTTTTTCATATATTTTTCATTAAATCAAAAAAAACGGGCGGTTAAAAAAATAAATGTTGTCCATTGAACTAAAAATAGGTTAAAGTGAATTTAATGATTCAGAACTTCTGTGTAAACGATGTTTTTTTGTAAAAACTCTTTCATAATTTGCTAAATGCCCTTGGCCATTATATTCGGAAATATAAAATCTCAAACCATCGAATGATCGGACTCTACTTGCTGCGACGTACAATTGACCATGTGTAAAATCTGGCTGCCTCAATAAAATTCCAATTTTTTCGAATGTTTGTCCTTGAGACTTATTTATTGTCTTCGCAAATGCAGGTATAATTGGAAATTGAGTTCTTTGAAAGTTAAATGGTAAAACAGTACCGGAATATGTTAGATTTATACGTGGAATCAAAATTCTCTTATTGCGTGCGGTTCCAGTTAAAACTTCGCCATCAACAGCATTACGATGGATACACTTGATGCGCATTCTTGTTCTATTGACTAATGCTTCCTTTGTATTTAAGTTTCTGATCAGTAAAACGATCTATTCGTATTTATTTTTTGATATAATTCATTGTCAGTTTTAATTTTTTCATGTTATTATTGAATCAAATAAACGCTAATAAAACTGAGACTTGACATTCATAGAAGTATAAGATACATTGTTTTCAATTCCAGTGGATTACATTTCATTTTTGGTAAGGTACAAAATTCGAAAACAGTTTGAAGATTATCTGCTACAAAGCTTATATAATTTTTTAATTTTTTTTTCTATGCATTAATTTTCGAGTTATTTGAAAAATATGAAAGATAGGAAAAATGAGGTTTAGCTTGGCTAAGCCATATTTAAAAAGTAATAACGCGTTTTTTGACATTTCCTTGGGTTTTTTTTTATTGCCATACAGACCAGGTTTCGCCAAGGCTACACAGTTATTTTGCCTATCTTTTTCGAATTATATAAAATTTAAATAAAAAATTAATGCAAAATAAAAAATGAAATAAAAAATACGTGCCTCATATGTTTTCATATATTTTTCATTAAATCAAAAAAACGGGCTTTTAAAAAAATAAATGTTGTCCATTGAACTTAAAATAGTTTGAAAGTGAATTTAATGATTCAGAACTTCTGTGTAAATGATGTTTTTTGTAAAAACTCTTTCATCATTTGCTAAGTGCCTTTGTCATTATATTCGGAAATATAAAATCTCAAACCATCGAATGATCGAACTCTACTTGCTGCGACGTACAATTGACCATGTGTAAAAACTGGCTGCCTCAATAAAATTCCAATTTTTTCGAATGTTTGTCCTTGAGACTTATTTATTGTCATCGCAAATGCAGGTATAATTGGAAATTGAGTTCTTTGAAAGTTAAATGGTAAAACAGTACCGGAATATGTTAAATTTATACGTGGAATCAAAATTCTCTTATTGCGTGCGGTTCCAGTTAAAACTTCGCAATCAACAGCATTATGATGGATACACTTGAGGCGCATTCTTGTTCCATTGACTAATGCTTCCTTTGTATTTAAGTTTCTGATCAGTAAAACGATGTATTCGTATTTATTTTTTGATATAATTCATTGTCAGTTTTAATTTTTTCATGTTATTATTGAATCAAATAAACGCTAATAAAACTGAGACTTGACATTCATAGAAGTATAAGATACATTGTTTTCAATTCCAGTGGATTACATTTCATTTTTGGTAAGGTACAAAATTCGAAAACAGTTTGAAGATTATCTGCTACAAAGCTTATATAATTTTTTAATTTTTTTTTCTATGCATTAATTGTCGAGTTATTTGAAAAATATGAAAGATAGGAAAAATGAGGTTTAGCTTGGCTAAGCCATTTAAAAAGCAATAACGCGTTTTTTGACATTTCCTTGGGTTTTTTGTTATTGCCATACTGACCAGGTTTCGCCAAGGCTACACAGTTATTTTGCCTATCTTTTTTGAATTATATAAAATTTAAATAAAAAATTAATACAAAATAAAAAATGAAATAAAAAATACGTGCCTCCTATTTTTTCATATATTTTTCATTAAATAAAAAAAAACGGGCGGTTAAAAAAATAAATGTTGTCCATTGAACTTAAAATAGTTTGAAAGTGAATTTAATGATTCAGAACTTCTGTGTAAACGATGTTTTTTGTGAAAACTCTTTCATCATTTGCTAAATGCCCTTGGTCATTATATTCGGAAATATAAAATCTCAAACCATCGAATGATCGATCTCTACTTGCTGCGACGTACAATTGACCATGTGTAAAATCTGGCTGCCTCAATAAAATTCCAATTTTTTCGAATGTTTGTCCTTGAGACTTATTTATTGTCATCGCAAATGCAGGTATAATTGGAAATTGAGTTCTTTGAAAGTTAAATGGTAAAACAGTACCGGAATATGTTAAATTTATACGTGGAATCAAAATTCTCTTATTGCGTGCGGTTCCAGTTAAAACTTCGCAATCAACAGCATTACGATGGATACACTTGATGTGCATTCTTGTTCCATTGACTAATGCTTCATTTGTATTTAAGTTTCTGATCAGTAAAATTATGTATTCGTATTTATTTTTTGATATAGTTCATTGTCAATTTTAATTTTTTCATGTTATTATTGAATCAAATAAACGCTAATAAAACTGAGACTTGACATTCATAGAAGTATAAGATACATTGTTTTCAATTCCAGTGGATTACATTTCATTTTTGGTAAGGTACAAAATTCGAAAACAGTTTGAAGATTATCTGCTACAAAGCTTATATAATTTTTTAATTTTTTTTCTATGCATTAATTTTCGAGTTATTTGAAAAATATGAAAGATAGGAAAAATGAGGTTTAGCTTGGCTAAGCCATTTAAAAAGCAATAACGTGTTTTTTGACATTTCCTTGGGTTTTTTGTTATTGCCATACTGACCAGGTTTCGCCAAGGCTACACAGTTATTTTGCCTATCTTTTTCGAATTATATAAAATTTAAATAAAAAATTAATACAAAATAAAAAATGAAATAAAAAATACGTGCCTCCTATTTTTTCATATATTTTTCATTAAATCAAAAAAACGGGCGGTTAAAAAAATAAATGTTGTCCATTGAACTTAAAATAGGTTAAAGTGAATTTAATGATTCAGAACTTCTGTGTAAACGATGTTTTTTTGTAAAAACTCTTTCATCATTTGCTAAATGCCCTTGGCCATTATATTCGGAAATATAAAATCTCAAACCATCGAATGATCGAACTCTACTTGCTGCGACGTACAATTGACCATGTGTAAAATCTGGCTGCCTCAATAAAATTCCAATTTTTTCGAATGTTTGTCCTTGAGACTTATTTATTGTCATCGCAAATGCAGGTATAATTGGAAATTGAGTTCTTTGAAAGTTAAATGGTAAAACAGTACCGGAATAAGTTAAATTTATACGTGGAATCAAACTTCTCTTATTGCGTGCGGTTCCAGTTAAAACTTCGCAATCAACAGCATTATGATGAATACACTTGATGCGCATTCTTGTTCCATTGACTAATGCTTCCTTTGTATTTAAGTTTCTGATCAGTAAAATTATGTATTCGTATTAATTTTTTGATATAATTCATTGTCAGTTTTAATTTTTTCATGTTATTATTGAATCAAATATACGCTAATAAAACTGAGACTTGACATTCATAGAAGTATAAGATACATTGTTTTCAATTCCAGTGGATTACATTTCATTTTTGGTAAGGTACAAAATTCGAAAACAGTTTGAAGATTATCTGCTACAAAGCTTATATAATTTTTTAATTTTTTTTTCTATGCATTAATTTTCGAGTTATTTGAAAAATATGAAAGATAGGAAAAATGAGGTTTAGCTTGGCTAAGCCATTTAAAAAGCAATTACGCATTTTTTGACATTTCCTTGGGTTTCTTGTTATTGCCATACTGATCAGGTTTCGCCAAGGCTACACAGTTATTTTTCCTATCTTTTTCGAATTATATAAAATTTAAATAAAAAATTAATATAAAATAAAAAATGAAATAAAAAATAAGTGCCTCCTATTTTTTCTCATATATTTTTCATTAAATAAAAAAAACGGGCGGTTAAAAAAATAAATGTTGTCCATTGAACTTAAAATAGTTTGAAAGTTAATTTAATGATTCAGAACTTCTGTGTAAACGATGTTTTCTGTAAAAACTCTTTCATCATTTGCTAAATGCCCTTGGCCATTATATTCGGAAATATAAAATCTCAAACCATCGAATGATCGAACTCTACTTGCTGCGACGTACAATTGACCATGTGTAAAAACTGGCTGCCTCCATAAAATTCCAATTTTTTCGAATGTTTGACCTTGAGACTTATTTATTGTCATCGCAAATGCAGGTATAATTGGAAATTGAGTTCTTTGAAAGTTAAATGGTAAAACAGTACCAGAATATGTTAAATTTATACGTGGAATCAAAATTCTCTTATTGCGTGCGGTTCCAGTTAAAACTTCGCAATCAACAGCATTACGATGGATACACTTGATGTGCATTCTTGTTCCATTGACTAATGCTTCATTTGTATTTAAGTTTCTGATCAGTAAAATTATGTATTCGTATTTATTTTTTGATATAGTTCATTGTCAGTTTTAATTTTTTCATGTTATTATTGAATCAAATAAACGCTAATAAAACTGAGACTTGACATTCATAGAAGTATAAGATACATTGTTTTCAATTCCAGTGGATTACATTTCATTTTTTGTAAGGTACAAAATTCGAAAACAGTTTGAAGATTATCTGCTACAAAGCTTATATAATTTTTTAATTTTTTTTTCTATGCATTAATTTTCGAGTTATTTGAATAATATGAAAGATAGGAAAAATGAGGTTTAGCTTGGCTAAGCCATTTAAAAAGCAATAACGTGTTTTTTGACATTTCCTTGGGTTTTTTGTTATTGCCATACTGACCAGGTTTCGCCAAGGCTACACAGTTATTTTGCCTATCTTTTTCGAATTATATAAAATTTAAATAAAAAATTAATACAAAATAAAAAATGAAATAAAAAATATGTGCCTCCTATTTTTTCATATATTTTTCATTAAATAAAAAAAAACGGGCGGTTAAAAAAATAAATGTTGTCCATTGAACTTAAAATAGGTTAAAGTGAATTTAATGATTCAGAACTTCTGTGTAAACGATGTTTTTTTGTAAAAACTCTTTCATCATTTGCTAAAAGCCCTTGGCCATTATATTCGGAAATATAAAATCTCAAACCATCGAATGATCGAACTCTACTTGCTGCGACGTACAATTGACCATGTGTAAAATCTGGCTGCCTCAATAAAATTCCAATTTTTTCGAATGTTTGTCCTTGAGACTTATTTATTGTCATCGCAAATGCAGGTATAATTGGAAATTGAGTTCTTTGAAAGTTAAATGGTAAAACAGTACCGGAATATGTTAAATTTATACGTGGAATCAAAATTCTCTTATTGCGTGCGGTTCCAGTTAAAACTTCGCCATCAACAGCATTACGATGGATACACTTGATGCGCATTCTTGTTCTATTGACTAATGCTTCCTTTGTATTTAAGTTTCTGATCAGTAAAACGATGTATTCGTATTAATTTTTTGATATAATTCATTGTCAGTTTTAATTTTTTCATGTTATTGTTGAATCAAATAAACGCTAATAAAACTGAGACTTGACATTCATAGAAGTATAAGATACATTGTTTTCAATTCCAGTGGATTACATTTCATTTTTGGTAAGGTACAAAATACGAAAACAGTTTGAAGATTATCTGCTACAAAGCTTATATAATTTTTTAATTTTTTTTTCTATGCATTAATTGTTGAGTTATTTGAAAAATATGAATGATAGGAAAAATGAGGTTTAGCTTGCCTAAGCCATTTAAAAAGCAATAACGCGTTTTTTGACATTTCCTTGGGTTTTTTGTTATTGCCATACTGACCATGTTTCGCCAAGGCTACACAGTTATTTTGCCTATCTTTTTTGAATTATATAAAATTTAAATAAAAAATTAATACAAAATAAAAAATGAAATAAAAAAAAAAGTGCCTCCTATTTTTTTATATATTTTTCATTAAATAAAAAAAAACGGGCGGTTAAAAAAATAAATGTTGTCCATTGAACTTAAAATAGTTTGAAAGTGAATTTAATGATTCAGAACTTCTGTGTAAACGATGTTTTTTGTAAAAACTCTTTCATCATTTGCTAAATGCCCTTGGTCATTATATTCGGAAATATAAAATCTCAAACCATCGAATGATCGATCTCTACTTGCTGCGACGTACAATTGACCATGTGTAAAATCTGGCTGCCTCAATAAAATTCCAATTTTTTCGAATGTTTGTCCTTGAGACTTATTTATTGTCATCGCAAATGCAGGTATAATTGGAAATTGAGTTCTTTGAAAGTTAAATGGTAAAACAGTACCGGAATATGTTAAATTTATTCGTAGAATCAAAATTCTCTTATTGCGTGCAGTTCCAGTTAAAACTTCGCAATCAACAGCATTACGATGGATACACTTGATGTGCATTCTTGTTCCATTGACTAATGCTTCATTTGTATTTAAGTTTCTGATCAGTAAAATTATGTATTCGTATTTATTTTTTGATATAGTTCATTGTCAGTTTTAATTTTTTCATGTTTTTATTGAATCAAATAAATGCTAATAAAACTGAGACTTGACATTCATAGAAGTATAAGATACATTGTTTTCAATTCCAGTGGATTACATTTCATTTTTGGTAAGGTACAAAATTCGAAAACAGTTTGAAGATTATCTGCTACAAAGCTTATATAATTTTTTAATTTTTTCTTCTATGCATTAATTTTCGAGTTATTTGAAAAATATGAAAGATAGGAAAAATGAGGTTTAGCTTGGCTAAGCCATTTAAAAAGCAATTACGCGTTTTTTGACATTTCCTTGGGTTTTTTGTTATTGCCATACTGACCAGGTTTCGCCAAGGCTACACAGTTATTTTGCCTATCTTTTTCGAATTATATAAAATTTAAATAAAAAATTAATACAAAATAAAAAATGAAATAAAAAATACGTGCCTCCTATTTTTTCATATATTTTTCATTAAATAAAAAAACGGGCGGTTAAAAAAATAAATGTTGTCCATTGAACTTAAAATAGTTTGAAAGTTAATTTAATGATTCAGAACTTCTGTGTAAACGATGTTTTCTGTAAAAACTCTTTCATCATTTGCTAAATGCCCTTGGCCATTATATTCGGAAATATAAAATCTCAAACCATCGAATGATCGAACTCTACTTGCTGTGACGTACAATTGACCATGTGTAAAAACTGGCTGCCTCAATAAAATTCCAATTTTTTCGAATGTTTGTCCTTGATACTTATTTATTGTCATCGCAAATCCAGGTATAATTGGAAATTGAGTTCTTTGAAAGTTAAATGGTAAAACAGTACCGGAATATGTTAAATTTATACGTGGAATCAAACTTCTCTTATTGCGTGCGGTTCCAGTTAAAACTTCGCAATCAACAGCATTATGATGAATACACTTGATGCGCATTCTTGTTCCATTGACTAATGCTTCATTTGTATTTAAGTTTCTGATCAGTAAAATTATGTATTCGTATTATTTTTTGATATAGTTCATTGTCAGTTTTAATTTTTTCATGTTATTATTGAATCAAATAAACGCTAATAAAACTGAGACTTGACATTCATAGAAGTATAAGATACATTGTTTTCAATTCCAGTGGATTACATTTCATTTTTGGTAAGGTACAAAATTCGAAAACAGTTTGAAGATTATCTGCTACAAAGCTTATATAATTTTTTAATTTTTGTTTCTATGCATTAATTTTCGACTTATTTGAAAAATATGAAAGATAGGAAAAATGAGGTTTAGCTTGGCTAAGCCATTTAAAAAGCAATTACGCGTTTTTTGACATTTCCTTGGGTTTTTTGTTATTGCAATACTGACCAGGTTTCGCCAAGGCTACACAGTTATTTTGCCTATCTTTTTTGAATTATATAAAATTTAAATAAAAAATTAATACAAAATAAAAAATGAAATAAAAAATACGTGCCTCCTATTTTTTCATATATTTTTCATTAAAAAAAAAACGGGCGGTTAAAAAAATAAAGGTTGTCCATTGAACTTAAAATAGTTTGAAAGTGAATTTAATGATTCAGAACTTCTGTGTAAAAGATGTTTTTTGTAAAAACTCTTTCATCATTTGCTAAATGCCCTTGGTCATTATATTCGGAAATATAAAATCTCAAACCATCGAATGATCGATCTCTACTTGCTGCGACGTACAATTGACCATGTGTAAAATCTGGCTGCCTCAATAAAATTCCAATTTTTTCGAATGTTTGTCCTTGAGACTTATTTATTGTCATCGCAAATGCAGGTATAATTGGAAATTGAGTTCTTTGAAAGTTAAATGGTAAAACAGTACCGGAATATGTTAAATTTATACGTAGAATCAAAATTCTCTTATTGCGTGCAGTTCCAGTTAAAACTTCGCAATCAACAGCATTACGATGGATACACTTGATGTGCATTCTTGTTCCATTGACTAATGCTTCATTTGTATTTAAGTTTCTGATCAGTAAAATTATGTATTCGTATTTATTTTTTGATATAGTTCATTGTCAGTTTTAATTTTTTCATGTTATTATTGAATCAAATAAACGCTATTAAAACTGAGACTTGACATTCATAGAAGTATAAGATACATTGTTTTCAATTCCAGTGGATTACATTTCATTTTTGGTAAGGTACAAAATTCGAAAACAGTTTGAAGATTATCTGCTACAAAGCTTATATAATTTTTTAATTTTTTTTTCTATGCATTAATTTTCGAGTTATTTGAAAAATATGAAAGATAGGAAAAATGAGGTTTAGCTTGGCTAAGCCATTTAAAAAGCAATTACGCGTTTTTTGACATTTCCTTGGGTTTTTTGTTATTGCCATACTGACCAGGTTTCGCCAAGGCTACACAGTTATTTTGCCTATCTTTTTCGAATTATATAAAATTTAAATAAAAAATTAATACAAAATAAAAAATGAAATAAAAAATACGTGCCTCCTATTTTTTCATATATTTTTCATTAAATAAAAAAAACGGGCGGTTAAAAAAATAAATGTTGTCCATTGAACTTAAAATAGTTTGAAAGTTAATTTAATGATTCAGAACTTCTGTGTAAACGATGTTTTTTGTAAAAACTCTTTCATCATTTGCTAAATGCCCTTGGCCATTATATTCGGAAATATAAAATCTCAAACCATCGAATGATCGAACTCTACTTGCTGCGACGTACAATTGACCATGTGTAAAAACTGGCTGCCTCAATAAAATTCCAATTTTTTCGAATGTTTGTCCTTGATACTTATTTATTGTCATCGCAAATGCAGGTATAATTGGAAATTGAGTTCTTTGAAAGTTAAATGGTAAAACAGTACCGGAATATGTTAAATTTATACGTGGAATCAAAATTCTCTTATTGCGTGCGGTTCCAGTTAAAACTTCGCAATCAACAGCATTACGATGGATACACTTGATGTGCATTCTTGTTCCATTGACTAATGCTTCATTTGTATTTAAGTTTCTGATCAGTAAAATTATGTATTCGTATTTATTTTTTGATATAGTTCATTGTCAGTTTTAATTTTTTCATGTTATTATTGAATCAAATAAATGCTAATAAAACTGAGACTTGACATTCATAGAAGTATAAGATACATTGTTTTCAATTCCAGTGGATTACATTTCATTTTTGGTAAGGTACTAAATTCGAAAACAGTTTGAAGATTATCTGCTACAAAGCTTATATAATTTTTTAAATTTTTTTTCTATGCATTAATTTTCGAGTTATTTGAAAAATATGAAAGATAGGAAAAATGAGGTTTAGCTTGGCTAAGCCATTTAAAAAGCAATTACGCGTTTTTTGACATTTCCTTGGATTTTTTGTTATTGCCATACTGACCAGGTTTCGCCAAGGCTACACAGTTATTTTGCCTATCTTTTTCGAATTATATAAAATTTAAATAAAAAATTAATACAAAGTAAAAAATGAAATAAAAAATACGTGCCTCCTATTTTTTCATATATTTTTCATTAAATAAAAAAAACGGGCGGTTAAAAAAATAAATGTTGTCCATTGAACTTAAAATAGTTTGAAAGTTAATTTAATGATTCAGAACTTCTGTGTAAACGATGTTTTCTGTAAAAACTCTTTCATCATTTGCTAAATGCCCTTGGCCATTATATTCGGAAATATAAAATCTCAAACCATCGAATGATCGAACTCTACTTGCTGCGACGTACAATTGACCATGTGTAAAAACTGGCTGCCTCAATAAAATTCCAATTTTTTCGAATGTTTGTCCTTGAGACTTATTTATTGTCATCGCAAATGCAGGTATAATTGGAAATTGAGTTCTTTGAAAGTTAAATGGTAAAACAGTACCGGAATATGTTAAATTTATACGTGGAATCAAAATTCTCTTATTGCGTGCGGTTCCAGTTAAAACTTCGCAATCAACAGCATTACGATGGATACACTTGATGTGCATTCTTGTTCCATTGACTAATGCTTCATTTGTATTTAAGTTTCTGATCAGTAAAATTATGTATTCGTATTTATTTTTTGATATAGTTCATTGTCAGTTTTAATTTTTTCATGTTATTATTGAATCAAATAAACGCTATTAAAACTGAGACTTGACATTCATAGAAGTATAAGATACATTGTTTTCAATTCCAGTGGATTACATTTCATTTTTGGTAAGGTACAAAATTCGAAAACAGTTTGAAGATTATCTGCTACAAAGCTTATATAATTTTTTAATTTTTTTTTCTATGCATTAATTTTCGAGTTATTTGAAAAATATGAAAGATAGGAAAAATGAGGTTTAGCTTGGCTAAGCCATTTAAAAAGCAATTACGCGTTTTTTGACATTTCCTTGGGTTTTTTGTTATTGCCATACTGACCAGGTTTCGCCAAGGCTACACAGTTATTTTGCCTATCTTTTTCGAATTATATAAAATTTAAATAAAAAATTAATACAAAATAAAAAATGAAATAAAAAATACGTGCCTCCTATTTTTTCATATATTTTTCATTAAATAAAAAAAACGGGCGGTTAAAAAAATAAATGTTGTCCATTGAACTTAAAATAGTTTGAAAGTTAATTTAATGATTCAGAACTTCTGTGTAAACGATGTTTTTTGTAAAAACTCTTTCATCATTTGCTAAATGCCCTTGGCCATTATATTCGGAAATATAAAATCTCAAACCATCGAATGATCGAACTCTACTTGCTGCGACGTACAATTGACCATGTGTTAAAACTGGCTGCCTCAATAAAATTCCAATTTTTTCGAATGTTTGTCCTTGATACTTATTTATTGTCATCGCAAATGCAGGTATAATTGGAAATTGAGTTCTTTGAAAGTTAAATGGTAAAACAGTACCGGAATATGTTAAATTTATACGTGGAATCAAAATTCTCTTATTGCGTGCGGTTCCAGTTAAAACTTCGCAATCAACAGCATTACGATGGATACACTTGATGTGCATTCTTGTTCCATTGACTAATGCTTCATTTGTATTTAAGTTTCTGATCAGTAAAATTATGTATTCGTATTTATTTTTTGATATAGTTCATTGTCAGTTTTAATTTTTTCATGTTATTATTGAATCAAATAAACGCTAATAAAACTGAGACTTGACATTCATAGAAGTATAAGATACATTGTTTTCAATTCCAGTGGATTACATTTCATTTTTGGTAAGGTACAAAATTCGAAAACAGTTTGAAGATTATCTGCTACAAAGCTTATATAATTTTTTAATTTTTTTTTCTATGCATTAATTTTCGAGTTATTTGAAAAATATGAAAGATAGGAAAAATGAGGTTTAGCTTGGCTAAGCCATTTAAAAAGCAATTACGCGTTTTTTGACATTTCCTTGGGTTTTTTGTTATTGCCATACTGACCAGGTTTCGCCAAGGCTACACAGTTATTTTGCCTATCTTTTTTGAATTATATAAAATTTAAATAAAAAATTAATACAAAATAAAAAATGAAATAAAAAATACGTGCCTCCTATTTTTTCATATATTTTTCATTAAAAAAAAAAAACGGGCGGTTAAAAAAATAAAGGTTGTCCATTGAACTTAAAATAGTTTGAAAGTGAATTTAATGATTCAGAACTTCTGTGTAAACGATGTTTTTTTGTAAAAACTCTTTCATCATTTGCTAAATGCCCTTGGCCATTATATTCGGAAATATAAAATCTCAAACCATCGAATGATCGAACTCTACTTGCTGCGACGTACAATTGACCATGTGTAAAATCTGGCTGCCTCAATAAAATTCCAATTTTTTCGAATGTTTGTCCTTGAGACTTATTTATTGTCATCGCAAATGCAGGTATAATTGGAAATTGAGTTCTTTGAAAGTTAAATGGTAAAACAGTACCGGAATATGTTAAATTTATACGTGGAATCAAAATTCTCTTATTGCGTGCGGTTCCAGTTAAAACTTCGCCATCAACAGCATTACGATGGATACACTTGATGTGCATTCTTGTTCTATTGACTAATGCTTCCTTTGTATTTAAGTTTCTGATCAGTAAAACGATGTATTCGTATTTATTCTTTGATACAATTCATTGTCAGTTTTAATTTTTTTATGTTATTATTGAATCAAATAAACGCTAATAAAACTGAGACTTGACATTCATAGAAGTATAAGATACATTGTTTTCAATTCCAGTGGATTACATTTCATTTTTGGTAAGGTACAAAATTCGAAAACAGTTTGAAGATTATCTGCTACAAAGCTTATATAATTTTTTAATTTTTTTTTCTATGCATTAATTTTCGAGTTATTTGAAAAATATGAAAGATAGGAAAAATGAGGTTTAGCTTGGCTAAGCCATATTTAAAAAGCAATAACGCGTTTTTTGACATTTCCTTGGGTTTTTTTTTATTGCCATACTGACCAGGTTTCGCCAAGGCTACACAGTTATTTTGCCTATCTTTTTCGAATTATATAAAATTTAAATAAAAAATTAATGCAAAATAAAAAATGAAATAAAAAATATGTGCCTCATATGTTTTCATATATTTTTCATTTAACAAAAAAACGGGCTTTAAAAAAAATAAATGTTGTCCATTGAACTTAAAATAGTTTGAAAGTGAATTTAATGATTCAGAACTTCTGTGTAAATGATGTTTTTTGTAAAAACTCTTTCATCATTTGCTAAATGCCCTTGGTCATTATACTCGGAAATATAAAATCTCAAACCATCGAATGATCGAACTCTACTTGCTGCGACGTACAATTGACCATGTGTAAAAACTGGCTGCCTCAATAAAATTCCAATTTTTTCGAATGTTTGTCCTTGAGACTTATTTATTGTCATCGCAAATGCAGGTATAATTGGAAATTGAGTTCTTTGAAAGTTAAATGGTAAAACAGTACCGGAATATGTTAAATTTATACGTGGAATCAAAATTCTCTTATTGCGTGCGGTTCCAGTTAAAACTTCGCAATCAACAGCATTATGATGGATACACTTGATGCGCATTCTTGTTCCATTGACTAATGCTTCATTTGTATTTAAGTTTCTGATCAGTAAAATTATGTATTCGTATTTATTTTTTGATATAGTTCATTGTCAGTTTTAATTTTTTCATGTTATTATTGAATCAAATAAACGCTAATAAAATTGAGACTTGACATTCATAGAAGTATAAGATACATTGTTTTCAATTCCAGTGGATTACATTTCATTTTTGGTAAGGTACAAAATTCGAAAACAGTTTGAAGATTATCTGCTACGAAGCTTATATAATTTTTTAATTTTTTTTTCTATGCATTAATTTTCGAGTTATATGAAAAATATGAAAGATAGGAAAAACGAGGTTTAGCTTGGCTAAGCCATTTAAAAAGCAATTACGCGTTTTTTGACATTTCCTTGGGTTTTTTGTTATTGCCATACTGATCAGGTTTCGCCAAGGCTACACAGTTATTTTGCCTATCTTTTTTGAATTATATATAATTTAAATAAAAAATTAATACAAAATAAAAAATGAAATAAAAAATACGTGCCTCCTATTTTTTCATATATTTTTCATTAAATCAAAAAAAACGGGCGGTTAAAAAAATAAATGTTGTCCATTGAACTTAAAATAGTTTTAAAGTGAATTTAATGATTCAGAACTTCTGTGTAAACGATGTTTTTTGTAAAAACTCTTTCATCATTTGCTAAATGCCCTTGGCCATTATATTCGGAAATATAAAATCTCAAACCATCGAATGATCGATCTCTACTTGCTGCGACGTACAATTGACCATGTGTAAAAACTGTCTGCCTCAATAAAATTCCAATTTTTTCGAATGTTTGTCCTTGAGACTTATTTATTGTCATCGCAAATGCAGGTATAATTGGAAATTGAGTTCTTTGAAAGTTAAATGGTAAAACATTACCGGAATATGTTAAATTTATACGTGGAATCAAAATTCTCTTATTGCGTGCGGTTCCAGTTAAAACTTCGCAATCAACAGCATTATGATGGATACACTTGAGGCGCATTCTTGTTCCATTGACTAATGCTTCCTTTGTATTTAAGTTTCTGATCAGTAAAACGATGTATTCTTATTTATTTTTTGATATAGTTCATTGTCAGTTTTAATTTTTTCATGTTATTATTGAATCAAATAAACGCTAATAAAATTGAGACTTGACATTCATAGAAGTATAAGATACATTGTTTTCAATTCCAGTGGATTACATTTCATTTTTGGTAAGGTACAAAATTCGAAAACAGTTTGAAGATTATCTGCTACAAAGCTTATATAATTTTTTAATTTTTTTTTTCTATGCATTAATTTTCGAGTTATTTGAAAAATATGAAAGATAGGAAAAACGAGGTTTAGCTTGGCTAAGCCATTTAAAAAGCAATTACGCGTTTTTTGACATTTCCTTGGGTTTTTTGTTATTGCCATACTGATCAGGTTTCGCCAAGGCTACACAGTTATTTTGCCTATCTTTTTTGAATTATATAAAATTTAAATAAAAAATTAATACAAAATAAAAAATGAAATAAAAAATACGTGCCTCCTATTTTTTCATATATTTTTCATTAAATCAAAAAAAACGGGCGGTTAAAAAAATAAATGTTGTCCATTGAACTTAAAATAGTTTTAAAGTGAATTTAATGATTCAGAACTTCTGTGTAAACGATGTTTTTTGTAAAAACTCTTTCATCATTTGCTAAATGCCCTTGGCCATTATATTCGGAAATATAAAATCTCAAACCATCGAATGATCGAACTCTACTTGCTGCGACGTACAATTGACCATGTGTAAAATCTGGCTGCCTCAATAAAATTCCAATTTTTTCGAATGTTTGTCCTTGAGACATATTTATTGTCATCGCAAATGCAGGTATAATTGGAAATTGAATTCTTTAAAGTTAAATGGTAAAACAGTACCGGAATATGTTAAATTTATACGTGGAATCAAAATTCTCTTATTGCGTGCGGTTCCAGTTAAAACTTCGCCATCAACAGCATTACGATGGATACACTTGATGTGCATTCTTGTTCCATTGACTAATGCTTCATTTGTATTTAAATTTCTGATCAGTAAAATTAGGTATTCGTATTTATTTTTTGATATAATTCATTGTCAGTTTTAATTTTTTCATGTTATTATTGAATCAAATAAACGCTAATAAAACTGAGACTTGACATTCATAGAAGTATAAGATACATTGTTTTCAATTCCAGTGGATTACATTTCATTTTTGGTAAGGTACAAAATTCGAAAACAGTTTGAAGATTATCTGCTACAAAGCTTATATAATTTTTTAATTTTTTTTTCTATGCATTAATTTTCGAGTTATTTGAAAAATATGAAAGATAGGAAAAATGAGGTTTAGCTTGGCTAAGCCATTTAAAAAGCAATAACGCGTTTTTTGACATTTCCTTGGGTTTTTTGTTATTGCCATACTGACCAGGTTTCGCCAAGGCTACACAGTTATTTTGCCTATCTTTTTTGAATTATATAAAATTTAAATAAAAAATTAATAAAAAATAAAAAATGAAATAAAAAATACGTGCCTCCTATTTTTTCATATATTTTTCATTAAATCAAAAAAAACGGGCGGTTAAAAAAATAAATGTTGTCCATTGAACTTAAAATAGTTTGAAAGTGAATTTAATGATTCAGAACTTCTGTGTAAACGATGTTTTTTGTAAAAACTCTTTCATCATTTGCTAAATGCCCTTGGTCATTATATTCGGAAATATAAAATCTCAAACCATCGAATGATCGATCTCTACTTGCTGCGACGTACAATTGACCATGTGTAAAATCTGGCTGCCTCAATAAAATTCCAATTTTTTCGAATGTTTGTCCTTGAGACTTATTTATTGTCATCGCAAATGCAGGTATAATTGGAAATTGAGTTCTTTGAAAGTTAAATGGTAAAACAGTACCGGAATATGTTAAATTTATACGTGGAATCAAAATTTTCTTATTGCGTGCAGTTCCAGTTAAAACTTCGCCATCAACAGCATTACGATGGATACACTTGATGCGCATTCTTGTTCTAGTGACTAATGCTTCCTTTGTATTTAAGTTTCTGATCAGTAAAACGATGTATTTGTATTTATTTTTTGATATAATTCATTGTCAGTTTTAATTTTTTCATGTTATTATTGAATCAAATAAACGCTAATAAAACTGAGACTTGACATTCATAGAAGTATAAGATACATTGTTTTCAATTCCAGTGGATTACATTTCATTTTTGGTAAGGTACAAAATTCGAAAACAGTTTGAAGATTATCTGCTACAAAGCTTATATAATTTTTTAATTTTTTTTTCTATGCATTAATTTTCGAGTTATTTGAAAAATATGAAAGATAGGAAAAATGAGGTTTAGCTTGGCTAAGCCATTTAAAAAGCAATAACGCGTTTTTTGACATTTCCTTGGGTTTTTTGTTATTGCCATACTGACCAGGTTTCGCCAAGGCTACACAGTTATTTTGCCTATCTTTTTTGAATTATATAAAATTTAAATAAAAAATTAATACAAAATAAAAAATGAAATAAAAAATACGTGCCTCCTATTTTTTCATATATTTTTCATTAAATAAAAAAAAACGGGCGGTTAAAAAAATAAATGTTGT
This sequence comes from Magicicada septendecula, assembly GCA_034769895.1. Lineage (NCBI taxonomy): Eukaryota > Metazoa > Arthropoda > Insecta > Hemiptera > Cicadidae > Magicicada > Magicicada septendecula. The sequence continues at coordinate 944,428,054 of CM068367.1, read as the reverse complement.
CCATTGAACTTAAAATAGTTTGAAAGTTAATTTAATGATTCAGAACTTCTGTGTAAACGATGTTTTTTGTAAAAACTCTTTCATCATTTGCTAAATGCCCTTGGTCATTGTATTCGGAAATATAAAATCTCAAACCATCGAATGATCGATCTCTACTTGCTGCGACGTACAATTGACCATGTGTAAAATCTGGCTGCCTCAATAAAATTCCAATTTTTTCGAATGTTTGTCCTTGAGACTTATTTATTGTCATCGCAAATGCAGGTATAATTGGAAATTGAGTTCTTTGAAAGTTAAATGGTAAAACAGTACCGGAATATGTTAAATTTACACGTGGAATCAAAATTCTCTTATTGCGTGCGGTTCCAGTTAAAACTTCGCAATCAACAGCATTACGATGGATACACTTGATGTGCATTCTTGTTCCATTGACTAATGCTTCATTTGTATTTAAGTTTCTGATCAGTAAAATTATGTATTCGTATTTATTTTTTGATATAGTTCATTGTCAGTTTTAATTTTTTCATGTTATTATTGAATCAAATAAACGCTAATAAAACTGAGACTTGACATTCATAGAAGTATAAGATACATTGTTTTCAATTCCAGTGGATTACATTTCATTTTTGGTAAGGTACAAAATTCGAAAACAGTTTGAAGATTATCTGCTACAAAGCTTATATAATTTTTTAATTTTTTTTTCTATGCATTAATTTTCGAGTTATTTGAAAAATATGAAAGATAGGAAAAATGAGGTTTAGCTTGGCTAAGCCATTTAAAAAGCAATAACGCGTTTTTTGACATTTCCTTGGGTTTTTTGTTATTGCCATACTGACCAGGTTTCGCCAAGGCTACACAGTTATTTTGCCTATCTTTTTTGAATTATATAAAATTTAAATAAAAAATTAATACAAAATAAAAAATGAAATAAAAAATACGTGCCTCCTATTTTTTCATATATTTTTCATTAAATAAAAAAAAACGGGCGGTTAAAAAAATAAATGTTGTCCATTGAACTTAAAATAGTTTGAAAGTGAATTTAATGATTCAGAACTTCTGTGTAAACGATGTTTTTTGTAAAAACTCTTTCATCATTTGCTAAATGCCCTTGGCCATTATATTCGGAAATATAAAATCTCAAACCATCGAATGATCGAACTCTACTTGCTGCGACGTACAATTGACCATGTGTAAAATCTGGCTGCCTCAATAAAATTCCAATTTTTTCGAATGTTTGTCCTTGAGACTTACTTATTGTCATCGCAAATGCAGGTATAATTGGAAATTGAGTTCTTTGAAAGTTAAATGGTAAAACAGTACCGGAATATGTTAAATTTATACGTGGAATCAAAATTCTCTTATTGCGTGCGGTTCCAGTTAAAACTTCGCCATCAACAGCATTACGATGGATACACTTGATGCGCATTCTTGTTCTATTGACTAATGCTTCCTTTGTATTTAAGTTTCTGATCAGTAAAACGATGTATTCGTATTTATTTTTTGATATAATTCATTGTCAGTTTTAATTTTTTCATGTTATTATTGAATCAAATAAACGCTAATAAAACTGAGACTTGACATTCATAGAAGTATAAGATACATTGTTTTCAATTCCAGTGGATTACATTTCATTTTTGGTAAGGTACAAAATTCGAAAACAGTTTGAAGATTATCTGCTACAAAGCTTATATAATTTTTTAATTTTTTTTTCTATGCATTAATTTTCGAGTTATTTGAAAAATATGAAAGATAGGAAAAATGAGGTTTAGCTTGGCTAAGCCATTTAAAAAGCAATAACGCGTTTTTTGACATTTCCTTGGGTTTTTTGTTATTGCCATACTGACCAGGTTTCGCCAAGGCTACACAGTTATTTTGCCTATCTTTTTTGAATTATATAAAATTTAAATAAAAAATTAATACAAAATAAAAAATGAAATAAAAAATACGTGCCTCCTATTTTTTCATATATTTTTCATTAAATCAAAAAAAACGGGCGGTTAAAAAAATAAATGTTGTCCATTGAACTTAAAATAGTTTGAAAGTTAATTTAATGATTCAGAACTTCTGTGTAAACGATGTTTTTTGTAAAAACTCTTTCATCATTTGCTAAATGCCCTTGGTCATTGTATTCGGAAATATAAAATCTCAAACCATCGAATGATCGATCTCTACTTGCTGCGACGTACAATTGACCATGTGTAAAATCTGGCTGCCTCAATAAAATTCCAATTTTTTCGAATGTTTGTCCTTGAGACTTATTTATTGTCATCGCAAATGCAGGTATAATTGGAAATTGAGTTCTTTGAAAGTTAAATGGTAAAACAGTACCGGAATATGTTAAATTTACACGTGGAATCAAAATTCTCTTATTGCGTGCGGTTCCAGTTAAAACTTCGCAATCAACAGCATTACGATGGATACACTTGATGTGCATTCTTGTTCCATTGACTAATGCTTCATTTGTATTTAAGTTTCTGATCAGTAAAATTATGTATTCGTATTTATTTTTTGATATAGTTCATTGTCAGTTTTAATTTTTTCATGTTATTATTGAATCAAATAAACGCTAATAAAACTGAGACTTGACATTCATAGAAGTATAAGATACATTGTTTTCAATTCCAGTGGATTACATTTCATTTTTGGTAAGGTACAAAATTCGAAAACAGTTTGAAGATTATCTGCTACAAAGCTTATATAATTTTTTAATTTTTTTTTCTATGCATTAATTTTCGAGTTATTTGAAAAATATGAAAGATAGGAAAAATGAGGTTTAGCTTGGCTAAGCCATTTAAAAAGCAATAACGCGTTTTTTGACATTTCCTTGGGTTTTTTGTTATTGCCATACTGACCAGGTTTCGCCAAGGCTACACAGTTATTTTGCCTATCTTTTTTGAATTATATAAAATTTAAATAAAAAATTAATACAAAATAAAAAATGAAATAAAAAATACGTGCCTCCTATTTTTTCATATATTTTTCATTAAATCAAAAAAAACGGGCGGTTAAAAAAATAAATGTTGTCCATTGAACTTAAAATAGTTTGAAAGTTAATTTAATGATTCAGAACTTCTGTGTAAACGATGTTTTTTGTAAAAACTCTTTCATCATTTGCTAAATGCCCTTGGTCATTATATTCGGAAATATAAAATCTCAAACCATCGAATGATCGATCTCTACTTGCTGCGACGTACAATTGACCATGTGTAAAATCTGGCTGCCTCAATAAAATTCCAATTTTTTCGAATGTTTGTCCTTGAGACTTATTTATTGTCATCGCAAATGCAGGTATAATTGGAAATTGAGTTCTTTGAAAGTTAAATGGTAAAACAGTACCGGAATATGTTAAATTTATACGTGGAATCAAAATTCTCTTATTGCGTGCGGTTCCAGTTAAAACTTCGCCATCAACAGCATTACGATGGATACACTTGATGCGCATTCTTGTTCTATTGACTAATGCTTCCTTTGTATTTAAGTTTCTGATCAGTAAAACGATGTATTCGTATTTATTTTTTGATATAATTCATTGTCAGTTTTAATTTTTTCATGTTATTATTGAATCAAATAAACGCTAATAAAACTGAGACTTGACATTCATAGAAGTATAAGATACATTGTTTTCAATTCCAGTGGATTACATTTCATTTTTGGTAAGGTACAAAATTCGAAAACAGTTTGAAGATTATCTGCTACAAAGCTTATATAATTTTTTAATTTTTTTTTCTATGCATTAATTTTCGAGTTATTTGAAAAATATGAAAGATAGGAAAAATGAGGTTTAGCTTGGCTAAGCCATTTAAAAAGCAATAACGCGTTTTTTGACATTTCCTTGGGTTTTTTGTTATTGCCATACTGACCAGGTTTCGCCAAGGCTACACAGTTATTTTGCCTATCTTTTTTGAATTATATAAAATTTAAATAAAAAATTAATACAAAATAAAAAATGAAATAAAAAATACGTGCCTCCTATTTTTTCATATATTTTTCATTAAATAAAAAAAAACGGGCGGTTAAAAAAATAAATGTTGTCCATTGAACTTAAAATAGTTTGAAAGTGAATTTAATGATTCAGAACTTCTGTGTAAACGATGTTTTTTGTAAAAACTCTTTCATCATTTGCTAAATGCCCTTGGCCATTATATTCGGAAATATAAAATCTCAAACCATCGAATGATCGAACTCTACTTGCTGCGACGTACAATTGACCATGTGTAAAATCTGGCTGCCTCAATAAAATTCCAATTTTTTCGAATGTTTGTCCTTGAGACTTACTTATTGTCATCGCAAATGCAGGTATAATTGGAAATTGAGTTCTTTGAAAGTTAAATGGTAAAACAGTACCGGAATATGTTAAATTTATACGTGGAATCAAAATTCTCTTATTGCGTGCGGTTCCAGTTAAAACTTCGCCATCAACAGCATTACGATGGATACACTTGATGCGCATTCTTGTTCTATTGACTAATGCTTCCTTTGTATTTAAGTTTCTGATCAGTAAAACGATGTATTCGTATTTATTTTTTGATATAATTCATTGTCAGTTTTAATTTTTTCATGTTATTATTGAATCAAATAAACGCTAATAAAACTGAGACTTGACATTCATAGAAGTATAAGATACATTGTTTTCAATTCCAGTGGATTACATTTCATTTTTGGTAAGGTACAAAATTCGAAAACAGTTTGAAGATTATCTGCTACAAAGCTTATATAATTTTTTAATTTTTTTTTCTATGCATTAATTTTCGAGTTATTTGAAAAATATGAAAGATAGGAAAAATGAGGTTTAGCTTGGCTAAGCCATTTAAAAAGCAATAACGCGTTTTTTGACATTTCCTTGGGTTTTTTGTTATTGCCATACTGACCAGGTTTCGCCAAGGCTACACAGTTATTTTGCCTATCTTTTTTGAATTATATAAAATTTAAATAAAAAATTAATACAAAATAAAAAATGAAATAAAAAATACGTGCCTCCTATTTTTTCATATATTTTTCATTAAATCAAAAAAAACGGGCGGTTAAAAAAATAAATGTTGTCCATTGAACTTAAAATAGTTTGAAAGTTAATTTAATGATTCAGAACTTCTGTGTAAACGATGTTTTTTGTAAAAACTCTTTCATCATTTGCTAAATGCCCTTGGTCATTGTATTCGGAAATATAAAATCTCAAACCATCGAATGATCGATCTCTACTTGCTGCGACGTACAATTGACCATGTGTAAAATCTGGCTGCCTCAATAAAATTCCAATTTTTTCGAATGTTTGTCCTTGAGACTTATTTATTGTCATCGCAAATGCAGGTATAATTGGAAATTGAGTTCTTTGAAAGTTAAATGGTAAAACAGTACCGGAATATGTTAAATTTACACGTGGAATCAAAATTCTCTTATTGCGTGCGGTTCCAGTTAAAACTTCGCAATCAACAGCATTACGATGGATACACTTGATGTGCATTCTTGTTCCATTGACTAATGCTTCATTTGTATTTAAGTTTCTGATCAGTAAAATTATGTATTCGTATTTATTTTTTGATATAGTTCATTGTCAGTTTTAATTTTTTCATGTTATTATTGAATCAAATAAACGCTAATAAAACTGAGACTTGACATTCATAGAAGTATAAGATACATTGTTTTCAATTCCAGTGGATTACATTTCATTTTTGGTAAGGTACAAAATTCGAAAACAGTTTGAAGATTATCTGCTACAAAGCTTATATAATTTTTTAATTTTTTTTTCTATGCATTAATTTTCGAGTTATTTGAAAAATATGAAAGATAGGAAAAATGAGGTTTAGCTTGGCTAAGCCATTTAAAAAGCAATAACGCGTTTTTTGACATTTCCTTGGGTTTTTTGTTATTGCCATACTGACCAGGTTTCGCCAAGGCTACACAGTTATTTTGCCTATCTTTTTTGAATTATATAAAATTTAAATAAAAAATTAATACAAAATAAAAAATGAAATAAAAAATACGTGCCTCCTATTTTTTCATATATTTTTCATTAAATCAAAAAAAACGGGCGGTTAAAAAAATAAATGTTGTCCATTGAACTTAAAATAGTTTGAAAGTTAATTTAATGATTCAGAACTTCTGTGTAAACGATGTTTTTTGTAAAAACTCTTTCATCATTTGCTAAATGCCCTTGGTCATTATATTCGGAAATATAAAATCTCAAACCATCGAATGATCGATCTCTACTTGCTGCGACGTACAATTGACCATGTGTAAAATCTGGCTGCCTCAATAAAATTCCAATTTTTTCGAATGTTTGTCCTTGAGACTTATTTATTGTCATCGCAAATGCAGGTATAATTGGAAATTGAGTTCTTTGAAAGTTAAATGGTAAAACAGTACCGGAATATGTTAAATTTATACGTGGAATCAAAATTCTCTTATTGCGTGCGGTTCCAGTTAAAACTTCGCCATCAACAGCATTACGATGGATACACTTGATGCGCATTCTTGTTCTATTGACTAATGCTTCCTTTGTATTTAAGTTTCTGATCAGTAAAACGATGTATTCGTATTTATTTTTTGATATAATTCATTGTCAGTTTTAATTTTTTCATGTTATTATTGAATCAAATAAACGCTAATAAAACTGAGACTTGACATTCATAGAAGTATAAGATACATTGTTTTCAATTCCAGTGGATTACATTTCATTTTTGGTAAGGTACAAAATTCGAAAACAGTTTGAAGATTATCTGCTACAAAGCTTATATAATTTTTTAATTTTTTTTTCTATGCATTAATTTTCGAGTTATTTGAAAAATATGAAAGATAGGAAAAATGAGGTTTAGCTTGGCTAAGCCATTTAAAAAGCAATAACGCGTTTTTTGACATTTCCTTGGGTTTTTTGTTATTGCCGTACTGACCAGGTTTCGCCAAGGCTACACAGTTATTTTGCCTATCTTTTTTGAATTATATAAAATTTAAATAAAAAATTAATACAAAATAAAAAATGAAATAAAAAATACGTGCCTCCTATTTTTTCATATATTTTTCATTAAATAAAAAAAAACGGGCGGTTAAAAAAATAAATGTTGTCCATTGAACTTAAAATAGTTTGAAAGTGAATTTAATGATTCAGAACTTCTGTGTAAACGATGTTTTTTGTAAAAACTCTTTCATCATTTGCTAAATGCCCTTGGTCATTATATTCGGAAATATAAAATCTCAAACCATCGAATTATCGAACTCTACTTGCTGCGACGTACAATTGACCATGTGTAAAATCTGGCTGCCTCAATAAAATTCCAATTTTTTCGAATGTTTGTCCTTGAGATTTATTTATTGTCATCGCAAATGCAGGTATAATTGGAAATTGAGTTCTTTGAAAGTTAAATGGTAAAACAGTACCGCAATATGTTAAATTTATACGTAGAATCAAAATTCTCTTATTGCGTGCAGTTCCAGTTATAACTTCGCAATCAACAGCATTACGATGGATACACTTGATGTGCATTCTTGTTCCATTGACTAATGCTTCATTTGTATTTAAGTTTCTGATCAGTAAATTTATGTATTCGTATTTATTTTTTGATATAGTTCATTGTCAGTTTTAATTTTTTCATGTTATTATTGAATCCAATAAATGCTAATAAAACTGAGACTTGACATTCATAGAAGTATAAGATACATTGTTTTCAATTCCAGTGGATTACATTTCATTTTTGGTAAGGTACAAAATTCGAAAACAGTTTGAAGATTATCTGCTACAAAGTTTATATAATTTTTTAATTTTTTTTTCTATGCATTAATTTTCGAGTTATTTGAAAAATATGAAAGATAGGAAAAATGAGGTTTAGCTTGGCTAAGCCATTTAAAAAGCAATTACGCGTTTTTTGACATTTCCTTGGGTTTTTTGTTATTGCCATACTGACCAGGTTTCGCCAAGGCTACACAGTTATTTTGCCTATCTTTTTCGAATTATATAAAATTTAAATAAAAAATTAATACAAAATAAAAAATGAAATAAAAAATACGTGCCTCCTATTTTTTCATATACTTTTCATTAAATAAAAAAAACGGGCGGTTAAAAAAATAAATGTTGTCCATTGAACTTAAAATAGTTTGAAAGTTAATTTAATGATTCAGAACTTCTGTGTAAACGATGTTTTCTGTAAAAACTCTTTCATCATTTGCTAAATGCCCTTGGCCATTATATTCGGAAATATAAAATCTCAAACCATCGAATGATCGAACTCTACTTGCTGCGACGTACAATTGACCATGTGTAAAAACTGGCTGCCTCAATAAAATTCCAATTTTTTCGAATGTTTGTCCTTGAGACTTATTTATTGTCATCGCAAATGCAGGTATAATTGGAAATTGAGTTCTTTGAAAGTTAAATGGTAAAACAGTACAGGAATATGTTAAATTTATACGTAGAATTAAAATTCTCTTATTGCGTGCGGTTCCAGTTAAAACTTCGCAATCAACAGCATTACGATGGATACACTTGATGTGCATTCTTGTTCCATTGACTAATGCTTCATTTGTATTTAAGTTTCTGATCAGTAAAATTATGTATTCGTATTTATTTTTTGATATAGTTCATTGTCAGTTTTAATTTTTTCATGTTATTATTGAATCAAATAAACGCTAATAAAACTGAGACTTGACATTCATAGAAGTATAAGATACATTGTTTTCAATTCCAGTGGATTACATTTCATTTTTGGTAAGGTACAAAATTCGAAAACAGTTTGAAGATTATCTGCTACAAAGCTTATATAATTTTTTAATTTTTTTTTCTATGCATTAATTTTCGAGTTATTTGAAAAATATGAAAGATAGGAAAAATGAGGTTTAGCTTGGCTAAGCCATTTAAAAAGCAATAACGTGTTTTTTGACATTTCCTTGGGTTTTTTGTTATTGCCATACTGACCAGGTTTCGCCAAGGCTACACAGTTATTTTGCCTATCTTTTTTGAATTATATAAAATTTAAATAAAAAATTAATACAAAATAAAAAATGAAATAAAAAATACGTGCCTCCTATTTTTTCATATATTTTTCATTAAATCAAAAAAAACGGGCGGTTAAAAAAATAAATGTTGTCCATTGAACTTAAAATAGTTTGAAAGTTAATTTAATGATTCAGAACTTCTGTGTAAACGATGTTTTTTGTAAAAACTCTTTCATCATTTGCTAAATGCCCTTGGTCATTATATTCGGAAATATAAAATCTCAAACCATCGAATGATCGATCTCTACTTGCTGCGACGTACAATTGACCATGTGTAAAATCTGGCTGCCTCAATAAAATTCCAATTTTTTCGAATGTTTGTCCTTGAGACTTATTTATTGTCATCGCAAATGCAGGTATAATTGGAAATTGAGTTCTTTGAAAGTTAAATGGTGAAACAGTACCGGAATATGTTAAATTTATACGTGGAATCAAAATTCTCTTATTGCGTGCGGTTCCAGTTAAAACTTCGCCATCAACAGCATTACGATGGATACACTTGATGCGCATTCTTGTTCTATTGACTAATGCTTCCTTTGTATTTAAGTTTCTGATCAGTAAAACGATGTATTCGTATTTATTTTTTGATATAATTCATTGTCAGTTTTAATTTTTTCATGTTATTATTGAATCAAATAAACGCTAATAAAACTGAGACTTGACATTCATAGAAGTATAAGATACATTGTTTTCAATTCCAGTGGATTACATTTCATTTTTGGTAAGGTACAAAATTCGAAAACAGTTTGAAGATTATCTGCTACAAAGCTTATATAATTTTTTAATTTTTTTTTCTATGCATTAATTTTCGAGTTATTTGAAAAATATGAAAGATAGGAAAAATGAGGTTTAGCTTGGCTAAGCCATTTAAAAAGCAATAACGCGTTTTTTGACATTTCCTTGGGTTTTTTGTTATTGCCATACTGACCAGGTTTCGCCAAGGCTACACAGTTATTTTGCCTATCTTTTTTGAATTATATAAAATTTAAATAAAAAATTAATACAAAATAAAAAATGAAATAAAAAATACGTGCCTCCTATTTTTTCATATATTTTTCATTAAATCAAAAAAAACGGGCGGTTAAAAAAATAAATGTTGTCCATTGAACTTAAAATAGTTTGAAAGTTAATTTAATGATTCAGAACTTCTGTGTAAACGATGTTTTTTGTAAAAACTCTTTCATCATTTGCTAAATGCCCTTGGTCATTGTATTCGGAAATATAAAATCTCAAACCATCGAATGATCGATCTCTACTTGCTGCGACGTACAATTGACCATGTGTAAAATCTGGCTGCCTCAATAAAATTCCAATTTTTTCGAATGTTTGTCCTTGAGACTTATTTATTGTCATCGCAAATGCAGGTATAATTGGAAATTGAGTTCTTTGAAAGTTAAATGGTAAAACAGTACCGGAATATGTTAAATTTACACGTGGAATCAAAATTCTCTTATTGCGTGCGGTTCCAGTTAAAACTTCGCAATCAACAGCATTACGATGGATACACTTGATGTGCATTCTTGTTCCATTGACTAATGCTTCATTTGTATTTAAGTTTCTGATCAGTAAAATTATGTATTCGTATTTATTTTTTGATATAGTTCATTGTCAGTTTTAATTTTTTCATGTTATTATTGAATCAAATAAACGCTAATAAAACTGAGACTTGACATTCATAGAAGTATAAGATACATTGTTTTCAATTCCAGTGGATTACATTTCATTTTTGGTAAGGTACAAAATTCGAAAACAGTTTGAAGATTATCTGCTACAAAGCTTATATAATTTTTTAATTTTTTTTTCTATGCATTAATTTTCGAGTTATTTGAAAAATATGAAAGATAGGAAAAATGAGGTTTAGCTTGGCTAAGCCATTTAAAAAGCAATTACGCGTTTTTTGACATTTCCTTGGGTTTTTTGTTATTGCCATACTGACCAGGTTTCGGCAAGGCTATACAGTTATTTTGCCTATCTTTTTCGAATTATATAAAATTTAAATAAAAAATTAATACAAAATAAAAAATGAAATAAAAAATACGTGCCTCCTATTTTTTCATATATTTTTCATTAAATAAAAAAAAACGTGCGGTTAAAAAAATAAATGTTGTCCATTGAACTTAAAATAGGTTAAAGTGAATTTAATGATTCAGAACTTCTGTGTAAACGATGTTTTTTTGTAAAAACTCTTTCATCATTTGCTAAATGCCCTTGGCCATTATATTCGGAAATATAAAATCTCAAACCATCGAATGATCGAACTCTACTTGCTGCGACGTACAATTGACCATGTGTAAAATCTGGCTGCCTCAATAAAATTCCAATTTTTTCGAATGTTTGTCCTTGAGACTTATTTATTGTCATCGCAAATGCAGGTATAATTGGAAATTGAGTTCTTTGAAAGTTAAATGGTAAAACAGTACCGGAATATGTTAAATTTATACGTGGAATCAAAATTCTCTTATTGCGTGCGGTTCCAGTTAAAACTTCGCCATCAACAGCATTACGATGGATACACTTGATGCGCATTCTTGTTCTATTGACTAATGCTTCCTTTGTATTTAAGTTTCTGATCAGTAAAACGATGTATTCGTATTTATTTTTTGATATAATTCATTGTCAGTTTTAATTTTTTCATGTTATTATTGAATCAAATAAACGCTAATAAAACTGAGACTTGACATTCATAGAAGTATAAGATACATTGTTTTCAATTCCAGTGGATTACATTTCATTTTTGGTAAGGTACAAAATTCGAAAACAGTTTGAAGATTATCTGCTACAAAGCTTATATAATTTTTTAATTTTTTTTTCTATGCATTAATTTTCGAGTTATTTGAAAAATATGAAAGATAGGAAAAATGAGGTTTAGCTTGGCTAAGCCATTTAAAAAGCAATAACGCGTTTTTTGACATTTCCTTGGGTTTTTTGTTATTGCCATACTGACCAGGTTTCGCCAAGGCTACACAGTTATTTTGCCTATCTTTTTTGAATTATATAAAATTTAAATAAAAAATTAATACAAAATAAAAAATGAAATAAAAAATACGTGCCTCCTATTTTTTCATATATTTTTCATTAAATCAAAAAAAACGGGCGGTTAAAAAAATAAATGTTGTCCATTGAACTTAAAATAGTTTGAAAGTTAATTTAATGATTCAGAACTTCTGTGTAAACGATGTTTTTTGTAAAAACTCTTTCATCATTTGCTAAATGCCCTTGGTCATTGTATTCGGAAATATAAAATCTCAAACCATCGAATGATCGATCTCTACTTGCTGCGACGTACAATTGACCATGTGTAAAATCTGGCTGCCTCAATAAAATTCCAATTTTTTCGAATGTTTGTCCTTGAGACTTATTTATTGTCATCGCAAATGCAGGTATAATTGGAAATTGAGTTCTTTGAAAGTTAAATGGTAAAACAGTACCGGAATATGTTAAATTTATACGTGGAATCAAAATTCTCTTATTGCGTGCGGTTCCAGTTAAAACTTCGCAATCAACAGCATTACGATGGATACACTTGATGTGCATTCTTGTTCCATTGACTAATGCTTCATTTGTATTTAAGTTTCTGATCAGTAAATTTATGTATTCGTATTTATTTTTTGATATAGTTCATTGTCAGTTTTAATTTTTTCATGTTATTATTGAATCCAATAAATGCTAATAAAACTGAGACTTGACATTCATAGAAGTATAAGATACATTGTTTTCAATTCCAGTGGATTACATTTCATTTTTGGTAAGGTACAAAATTCGAAAACAGTTTGAAGATTATCTGCTACAAAGTTTATATAATTTTTTAATTTTTTTTTCTATGCATTAATTTTTGAGTTATTTGAAAAATATGAAAGATAGGAAAAATGAGGTTTAGCTTGGCTAAGCCATTTAAAAAGCAATTACGCGTTTTTTGACATTTCCTTGGGTTTTTTGTTATTGCCATACTGACCAGGTTTCGCCAAGGCTACACAGTTATTTTGCCTATCTTTTTCGAATTATATAAAATTTAAATAAAAAATTAATACAAAATAAAAAATGAAATAAAAAATACGTGCCTCCTATTTTTTCATATACTTTTCATTAAAAAAAAAAAACGGGCGGTTAAAAAAATAAATGTTGTCCATTGAACTTAAAATAGTTTGAAAGTTAATTTAATGATTCAGAACTTCTGTGTAAACGATGTTTTCTGTAAAAACTCTTTCATCATTTGCTAAATGCCCTTGGCCATTATATTCGGAAATATAAAATCTCAAACCATCGAATGATCGAACTCTACTTGCTGCGACGTACAATTGACCATGTGTAAAAACTGGCTGCCTCAATAAAATTCCAATTTTTTCGAATGTTTGTCCTTGAGACTTATTTATTGTCATCGCAAATGCAGGTATAATTGGAAATTGAGTTCTTTGAAAGTTAAATGGTAAAACAGTACCGGAATATGTTAAATTTATACGTGGAATCAAAATTCTCTTATTGCGTGCGGTTCCAGTTAAAACTTCGCAATCAACAGCATTACGATGGATACACTTGATGTGCATTCTTGTTCCATTGACTAATGCTTCATTTGTATTTAAGTTTCTGATCAGTAAAATTATGTATTCGTATTTATTTTTTGATATAGTTCATTGTCAGTTTTAATTTTTTCATGTTATTATTGAATCAAATAAACGCTAATAAAACTGAGACTTGACATTCATAGAAGTATAAGATACATTGTTTTCAATTCCAGTGGATTACATTTCATTTTTGGTAAGGTACAAAATTCGAAAACAGTTTGAAGATTATCTGCTACAAAGCTTATATAATTTTTTAATTTTTTTTTCTATGCATTAATTTTCGAGTTATTTGAAAAATATGAAAGCTAGGAAAAATGAGGTTTAGCTTGGCTAAGCCATTTAAAAAGCAATAACGCGTTTTTTGACATTTCCTTGGGTTTTTTGTTATTGCCATACTGACCAGGTTTCGCCAAGGCTACACAGTTATTTTGCCTATCTTTTTTGAATTATATAAAATTTAAATAAAAAATTAATACAAAATAAAAAATGAAATAAAAAATACGTGCCTCCTATTTTTTCATATATTTTTCATTAAATCAAAAAAAACGGGCGGTTAAAAAAATAAATGTTGTCCATTGAACTTAAAATAGTTTGAAAGTGAATTTAATGATTCAGAACTTCTGTGTAAACGACGTTTTTTGTAAAAACTCTTTCATCATTTGCTAAATGCCCTTGGTCATTATATTCGGAAATATAAAATCTCAAACCATCGAATTATCGAACTCTACTTGCTGCGACGTACAATTGACCATGTGTAAAATCTGGCTGCCTCAATAAAATTCCAATTTTTTCGAATGTTTGTCCTTGAGACTTATTTATTGTCATCGCAAATGCAGGTATAATTGGAAATTGAGTTCTTTGAAAGTTAAATGGTAAAACAGTACCGGAATATGTTAAATTTATACGTGGAATCAAAATTCTCTTATTGCGTGCGGTTCCAGTTAAAACTTCGCCATCAACAGCATTACGATGGATACACTTGATGCGCATTCTTGTTCTATTGACTAATGCTTCTTTTGTATTTAAGTTTCTGATCAGTAAAACGATGTATTCGTATTTATTTTTTGATATAATTCATTGTCAGTTTTAATTTTTTCATGTTATTATTGAATCAAATAAACGCTAATAAAACTGAGACTTGACATTCATAGAAGTATAAGATACATTGTTTTCAATTCCAGTGGATTACATTTCATTTTTGGTAAGGTACAAAATTCGAAAACAGTTTGAAGATTATCTGCTACAAAGCTTATATAATTTTTTAATTTTTTTTTCTATGCATTAATTTTCGAGTTATTTGAAAAATATGAAAGATAGGAAAAATGAGGTTTAGCTTGGCTAAGCCATTTAAAAAGCAATAACGCGTTTTTTGACATTTCCTTGGGTTTTTTGTTATTGCCATACTGACCAGGTTTCGCCAAGGCTACACAGTTATTTTGCCTATCTTTTTTGAATTATATAAAATTTAAATAAAAAATTAATACAAAATAAAAAATGAAATAAAAAATACGTGCCTCCTTTTTTTTCATATATTTTTCATTAAATCAAAAAAAACGGGCGGTTAAAAAAATAAATGTTGTCCATTGAACTTAAAATAGTTTGAAAGTTAATTTAATGATTCAGAACTTCTGTGTAAACGATGTTTTTTGTAAAAACTCTTTCATCATTTGCTAAATGCCCTTGGTCATTATATTCGGAAATATAAAATCTCAAACCATCGAATGATCGATCTCTACTTGCTGCGACGTACAATTGACCATGTGTAAAATCTGGCTGCCTCAATAAAATTCCAATTTTTTCGAATGTTTGTCCTTGAGATTTATTTATTGTCATCGCAAATGCAGGTATAATTGGAAATTGAGTTCTTTGAAAGTTAAATGGTAAAACAGTACCGCAATATGTTAAATTTATACGTAGAATCAAAATTCTCTTATTGCGTGCAGTTCCAGTTATAACTTCGCAATCAACAGCATTACGATGGATACACTTGATGTGCATTCTTGTTCCATTGACTAATGCTTCATTTGTATTTAAGTTTCTGATCAGTAAATTTATGTATTCGTATTTATTTTTTGATATAGTTCATTGTCAGTTTTAATTTTTTCATGTTATTATTGAATCCAATAAATGCTAATAAAACTGAGACTTGACATTCATAGAAGTATAAGATACATTGTTTTCAATTCCAGTGGATTACATTTCATTTTTGGTAAGGTACAAAATTCGAAAACAGTTTGAAGATTATCTGCTACAAAGTTTATATAATTTTTTAATTTTTTTTTCTATGCATTAATTTTCGAGTTATTTGAAAAATATGAAAGATAGGAAAAATGAGGTTTAGCTTGGCTAAGCCATTTAAAAAGCAATTACGCGTTTTTTGACATTTCCTTGGGTTTTTTGTTATTGCCATACTGACCAGGTTTCGCCAAGGCTACACAGTTATTTTGCCTATCTTTTTCGAATTATATAAAATTTAAATAAAAAATTAATACAAAATAAAAAATGAAATAAAAAATACGTGCCTCCTATTTTTTCATATACTTTTCATTAAATAAAAAAAATGGGCGGTTAAAAAAATAAATGTTGTCCATTGAACTTAAAATAGTTTTAAAGTGAATTTAATGATTCAGAACTTCTGTGTAAACGATGTTTTTTTGTAAAAACTCTTTCATCATTTGCTAAATGCCCTTGGCCATTATATTCGGAAATATAAAATCTCAAACCATCGAATGATCGAACTCTACTTGCTGCGACGTACAATTGACCATGTGTAAAATCTGGCTGCCTCAATAAAATTCGAATTTTTTCGAATGTTTGTCCTTGAGACTTATTTATTGTCATCGCAAATGCAGGTATAATTGGAAATTGAGTTCTTTGAAAGTTAAATGGTAAAACAGTACCGGAATATGTTAAATTTATACGTGGAATCAAAATTCTCTTATTGCGTGCGGTTCCAGTTAAAACTTCGCCATCAACAGCATTACGATGGATACACTTGATGCGCATTCTTGTTCTATTGACTAATGCTTCCTTTGTATTTAAGTTTCTGATCAGTAAAACGATGTATTCGTATTTATTTTTTGATATAATTCATTGTCAGTTTTAATTTTTTCATGTTATTATTGAATCAAATGAACGCTAATAAAACTGAGACTTGACATTCATAGAAGTATAAGATACATTGTTTTCAATTCCAGTGGATTACATTTCATTTTTGGTAAGGTACAAAATTCGAAAACAGTTTGAAGATTATCTGCTACAAAGCTTATATAATTTTTTAATTTTTTTTTCTATGCATTAATTTTCGAGTTATTTGAAAAATATGAAAGATAGGAAAAATGAGGTTTAGCTTGGCTAAGCCATTTAAAAAGCAATAACGCGTTTTTTGACATTTCCTTGGGTTTTTTGTTATTGCCATACTGACCAGGTTTTTAGCCAAGGCTACACAGTTATTTTGCCTATCTTTTTTGAATTATATAAAATTTAAATAAAAAATTAATACAAAATAAAAAATGAAATAAAAAATACGTGCCTCCTATTTTTTCATATATTTTTCATTAAATAAAAAAAAACGGGCGGTTAAAAAAATAAATGTTGTCCATTGAACTTAAAATAGTTTGAAAGTGAATTTAATGATTCAGAACTTCTGTGTAAACGATGTTTTTTGTAAAAACTCTTTCATCATTTGCTAAATGCCCTTGGTCATTATATTCGGAAATATAAAATCTCAAACCATCGAATGATCGAACTCTACTTGCTGCGACGTACAATTGACCATGTGTAAAATCTGGCTGCCTCAATAAAATTCCAATTTTTTCGAATGTTTGTCCTTGAGACTTATTTATTGTCATCGCAAATGCAGGTATAATTGGAAATTGAGTTCTTTGAAAGTTAAATGGTAAAACAGTACCGGAATATGTTAAATTTATACGTGGAATCAAAATTCTCTTATTGCGTGCGGTTCCAGTTAAAACTTCGCCATCAACAGCATTACGATGGATACACTTGATGCGCATTCTTGTTCTATTGACTAATGCTTCCTTTGTATTTAAGTTTCTGATCAGTAAAACGATGTATTCGTATTTATTTTTTGATATAATTCATTGTCAGTTTTAATTTTTTCATGTTATTATTGAATCAAATAAACGCTAATATAACTGAGACTTGACATTCATAGAAGTATAAGATACATTGTTTTCAATTCCAGTGGATTACATTTCATTTTTGGTAAGGTACAAAATTCGAAAACAGTTTGAAGATTATCTGCTACAAAGTTTATATAATTTTTTAATTTTTTTTTCTATGCATTAATTTTCGAGTTATTTGAAAAATATGAAAGATAGGAAAAATGAGGTTTAGCTTGGCTAAGCCATTTAAAAAGCAATTACGCGTTTTTTGACATTTGCTTGGGTTTTTTGTTATTGCCATACTGACCAGGTTTCGCCAAGGCTACACAGTTATTTTGCCTATCTTTTTCGAATTATATAAAATTTAAATAAAAAATTAATACAAAATAAAAAATGAAATAAAAAATACGTGCCTCCTATTTTTTCATATACTTTTCATTAAATAAAAAAAACGGGCGGTTAAAAAAATAAATGTTGTCCATTGAACTTAAAATAGTTTGAAAGTTAATTTAATGATTCAGAACTTCTGTGTAAACGATGTTTTCTGTAAAAACTCTTTCATCATTTGCTAAATGCCCTTGGCCATTATATTCGGAAATATAAAATCTCAAACCATCGAATGATCGAACTCTACTTGCTGCGACGTACAATTGACCATGTGTAAAATCTGGCTGCCTCAATAAAATTCCAATTTTTTCGAATGTTTGTCCTTGAGACTTATTTATTGTCATCGCAAATGCAGGTATAATTGGAAATTGAGTTCTTTGAAAGTTAAATGGTAAAACAGTACCGGAATATGTTAAATTTATACGTGGAATCAAAATTCTCTTATTGCGTGCGGTTCCAGTTAAAACTTCGCCATCAACAGCATTACGATGGATACACTTGATGCGCATTCTTGTTCTATTGACTAATGCTTCCTTTGTATTTAAGTTTCTGATCTGTAAAACGATGTATTCGTATTTATTTTTTGATATAATTCATTGTCAGTTTTAATTTTTTCATGTTATTATTGAATCAAATAAACGCTAATAAAACTGAGACTTGACATTCATAGAAGTATAAGATACATTGTTTTCAATTCCAGTGGATTACATTTCATTTTTGGTAAGGTACAAAATTCGAAAACAGTTTGAAGATTATCTGCTACAAAGCTTATATAATTTTTTAATTTTTTTTTCTATGCATTAATTTTCGAGTTATTTGAAAAATATGAAAGATAGGAAA
This sequence comes from Magicicada septendecula, assembly GCA_034769895.1. Lineage (NCBI taxonomy): Eukaryota > Metazoa > Arthropoda > Insecta > Hemiptera > Cicadidae > Magicicada > Magicicada septendecula. The sequence continues at coordinate 944,409,162 of CM068367.1, read as the reverse complement.
AATGAGGTTTAGCTTGGCTAAGCCATTTAAAAAGCAATAACGCGTTTTTTGACATTTCCTTGGGTTTTTTGTTATTGCCATACTGACCAGGTTTCGCCAAGGCTACACAGTTATTTTGCCTATCTTTTTTGAATTATATAAAATTTAAATAAAAAATTAATACAAAATAAAAAATGAAATAAAAAATACGTGCCTCCTTTTTTTTCATATATTTTTCATTAAATCAAAAAAAACTGGCGGTTAAAAAAATAAATGTTGTCCATTGAACTTAAAATAGTTTGAAAGTGAATTTAATGATTCAGAACTTCTGTGTAAACGATGTTTTTTGTAAAAACTCTTTCATCATTTGCTAAATGCCCTTGGTCATTATATTCGGAAATATAAAATCTCAAACCATCGAATGATCGATCTCTACTTGCTGCGACGTACAATTGACCATGTGTAAAATCTGGCTGCCTCAATAAAATTCCAATTTTTTCGAATGTTTGTCCTTGAGACTTATTTATTGTCATCGCAAATGCAGGTATAATTGGAAATTGAGTTCTTTGAAAGTTAAATGGTAAAACAGTACCGCAATATGTTAAATTTATACGTAGAATCAAAATTCTCTTATTGCGTGCAGTTCCAGTTATAACTTCGCAATCAACAGCATTACGATGGATACACTTGATGTGCATTCTTGTTCCATTGACTAATGCTTCATTTGTATTTAAGTTTCTGATCAGTAAAATTATGTATTCGTATTTATTTTTTGATATAGTTCATTGTCAGTTTTAATTTTTTCATGTTATTATTGAATCCAATAAATGCTAATAAAACTGGACTTGACATTCATAGAAGTATAAGATACATTGTTTTCAATTCCAGTGGATTACATTTCATTTTTGGTAAGGTACAAAATTCGAAAACAGTTTGAAGATTATCTGCTACAAAGTTTATATAATTTATTAATTTTTTTTTCTATGCATTAATTTTCGAGTTATTTGAAAAATATGAAAGATAAGAAAAATGAGGTTTAGCTTGGCTAAGCCATTTAAAAAGCAATTACGCGTTTTTTGACATTTCCTTGGGTTTTTTGTTATTGCCATACTGACCAGGTTTCGCCAAGGCTACACAGTTATTTTGCCTATCTTTTTCGAATTATATAAAATTTAAATAAAAAATTAATACAAAATAAAAAATGAAATAAAAAATACGTGCCTCCTATTTTTTCATATACTTTTCATTAAATAAAAAAAACGGGCGGTTAAAAAAATAAATGTTGTCCATTGAACTTAAAATAGTTTGAAAGTTAATTTAATGATTCAGAACTTCTGTGTAAACGATGTTTTCTGTAAAAACTCTTTCATCATTTGCTAAATGCCCTTGGCCATTATATTCGGAAATATAAAATCTCAAACCATCGAATGATCGAACTCTACTTGCTGCGACGTACAATTGACCATGTGTAAAAACTGGCTGCCTCAATAAAATTCCAATTTTTTCGAATGTTTGTCCTTGAGACTTATTTATTGTCATCGCAAATGCAGGTATAATTGGAAATTGAGTTCTTTGAAAGTTAAATGGTAAAACAGTACCGGAATATGTTAAATTTATACGTGGAATCAAAATTCTCTTATTGCGTGCGGTTCCAGTTAAAACTTCGCAATCAACAGCATTACGATGGATACACTTGATGTGCATTCTTGTTCCATTGACTAATGCTTCATTCGTATTTAAGTTTCTGATCAGTAAAATTATGTATTCGTATTTATTTTTTGATATAGTTCATTGTCAGTTTTAATTTTTTCATGTTATTATTGAATCAAATAAACGCTAATAAAACTGAGACTTGACATTCATAGAAGTATAAGATACATTGTTTTCAATTCCAGTGGATTACATTTCATTTTTGGTAAGGTACAAAATTCGAAAACAGTTTGAAGATTATCTGCTACAAAGCTTATATAATTTTTTAATTTTTTTTTCTATGCATTAATTTTCGAGTTATTTGAAAAATATGAAAGATAGGAAAAATGAGGTTTAGCTTGGCTAAGCCATTTAAAAAGCAATAACGTGTTTTTTGACATTTCCTTGGGTTTTTTGTTATTGCCATACTGACCAGGTTTCGCCAAGGCTACACAGTTATTTTGCCTATCTTTTTCGAATTATATAAAATTTAAATAAAAAATTAATACAAAATAAAAAATGAAATAAAAAATACGTGCCTCCTATTTTTTCATATATTTTTCATTAAATAAAAAAAAACGGGCGGTTAAAAAAATAAATGTTGTCCATTGAACTTAAAATAGGTTAAAGTGAATTTAATGATTCAGAACTTCTGTGTAAACGATGTTTTTTTGTAAAAACTCTTTCATCATTTGCTAAATGCCCTTGGCCATTATATTCGGAAATATAAAATCTCAAACCATCGAATGATCGAACTCTACTTGCTGCGACGTACAATTGACCATGTGTAAAATCTGGCTGCCTCAATAAAATTCCAATTTTCTCGAATGTTTGTCCTTGAGACTTATTTATTGTCATCGCAAATGCAGGTATAATTGGAAATTGAGTTCTTTGAAAGTTAAATGGTAAAACAGTACCGGAATATGTTAAATTTATACGTGGAATCAAAATTCTCTTATTGCGTGCGGTTCCAGTTAAAACTTCGCCATCAACAGCATTACGATGGATACACTTGATGCGCATTCTTGTTCTATTGACTAATGCTTCCTTCGTATTTAAGTTTCTGATCAGTAAAACGATGTATTCGTATTTATTTTTTGATATAATTCATTGTCAGTTTTAATTTTTTCATGTTATTATTGAATCAAATAAACGCTAATAAAACTGAGACTTGACATTCATAGAAGTATAAGATACATTGTTTTCAATTCCAGTGGATTACATTTCATTTTTGGTAAGGTACAAAATTCGAAAACAGTTTGAAGATTATCTGCTACAAAGCTTATATAATTTTTTAATTTTTTTTTCTATGCATTAATTTTCGAGTTATTTGAAAAATATGAAAGATAGGAAAAATGAGGTTTAGCTTGGCTAAGCCATTTAAAAAGCAATAACGCGTTTTTTGACATTTCCTTGGGTTTTTTGTTATTGCCATACTGACCAGGTTTCGCCAAGGCTACACAGTTATTTTGCCTATCTTTTTTGAATTATATAAAATTTAAATAAAAAATTAATACAAAATAAAAAATGAAATAAAAAATACGTGCCTCCTATTTTTTCATATATTTTTCATTAAATCAAAAAAAACGGGCGGTTAAAAAAATAAATGTTGTACATTGAACTTAAAATAGTTTGAAAGTGAATTTAATGATTCAGAACTTCTGTGTAAACGATGTTTTTTGTAAAAACTCTTTCATCATTTGCTAAATGCCCTTGGTCATTATATTCGGAAATATAAAATCTCAAACCATCGAATGATCGATCTCTACTTGCTGCGACGTACAATTGACCATGTGTAAAATCTGGCTGCCTCAATAAAATTCCAATTTTTTCGAATGTTTGTCCTTGAGACTTATTTATTGTCATCGCAAATGCAGGTATAATTGGAAATTGAGTTCTTTGAAAGTTAAATGGTAAAACAGTACCGCAATATGTTAAATTTATACGTAGAAACAAAATTCTCTTATTGCGTGCAGTTCCAGTTATAACTTCGCAATCAACAGCATTACGATGGATACACTTGATGTGCATTCTTGTTCCATTGACTAATGCTTCATTTGTATTTAAGTTTCTGATCAGTAAAATTATGTATTCGTATTTATTTTTTGATATAGTTCATTGTCAGTTTTAATTTTTTCATGTTATTATTGAATCCAATAAATGCTAATAAAACTGAGACTTGACATTCATAGAAGTATAAGATACATTGTTTTCAATTCCAGTGGATTACATTTCATTTTTGGTAAGGTACAAAATTCGAAAACAGTTTGAAGATTATCTGCTACAAAGTTTATATAATTTTTTAATTTTTTTTTCTATGCATTAATTTTCGAGTTATTTGAAAAATATGAAAGATAGGAAAAATGAGGTTTAGCTTGGCTAAGCCATTTAAAAAGCAATTACGCGTTTTTTGACATTTCCTTGGGTTTTTTGTTATTGCCATACTGAACAGGTTTCGCCAAGGCTACACAGTTATTTTGCCTATCTTTTTCGAATTATATAAAATTTAAATAAAAAATTAATACAAAATAAAAAATGAAATAAAAAATACGTGCCTCCTATTTTTTCATATATTTTTCATTAAATAAAAAAAACGGGCGGTTAAAAAAATAAATGTTGTCCATTGAACTTAAAATAGTTTGAAAGTTAATTTAATGATTCAGAACTTCTGTGTAAACGATGTTTTCTGTAAAAACTCTTTCATCATTTGCTAAATGCCCTTGGCCATTATATTCGGAAATATAAAATCTCAATCCATCGAATGATCGATCTCTACTTGCTGCGACGTACAATTGACCATGTGTAAAAACTGGCTGCCTCAATAAAATTCCAATTTTTTCGAATGTTTGTCCTTGAGACTTATTTATTGTCATCGCAAATGCAGGTATAATTGGAAATTGAGTTCTTTGAAAGTTAAATGGTAAAACAGTACCGGAATATGTTAAATTTATACGTGGAATCAAAATTCTCTTATTGCGTGCGGTTCCAGTTAAAACTTCGCAATCAACAGCATTACGATGGATACACTTGATGTGCATTCTTGTTCCATTGACTAATGCTTCATTTGTATTTAAGTTTCTGATCAGTAAAATTATGTATTCGTATTTATTTTTTGATATAGTTCATTGTCAGTTTTAATTTTTTCATGTTATTATTGAATCAAATAAACGCTAATAAAACTGAGACTTGACATTCATAGAAGTATAAGATACATTGTTTTCAATTCCAGTGGATTACATTTCATTTTTGGTAAGGTACAAAATTCGAAAACAGTTTGAAGATTATCTGCTACAAAGCTTATATAATTTTTTAATTTTTTTTTCTATGCATTAATTTTCGAGTTATTTGAAAAATATGAAAGATAGGAAAAATGAGGTTTAGCTTGGCTAAGCCATTTAAAAAGCAATTACGCGTTTTTTGACATTTCCTTGGGTTTTTTGTTATTGCCATACTGACCAGGTTTCGCCAAGGCTACACAGTTATTTTGCCTATCTTTTTCGAATTATATAAAATTTAAATAAAAAATTAATACAAAATAAAAAATGAAATAAAAAATACGTGCCTCCTATTTTTTCATATATTTTTCATTAAATAAAAAAAAACGGGCGGTTAAAAAAATAAATGTTGTCCATTGAACTTAAAATAGGTTAAAGTGAATTTAATGATTCAGAACTTCTGTGTAAACGATGTTTTTTTGTAAAAACTCTTTCATCATTTGCTAAATGCCCTTGGCCATTATATTCGGAAATATAAAATCTCAAACCATCGAATGATCGAACTCTACTTGCTGCGACGTACAATTGACCATGTGTAAAATCTGGCTGCCTCAATAAAATTCCAATTTTCTCGAATGTTTGTCCTTGAGACTTATTTATTGTCATCGCAAATGCAGGTATAATTGGAAATTGAGTTCTTTGAAAGTTAAATGGTAAAACAGTACCGGAATATGTTAAATTTATACGTGGAATCAAAATTCTCTTATTGCGTGCGGTTCCAGTTAAAACTTCGCCATCAACAGCATTACGATGGATACACTTGATGCGCATTCTTGTTCTATTGACTAATGCTTCCTTCGTATTTAAGTTTCTGATCAGTAAAACGATGTATTCGTATTTATTTTTTGATATAATTCATTGTCAGTTTTAATTTTTTCATGTTATTATTGAATCAAATAAACGCTAATAAAACTGAGACTTGACATTCATAGAAGTATAAGATACATTGTTTTCAATTCCAGTGGATTACATTTCATTTTTGGTAAGGTACAAAATTCGAAAACAGTTTGAAGATTATCTGCTACAAAGCTTATATAATTTTTTAATTTTTTTTTCTATGCATTAATTTTCGAGTTATTTGAAAAATATGAAAGATAGGAAAAATGAGGTTTAGCTTGGCTAAGCCATTTAAAAAGCAATAACGCGTTTTTTGACATTTCCTTGGGTTTTTTGTTATTGCCATACTGACCAGGTTTCGCCAAGGCTACACAGTTATTTTGCCTATCTTTTTTGAATTATATAAAATTTAAATAAAAAATTAATACAAAATAAAAAATGAAATAAAAAATACGTGCCTCCTATTTTTTCATATATTTTTCATTAAATCAAAAAAAACGGGCGGTTAAAAAAATAAATGTTGTACATTGAACTTAAAATAGTTTGAAAGTGAATTTAATGATTCAGAACTTCTGTGTAAACGATGTTTTTTGTAAAAACTCTTTCATCATTTGCTAAATGCCCTTGGTCATTATATTCGGAAATATAAAATCTCAAACCATCGAATGATCGATCTCTACTTGCTGCGACGTACAATTGACCATGTGTAAAATCTGGCTGCCTCAATAAAATTCCAATTTTTTCGAATGTTTGTCCTTGAGACTTATTTATTGTCATCGCAAATGCAGGTATAATTGGAAATTGAGTTCTTTGAAAGTTAAATGGTAAAACAGTACCGCAATATGTTAAATTTATACGTAGAAACAAAATTCTCTTATTGCGTGCAGTTCCAGTTATAACTTCGCAATCAACAGCATTACGATGGATACACTTGATGTGCATTCTTGTTCCATTGACTAATGCTTCATTTGTATTTAAGTTTCTGATCAGTAAAATTATGTATTCGTATTTATTTTTTGATATAGTTCATTGTCAGTTTTAATTTTTTCATGTTATTATTGAATCAAATAAACGCTAATAAAACTGAGACTTGACATTCATAGAAGTATAAGATACATTGTTTTCAATTCCAGTGGATTACATTTCATTTTTGGTAAGGTACAAAATTCGAAAACAGTTTGAAGATTATCTGCTACAAAGCTTATATAATTTTTTAATTTTTTTTTCTATGCATTAATTTTCGAGTTATTTGAAAAATATGAAAGATAGGAAAAATGAGGTTTAGCTTGGCTAAGCCATTTAAAAAGCAATTACGCGTTTTTTGACATTTCCTTGGGTTTTTTGTTATTGCCATACTGACCAGGTTTCGCCAAGGCTACACAGTTATTTTGCCTATCTTTTTCGAATTATATAAAATTTAAATAAAAAATTAATACAAAATAAAAAATGAAATAAAAAATACGTGCCTCCTATTTTTTCATATATTTTTCATTAAATAAAAAAAAACGGGCGGTTAAAAAAATAAATGTTGTCCATTGAACTTAAAATAGGTTAAAGTGAATTTAATGATTCAGAACTTCTGTGTAAACGATGTTTTTTTGTAAAAACTCTTTCATCATTTGCTAAATGCCCTTGGCCATTATATTCGGAAATATAAAATCTCAAACCATCGAATGATCGAACTCTACTTGCTGCGACGTACAATTGACCATGTGTAAAATCTGGCTGCCTCAATAAAATTCCAATTTTCTCGAATGTTTGTCCTTGAGACTTATTTATTGTCATCGCAAATGCAGGTATAATTGGAAATTGAGTTCTTTGAAAGTTAAATGGTAAAACAGTACCGCAATATGTTAAATTTATACGTAGAATCAAAATTCTCTTATTGCGTGCAGTTCCAGTTATAACTTCGCAATCAACAGCATTACGATGGATACACTTGATGTGCATTCTTGTTCCATTGACTAATGCTTCATTTGTATTTAAGTTTCTGATCAGTAAAATTATGTATTCGTATTTATTTTTTGATATAGTTCATTGTCAGTTTTAATTTTTTCATGTTATTATTGAATCCAATAAATGCTAATAAAACTGAGACTTGACATTCATAGAAGTATAAGATACATTGTTTTCAATTCCAGTGGATTACATTTCATTTTTGGTAAGGTACAAAATTCGAAAACAGTTTGAAGATTATCTGCTACAAAGTTTATATAATTTTTTAATTTTTTTTTCTATGCATTAATTTTCGAGTTATTTGAAAAATATGAAAGATAGGAAAAATGAGGTTTAGCTTGGCTAAGCCATTTAAAAAGCAATTACGCGTTTTTTGACATTTCCTTGGGTTTTTTGTTATTGCCATACTGACCAGGTTTCGCCAAGGCTACACAGTTATTTTGCCTATCTTTTTCGAATTATATAAAATTTAAATAAAAAATTAATACAAAATAAAAAATGAAATAAAAAATACGTGCCTCCTATTTTTTCATATACTTTTCATTAAATAAAAAAAACGGGCGGTTAAAAAAATAAATGTTGTCCATTGAACTTAAAATAGTTTGAAAGTTAATTTAATGATTCAGAACTTCTGTGTAAACGATGTTTTCTGTAAAAACTCTTTCATCATTTGCTAAATGCCCTTGGCCATTATATTCGGAAATATAAAATCTCAAACCATCGAATGATCGAACTCTACTTGCTGCGACGTACAATTGACCATGTGTAAAAACTGGCTGCCTCAATAAAATTCCAATTTTTTCGAATGTTTGTCCTTGAGACTTATTTATTGTCATCGCAAATGCAGGTATAATTGGAAATTGAGTTCTTTGAAAGTTAAATGGTAAAACAGTACCGGAATATGTTAAATTTATACGTGGAATCAAAATTCTCTTATTGCGTGCGGTTCCAGTTAAAACTTCGCAATCAACAGCATTACGATGGATACACTTGATGTGCATTCTTGTTCCATTGACTAATGCTTCATTTGTATTTAAGTTTCTGATCAGTAAAATTATGTATTCGTATTTATTTTTTGATATAGTTCATTGTCAGTTTTAATTTTTTCATGTTATTATTGAATCAAATAAACGCTAATAAAACTGAGACTTGACATTCATAGAAGTATAAGATACATTGTTTTCAATTCCAGTGGATTACATTTCATTTTTGGTAAGGTACAAAATTCGAAAACAGTTTGAAGATTATCTGCTACAAAGCTTATATAATTTTTTAATTTTTTTTTCTATGCATTAATTTTCGAGTTATTTGAAAAATATGAAAGATAGGAAAAATGAGGTTTAGCTTGGCTAAGCCATTTAAAAAGCAATAACGCGTTTTTTGACATTTCCTTGGGTTTTTTGTTATTGCCATACTGACCAGGTTTCGCCAAGGCTACACAGTTATTTTGCCTATCTTTTTTGAATTATATAAAATTTAAATAAAAAATTAATACAAAATAAAAAATGAAATAAAAAATACGTGCCTCCTATTTTTTCATATATTTTTCATTAAATCAAAAAAAACGGGCGGTTAAAAAAATAAATGTTGTACATTGAACTTAAAATAGTTTGAAAGTGAATTTAATGATTCAGAACTTCTGTGTAAACGATGTTTTTTGTAAAAACTCTTTCATCATTTGCTAAATGCCCTTGGTCATTATATTCGGAAATATAAAATCTCAAACCATCGAATGATCGATCTCTACTTGCTGCGACGTACAATTGACCATGTGTAAAATCTGGCTGCCTCAATAAAATTCCAATTTTTTCGAATGTTTGTCCTTGAGACTTATTTATTGTCATCGCAAATGCAGGTATAATTGGAAATTGAGTTCTTTGAAAGTTAAATGGTAAAACAGTACCGCAATATGTTAAATTTATACGTAGAAACAAAATTCTCTTATTGCGTGCAGTTCCAGTTATAACTTCGCAATCAACAGCATTACGATGGATACACTTGATGTGCATTCTTGTTCCATTGACTAATGCTTCATTTGTATTTAAGTTTCTGATCAGTAAAATTATGTATTCGTATTTATTTTTTGATATAGTTCATTGTCAGTTTTAATTTTTTCATGTTATTATTGAATCCAATAAATGCTAATAAAACTGAGACTTGACATTCATAGAAGTATAAGATACATTGTTTTCAATTCCAGTGGATTACATTTCATTTTTGGTAAGGTACAAAATTCGAAAACAGTTTGAAGATTATCTGCTACAAAGTTTATATAATTTTTTAATTTTTTTTTCTATGCATTAATTTTCGAGTTATTTGAAAAATATGAAAGATAGGAAAAATGAGGTTTAGCTTGGCTAAGCCATTTAAAAAGCAATTACGCGTTTTTTGACATTTCCTTGGGTTTTTTGTTATTGCCATACTGAACAGGTTTCGCCAAGGCTACACAGTTATTTTGCCTATCTTTTTCGAATTATATAAAATTTAAATAAAAAATTAATACAAAATAAAAAATGAAATAAAAAATACGTGCCTCCTATTTTTTCATATATTTTTCATTAAATAAAAAAAACGGGCGGTTAAAAAAATAAATGTTGTCCATTGAACTTAAAATAGTTTGAAAGTTAATTTAACGATTCAGAACTTCTGTGTAAACGATGTTTTCTGTAAAAACTCTTTCATCATTTGCTAAATGCCCTTGGCCATTATATTCGGAAATATAAAATCTCAATCCATCGAATGATCGATCTCTACTTGCTGCGACGTACAATTGACCATGTGTAAAAACTGGCTGCCTCAATAAAATTCCAATTTTTTCGAATGTTTGTCCTTGAGACTTATTTATTGTCATCGCAAATGCAGGTATAATTGGAAATTGAGTTCTTTGAAAGTTAAATGGTAAAACAGTACCGGAATATGTTAAATTTATACGTGGAATCAAAATTCTCTTATTGCGTGCGGTTCCAGTTAAAACTTCGCAATCAACAGCATTACGATGGATACACTTGATGTGCATTCTTGTTCCATTGACTAATGCTTCATTTGTATTTAAGTTTCTGATCAGTAAAATTATGTATTCGTATTTATTTTTTGATATAGTTCATTGTCAGTTTTAATTTTTTCATGTTATTATTGAATCAAATAAACGCTAATAAAACTGAGACTTGACATTCATAGAAGTATAAGATACATTGTTTTCAATTCCAGTGGATTACATTTCATTTTTGGTAAGGTACAAAATTCGAAAACAGTTTGAAGATTATCTGCTACAAAGCTTATATAATTTTTTAATTTTTTTTTCTATGCATTAATTTTCGAGTTATTTGAAAAATATGAAAGATAGGAAAAATGAGGTTTAGCTTGGCTAAGCCATTTAAAAAGCAATTACGCGTTTTTTGACATTTCCTTGGGTTTTTTGTTATTGCCATACTGACCAGGTTTCGCCAAGGCTACACAGTTATTTTGCCTATCTTTTTCGAATTATATAAAATTTAAATAAAAAATTAATACAAAATAAAAAATGAAATAAAAAATACGTGCCTCCTATTTTTTCATATATTTTTCATTAAATAAAAAAAAACGGGCGGTTAAAAAAATAAATGTTGTCCATTGAACTTAAAATAGGTTAAAGTGAATTTAATGATTCAGAACTTCTGTGTAAACGATGTTTTTTTGTAAAAACTCTTTCATCATTTGCTAAATGCCCTTGGCCATTATATTCGGAAATATAAAATCTCAAACCATCGAATGATCGAACTCTACTTGCTGCGACGTACAATTGACCATGTGTAAAATCTGGCTGCCTCAATAAAATTCCAATTTTTTCGAATGTTTGTCCTTGAGACTTATTTATTGTCATCGCAAATGCAGGTATAATTGGAAATTGAGTTCTTTGAAAGTTAAATGGTAAAACAGTACCGGAATATGTTAAATTTATACGTGGAATCAAAATTCTCTTATTGCGTGCGGTTCCAGTTAAAACTTCGCCATCAACAGCATTACGATGGATACACTTGATGCGCATTCTTGTTCTATTGACTAATGCTTCCTTTGTATTTAAGTTTCTGATCAGTAAAACGATGTATTCGTATTTATTTTTTGATATAATTCATTGTCAGTTTTAATTTTTTCATGTTATTATTGAATCAAATAAACGCTAATAAAACTGAGACTTGACATTCATAGAAGTATAAGATACATTGTTTTCAATTCCAGTGGATTACATTTCATTTTTGGTAAGGTACAAAATTCGAAAACAGTTTGAAGATTATCTGCTACAAAGCTTATATAATTTTTTAATTTTTTTTTCTATGCATTAATTTTCGAGTTATTTGAAAAATATGAAAGATAGGAAAAATGAGGTTTAGCTTGGCTAAGCCATTTAAAAAGCAATAACGCGTTTTTTGACATTTCCTTGGGTTTTTTGTTATTGCCATACTGACCAGGTTTCGCCAAGGCTACACAGTTATTTTGCCTATCTTTTTTGAATTATATAAAATTTAAATAAAAAATTAATACAAAATAAAAAATGAAATAAAAAATACGTGCCTCCTATTTTTTCATATACTTTTCATTAAATAAAAAAAACGGGCGGTTAAAAAAATAAATGTTGTCCATTGAACTTAAAATAGTTTGAAAGTTAATTTAATGATTCAGAACTTCTGTGTAAACGATGTTTTCTGTAAAAACTCTTTCATCATTTGCTAAATGCCCTTGGCCATTATATTCGGAAATATAAAATCTCAAACCATCGAATGATCGAACTCTACTTGCTGCGACGTACAATTGACCATGTGTAAAATCTGGCTGCCTCAATAAAATTCCAATTTTTTCGAATGTTTGTCCTTGAGACTTATTTATTGTCATCGCAAATGCAGGTATAATTGGAAATTGAGTTCTTTGAAAGTTAAATGGTAAAACAGTACCGGAATATGTTAAATTTATACGTGGAATCAAAATTCTCTTATTGCGTGCGGTTCCAGTTAAAACTTCGCAATCAACAGCATTACGATGGATACACTTGATGTGCATTCTTGTTCCATTGACTAATGCTTCATTTGTATTTAAGTTTCTGATCAGTAAAATTATGTATTCGTATTTATTTTTTGATATAGTTCATTGTCAGTTTTAATTTTTTCATGTTATTATTGAATCAAATAAACGCTAATAAAACTGAGACTTGACATTCATAGAAGTATAAGATACATTGTTTTCAATTCCAGTGGATTACATTTCATTTTTGGTAAGGTACAAAATTCGAAAACAGTTTGAAGATTATCTGCTACAAAGCTTATATAATTTTTTAATTTTTTTTTCTATGCATTAATTTTCGAGTTATTTGAAAAATATGAAAGATAGGAAAAATGAGGTTTAGCTTGGCTAAGCCATTTAAAAAGCAATAACGTGTTTTTTGACATTTCCTTGGGTTTTTTGTTATTGCCATACTGACCAGGTTTCGCCAAGGCTACACAGTTATTTTGCCTATCTTTTTCGAATTATATAAAATTTAAATAAAAAATTAATACAAAATAAAAAATGAAATAAAAAATACGTGCCTCCTATTTTTTCATATATTTTTCATTAAATAAAAAAAAACGGGCGGTTAAAAAAATAAATGTTGTCCATTGAACTTAAAATAGGTTAAAGTGAATTTAATGATTCAGAACTTCTGTGTAAACGATGTTTTTTTGTAAAAACTCTTTCATCATTTGCTAAATGCCCTTGGCCATTATATTCGGAAATATAAAATCTCAAACCATCGAATGATCGAACTCTACTTGCTGCGACGTACAATTGACCATGTGTAAAATCTGGCTGCCTCAATAAAATTCCAATTTTCTCGAATGTTTGTCCTTGAGACTTATTTATTGTCATCGCAAATGCAGGTATAATTGGAAATTGAGTTCTTTGAAAGTTAAATGGTAAAACAGTACCGGAATATGTTAAATTTATACGTGGAATCAAAATTCTCTTATTGCGTGCGGTTCCAGTTAAAACTTCGCCATCAACAGCATTACGATGGATACACTTGATGCGCATTCTTGTTCTATTGACTAATGCTTCCTTTGTATTTAAGTTTCTGATCAGTAAAACGATGTATTCGTATTTATTTTTTGATATAATTCATTGTCAGTTTTAATTTTTTCATGTTATTATTGAATCAAATAAACGCTAATAAAACTGAGACTTGACATTCATAGAAGTATAAGATACATTGTTTTCAATTCCAGTGGATTACATTTCATTTTTGGTAAGGTACAAAATTCGAAAACAGTTTGAAGATTATCTGCTACAAAGCTTATATAATTTTTTAATTTTTTTTTCTATGCATTAATTTTCGAGTTATTTGAAAAATATGAAAGATAGGAAAAATGAGGTTTAGCTTGGCTAAGCCATTTAAAAAGCAATAACGCGTTTTTTGACATTTCCTTGGGTTTTTTGTTATTGCCATACTGACCAGGTTTCGCCAAGGCTACACAGTTATTTTGCCTATCTTTTTTGAATTACATAAAATTTAAATAAAAAATTAATACAAAGTAAAAAATGAAATAAAAAATACGTGCCTCCTATTTTTTCATATATTTTTCATTAAATCAAAAAAAACGGGCGGTTAAAAAAATAAATGTTGTACATTGAACTTAAAATAGTTTGAAAGTGAATTTAATGATTCAGAACTTCTGTGTAAACGATGTTTTTTGTAAAAACTCTTTCATCATTTGCTAAATGCCCTTGGTCATTATATTCGGAAATATAAAATCTCAAACCATCGAATGATCGAACTCTACTTGCTGCGACGTACAATTGACCATGTGTAAAATCTGGCTGCCTCAATAAAATTCCAATTTTTTCGAATGTTTGTCCTTGAGACTTATTTATTGTCATCGCAAATGCAGGTATAATTGGAAATTGAGTTCTTTGAAAGTTAAATGGTAAAACAGTACCGGAATATGTTAAATTTATACGTGGAATCAAAATTCTCTTATTGCGTGCGGTTCCAGTTAAAACTTCGCCATCCACAGCATTACGATGGATACACTTAATGCGCATTCTTGTTCTATTGACTAATGCTTCCTTTGTATTTAAGTTTCTGATCAGTAAAACGATGTATTCGTATTTATTTTTTGATATAATTCATTGTCAGTTTTAATTTTTTCATGTTATTATTGAATCAAATAAACGCTAATAAAACTGAGACTTGACATTCATAGAACTATAAGATACATTGTTTTCAATTCCAGTGGATTACATTTCATTTTTGGTAAGGTACAAAATTCGAAAACAGTTTGAAGATTATCTGCTACAAAGCTTATATAATTTTTTTTTTTTTTCTATGCATTAATTTTCGAGTTATTTGAAAAATATGAAAGATAGGAAAAATGAGGTTTAGCTTGGCTAAGCCATTTAAAAAGCAATAACGCGTTTTTTGACATTTCTTTGGGTTTTTTGTTATTGCCATACTGACCAGGTTTCGCCAAGGCTACACAGTTATTTTGCCTATCTTTTTTGAATTATATAACATTTAAATAAAAAATTAATAAAAAATAAAAAATGTAATAAAAAATACGTGCCTCCTTTTTTTTCATATATTTTTCATTAAATCAAAAAAACGGGCGGTTAAAAAAATAAATGTTGTCCATTGAACTTAAAATAGTTTGAAAGTGAATTTAATGATTCAGAACTTCTGTGTAAACGATGTTTTTTGTAAAAACTCTTTCATCATTTGCTAAATGCCCTTGGTCATTATATTCGGAAATATAAAATCTCAAACCATCGAATGATCGATCTCTACTTGCTGCGACGTACAATTGACCATGTGTAAAATCTGGCTGCCTCAATAAAATTCCAATTTTTTCGAATGTTTGTCCTTGAGACTTATTTATTGTCATCGCAAATGCAGGTATAATTGGAAATTGAGTTCTTTGAAAGTTAAATGGTAAAACAGTACCGCAATATGTTAAATTTATATGTAGAATCAAAATTCTCTTATTGCGTGCAGTTCCAGTTATAACTTCGCAATCAACAGCATTACGATGGATACACTTGATGTGCATTCTTGTTCCATTGACTAATGCTTCATTTGTATTTAAGTTTCTGATCAGTAAAATTATGTATTCGTATTTATTTTTTGATATAGTTCATTGTCAGTTTTAATTTTTTCATGTTATTATTGAATCCAATAAATGCTAATAAAACTGAGACTTGACATTCATAGAAGTATAAGATACATTTTTTTCAATTCCAGTGGATTACATTTCATTTTTGGTAAGGTACAAAATTCGAAAACAGTTTGAAGATTATCTGCTACAAAGCTTATATAATTTTTTAATTTTTTTTTCTATGCATTAATTTTCGAGTTATTTGAAAAATATGAAAGATAGGAAAAATGAGGTTTAGCTTGGCTAAGCCATTTAAAAAGCAATAACGCGTTTTTTGACATTTCCTTGGGTTTTTTGTTATTGCCATACTGACCAGGTTTCGCCAAGGCTACACAGTTATTTTGCCTATCTTTTTTGAATTATATAAAATTTAAATAAAAAATTAATACAAAATAAAAAATGAAATAAAAAATACGTGCCTCCTATTTTTTCATATATTTTTCATTAAATCAAAAAAAACGGGCGGTTAAAAAAATAAATGTTGTCCATTGAACTTAAAATAGTTTGAAAGTGAATTTAATGATTCAGAACTTCTGTGTAAACGATGTTTTTTGTAAAAACTCTTTCATCATTTGCTAAATGCCCTTGGTCATTATATTCGGAAATATAAAATCTCAAACCATCGAATGATCGATCTCTACTTGCTGCGACGTACAATTGACCATGTGTAAAATCTGGCTGCCTCAATAAAATTCCAATTTTTTCGAATGTTTGTCCTTGAGACTTATTTATTGTCATCGCAAATGCAGGTATAATTGGAAATTGAGTTCTTTGAAAGTTAAATGGTAAAACAGTACCGCAATATGTTAAATTTATACGTAGAATCAAAATTCTCTTATTGCGTGCAGTTCCAGTTATAACTTCGCAATCAACAGCATTACGATGGATACACTTGATGTGCATTCTTGTTCCATTGACTAATGCTTCATTTGTATTTAAGTTTCTGATCAGTAAAATTATGTATTCGTATTTATTTTTTGATATAGTTCATTGTCAGTTTTAATTTTTTCATGTTATTATTGAATCCAATAAATGCTAATAAAACTGAGACTTGACATTCATAGAAGTATAAGATACATTGTTTTCAATTCCAGTGGATTACATTTCATTTTTGGTAAGGTACAAAATTCGAAAACAGTTTGAAGATTATCTGCTACAAAGTTTATATAATTTTTTAATTTTTTTTTCTATGCATTAATTTTCGAGTTATTTGAAAAATATGAAAGAAAGGAAAAATGAGGTTTAGCTTGGCTAAGCCATTTAAAAAGCAATTACGCGTTTTTTGACATTTCCTTGGGTTTTTTGTTATTGCCATACTGACCAGGTTTCGCCAAGGCTACACAGTTATTTTGCCTATCTTTTTCGAATTATATAAAATTTAAATAAAAAATTAATACAAAATAAAAAATGAAATAAAAAATACGTGCCTCCTATTTTTTCATATACTTTTCATTAAATAAAAAAAACGGGCGGTTAAAAAAATAAATGTTGTCCATTGAACTTAAAATAGTTTGAAAGTTAATTTAATGATTCAGAACTTCTGTGTAAACGATGTTTTCTGTAAAAACTCTTTCATCATTTGCTAAATGCCCTTGGCCATTATATTCGGAAACATAAAATCTCAAACCATCGAATGATCGAACTCTACTTGCTGCGACGTACAATTGACCATGTGTAAAAACTGGCTGCCTCAATAAAATTCCAATTTTTTCGAATGTTTGTCCTTGAGACTTATTTATTGTCATCGCAAATGCAGGTATAATTGGAAATTGAGTTCTTTGAAAGTTAAATGGTAAAACAGTACCGGATTATGTTAAATTTATACGTGGAATCAAAATTCTCTTATTGCGTGCGGTTCCAGTTAAAACTTCGCAATCAACAGCATTACGATGGATACACTTGATGTGCATTCTTGTTCCATTGACTAATGCTTCATTTGTATTTAAGTTTCTGATCAGTAAAATTATGTATTCGTATTTATTTTTTGATATAGTTCATTGTCAGTTTTAATTTTTTCATGTTATTATTGAATCAAATAAACGCTAATAAAACTGAGACTTGACATTCATAGAAGTATAAGATACATTTTTTTCAATTCCAGTGGATTACATTTCATTTTTGGTAAGGTACAAAATTCGAAAACAGTTTGAAGATTATCTGCTACAAAGCTTATATAATTTTTTAATTTTTTTTTCTATGCATTAATTTTCGAGTTATTTGAAAAATATGAAAGATAGGAAAAATGAGGTTTAGCTTGGCTAAGCCATTTAAAAAGCAATAACGCGTTTTTTGACATTTCCTTGGGTTTTTTGTTATTGCCATACTGACCAGGTTTCGCCAAGGCTACACAGTTATTTTGCCTATCTTTTTTGAATTATATAAAATTTAAATAAAAAATTAATACAAAATAAAAAATAAAATAAAAAATACGTGCCTCCTATTTTTTCATATATTTTTCATTAAATCAAAAAAAACGGGCGGTTAAAAAAATAAATGTTGTCCATTGAACTTAAAATAGTTTGAAAGTGAATTTAATGATTCAGAACTTCTGTGTAAACGATGTTTTTTGTAAAAACTCTTTCATCATTTGCTAAATGCCCTTGGTCATTATATTCGGAAATATAAAATCTCAAACCATCGAATGATCGATCTCTACTTGCTGCGACGTACAATTGACCATGTGTAAAATCTGGCTGCCTCAATAAAATTCCAATTTTTTCGAATGTTTGTCCTTGAGACTTATTTATTGTCATCGCAAATGCAGGTATAATTGGAAATTGAGTTCTTTGAAAGTTAAATGGTAAAACAGTACCGGAATATGTTAAATTTATACGTGGAATCAAAATTCTCTTATTGCGTGCGGTTCCAGTTAAAACTTCGCAATCAACAGCATTACGATGGATACACTTGATGTGCATTCTTGTTCCATTGACTAATGCTTCATTTGTATTTAAGTTTCTGATCAGTAAAATTATGTATTCGTATTTATTTTTTGATATAGTTCATTGTCAGTTTTAATTTTTTCATGTTATTATTGAATCAAATAAACGCTAATAAAACTGAGACTTGACATTCATAGAAGTATAAGATACATTGTTTTCAATTCCAGTGAATTACATTTCATTTTTGGTAAGGTACAAAATTCGAAAACAGTTTGAAGATTACCTGCTACAAAGCTTATATAATTTTTTAATTTTTTTTTCTATGCATTAATTTTCGAGTTATTTGAAAAATATGAAAGATAGGAAAAATGAGGTTTAGCTTGGCTAAGCCATTTAAAAAGCAATTACGCGTTTTTTGACATTTCCTTGGGTTTTTTGTTATTGCCATACTGACCAGGTTTCGCCAAGGCTACACAGTTATTTTGCCTATCTTTTTCGAATTATATAAAATTTAAATAAAAAATTAATACAAAATAAAAAATGAAATAAAAAATACGTGCCTCCTATTTTTTCATATATTTTTCATTAAATAAAAAAAACGGGCGGTTAAAAAAATAAATGTTGTCCATTGAACTTAAAATAGGTTAAAGTGAATTTAATGATTCAGAACTTCTGTGTAAACGATGTTTTTTTGTAAAAACTCTTTCATCATTTGCTAAATGCCCTTGGCCATTATATTCGGAAATATAAAATCTCAAACCATCGAATGATCGAACTCTACTTGCTGCGACGTACAATTGACCATGTGTAAAATCTGGCTGCCTCAATAAAATTCCAATTTTTTCGAATGTTTGTCCTTGAGACTTATTTATTGTCATCGCAAATGCAGGTATAATTGGAAATTGAGTTCTTTGAAAGTTAAATGGTAAAACAGTACCGGAATATGTAAAATTTATACGTGGAATCAAAATTCTCTTATTGCGTGCGGTTCCAGTTAAAACTTCGCCATCAACAGCATTACGATGGATACACTTGATGCGCATTCTTGTTCTATTGACTAATGCTTCCTTTGTATTTAAGTTTCTGATCAGTAAAACGATGTATTCGTATTTATTTTTTGATATAATTCATTGTCAGTTCTAATTTTTTCATGTTATTATTGAATCAAATAAACGCTAATAAAACTGAGACTTGACATTCATAGAAGTATAAGATACATTGTTTTCAATTCCAGTGGATTACATTTCATTTTTGGTAAGGTACAAAATTCGAAAACAGTTTGAAGATTATCTGCTACAAAGCTTATATAATTTTTTAATTTTTTTTTCTATGCATTAATTTTCGAGTTATTTGAAAAATATGAAAGATAGGAAAAATGAGGTTTAGCTTGGCTAAGCCATTTAAAAAGCAATTACGCGTTTTTTGACATTTCCTTGGGTTTTTTGTTATTGCCATACTGACCAGGTTTCGCCAAGGCTACACAGTTATTTTGCCTATCTTTTTCGAATTATATAAAATTTAAATAAAAAATTAATACAAAATAAAAAATGAAATAAAAAATACGTGCCTCCTTTTTTTTCATATATTTTTCATTAAATAAAAAAAAACGGGCGGTTAAAAAAATAAATGTTGTCCATTGAACTTAAAATAGTTTGAAAGTGAATTTAATGATTCAGAACTTCTGTGTAAACGATGTTTTTTGTAAAAACTCTTTCATCATTTGCTAAATGCCCTTGGTCATTATATTCGGAAATATAAAATCTCAAACCATCGAATGATCGATCTCTACTTGCTGCGACGTACAATTGACCATGTGTAAAATCTGGCTGCCTCAATAAAATTCCAATTTTTTCGAATGTTTGTCCTTGAGACTTATTTATTGTCATCGCAAATGCAGGTATAATTGGAAATTGAGTTCTTTGAAAGTTAAATGGTAAAACAGTACCGCAATATGTTAAATTTATACGTAGAATCAAAATTCTCTTATTGCGTGCAGTTCCAGTTATAACTTCGCAATCAACAGCATTACGATGGATACACTTGATGTGCATTCTAGTTCCATTGACTAATGCTTCATTTGTATTTAAGTTTCTGATCAGTAAAATTATTTATTTGTATTTATTTTTTGATATAGTTCATTGTCAGTTTTAATTTTTTCATGTTATTATTGAATCCAATAAATGCTAATAAAACTGAGACTTGACATTCATAGAAGTATAAGATACATTGTTTTCAATTCCAGTGGATTACATTTCATTTTTGGTAAGGTACAAAATTCGAAAACAGTTTGAAGATTATCTGCTACAAAGTTTATATAATTTTTTAATTTTTTTTTCTATGCATTAATTTTCGAGTTATTTGAAAAATATGAAAGATAGGAAAATGAGGTTTAGCTTGGCTAAGCCATTTAAAAAGCAATTACGCGTTTTTTGACATTTCCTTGGGTTTTTTGTTATTGCCATACCGACCAGGTTTCGCCAAGGCTACACAGTTATTTTGCCTATCTTTTTCGAATTATATAAAATTTAAATAAAAAATTAATACAAAATAAAAAATGAAATAAAAAATACGTGCCTCCTATTTTTTCATATACTTTTCATTAAATAAAAAAAACGGGCGGTTAAAAAAATAAATGTTGTCCATTGAACTTAAAATAGTTTGAAAGTTAATTTAATGATTCAGAACTTCTGTGTAAACGATGTTTTTTGTAAAAACTCTTTCATCATTTGCTAAATGCCCTTGGTCATTATATTCGGAAATATAAAATCTCAAACCATCGAATGATCGATCTCTACTTGCTGCGACGTACAATTGACCATGTGTAAAATCTGGCTGCCTCAATAAAATTCCAATTTTTTCGAATGTTTGTCCTTGAGACTTATTTATTGTCATCGCAAATGCAGGTATAATTGGAAATTGAGTTCTTTGAAAGTTAAATGGTAAAACAGTACCGGAATATGTTAAATTTATACGTGGAATCAAAATTCTCTTATTGCGTGCGGTTCCAGTTAAAACTTCGCAATCAACAGCATTACGATGGATACACTTGATGTGCATTCTAGTTCCATTGACTAATGCTTCATTTGTATTTAAGTTTCTGATCAGTAAAATTATGTATTCGTATTTATTTTTTGATATAGTTCATTGTCAGTTTTAATTTTTTCATGTTATTATTGAATCCAATAAATGCTAATAAAACTGAGACTTGACATTCATAGAAGTATAAGATACATTGTTTTCAATTCCAGTGGATTACATTTCATTTTTGGTAAGGTACAAAATTCGAAAACAGTTTGAAGATTATCTGCTACAAAGTTTATATAATTTTTTAATTTTTTTTTCTATGCATTAATTTTCGAGTTATTTGAAAAATATGAAAGATAGGAAAATGAGGTTTAGCTTGGCTAAGCCATTTAAAAAGCAATTACGCGTTTTTTGACATTTCCTTGGGTTTTTTGTTATTGCCATACCGACCAGGTTTCGCCAAGGCTACACAGTTATTTTGCCTATCTTTTTCGAATTATATAAAATTTAAATAAAAAATTAATACAAAATAAAAAATGAAATAAAAAATACGTGCCTCCTATTTTTTCATATACTTTTCATTAAATAAAAAAAACGGGCGGTTAAAAAAATAAATGTTGTCCATTGAACTTAAAATAGTTTGAAAGTTAATTTAATGATTCAGAACTTCTGTGTAAACGATGTTTTCTGTAAAAACTCTTTCATCATTTGCTAAATGCCCTTGGCCATTATATTCGGAAATATAAAATCTCAAACCATCGAATGATCGAACTCTACTTGCTGCGACGTACAATTGACCATGTGTAAAATCTGGCTGCCTCAATAAAATTCCAATTTTTTCGAATGTTTGTCCTTGAGACTTATTTATTGTCATCGCAAATGCAGGTATAATTGGAAATTGAGTTCTTTGAAAGTTAAATGGTAAAACAGTACCGGAATATGTAAAATTTATACGTGGAATCAAAATTCTCTTATTGCGTGCGGTTCCAGTTAAAACTTCGCAATCAACAGCATTACGATGGATACACTTGATGTGCATTCTTGTTCCATTGACTAATGCTTCATTTGTATTTAAGTTTCTGATCAGTAAAATTATGTATTCGTATTTATTTTTTGATATAGTTCATTGTCAGTTTTAATTTTTTCATGTTATTATTCAATCAAATAAACGCTAATAAAACTGAGACTTGACATTCATAGAAGTATAAGATACATAGTTTTCAATTCCAGTGGATTACATTTCATTTTTGGTAAGGTACAAAATTCGAAAACAGTTTGAAGATTATCTGCTACAAAGCTTATATAATTTTTTAATTTTTTTTTCTATGCATTAATTTTCGAGTTATTTGAAAAATATGAAAGATAGGAAAAATGAGGTTTAGCTTGGCTAAGCCATTTAAAAAGCAATAACGTGTTTTTTGACATTTCCTTGGGTTTTTTGTTATTGCCATACTGACCAGGTTTCGCCAAGGCTACACAGTTATTTTGCCTATCTTTTTCGAATTATATAAAATTTAAATAAAAAATTAATACAAAATAAAAAATGAAATAAAAAATACGTGCCTCCTATTTTTTCATATATTTTTCATTAAATAAAAAAAAACGGGCGGTTAAAAAAATAAATGTTGTCCATTGAACTTAAAATAGGTTAAAGTGAATTTAATGATTCAGAACTTCTGTGTAAACGATGTTTTTTTGTAAAAACTCTTTCATCATTTGCTAAATGCCCTTGGCCATTATATTCGGAAATATAAAATCTCAAACCATCGAATGATCGAACTCTACTTGCTGCGACGTACAATTGACCATGTGTAAAATCTGGCTGCCTCAATAAAATTCCAATTTTCTCGAATGTTTGTCCTTGAGACTTATTTATTGTCATCGCAAATGCAGGTATAATTGGAAATTGAGTTCTTTGAAAGTTAAATGGTAAAACAGTACCGGAATATGTTAAATTTATACGTGGAATCAAAATTCTCTTATTGCGTGCGGTTCCAGTTAAAACTTCGCCATCAACAGCATTACGATGGATACACTTGATGCGCATTCTTGTTCTATTGACTAATGCTTCCTTTGTATTTAAGTTTCTGATCAGTAAAACGATGTATTCGTATTTATTTTTTGATATAATTCATTGTCAGTTTTAATTTTTTCATGTTATTATTGAATCAAATCAACGCTAATAAAACTGAGACTTGACATTCATAGAAGTATAAGATACATTGTTTTCAATTCCAGTGGATTACATTTCATTTTTGGTAAGGTACAAAATTCGAAAACAGTTTGAAGATTATCTGCTACAAAGCTTATATAATTTTTTAATTTTTTTTTCTATGCATTAATTTTCGAGTTATTTGAAAAATATGAAAGATAGGAAAAATGAGGTTTAGCTTGGCTAAGCCATTTAAAAAGCAATTACGCGTTTTTTGACATTTCCTTGGGTTTTTTGTTATTGCCATACTGACCAGGTTTCGCCAAGGCTACACAGTTATTTTGCCTATCTTTTTCGAATTATATAAAATTTAAATAAAAAATTAATACAAAATAAAAAATGAAATAAAAAATACGTGCCTCCTATTTTTTCATATATTTTTCATTAAATAAAAAAAACGGGCGGTTAAAAAAATAAATGTTGTCCATTGAACTTAAAATAGTTTGAAAGTTAATTTAATGATTCAGAACTTCTGTGTAAACGATGTTTTCTGTAAAAACTCTTTCATCATTTGCTAAATGCCCTTGGTCATTATATTCGGAAATATAAAATCTCAAACCATCGAATGATCGATCTCTACTTGCTGCGACGTACAATTGACCATGTGTAAAATCTGGCTGCCTCAATAAAATTCCAATTTTTTCGAATGTTTGTCCTTGAGACTTATTTATTGTCATCGCAAATGCAGGTATAATTGGAAATTGAGTTCTTTGAAAGTTAAATGGTAAAACAGTACCGGAATATGTTAAATTTATACGTGGAATCAAAATTCTCTTATTGCGTGCGGTTCCAGTTAAAACTTCGCAATCAACAGCATTACGATGGATACACTTGATGTGCATTCTTGTTCCATTGACTAATGCTTCATTTGTATTTAAGTTTCTGATCAGTAAAATTATGTATTCGTATTTATTTTTTGATATAGTTCATTGTCAGTTTTAATTTTTTCATGTTATTATTGAATCAAATAAACGCTAATAAAACTGAGACTTGACATTCATAGAAGTATAAGATACATTGTTTTCAATTCCAGTGGATTACATTTCATTTTTGGTAAGGTACAAAATTCGAAAACAGTTTGAAGATTATCTGCTACAAAGCTTATATAATTTTTTAATTTTTTTTCTATGCATTAATTTTCGAGTTATTTGAAAAATATGAAAGATAGGAAAAATGAGGTTAAGCTTGGCTAAGCCATTTAAAAAGCAATAACGTGTTTTTTGACATTTCCTTGGGTTTTTTGTTATTGCCATACTGACCAGGTTTCGCCAAGGCTACACAGTTATTTTGCCTATCTTTTTCGAATTATATAAAATTTAAATAAAAAATTAATACAAAATAAAAAATGAAATAAAAAATACGTGCCTCCTATTTTTTCATATATTTTTCATTAAATAAAAAAAAATGGGCGGTTAAAAAAATAAATGTTGTCCATTGAACTTAAAATAGGTTAAAGTGAATTTAATGATTCAGAACTTCTGTGTAAACGATGTTTTTTTGTAAAAACTCTTTCATCATTTGCTAAATGCCCTTGGCCATTATATTCGGAAATATAAAATCTCAAGCCATCGAATGATCGAACTCTACTTGCTGCGACGTACAATTGACCATGTGTAAAATCTGGCTGCCTCAATAAAATTCCAATTTTTTCGAATGTTTGTCCTTGAGACTTATTTATTGTCATCGCAAATGCAGGTATAATTGGAAATTGAGTTCTTTGAAAGTTAAATGGTAAAACAGTACCGCAATATGTTAAATTTATACGTAGAATCAAAATTCTCTTATTGCGTGCAGTTCCAGTTATAACTTCGCAATCAACAGCATTACGATGGATACACTTGATGTGCATTCTAGTTCCATTGACTAATGCTTCATTTGTATTTAAGTTTCTGATCAGTAAAATTATTTATTTGTATTTATTTTTTGATATAGTTCATTGTCAGTTTTAATTTTTTCATGTTATTATTGAATCCAATAAATGCTAATAAAACTGAGACTTGACATTCATAGAAGTATAAGATACATTGTTTTCAATTCCAGTGGATTACATTTCATTTTTGGTAAGGTACAAAATTCGAAAACAGTTTGAAGATTATCTGCTACAAAGTTTATATAATTTTTTAATTTTTTTTTCTATGCATTAATTTTCGAGTTATTTGAAAAATATGAAAGATAGGAAAATGAGGTTTAGCTTGGCTAAGCCATTTAAAAAGCAATTACGCGTTTTTTGACATTTCCTTGGGTTTTTTGTTATTGCCATACCGACCAGGTTTCGCCAAGGCTACACAGTTATTTTGCCTATCTTTTTCGAATTATATAAAATTTAAATAAAAAATTAATACAAAATAAAAAATGAAATAAAAAATACGTGCCTCCTATTTTTTCATATACTTTTCATTAAATAAAAAAAACGGGCGGTTAAAAAAATAAATGTTGTCCATTGAACTTAAAATAGTTTGAAAGTTAATTTAATGATTCAGAACTTCTGTGTAAACGATGTTTTCTGTAAAAACTCTTTCATCATTTGCTAAATGCCCTTGGCCATTATATTCGGAAATATAAAATCTCAAACCATCGAATGATCGAACTCTACTTGCTGCGACGTACAATTGACCATGTGTAAAAACTGGCTGCCTCAATAAAATTCCAATTTTTTCGAATGTTTGTCCTTGAGACTTATTTATTGTCATCGCAAATGCAGGTATAATTGGAAATTGAGTTCTTTGAAAGTTAAATGGTAAAACAGTACCGGAATATGTTAAATTTATACGTGGAATCAAAATTCTCTTATTGCGTGCGGTTCCAGTTAAAACTTCGCAATCAACAGCATTACGATGGATACACTTGATGTGCATTCTTGTTCCATTGACTAATGCTTCATTTGTATTTAAGTTTCTGATCAGTAAAATTATGTATTCGTATTTATTTTTTGATATAGTTCATTGTCAGTTTTAATTTTTTCATGTTATTATTCAATCAAATAAACGCTAATAAAACTGAGACTTGACATTCATAGAAGTATAAGATACATAGTTTTCAATTCCAGTGGATTACATTTCATTTTTGGTAAGGTACAAAATTCGAAAACAGTTTGAAGATTATCTGCTACAAAGCTTATATAATTTTTTAATTTTTTTTTCTATGCATTAATTTTCGAGTTATTTGAAAAATATGAAAGATAGGAAAAATGAGGTTTAGCTTGGCTAAGCCATTTAAAAAGCAATAACGTGTTTTTTGACATTTCCTTGGGTTTTTTGTTATTGCCATACTGACCAGGTTTCGCCAAGGCTACACAGTTATTTTGCCTATCTTTTTCGAATTATATAAAATTTAAATAAAAAATTAATACAAAATAAAAAATGAAATAAAAAATACGTGCCTCCTATTTTTTCATATATTTTTCATTAAATAAAAAAAAACGGGCGGTTAAAAAAATAAATGTTGTCCATTGAACTTAAAATAGGTTAAAGTGAATTTAATGATTCAGAACTTCTGTGTAAACGATGTTTTTTTGTAAAAACTCTTTCATCATTTGCTAAATGCCCTTGGCCATTATATTCGGAAATATAAAATCTCAAACCATCGAATGATCGAACTCTACTTGCTGCGACGTACAATTGACCATGTGTAAAATCTGGCTGCCTCAATAAAATTCCAATTTTCTCGAATGTTTGTCCTTGAGACTTATTTATTGTCATCGCAAATGCAGGTATAATTGGAAATTGAGTTCTTTGAAAGTTAAATGGTAAAACAGTACCGGAATATGTTAAATTTATACGTGGAATCAAAATTCTCTTATTGCGTGCGGTTCCAGTTAAAACTTCGCCATCAACAGCATTACGATGGATACGCTTGATGCGCATTCTTGTTCTATTGACTAATGCTTCCTTTGTATTTAAGTTTCTGATCAGTAAAACGATGTATTCGTATTTATTTTTTGATATAATTCATTGTCAGTTTTAATTTTTTCATGTTATTATTGAATCAAATCAACGCTAATAAAACTGAGACTTGACATTCATAGAAGTATAAGATACATTGTTTTCAATTCCAGTGGATTACATTTCATTTTTGGTAAGGTACAAAATTCGAAAACAGTTTGAAGATTATCTGCTACAAAGCTTATATAATTTTTTAATTTTTTTTTCTATGCATTAATTTTCGAGTTATTTGAAAAATATGAAAGATAGGAAAAATGAGGTTTAGCTTGGCTAAACCATTTAAAAAGCAATTACGCGTTTTTTGACATTTCCTTGGGTTTTTTGTTATTGCCATACTGACCAGGTTTCGCCAAGGCTACACAGTTATTTTGCCTATCTTTTTCGAATTATATAAAATTTAAATAAAAAATTAATACAAAATAAAAAATGAAATAAAAAATACGTGCCTCCTATTTTTTCATATATTTTTCATTAAATAAAAAAAACGGGCGGTTAAAAAAATAAATGTTGTCCATTGAACTTAAAATAGTTTGAAAGTTAATTTAATGATTCAGAACTTCTGTGTAAACGATGTTTTCTGTAAAAACTCTTTCATCATTTGCTAAATGCCCTTGGTCATTATATTCGGAAATATAAAATCTCAAACCATCGAATGATCGATCTCTACTTGCTGCGACGTACAATTGACCATGTGTAAAATCTGGCTGCCTCAATAAAATTCCAATTTTTTCGAATGTTTGTCCTTGAGACTTATTTATTGTCATCGCAAATGCAGGTATAATTGGAAATTGAGTTCTTTGAAAGTTAAATGGTAAAACAGTACCGGAATATGTTAAATTTATACGTGGAATCAAAATTCTCTTATTGCGTGCGGTTCCAGTTAAAACTTCGCAATCAACAGCATTACGATGGATACACTTGATTTGCATTCTTGTTCCATTGACTAATGCTTCATTTGTATTTAAGTTTCTGATCAGTAAAATTATGTATTCGTATTTATTTTTTGATATAGTTCATTGTCAGTTTTAATTTTTTCATGTTATTATTGAATCAAATAAACGCTAATAAAACTGAGACTTGACATTCATAGAAGTATAAGATACATTGTTTTCAATTCCAGTGGATTACATTTCATTTTTGGTAAGGTACAAAATTCGAAAACAGTTTGAAGATTATCTGCTACAAAGCTTATATAATTTTTTAATTTTTTTTCTATGCATTAATTTTCGAGTTATTTGAAAAATATGAAAGATAGGAAAAATGAGGTTTAGCTTGGCTAAGCCATTTAAAAAGCAATAACGTGTTTTTTGACATTTCCTTGGGTTTTTTGTTATTGCCATACTGACCAGGTTTCGCCAAGGCTACACAGTTATTTTGCCTATCTTTTTCGAATTATATAAAATTTAAATAAAAAATTAATACAAAATAAAAAATGAAATAAAAAATACGTGCCTCCTATTTTTTCATATATTTTTCATTAAATAAAAAAAAATGGGCGGTTAAAAAAATAAATGTTGTCCATTGAACTTAAAATAGGTTAAAGTGAATTTAATGATTCAGAACTTCTGTGTAAACGATGTTTTTTTGTAAAAACTCTTTCATCATTTGCTAAATGCCCTTGGCCATTATATTCGGAAATATAAAATCTCAAACCATCGAATGATCGAACTCTACTTGCTGCGACGTACAATTGACCATGTGTAAAATCTGGCTGCCTCAATAAAATTCCAATTTTTTCGAATGTTTGTCCTTGAGACTTATTTATTGTCATCGCAAATGCAGGTATAATTGGAAATTGAGTTCTTTGAAAGTTAAATGGTAAAACAGTACCGGAATATGTTAAATTTATACGTGGAATCAAAATTCTCTTATTGCGTGCGGTTCCAGTTAAAACTTCGCCATCAACAGCATTACGATGGATACACTTGATGCGCATTCTTGTTCTATTGACTAATGCTTCCTTTGTATTTAAGTTTCTGATCAGTAAAACGATGTATTCGTATTTATTTTTTGATATAATTCATTGTCAGTTTTAATTTTTTCATGTTATTATTGAATCAAATAAACGCTAATAAAACTGAGACTTGACATTCATAGAAGTATAAGATACATTGTTTTCAATTCCAGTGGATTACATTTCATTTTTGGTAAGGTACAAAATTCGAAAACAATTTGAAGATTATCTGCTACAAAGCTTATATAATTTTTTAATTTTTTTTTCTATGCATTAATTTTCGAGTTATTTGAAAAATATGAAAGATAGGAAAAATGAGGTTTAGCTTGGCTAAGCCATTTAAAAAGCAATTACGCGTTTTTTGACATTTCCTTGGGTTTTTTGTTATTGCCATACTGACCAGGTTTCGCCAAGGCTACACAGTTATTTTGCCTATCTTTTTTGAATTATATAAAATTTAAATAAAAAATTAATACAAAATAAAAAATGAAATAAAAAATACGTGCCTCCTATTTTTTCATATATTTTTCATTAAATAAAAAAAACGGGCGGTTAAAAAAATAAATGTTGTCCATTGAACTTAAAATAGTTTGAAAGTGAATTTAATGATTCAGAACTTCTGTGTAAACGATGTTTTCTGTAAAAACTCTTTCATCATTTGCTAAATGCCCTTGGCCATTATATTCGGAAATATAAAATCTCAAACCATCGAATGATCGAACTCTACTTGCTGCGACGTACAATTGACCATGTGTAAAAACTGGCTGCCTCAATAAAATTCCAATTTTTTCGAATGTTTGTCCTTGAGACTTATTTATTGTCATCGCAAATGCAGGTATAATTGGAAATTGAGTTCTTTGAAAGTTAAATGGTAAAACAGTACCGGAATATGTTAAATTTATACGTGGAATCAAAATTCTCTTATTGCGTGCGGTTCCAGTTAAAACTTCGCAATCAACAGCATTACGATGGATACACTTGATGTGCATTCTTGTTCCATTGACTAATGCTTCATTTGTATTTAAGTTTCTGATCAGTAAAATTATGTATTCGTATTTATTTTTTGATATAGTTCATTGTCAGTTTTAATTTTTTCATGTTATTATTGAATCAAATAAACGCTAATAAAACTGAGACTTGACATTCATAGAAGTATAAGATACATTGTTTTCAATTCCAGTGGATTACATTTCATTTTTGGTAAGGTGCAAAGTTCGAAAACAGTTTGAAGATTATCTGCTACAAAGCTTATATAATTTTTTAATTTTTTTTTCTATGCATTAATTTTCGAGTTATTTGAAAAATATGAAAGATAGGAAAAATGAGGTTTAGCTTGGCTAAGCCATATTTAAAAAGCAATAACGCGTTTTTTGACATTTCCTTGGGTTTTTTTTTATTGCCATACTGACCAGGTTTCGCCAAGGCTACACAGTTATTTTGCCTATCTTTTTCGAATTATATAAAATTTAAATAAAAAATTAATGCAAAATAAAAAATGAAATAAAAAATACGTGCCTCATATGTTTTCATATATTTTTCATTAAATCAAAAAAACGGGCTTTTAAAAAAATAAATGTTGTCCATTGAACTTAAAATAGTTTGAAAGTGAATTTAATGATTCAGAACTTCTGTGTAAATGATGTTTTTTGTAAAAACTCTTTCATCATTTGCTAAATGCCCTTGGTCATTATATTCGGAAATATAAAATCTCAAACCATCGAATGATCGAACTCTACTTGCTGCGACGTACAATTGACCATGTGTAAAAACTGGCTGCCTCAATAAAATTCCAATTTTTTCGAATGTTTGTCCTTGAGACTTATTTATTGTCATCGCAAATGCAGGTATAATTGGAAATTGAGTTCTTTGAAAGTTAAATGGTAAAACAGTACCGGAATATGTTAAATTTATACGTGGAATCAAAATTCTCTTATTGCGTGCGGTTCCAGTTAAAACTTCGCAATCAACAGCATTATGATGGATACACTTGATGCGCATTCTTGTTCCATTGACTAATGCTTCCTTTGTATTTAAGTTTCTGATCAGTAAAACGATGTATTCGTATTTATTATTTGATATAATTCATTGTCAGTTTTAATTTTTTCATGTTATTATTGAATCAAATAAACGCTAATAAAACTGAGACTTGACATTCATAGAAGTATAAGATACATTGTTTTCAATTCCAGTGGATTACATTTTTTTTTGGTAAGGTACAAAATTCGAAAACAGTTTGAAGATTATCTGCTACAAAGCTTATATAATTTTTTAATTTTTTTTTCTATGCATTAATTGTCGAGTTATTTGAAAAATATGAAAGATAGGAAAAATGAGGTTTAGCTTGGCTAAGCCATTTAAAAAGCAATAACGCGTTTTTTGACATTTCCTTGGGTTTTTTGTTATTGCCATACTGACCAGGTTTCGCCAAGGCTACACAGTTATTTTGCCTATCTTTTTCGAATTATATAAAATTTAAATAAAAAATTAATACAAAATAAAAAATGAAATAAAAAATACGTGCCTCCTATTTTTTCATATATTTTTCATTAAATAAAAAAAACGGGCGGTTAAAAAAATAAATGTTGTCCATTGAACTTAAAATAGTTTGAAAGTTAATTTAATGATTCAGAACTTCTGTGTAAACGATGTTTTCTGTAAAAACTCTTTCATCATTTGCTAAATGCCCTTGGTCATTATATTCGGAAATATAAAATCTCAAACCATCGAATGATCGATCTCTACTTGCTGCGACGTACAATTGACCATGTGTAAAATCTGGCTGCCTCAATAAAATTCCAATTTTTTCGAATGTTTGTCCTTGAGACTTATTTATTGTCATCGCAAATGCAGGTATAATTGGAAATTGAGTTCTTTGAAAGTTAAATGGTAAAACAGTACCGGAATATGTTAAATTTATACGTGGAATCAAAATTCTCTTATTGCGTGCGGTTCCAGTTAAAACTTCGCAATCAACAGCATTACGATGGATACACTTGATGTGCATTCTTGTTCCATTGACTAATGCTTCATTTGTATTTAAGTTTCTGATCAGTAAAATTATGTATTCGTATTTATTTTTTGATATAGTTCATTGTCAGTTTTAATTTTTTCATGTTATTATTGAATCAAATAAACGCTAATAAAACTGAGACTTGACATTCATAGAAGTATAAGATACATTGTTTTCAATTCCAGTGGATTACATTTCATTTTTGGTAAGGTACAAAATTCGAAAACAGTTTGAAGATTATCTGCTACAAAGCTTATATAATTTTTTAATTTTTTTTCTATGCATTAATTTTCGAGTTATTTGAAAAGTATGAAAGATAGGAAAAATGAGGTTTAGCTTGGCTAAGCCATTTAAAAAGCAATAACGTGTTTTTTGACATTTCCTTGGGTTTTTTGTTATTGCCATACTGACCAGGTTTCGCCAAGGCTACACAGTTATTTTGCCTATCTTTTTCGAATTATATAAAATTTAAATAAAAAATTAATACAAAATAAAAAATGAAATAAAAAATACGTGCCTCCTATTTTTTCATATATTTTTCATTAAATAAAAAAAACGGGCGGTTAAAAAAATAAATGTTGTCCATTGAACTTAAAATAGTTTGAAAGTGAATTTAATGATTCAGAACTTCTGTGTAAACGATGTTTTCTGTAAAAACTCTTTCATCATTTGCTAAATGCCCTTGGCCATTATATTCGGAAATATAAAATCTCAAACCATCGAATGATCGAACTCTACTTGCTGCGACGTACAATTGACCATGTGTAAAAACTGGCTGCCTCAATAAAATTCCAATTTTTTCGAATGTTTGTCCTTGAGACTTATTTATTGTCATCGCAAATGCAGGTATAATTGGAAATTGAGTTCTTTGAAAGTTAAATGGTAAAACAGTACCGGAATATGTTAAATTTATACGTGGAATCAAAATTCTCTTATTGCGTGCGGTTCCAGTTAAAACTTCGCAATCAACAGCATTACGATGGATACACTTGATGTGCATTCTTGTTCCATTGACTAATGCTTCATTTGTATTTAAGTTTCTGATCAGTAAAATTATGTATTCGTATTTATTTTTTGATATAGTTCATTGTCAGTTTTAATTTTTTCATGTTATTATTGAATCAAATAAACGCTAATAAAACTGAGACTTGACATTCATAGAAGTATAAGATACATTGTTTTCAATTCCAGTGGATTACATTTCATTTTTGGTAAGGTGCAAAGTTCGAAAACAGTTTGAAGATTATCTGCTACAAAGCTTATATAATTTTTTAATTTTTTTTTCTATGCATTAATTTTCGAGTTATTTGAAAAATATGAAAGATAGGAAAAATGAGGTTTAGCTTGGCTAAGCCATATTTAAAAAGCAATAACGCGTTTTTTGACATTTCCTTGGGTTTTTTTTTATTGCCATACTGACCAGGTTTCGCCAAGGCTACACAGTTATTTTGCCTATCTTTTTCGAATTATATAAAATTTAAATAAAAAATTAATGCAAAATAAAAAATGAAATAAAAAATACGTGCCTCATATGTTTTCATATATTTTTCATTAAATCAAAAAAACGGGCTTTTAAAAAAATAAATGTTGTCCATTGAACTTAAAATAGTTTGAAAGTGAATTTAATGATTCAGAACTTCTGTGTAAAGGATGTTTTTTGTAAAAACTCTTTCATCATTTGCTAAATGCCCTTGGTCATTATATTCGGAAATATAAAATCTCAAACCATCGAATGATCGAACTCTACTTGCTGCGACGTACAATTGACCATGTGTAAAAACTGGCTGCCTCAATAAAATTCCAATTTTTTCGAATGTTTGTCCTTGAGACTTATTTATTGTCATCGCAAATGCAGGTATAATTGGAAATTGAGTTCTTTGAAAGTTAAATGGTAAAACAGTACCGGAATATGTTAAATTTATACGTGGAATCAAAATTCTCTTATTGCGTGCGGTTCCAGTTAAAACTTCGCAATCAACAGCATTATGATGGATACACTTGATGCGCATTCTTGTTCCATTGACTAATGCTTCCTTTGTATTTAAGTTTCTGATCAGTAAAACGATGTATTCGTATTTATTATTTGATATAATTCATTGTCAGTTTTAATTTTTTCATGTTATTATTGAATCAAATAAACGCTAATAAAACTGAGACTTGACATTCATAGAAGTATAAGATACATTGTTTTCAATTCCAGTGGATTACATTTTTTTTTGGTAAGGTACAAAATTCGAAAACAGTTTGAAGATTATCTGCTACAAAGCTTATATAATTTTTTAATTTTTTTTTCTATGCATTAATTGTCGAGTTATTTGAAAAATATGAAAGATAGGAAAAATGAGGTTTAGCTTGGCTAAGCCATTTAAAAAGCAATAACGCGTTTTTTGACATTTCCTTGGGTTTTTTGTTATTGCCATACTGACCAGGTTTCGCCAAGGCTACACAGTTATTTTGCCTATCTTTTTCGAATTATATAAAATTTAAATAAAAAATTAATACAAAATAAAAAATGAAATAAAAAATACGTGCCTCCTATTTTTTCATATATTTTTCATTAAATAAAAAAAACGGGCGGTTAAAAAAATAAATGTTGTCCATTGAACTTAAAATAGTTTGAAAGTTAATTTAATGATTCAGAACTTCTGTGTAAACGATGTTTTCTGTAAAAACTCTTTCATCATTTGCTAAATGCCCTTGGTCATTATATTCGGAAATATAAAATCTCAAACCATCGAATGATCGATCTCTACTTGCTGCGACGTACAATTGACCATGTGTAAAATCTGGCTGCCTCAATAAAATTCCAATTTTTTCGAATGTTTGTCCTTGAGACTTATTTATTGTCATCGCAAATGCAGGTATAATTGGAAATTGAGTTCTTTGAAAGTTAAATGGTAAAACAGTACCGGAATATGTTAAATTTATACGTGGAATCAAAATTCTCTTATTGCGTGCGGTTCCAGTTAAAACTTCGCAATCAACAGCATTACGATGGATACACTTGATGTGCATTCTTGTTCCATTGACTAATGCTTCATTTGTATTTAAGTTTCTGATCAGTAAAATTATGTATTCGTATTTATTTTTTGATATAGTTCATTGTCAGTTTTAATTTTTTCATGTTATTATTGAATCAAATAAACGCTAATAAAACTGAGACTTGACATTCATAGAAGTATAAGATACATTGTTTTCAATTCCAGTGGATTACATTTCATTTTTGGTAAGGTGCAAAGTTCGAAAACAGTTTGAAGATTATCTGCTACAAAGCTTATATAATTTTTTAATTTTTTTTTCTATGCATTAATTGTCGAGTTATTTGAAAAATATGAAAGATAGGAAAAATGAGGTTTAGCTTGGCTAAGCCATTTAAAAAGCAATAACGCGTTTTTTGACATTTCCTTGGGTTTTTTGTTATTGCCATACTGACCAGGTTTCGCCAAGGCTACACAGTTATTTTGCCTATCTTTTTGAATTATATAAAATTTAAATAAAAAATTAATACAAAATATAAAATGAAATAAAAAATACGTGCCTCCTATTTTTTCATATATTTTTCATTAAATAAAAAAAACGGGCGGTTAAAAAAATAAATGTTGTCCATTGAACTTAAAATAGTTTGAAAGTGAATTTAATGATTCAGAACTTCTGTGTAAACGATGTTTTTTGTAAAAACTCTTTCATCATTTGCTAAATGCCCTTGGTCATTATATTCGGAAATATAAAATCTCAAACCATCGAATGATCGATCTCTACTTGCTGCGACGTACAATTGACCATGTGTAAAATCTGGCTGCCTCAATAAAATTCCAATTTTTTCGAATGTTTGTCCTTGAGACTTATTTATTGTCATCGCAAATGCAGGTATAATTGGAAATTGAGTTCTTTGAAAGTTAAATGGTAAAACAGTACCGGAATATGTTAAATTTATACGTGGAATCAAAATTCTCTTATTGCGTGCGGTTCCAGTTAAAACTTCGCAATCAACAGCATTACGAAGGATACACTTGATGTGCATTCTTGTTCCATTGACTAATGCTTCCTTTGTATTTAAGTTTCTGATCAGTAAAACGATGTATTCGTATTTATTTTTACTTCCATATTCCTTAAGGAATGGAAGTATGGTGATGGCAAAAAAAATCGTGTTCGAGATTATTGCAGATTCTGATTCTACTACACTCAAAACATGAAAAAAAGTCGTTTTCCGAAAAGTGTCTGTGTGTCTGTGTGTCTGTCTGTCTGTAGATTTTTTTTCTATGGCAAACGATAACTGCCGCAAATTCAAACAGAATCAAATAATTTTTTGCATGCAGCCCTGATTTGCAGAGTACTCGCGACCTTTTGTTTTTGGTGAAGATCGGTTAAGGGAAAGGGGTAGTTTACCTGCAACGGTTTTTTTTTAGCAAGGGTAATTTTGTTTGTTTGGCAAGCGATAACAGCCGCAAATTCAAACAGAATCAAATAATGTTTCGTATACACCCCTGAATTGTAGAGTTCTCAAGACCTGTGGTTTTTGGTGAAGATCGGTTAAGGCAAAGGGGTAGTTTACCTGTAACGTTTTATGTTTTAACAAGGGTATTTCCTATGGCAAACGATAACAGCCGCAAATTCAAACAGAATCAAAAGATTATTTGTATACAGCCCTAAATTGCAGAGTTCTCACGACCTATTGTTTTTGGTGAAGATCGGTTGAGGGAAAGGGGTAGTTTACCTGCAGCGTTTTTTTAACAAGGGTATTTTCTATGGCAAACGATAACAGCCGCAAATTCAAACAGAATCAAATAATGTTTTGCATACAGCCCTGATTTTTAGAGTACTCAAGACCAATTATATGTGGTGAAGATCGGTTAAGGGGAAGGGGTAGTTTACCTGCAACGTTTTTTTATCAAGCGTATTTTCTATGACGAAAGGTAACAGCCGCAAATTCAAACAGAATCAAATAATATTTTGCATACGCCCCTGAATTGTAGAGGTCTCAATGACTTTCGATTTTGGTGAAGATCGGTTAAGGGGAAGGGGTAGTTTACCTGCAACCTTTTACGTTTTAAGAAGAGTAAAGTACTTGAAAATTTATTTAAACTTTTTGAAACAATGGTAATTGTTAAAAATAAAATAATTTTGTTACCAGGCAATAAAATTATAATTTTTTCTTTTTAATGTAATATATTTTTCATTTAATACAGCAATAAAAAGGCAGGTAAGACACAGCCTGGCTGTTTGGCTGAAAATGATTTTAAATATAAATCTTAGAATATGGAAGTCATGTATGGTTCTCCATACCGATATTTTGATATAGTTCATTGTCAGTTTTAATTTTTTCATGTTATTATTGAATCAAATAAATGCTAATAAAACTGAGACTTGACATTCATAGAAGTATAAGATACACTGTTTTCAATTCCAGTGGATTACATTTCATTTTTGGTAAGGTACAAAATTCGAAAACAGTTTGAAGATTATCTGCTACAAAGCTTACATAATTTTTTAATTTTTTTTTCTATGCATTAATTTTCGAGTTATTTGAAAAATATGAAAGATAGGAAAAATGAGGTTTAGCTTGGCTAAGCCATTTAAAAAGCAATTACGCGTTTTTTGACATTTCCTTGGGTTTTTTGTTATTGCCATACTGACCAGGTTTCGCCAAGGCTACACAGTTATTTTGCCTATCTTTTTCGAATTATATAAAATTTAAATAAAAAATTAATACAAAATAAAATATCGGTATGGAGAACCATACATGACTTCCATATTCTAAGATTTATATTTAAAATCATTTTCAGCCAAACAACCAGGCTGTGTCTTACCTGCCTTTTTATTGCTGTATTAAATGAAAAATATTATATTACATTAAAATGAAAAAATTACAATTTTATTGCCTAGCAACAAAATTATTTTATTTTTAACAATTACCATTGTTTCAAAAAGTTTAAATAAATTTTCAAGTACTTTACTCTTGTTAAAACGTAAAAGGTTGCAGGTAAACTACCCCTTCCCCTTAACCGATCTTCACCAAAATCGAAAGTCATTGAGACCTCTACAATTCAGGGACGTATGCAAAAAATTATTTCATTCTGTTTGAATTTGCGGCTGTTATCGTTTGCCATAGAAAATACGCTTGATAAAAAAACGTTGCAGGTAAACTACCCCTTCCCCTTAACCGATATTCACCAAAAACAATAGGTCTTGAGTACTCTACAAATCAGGGCTGTATGCAAAACATTATTTGATTCTGTTTGAATTTGCGGCTGTTATCGTTTGCCATAGAAAATACCCTTGTTAAAAAAACGTTGCAGGTAAACTACCCCTTTCCCTCAACCGATCTTCACCAAAAACAATAGGTCTTGAGAAATCTACAATTCAGGGCTGTATGCGAAACATTATTTGATTCTGTTTGAATTTGCGGCTGTTATCGTTTGCCAAAAAAAAAAAATTTCTCTTGATAAAAAAACCGTTGCTGGTAAACTACCCCTTCCCCTCAACCGATCTTCACCAAAAACAATAGGTCGCGAGTACTCTACAAATCAGGGCTGTATGCAAAAAATTATTTGATTCTGTTTGAATTTGCGGCAGTTGTCGTTTGCCATAGAAAATACGCATGATAAAAAACGTTGCTGGTAAACTACCCCTTCCCCTCAACCGATCTTCACCAAAAACAATAGGTCTTGAGTACTCTACAAATCAGGGCTGTATGCAGAAAATTATTTGATTCTGTTTGAATTTGCGGCTGTTATCGTTTGCCATAGAAAATACCCTTGTTAAAAAAACGTTGTAGGTAAACTACCCCTTTCCCTTAACCGATCTTCACCAAAAACAAAAGGTCTTGAGAACTCTACAATTTAGGGCTGTATGCAAATAATCTTTTCATTCTGTTTGAATTTGCGGCTGTTATCGTTTGCCATAGGAAATACCCTTGTTAAAACATAAAACGTTACAGGTAAACTACCCCTTTCCCTTAACCGATCTTCACCAAAAACAATAGGTCTTGAGAACTCTACAATTCAGGGCTGTATGCGAAACATTATTTGATTCTGTTTGAATTTGCGGCTGTTATCGTTTGCCAAACAAACAAAATTACCCTTGCTAAAAAAAAACCGTTGCAGGTAAACTACCCCTTTCCCTCAACCGATCTTCACCAAAAACAATAGGTCGCGAGAACTCTGCAAAACCGGGCTGTATGCAAAAAATTATTTGATTCTGTTTGAATTTGCGGCAGTTATCGTTTGCCATAGAAAAAAAATCTACAGACAGACAGACAGACAGACAGACACACAGACACACAGACAGACAGACAGACACACAGACACTTTTCGGAAAACGACTTTTTTTCATGTTTTGAGTGTAGTAGAATCAGAATCTGCAATAATCTCGAACACGATTTTTTTTGCCATCACCATACTTCCATTCCTTAAGGAATATGGAAGTAAAAATGAAATAAAAAATACGTGCCTCCTATTTTTTCATATATTTTTCATTAAATAAAAAAAACGGGCGGTTAAAAAAATAAATGTTGTCCATTGAACTTAAAATAGTTTGAAAGTTAATTTAATGATTCAGAACTTCTGTGTAAACGATGTTTTCTGTAAAAACTCTTTCATCATTTGCTAAATGCCCTTGGCCATTATATTCGGAAATATAAAATCTCAAACCATCGAATGATCGAACTCTACTTGCTGCGACGTACAATTGACCATGTGTAAAAACTGGCTGCCTCAATAAAATTCCAATTTTTTCGAATGTTTGTCCTTGAGACTTATTTATTGTCATCGCAAATGCAGGTATAATTGGAAATTGAGTTCTTTGAAAGTTAAATGGTAAAACAGTACCGGAATATGTTAAATTTATACGTGGAATCAAAATTCTCTTATTGCGTGCGGTTCCAGTTAAAACTTCGCAATCAACAGCATTACGATGGATACACTTGATGTGCATTCTTGTTCCATTGACTAATGCTTCATTTGTATTTAAGTTTCTGATCAGTAAAATTATGTATTCGTATTTATTTTTTGATATAGTTCATTGTCAGTTTTAATTTTTTCATGTTATTATTGAATCAAATAAACGCTAATAAAACTGAGACTTGACATTCATAGAAGTATAAGATACATTGTTTTCAATTCCAGTGGATTACATTTCATTTTTGGTAAGGTACAAAAATTCGAAAACAGTTTGAAGATTATCTGCTACAAAGCTTATATAATTTTTTAATTTTTTTTTCTATGCATTAATTTTCGAGTTATTTGAAAAATATGAAAGATAGGAAAAATGAGGTTTAGCTTGGCTAAGCCATTTAAAAAGCAATTACGCGTTTTTTGACATTTCCTTGGGTTTTTTGTTATTGCCATACTGACCAGGTTTTTAGCCAAGGCTACACAGTTATTTTGCCTATCTTTTTCGAATTATATAAAATTTAAATAAAAAATTAATACAAAATAAAAAATGAAATAAAAAATACGTGCCTCCTATTTTTTCATATATTTTTCATTAAATAAAAAAAACGGGCGGTTAAAAAAATAAATGTTGTCCATTGAACTTAAAATAGTTTGAAAGTTAATTTAACGATTCAGAACTTCTGTGTAAACGATGTTTTCTGTAAAAACTCTTTCATCATTTGCTAAATGCCCTTGGCCATTATATTCGGAAATATAAAATCTCAAACCATCGAATGATCGAACTCTACTTGCTGCGACGTACAATTGACCATGTGTAAAAACTGGCTGCCTCAATAAAATTCCAATTTTTTCGAATGTTTGTCCTTGAGACTTATTTATTGTCATCGCAAATGCAGGTATAATTGGAAATTGAGTTCTTTGAAAGTTAAATGGTAAAACAGTACCGGAATATGTTAAATTTATACGTGGAATCAAAATTCTCTTATTGCGTGCGGTTCCAGTTAAAACTTCGCAATCAACAGCATTATGATGGATACACTTGATGCGCATTCTTGTTCCATTGACTAATGCTTCC
This sequence comes from Magicicada septendecula, assembly GCA_034769895.1. NCBI lineage: Eukaryota > Metazoa > Arthropoda > Insecta > Hemiptera > Cicadidae > Magicicada > Magicicada septendecula. Next base: position 944,367,280 of record CM068367.1, on the reverse strand, counting down.
TTTGTATTTAAGTTTCTGATCAGTAAAACGATGTATTCGTATTTATTATTTGATATAATTCATTGTCAGTTTTAATTTTTTCATGTTATTATTGAATCAAATAAACGCTAATAAAACTGAGACTTGACATTCATAGAAGTATAAGATACATTGTTTTCAATTCCAGTGGATTACATTTTTTTTTGGTAAGGTACAAAATTCGAAAACAGTTTGAAGATTATCTGCTACAAAGCTTATATAATTTTTTAATTTTTTTTTCTATGCATTAATTGTCGAGTTATTTGAAAAATATGAAAGATAGGAAAAATGAGGTTTAGCTTGGCTAAGCCATTTAAAAAGCAATTACGCGTTTTTTGACATTTCCTTGGGTTTTTTGTTATTGCCATACTGACCAGGTTTCGCCAAGGCTACACAGTTATTTTGCCTATCTTTTTTGAATTATATAAAATTTAAATAAAAAATTAATACAAAATATAAAATGAAATAAAAAATACGTGCCTCCTATTTTTTCATATATTTTTCATTAAATCAAAAAAAACGGGCGGTTAAAAAAATAAATGTTGTCCATTGAACTTAAAATATTTGAAAGTGAATTTAATGATTCAGAACTTCTGTGTAAACGATGTTTTTTGTAAAAACTCTTTCATCATTTGCTAAATGCCCTTGGTCATTATATTCGGAAATATAAAATCTCAAACCATCGAATGATCGATCTCTACTTGCTGCGACGTACAATTGACCATGTGTAAAATCTGGCTGCCTCAATAAAATTCCAATTTTTTCGAATGTTTGTCCTTGAGACTTATTTATTGTCATCGCAAATGCAGGTATAATTGGAAATTGAGTTCTTTGAAAGTTAAATGGTAAAACAGTACCGCAATATGTTAAATTTATACGTAGAATCAAAATTCTCTTATTGCGTGCAGTTCCAGTTATAACTTCGCAATCAACAGCATTACGATGGATACACTTGATGTGCATTCTTGTTCCATTGACTAATGCTTCATTTGTATTTAAGTTTCTGATCAGTAAAATTATGTATTCGTATTTATTTTTACTTCCATATTCCTTAAGGAATGGAAGTATGGTGATGGCAAAAAAAATCGTGTTCGAGATTATTGCAGATTCTGATTCTACTACACTCAAAACATGAAAAAAAGTCGTTTTCCGAAAAGTGTCTGTGTGTCTGTGTGTCTGTCTGTCTGTAGATTTTTTTTCTATGGCAAACGATAACTGCCGCAAATTCAAACAGAATCAAATAATTTTTTGCATGCAGCCCTGATTTGCAGAGTACTCGCGACCTATTGTTTTTGGTGAAGATCGGTTAAGGGAAAGGGGTAGTTTACCTGCAACGGTTTTTTTTTTAGCAAGGGTAATTTTGTTTGTTTGGCAAGCGATAACAGCCGCAAATTCAAACAGAATCAAATAATGTTTCGTATACACCCCTGAATTGTAGAGTTCTCAAGACCTATGGTTTTTGGTGAAGATCGGTTAAGGGAAAGGGGTAGTTTACCTCTAACGTTTTATGTTTTAACAAGGGTATTTCCTATGGCAAACGATAACAGCCGCAAATTCAAACAGAATCAAAAGATTATTTGTATACAGCCCTAAATTGCAGAGTTCTCACGACCTATTGTTTTTGGTGAAGATCGGTTGAGGGAAAGGGGTAGTTTACCTGCAGCGTTTTTTTAACAAGGGTATTTTTTATGGCAAACGATAACAGCCGCAAATTCAAACAGAATCAAATAATGTTTTGCATACAGCCCTGATTTTTAGAGTACTCAAGACCAATTATTTGTGGTGAAGATCGGTTAAGGGGAAGGGGTAGTTTACCTGCAACGTTTTTTTATCAAGCGTATTTTCTATGACGAAAGGTAACAGCCGCAAATTCAAACAGAATCAAATAATATTTTGCATACGCCCCTGAATTGTAGAGGTCTCAATGACTTTCGATTTTGGTGAAGATCGGTTAAGGGGAAGGGGTAGTTTACCTGCAACCTTTTACGTTTTAAGAAGAGTAAAGTACTTGAAAATTTATTTAAACTTTTTGAAACAATGGTAATTGTTAAAAATAAAATAATTTTGTTACCAGGCAATAAAATTATAATTTTTTCTTTTTAATGTAATATATTTTTCATTTAATACAGCAATAAAAAGGCAGGTAAGACACAGCCTGGCTGTTTGGCTGAAAATGATTTTAAATATAAATCTTAGAATATGGAAGTCATGTATGGTTCTCCATACCGATATTTTGATATAGTTCATTGTCAGTTTTAATTTTTTCATGTTATTATTGAATCAAATAAATGCTAATAAAACTGAGACTTGACATTCATAGAAGTATAAGATACACTGTTTTCAATTCCAGTGGATTACATTTCATTTTTGGTAAGGTACAAAATTCGAAAACAGTTTGAAGATTATCTGCTACAAAGCTTACATAATTTTTTAATTTTTTTTTCTATGCATTAATTTTCGAGTTATTTGAAAAATATGAAAGATAGGAAAAATGAGGTTTAGCTTGGCTAAGCCATTTAAAAAGCAATTACGCGTTTTTTGACATTTCCTTGGGTTTTTTGTTATTGCCATACTGACCAGGTTTCGCCAAGGCTACACAGTTATTTTGCCTATCTTTTTCGAATTATATAAAATTTAAATAAAAAATTAATACAAAATAAAAAATGAAATAAAAAATACGTGCCTCCTATTTTTTCATATATTTTTCATTAAATAAAAAAAACGGGCGGTTAAAAAAATAAATGTTGTCCATTGAACTTAAAATAGTTTGAAAGTTAATTTAATGATTCAGAACTTCTGTGTAAACGATGTTTTCTGTAAAAACTCTTTCATCATTTGCTAAATGCCCTTGGCCATTATATTCGGAAATATAAAATCTCAAACCATCGAATGATCGAACTCTACTTGCTGCGACGTACAATTGACCATGTGTAAAAACTGGCTGCCTCAATAAAATTCCAATTTTTTCGAATGTTTGTCCTTGAGACTTATTTATTGTCATCGCAAATGCAGGTATAATTGGAAATTGAGTTCTTTGAAAGTTAAATGGTAAAACAGTACCGGAATATGTTAAATTTATACGTGGAATCAAAATTCTCTTATTGCGTGCGGTTCCAGTTAAAACTTCGCAATCAACAGCATTATGATGGATACACTTGATGCGCATTCTTGTTCCATTGACTAATGCTTCCTTTGTATTTAAGTTTCTGATCAGTAAAACGATGTATTCGTATTTATTATTTGATATAATTCATTGTCAGTTTTAATTTTTTCATGTTATTATTGAATCAAATAAACGCTAATAAAACTGAGACTTGACATTCATAGAAGTATAAGATACATTGTTTTCAATTCCAGTGGATTACATTTTTTTTTGGTAAGGTACAAAATTCGAAAACAGTTTGAAGATTATCTGCTACAAAGCTTATATAATTTTTTAATTTTTTTTTCTATGCATTAATTGTCGAGTTATTTGAAAAATATGAAAGATAGGAAAAATGAGGTTTAGCTTGGCTAAGCCATTTAAAAAGCAATAACGCGTTTTTTGACATTTCCTTGGGTTTTTTGTTATTGCCATACTGACCAGGTTTCGCCAAGGCTACACAGTTATTTTGCCTATCTTTTTGAATTATATAAATTTTAAATAAAAAATTAATACAAAATATAAAATGAAATAAAAAATACGTGCCTCCTATTTTTTCATATATTTTTCATTAAATAAAAAAAAACGGGCGGTTAAAAAAATAAATGTTGTCCATTGAACTTAAAATAGTTTGAAAGTGAATTTAATGATTCAGAACTTCTGTGTAAACGATGTTTTTTGTAAAAACTCTTTCATCATTTGCTAAATGCCCTTGGTCATTATATTCGGAAATATAAAATCTCAAACCATCGAATGATCGATCTCTACTTGCTGCGACGTACAATTGACCATGTGTAAAATCTGGCTGCCTCAATAAAATTCCAATTTTTTCGAATGTTTGTCCTTGAGACTTATTTATTGTCATCGCAAATGCAGGTATAATTGGAAATTGAGTTCTTTGAAAGTTAAATGGTAAAACAGTACCGGAATATGTTAAATTTATACGTGGAATCAAAATTCTCTTATTGCGTGCGGTTCCAGTTAAAACTTCGCAATCAACAGCATTACGAAGGATACACTTGATGTGCATTCTTGTTCCATTGACTAATGCTTCCTTTGTATTTAAGTTTCTGATCAGTAAAACGATGTATTCGTATTTATTTTTACTTCCATATTCCTTAAGGAATGGAAGTATGGTGATGGCAAAAAAAATCGTGTTCGAGATTATTGCAGATTCTGATTCTACTACACTCAAAACATGAAAAAAAGTCGTTTTCCGAAAAGTGTCTGTGTGTCTGTGTGTCTGTCTGTCTGTAGATTTTTTTTCTATGGCAAACGATAACTGCCGCAAATTCAAACAGAATCAAATAATTTTTTGCATGCAGCCCTGATTTGCAGAGTACTCGCGACCTTTTGTTTTTGGTGAAGATCGGTTAAGGGAAAGGGGTAGTTTACCTGCAACGGTTTTTTTTTAGCAAGGGTAATTTTGTTTGTTTGGCAAGCGATAACAGCCGCAAATTCAAACAGAATCAAATAATGTTTCGTATACACCCCTGAATTGTAGAGTTCTCAAGACCTGTGGTTTTTGGTGAAGATCGGTTAAGGGAAAGGGGTAGTTTACCTGTAACGTTTTATGTTTTAACAAGGGTATTTCCTATGGCAAACGATAACAGCCGCAAATTCAAACAGAATCAAAAGATTATTTGTATACAGCCCTAAATTGCAGAGTTCTCACGACCTATTGTTTTTGGTGAAGATCGGTTGAGGGAAAGGGGTAGTTTACCTGCAGCGTTTTTTTAACAAGGGTATTTTCTATGGCAAACGATAACAGCCGCAAATTCAAACAGAATCAAATAATGTTTTGCATACAGCCCTGATTTTTAGAGTACTCAAGACCAATTATATGTGGTGAAGATCGGTTAAGGGGAAGGGGTAGTTTACCTGCAACGTTTTTTTATCAAGCGTATTTTCTATGACGAAAGGTAACAGCCGCAAATTCAAACAGAATCAAATAATATTTTGCATACGCCCCTGAATTGTAGAGGTCTCAATGACTTTCGATTTTGGTGAAGATCGGTTAAGGGGAAGGGGTAGTTTACCTGCAACCTTTTACGTTTTAAGAAGAGTAAAGTACTTGAAAATTTATTTAAACTTTTTGAAACAATGGTAATTGTTAAAAATAAAATAATTTTGTTACCAGGCAATAAAATTATAATTTTTTCTTTTTAATGTAATATATTTTTCATTTAATACAGCAATAAAAAGGCAGGTAAGACACAGCCTGGCTGTTTGGCTGAAAATGATTTTAAATATAAATCTTAGAATATGGAAGTCATGTATGGTTCTCCATACCGATATTTTGATATAGTTCATTGTCAGTTTTAATTTTTTCATGTTATTATTGAATCAAATAAATGCTAATAAAACTGAGACTTGACATTCATAGAAGTATAAGATACACTGTTTTCAATTCCAGTGGATTACATTTCATTTTTGGTAAGGTACAAAATTCGAAAACAGTTTGAAGATTATCTGCTACAAAGCTTACATAATTTTTTAATTTTTTTTTCTATGCATTAATTTTCGAGTTATTTGAAAAATATGAAAGATAGGAAAAATGAGGTTTAGCTTGGCTAAGCCATTTAAAAAGCAATTACGCGTTTTTTGACATTTCCTTGGGTTTTTTGTTATTGCCATACTGACCAGGTTTCGCCAAGGCTACACAGTTATTTTGCCTATCTTTTTCGAATTATATAAAATTTAAATAAAAAATTAATACAAAATAAAATATCGGTATGGAGAACCATACATGACTTCCATATTCTAAGATTTATATTTAAAATCATTTTCAGCCAAACAACCAGGCTGTGTCTTACCTGCCTTTTTATTGCTGTATTAAATGAAAAATATTATATTACATTAAAATGAAAAAATTATAATTTTATTGCCTAGCAACAAAATTATTTTATTTTTAACAATTACCATTGTTTCAAAAAGTTTAAATAAATTTTCAAGTACTTTACTCTTGTTAAAACGTAAAAGGTTGCAGGTAAACTACCCCTTCCCCTTAACCGATCTTCACCAAAATCGGACGTCATTGAGATCTCTACAATTCAGGGACGTATGCAAAAAATTATTTCATTCTGTTTGAATTTGCGGCTGTTATCGTTTGCCATAGAAAATACGCTTGATAAAAAAACGTTGCAGGTAAACTACCCCTTCCCCTTAACCGATATTCACCAAAAACAATAGGTCTTGAGTACTCTACAAATCAGGGCTGTATGCAAAACATTATTTGATTCTGTTTGAATTTGCGGCTGTTATCGTTTGCCATAGAAAATACCCTTGTTAAAAAAACGTTGCAGGTAAACTACCCCTTTCCCTCAACCGATCTTCACCAAAAACAATAGGTCTTGAGAAATCTACAATTCAGGGCTGTATGCGAAACATTATTTGATTCTGTTTGAATTTGCGGCTGTTATCGTTTGCCAAAAAAAAAAATTTCTCTTGATAAAAAAACCGTTGCTGGTAAACTACCCCTTCCCCTCAACCGATCTTCACCAAAAACAATAGGTCGCGAGTACTCTACAAATCAGGGCTGTATGCAAAAAATTATTTGATTCTGTTTGAATTTGCGGCAGTTGTCGTTTGCCATAGAAAATACGCATGATAAAAAACGTTGCTGGTAAACTACCCCTTCCCCTCAACCGATCTTCACCAAAAACAATAGGTCTTGAGTACTCTACAAATCAGGGCTGTATGCAGAAAATTATTTGATTCTGTTCGAATTTGCGGCTGTTATCGTTTGCCATAGAAAATACCCTTGTTAAAAAAACGTTGTAGGTAAACTACCCCTTTCCCTTAACCGATCTTCACCAAAAACAAAAGGTCTTGAGAACTCTACAATTTAGGGCTGTATGCAAATAATCTTTTCATTCTGTTTGAATTTGCGGCTGTTATCGTTTGCCATAGGAAATACCCTTGTTAAAACATAAAACGTTACAGGTAAACTACCCCTTTCCCTTAACCGATCTTCACCAAAAACAATAGGTCTTGAGAACTCTACAATTCAGGGCTGTATGCGAAACATTATTTGATTCTGTTTGAATTTGCGGCTGTTATCGTTTGCCAAACAAACAAAATTACCCTTGCTAAAAAAAAACCGTTGCAGGTAAACTACCCCTTTCCCTCAACCGATCTTCACCAAAAACAATAGGTCGCGAGAACTCTGCAAAACCGGGCCGTATGCAAAAAATTATTTGATTCTGTTTGAATTTGCGGCAGTTATCGTTTGCCATAGAAAAAAAATCTACAGACAGACAGACAGACAGACAGACAGACACACAGACACACAGACAGACAGACAGACACACAGACACTTTTCGGAAAACGACTTTTTTTCATGTTTTGAGTGTAGTAGAATCAGAATCTGCAATAATCTCGAACACGATTTTTTTTGCCATCACCATACTTCCATTCCTTAAGGAATATGGAAGTAAAAATGAAATAAAAAATACGTGCCTCCTATTTTTTCATATATTTTTCATTAAATCAAAAAAACGGGCTTTTAAAAAAATAAATGTTGTCCATTGAACTTAAAATAGTTTGAAAGTGAATTTAATGATTCAGAACTTCTGTGTAAATGATGTTTTTTGTAAAAACTCTTTCATCATTTGCTAAATGCCGTTGGTCATTATATTCGGAAATATAAAATCTCAAACCATCGAATGATCGAACTCTACTTGCTGCGACGTACAATTGACCATGTGTAAAAACTGGCTGCCTCAATAAAATTCCAATTTTTTCGAATGTTTGTCCTTGAGACTTATTTATTGTCATCGCAAATGCAGGTATAATTGGAAATTGAGTTCTTTGAAAGTTAAATGGTAAAACAGTACCGGAATATGTTAAATTTATACGTGGAATCAAAATTCTCTTATTGCGTGCGGTTCCAGTTAAAAATTCGCAATCAACAGCATTATGATGGATACACTTGATGCGCATTCTTGTTCCATTGACTAATGCTTCCTTTGTATTTAAGTTTCTGATCAGTAAAACGATGTATTCGTATTTATTATTTGATATAATTCATTGTCAGTTTTAATTTTTTCATGTTATTATTGAATCAAATAAACGCTAATAAAACTGAGACTTGACATTCATAGAAGTATAAGATACATTGTTTTCAATTCCAGTGGATTACATTTCATTTTTGGTAAGGTACAAAATTCGAAAACAGTTTGAAGATTATCTGCTACAAAGCTTATATAATTTTTTAATTTTTTTTTCTATGCATTAATTGTCGAGTTATTTGAAAAATATGAAAGATAGGAAAAATGAGGTTTAGCTTGGCTAAGCCATTTAAAAAGCAATAACGCGTTTTTTGATATTTCCTTGGGTTTTTTGTTATTGCCATACTGACCAGGTTTCGCCAAGGCTACACAGTTATTTTGCCTATCTTTTTTGAATTATATAAAATTTAAATAAAAAATTAATACAAAATAGAAAATGAAATAAAAAATACGTGCCTCCTATTTTTTCATATATTTTTCATTAAATAAAAAAAAAACGGGCGGTTAAAAAAATAAATGTTGTCCATTGAACTTAAAATAGTTTGAAAGTGAATTTAATGATTCAGAACTTCTGTGTAAACGATGTTTTTTGTAAAAACTCTTTCATCATTTGCTAAATGCCCTTGGCCATTATATTCGGAAATATAAAATCTCAAACCATCGAATGATCGAACTCTACTTGCTGCGACGTACAATTGACCATGTGTAAAATCTGGCTGCCTCAATAAAATTCCAATTTTTTCGAATGTTTGTCCTTGAGACTTATTTATTGTCATCGCAAATGCAGGTATAATTGGAAATTGAGTTCTTTGAAAGTTAAATGGTAAAACAGTACCGGAATATGTTAAATTTATACGTGGAATCAAAATTCTCTTATTGCGTGCGGTTCCAGTTAAAACTTCGCCATCAACAGCATTACGATGGATACACTTGATGCGCATTCTTGTTCTATTGACTAATGCTTCCTTTGTATTTAAGTTTCTGATCAGTAAAACGATGTATTCGTATTTATTTTTTGATATAATTCATTGTCAGTTTTAATTTTTTCATGTTATTATTGAATCAAATAAACGCTAATAAAAATGAGACTTGACATTCATAGAAGTATAAGATACATTGTTTTCAATTCCAGTGGATTACATTTCATTTTTGGTAAGGTACAAAATTCGAAAACAGTTTGAAGATTATCTGCTACAAAGCTTATATAATTTTGTAATTTTTTTTTCTATGCATTAATTTTCGAGTTATTTGAAAAATATGAAAGATAGGAAAAATGAGGTTTAGCTTGGCTAAGCCATTTAAAAAGCAATAACGTGTTTTCTGACATTTCCTTGGGTTTTTTGTTATTGTTATACTGACCAGGTTTCGCCAAGGCTACACAGTTATTTTGCCTATCTTTTTCGAATTATATAAAATATAAATAAAAATTAATACAAAATAAAAAATGAAATAAAAAATACGTGCCTCCTTTTTTTTCATATATTTTTCATTAAATAAAAAAAAACGGGCGGTTAAAAAAATAAATGTTGTCCATTGAACTTAAAATAGGTTTAAAGTGAATTTAATGATTCAGAACTTCTGTGTAAACGATGTTTTTTTGTAAAAACTCTTTCATCATTTGCTAAATGCCCTTGGCCATTATATTCGGAAATATAAAATCTCAAACTATCGAATGATCGAACTCTACTTGCTGCGACGTACAATTGACCATGTGTAAAATCTGGCTGCCTCAATAAAATTCCAATTTTTTCGAATGTTTGTCCTTGAGACTTATTTATTGTCATCGCAAATGCAGGTATAATTGGAAATTGAGTTCTTTGAAAGTTAAATGGTAAAACAGTACCGGAATATGTTAAATTTATACGTGGAATCAAAATTCTCTTATTGCGTGCGGTTCCAGTTAAAACTTCGCCATCAACAGCATTACGATGGATACACTTGATGCGCATTCTTGTTCTATTGACTAATGCTTCATTTGTATTTAAGTTTCTGATCAGTAAAATTATGTATTCGTATTTATTTTTTGATATAGTTCATTGTCAGTTTTAATTTTTTCATGTTATTATTGAATCAAATAAACGCTAATAAAACTGAGACTTGACATTCATAGAAGTATAAGATACATTGTTTTCAATTCCAGTGGATTACATTTCATTTTTGGTAAGGTACAAAATTCGAAAACAGTTTGAAGATTATCTGCTACAAAGCTTATATAATTTTTTAATTTTTTTTTCTATGCATTAATTTTCGAGTTATTTGAAAAATATGAAAGATAGGAAAAATGAGGTTTAGCTTGGCTAAGCCATATTTAAAAAGCAATAACGCGTTTTTTGACATTTCCTTGGGTTTTTTTTTATTGCCATACTGACCAGGTTTCGCCAAGGCTACACAGTTATTTTGCCTATCTTTTTCGAATTATATAAAATTTAAATACAAAATTAATGCAAAATAAAAAATGAAATAAAAAATACGTGCCTCATATTTTTTCATATATTTTTCATTAAATAAAAAAAAAACGGGCGGTTAAAAAAATAAATGTTGTCCATTGAACTTAAAATAGTTTGAAAGTGAATTTAATGATTCAGAACTTCTGTGTAAATGATGTTTTTTGTAAAAACTCTTTCATCATTTGCTAAATACCCTTGGTCATTATATTCGGAAATATAAAATCTCAAACCATCGAATGATCGAACTCTACTTGCTGCGACGTACAATTGACCATGTGTAAAAACTGGCTGCCTCAATAAAATTCCAATTTTTTCGAATGTTTGTCCTTGAGACTTATTTATTGTCATCGCAAATGCAGGTATAATTGGAAATTGAGTTCTTTGAAAGTTAAATGGTAAAACAGTACCGGAATATGTTAAATTTATACGTGGAATCAAAATTCTCTTATTGCGTGCTGTTCCAGTTAAAACTTCGCAATCAACAGCATTATGATGGATACACTTGAGGCGCATTCTTGTTCCATTGACTAATGCTTCCTTTGTATTTAAGTTTCTGATCAGTAAAACGATGTATTCGTATTTATTTTTTGATATAATTCATTGGCAGTTTTAATTTTTTCATGTTATTATTGAATCAAATAAACGCTAATAAAACTGAGACTTGACATTCATAGAAGTATAAGATACATTGTTTTCAATTCCAGTGGATTACATTTCATTTTTGGTAAGGTACAAAATTCGAAAACAGTTTGAAGATTATCTGCTACAAAGCTTATATAATTTTTTAATTTTTTTTCTATGCATTAATTGTCGAGTTATTTGAAAAATATGAAAGATAGGAAAAATGAGGTTTAGCTTGGCTAAGCCATTTAAAAAGCAATAACGTTTTTTTTGATATTTCCTTGGGTTTTTTGTTATTGCCATACTGACCAGGTTTCGCCAAGGCTACACAGTTATTTTGCCTATCTTTTTTGAATTATATAAAATTTAAATAAAAAATTAATACAAAATATAAAATGAAATAAAAAATACGTGCCTCCTATTTTTTCATATATTTTTCATTAAATAAAAAAAAACGGGCGGTTAAAAAAATAAATGTTGTCCATTGAACTTAAAATAGTTTGAAAGTGAATTTAATGATTCAGAACTTCTGTGTAAACGATGTTTTTTGTAAAAACTCTTTCATCATTTGCTAAATGCCCTTGGCCATTATATTCGGAAATATAAAATCTCAAACCATCGAATGATCGAACTCTACTTGCTGCGACGTACAATTGACCATGTGTAAAATCTGGCTGCCTCAATAAAATTCCAATTTTTTCGAATGTTTGTCCTTGAGACTTATTTATTGTCATCGCAAATGCAGGTATAATTGGAAATTGAGTTCTTTGAAAGTTAAATGGTAAAACAGTACCGGAATATGTTAAATTTATACGTGGAATCAAAATTCTCTTATTGCGTGCGGTTCCAGTTAAAACTTCGCCATCAACAGCATTACGATGGATACACTTGATGCGCATTCTTGTTCTATTGACTAATGCTTCCTTTGAATTTAAGTTTCTGATCAGTAAAACGATGTATTCGTATTTATTTTTTGATATAATTCATTGTCAGTTTTAATTTTTTCATGTTATTATTGAATCAAATAAACGCTAATAAAACTGAGACTTGACATTCATAGAAGTATAAGATACATTGTTTTCAATTCCAGTGGATTACATTTCATTTTTGGTAAGGTACAAAATTCGAAAACAGTTTGAAGATTATCTGCTACAAAGCTTATATAATTTTTTAATTTTTTTTTCTATGCATTAATTTTCGAGTTATTTGAAAAATATGAAAGATAGGAAAAATGAGGTTTAGCTTGGCTAAGCCATATTTAAAAAGCAATAACGCGTTTTTTGACATTTCCTTGGGTTTTTTTTTATTGCCATACTGACCAGGTTTCGCCAGGCTACACAGTTATTTTGCCTATCTTTTTCGAATTATATAAAATTTAAATAAAAATTAATGAAAATAAAAAATGAAATAAAAAATACGTGCCTCATATGTTTTCATATATTTTTCATTAAATCAAAAAAGTGGGCTTTTAAAAAAATAAATGTTGCCTCAATTGAACTTAAAATAGTTTGAAATTGAATTTAATGATTCAGAACTTCTGTGTAAATGATGTTTTTTGTAAAAACTCTTTCATCATTTGCTAAATGCCCTTGGTCATTATATTCGGAAATATAAAATCTCAAACCATCGAATGATCGAACTCTACTTGCTGCGACGTACAATTGACCATGTGTAAAAACTGGCTGCCTCAATAAAATTCCAATTTTTTCGAATGTTTGTCCTTGAGACTTATTTATTGTCATCGCAAATGCAGGTATAATTGGAAATTGAGTTCTTTGAAAGTTAAATGGTAAAACAGTACCGGAATATGTTAAATTTATACGTGGAATCAAAATTCTCTTATTGCGTGCGGTTCCAGTTAAAACTTCGCAATCAACAGCATTATGATGGATACACTTGATGCGCATTCTTGTTCCATTGACTAATGCTTCCTTTGTATTTAAGTTTCTGATCAGTAAAACGATGTATTCGTATTTATTATTTGATATAATTCATTGTCAGTTTTAATTTTTATCATGTTATTATTGAATCAAATAAACGCTAATAAAACTGAGACTTGACATTCATAGAAGTATAAGATACATTGTTTTCAATTCCAGTGGATTACATTTCATTTTTGGTAAGGTACAAAATTCGAAAACAGTTTGAAGATTATCTGCTACAAAGCTTATATAATTTTTTAATTTTTTTTTCTATGCAATAATTGTCGAGTTATTTGAAAAATATGAAAGAAGGAAAAATGAGGTTTAGCTTGGCTAAGCCATTTAAAAAGCAATAACGCGTTTTTTGACATTTCCTTGGGTTTTTTGTTATTGCCATACTGACCAGGTTTCGCCAAGGCTACACAGTTATTTTGCCTATCTTTTTGAATTATATAAAATTTAAATAAAAAATTAATACAAAATATAAAATGAAATAAAAAATACGTGCCTCCTATTTTTTCATATATTTTTCATTAAATAAAAAAAACGGGCGGTTAAAAAAATAAATGTTGTCCATTGAACTTAAAATAGTTTGAAAGTGAATTTAATGATTCAGAACTTCTGTGTAAACGATGTTTTTTGTAAAAACTCTTTCATCATTTGCTAAATGCCCTTGGTCATTATATTCGGAAATATAAAATCTCAAACCATCGAATGATCGATCTCTACTTGCTGCGACGTACAATTGACCATGTGTAAAATCTGGCTGCCTCAATAAAATTCCAATTTTTTCGAATGTTTGTCCTTGAGACTTATTTATTGTCATCGCAAATGCAGGTATAATTGGAAATTGAGTTCTTTGAAAGTTAAATGGTAAAACAGTACCGGAATAAGTTAAATTTATATGTGGAATCAAAATTCTCTTATTGCGTGCGGTTCCAGTTAAAACTTCGCAATCAACAGCATTACGATGGATACACTTGATGTGCATTCTTGTTCCATTGACTAATGCTTCCTTTGTATTTAAGTTTCTGATCAGTAAAACGATGTATTCGTATTTATTTTTTGATATAATTCATTGGCAGTTTTAATTTTTTCATGTTATTATTGAATCAAATAAACGCTAATAAAACTGAGACTTGACATTCATAGAAGTATAAGATACATTGTTTTCAATTCCAGTGGATTACATTTCATTTTTGGTAAGGTACAAAATTTGAAAACAGTTTGAAGATTATCTGCTACAAAGCTTATATAATTTTTTAATTTTTTTTTCTATGCATTAATTGTCGAGTTATTTGAAAAATATGAAAGATAGGAAAAATGAGGTTTAGCTTGGCTAAGCCATTTAAAAAGCAATAACGCGTTTTTTGATATTTCCTTGGGTTTTTTGTTATTGCCATACTGACCAGGTTTCGCCAAGGCTACACAGTTATTTTGCCTATCTTTTTTGAATTATATAAAATTTAAATAAAAAATTAATACAAAATAGAAAATGAAATAAAAAATACGTGCCTCCTATTTTTTCATATATTTTTCATTAAATAAAAAAAAAACGGGCGGTTAAAAAAATAAATGTTGTCCATTGAACTTAAAATAGTTTGAAAGTGAATTTAATGATTCAGAACTTCTGTGTAAACGATGTTTTTTGTAAAAACTCTTTCATCATTTGCTAAATGCCCTTGGCCATTATATTCGGAAATATAAAATCTCAAACCATCGAATGATCGAACTCTACTTGCTGCGACGTACAATTGACCATGTGTAAAATCTGGCTGCCTCAATAAAATTCCAATTTTTTCGAATGTTTGTCCTTGAGACTTATTTATTGTCATCGCAAATGCAGGTATAATTGGAAATTGAGTTCTTTGAAAGTTAAATGGTAAAACAGTACCGGAATATGTTAAATTTATACGTGGAATCAAAATTCTCTTATTGCGTGCGGTTCCAGTTAAAACTTCGCCATCAACAGCATTACGATGGATACACTTGATGCGCATTCTTGTTCTATTGACTAATGCTTCCTTTGTATTTAAGTTTCTGATCAGTAAAACGATGTATTCATATTTATTTTTTGATATAATTCATTGTCAGTTTTAATTTTTTCATGTTATTATTGAATCAAATAAACGCTAATAAAAATGAGACTTGACATTCATAGAAGTATAAGATACATTGTTTTCAATTCCAGTGGATTACATTTCATTTTTGGTAAGGTACAAAATTCGAAAACAGTTTGAAGATTATCTGCTACAAAGCTTATATAATTTTTTAATTTTTTTTCTATGCATTAATTGTCGAGTTATTTGAAAAATATGAAAGATAGGAAAAATGAGGTTTAGCTTGGCTAAGCCATTTAAAAAGCAATAACGTTTTTTTTGATATTTCCTTGGGTTTTTTGTTATTGCCATACTGACCAGGTTTCGCCAAGGCTACACAGTTATTTTGCCTATCTTTTTTGAATTATATAAAATTTAAATAAAAAATTAATACAAAATAGAAAATGAAATAAAAAATACGTGCCTCCTATTTTTTCATATATTTTTCATTAAATAAAAAAAAACGGGCGGTTAAAAAAATAAATGTTGTCCATTGAACTTAAAATATTTGAAAGTGAATTTAATGATTCAGAACTTCTGTGTAAACGATGTTTTTTGTAAAAACTCTTTCATCATTTGCTAAATGCCCTTGGCCATTATATTCGGAAATATAAAATCTCAAACCATCGAATGATCGAACTCTACTTGCTGCGACGTACAATTGACCATGTGTAAAATCTGGCTGCCTCAATAAAATTCCAATTTTTTCGAATGTTTGTCCTTGAGACTTATTTATTGTCATCGCAAATGCAGGTATAATTGGAAATTGAGTTCTTTGAAAGTTAAATGGTAAAACAGTACCGGAATATGTTAAATTTATATGTGGAATCAAAATTCTCTTATTGCGTGCGGTTCCAGTTAAAACTTCGCAATCAACAGCATTACGATGGATACACTTGATGTGCATTCTTGTTCCATTGACTAATGCTTCCTTTGTATTTAAGTTTCTGATCAGTAAAACGATGTATTCGTATTTATTTTTTGATATAATTCATTGGCAGTTTTAATTTTTTCATGTTATTATTGAATCAAATAAACGCTAATAAAACTGAGACTTGACATTCATAGAAGTATAAGATACATTGTTTTCAATTCCAGTGGATTACATTTCATTTTTGGTAAGGTACAAAATTCGAAAACAGTTTGAAGATTATCTGCTACAAAGCTTTTATAATTTTTTAATTTTTTTTTCTATGCATTAATTGTCGAGTTATTTGAAAAATATGAAAGATAGGAAAAATGAGGTTTAGCTTGGCTAAGCCATTTAAAAAGCAATAACGCGTTTTTTGATATTTCCTTGGGTTTTTTGTTATTGCCATACTGACCAGGTTTCGCCAAGGCTACACAGTTATTTTGCCTATCTTTTTTGAATTATATAAAATTTAAATAAAAAATTAATACAAAATATAAAATGAAATAAAAAATACGTGCCTCCTATTTTTTCATATATTTTTCATTAAATAAAAAAAAAACGGGCGGTTAAAAAAATAAATGTTGTCCATTGAACTTAAAATAGTTTGAAAGTGAATTTAATGATTCAGAACTTCTGTGTAAACGATGTTTTTTGTAAAAACTCTTTCATCATTTGCTAAATGCCCTTGGCCATTATATTCGGAAATATAAAATCTCAAACAATCGAATGATCGAACTCTACTTGCTGCGACGTACAATTGACCATGTGTAAAATCTGGCTGCCTCAATAAAATTCCAATTTTTTCGAATGTTTGTCCTTGAGACTTATTTATTGTCATCGCAAATGCAGGTATAATTGGAAATTGAGTTCTTTGAAAGTTAAATGGTAAAACAGTACCGGAATATGTTAAATTTATACGTGGAATCAAAATTCTCTTATTGCGTGCGGTTCCAGTTAAAACTTCGCCATCAACAGCATTACGATGGATACACTTGATGCGCATTCTTGTTCTATTGACTAATGCTTCCTTTGTATTTAAGTTTCTGATCAGTAAAACGATGTATTCGTATTTATTTTTTGATATAATTCATTGTCAGTTTTAATTTTTTCATGTTATTATTGAATCAAATAAACGCTAATAAAAATGAGACTTGACATTCATAGAAGTATAAGATACATTGTTTTCAATTCCAGTGGATTACATTTCATTTTTGGTAAGGTACAAAATTCGAAAACAGTTTGAAGATTATCTGCTACAAAGCTTATATAATTTTTTAATTTTTTTTTCTATGCATTAATTTTCGAGTTATTTGAAAAATATGAAAGATAGGAAAAATGAGGTTTAGCTTGGCTAAGCCATTTAAAAAGCAATAACGTGTTTTTTGACATTTCCTTGGGTTTTTTGTTATTGCCATACTGACCAGGTTTCGCCAAGGCTACACAGTTATTTTGCCTATCTTTTTCGAATTATATAAAATATAAATAAAAAATTAATGCAAAATAAAAAATGAAATAAAAAATACGTGCCTCCTTTTTTTTCATATATTTTTCATTAAATAAAAAAAAACGGGCGGTTAAAAAAATAAATGTTGTCCATTGAACTTAAAATAGGTTTAAAGTGAATTTAATGATTCAGAACTTCTGTGTAAACGATGTTTTTTTGTAAAAACTCTTTCATCATTTGCTAAATGCCCTTGGCCATTATATTCGGAAATATAAAATCTCAAACCATCAAATGATCGAACTCTACTTGCTGCGACGTACAATTGACCATGTGTAAAATCTGGCTGCCTCAATAAAATTCCAATTTTTTCGAATGTTTGTCCTTGAGACTTATTTATTGTCATCGCAAATGCAGGTATAATTGGAAATTGAGTTCTTTGAAAGTTAAATGGTAAAACAGTACCGGAATATGTTAAATTTATACGTGGAATCAAAATTCTCTTATTGCGTGCGGTTCCAGTTAAAACTTCGCCATCAACAGCATTACGATGGATACACTTGATGCGCATTCTTGTTCTATTGACTAATGCTTCCTTTGAATTTAAGTTTCTGATCAGTAAAACGATGTATTCGTATTTATTTTTTGATATAATTCATTGTCAGTTTTAATTTTTTCATGTTATTATTGAATCAAATAAACGCTAATAAAACTGAGACTTGACATTCATAGAAGTATAAGATACATTGTTTTCAATTCCAGTGGATTACATTTCATTTTTGGTAAGGTACAAAATTCGAAAACAGTTTGAAGATTATCTGCTACAAAGCTTATATAATTTTTTAATTTTTTTTTCTATGCATTAATTTTCGAGTTATTTGAAAAATATGAAAGATAGGAAAAATGAGGTTTAGCTTGGCTAAGCCATATTTAAAAAGCAATAACGCGTTTTTTGACATTTCCTTGGGTTTTTTTTATTGCCATACTGACCAGGTTTCGCCAGGCTACACAGTTATTTTGCCTATCTTTTTCGAATTATATAAAATTTAAATAAAAATTAATGAAAATAAAAAATGAAATAAAAAATACGTGCCTCATATGTTTTCATATATTTTTCATTAAATCAAAAAAATGGGCTTTTAAAAAAATAAATGTTGCCTCAATTGAACTTAAAATAGTTTGAAATTGAATTTAATGATTCAGAACTTCTGTGTAAATGATGTTTTTTGTAAAAACTCTTTCATCATTTGCTAAATGCCCTTGGTCATTATATTCGGAAATATAAAATCTCAAACCATCGAATGATCGAACTCTACTTGCTGCGACGTACAATTGACCATGTGTAAAAACTGGCTGCCTCAATAAAATTCCAATTTTTTCGAATGTTTGTCCTTGAGACTTATTTATTGTCATCGCAAATGCAGGTATAATTGGAAATTGAGTTCTTTGAAAGTTAAATGGTAAAACAGTACCGGAATATGTTAAATTTATACGTGGAATCAAAATTCTCTTATTGCGTGCGGTTCCAGTTAAAACTTCGCAATCAACAGCATTATGATGGATACACTTGATGCGCATTCTTGTTCCATTGACTAATGCTTCCTTTGTATTTAAGTTTCTGATCAGTAAAACGATGTATTCGTATTTATTATTTGATATAATTCATTGTCAGTTTTAATTTTTTCATGTTATTATTGAATCAAATAAACGCTAATAAAACTGAGACTTGACATTCATAGAAGTATAAGATACATTGTTTTCAATTCCAGTGGATTACATTTCATTTTTGGTAAGGTACAAAATTCGAAAACAGTTTGAAGATTATCTGCTACAAAGCTTATATAATTTTTTAATTTTTTTTTCTATGCATTAATTTTCGAGTTATTTGAAAAATATGAAAGATAGGAAAAATGAGGTTTAGCTTGGCTAAGCCATATTTAAAAAGCAATAACGCGTTTTTTGACATTTCCTTGGGTTTTTTTTTATTGCCATACTGACCAGGTTTCGCCAAGGCTACACAGTTATTTTGCCTATCTTTTTCGAATTATATAAAATTTAAATAAAAAATTAATGCAAAATAAAAAATGAAATAAAAAATACGTGCCTCATATTTTTTCATATATTTTTCATTAAATCAAAAAAACGGGCTTTTAAAAAAATAAATGTTGTCCATTGAACTTAAAATAGTTTGAAAGTGAATTTAATGATTCAGAACTTCTGTGTAAATGATGTTTTTTGTAAAAACTCTTTCATCATTTGCTAAATACCCTTGGTCATTATATTCGGAAATATAAAATCTCAAACCATCGAATGATCGAACTCTACTTGCTGCGACGTACAATTGACCATGTGTAAAAACTGGCTGCCTCAATAAAATTCCAATTTTTTCGAATGTTTGTCCTTGAGACTTATTTATTGTCATCGCAAATGCAGGTATAATTGGAAATTGAGTTCTTTGAAAGTTAAATGGTAAAACAGTACCGGAATATGTTAAATTTATACGTGGAATCAAAATTCTCTTATTGCGTGCTGTTCCAGTTAAAACTTCGCAATCAACAGCATTATGATGGATACACTTGAGGCGCATTCTTGTTCCATTGACTAATGCTTCCTTTGTATTTAAGTTTCTGATCAGTAAAACGATGTATTCGTATTTATTTTTTGATATAATTCATTGGCAGTTTTAATTTTTTCATGTTATTATTGAATCAAATAAACGCTAATAAAACTGAGACTTGACATTCATAGAAGTATAAGATACATTGTTTTCAATTCCAGTGGATTACATTTCATTTTTGGTAAGGTACAAAATTCGAAAACAGTTTGAAGATTATCTGCTACAAAGCTTATATAATTTTTTAATTTTTTTTCTATGCATTAATTTTCGAGTTATTTGAAAAATATGAAAGATAGGAAAAATGAGGTTTAGCTTGGCTAAGCCATATTTAAAAAGCAATAACGCGTTTTTTGACATTTCCTTGGGTTTTTTTTTATTGCCATACTGACCAGGTTTCGCCAAGGCTACACAGTTATTTTGCCTATCTTTTTCGAATTATATAAAATTTAAATAAAAAATTAATGCAAAATAAAAAATGAAATAAAAAATACGTGCCTCATATTTTTTCATATATTTTTCATTAAATCAAAAAAACGGGCTTTTAAAAAAATAAATGTTGTCCATTGAACTTAAAATAGTTTGAAAGTGAATTTAATGATTCAGAACTTCTGTGTAAATGATGTTTTTTGTAAAAACTCTTTCATCATTTGCTAAATACCCTTGGTCATTATATTCGGAAATATAAAATCTCAAACCATCGAATGATCGAACTCTACTTGCTGCGACGTACAATTGACCATGTGTAAAAACTGGCTGCCTCAATAAAATTCCAATTTTTTCGAATGTTTGTCCTTGAGACTTATTTATTGTCATCGCAAATGCAGGTATAATTGGAAATTGAGTTCTTTGAAAGTTAAATGGTAAAACAGTACCGGAATATGTTAAATTTATACGTGGAATCAAAATTCTCTTATTGCGTGCTGTTCCAGTTAAAACTTCGCAATCAACAGCATTATGATGGATACACTTGAGGCGCATTCTTGTTCCATTGACTAATGCTTCCTTTGTATTTAAGTTTCTGATCAGTAAAACGATGTATTCGTATTTATTTTTTGATATAATTCATTGGCAGTTTTAATTTTTTCATGTTATTATTGAATCAAATAAACGCTAATAAAACTGAGACTTGACATTCATAGAAGTATAAGATACATTGTTTTCAATTCCAGTGGATTACATTTCATTTTTGGTAAGGTACAAAATTCGAAAACAGTTTGAAGATTATCTGCTACAAAGCTTATATAATTTTTTAATTTTTTTTCTATGCATTAATTGTCGAGTTATTTGAAAAATATGAAAGATAGGAAAAATGAGGTTTAGCTTGGCTAAGCCATTTAAAAAGCAATAACGTTTTTTTTGATATTTCCTTGGGTTTTTTGTTATTGCCATACTGACCAGGTTTCGCCAAGGCTACACAGTTATTTTGCCTATCTTTTTTGAATTATATAAAATTTAAATAAAAAATTAATACAAAATAGAAAATGAAATAAAAAATACGTGCCTCCTATTTTTTCATATATTTTTCATTAAATAAAAAAAAACGGGCGGTTAAAAAAATAAATGTTGTCCATTGAACTTAAAATAGTTTGAAAGTGAATTTAATGATTCAGAACTTCTGTGTAAACGATGTTTTTTGTAAAAACTCTTTCATCATTTGCTAAATGCCCTTGGCCATTATATTCGGAAATATAAAATCTCAAACCATCGAATGATCGAACTCTACTTGCTGCGACGTACAATTGACCATGTGTAAAATCTGGCTGCCTCAATAAAATTCCAATTTTTTCGAATGTTTGTCCTTGAGACTTATTTATTGTCATCGCAAATGCAGGTATAATTGGAAATTGAGTTCTTTGAAAGTTAAATGGTAAAACAGTACCGGAATATGTTAAATTTATACGTGGAATCAAAATTCTCTTATTGCGTGCGGTTCCAGTTAAAACTTCGCCATCAACAGCATTACGATGGATACACTTGATGCGCATTCTTGTTCTATTGACTAATGCTTCCTTTGAATTTAAGTTTCTGATCAGTAAAACGATGTATTCGTATTTATTTTTTGATATAATTCATTGTCAGTTTTAATTTTTTCATGTTATTATTGAATCAAATAAACGCTAATAAAACTGAGACTTGACATTCATAGAAGTATAAGATACATTGTTTTCAATTCCAGTGGATTACATTTCATTTTTGGTAAGGTACAAAATTCGAAAACAGTTTGAAGATTATCTGCTACAAAGCTTATATAATTTTTTAATTTTTTTTTCTATGCATTAATTTTCGAGTTATTTGAAAAATATGAAAGATAGGAAAAATGAGGTTTAGCTTGGCTAAGCCATATTTAAAAAGCAATAACGCGTTTTTTGACATTTCCTTGGGTTTTTTTTATTGCCATACTGACCAGGTTTCGCCAGGCTACACAGTTATTTTGCCTATCTTTTTCGAATTATATAAAATTTAAATAAAAATTAATGAAAATAAAAAATGAAATAAAAAATACGTGCCTCATATGTTTTCATATATTTTTCATTAAATCAAAAAAATGGGCTTTTAAAAAAATAAATGTTGCCTCAATTGAACTTAAAATAGTTTGAAATTGAATTTAATGATTCAGAACTTCTGTGTAAATGATGTTTTTTGTAAAAACTCTTTCATCATTTGCTAAATGCCCTTGGTCATTATATTCGGAAATATAAAATCTCAAACCATCGAATGATCGAACTCTACTTGCTGCGACGTACAATTGACCATGTGTAAAAACTGGCTGCCTCAATAAAATTCCAATTTTTTCGAATGTTTGTCCTTGAGACTTATTTATTGTCATCGCAAATGCAGGTATAATTGGAAATTGAGTTCTTTGAAAGTTAAATGGTAAAACAGTACCGGAATATGTTAAATTTATACGTGGAATCAAAATTCTCTTATTGCGTGCGGTTCCAGTTAAAACTTCGCAATCAACAGCATTATGATGGATACACTTGATGCGCATTCTTGTTCCATTGACTAATGCTTCCTTTGTATTTAAGTTTCTGATCAGTAAAACGATGTATTCGTATTTATTATTTGATATAATTCATTGTCAGTTTTAATTTTTTCATGTTATTATTGAATCAAATAAACGCTAATAAAACTGAGACTTGACATTCATAGAAGTATAAGATACATTGTTTTCAATTCCAGTGGATTACATTTCATTTTTGGTAAGGTACAAAATTCGAAAACAGTTTGAAGATTATCTGCTACAAAGCTTATATAATTTTTTAATTTTTTTTTCTATGCAATAATTGTCGAGTTATTTGAAAAATATGAAAGATAGGAAAAATGAGGTTTAGCTTGGCTAAGCCATTTAAAAAGCAATAACGCGTTTTTTGACATTTCCTTGGGTTTTTTGTTATTGCCATACTGACCAGGTTTCGCCAAGGCTACACAGTTATTTTGCCTATCTTTTTGAATTATATAAAATTTAAATAAAAAATTAATACAAAATATAAAATGAAATAAAAAATACGTGCCTCCTATTTTTTCATATATTTTTCATTAAATAAAAAAAACGGGCGGTTAAAAAAATAAATGTTGTCCATTGAACTTAAAATAGTTTGAAAGTGAATTTAATGATTCAGAACTTCTGTGTAAATGATGTTTTTTGTAAAAACTCTTTCATCATTTGCTAAATGCCCTTGGTCATTATATTCGGAAATATAAAATCTCAAACCATCGAATGATCGAACTCTACTTGCTGCGACGTACAATTGACCATGTGTAAAAACTGGCTGCCTCAATAAAATTCCAATTTTTTCGAAAGTTTGTTCTTGAGACTTATTTATTGTCATCGCAAATGCAGGTATAATTGGAAATTGAGTTCTTTGAAAGTTAAATGGTAAAACAGTACCGGAATATGTTAAATTTATACGTGGAATCAAAATTCTCTTATTGCGTGCGGTTCCAGTTAAAACTTCGCAATCAACAGCATTATGATGGATACACTTGATGCGCATTCTTGTTCCATTGACTAATGCTTCCTTTGTATTTAAGTTTCTGATCAGTAAAACGATGTATTCGTATTTATTATTTGATATAATTCATTGTCAGTTTTAATTTTTTCATGTTATTATTGAATCAAATAAACGCTAATAAAACTGAGACTTGACATTCATAGAAGTATAAGATACATTGTTTTCAATTCCAGTGGATTACATTTCATTTTTGGTAAGGTACAAAATTCGAAAACAGTTTGAAGATTATCTGCTACAAAGCTTATATAATTTTTTAATTTTTTTTTCTATGCAATAATTGTCGAGTTATTTGAAAAATATGAAAGATAGGAAAAATGAGGTTTAGCTTGGCTAAGCCATTTAAAAAGCAATAACGCGTTTTTTGACATTTCCTTGGGTTTTTTGTTATTGCCATACTGACCAGGTTTCGCCAAGGCTACACAGTTATTTTGCCTATCTTTTTGAATTATATAAAATTTAAATAAAAAATTAATACAAAATATAAAATGAAATAAAAAATACGTGCCTCCTATTTTTTCATATATTTTTCATTAAATAAAAAAAACGGGCGGTTAAAAAAATAAATGTTGTCCATTGAACTTAAAATAGTTTGAAAGTGAATTTAATGATTCAGAACTTCTGTGTAAACGATGTTTTTTGTAAAAACTCTTTCATCATTTGCTAAATGCCCTTGGTCATTATATTCGGAAATATAAAATCTCAAACCATCGAATGATCGATCTCTACTTGCTGCGACGTACAATTGACCATGTGTAAAATCTGGCTGCCTCAATAAAATTCCAATTTTTTCGAATGTTTGTCCTTGAGACTTATTTATTGTCATCGCAAATGCAGGTATAATTGGAAATTGAGTTCTTTGAAAGTTAAATGGTAAAACAGTACCGGAATATGTTAAATTTATACGTGGAATCAAAATTCTCTTATTGCGTGCGGTTCCAGTTAAAACTTCGCCATCAACAGCATTACGATGGATACACTTGATGCGCATTCTTGTTCTATTGACTAATGCTTCATTTGTATTTAAGTTTCTGATCAGTAAAATTATGTATTCGTATTTATTTTTTGATATAGTTCATTGTCAGTTTTAATTTTTTCATGTTATTATTGAATCAAATAAACGCTAATAAAACTGAGACTTGACATTCATAGAAGTATAAGATACATTGTTTTCAATTCCAGTGGATTACATTTCATTTTTGGTAAGGTACAAAATTCGAAAACAGTTTGAAGATTATCTGCTACAAAGCTTATATAATTTTTTAATTTTTTTTTCTATGCATTAATTTTCGAGTTATTTGAAAAATATGAAAGATAGGAAAAATGAGGTTTAGCTTGGCTAAGCCATATTTAAAAAGCAATAACGCGTTTTTTGACATTTCCTTGGGTTTTTTTTTATTGCCATACTGACCAGGTTTCGCCAAGGCTACACAGTTATTTTGCCTATCTTTTTCGAATTATATAAAATTTAAATAAAAAATTAATGCAAAATAAAAAATGAAATAAAAAATACGTGCCTCATATTTTTTCATATATTTTTCATTAAATCAAAAAAACGGGCTTTTAAAAAAATAAATGTTGTCCATTGAACTTAAAATAGTTTGAAAGTGAATTTAATGATTCAGAACTTCTGTGTAAATGATGTTTTTTGTAAAAACTCTTTCATCATTTGCTAAATACCCTTGGTCATTATATTCGGAAATATAAAATCTCAAACCATCGAATGATCGAACTCTACTTGCTGCGACGTACAATTGACCATGTGTAAAAACTGGCTGCCTCAATAAAATTCCAATTTTTTCGAATGTTTGTCCTTGAGACTTATTTATTGTCATCGCAAATGCAGGTATAATTGGAAATTGAGTTCTTTGAAAGTTAAATGGTAAAACAGTACCGGAATATGTTAAATTTATACGTGGAATCAAAATTCTCTTATTGCGTGCTGTTCCAGTTAAAACTTCGCAATCAACAGCATTATGATGGATACACTTGAGGCGCATTCTTGTTCCATTGACTAATGCTTCCTTTGTATTTAAGTTTCTGATCAGTAAAACGATGTATTCGTATTTATTTTTTGATATAATTCATTGGCAGTTTTAATTTTTTCATGTTATTATTGAATCAAATAAACGCTAATAAAACTGAGACTTGACATTCATAGAAGTATAAGATACATTGTTTTCAATTCCAGTGGATTACATTTCATTTTTGGTAAGGTACAAAATTCGAAAACAGTTTGAAGATTATCTGCTACAAAGCTTATATAATTTTTTAATTTTTTTTCTATGCATTAATTGTCGAGTTATTTGAAAAATATGAAAGATAGGAAAAATGAGGTTTAGCTTGGCTAAGCCATTTAAAAAGCAATAACGTTTTTTTTGATATTTCCTTGGGTTTTTTGTTATTGCCATACTGACCAGGTTTCGCCAAGGCTACACAGTTATTTTGCCTATCTTTTTTGAATTATATAAAATTTAAATAAAAAATTAATACAAAATAGAAAATGAAATAAAAAATACGTGCCTCCTATTTTTTCATATATTTTTCATTAAATAAAAAAAAACGGGCGGTTAAAAAAATAAATGTTGTCCATTGAACTTAAAATAGTTTGAAAGTGAATTTAATGATTCAGAACTTCTGTGTAAACGATGTTTTTTGTAAAAACTCTTTCATCATTTGCTAAATGCCCTTGGCCATTATATTCGGAAATATAAAATCTCAAACCATCGAATGATCGAACTCTACTTGCTGCGACGTACAATTGACCATGTGTAAAATCTGGCTGCCTCAATAAAATTCCAATTTTTTCGAATGTTTGTCCTTGAGACTTATTTATTGTCATCGCAAATGCAGGTATAATTGGAAATTGAGTTCTTTGAAAGTTAAATGGTAAAACAGTACCGGAATATGTTAAATTTATACGTGGA
This sequence comes from Magicicada septendecula, assembly GCA_034769895.1. Lineage (NCBI taxonomy): Eukaryota > Metazoa > Arthropoda > Insecta > Hemiptera > Cicadidae > Magicicada > Magicicada septendecula. The sequence goes on along the minus strand of CM068367.1, from coordinate 944,340,108 downwards.
ATCAAAATTCTCTTATTGCGTGCGGTTCCAGTTAAAACTTCGCCATCAACAGCATTACGATGGATACACTTGATGCGCATTCTTGTTCTATTGACTAATGCTTCCTTTGAATTTAAGTTTCTGATCAGTAAAACGATGTATTCGTATTTATTTTTTGATATAATTCATTGTCAGTTTTAATTTTTTCATGTTATTATTGAATCAAATAAACGCTAATAAAACTGAGACTTGACATTCATAGAAGTATAAGATACATTGTTTTCAATTCCAGTGGATTACATTTCATTTTTGGTAAGGTACAAAATTCGAAAACAGTTTGAAGATTATCTGCTACAAAGCTTATATAATTTTTTAATTTTTTTTTCTATGCATTAATTTTCGAGTTATTTGAAAAATATGAAAGATAGGAAAAATGAGGTTTAGCTTGGCTAAGCCATATTTAAAAAGCAATAACGCGTTTTTTGACATTTCCTTGGGTTTTTTTTTATTGCCATACTGACCAGTTTTCGCCAGGCTACACAGTTATTTTGCCTATCTTTTTCGAATTATATAAAATTTAAATAAAAATTAATGAAAATAAAAAATGAAATAAAAAATACGTGCCTCATATGTTTTCATATATTTTTCATTAAATCAAAAAAATGGGCTTTTAAAAAAATAAATGTTGCCTCAATTGAACTTAAAATAGTTTGAAATTGAATTTAATGATTCAGAACTTCTGTGTAAATGATGTTTTTTGTAAAAACTCTTTCATCATTTGCTAAATGCCCTTGGTCATTATATTCGGAAATATAAAATCTCAAACCATCGAATGATCGAACTCTACTTGCTGCGACATACAATTGACCATGTGTAAAAACTGGCTGCCTCAATAAAATTCCAATTTTTTCGAATGTTTGTCCTTGAGACTTATTTATTGTCATCGCAAATGCAGGTATAATTGGAAATTGAGTTCTTTGAAAGTTAAATGGTAAAACAGTACCGGAATATGTTAAATTTATACGTGGAATCAAAATTCTCTTATTGCGTGCGGTTCCAGTTAAAACTTCGCAATCAACAGCATTATGATGGATACACTTGATGCGCATTCTTGTTCCATTGACTAATGCTTCCTTTGTATTTAAGTTTCTGATCAGTAAAACGATGTATTCGTATTTATTATTTGATATAATTCATTGTCAGTTTTAATTTTTTCATGTTATTATTGAATCAAATAAACGCTAATAAAACTGAGACTTGACATTCATAGAAGTATAAGATACATTGTTTTCAATTCCAGTGGATTACATTTCATTTTTGGTAAGGTACAAAATTCGAAAACAGTTTGAAGATTATCTGCTACAAAGCTTATATAATTTTTTAATTTTTTTTTCTATGCAATAATTGTCGAGTTATTTGAAAAATATGAAAGATAGGAAAAATGAGGTTTAGCTTGGCTAAGCCATTTAAAAAGCAATAACGCGTTTTTTGACATTTCCTTGGGTTTTTTGTTATTGCCATACTGACCAGGTTTCGCCAAGGCTACACAGTTATTTTGCCTATCTTTTTGAATTATATAAAATTTAAATAAAAAATTAATACAAAATATAAAATGAAATAAAAAATACGTGCCTCCTATTTTTTCATATATTTTTCATTAAATAAAAAAAACGGGCGGTTAAAAAAATAAATGTTGTCCATTGAACTTAAAATAGTTTGAAAGTGAATTTAATGATTCAGAACTTCTGTGTAAACGATGTTTTTTGTAAAAACTCTTTCATCATTTGCTAAATGCCCTTGGTCATTATATTCGGAAATATAAAATCTCAAACCATCGAATGATCGATCTCTACTTGCTGCGACGTACAATTGACCATGTGTAAAATCTGGCTGCCTCAATAAAATTCCAATTTTTTCGAATGTTTGTCCTTGAGACTTATTTATTGTCATCGCAAATGCAGGTATAATTGGAAATTGAGTTCTTTGAAAGTTAAATGGTAAAACAGTACCGGAATATGTTAAATTTATATGTGGAATCAAAATTCTCTTATTGCGTGCGGTTCCAGTTAAAACTTCGCAATCAACAGCATTACGATGGATACACTTGATGTGCATTCTTGTTCCATTGACTAATGCTTCCTTTGTATTTAAGTTTCTGATCAGTAAAACGATGTATTCGTATTTATTTTTTGATATAATTCATTGGCAGTTTTAATTTTTTCATGTTATTATTGAATCAAATAAACGCTAATAAAACTGAGACTTGACATTCATAGAAGTATAAGATACATTGTTTTCAATTCCAGTGGATTACATTTCATTTTTGGTAAGGTACAAAATTCGAAAACAGTTTGAAGATTATCTGCTACAAAGCTTTTATAATTTTTTAATTTTTTTTTCTATGCATTAATTGTCGAGTTATTTGAAAAATATGAAAGATAGGAAAAATGAGGTTTAGCTTGGCTAAGCCATTTAAAAAGCAATAACGCGTTTTTTGATATTTCCTTGGGTTTTTTGTTATTGCCATACTGACCAGGTTTCGCCAAGGCTACACAGTTATTTTGCCTATCTTTTTTGAATTATATAAAATTTAAATAAAAAATTAATACAAAATAGAAAATGAAATAAAAAATACGTGCCTCCTATTTTTTCATATATTTTTCATTAAATAAAAAAAAAACGGGCGGTTAAAAAAATAAATGTTGTCCATTGAACTTAAAATAGTTTGAAAGTGAATTTAATGATTCAGAACTTCTGTGTAAACGATGTTTTTTGTAAAAACTCTTTCATCATTTGCTAAATGCCCTTGGCCATTATATTCGGAAATATAAAATCTCAAACCATCGAATGATCGAACTCTACTTGCTGCGACGTACAATTGACCATGTGTAAAATCTGGCTGCCTCAATAAAATTCCAATTTTTTCGAATGTTTGTCCTTGAGACTTATTTATTGTCATCGCAAATGCAGGTATAATTGGAAATTGAGTTCTTTGAAAGTTAAATGGTAAAACAGTACCGGAATATGTTAAATTTATACGTGGAATCAAAATTCTCTTATTGCGTGCGGTTCCAGTTAAAACTTCGCCATCAACAGCATTACGATGGATACACTTGATGCGCATTCTTGTTCTATTGACTAATGCTTCCTTTGTATTTAAGTTTCTGATCAGTAAAACGATGTATTCGTATTTATTTTTTGATATAATTCATTGTCAGTTTTAATTTTTTCATGTTATTATTGAATCAAATAAACGCTAATAAAAATGAGACTTGACATTCATAGAAGTATAAGATACATTGTTTTCAATTCCAGTGGATTACATTTCATTTTTGGTAAGGTACAAAATTCGAAAACAGTTTGAAGATTATCTGCTACAAAGCTTATATAATTTTTTAATTTTTTTTTCTATGCATTAATTTTCGAGTTATTTGAAAAATATGAAAGATAGGAAAAATGAGGTTTAGCTTGGCTAAGCCATTTAAAAAGCAATAACGTGTTTTTTGACATTTCCTTGGGTTTTTTGTTATTGCCATACTGACCAGGTTTCGCCAAGGCTACACAGTTATTTTGCCTATCTTTTTCGAATTATATAAAATATAAATAAAAAATTAATGCAAAATAAAAAATGAAATAAAAAATACGTGCCTCCTTTTTTTTCATATATTTTTCATTAAATAAAAAAAAACGGGCGGTTAAAAAAATAAATGTTGTCCATTGAACTTAAAATAGGTTTAAAGTGAATTTAATGATTCAGAACTTCTGTGTAAACGATGTTTTTTTGTAAAAACTCTTTCATCATTTGCTAAATGCCCTTGGCCATTATATTCGGAAATATAAAATCTCAAACCATCGAATGATCGAACTCTACTTGCTGCGACGTACAATTGACCATGTGTAAAATCTGGCTGCCTCAATAAAATTCCAATTTTTTCGAATGTTTGTCCTTGAGACTTATTTATTGTCATCGCAAATGCAGGTATAATTGGAAATTGAGTTCTTTGAAAGTTAAATGGTAAAACAGTACCGGAATATGTTAAATTTATACGTGGAATCAAAATTCTCTTATTGCGTGCGGTTCCAGTTAAAACTTCGCCATCAACAGCATTACGATGGATACACTTGATGCGCATTCTTGTTCTATTGACTAATGCTTCATTTGTATTTAAGTTTCTGATCAGTAAAATTATGTATTCGTATTTATTTTTTGATATAGTTCATTGTCAGTTTTAATTTTTTCATGTTATTATTGAATCAAATAAACGCTAATAAAACTGAGACTTGACATTCATAGAAGTATAAGATACATTGTTTTCAATTCCAGTGGATTACATTTCATTTTTGGTAAGGTACAAAATTCGAAAACAGTTTGAAGATTATCTGCTACAAAGCTTATATAATTTTTTAATTTTTTTTCTATGCATTAATTGTCGAGTTATTTGAAAAATATGAAAGATAGGAAAAATGAGGTTTAGCTTGGCTAAGCCATTTAAAAAGCAATAACGCGTTTTTTGATATTTCCTTGGGTTTTTTGTTATTGCCATACTGACCAGGTTTCGCCAAGGCTACACAGTTATTTTGCCTATCTTTTTTGAATTATATAAAATTTAAATAAAAAATTAATACAAAATAGAAAATGAAATAAAAAATACGTGCCTCCTATTTTTTCATATATTTTTCATTAAATAAAAAAAAACGGGCGGTTAAAAAAATAAATGTTGTCCATTGAACTTAAAATAGTTTGAAAGTGAATTTAATGATTCAGAACTTCTGTGTAAACGATGTTTTTTGTAAAAACTCTTTCATCATTTGCTAAATGCCCTTGGCCATTATATTCGGAAATATAAAATCTCAAACCATCGAATGATCGAACTCTACTTGCTGCGACGTACAATTGACCATGTGTAAAATCTGGCTGCCTCAATAAAATTCCAATTTTTTCGAATGTTTGTCCTTGAGACTTATTTATTGTCATCGCAAATGCAGGTATAATTGGAAATTGAGTTCTTTGAAAATTAAATGGTAAAACAGTACCGGAATATGTTATATTTATACGTGGAATCAAAATTCTCTTATTGCGTGCGGTTCCAGTTAAAACTTCGCCATCAACAGCATTACGATGGATACACTTGATGCGCATTCTTGTTCTATTGACTAATGCTTCCTTTGAATTTAAGTTTCTGATCAGTAAAACGATGTATTCGTATTTATTTTTTGATATAATTCATTGTCAGTTTTAATTTTTTCATGTTATTATTGAATCAAATAAACGCTAATAAAACTGAGACTTGACATTCATAGAAGTATAAGATACATTGTTTTCAATTCCAGTGGATTACATTTCATTTTTGGTAAGGTACAAAATTCGAAAACAGTTTGAAGATTATCTGCTACAAAGCTTATATAATTTTTTAATTTTTTTTTCTATGCATTAATTTTCGAGTTATTTGAAAAATATGAAAGATAGGAAAAATGAGGTTTAGCTTGGCTAAGCCATATTTAAAAAGCAATAACGCGTTTTTTGACATTTCCTTGGGTTTTTTTTTATTGCCATACTGACCAGGTTTCGCCAGGCTACACAGTTATTTTGCCTATCTTTTTCGAATTATATAAAATTTAAATAAAAATTAATGAAAATAAAAAATGAAATAAAAAATACGTGCCTCATATGTTTTCATATATTTTCCATTAAATCAAAAAAATGGGCTTTTAAAAAAATAAATGTTGTCAATTGAACTTAAAATAGTTTGAAATTGAATTTAATGATTCAGAACTTCTGTGTAAATGATGTTTTTTGTAAAAACTCTTTCATCATTTGCTAAATGCCCTTGGTCATTATATTCGGAAATATAAAATCTCAAACCATCGAATGATCGAACTCTACTTGCTGCGACGTACAATTGACCATGTGTAAAATCTGGCTGCCTCAATAAAATTCCAATTTTTTCGAATGTTTGTCCTTGAGACTTATTTATTGTCATCGCAAATGCAGGTATAATTGGAAATTGAGTTCTTTGAAAGTTAAATGGTAAAACAGTACCGGAATATGTTAAATTTATACGTGGAATCAAAATTCTCTTATTGCGTGCGGTTCCAGTTAAAACTTCGCCATCAACAGCATTACGATGGATACACTTGATGCACATTCTTGTTCTATTGACTAATGCTTCCTTTGAATTTAAGTTTCTGATCAGTAAAACGATGTATTCGTATTTATTTTTTGATATAATTCATTGTCAGTTTTAATTTTTTCATGTTATTATTGAATCAAATAAACGCTAATAAAACTGAGACTTGACATTCATAGAAGTATAAGATACATTGTTTTCAATTCCAGTGGATTACATTTCATTTTTGGTAAGGTACAAAATTCGAAAACAGTTTGAAGATTATCTGCTACAAAGCTTATATAATTTTTTAATTTTTTTTTCTATGCATTAATTTTCGAGTTATTTGAAAAATATGAAAGATAGGAAAAATGAGGTTTAGCTTGGCTAAGCCATATTTAAAAAGCAATAACGCGTTTTTTGACATTTCCTTGGGTTTTTTTTTATTGCCATACTGACCAGGTTTCGCCAGGCTACACAGTTATTTTGCCTATCTTTTTCGAATTATATAAAATTTAAATAAAAATTAATGAAAATAAAAAATGAAATAAAAAATACGTGCCTCATATGTTTTCATATATTTTTCATTAAATCAAAAAAATGGGCTTTTAAAAAAATAAATGTTGCCTCAATTGAACTTAAAATAGTTTGAAATTGAATTTAATGATTCAGAACTTCTGTGTAAATGATGTTTTTTGTAAAAACTCTTTCATCATTTGCTAAATGCCCTTGGTCATTATATTCGGAAATATAAAATCTCAAACCATCGAATGATCGAACTCTACTTGCTGCGACGTACAATTGACCATGTGTAAAAACTGGCTGCCTCAATAAAATTCCAATTTTTTCGAATGTTTGTCCTTGAGACTTATTTATTGTCATCGCAAATGCAGGTATAATTGGAAATTGAGTTCTTTGAAAGTTAAATGGTAAAACAGTACCGGAATATGTTAAATTTATACGTGGAATCAAAATTCTCTTATTGCGTGCGGTTCCAGTTAAAACTTCGCAATCAACAGCATTATGATGGATACACTTGATGCGCATTCTTGTTCCATTGACTAAAGCTTCCTTTGTATTTAAGTTTCTGATCAGTAAAACGATGTATTCGTATTTATTATTTGATATAATTCATTGTCAGTTTTAATTTTTTCATGTTATAATTGAATCAAATAAACGCTAATAAAACTGAGACTTGACATTCATAGAAGTATAAGATACATTGTTTTCAATTCCAGTGGATTACATTTCATTTTTGGTAAGGTACAAAATTCGAAAACAGTTTGAAGATTATCTGCTACAAAGCTTATATAATTTTTTAATTTTTTTTTCTATGCATTAATTGTCGAGTTATTTGAAAAATATGAAAGATAGGAAAAATGAGGTTTAGCTTGGCTAAGCCATTTAAAAAGCAATAACGCGTTTTTTGACATTTCCTTGGGTTTTTTGTTATTGCCATACTGACCAGGTTTCGCCAAGGCTACACAGTTATTTTGCCTATCTTTTTGAATTATTTAAAATTTAAATAAAAAATTAATACAAAATATAAAATGAAATAAAAAATACGTGCCTCCTATTTTTTCATATATTTTTCATTAAATAAAAAAAACGGGCGGTTAAAAAAATAAATGTTGTCCATTGAACTTAAAATAGTTTGAAAGTGAATTTAATGATTCAGAACTTCTGTGTAAACGATGTTTTTTGTAAAAACTCTTTCATCATTTGCTAAATGCCCTTGGTCATTATATTCGGAAATATAAAATCTCAAACCATCGAATGATCGATCTCTACTTGCTGCGACGTACAATTGACCATGTGTAAAATCTGGCTGCCTCAATAAAATTCCAATTTTTTCGAATGTTTGTCCTTGAGACTTATTTATTGTCATCGCAAATGCAGGTATAATTGGAAATTGAGTTCTTTGAAAGTTAAATGGTAAAACAGTACCGGAATATGTTAAATTTATACGTGGAATCAAAATTCTCTTATTGCGTGCGGTTCCAGTTAAAACTTCGCCATCAACAGCATTACGATGGATACACTTGATGCGCATTCTTGTTCTATTGACTAATGCTTCATTTGTATTTAAGTTTCTGATCAGTAAAATTATGTATTCGTATTTATTTTTTGATATAGTTCATTGTCAGTTTTAATTTTTTCATGTTATTATTGAATCAAATAAACGCTAATAAAACTGAGACTTGACATTCATAGAAGTATAAGATACATTGTTTTCAATTCCAGTGGATTACATTTCATTTTTGGTAAGGTACAAAATTCGAAAACAGTTTGAAGATTATCTGCTACAAAGCTTATATAATTTTTTAATTTTTTTTCTATGCATTAATTGTCGAGTTATTTGAAAAATATGAAACATAGGAAAAATGAGGTTTAGCTTGGCTAAGCCATTTAAAAAGCAATAACGTTTTTTTTTATATTTCCTTGGGTTTTTTGTTATTGCCATACTGACCAGGTTTCGCCAAGGCTACACAGTTATTTTGCCTATCTTTTTTGAATTATATAAAATTTAAATAAAAAATTAATACAAAATAGAAAATGAAATAAAAAATACGTGCCTCCTATTTTTTCATATATTTTTCATTAAATAAAAAAAAACGGGCGGTTAAAAAAATAAATGTTGTCCATTGAACTTAAAATAGTTTGAAAGTGAATTTAATGATTCAGAACTTCTGTGTAAACGATGTTTTTTGTAAAAACTCTTTCATCATTTGCTAAATGCCCTTGGCCATTATATTCGGAAATATAAAATCTCAAACCATCGAATGATCGAACTCTACTTGCTGCGACGTACAATTGACCATGTGTAAAATCTGGCTGCCTCAATAAAATTCCAATTTTTTCGAATGTTTGTCCTTGAGACTTATTTATTGTCATCGCAAATGCAGGTATAATTGGAAATTGAGTTCTTTGAAAGTTAAATGGTAAAACAGTACCGGAATATGTTAAATTTATACGTGGAATCAAAATTCTCTTATTGCGTGCGGTTCCAGTTAAAACTTCGCCATCAACAGCATTACGATGGATACACTTGATGCGCATTCTTGTTCTATTGACTAATGCTTCCTTTGAATTTAAGTTTCTGATCAGTAAAACGATGTATTCGTATTTATTTTTTGATATAATTCATTGTCAGTTTTAATTTTTTCATGTTATTATTGAATCAAATAAACGCTAATAAAACTGAGACTTGACATTCATAGAAGTATAAGATACATTGTTTTCAATTCCAGTGGATTACATTTCATTTTTGGTAAGGTACAAAATTCGAAAACAGTTTGAAGATTATCTGCTACAAAGCTTATATAATTTTTTAATTTTTTTTTCTATGCATTAATTTTCGAGTTATTTGAAAAATATGAAAGATAGGAAAAATGAGGTTTAGCTTGGCTAAGCCATATTTAAAAAGCAATAACGCGTTTTTTGACATTTCCTTGGGTTTTTTTTTATTGCCATACTGACCAGGTTTCGCCAGGCTACACAGTTATTTTGCCTATCTTTTTCGAATTATATAAAATTTAAATAAAAATTAATGAAAATAAAAAATGAAATAAAAAATACGTGCCTCATATGTTTTCATATATTTTTCATTAAATCAAAAAAATGGGCTTTTAAAAAAATAAATGTTGCCTCAATTGAACTTAAAATAGTTTGAAATTGAATTTAATGATTCAGAACTTCTGTGTAAATGATGTTTTTTGTAAAAACTCTTTCATCATTTGCTAAATGCCCTTGGTCATTATATTCGGAAATATAAAATCTCAAACCATCGAATGATCGAACTCTACTTGCTGCGACGTACAATTGACCATGTGTAAAAACTGGCTGCCTCAATAAAATTCCAATTTTTTCGAATGTTTGTCCTTGAGACTTATTTATTGTCATCGCAAATGCAGGTATAATTGGAAATTGAGTTCTTTGAAAGTTAAATGGTAAAACAGTACCGGAATATGTTAAATTTATACGTGGAATCAAAATTCTCTTATTGCGTGCGGTTCCAGTTAAAACTTCGCAATCAACAGCATTATGATGGATACACTTGATGCGCATTCTTGTTCCATTGACTAATGCTTCCTTTGTATTTAAGTTTCTGATCAGTAAAACGATGTATTCGTATTTATTATTTGATATAATTCATTGTCAGTTTTAATTTTTTCATGTTATTATTGAATCAAATAAACGCTAATAAAACTGAGACTTGACATTCATAGAAGTATAAGATACATTGTTTTCAATTCCAGTGGATTACATTTCATTTTTGGTAAGGTACAAAATTCGAAAACAGTTTGAAGATTATCTGCTACAAAGCTTATATAATTTTTTAATTTTTTTTTCTATGCAATAATTGTCGAGTTATTTGAAAAATATGAAAGATAGGAAAAATGAGGTTTAGCTTGGCTAAGCCATTTAAAAAGCAATAACGCGTTTTTTGACATTTCCTTGGGTTTTTTGTTATTGCCATACTGACCAGGTTTCGCCAAGGCTACACAGTTATTTTGCCTATCTTTTTGAATTATATAAAATTTAAATAAAAAATTAATACAAAATATAAAATGAAATAAAAAATACGTGCCTCCTATTTTTTCATATATTTTTCATTAAATAAAAAAAACGGGCGGTTAAAAAAATAAATGTTGTCCATTGAACTTAAAATAGTTTGAAAGTGAATTTAATGATTCAGAACTTCTGTGTAAACGATGTTTTTTGTAAAAACTCTTTCATCATTTGCTAAATGCCCTTGGTCATTATATTCGGAAATATAAAATCTCAAACCATCGAATGATCGATCTCTACTTGCTGCGACGTACAATTGACCATGTGTAAAATCTGGCTGCCTCAATAAAATTCCAATTTTTTCGAATGTTTGTCCTTGAGACTTATTTATTGTCATCGCAAATGCAGGTATAATTGGAAATTGAGTTCTTTGAAAGTTAAATGGTAAAACAGTACCGGAATATGTTAAATTTATACGTGGAATCAAAATTCTCTTATTGCGTGCGGTTCCAGTTAAAACTTCGCCATCAACAGCATTACGATGGATACACTTGATGCGCATTCTTGTTCTATTGACTAATGCTTCCTTTGAATTTAAGTTTCTGATCAGTAAAACGATGTATTCGTATTTATTTTTTGATATAATTCATTGTCAGTTTTAATTTTTTCATGTTATTATTGAATCAAATAAACGCTAATAAAACTGAGACTTGACATTCATAGAAGTATAAGATACATTGTTTTCAATTCCAGTGGATTACATTTCATTTTTGGTAAGGTACAAAATTCGAAAACAGTTTGAAGATTATCTGCTACAAAGCTTATACAATTTTTTAATTTTTTTTTCTATGCATTAATTTTCGAGTTATTTGAAAAATATGAAAGATAGGAAAAATGAGGTTTAGCTTGGCTAAGCCATATTTAAAAAGCAATAACGCGTTTTTTGACATTTCCTTGGGTTTTTTTTTATTGCCATACTGACCAGGTTTCGCCAGGCTACACAGTTATTTTGCCTATCTTTTTCGAATTATATAAAATTTAAATAAAAATTAATGAAAATAAAAAATGAAATAAAAAATACGTGCCTCATATGTTTTCATATATTTTTCATTAAATCAAAAAAATGGGCTTTTAAAAAAATAAATGTTGCCTCAATTGAACTTAAAATAGTTTGAAATTGAATTTAATGATTCAGAACTTCTGTGTAAATGATGTTTTTTGTAAAAACTCTTTCATCATTTGCTAAATGCCCTTGGTCATTATATTCGGAAATATAAAATCTCAAACCATCGAATGATCGAACTCTACTTGCTGCGACGTACAACTGACCATGTGTAAAAACTGGCTGCCTCAATAAAATTCCAATTTTTTCGAATGTTTGTCCTTGAGACTTATTTATTGTCATCGCAAATGCAGGTATAATTGGAAATTGAGTTCTTTGAAAGTTAAATGGTAAAACAGTACCGGAATATGTTAAATTTATACGTGGAATCAAAATTCTCTTATTGCGTGCGGTTCCAGTTAAAACTTCGCAATCAACAGCATTATGATGGATACACTTGATGCGCATTCTTGTTCCATTGACTAATGCTTCCTTTGTATTTAAGTTTCTGATCAGTAAAACGATGTATTCGTATTTATTATTTGATATAATTCATTGTCAGTTTTAATTTTTTCATGTTATTATTGAATCAAATAAACGCTAATAAAACTGAGACTTGACATTCATAGAAGTATAAGATACATTGTTTTCAATTCCAGTGGATTACATTTCATTTTTGGTAAGGTACAAAATTCGAAAACAGTTTGAAGATTATCTGCTACAAAGCTTATATAATTTTTTAATTTTTTTTTCTATGCAATAATTGTCGAGTTATTTGAAACATATGAAAGATAGGAAAAATGAGGTTTAGCTTGGCTAAGCCATTTAAAAAGCAATAACGCGTTTTTTGACATTTCCTTGGGTTTTTTGTTATTGCCATACTGACCAGGTTTCGCCAAGGCTACACAGTTATTTTGCCTATCTTTTTGAATTATATAAAATTTAAATAAAAAATTAATACAAAATATAAAATGAAATAAAAAATACGTGCCTCCTATTTTTTCATATATTTTTCATTAAATAAAAAAAACGGGCGGTTAAAAAAATAAATGTTGTCCATTGAACTTAAAATAGTTTGAAAGTGAATTTAATGATTCAGAACTTCTGTGTAAACGATGTTTTTTGTAAAAACTCTTTCATCATTTGCTAAATGCCCTTGGTCATTATATTCGGAAATATAAAATCTCAAACCATCGAATGATCGATCTCTACTTGCTGCGACGTACAATTGACCATGTGTAAAATCTGGCTGCCTCAATAAAATTCCAATTTTTTCGAATGTTTGTCCTTGAGACTTATTTATTGTCATCGCAAATGCAGGTATAATTGGAAATTGAGTTCTTTGAAAGTTAAATGGTAAAACAGTACCGGAATATGTTAAATTTATATGTGGAATCAAAATTCTCTTATTGCGTGCGGTTCCAGTTAAAACTTCGCAATCAACAGCATTACGATGGATACACTTGATGTGCATTCTTGTTCCATTGACTAATGCTTCCTTTGTATTTAAGTTTCTGATCAGTAAAACGATGTATTCGTATTTATTTTTTGATATAATTCATTGTCAGTTTTAATTTTTTCATGTTATTATTGAATCAAATAAACGCTAATAAAACTGAGACTTGACATTCATAGAAGTATAAGATACATTGTTTTCAATTCCAGTGGATTACATTTCATTTTTGGTAAGGTACAAAATTCGAAAACAGTTTGAAGATTATCTGCTACAAAGCTTATATAATTTTTTAATTTTTTTTCTATGCATTAATTGTAGAGTTATTTGAAAAATATGAAAGATAGGAAAAATGAGGTTTAGCTTGGCTAAGCCATTTAAAAAGCAATAACGTTTTTTTTGATATTTCCTTGGGTTTTTTGTTATTGCCATACTGACCAGGTTTCGCCAAGGCTACACAGTTATTTTGCCTATCTTTTTGAATTATATAAAATTTAAATAAAAAATTAATACAAAATATAAAATGAAATAAAAAATACGTGCCTCCTATTTTTTCATATATTTTTCATTAAATAAAAAAAACGGGCGGTTAAAAAAATAAATGTTGTCCATTGAACTTAAAATAGTTTGAAAGTGAATTTAATGATTCAGAACTTCTGTGTAAACGATGTTTTTTGTAAAAACTCTTTCATCATTTGCTAAATGCCCTTGGTCATTATATTCGGAAATATAAAATCTCAAACCATCGAATGATCGATCTCTACTTGCTGCGACGTACAATTGACCATGTGTAAAATCTGGCTGCCTCAATAAAATTCCAATTTTTTCGAATGTTTGTCCTTGAGACTTATTTATTGTCATCGCAAATGCAGGTATAATTGGAAATTGAGTTCTTTGAAAGTTAAATGGTAAAACAGTACCGGAATATGTTAAATTTATATGTGGAATCAAAATTCTCTTATTGCGTGCGGTTCCAGTTAAAACTTCGCAATCAACAGCATTACGATGGATACACTTGATGTGCATTCTTGTTCCATTGACTAATGCTTCCTTTGTATTTAAGTTTCTGATCAGTAAAACGATGTATTCGTATTTATTTTTTGATATAATTCATTGTCAGTTTTAATTTTTTCATGTTATTATTGAATCAAATAAACGCTAATAAAACTGAGACTTGACATTCATAGAAGTATAAGATACATTGTTTTCAATTCCAGTGGATTACATTTCATTTTTGGTAAGGTACAAAATTCGAAAACAGTTTGAAGATTATCTGCTACAAAGCTTATATAATTTTTTAATTTTTTTTCTATGCATTAATTGTAGAGTTATTTGAAAAATATGAAAGATAGGAAAAATGAGGTTTAGCTTGGCTAAGCCATTTAAAAAGCAATAACGTTTTTTTTGATATTTCCTTGGGTTTTTTGTTATTGCCATACTGACCAGGTTTCGCCAAGGCTACACAGTTATTTTGCCTATCTTTTTTGAATTATATAAAATTTAAATAAAAAATTAATACAAAATAGAAAATGAAATAAAAAATACGTGCCTCCTATTTTTTCATATATTTTTCATTAAATAAAAAAAAACGGGCGGTTAAAAAAATAAATGTTGTCCATTGAACTTAAAATAGTTTGAAAGTGAATTTAATGATTCAGAACTTCTGTGTAAACGATGTTTTTTGTAAAAACTCTTTCATCATTTGCTAAATGCCCTTGGCCATTATATTCGGAAATATAAAATCTCAAACCATCGAATGATCGAACTCTACTTGCTGCGACGTACAATTGACCATGTGTAAAATCTGGCTGCCTCAATAAAATTCCAATTTTTTCGAATGTTTGTCCTTGAGACTTATTTATTGTCATCGCAAATGCAGGTATAATTGGAAATTGAGTTCTTTGAAAGTTAAATGGTAAAACAGTACCGGAATATGTTAAATTTATACGTGGAATCAAAATTCTCTTATTGCGTGCGGTTCCAGTTAAAACTTCGCCATCAACAGCATTACGATGGATACACTTGATGCGCATTCTTGTTCTATTGACTAATGCTTCCTTTGAATTTAAGTTTCTGATCAGTAAAACGATGTATTCGTATTTATTTTTTGATATAATTCATTGTCAGTTTTAATTTTTTCATGTTATTATTGAATCAAATAAACGCTAATAAAACTGAGACTTGACATTCATAGAAGTATAAGATACATTGTTTTCAATTCCAGTGGATTACATTTCATTTTTGGTAAGGTACAAAATTCGAAAACAGTTTGAAGATTATCTGCTACAAAGCTTATATAATTTTTTAATTTTTTTTTCTATGCATTAATTTTCGAGTTATTTGAAAAATATGAAAGATAGGAAAAATGAGGTTTAGCTTGGCTAAGCCATATTTAAAAAGCAATAACGCGTTTTTTGACATTTCCTTGGGTTTTTTTTTATTGCCATACTGACCAGGTTTCGCCAGGCTACACAGTTATTTTGCCTATCTTTTTCGAATTATATAAAATTTAAATAAAAATTAATGAAAATAAAAAATGAAATAAAAAATACGTGCCTCATATGTTTTCATATATTTTTCATTAAATCAAAAAAATGGGCTTTTAAAAAAATAAATGTTGCCTCAATTGAACTTAAAATAGTTTGAAATTGAATTTAATGATTCAGAACTTCTGTGTAAATGATGTTTTTTGTAAAAACTCTTTCATCATTTGCTAAATGCCCTTGGTCATTATATTCGGAAATATAAAATCTCAAACCATCGAATGATCGAACTCTACTTGCTGCGACGTACAATTGACCATGTGTAAAAACTGGCTGCCTCAATAAAATTCCAATTTTTTCGAATGTTTGTCCTTGAGACTTATTTATTGTCATCGCAAATGCAGGTATAATTGGAAATTGAGTTCTTTGAAAGTTAAATGGTAAAACAGTACCGGAATATGTTAAATTTATACGTGGAATCAAAATTCTCTTATTGCGTGCGGTTCCAGTTAAAACTTCGCAATCAACAGCATTATGATGGATACACTTGATGCGCATTCTTGTTCCATTGACTAATGCTTCCTTTGTATTTAAGTTTCTGATCAGTAAAACGATGTATTCGTATTTATTATTTGATATAATTCATTGTCAGTTTTAATTTTTTCATGTTATTATTGAATCAAATAAACGCTAATAAAACTGAGACTTGACATTCATAGAAGTATAAGATACATTGTTTTCAATTCCAGTGGATTACATTTCATTTTTGGTAAGGTACAAAATTCGAAAACAGTTTGAAGATTATCTGCTACAAAGCTTATATAATTTTTTAATTTTTTTTTCTATGCAATAATTGTCGAGTTATTTGAAAAATATGAAAGATAGGAAAAATGAGGTTTAGCTTGGCTAAGCCATTTAAAAAGCAATAACGCGTTTTTTGACATTTCCTTGGGTTTTTTGTTATTGCCATACTGACCAGGTTTCGCCAAGGCTACACAGTTATTTTGCCTATCTTTTTGAATTATATAAAATTTAAATAAAAAATTAATACAAAATATAAAATGAAATAAAAAATACGTGCCTCCTATTTTTTCATATATTTTTCATTAAATAAAAAAAACGGGCGGTTAAAAAAATAAATGTTGTCCATTGAACTTAAAATAGTTTGAAAGTGAATTTAATGATTCAGAACTTCTGTGTAAACGATGTTTTTTGTAAAAACTCTTTCATCATTTGCTAAATGCCCTTGGTCATTATATTCGGAAATATAAAATCTCAAACCATCGAATGATCGATCTCTACTTGCTGCGACGTACAATTGACCATGTGTAAAATCTGGCTGCCTCAATAAAATTCCAATTTTTTCGAATGTTTGTCCTTGAGACTTATTTATTGTCATCGCAAATGCAGGTATAATTGGAAATTGAGTTCTTTGAAAGTTAAATGGTAAAACAGTACCGGAATATGTTAAATTTATACGTGGAATCAAAATTCTCTTATTGCGTGCGGTTCCAGTTAAAACTTCGCCATCAACAGCATTACGATGGATACACTTGATGCGCATTCTTGTTCTATTGACTAATGCTTCCTTTGAATTTAAGTTTCTGATCAGTAAAACGATGTATTCGTATTTATTTTTTGATATAATTCATTGTCAGTTTTAATTTTTTCATGTTATTATTGAATCAAATAAACGCTAATAAAACTGAGACTTGACATTCATAGAAGTATAAGATACATTGTTTTCAATTCCAGTGGATTACATTTCATTTTTGGTAAGGTACAAAATTCGAAAACAGTTTGAAGATTATCTGCTACAAAGCTTATATAATTTTTTAATTTTTTTTTCTATGCATTAATTTTCGAGTTATTTGAAAAATATGAAAGATAGGAAAAATGAGGTTTAGCTTGGCTAAGCCATATTTAAAAAGCAATAACGCGTTTTTTGACATTTCCTTGGGTTTTTTTTTATTGCCATACTGACCAGGTTTCGCCAGGCTACACAGTTATTTTGCCTATCTTTTTCGAATTATATAAAATTTAAATAAAAATTAATGAAAATAAAAAATGAAATAAAAAATACGTGCCTCATATGTTTTCATATATTTTTCATTAAATCAAAAAAATGGGCTTTTAAAAAAATAAATGTTGCCTCAATTGAACTTAAACTAGTTTGAAATTGAATTTAATGATTCAGAACTTCTGTGTAAATGATGTTTTTTGTAAAAACTCTTTCATCATTTGCTAAATGCCCTTGGTCATTATATTCGGAAATATAAAATCTCAAACCATCGAATGATCGAACTCTACTTGCTGCGACGTACAACTGACCATGTGTAAAAACTGGCTGCCTCAATAAAATTCCAATTTTTTCGAATGTTTGTCCTTGAGACTTATTTATTGTCATCGCAAATGCAGGTATAATTGGAAATTGAGTTCTTTGAAAGTTAAATGGTAAAACAGTACCGGAATATGTTAAATTTATACGTGGAATCAAAATTCTCTTATTGCGTGCGGTTCCAGTTAAAACTTCGCAATCAACAGCATTATGATGGATACACTTGATGCGCATTCTTGTTCCATTGACTAATGCTTCCTTTGTATTTAAGTTTCTGATCAGTAAAACGATGTATTCGTATTTATTATTTGATATAATTCATTGTCAGTTTTAATTTTTTCATGTTATTATTGAATCAAATAAACGCTAATAAAACTGAGACTTGACATTCATAGAAGTATAAGATACATTGTTTTCAATTCCAGTGGATTACATTTCATTTTTGGTAAGGTACAAAATTCGAAAACAGTTTGATGATTATCTGCTACAAAGCTTATATAATTTTTTAATTTTTTTTTCTATGCAATAATTGTCGAGTTATTTGAAAAATATGAAAGATAGGAAAAATGAGGTTTAGCTTGGCTAAGCCATTTAAAAAGCAATAACGCGTTTTTTGACATTTCCTTGGGTTTTTTGTTATTGCCATACTGACCAGGTTTCGCCAAGGCTACACAGTTATTTTGCCTATCTTTTTGAATTATATAAAATTTAAATAAAAAATTAATACAAAATATAAAATGAAATAAAAAATACGTGCCTCCTATTTTTTCATATATTTTTCATTAAATAAAAAAAACGGGCGGTTAAAAAAATAAATGTTGTCCATTGAACTTAAAATAGTTTGAAAGTGAATTTAATGATTCAGAACTTCTGTGTAAACGATGTTTTTTGTAAAAACTCTTTCATCATTTGCTAAATGCCCTTGGTCATTATATTCGGAAATATAAAATCTCAAACCATCGAATGATCGATCTCTACTTGCTGCGACGTACAATTGACCATGTGTAAAATCTGGCTGCCTCAATAAAATTCCAATTTTTTCGAATGTTTGTCCTTGAGACTTATTTATTGTCATCGCAAATGCAGGTATAATTGGAAATTGAGTTCTTTGAAAGTTAAATGGTAAAACAGTACCGGAATATGTTAAATTTATATGTGGAATCAAAATTCTCTTATTGCGTGCGGTTCCAGTTAAAACTTCGCAATCAACAGCATTACGATGGATACACTTGATGTGCATTCTTGTTCCATTGACTAATGCTTCCTTTGTATTTAAGTTTCTGATCAGTAAAACGATGTATTCGTATTTATTTTTTGATATAATTCATTGGCAGTTTTAATTTTTTCATGTTATTATTGAATCAAATAAACGCTAATAAAACTGAGACTTGACATTCATAGAAGTATAAGATACATTGTTTTCAATTCCAGTGGATTACATTTCATTTTTGGTAAGGTACAAAATTCGAAAACAGTTTGAAGATTATCTGCTACAAAGCTTTTATAATTTTTTAATTTTTTTTTCTATGCATTAATTGTCGAGTTATTTGAAAAATATGAAAGATAGGAAAAATGAGGTTTAGCTTGGCTAAGCCATTTAAAAAGCAATAACGCGTTTTTTGATATTTCCTTGGGTTTTTTGTTATTGCCATACTGACCAGGTTTCGCCAAGGCTACACAGTTATTTTGCCTATCTTTTTTGAATTATATAAAATTTAAATAAAAAATTAATACAAAATAGAAAATGAAATAAAAAATACGTGCCTCCTATTTTTTCATATATTTTTCATTAAATAAAAAAAAAACGGGCGGTTAAAAAAATAAATGTTGTCCATTGAACTTAAAATAGTTTGAAAGTGAATTTAATGATTCAGAACTTCTGTGTAAACGATGTTTTTTTGTAAAAACTCTTTCATCATTTGCTAAATGCCCTTGGCCATTATATTCGGAAATATAAAATCTCAAACCATCGAATGATCGAACTCTACTTGCTGCGACGTACAATTGACCATGTGTAAAATCTGGCTGCCTCAATAAAATTCCAATTTTTTCGAATGTTTGTCCTTGAGACTTATTTATTGTCATCGCAAATGCAGGTATAATTGGAAATTGAGTTCTTTGAAAGTTAAATGGTAAAACAGTACCGGAATATGTTAAATTTATACGTGGAATCAAAATTCTCTTATTGCGTGCGGTTCCAGTTAAAACTTCGCCATCAACAGCATTACGATGGATACACTTGATGCGCATTCTTGTTCTATTGACTAATGCTTCATTTGTATTTAAGTTTCTGATCAGTAAAATTATGTATTCGTATTTATTTTTTGATATAGTTCATTGTCAGTTTTAATTTTTTCATGTTATTATTGAATCAAATAAACGCTAATAAAACTGAGACTTGACATTCATAGAAGTATAAGATACATTGTTTTCAATTCCAGTGGATTACATTTCATTTTTGGTAAGGTACAAAATTCGAAAACAGTTTGAAGATTATCTGCTACAAAGCTTTTATAATTTTTTAATTTTTTTTTCTATGCATTAATTGTCGAGTTATTTGAAAAATATGAAAGATAGGAAAAATGAGGTTTAGCTTGGCTAAGCCATTTAAAAAGCAATAACGCGTTTTTTGATATTTCCTTGGGTTTTTTGTTATTGCCATACTGACCAGGTTTCGCCAAGGCTACACAGTTATTTTGCCTATCTTTTTTGAATTATATAAAATTTAAATAAAAAATTAATACAAAATAGAAAATGAAATAAAAAATACGTGCCTCCTATTTTTTCATATATTTTTCATTAAATAAAAAAAAACGGGCGGTTAAAAAAATAAATGTTGTCCATTGAACTTAAAATAGTTTGAAAGTGAATTTAATGATTCAGAACTTCTGTGTAAACGATGTTTTTTGTAAAAACTCTTTCATCATTTGCTAAATGCCCTTGGCCATTATATTCGGAAATATAAAATCTCAAACCATCGAATGATCGAACTCTACTTGCTGCGACGTACAATTGACCATGTGTAAAATCTGGCTGCCTCAATAAAATTCCAATTTTTTCGAATGTTTGTCCTTGAGACTTATTTATTGTCATCGCAAATGCAGGTATAATTGGAAATTGAGTTCTTTGAAAATTAAATGGTAAAACAGTACCGGAATATGTTATATTTATACGTGGAATCAAAATTCTCTTATTGCGTGCGGTTCCAGTTAAAACTTCGCCATCAACAGCATTATGATGGATACACTTGATGCGCATTCTTGTTCTATTGACTAATGCTTCCTTTGAATTATGTTTCTGATCAGTAAAACGATGTATTCGTATTTATTTTTTGATATAATTCATTGTCAGTTTTAATTTTTTCATGTTATTATTGAATCAAATAAACGCTAATAAAACTGAGACTTGACATTCATAGAAGTATAAGATACATTGTTTTCAATTCCAGTGGATTACATTTCATTTTTGGTAAGGTACAAAATTCGAAAACAGTTTGAAGATTATCTGCTACAAAGCTTATATAATTTTTTAATTTTTTTTTCTATGCATTAATTTTCGAGTTATTTGAAAAATATGAAAGATAGGAAAAATGAGGTTTAGCTTGGCTAAGCCATATTTAAAAAGCAATAACGCGTTTTTTGACATTTCCTTGGGTTTTTTTTTATTGCCATACTGACCAGGTTTCGCCAGGCTACACAGTTATTTTGCCTATCTTTTTCGAATTATATAAAATTTAAATAAAAATTAATGAAAATAAAAAATGAAATAAAAAATACGTGCCTCATATGTTTTCATATATTTTTCATTAAATCAAAAAAATGGGCTTTTAAAAAAATAAATGTTGTCAATTGAACTTAAAATAGTTTGAAATTGAATTTAATGATTCAGAACTTCTGTGTAAATGATGTTTTTTGTAAAAACTCTTTCATCATTTGCTAAATGCCCTTGGTCATTATATTCGGAAATATAAAATCTCAAACCATCGAATGATCGAACTCTACTTGCTGCGACGTACAATTGACCATGTGTAAAATCTGGCTGCCTCAATAAAATTCCAATTTTTTCGAATGTTTGTCCTTGAGACTTATTTATTGTCATCGCAAATGCAGGTATAATTGGAAATTGAGTTCTTTGAAAGTTAAATGGTAAAACAGTACCGGAATATGTTAAATTTATACGTGGAATCAAAATTCTCTTATTGCGTGCGGTTCCAGTTAAAACTTCGCCATCAACAGCATTACGATGGATACACTTGATGCGCATTCTTGTTCTATTGACTAATGCTTCCTTTGAATTTAAGTTTCTGATCAGTAAAACGATGTATTCGTATTTATTTTTTGATATAATTCATTGTCAGTTTTAATTTTTTCATGTTATTATTGAATCAAATAAACGCTAATAAAACTGAGACTTGACATTCATAGAAGTATAAGATACATTGTTTTCAATTCCAGTGGATTACATTTCATTTTTGGTAAGGTACAAAATTCGAAAACAGTTTGAAGATTATCTGCTACAAAGCTTATATAATTTTTTAATTTTTTTTTCTATGCATTAATTTTCGAGTTATTTGAAAAATATGAAAGATAGGAAAAATGAGGTTTAGCTTGGCTAAGCCATATTTAAAAAGCAATAACGCGTTTTTTGACATTTCCTTGGGTTTTTTTTTATTGCCATACTGACCAGGTTTCGCCAGGCTACACAGTTATTTTGCCTATCTTTTTCGAATTATATAAAATTTAAATAAAAATTAATGAAAATAAAAAATGAAATAAAAAATACGTGCCTCATATGTTTTCATATATTTTTCATTAAATCAAAAAAATGGGCTTTTAAAAAAATAAATGTTGCCTCAATTGAACTTAAAATAGTTTGAAATTGAATTTAATGATTCAGAACTTCTGTGTAAATGATGTTTTTTGTAAAAACTCTTTCATCATTTGCTAAATGCCCTTGGTCATTATATTCGGAAATATAAAATCTCAAACCATCGAATGATCGAACTCTACTTGCTGCGACGTACAATTGACCATGTGTAAAAACTGGCTGCCTCAATAAAATTCCAATTTTTTCGAATGTTTGTCCTTGAGACTTATTTATTGTCATCGCAAATGCAGGTATAATTGGAAATTGAGTTCTTTGAAAGTTAAATGGTAAAACAGTACCGGAATATGTTAAATTTATACGTGGAATCAAAATTCTCTTATTGCGTGCGGTTCCAGTTAAAACTTCGCAATCAACAGCATTATGATGGATACACTTGATGCGCATTCTTGTTCCATTGACTAATGCTTCCTTTGTATTTAAGTTTCTGATCAGTAAAACGATGTATTCGTATTTATTATTTGATATAATTCATTGTCAGTTTTAATTTTTTCATGTTATAATTGAATCAAATAAACGCTAATAAAACTGAGACTTGACATTCATAGAAGTATAAGATACATTGTTTTCAATTCCAGTGGATTACATTTCATTTTTGGTAAGGTACAAAATTCGAAAACAGTTTGAAGATTATCTGCTACAAAGCTTATATAATTTTTTAATTTTTTTTTCTATGCATTAATTGTCGAGTTATTTGAAAAATATGAAAGATAGGAAAAATGAGGTTTAGCTTGGCTAAGCCATTTAAAAAGCAATAACGCGTTTTTTGACATTTCCTTGGGTTTTTTGTTATTGCCATACTGACCAGGTTTCGCCAAGGCTACACAGTTATTTTGCCTATCTTTTTGAATTATATAAAATTTAAATAAAAAATTAATACAAAATATAAAATGAAATAAAAAATACGTGCCTCCTATTTTTTCATATATTTTTCATTAAATAAAAAAAACGGGCGGTTAAAAAAATAAATGTTGTCCATTGAACTTAAAATAGTTTGAAAGTGAATTTAATGATTCAGAACTTCTGTGTAAACGATGTTTTTTGTAAAAACTCTTTCATCATTTGCTAAATGCCCTTGGTCATTATATTCGGAAATATAAAATCTCAAACCATCGAATGATCGATCTCTACTTGCTGCGACGTACAATTGACCATGTGTAAAATCTGGCTGCCTCAATAAAATTCCAATTTTTTCGAATGTTTGTCCTTGAGACTTATTTATTGTCATCGCAAATGCAGGTATAATTGGAAATTGAGTTCTTTGAAAGTTAAATGGTAAAACAGTACCGGAATATGTTAAATTTATACGTGGAATCAAAATTCTCTTATTGCGTGCGGTTCCAGTTAAAACTTCGCCATCAACAGCATTACGATGGATACACTTGATGCGCATTCTTGTTCTATTGACTAATGCTTCATTTGTATTTAAGTTTCTGATCAGTAAAATTATGTATTCGTATTTATTTTTTGATATAGTTCATTGTCAGTTTTAATTTTTTCATGTTATTATTGAATCAAATAAACGCTAATAAAACTGAGACTTGACATTCATAGAAGTATAAGATACATTGTTTTCAATTCCAGTGGATTACATTTCATTTTTGGTAAGGTACAAAATTCGAAAACAGTTTGAAGATTATCTGCTACAAAGCTTATATAATTTTTTAATTTTTTTTCTATGCATTAATTGTCGAGTTATTTGAAAAATATGAAAGATAGGAAAAATGAGGTTTAGCTTGGCTAAGCCATTTAAAAAGCAATAACTTTTTTTTTATATTTCCTTGGGTTTTTTGTTATTGCCATACTGACCAGGTTTCGCCAAGGCTACACAGTTATTTTGCCTATCTTTTTTGAATTATATAAAATTTAAATAAAAAATTAATACAAAATAGAAAATGAAATAAAAAATACGTGCCTCCTATTTTTTCATATATTTTTCATTAAATAAAAAAAAACGGGCGGTTAAAAAAATAAATGTTGTCCATTGAACTTAAAATAGTTTGAAAGTGAATTTAATGATTCAGAACTTCTGTGTAAACGATGTTTTTTGTAAAAACTCTTTCATCATTTGCTAAATGCCCTTGGCCATTATATTCGGAAATATAAAATCTCAAACCTTCGAATGATCGAACTCTACTTGCTGCGACGTACAATTGACCATGTGTAAAATCTGGCTGCCTCAATAAAATTCCAATTTTTTCGAATGTTTGTCCTTGAGACTTATTTATTGTCATCGCAAATGCAGGTATAATTGGAAATTGAGTTCTTTGAAAGTTAAATGGTAAAACAGTACCGGAATATGTTAAATTTATACGTGGAATCAAAATTCTCTTATTGCGTGCGGTTCCAGTTAAAACTTCGCCATCAACAGCATTACGATGGATACACTTGATGCGCATTCTTGTTCTATTGACTAATGCTTCCTTTGAATTTAAGTTTCTGATCAGTAAAACGATGTATTCGTATTTATTTTTTGATATAATTCATTGTCAGTTTTAATTTTTTCATGTTATTATTGAATCAAATAAACGCTAATAAAACTGAGACTTGACATTCATAGAAGTATAAGATACATTGTTTTCAATTCCAGTGGATTACATTTCATTTTTGGTAAGGTACAAAATTCGAAAACAGTTTGAAGATTATCTGCTACAAAGCTTATATAATTTTTTAATTTTTTTTTCTATGCAATAATTGTCGAGTTATTTGAAAAATAAGAAAGATAGGAAAAATTAGGTTTAGCTTGGCTAAGCCATTTAAAAAGCAATAACGCGTTTTTTGACATTTCCTTGGGTTTTTTGTTATTGCCATACTGACCAGGTTTCGCCAAGGCTACACAGTTATTTTGCCTATCTTTTTGAATTATATAAAATTTAAATAAAAAATTAATACAAAATATAAAATGAAATAAAAAATACGTGCCTCCTATTTTTTCATATATTTTTCATTAAATAAAAAAAACGGGCGGTTAAAAAAATAAATGTTGTCCATTGAACTTAAAATAGTTTGAAAGTGAATTTAATGATTCAGAACTTCTGTGTAAACGATGTTTTTTGTAAAAACTCTTTCATCATTTGCTAAATGCCCTTGGTCATTATATTCGGAAATATAAAATCTCAAACCATCGAATGATCGATCACTACTTGCTGCGACGTACAATTGACCATGTGTAAAATCTGGCTGCCTCAATAAAATTCCAATTTTTTCGAATGTTTGTCCTTGAGACTTATTTATTGTCATCGCAAATGCAGGTATAATTGGAAATTGAGTTCTTTGAAAGTTAAATGGTAAAACAGTACCGGAATATGTTAAATTTATATGTGGAATCAAAATTCTCTTATTGCGTGCGGTTCCAGTTAAAACTTCGCAATCAACAGCATTACGATGGATACACTTGATGTGCATTCTTGTTCCATTGACTAATGCTTCCTTTGTATTTAAGTTTCTGATCAGTAAAACGATGTATTCGTATTTATTTTTTGATATAATTCATTGGCAGTTTTAATTTTTTCATGTTATTATTGAATCAAATAAACGCTAATAAAACTGAGACTTGACATTCATAGAAGTATAAGATACATTGTTTTCAATTCCAGTGGATTACATTTCATTTTTGGTAAGGTACAAAATTCGAAAACAGTTTGAAGATTATCTGCTACAAAGCTTTTATAATTTTTTAATTTTTTTTTCTATGCATTAATTGTCGAGTTATTTGAAAAATATGAAAGATAGGAAAAATGAGGTTTAGCTTGGCTAAGCCATTTAAAAAGCAATAACGCGTTTTTTGATATTTCCTTGGGTTTTTTGTTATTGCCATACTGACCAGGTTTCGCCAAGGCTACACAGTTATTTTGCCTATCTTTTTTGAATTATATAAAATTTAAATAAAAAATTAATACAAAATAGAAAATGAAATAAAAAATACGTGCCTCCTATTTTTTCATATATTTTTCATTAAATAAAAAAAAAACGGGCGGTTAAAAAAATAAATGTTGTCCATTGAACTTAAAATAGTTTGAAAGTGAATTTAATGATTCAGAACTTTGTGTAAACGATGTTTTTTGTAAAAACTCTTTCATCATTTGCTAAATGCCCTTGGCCATTATATTCGGAAATATAAAATCTCAAACCATCGAATGATCGAACTCTACTTGCTGCGACGTACAATTGACCATGTGTAAAATCTGGCTGCCTCAATAAAATTCCAATTTTTTCGAATGTTTGTCCTTGAGACTTATTTATTGTCATCGCAAATGCAGGTATAATTGGAAATTGAGTTCTTTGAAAGTTAAATGGTAAAACAGTACCGGAATATGTTAAATTTATACGTGGAATCAAAATTCTCTTATTGCGTGCGGTTCCAGTTAAAACTTCGCCATCAACAGCATTACGATGGATACACTTGATGCGCATTCTTGTTCTATTGACTAATGCTTCCTTTGTATTTAAGTTTCTGATCAGTAAAACGATGTATTCGTATTTATTTTTTGATATAATTCATTGTCAGTTTTAATTTTTTCATGTTATTATTGAATCAAATAAACGCTAATAAAAATGAGACTTGACATTCATAGAAGTATAAGATACATTGTTTTCAATTCCAGTGGATTACATTTCATTTTTGGTAAGGTACAAAATTCGAAAACAGTTTGAAGATTATCTGCTACAAAGCTTATATAATTTTTTAATTTTTTTTTCTATGCATTAATTTTCGAGTTATTTGAAAAATATGAAAGATAGGAAAAATGAGGTTTAGCTTGGCTAAGCCATTTAAAAAGCAATAACGTGTTTTTTGACATTTCCTTGGGTTTTTTGTTATTGCCATACTGACCAGGTTTCGCCAAGGCTACACAGTTATTTTGCCTATCTTTTTCGAATTATATAAAATATAAATAAAAAATTAATGCAAAATAAAAAATGAAATAAAAAATACGTGCCTCCTTTTTTTTCATATATTTTTCATTAAATAAAAAAAAACGGGCGGTTAAAAAAATAAATGTTGTCCATTGAACTTAAAATAGGTTTAAAGTGAATTTAATGATTCAGAACTTCTGTGTAAACGATGTTTTTTTGTAAAAACTCTTTCATCATTTGCTAAATGCCCTTGGCCATTATATTCGGAAATATAAAATCTCAAACCATCGAATGATCGAACTCTACTTGCTGCGACGTACAATTGACCATGTGTAAAATCTGGCTGCCTCAATAAAATTCCAATTTTTTCGAATGTTTGTCCTTGAGACTTATTTATTGTCATCGCAAATGCAGGTATAATTGGAAATTGAGTTCTTTGAAAGTTAAATGGTAAAACAGTACCGGAATATGTTAAATTTATACGTGGAATCAAAATTCTCTTATTGCGTGCGGTTCCAGTTAAAACTTCGCCATCAACAGCATTACGATGGATACACTTGATGCGCATTCTTGTTCTATTGACTAATGCTTCATTTGTATTTAAGTTTCTGATCAGTAAAATTATGTATTCGTATTTATTTTTTGATATAGTTCATTGTCAGTTTTAATTTTTTCATGTTATTATTGAATCAAATAAACGCTAATAAAACTGAGACTTGACATTCATAGAAGTATAAGATACATTGTTTTCAATTCCAGTGGATTACATTTCATTTTTGGTAAGGTACAAAATTCGAAAACAGTTTGAAGATTATCTGCTACAAAGCTTATATAATTTTTTAATTTTTTTTCTATGCATTAATTGTCGAGTTATTTGAAAAATATGAAAGATAGGAAATATGAGGTTTAGCTTGGCTAAGCCATTTAAAAAGCAATAACGCGTTTTTTGATATTTCCTTGGGTTTTTTGTTATTGCCATACTGACCAGGTTTCGCCAAGGCTACACAGTTATTTTGCCTATCTTTTTTGAATTATATAAAATTTAAATAAAAAATTAATACAAAATAGAAAATGAAATAAAAAATACGTGCCTCCTATTTTTTCATATATTTTTCATTAAATAAAAAAAAACGGGCGGTTAAAAAAATAAATGTTGTCCATTGAACTTAAAATAGTTTGAAAGTGAATTTAATGATTCAGAACTTCTGTGTAAACGATGTTTTTTGTAAAAACTCTTTCATCATTTGCTAAATGCCCTTGGCCATTATATTCGGAAATATAAAATCTCAAACCATCGAATGATCGAACTCTACTTGCTGCGACGTACAATTGACCATGTGTAAAATCTGGCTGCCTCAATAAAATTCCAATTTTTTCGAATGTTTGTCCTTGAGACTTATTTATTGTCATCGCAAATGCAGGTATAATTGGAAATTGAGTTCTTTGAAAGTTAAATGGTAAAACAGTACCGGAATATGTTAAATTTATACGTGGAATCAAAATTCTCTTATTGCGTGCGGTTCCAGTTAAAACTTCGCCATCAACAGCATTACGATGGATACACTTGAAGCGCATTCTTGTTCTATTGACTAATGCTTCCTTTGTATTTAAGTTTCTGATCAGTAAAACGATGTATTCGTATTTATTTTTTGATATAATTCATTGTCAGTTTTAATTTTTTCATGTTATTATTGAATCAAATAAACGCTAATAAAAATGAGACTTGACATTCATAGAAGTATAAGATACATTGTTTTCAATTCCAGTGGATTACATTTCATTTTTGGTAAGGTACAAAATTCGAAAACAGTTTGAAGATTATCTGCTACAAAGCTTATATAATTTTTTAATTTTTTTTTCTATGCATTAATTTTCGAGTTATTTGAAAAATATGAAAGATAGGAAAAATGAGGTTTAGCTTGGCTAAGCCATTTAAAAAGCAATAACGTGTTTTTTGACATTTCCTTGGGTTTTTTGTTATTGCCATACTGACCAGGTTTCGCCAAGGCTACACAGTTATTTTGCCTATCTTTTTCGAATTATATAAAATATAAATAAAAAATTAATGCAAAATAAAAAATGAAATAAAAAATACGTGCCTCCTTTTTTTTCATATATTTTTCATTAAATAAAAAAAAACGGGCGGTTAAAAAAATAAATGTTGTCCATTGAACTTAAAATAGTTTGAAAGTGAATTTAATGATTCAGAACTTCTGTGTAAACGATGTTTTTTGTAAAAACTCTTTCATCATTTGCTAAATGCCCTTGGCCATTATATTCGGAAATATAAAATCTCAAACCATCGAATGATCGAACTCTACTTGCTGCGACGTACAATTGACCATGTGTAAAATCTGGCTGCCTCAATAAAATTCCAATTTTTTCGAATGTTTGTCCTTGAGACTTATTTATTGTCATCGCAAATGCAGGTATAATTGGAAATTGAGTTCTTTGAAAATTAAATGGTAAAACAGTACCGGAATATGTTATATTTATACGTGGAATCAAAATTCTCTTATTGCGTGCGGTTCCAGTTAAAACTTCGCCATCAACAGCATTACGATGGATACACTTGATGCGCATTCTTGTTCTATTGACTAATGCTTCCTTTGAATTTAAGTTTCTGATCAGTAAAACGATGTATTCGTATTTATTTTTTGATATAATTCATTGTCAGTTTTAATTTTTTCATGTTATTATTGAATCAAATAAACGCTAATAAAACTGAGACTTGACATTCATAGAAGTATAAGATACATTGTTTTCAATTCCAGTGGATTACATTTCATTTTTGGTAAGGTACAAAATTCGAAAACAGTTTGAAGATTATCTGCTACAAAGCTTATATAATTTTTTAATTTTTTTTTCTATGCATTAATTTTCGAGTTATTTGAAAAATATGAAAGATAGGAAAAATGAGGTTTAGCTTGGCTAAGCCATATTTAAAAAGCAATAACGCGTTTTTTGACATTTCCTTGGGTTTTTTTTTATTGCCATACTGACCAGGTTTCGCCAGGCTACACAGTTATTTTGCCTATCTTTTTCGAATTATATAAAATTTAAATAAAAATTAATGAAAATAAAAAATGAAATAAAAAATACGTGCCTCATATGTTTTCATATATTTTTCATTAAATCAAAAAAATGGGCTTTTAAAAAAATAAATGTTGTCAATTGAACTTAAAATAGTTTGAAATTGAATTTAATGATTCAGAACTTCTGTGTAAATGATGTTTTTTGTAAAAACTCTTTCATCATTTGCTAAATGCCCTTGGTCATTATATTCGGAAATATAAAATCTCAAACCATCGAATGATCGAACTCTACTTGCTGCGACGTACAATTGACCATGTGTAAAATCTGGCTGCCTCAATAAAATTCCAATTTTTTCGAATGTTTGTCCTTGAGACTTATTTATTGTCATCGCAAATGCAGGTATAATTGGAAATTGAGTTCTTTGAAAGTTAAATGGTAAAACAGTACCGGAATATGTTAAATTTATACGTGGAATCAAAATTCTCTTATTGCGTGCGGTTCCAGTTAAAACTTCGCCATCAACAGCATTACGATGGATACACTTGATGCGCATTCTTGTTCTATTGACTAATGCTTCCTTTGAATTTAAGTTTCTGATCAGTAAAACGATGTATTCGTATTTATTTTTTGATATAATTCATTGTCAGTTTTAATTTTTTCATGTTATTATTGAATCAAATAAACGCTAATAAAACTGAGACTTGACATTCATAGAAGTATAAGATACATTGTTTTCAATTCCAGTGGATTACATTTCATTTTTGGTAAGGTACAAAATTCGAAAACAGTTTGAAGATTATCTGCTACAAAGCTTATATAATTTTTTAATTTTTTTTTCTATGCATTAATTTTCGAGTTATTTGAAAAATATGAAAGATAGGAAAAATGAGGTTTAGCTTGGCTAAGCCATATTTAAAAAGCAATAACGCGTTTTTTGACATTTCCTTGGGTTTTTTTTTATTGCCATACTGACCAGGTTTCGCCAGGCTACACAGTTATTTTGCCTATCTTTTTCGAATTATATAAAATTTAAATAAAAATTAATGAAAATAAAAAATGAAATAAAAAATACGTGCCTCATATGTTTTCATATATTTTTCATTAAATCAAAAAAATGGGCTTTTAAAAAAATAAATGTTGCCTCAATTGAACTTAAAATAGTTTGAAATTGAATTTAATGATTCAGAACTTCTGTGTAAACGATGTTTTTTGTAAAAACTCTTTCATCATTTGCTAAATGCCCTTGGCCATTATATTCGGAAATATAAAATCTCAAACCATCGAATGATCGAACTCTACTTGCTGCGACGTACAATTGACCATGTGTAAAATCTGGCTGCCTCAATAAAATTCCAATTTTTTCGAATGTTTGTCCTTGAGACTTATTTATTGTCATCGCAAATGCAGGTATAATTGGAAATTGAGTTCTTTGAAAATTAAATGGTAAAACAGTACCGGAATATGTTATATTTATACGTGGAATCAAAATTCTCTTATTGCGTGCGGTTCCAGTTAAAACTTCGCCATCAACAGCATTACGATGGATACACTTGATGCGCATTCTTGTTCTATTGACTAATGCTTCCTTTGAATTTAAGTTTCTGATCAGTAAAACGATGTATTCGTATTTATTTTTTGATATAATTCATTGTCAGTTTTAATTTTTTCATGTTATTATTGAATCAAATAAACGCTAATAAAACTGAGACTTGACATTCATAGAAGTATAAGATACATTGTTTTCAATTCCAGTGGATTACATTTCATTTTTGGTAAGGTACAAAATTCGAAAACAGTTTGAAGATTATCTGCTACAAAGCTTATATAATTTTTTAATTTTTTTTTCTATGCATTAATTTTCGAGTTATTTGAAAAATATGAAAGATAGGAAAAATGAGGTTTAGCTTGGCTAAGCCATATTTAAAAAGCAATAACGCGTTTTTTGACATTTCCTTGGGTTTTTTTTTATTGCCATACTGACCAGGTTTCGCCAGGCTACACAGTTATTTTGCCTATCTTTTTCGAATTATATAAAATTTAAATAAAAATTAATGAAAATAAAAAATGAAATAAAAAATACGTGCCTCATATGTTTTCATATATTTTTCATTAAATCAAAAAAATGGGCTTTTAAAAAAATAAATGTTGTCAATTGAACTTAAAATAGTTTGAAATTGAATTTAATGATTCAGAACTTCTGTGTAAACGATGTTTTTTGTAAAAACTCTTTCATCATTTGCTAAATGCCCTTGGTCATTATATTCGGAAATATAAAATCTCAAACCATCGAATGATCGATCTCTACTTGCTGCGACGTACAATTGACCATGTGTAAAATCTGGCTGCCTCAATAAAATTCCAATTTTTTCGAATGTTTGTCCTTGAGACTTATTTATTGTCATCGCAAATGCAGGTATAATTGGAAATTGAGTTCTTTGAAAGTTAAATGGTAAAACAGTACCGGAATATGTTAAATTTATACGTGGAATCAAAATTCTCTTATTGCGTGCGGTTCCAGTTAAAACTTCGCAATCAACAGCATTACGATGGATACACTTGATGTGCATTCTTGTTCCATTGACTAATGCTTCCTTTGTATTTAAGTTTCTGATCAGTAAAACGATGTATTCGTATTTATTTTTTGATATAATTCATTGGCAGTTTTAATTTTTTCATGTTATTATTGAATCAAATAAACGCTAATAAAACTGAGACTTGACATTCATAGAAGTATAAGATACATTGTTTTCAATTCCAGTGGATTACATTTCATTTTTGGTAAGGTACAAAATTCAAAAACAGTTTGAAGATTATCTGCTACAAAGCTTATATAATTTTTTAATTTTTTTTTCTATGCATTAATTGTCGAGTTATTTGAAAAATATGAAAGATAGGAAAAATGAGGTTTAGCTTGGCTAAGCCATTTAAAAAGCAATAACGCGTTTTTTGACATTTCCTTGGGTTTTTTTTTATTGCCATACTGACCAGGTTTCGCCAAGGCTACACAGTTATTT
The DNA here is from genome assembly GCA_034769895.1 of Magicicada septendecula. Taxonomy (NCBI): domain Eukaryota; kingdom Metazoa; phylum Arthropoda; class Insecta; order Hemiptera; family Cicadidae; genus Magicicada; species Magicicada septendecula. The sequence continues at coordinate 944,306,346 of CM068367.1, read as the reverse complement.
TGCCTATCTTTTTCGAATTATATAAAATATAAATAAAAAATTAATGCAAAATAAAAAATGAAATAAAAAATACGTGCCTCCTTTTTTTTCATATATTTTTCATTAAATAAAAAAAAACGGGCGGTTAAAAAAATAAATGTTGTCCATTGAACTTAAAATAGTTTGAAAGTGAATTTAATGATTCAGAACTTCTGTGTAAACGATGTTTTTTGTAAAAACTCTTTCATCATTTGCTAAATGCCCTTGGCCATTATATTCGGAAATATAAAATCTCAAACCATCGAATGATCGAACTCTACTTGCTGCGACGTACAATTGACCATGTGTAAAATCTGGCTGCCTCAATAAAATTCCAATTTTTTCGAATGTTTGTCCTTGAGACTTATTTATTGTCATCGCAAATGCAGGTATAATTGGAAATTGAGTTCTTTGAAAATTAAATGGTAAAACAGTACCGGAATATGTTATATTTATACGTGGAATCAAAATTCTCTTATTGCGTGCGGTTCCAGTTAAAACTTCGCCATCAACAGCATTACGATGGATACACTTGATGCGCATTCTTGTTCTATTGACTAATGCTTCCTTTGAATTTAAGTTTCTGATCAGTAAAACGATGTATTCGTATTTATTTTTTGATATAATTCATTGTCAGTTTTAATTTTTTCATGTTATTATTGAATCAAATAAACGCTAATAAAACTGAGACTTGACATTCATAGAAGTATAAGATACATTGTTTTCAATTCCAGTGGATTACATTTCATTTTTGGTAAGGTACAAAATTCGAAAACAGTTTGAAGATTATCTGCTACAAAGCTTATATAATTTTTTAATTTTTTTTTCTATGCATTAATTTTCGAGTTATTTGAAAAATATGAAAGATAGGAAAAATGAGGTTTAGCTTGGCTAAGCCATATTTAAAAAGCAATAACGCGTTTTTTGACATTTCCTTGGGTTTTTTTTTATTGCCATACTGACCAGGTTTCGCCAGGCTACACAGTTATTTTGCCTATCTTTTTCGAATTATATAAAATTTAAATAAAAATTAATGAAAATAAAAAATGAAATAAAAAATACGTGCCTCATATGTTTTCATATATTTTTCATTAAATCAAAAAAATGGGCTTTTAAAAAAATAAATGTTGTCAATTGAACTTAAAATAGTTTGAAATTGAATTTAATGATTCAGAACTTCTGTGTAAATGATGTTTTTTGTAAAAACTCTTTCATCATTTGCTAAATGCCCTTGGTCATTATATTCGGAAATATAAAATCTCAAACCATCGAATGATCGAACTCTACTTGCTGCGACGTACAATTGACCATGTGTAAAATCTGGCTGCCTCAATAAAATTCCAATTTTTTCGAATGTTTGTCCTTGAGACTTATTTATTGTCATCGCAAATGCAGGTATAATTGGAAATTGAGTTCTTTGAAAGTTAAATGGTAAAACAGTACCGGAATATGTTAAATTTATACGTGGAATCAAAATTCTCTTATTGCGTGCGGTTCCAGTTAAAACTTCGCCATCAACAGCATTACGATGGATACACTTGATGCGCATTCTTGTTCTATTGACTAATGCTTCCTTTGAATTTAAGTTTCTGATCAGTAAAACGATGTATTCGTATTTATTTTTTGATATAATTCATTGTCAGTTTTAATTTTTTCATGTTATTATTGAATCAAATAAACGCTAATAAAACTGAGACTTGACATTCATAGAAGTATAAGATACATTGTTTTCAATTCCAGTGGATTACATTTCATTTTTGGTAAGGTACAAAATTCGAAAACAGTTTGAAGATTATCTGCTACAAAGCTTATATAATTTTTTAATTTTTTTTTCTATGCATTAATTTTCGAGTTATTTGAAAAATATGAAAGATAGGAAAAATGAGGTTTAGCTTGGCTAAGCCATATTTAAAAAGCAATAACGCGTTTTTTGACATTTCCTTGGGTTTTTTTTTATTGCCATACTGACCAGGTTTCGCCAGGCTACACAGTTATTTTGCCTATCTTTTTCGAATTATATAAAATTTAAATAAAAATTAATGAAAATAAAAAATGAAATAAAAAATACGTGCCTCATATGTTTTCATATATTTTTCATTAAATCAAAAAAATGGGCTTTTAAAAAAATAAATGTTGCCTCAATTGAACTTAAAATAGTTTGAAATTGAATTTAATGATTCAGAACTTCTGTGTAAACGATGTTTTTTGTAAAAACTCTTTCATCATTTGCTAAATGCCCTTGGCCATTATATTCGGAAATATAAAATCTCAAACCATCGAATGATCGAACTCTACTTGCTGCGACGTACAATTGACCATGTGTAAAATCTGGCTGCCTCAATAAAATTCCAATTTTTTCGAATGTTTGTCCTTGAGACTTATTTATTGTCATCGCAAATGCAGGTATAATTGGAAATTGAGTTCTTTGAAAATTAAATGGTAAAACAGTACCGGAATATGTTATATTTATACGTGGAATCAAAATTCTCTTATTGCGTGCGGTTCCAGTTAAAACTTCGCCATCAACAGCATTACGATGGATACACTTGATGCGCATTCTTGTTCTATTGACTAATGCTTCCTTTGAATTTAAGTTTCTGATCAGTAAAACGATGTATTCGTATTTATTTTTTGATATAATTCATTGTCAGTTTTAATTTTTTCATGTTATTATTGAATCAAATAAACGCTAATAAAACTGAGACTTGACATTCATAGAAGTATAAGATACATTGTTTTCAATTCCAGTGGATTACATTTCATTTTTGGTAAGGTACAAAATTCGAAAACAGTTTGAAGATTATCTGCTACAAAGCTTATATAATTTTTTAATTTTTTTTTCTATGCATTAATTTTCGAGTTATTTGAAAAATATGAAAGATAGGAAAAATGAGGTTTAGCTTGGCTAAGCCATATTTAAAAAGCAATAACGCGTTTTTTGACATTTCCTTGGGTTTTTTTTTATTGCCATACTGACCAGGTTTCGCCAGGCTACACAGTTATTTTGCCTATCTTTTTCGAATTATATAAAATTTAAATAAAAATTAATGAAAATAAAAAATGAAATAAAAAATACGTGCCTCATATGTTTTCATATATTTTTCATTAAATCAAAAAAATGGGCTTTTAAAAAAATAAATGTTGTCAATTGAACTTAAAATAGTTTGAAATTGAATTTAATGATTCAGAACTTCTGTGTAAACGATGTTTTTTGTAAAAACTCTTTCATCATTTGCTAAATGCCCTTGGTCATTATATTCGGAAATATAAAATCTCAAACCATCGAATGATCGATCTCTACTTGCTGCGACGTACAATTGACCATGTGTAAAATCTGGCTGCCTCAATAAAATTCCAATTTTTTCGAATGTTTGTCCTTGAGACTTATTTATTGTCATCGCAAATGCAGGTATAATTGGAAATTGAGTTCTTTGAAAGTTAAATGGTAAAACAGTACCGGAATATGTTAAATTTATACGTGGAATCAAAATTCTCTTATTGCGTGCGGTTCCAGTTAAAACTTCGCAATCAACAGCATTACGATGGATACACTTGATGTGCATTCTTGTTCCATTGACTAATGCTTCCTTTGTATTTAAGTTTCTGATCAGTAAAACGATGTATTCGTATTTATTTTTTGATATAATTCATTGGCAGTTTTAATTTTTTCATGTTATTATTGAATCAAATAAACGCTAATAAAACTGAGACTTGACATTCATAGAAGTATAAGATACATTGTTTTCAATTCCAGTGGATTACATTTCATTTTTGGTAAGGTACAAAATTCAAAAACAGTTTGAAGATTATCTGCTACAAAGCTTATATAATTTTTTAATTTTTTTTTCTATGCATTAATTGTCGAGTTATTTGAAAAATATGAAAGATAGGAAAAATGAGGTTTAGCTTGGCTAAGCCATTTAAAAAGCAATAACGCGTTTTTTGATATTTCCTTGGGTTTTTTGTTATTGCCATACTGACCAGGTTTCGCCAAGGCTACACAGTTATTTTGCCTATCTTTTTTGAATTATATAAAATTTAAATAAAAAATTAATACAAAATAGAAAATGAAATAAAAAATACGTGCCTCCTATTTTTTCATATATTTTTCATTAAATAAAAAAAAAACGGGCGGTTAAAAAAATAAATGTTGTCCATTGAACTTAAAATAGTTTGAAAGTGAATTTAATGATTCAGAACTTCTGTGTAAACGATGTTTTTTGTAAAAACTCTTTCATCATTTGCTAAATGCCCTTGGCCATTATATTCGGAAATATAAAATCTCAAACCATCGAATGATCGAACTCTACTTGCTGCGACGTACAATTGACCATGTGTAAAATCTGGCTGCCTCAATAAAATTCCAATTTTTTCGAATGTTTGTCCTTGAGACTTATTTATTGTCATCGCAAATGCAGGTATAATTGGAAATTGAGTTCTTTGAAAATTAAATGGTAAAACAGTACCGGAATATGTTATATTTATACGTGGAATCAAAATTCTCTTATTGCGTGCGGTTCCAGTTAAAACTTCGCCATCAACAGCATTACGATGGATACACTTGATGCGCATTCTTGTTCTATTGACTAATGCTTCCTTTGAATTTAAGTTTCTGATCAGTAAAACGATGTATTCGTATTTATTTTTTGATATAATTCATTGTCAGTTTTAATTTTTTCATGTTATTATTGAATCAAATAAACGCTAATAAAACTGAGACTTGACATTCATAGAAGTATAAGATACATTGTTTTCAATTCCAGTGGATTACATTTCATTTTTGGTAAGGTACAAAATTCGAAAACAGTTTGAAGATTATCTGCTACAAAGCTTATATAATTTTTTAATTTTTTTTTCTATGCATTAATTTTCGAGTTATTTGAAAAATATGAAAGATAGGAAAAATGAGGTTTAGCTTGGCTAAGCCATATTTAAAAAGCAATAACGCGTTTTTTGACATTTCCTTGGGTTTTTTTTTATTGCCATACTGACCAGGTTTCGCCAGGCTACACAGTTATTTTGCCTATCTTTTTCGAATTATATAAAATTTAAATAAAAATTAATGAAAATAAAAAATGAAATAAAAAATACGTGCCTCATATGTTTTCATATATTTTTCATTAAATCAAAAAAATGGGCTTTTAAAAAAATAAATGTTGCCTCAATTGAACTTAAAATAGTTTGAAATTGAATTTAATGATTCAGAACTTCTGTGTAAACGATGTTTTTTGTAAAAACTCTTTCATCATTTGCTAAATGCCCTTGGCCATTATATTCGGAAATATAAAATCTCAAACCATCGAATGATCGAACTCTACTTGCTGCGACGTACAATTGACCATGTGTAAAATCTGGCTGCCTCAATAAAATTCCAATTTTTTCGAATGTTTGTCCTTGAGACTTATTTATTGTCATCGCAAATGCAGGTATAATTGGAAATTGAGTTCTTTGAAAATTAAATGGTAAAACAGTACCGGAATATGTTATATTTATACGTGGAATCAAAATTCTCTTATTGCGTGCGGTTCCAGTTAAAACTTCGCCATCAACAGCATTACGATGGATACACTTGATGCGCATTCTTGTTCTATTGACTAATGCTTCCTTTGAATTTAAGTTTCTGATCAGTAAAACGATGTATTCGTATTTATTTTTTGATATAATTCATTGTCAGTTTTAATTTTTTCATGTTATTATTGAATCAAATAAACGCTAATAAAACTGAGACTTGACATTCATAGAAGTATAAGATACATTGTTTTCAATTCCAGTGGATTACATTTCATTTTTGGTAAGGTACAAAATTCGAAAACAGTTTGAAGATTATCTGCTACAAAGCTTATATAATTTTTTAATTTTTTTTTCTATGCATTAATTTTCGAGTTATTTGAAAAATATGAAAGATAGGAAAAATGAGGTTTAGCTTGGCTAAGCCATATTTAAAAAGCAATAACGCGTTTTTTGACATTTCCTTGGGTTTTTTTTTATTGCCATACTGACCAGGTTTCGCCAGGCTACACAGTTATTTTGCCTATCTTTTTCGAATTATATAAAATTTAAATAAAAATTAATGAAAATAAAAAATGAAATAAAAAATACGTGCCTCATATGTTTTCATATATTTTTCATTAAATCAAAAAAATGGGCTTTTAAAAAAATAAATGTTGTCAATTGAACTTAAAATAGTTTGAAATTGAATTTAATGATTCAGAACTTCTGTGTAAACGATGTTTTTTGTAAAAACTCTTTCATCATTTGCTAAATGCCCTTGGTCATTATATTCGGAAATATAAAATCTCAAACCATCGAATGATCGATCTCTACTTGCTGCGACGTACAATTGACCATGTGTAAAATCTGGCTGCCTCAATAAAATTCCAATTTTTTCGAATGTTTGTCCTTGAGACTTATTTATTGTCATCGCAAATGCAGGTATAATTGGAAATTGAGTTCTTTGAAAGTTAAATGGTAAAACAGTACCGGAATATGTTAAATTTATACGTGGAATCAAAATTCTCTTATTGCGTGCGGTTCCAGTTAAAACTTCGCAATCAACAGCATTACGATGGATACACTTGATGTGCATTCTTGTTCCATTGACTAATGCTTCCTTTGTATTTAAGTTTCTGATCAGTAAAACGATGTATTCGTATTTATTTTTTGATATAATTCATTGGCAGTTTTAATTTTTTCATGTTATTATTGAATCAAATAAACGCTAATAAAACTGAGACTTGACATTCATAGAAGTATAAGATACATTGTTTTCAATTCCAGTGGATTACATTTCATTTTTGGTAAGGTACAAAATTCAAAAACAGTTTGAAGATTATCTGCTACAAAGCTTATATAATTTTTTAATTTTTTTTTCTATGCATTAATTGTCGAGTTATTTGAAAAATATGAAAGATAGGAAAAATGAGGTTTAGCTTGGCTAAGCCATTTAAAAAGCAATAACGCGTTTTTTGATATTTCCTTGGGTTTTTTGTTATTGCCATACTGACCAGGTTTCGCCAAGGCTACACAGTTATTTTGCCTATCTTTTTTGAATTATATAAAATTTAAATAAAAAATTAATACAAAATAGAAAATGAAATAAAAAATACGTGCCTCCTATTTTTTCATATATTTTTCATTAAATAAAAAAAAAACGGGCGGTTAAAAAAATAAATGTTGTCCATTGAACTTAAAATAGTTTGAAAGTGAATTTAATGATTCAGAACTTCTGTGTAAACGATGTTTTTTGTAAAAACTCTTTCATCATTTGCTAAATGCCCTTGGCCATTATATTCGGAAATATAAAATCTCAAACCATCGAATGATCGAACTCTACTTGCTGCGACGTACAATTGACCATGTGTAAAATCTGGCTGCCTCAATAAAATTCCAATTTTTTCGAATGTTTGTCCTTGAGACTTATTTATTGTCATCGCAAATGCAGGTATAATTGGAAATTGAGTTCTTTGAAAGTTAAATGGTAAAACAGTACCGGAATATGTTAAATTTATACGTGGAATCAAAATTCTCTTATTGCGTGCGGTTCCAGTTAAAACTTCGCCATCAACAGCATTACGATGGATACACTTGATGCGCATTCTTGTTCTATTGACTAATGCTTCCTTTGTATTTAAGTTTCTGATCAGTAAAACGATGTATTCGTATTTATTTTTTGATATAATTCATTGTCAGTTTTAATTTTTTCATGTTATTATTGAATCAAATAAACGCTAATAAATATGAGACTTGACATTCATAGAAGTATAAGATACATTGTTTTCAATTCCAGTGGATTACATTTCATTTTTGGTAAGGTACAAAATTCGAAAACAGTTTGAAGATTATCTGCTACAAAGCTTATATAATTTTTTAATTTTTTTTCTATGCATTAATTGTCGAGTTATTTGAAAAATATGAAAGATAGGAAAAATGAGGTTTAGCTTGGCTAAGCCATTTAAAAAGCAATAACGCGTTTTTTGATATTTCCTTGGGTTTTTTGTTATTGCCATACTGACCAGGTTTCGCCAAGGCTACACAGTTATTTTGCCTATCTTTTTTGAATTATATAAAATTTAAATAAAAAATTAATACAAAATAGAAAATGAAATAAAAAATACGTGCCTCCTATTTTTTCATATATTTTTCATTAAATAAAAAAAAACGGGCGGTTAAAAAAATAAATGTTGTCCATTGAACTTAAAATAGTTTGAAAGTGAATTTAATGATTCAGAACTTCTGTGTAAACGATGTTTTTTGTAAAAACTCTTTCATCATTTGCTAAATGCCCTTGGCCATTATATTCAGAAATATAAAATCTCAAACCATCGAATGATCGAACTCTACTTGCTGCGACGTACAATTGACCATGTGTAAAATCTGGCTGCCTCAATAAAATTCCAATTTTTTCGAATGTTTGTCCTTGAGACTTATTTATTGTCATCGCAAATGCAGGTATAATTGGAAATTGAGTTCTTTGAAAATTAAATGGTAAAACAGTACCGGAATATGTTATATTTATACGTGGAATCAAAATTCTCTTATTGCGTGCGGTTCCAGTTAAAACTTCGCCATCAACAGCATTACGATGGATACACTTGATGCGCATTCTTGTTCTATTGACTAATGCTTCCTTTGAATTTAAGTTTCTAAACAGTAAAACGATGTATTCGTATTTATTTTTTGATATAATTCATTGTCAGTTTTAATTTTTTCATGTTATTATTGAATCAAATAAACGCTAATAAAACTGAGACTTGACATTCATAGAAGTATAAGATACATTGTTTTCAATTCCAGTGGATTACATTTCATTTTTGGTAAGGTACAAAATTCGAAAACAGTTTGAAGATTATCTGCTACAAAGCTTATATAATTTTTTAATTTTTTTTTCTATGCATTAATTTTCGAGTTATTTGAAAAATATGAAAGATAGGAAAAATGAGGTTTAGCTTGGCTAAGCCATATTTAAAAAGCAATAACGCGTTTTTTGGCATTTCCTTGGGTTTTTTTTTATTGCCATACTGACCAGGTTTCGCCAGGCTACACAGTTATTTTGCCTATCTTTTTCGAATTATATAAAATTTAAATAAAAATTAATGAAAATAAAAAATGAAATAAAAAATACGTGCCTCATATGTTTTCATATATTTTTCATTAAATCAAAAAAATGGGCTTTTAAAAAAATAAATGTTGTCAATTGAACTTAAAATAGTTTGAAATTGAATTTATTGATTCAGAACTTCTGTGTAAACGATGTTTTTTGTAAAAACTCTTTCATCATTTGCTAAATGCCCTTGGTCATTATATTCGGAAATATAAAATCTCAAACCATCGAATGAACGAACTCTACTTGCTGCGACGTACAATTGACCATGTGTAAAATCTGGCTGCCTCAATAAAATTCCAATTTTTTCGAATGTTTGTCCTTGAGACTTATTTATTGTCATCGCAAATGCAGGTATAATTGGAAATTGAGTTCTTTGAAAGTTAAATGGTAAAACAGTACCGGAATATGTTAAATTTATACGTGGAATCAAAATTCTCTTATTGCGTGCGGTTCCAGTTAAAACTTCGCAATCAACAGCATTACGATGGATACACTTGATGTGCATTCTTGTTCCATTGACTAATGCTTCATTTGTATTTAAGTTTCTGATCAGTAAAATTATGTATTCGTATTTATTTTTTGATATAGTTCATTGTCAGTTTTAATTTTTTCATGTTATTATTGAATCAAATAAACGCTAATAAAAATGAGACTTGACATTCATAGAAGTATAAGATACATTGTTTTCAATTCCAGTGGATTACATTTCATTTTTGGTAAGGTACAAAATTCGAAAACAGTTTGAAGATTATCTGCTACAAAGCTTATATAATTTTTTAATTTTTTTTTCTATGCATTAATTTTCGAGTTATTTGAAAAATATGAAAGATAGGAAAAATGAGGTTTAGCTTGGCTAAGCCATTTAAAAAGCAATAACGTGTTTTTTGACATTTCCTTGGGTTTTTTGTTATTGCCATACTGACCAGGTTTCGCCAAGGCTACACAGTTATTTTGCCTATCTTTTTCGAATTATATAAAATTTAAATAAAAAATTAATACAAAATAAAAAATGAAATAAAAAATAAGTGCCTCCCATTTTTTCATATATTTTTCATTAAATCAAAAAAAACGGGCGGTTAAAAAAATAAATGTTGTCCATTGAACTTAAAATAGGTTTAAAGTGAATTTAATGATTCAGAACTTCTGTGTAAATGATGTTTTTTGTAAAAACTCGTTCATCATTTGCTAAATGCCCTTGACCATTATATTCGGAAATATAAAATCTCAAACCATCGAATGATCGAACTCTACTTGCTGCGACGTACAATTGACCATGTGTAAAATCTGGCTGCCTCAATAAAATTCCAATTTTTTCGAATGTTTGTCCTTGAGACTGATTTATTGTCATCGCAAATGCAGGTATAATTGGAAATTGAGTTCTTTGAAAGTTAAATGGTAAAACAGTACCGGAATATGTTAAATTTATACGTGGAATCAAAATTCTCTTATTGCGTGTGGTTCCAGTTAAAACTTCGCCATCAACAGCATTACGATGGATACACTTGATGCGCATTCTTGTTCTATTGACTAATGCTTCCTTTGTATTTAATTTTCTGATCAGTAAAACGATGTATTCGTATTTATTTTTTGATATAATTCATTGTCAGTTTTAATTTTTTCATGTTATTATTGAATCAAATAAACGCTAATAAAACTGAGACTTGACATTCATAGAAGTATAAGATACATTGTTTTCAATTCCAGTGGATTACATTTCATTTTTGGTAAGGTACAAAATTCGAAAACAGTTTGAAGATTATCTGCTACAAAACATATATAATTTTTTAATTTTTATTCTATGCATTAATTTTCGAGTTATTTGAAAAATATGAAAGATAGGAAAAATGAGGTTTAGCTTGGCTAAGCCATATTTAAAAAGCAATAACGAGTTTTTTGACATTTCCTTGGGTTTTTTTTTATTGCCATACTGACCAGGTTTCGCCAAGGCTACACAGTTATTTTGCCTATCTTTTTCAAATTATATAAAATTTAAATAAAAAATTAATGCAAAATAAAAAATGAAATAAAAAATACGTGCCTCATATGTTTTCATATATTTTTCATTAAATCAAAAAAACGGGCTTTTAAAAAAATAAATGTTGTCAATTGAACTTAAAATAGTTTGAAAGTGAATTTAATGATTCAGAACTTCTGTGTAAATGATGTTTTTTGTAAAAACTCTTTCATCATTTGCTAAATGCCCTTGGTCATTATATTCGGAAATATAAAATCTCAAACCATCGAATGATCGAACTCTACTTGCTGCGACGTATAATTGACAATGTGTAAAAACTGGCTGCCTCAATAAAATTCCAATTTTTTCGAATGTTTGTCCTTGAGACTTATTTATTGTCATCGCAAATGCAGGTATAATTGGAAATTGAGTTCTTTGAAAGTTAAATGGTAAAACAGTACCGGAATAAGTTAAATTTATACGTGGAATCAAAATTCTCTTATTGCGTGCGGTTCCAGTTAAAACTTCGCCATCAACAGCATTACGATGAATACACTTGATGCGCATTCTTGTTCCATTGACTAATGCTTCCTTTGTATTTAAGTTTCTGATCAGTAAAACGATGTATTCGTATTTATTTTTTGATATAATTCATTGTCAGTTTTAATTTTTTCATGTTATTATTGAATCAAATAAACGCTAATAAAACTGAGACTTGACATTCATAGAAGTATAAGATACATTGTTTTCAATTCCAGTGGATTACATTTCATTTTTGATAAGGTACAAAATTCGAAAACAGTTTGAAGATTATCTGCTACAAAGCTTATATAATTTTTTAATTTTTTTTTCTATGCATTAATTTTCGAGTTATTTGAAAAATATGAAAGATAGGAAAAATGAGGTTTAGCTTGGCTAAGCCATTTAAAAAGCAATACCGCGTTTTTTGACATTTCCTTGGGTTTTTTGTTATTGCCATACTGACCAGGTTTCGCCAAGGCTACACAGTTATTTTGCCTATCTTCTTCGAATTATATAAAATTTAAATAAAAAATTACTACAAAATAAAAAAAAATAAAAAATACGTGCCTCCTATTTTTTCATATATTTTTCATTAAATAAAAAAAAACGGGCGGTTAAAAAAATAAATGTTGTCCATTGAACTTAAAATAGTTTGAAAGTGAAATTAATGATTCAGAACTTCTGTGTAAACGATGTTTTTTGTAAAAACTCTTTCATCATTTGCTAAATGCCCTTGGCCATTATATTCGGAAATATAAAATCTCAAACCATCGAATGATCGAACTCTACTTGCTGCGACGTACAATTGACCATGTGTAAAATCTGGCTGCCTCAATAAAATTCCAATTTTTTCGAATGTTTGTCCTTGAGACTTATTTATTGTCATCGCAAATGCAGGTATAATTGGAAATTGAGTTCTTTGAAAGTTAAATGGTAAAACAGTACCGGAATATGTTAAATTTATACGTGGAATCAAAATTCTCTTATTGCGTGCGGTTCCAGTTAAAACTTCGCAATCAACAGCATTACGATGGATACACTTGATGTGCATTCTTGTTCCATTGACTAATGCTTCATTTGTATTTAAGTTTCTGATCAGTAAAATTATGTATTCGTATTTATTTTTTGATATAGTTCATTGTCAGTTTTAATTTTTTCATGTTATTATTGAATCAAATAAACGCTAATAAAAATGAGACTTGACATTCATAGAAGTATAAGATACATTGTTTTCAATTCCAGTGGATTACATTTCATTTTTGGTAAGGTACAAAATTCGAAAACAGTTTGAAGATTATCTGCTACAAAACATATATAATTTTTTAATTTTTGTTTCTATGCATTAATTTTCGAGTTATTTGAAAAATATGAAAGATAGGAAAAATGAGGTTTAGCTTGGCTAAGCCATATTTAAAAAGCAATAACGCGTTTTTTGACATTTCCTTGGGTTTTTTTTTATTGCCATACTGACCAGGTTTCGCCAAGGCTACACAGTTATTTTGCCTATCTTTTTCGAATTATATAAAATTTAAATAAAAAATTAATGCAAAATAAAAAATGAAATAAAAAATACGTGCCTCATATGTTTTCATATATTTTTCATTAAATCAAAAAAACGGGCTTTTAAAAAAATAAATGTTGTCAATTGAACTTAAAATAGTTTGAAAGTGAATTTAATGATTCAGAACTTCTGTGTAAATGATGTTTTTTGTAAAAACTCTTTCATCATTTGCTAAATGCCCTTGGTCATTATATTCGGAAATATAAAATCTCAAACCATCGAATGATCGAACTCTACTTGCTGCGACGTATAATTGACAATGTGTAAAAACTGGCTGCCTCAATAAAATTCCAATTTTTTCGAATGTTTGTCCTTGAGACTTATTTATTGTCATCGCAAATGCAGGTATAATTGGAAATTGAGTTCTTTGAAAGTTAAATGGTAAAACAGTACCGGAATATGTTAAATTTATACGTGGAATCAAAATTCTCTTATTGCGTGCGGTTCCAGTTAAAACTTCGCCATCAACAGCATTACGATGAATACACTTGATGCGCATTCTTGTTCCATTGACTAATGCTTCCTTTGTATTTAAGTTTCTGATCAGTAAAACGATGTATTCGTATTTATTTTTTGATATAATTCATTGTCAGTTTTAATTTTTTCATGTTATTATTGAATCAAATAAACGCTAATAAAACTGAGACTTGACATTCATAGAAGTATAAGATACATTGTTTTCAATTCCAGTGGATTACATTTCATTTTTGATAAGGTACAAAATTCGAAAACAGTTTGAAGATTATCTGCTACAAAGCTTATATAATTTTTTAATTTTTTTTTCTATGCATTAATTTTCGAGTTATTTGAAAAATATGAAAGATAGGAAAAATGAGGTTTAGCTTGGCTAAGCAATTTAAAAAGCAATAACTTGTTTTTTGACATTTCCTTGGGTTTTTTGTTATTGCCATACTGACCAGGTTTCGCCAAGGCTACACAGTTATTTTGCCTATCTTTTTCGAATTATATAAAATTTAAATAAAAAATTAATGCAAAATAAAAAATGAAATAAAAAATACGTGCCTCATATGTTTTCATATATTTTTCATTAAATCAAAAAAAGGGCTTTTAAAAAAATAAATGTTGTCAATTGAATTTAAAATAGTTTGAAAGTGAATTTAATGATTCAGAACTTCTGTGTAAATGATGTTTTTTGTAAAAACTCTTTCATCATTTGCTAAATGCCCTTGGTCATTATATTCGGAAATATAAAATCTCAAACCATCGAATGATCGAACTCTACTTGCTGCGACGTATAATTGACCATGTGTAAAAACTGGCTGCCTCAATAAAATTCCAATTTTTTCGAATGTTTGTCCTTGAGACTTATTTATTGTCATCGCAAATGCAGGTATAATTGGAAATTGAGTTCTTTGAAAGTTAAATGGTAAAACAGTACCGGAATATGTGAAATTTATACATGGAATCAAAATACTCTTATTGCGTGCGGTTCCAGTTAAAACTTCGCAATCAACAGCATTACGATGGATACACTTGATGTGCATTCTTGTTCCATTGACTAATGCTTCATTTGTATTTAAGTTTCTGATCAGTAAAATTATGTATTCGTATTTATTTTTTGATATAATTCATTGTCAGTTTTAATTTTTTCATGTTATTATTGAATCAAATAAACGCTAATAAAACTGAGACTTGACATTCATAGAAGTATAAGATACATTGTTTTCAATTCCAGTGGATTACATTTCATTTTTGGTAAGGTACAAAATTCGAAAACAGTTTGAAGATTATCTGCTACAAAGCTTATATAATTTTTTAATTTTTTTTTCTATGCATTAATTTTCGAGTTATCTGAAAAATATGAAAGATAGGAAAAATGAGGTTTAGCTTGGCTAAGCCATATTTAAAAAGCAATAACGCGTTTTTTGACATTTCCTTGGGTTTTTTTTTATTGCCATACTGACCAGGTTTCGCCAAGGCTACACAGTTATTTTGCCTATCTTTTTCGAATTATATAAAATTTAAATAAAAAATTAATGCAAAATAAAAAATGAAATAAAAAATACGTGCCTCATATGTTTTCATATATTTTTCATTAAATCAAAAAAACGGGCTTTTAAAAAAATAAATGTTGTCAATTGAACTTAAAATAGTTTGAAAGTGAATTTAATGATTCAGAACTTCTGTGTAAATGATGTTTTTTGTAAAAACTCTTTCATCATTTGCTAAATGCCCTTGGTCATTATATTCGGAAATATAAAATCTCAAACCATCGAATGATCGAACTCTACTTGCTGCGACGTATAATTGACAATGTGTAAAAACTGGCTGCCTCAATAAAATTCCAATTTTTTCGAATGTTTGTCCTTGAGACTTATTTATTGTCATCGCAAATGCAGGTATAATTGGAAATTGAGTTCTTTGAAAGTTAAATGGTAAAACAGTACCGGAATATGTTAAATTTATACGTGGAATCAAAATTCTCTTATTGCGTGCGGTTCCAGTTAAAACTTCGCCATCAACAGCATTACGATGAATACACTTGATGCGCATTCTTGTTCCATTGACTAATGCTTCCTTTGTATTTAAGTTTCTGATCAGTAAAACGATGTATTCGTATTTATTTTTTGATATAATTCATTGTCAGTTTTAATTTTTTCATGTTATTATTGAATCAAATAAACGCTAATAAAACTGAGACTTGACATTCATAGAAGTATAAGATACATTGTTTTCAATTCCAGTGGATTACATTTCATTTTTGATAAGGTACAAAATTCGAAAACAGTTTGAAGATTATCTGCTACAAAGCTTATATAATTTTTTAATTTTTTTTTCTATGCATTAATTTTCGAGTTATTTGAAAAATATGAAAGATAGGAAAAATGAGGTTTAGCTTGGCTAAGCCATTTAAAAAGCAATACCGCGTTTTTTGACATTTCCTTGGGTTTTTTGTTATTGCCATACTGACCAGGTTTCGCCAAGGCTACACAGTTATTTTGCCTATCTTCTTCGAATTATATAAAATTTAAATAAAAAATTACTACAAAATAAAAAAAAATAAAAAATACGTGCCTCCTATTTTTTCATATATTTTTCATTAAATAAAAAAAAACGGGCGGTTAAAAAAATAAATGTTGTCCATTGAACTTAAAATAGTTTGAAAGTGAAATTAATGATTCAGAACTTCTGTGTAAACGATGTTTTTTGTAAAAACTCTTTCATCATTTGCTAAATGCCCTTGGCCATTATATTCGGAAATATAAAATCTCAAACCATCGAATGATCGAACTCTACTTGCTGCGACGTACAATTGACCATGTGTAAAATCTGGCTGCCTCAATAAAATTCCAATTTTTTCTAATGTTTGTCCTTGAGACTTATTTATTGTCATCGCAAATGCAGGTATAATTGGAAATTGAGTTCTTTGAAAGTTAAATGGTAAAACAGTACCGGAATATGTTAAATTTATACGTGGAACCAAAATTCTCTTATTGCGTGCAGTTCCAGTTAAAACTTCGCCATCAACAGCATTACGATGGATACACTTGAGGCGCATTCTTGTTCCATTGACTAATGCTTCCTTTGTATTTAAGTTTCTGATCAGTAAAACGATGTATTCGTATTTATTTTTTGATATAATTAATTGTCAGTTTTAATTTTTTCATGTTATTATTGAATCAAATAAACGCTAATAAAACTGAGACTTGACATTCATAGAAGTATAAGATACATTGTTTTCAATTCCAGTGGATTACATTTCATTTTTGGTAAGGTACAAAATTCGAAAACAATTTGAAGATTATCTGCTACAAAGCTTATATAATTTTTTAATTTTTTTTTCTATGCATTAATTTTCGAGTTATTTGAAAAATATGAAAGATAGGAAAAATGAGGTTTAGCTTGGCTAAGCCATTTAAAAAGCAATAACGTGTTTTTTGACATTTCCTTGGGTTTTTTGTTATTGCCATACTGACCAGGTTTCGCCAAGGCTACACAGTTATTTTGCCTATCTTTTTCGAATTATATAAAATTTAAATAAAAAATTAATGCAAAATAAAAAATGAAATAAAAAATACGTGCCTCATATGTTTTCATATATTTTTCATTAAATCCAAAAAAGGGCTTTTAAAAAAATAAATGTTGTCAATTGAAGTTAAAATAGTTTGAAAGTGAATTTAATGATTCAGAACTTCTGTGTAAATGATGTTTTTTGTAAAAACTCTTTCATCATTTGCTAAATGCCCTTGGTCATTATATTCGGAAATATAAAATCTCAAACCATCGAATGATCGAACTCTACTTGCTGCGACGTATAATTGACCATGTGTAAAAACTGGCTGCCTCAATAAAATTCCAATTTTTTCGAATGTTTGTCCTTGAGACTTATTTATTGTCATCGCAAATGCAGGTATAATTGGAAATTGAGTTCTTTGAAAGTTAAATGGTAAAACAGTACCGGAATATGTGAAATTTATACGTGGAATCAAAATACTCTTATTGCGTGCGGTTCCAGTTAAAACTTCGCAATCAACAGCATTACGATGGATACACTTGATGTGCATTCTTGTTCCATTGACTAATGCTTCATTTGTATTTAAGTTTCTGATCAGTAAAATTATGTATTCGTATTTATTTTTTGATATAATTCATTGTCAGTTTTAATTTTTTCATGTTATTATTGAATCAAATAAACGCTAATAAAACTGAGACTTGACATTCATAGAAGTATAAGATACATTGTTTTCAATTCCAGTGGATTACATTTCATTTTTGGTAAGGTACAAAATTCGAAAACAGTTTGAAGATTATCTGCTACAAAGCTTATATAATTTTTTAATTTTTTTTTCTATGCATTAATTTTCGAGTTATTTGAAAAATATGAAAGATAGGAAAAATGAGGTTTAGCTTGGCTAAGCCATATTTAAAAAGCAATAACGCGTTTTTTGACATTTCCTTGGGTTTTTTTTTATTGCCATACTGACCAGGTTTCGCCAAGGCTACACAGTTATTTTGCCTATCTTTTTCGAATTATATAAAATTTAAATAAAAAATTAATGCAAAATAAAAAATGAAATAAAAAATACGTGCCTCATGTTTTCATATATTTTTCAGTAAATAAAAAAAACGGGCTTTTAAAAAAATAAATGTTGTCCATTGAACTTAAAATAGTTTGAAAGTGAATTTAATGATTCAGAACTTCTGTGTAAATGATGTTTTTTGTAAAAACTCTTTCATCATTTGCTAAATGCCCTTGGTCATTATATTCGGAAATATAAAATCTCAAACCATCGAATGATCGAACTCTACTTGCTGCGACGTACAATTGACCATGTGTAAAAACTGGCTGCCTCAATAAAATTCAAATTTTTTCGAATGTTTGTCCTTGAGACTTATTTATTGTCATCGCAAATGCAGGTATAATTGGAAATTGAGTTCTTTGAAAGTTAAATGGTAAAACAGTACCGGAATATGTTAAATTTATACGTGGAATCAAAATTCTCTTATTGCGTGTGGTTCCAGTTAAAACTTCGCCATCGCATTACTTTGCATTACGATGTATACACTTGATGCGCATGCTTGTTCCATTGACTAATGCTTCCTTTGTATTTAAGTTTTTGATCAGTAAAACGATGCAATTAACTTTCAATACTAACTTATGTGGTGGCAAACCACTAATAGTCAAAGAATTCAAAAACTCTACTGGATAGTTATTGATTTCATTGTCATTATCACAAATTATTTTATCATAGCTATGATATGTTTTCTGTTCACCTGGTATTCGATTAAGTATATCAGTATTAATAAAAGTGCAATCATCATTTTTAGGTGCTAAAATAACTGACTTCAATATGTTATCTGAGAGTATGTTTTTGGAAATATTTCCATACACCTCATTAATAATATTATTTTCATCTCCTATTAATTGTTGAGGTATTTCAATAATATTTTCACCAAAATGAGGGAATTGTGGGGCTTCATCATTACCAATTTTTTTCAAGAATTTGACAAATTCTATTTCACTTGGTAAGGCTCTCAAATTTTGAGTAAACGTGACTTTATGAAAATAAACAAATTTATGCCATCTCGTGACACAATTTTCAATTAAAGTTGCATGTGATCTGTGTGGGACAACTGGTAAGATTTGCCGAAAATCACCGCACAGAAGTATCGTTTTCCCTCCAATTGGTTTATGTTTATCATTTTCATCGCATAGATCCTGCAATAATCTATCTATGATTTTCAACACTTGCAGTGGGCACATAGAAATTTCATCAATAATTATCAATGATGATGAATTTATGTAACGTCCATAGCTACTATTTGCGGTAATATTCGCTACAGAATTTTCCAAAATGGGTATAGGCAATTTAAACACATTGTGTAAAGTTCTACCTCCAAGTAATAGAGTTGAAGCTATGCCACTGAAACTGTTGCAATGCAACTAAGATTAAGCGAATTTAATTTGTGAATGATTGCTGTTTGTGTGAATGTTTTTCCACAACCTGCATGAGCGGTTAAACAAAAAACATTAGATCCAGTATCATGATGCAAAACTTCACGAATCACACGATCAATTAGATTATGCTGTTCAATATTTGCAGTTTCATAATGCTCACAAAACAGAAACTCGTGTTCTATTGGATCAATAGCATTTGCTTCGTCTGTTCTCTGCGAATACGTGGGAACTGGTAAACGAAGTTCTTGACATGACAAATTATGAACATTCAAAATATCTTCAATTTCTAATAGAGCTGTATTAAAGGATACTTCTTCATTGTAAGCTCTCAAAAAGTCTTCACTAAGATATACTTTAAATTCATTCTATAACGCCAGTGCATTGGCTGACACATTTAATGCACAAATGTAACCAAATAAATTTCGCATTTGCTTTTGTGAATGTAATTCTTTTGCTTCATTTAAACATTCGCGCCATTCATTATCATTTGAAGCAATGCCGCGAGCATGGCACGCTTCAACAAAAGAAGTGTGTATAATTCCATTGTATGTTCTAACATCCTCAAATGATTTTGGACCACAGACATGTAATAAAAGCAATCGTAAATGGAAAAGTTCGATGTCTTTTGGTGATACAACATATATGCGTGTAATGATTTTATCACCTCCACACCTTCTCTTCTTCCATTTTTTTCAGGAATCTTCCCACACATAATGCAAAGGAATTTCAATATACTTATATTCATGCGCTGAGGGATCTGATCGATTCAATTCAAAAAATGCTAATAATTATGTTTGTCTTGCATTTTCAATTGCTTGATGTTCTTGCCCTTCTCGAAAGTAAACATTCTGTCTACGCGGTAAATGAATGTCAAGTCTAACGATGACATGTGATTGAAAATGCATTGGTAATTCATAGATGCGCCATACAGCTTCAGTTGATCCGAAATAAAGGCCATTTAAAAAATTTTTAACTTCATCAATTTGTATTTCTTGACCTGATTCATTTCTCTCTGGACCTAATTCAACAGATGCACTGTCATAGCCTTTATACACGTATTTATAAATGTATTTAACACTTTTAACTTTAGTGTAAAAGTGTTAAATGAAAAAATTATAATTTTATTGCCTGGCAACAAAATTATTTTATTTTTAACAATTACCATTGTTTGAAAAAGTTTAAGTGAATTTTCAAGTGCAAATGAATGTTTTATTTTTATTTAATTTAATGTATTTGTAACACATATTATATATAAATTTTAGCTTTCTGCACTCCTTCTCCATATAAACTTTAACTATGCCAAATCTCACACTCCTCCATGCGCGCAATATGCTTAATATTAATAATCTACTAAATAATAGAGATATTATGGGATTGTATTTGTAAGCTTGTCCATGAAGGCAATGATTGTTAATAAATTGCCAAGAGGTTATTGTAATTAGGGCATAAACAGATGAAGGGTTCAATACTAAAATAAATAATAATAAATTGAAATCAGGGTGAAATAAAGTCAGAATTATTGGCCATAAGCCAATGACACATTGTACAGTAGGTCAGGTCAGAAAAGTTAAAATATAAAAACTATAAAACATGTAATAAAACAAATAGGCCTAAAGCTAGTATTTTGTAAAGGGAAAATAATACCTTTTAAACTAAGTCGATCAAGAAGAAAATGTAGTAAAATGTATATAGTTTAATAATGCATATTATGTGAAAGTTTTATATGATATAATGTAATTTTAATAAGGGAGTATTTTATTAAGTAAGTGCAAGAATATTTTCTAATTACGGCTCTAGGATAACAAATATTATCCAATAACAGAACAAGAAATGGTTGTCATGGACTACAAAATAGGAGATATGTTGTTGATTCAGACTCAATTGTTATATATGAACGAGGACAGTTCAGTTGTGATAAATCTCGAAAAAACCAATAAACCTAATAAATAAAATCACTATTTATCAAAATCAATATATAGTAACTGATCAAAAGACGGTTGGACGACTTCCAAGGCTCTCTCCCTGAGAATATAAAATTACCTATCAATAAAATTCAAATCAAAAATTTAAAGAATAAATTAACTAACGATACCGTCAAATGAGTAATAATGAAAATCAATAAATAAATG
Organism: Magicicada septendecula; assembly: GCA_034769895.1. Taxonomy (NCBI): domain Eukaryota; kingdom Metazoa; phylum Arthropoda; class Insecta; order Hemiptera; family Cicadidae; genus Magicicada; species Magicicada septendecula. Next base: position 944,284,638 of record CM068367.1, on the reverse strand, counting down.
GAGACAACCCCAGACCTGGAGAAGTCGAAGTGAATAAATAACTTACAACAAAAAATAAAGAGAATTAAATTTACATACAGAACCTCACTTTCTACAACGGAGCAAAGATTTAATACTACACTAATTCCGTCGGGACCTGTGACCACCAGAAACAAAAAATCAGAGAAGATCAAGAACTGAACCTTCTACTACATCCTGGGACACCAACACCAAACTTTTATTGAGAAGCTGGAGGTTGATATATTCAAGACATTCATCATCGCTCTGCTATCCGTCATCGTTCAGTGGAACACTGCCTTAACGAGTATCTTGTAATCATATGGTAAAAAACCTGCTTATGTTTATATTTTATTTAATAAGATTTTAACTAAATTGTAATACCTAGTAACCTGAATTTGCTTTGCCTGACCTTACTAATAGTCACAAGAACTCCATGTACCCTGAGATATAGAACAAATTAAAAAATATAATTAAATTTTAAAACATCTAAACCCGAATTCGGTGACGAATCAATTCAGTTCTGTATGGTCGATATGTTGTATCTGTCGCATGAGGAAGTATCTGTTTTGAATTAAAAAATATATAAAATAAAGAATCCTTCTTGAATTTGACGATTTCTTGTTATTAGTAGAGTAATCAGTGCATTTAGAATAAGTTGTAATTTACAGAGAAAGGAACGTGAGAAATACAGCAAGTGGAACAACTTAACCTATAATAACAGGCGGACTGTAAACAACAGCGCTCGTCCGCGGACAGCTGGTGAATACGGGAGAATAGAAAACTAATTCGCTTCATCCGCTCTCCTCTCTCCACTCTCTCGATAGTGGATGTAGACTAGGCTTGAAGAATAACGATTGCATTACCCAATATATTACTGGTGTAGAGCATTATTCTTTTGTAAAGTACTTAAGTACTATCTAAAATAGAGATATTATCCATAATTGAATAATATCACCCACATAAAATATTGTTTCCTTATAAATAGATTGATGTTGCAGTATTTAAGAGAGACCGCTTGCAACTTCGTAAAAGTAAAGTAAACACAAAACAATCAACTTAAATAACAACAAAAAATAATTGGGTTACAAATTGACGAACCCAACAGTGGGGCTTAACATTGATATTCGGGAGAATCAATCTCTATAGTATTGAAACAAATTGGCGCTCAACTAGTGGGCTTGAGTTAAGTAAAAAATCGACTACATCGCTATTACTTAACTTGAGCAGGCGACTATTAGAGGCACAGGAATGCATACGAGAGGTGTTTCTAAAAGGATGGTGAAGGACCAAGAAATGGAAGAAGATAGACGGGAAGAAGAAGCAGAGATAGTTACGGAAGGTGAGATGGAACAACAGGCGGGTGACAAGGAGGAAGCCAGAGGAGGCCTGGATTTACAAAAATTATGGGAATTAATTAAAGAAGAAAATAGACAAACTAATGAGAAAATAGACAGTATTAAAGAAGATAATAGACAAACTAATGAGAAAATAGACAGTATTAAAGAAGATAATAGACAAACTAATGAAAAAATAGACAGTATTAACGAAAACTCAAAGAAACAATACGAAATTTTGAGTGAGAACTTAATCAAACTAATGAATGAGAAGTTTGACAAAAATAAAGAGGAAACTGATGAGAATAACCGGCAGATAAATGAAAGCTTAAACCAAATTAATGAAAGGTTTGACAGGAACGACGAGAGTTTAAGGCAGATTCAGGAAAATAACAAACAAATAGACGAAAAAATTGAAAACAGTAATAAGGATTTGCGGCAAATTATAAATGAACAAAACCAAGCGTTGAGGGAAGTCATCAATGAAAGGATTGCAAATGTCAATGAAACACTTAGCAAAAGGGTGGATGATTATGAAAAGGAAGTAAGACAGCAAATAGCTGAAACCAAGGTAGGTCTAGAAAAGACGGATGAAACCATCATACAAGTCAGAGTGGAAGTAGAAGCCAGAATAAACCAAATAGAAAACAATAACGATACCAGAGTAAAGGAGGTACAAGCAGAAAAACGAGAAAAATTAGGAGAAGTACAAATTAACATAGCCGGAAGAATAGAACGGGTTAACAATGAAATGAAGACAATGAAAATAAGGCAAACACGTCAAAGGAAATTAATGAATACACGGGAAGGATTGGAGATGATTAAGGGGGAGTAGTTAAGATGCATAATATACCAATTACGGTACCAAGAGAAGTAAGGCAATTTAGAAACTCTAAACGAACCACAATTGAATTCCCGAGAGATTAGAAGGACCGAAAAAGCCAAGACTAACCGAGGAGCATGGAGGGCTTATGGAGGTTATGTATGAACCATTCGAACGATTAAGAAACAATATGGATGAACCAGTAAAGAAGATAATGGAAATATTCCTGGAAGATAACGAAAAACGCAGGGAAAGATTTTGCTGGAAAATACATAAAATCTATAAAAGAATGGATGAGAACCACCAACCACCGATAAAAGAAATAAACCAAAAAATAGAAGAAGAATTAACAAGAACAGAATCAGTTTGAAAAATGACGGTAGACTTTAGCATAAATGAAAATTTTATAGCAACAAAATGTAAGAACCAGATGATAGTGAGATATGTCACAAGGACAGAAATAATTCTGCATACCAGAGTAGTCCGAACAATCAGTACAGAGGAAATAATGGACCATGGTTAAACAGATTCCAAAGAAAATATAGAGAAAAGGGACAGATTTTATGGATAACAGATAAAGCAAATCAAAGGAAAATAATGAGAAACTAATTAAAATATATTAAACTAACTATTAAATGAAATAAACTAATTATACGATACTTCAGAGAAATTATTTGGAATCAATTAAAAAACCACAAAATTCTAAAAATAAGTAAGAACATCTTACTATATATTTCAGAAGAAATTATTTGGAACCGATAATCATAAAAGAAGATACCATGAATGACAATAATAATTATATAAATAACCATATTAATCAGGATAATTACGATGATAAGAACAATTAAAACTAGTTGCTATTTAAGAAGGGTTCGAAATGAGTTGGATGAAGGAACAATATGCCAATACAATTTATGATAAGGAGGAGATTCAGTGTTTAACTGCAGATGTAAATGGGAGTGAATCAAAAATAATAAAATACATATGCTAAAGAATAATTAATTGACAGCACCAAACTAAGGAGAATTTAAAATAAATATTGAACAGCTTAAACTACTATACTGGTGAATAATATGATAAATGGAACTACAGAACAACGAGATAAAGAAGTTAAGAAAAGTATTAGGATACCTCAGAAATAATAGTAATCATCCCTTGAATATAAGTTTGTAGCGAAGGAGCTACCTTATGGGTAATAATTATGTGTATTGTGTTGAGATAGTGCAACTTTTATTTTTTTCTGGACAGAGATGAAGTTCCTCTGATCTCAGAAGATATAGTTAGGGAAACGGCAGAGTAATGGAAGCCAATAGTGCCCCTCTGATTCCGTACCAGCTATGATATTAGGGAAAAATGTTAGGGAAATATAGTATTTTAGGGATTATACACCAAGAGAGGTAATTAAATATAAATATGATAATAAGAAATGATAGCGTAAAAAGCTAGAAGACGTTATGAGTTCCAGAGAGAAAAGACAGGTCTACAACTGAGTGAGGTACCAGTAGAGAATTTAATGGCAAGATATATAATGAGTGTCAACACAGTTTTCCGGTGCAATTAAAAGTTTAAGGAATAGAAATAGAAAATAAACCCCAAAGAACCCATTGAATTGTGTACTAAAGCAGAAACAATAAAAAACTGAAACCATTATAAATTGATAATTTTATCAAATAAATATTCCAAGGCATGAAAAAAAAATATAAGTTTATTTCACCCAAACGATATTCAGATAAAATAAACTTCTTTTGGAGGGGGAGTATTATGTAACGTAATGAAGTTAAGGTCCCATACGTTACATAAAAACTTTGTCATTATCAAATAAAACAACATCCAATGTTCGCGATAATTAAGGTCAGGAAGGTAAACCTTTGTATAATAAACAGATCAATAATACCTAGTAAGGTTACTAGGTAATAGAAAAATAAAAATGTCTATAATTACAAACTATGAAGTGGTCAGTGGAAGGTGTCAGCTATAAACAGTGTCAAACAATATAAAAATACTATAGGCAGATTCATTAATTGTCTATAGATAATTAGTATAATTATATACTAAAGAGGAGACTAATTAATTGTTATTTAAAATGTTATGATAATGTGCATGTTATTATATTTCGTCATGTTATTTTGTTTGCATGCTATTTATTCTGTATTTTGTATGTAGTAGGAGTGAAGCAATTGCTTTGAGAAAGCATCAATTCATGGATGTTAATTTCATTTATGTTAAATTCAATAAGAGTAAATATTAGGATACTTACTTTTAATAAATAATAGAGATATTATGGGATTGTATTTGTAAGCTTGTCCATGAAGGCAATGATTGTTAATAAATTGCCAAGAGGTTATTGTAATTAGGGCATAAACAGATGAAGGGTTCAATACTAAAATAAATAATAATAAATTGAAATCAGGGTGAAATAAAGTCAGAATTATTGGCCATAAGCCAATGACACATTGTACAGTAGGTCAGATCAGAAAAGTTAAAATATAAAAACTATAAAACATGTAATAAAACAAATAGGCCTAAAGCTAGTATTTTGTAAAGGGAAAATAATACCTTTTAAACTAAGTCGATCAAGAAGAAAATGTAGTAAAATGTATATAGTTTAATAATGCATATTATGTGAAAGTTTTATATGATATAATGTAATTTTAATAAGGGAGTATTTTATTAAGTAAGTGCAAGAATATTTTCTAATTACGGCTCTAGGATAACAAATATTATCCAATAACAGAACAAGAAATGGTTGTCATGGACTACAAAATAGGAGATATGTTGTTGATTCAGACTCAATTGTTATATATGAACGAGGACAGTTCAGTTGTGATAAATCTCGAAAAAACCAATAAACCTAATAAATAAAATCACTGTTAATCAAAATTAATATATAGTAACTGATCAAAAGACGGTTAGACGACTTCCGAGGCTCTCTCCCTGAGAATATAAAATTACCTATCAATAAAATTCAAATCAAAAATTTAAAGAATAAATGAACTAACCATACCGTCAAATGAGTAATAATGAAAATCAATAAATAAATGAAGACAACCCCAGACCTGGAGAAGTCGAAGTGAATAAATAACTTACAACGAAAAATAAAGAGAATTAAATTTACATACAGAACCTCACTTTCTACAATGGAGCAAAGATTTAATACTACACTAATTCCGTCGGGACCTGTGACCACCAGAAACGAAAAATCAACGAAGATCAAGAACTGAACCTTCTACTACATCCTGGGACACCAACACCAAACTTTTATTGAGAAGCTGGAGGTTGATATATTCAAGACATTCATCATCGCTCTGCTATCCGTCATCGTTCAGTGGAACACTGCCTTAACGAGTATCTGTAATCGTATGGTAAAAAACCTGCTTATGTTTATATTTTATTTAATAAGATTTTAACTAATTTGTAATAACTAGTAACCTGAATTTGCATTGCCTGACCTTACTAATAGTCACAAGAACTCCATGTACCCTGAGATAAACAACAAATTAAAAAATACTAGTGGTCGCCCAGTGATCGAAATTCGACCGTAATTCATTAAATTTTTAAGTTTGAACGTTATTGAGGTTATTTTGTCAAAGAGTATACCTCTATAATCATTTCATATAATTTTTTTGAATTTTGTTCTATTACGTCAGCTGCGAGGGTGCACAAATACGTCATTAGCGTGTGTTGTTTGCCTTAATTCCCTGCAATACCTATGAAATTTAAAATTTAATGTTAGTAACAGTTGAAAAAAAAAACACAATTACAGCTTGTATTCGTATTTATTTTTTGATATAATTCATTGTCAGTTTTAATTTTTTCATGTTATTATTGAATCAAATAAACGGCAATAAAAATGAGACTTGAAATTCATAGAAGTATAAGATACATTGTTTTCAATTCCAGTGGATTACATTTCATTTTTGGTAAGGTACAAAATTCGAAAACAGTTTGAAGATTATCTGCTACAAAGCTTATATAATTTTTTAATTTTTTTTTCTATGCATTAACCCTTCACTGCATAACTTTTTCTTTTGTGATGAAAAAAGATTACTACATGCAGAATGCATCCTAAACAATAGGAAAAATGTTCAAAAAATTTTTACTCACCTTGATTTACTTCCACGGCCCAAAAATTGGTTTGGGTCTCACGAGGGACACTGTGCATCAGGCGATAATTTGTATTGGTACAACATCATATGTAGGGCTACTTGTAAAGTTGTTTTTTTTTTTCATACAGTCACATAATTTATCACATATAATAACACATGCTCACTAATAAAATGCTGAACTATCTCCTACAAATTATAACAATTATTAAATATTTATAACGAAAGTTTATTATTTTATATAAAATTGTAAAAGTAAATGTTGCCGAAAAAACTTTTCTTCATATATTGTGATTTTAATTATTATGATATGTTAAAAAACAGTTCTTTTTATTGTGGAGACACAAGTGGACATCACACTTAGTACATTTAGAAAATGTTTTAGCACCACATCCTGGTAATTTGCAACGCTGACGTGTATCACAAAAGAGGGGCCAATGTGATGTTTGATCCAGTCTCACATCTCTCGGTGGTGCTGTAGCTGCTGGACCTTTTTTCTTTTTTAGTTGTATCTGTTCTTCTACTTCATTTCGTGGCCGACCTCTTGATGGAGTGATGGGTTGCCCATATTTGCATAAGGCTACACCAATTTCTGTGCGAAACTGAGCAAGTCCTAATTTAGCTTTTTCACCTCCTTCTAAACAATTTCTTTTATACAGCAACCAGGAATTTACAATTACCAAGTCTACTAAATGGTAAAATAACCTAAAATACCATTTTTTGCTTCTTAAAATATTCTTATACCTACCAATCATGCTGTCCAATAGGTCAACTCCTCCCATGTGTCTATTGTATACAGTAACTATTTGGGGACAGTCGACATTAATTGTTTTGTGTTCTTTCCTATCATACCTTTTAACTAATGTTTTAGGTTCTTCTCCTACAAATGTTGAGGCCAAAGTAACGGTTCTGTTATCTTTCCAGCCTACTGCTGATATCTCTACTCCTTCAATTGAAGTAGTGCACTCTTCAGAGTACCCACGAGGCATTTTGTTCATATCCTTTTCATTAAGAAGTTTAATGCCAGGAAATCGATTTCTGCGAAAGGTACCCAGACCATGGATCTGTCTCTTTTCCAGTTCCACAAGAAGAGGAAGAGTTGTGTAATAATTATCGAAGTATAGCTTGTAGTGACAGTTGCTCGGAATCATTCGAGAGAGTCTTAAAACTATATTTGCGCTTGGTCCTAAGTCTCGTTCTCCCAGTTGAGCTCGAAGCAGAGGATCATTTTCTAACCCAGTGTATACTTCTACTTTGTTTGCAAAGCCACTTACTCCAGCAAGAATGAAAAGTTTGTATCCCCATCTGTGTGGCTTTGCAGGCATAAACTGTTTTAGAAAATGACTCGCCTTTGTAGCACACATTTGCTCATCGATAACAAGTGACTCTTCAAGAGGTACCAAAGCAAACCTCTCATTAATAGAATCCAGAAATGGCCTTAATTTATGAAGTCTATCATGCCTAAAATCATTAAATGGTACAGCAGTGTCATTATCATTGAAGTGTAAGTATTTTTTAATACTTTCAAACTGATTTACAGGCATAGTTTCAATTATTGTTCTATTTCCAAGAACCTCATTCCAGTAATTTCTGCAGTTAGGAACATGAATTAATGACATCATAACACAAATACCTAGAAACTTTTTAAGTTCAGTTTTTGTGAGATGAAAAGGCTTATTAACATCTAATTCAATACTGTACTTATGTGTCTCATTACAAATATGCTCTAATAATTCTTCAGTAACAAAAAAATTAAAAAATTGCAAGGGTGTTTGTAAATTAAATATTTCTGTTGGTAAAGTACTTATGCCAGAGAATTCAATATCCTCTTTTTGCCTTTCCATTTTGTTTTTCTTCCAAATAACATTTCTAAATTTTACAATACCTGGTGGTTCGATAGAGGCTGTTACTTCATGTCCGTTGGTAGGCTGCTCTGTAGCAGGTAATTTGCGTTTTGTACCTTTTCTGTTTCTTACACATGGCTCATTCAAAATAGCTGGTTGTGTAGAAGTTGATGGCTCGCAGGTAACTAGTAGTTCTGATTGATAATCATCACATTTTTCCAAGTTAGGCACAGACACTGGGACTAAAAGTTCTGATTCTGACGGTGGTGGTATATAGGCAAGAAGTGGGGTTAAATCCGACAATCTGACAATAGGGGTTTTGGATATCGGATTATCTTCACTATCAAATTCGTCATCAGAGATATCAAGTTCATCATCACTATCTAATGGTATTGCCAAAGGTATGTTTACCATGGCAATAATCTCTTCATCTGACAGAAATTTATTAGACATTTTTAATATTTTATAATGAAACTAGTTCAAGAAATGTAAAATAAATGAAATATATAAAATATAAAAAACAAAAATATATGAATAAATCTCAAAATGACAGCAGAAAACACGCTCAAAATGAAAATATAAACACACACCACCAGCTAGTTTTGTAAACAATCAAACATAACCTCAACTACCAATCGAGTACGTAATGCACAGTGGGTCTCACGAGGTACAAACACTTTTCAGGAAATATCTGACGATAAACTAAAATAATTATGAAAACAAACAGTTTACACTAATTTTAAAACATATCAAATATCACTTATATTTTTTAAATTGCACTTAGGCCTTGGAATAACCGCAAACACAAAATCTAAAAAAACAACTTGCACAAGATCAGCTGTTGCTGTGCTTTCATAATATAAAACCCTTATAGACTGGCTACTGCTGACACCTAGTGGATGATTCATGAGCTAACATTTGCTCACGGTTTGGGTATTACAAGGGACATCATGCAGCCAAGCAAAATTAATTTCACACCGCTATAATACGCAGAACTCAGTTTGGGTCTTGTGAGACCCACTATGCAGTGAAGGGTTAATTTTCGAGTTATTTGAAAAATATGAAAGATAGGAAAAATGAGGTTTAGCTTGGCTAAGCCATTTAAAAAGCAATAACGCGTTTTTTGATATTTTCCTTGGGTTTTTTGTTATTGACATACTGACCAGGTTTCGCCAAGGCTACACAGTTATTTTGCCTATCTTTTTCGAATTATATAAAATTTAAATAAAAAATTAATACAAAATAAAAAATGAAATAAAAAATACGTGCCTCCTATTTTTTCATATATTTTTCATTAAATAAAAAAAAGCGGGCGGTTAAAAAAATAAATGTTGTCCATTGAACTTAAAATAGTTTGAAAGTGAATTTAATGATTCAGAACTTCTGTGTAAACGATGTTTTTTGTAAAAACTCTTTCATCATTAGCTAAATGCCCTTGGCCATTATATTCGGAAATATAAAATCTCAAACCATCGAATGATCGAACTCTACTTGCTGCGACGTACAATTGACCATGTGTAAAAACTGGCTGCCTCAATAAAATTCCAATTTTTTCGAATGTTTGTCCTTGAGACTTATTTATTGTCATCGCAAATGCAGGTATAATTGGAAATTGAGTTCTTTGAAAGTTAAATGGTAAAACAGTACCGGAATATGTTAAATTTATACGTGGAATCAAAATTCTCTTATTGCGTGCGGTTCCAGTTAAAACTTCGCCATCAACAGCATTACGATGAATACACTTGATGCGCATTCTTGTTCCATTGACTAATGCTTCCTTTGTATTTAAGTTTCTGATCAGTAAAACGATGTATTCGTATTTATTTTTTGATATAATTCATTGTCAGTTTTAATTTTTTCATGTTATTATTGAATCAAATAAACGCTAATAAAACTGAGACTTGACATTCATAGAAGTATAAGATACATTGTTTTCAATTCCAGTGGATTACATTTCATTTTTGGTAAGGTACAAAATTCGAAAACAGTTTGAAGATTATCTGCTACAAAGCTTATATAATTTTTTAATTTTTTTTTCTATGCATTAATTTTCGAGTTATTTGAAAAATATGAAAGATAGGAAAAATGAGGTTTAGCTTGGCTAAGCCATATTTAAAAAGCAATAACGCGTTTTTTGACATTTCCTTGGGTTTTTTTTATTGCCATACTGACCAGGTTTCGCCAAGGCTACACAGTTATTTTGCCTATCTTTTTCGAATTATATAAAATTTAAATAAAAAATTAATAAAAAATAAAAAATACGTGCCTCATATGTTTTCATATATTTTTCAGTAAATCAAAAAAACGGGCTTTTAAAAAAATAAATGTTGTCCATTGAACTTAAAATAGTTTGAAAGTGAATTTAATGATTCAGATCTTCTGTGTAAATGATGTTTTTTGTAAAAACTCTTTCATCATTTGCTAAATGCCCTTGGTCATTATATTCGGAAATATAAAATCTCAAACCATCGAATGATCGAACTCTGCTTGCTGCGACGTACAATTGACCATGTGTAAAAACTGGCTGCCTCAATAAAATTCCAATTTTTTCGAATGTTTGTCCTTGAGCTTATTTATTGTCATCGCAAATGCAGGTATAATTGGAAATTGAGTTCTTTGAAAGTTAAATGGTAAAACAGTACCGGAATATGTTAAATTTATACGTGGAATCAAAATTCTCTTATTGCGAGCGGTTCCAGTTAAAACTTTGCAATCAATGGCATTACGATGTATACACTTGATGCGCATTCTTGTTCCATTGACTAATGCTTCCTTTGTATTTAAGTTTCTGATCAGTAAAACGATGCAATTAACTTTCAATACTAACTTATGTGGTGGCAAACCACTAATAGTCAAAGAATTCAAAAACTCTACTGGATAGTTATTGATTTCATTGTCATCATCAGAAATTATTTTATCATAGCTATGATATGTTTTCTGTTCACCTGGTATTCGATTAAGTATATCAGTATTAATAAAAGTGCAATCATCATTTTTAGGTGCTAAAATAACTGACTTCAATATGTTATCTGAGAGTATGTTTTTGGAAATATTTCCATACACCTCATTAATAATATTATTTTCATCTCCTATTAATTGTTGAGGTATTTCAATAATATTTTCACCAAAATGAGGGAATTGTGGGGCTTCATCATTACCAATTTTTTTCAAGAATTTGACAAATTCTATTTCACTTGGTAAGGCTCTCATATTTTGAGTAAACGTTACTTTATGAAAATAAACAAATTTATGCCAACTCGTGACACAATTTTCAATTAAAGTTGCACGTGATCCGTGTGGGACAACTGGTAAGATTTGCCGAAAATCACTGCACAGAAGTATCGTTTTCCCTCCAAATGGTTTATGTTTATCATTTTCATCGCATAGATCCTGCAATAATCTATCTATGATTTTCGACACTTGCAGTGGGCACATAGAAATTTCATCAATAATTATCAATGATGATGAATTTATGTAACGTCCATAGCTACTATTTGCGGTAATATTCGCTACAGAATTTTCCAAAATGGGTATAGGCAATTTAAACACATTGTGTAAAGTTCTACCTCCAAGTAATAGAGTTGAAGCTATGCCACTGAAACTGTTGCAATGCAACTAAGATTAAGCGAATTTAATTTGTGAATGATTGCTGTTTGTGTGAATGTTTTTCCACAACCTGCATGAGCGGTTAAACAAAAAACATTAGATCCAGTATCATGATGCAAAACTTCACGAATCACACGATCAATTAGATTATGCTGTTCAATATTTGCAGTTTCATAATGCTCACAAAACAGAAACTCTTGTTCTATTGGATCAATAGCATTTGCTTCATCTGTTCTCTGCGAATACGTGGGAACTGGTAAACGAAGTTCTTGACATGACAAATTATGAACATTCAAAATATCTTCAATTTCTAATAGAGCTGTATTAAAGGATACTTCTTCATTGTAATCTCTCAAAAAGTCTTCACTAAGATATACTTTAAATTCATTCTATAACGCCAGTGCATTGGCTGGCACATTTAATGCACAAATGTAACCAAATAAATTTCGCATTTGCTTTCGTGAATGTAATTCTTTTGCTTCATTTAAACATTCGCGCCATTCATTATCATTTGAAGCAATGCCGCGAGCATGGCACGCTTCAACAAAAGAAGTGTGTATAATTCCATTGTATGTTCTAACATCCTCAAATGATTTTGGACCACAGACATGTAATAAAAGCAATCGTAAATGGAAAAGTTCGATGTCTTTTGGTGATACAACATATATGCGTGTAATGATTTTATCACCTCCACACCTTCTCTTCTTCCATTTTTTTCAGGAATCTTCCCACACATAATGCAAAGGAATTTCAATATACTTATATTCATGCGCTGAGGGATCTGATCGATTCAATTCAAAAAATGCTAATAATTTTGTTTGTCTTGCATTTTCAATTGCTTGACGTTCTTGCCCTTCTCGAAAGTAAACATTCTGTCTACGCGGTAAATGAATGTCAAGTCTAACGATGACATGTGATTGAAAATGCATTGGTAATTCATAGATGCGCCATACAGCTTCAGTTGATCCGACATAACGGCCATTTAAAAAATTTTTAACTTCATCAATTTGTATTTCTTGACCTGGTTCATTTCTCTCTGAACCTAATTCAACAGATGCACTGTCATAGCCTTTATACACGTATTTATAAATGTATTTAACACTTTTAACTGTAGTGTAAAAGTGTTAAATGAAAAAATTATAATTTTATTGCCTGGCAACAAAATTATTTTATTTTTAACAATTACCATTGTTTGAAAAAGTTTAAATGAATTTTCAAGTGCAAATGAATGTTTTATTTTTATTTAATTTAATGTATTTGTAACACATATTATATATAAATTTTAGCTTTCTGCACTCCTTCTCCATATCTCACACTCCTCCATGCGCGCAATATGCTTAATATTAATAATCTACTAAATAATAGAGATATTATGGGATTGTATTTGTAAGCTTGTCCATGAAGGCAATGATTGTTAATAAATTGCCAAGAGGTTATTGTAATTAGGGCATAAACAGATGAAGGGTTCAATACTAAAATAAATAATAATAAATTGAAATCAGGGTGAAATAAAGTCAGAATTATTGGCCATAAGCCAATGACACATTGTACAGTAGGTCAGATCAGAAAAGTTAAAATATAAAAACTATAAAACATGTAATAAAACAAATAGGCCTAAAGCTAGTATTTTGTAAAGGGAAAATAATACCTTTTAAACTAAGTCGATCAAGAAGAAAATGTAGTAAAATGTATATAGTTTAATAATGCATATTATGTGAAAGTTTTATATGATATAATGTAATTTTAATAAGGGAGTATTTTATTAAGTAAGTGCAAGAATATTTTCTAATTACGGCTCTAGGATAACAAATATTATCCAATAACAGAACAAGAAATGGTTGTCATGGACTACAAAATAGGAGATATGTTGTTGATTCAGACTCAATTGTTATATATGAACGAGGACAGTTCAGTTGTGATAAATCTCGAAAAAACCAATAAACCTAATAAATAAAATCACTATTAATCAAAATTAATATATAGTAACTGATCAAAAGACAGTTGGACGACTTCCGAGGCTCTCTCCCTGAGAATATAAAATTACCTATCAATAAAATTCAAATCAAAAATTTAAAGAATAAATTAACTAACGATACCGTCAAATGAGTAATAATGAAAATCAATAAATAAATGAAGACAACCCCAGACCTGGAGAAGTCGAAGTGAATAAATAACTTACAACGAAAAATAAAGAGAATTAAATTTACATACAGAACCTCACTTTCTACAACGGAGCAAAGATTTAATACTACACTAATTCCGTCGGGACCTGTGACCACCAGAAACAAAAAATCAGCGAAGATCAAGAACTGAACCTTCTACTACATCCTGGGACACCAACACCAAACTTTTATTGAGAAGCTGGAGGTTGATATATTCAAGACATTCATCATCGCTCTGCTATCCGTCATCGTTCAGTGGAACACTGCCTTAACGAGTATCTTGTAATCATATGGTAAAAAACCTGCTTATGTTTATATTTTATTTAATAAGATTTTAACTAAATTGTAATACCTAGTAACCTGAATTTGCATTGCCTGACCTTACTAATAGTCACAAGAACTCCATGTACCCTGAGATAAAGAACAAATTAAAAAATATAATTAAATTTTAAAACATCTAAACCCGAATTCGGTGACGAATCAATTCAGTTCTGTATGATCGATGTGTTGTATCTGTCGCATGAGGAAGTATCTGTTTTGAATTAAAAAATATATAAAATAAAGAATCCTTCTTGAAGTTGACGATTTCTTGTTATTTGTAGAGTAATCAGTGCATTTAGAATAAGTTGTAATTTACAGAGAAAGGAACGTGAGAAATACAGCAAGCGGAACAACTTAACCTATAATAACAGGCGGACTGTAAACAACAGCGCTCGTCCGCGGACAGCTGGTGAATACGGGAGAATAGAAAACTAATTCGCTTCATCCGCTCTCCTCTCTCCACTCTCTCGATAGTGGATGTAGACTAGGCTTGAAGAATAACGATTGCATTACCCAATATATTACTGGTGTAGAGCATTATTCTTTTGTAAAGTACTTAAGTACTATCTAAAATAGAGATATTATCCATAATTGAATAATATCACCCACATAAAATATTGTTTCCTTATAAATAGATTGATGTTGCAGTATTTAAGAGAGACCGCTTGCAACTTCGTAAAAGTAAAGTAAACACAAAACAATCAACTTAAATAACAACAAAAAATAATTGGGTTACAAATTGACGAACCCAACAGTGGGGCTTAACATTGATATTCGGGAGAATCAATCTCTATAGTATTGAAACAAATTGGCGCTCAACTAGTGGGCTTGAGTTAAGTAAAAAATCGACTACATCGCTATTACTTAACTTGAGCAGGCGACTATTAGAGGCACAGGAATGCATACGAGAGGTGTTTCTAAAAGGATGGTGAAGGACCAAGAAATGGAAGAAGATAGACGGGAAGAAGAAGCAGAGATGGAACAACAGGCGGGTGACAAGGAGGAAGCCAGAGGAGGCCTGGATTTACAAAAATTATGGGAATTAATTAAAGAAGAAAATAGACAAACTAATGAGAAAATAGACAGTATTAAAGAAGATAATAGACAAACTAATGAGAAAATAGACAGTATTAAAGAAGATAATAGACAAACTAATGAAAAAATAGACAGTATTAACGAAAACTCAAAGAAACAATACGAAATTTTGAGTGAGAACTTAATCAAACTAATGAATGAGAAGTTTGACAAAAATAAAGAGGAAACTGATGAGAATAACCGGCAGATAAATGAAAGCTTAAACCAAATTAATGAAAGGTTTGACAGGAACGATGAGAGTTTAAGGCAGATTCAGGAAAATAACAAACAAATAGACGACAAAATTGAAAACAGTAATAAGGATTTGCGGCAAATTATAAATGAACAAAACCAAGCGTTGAGGGAAGTCATCAATGAAAGGATTGCAAATGTCAATGAAACACTTAGCAAAAGGGTGGATGATTATGAAAAGGAAGTAAGACAGCGAATAGCTGAAACCAAGGTAGGTCTAGAAAAGTCGGATGGAACGATCATACAAATTAGAGTGGAAGTAGAAGCCAGAATAAACCAAATAGAAAACAATAACGATACCAGAGTAAAGGAGGTACAAGCAGAAAAACGAGAAAAATTAGGAGAAGTACAAATTAACATAGCCGGAAGAATAGAACGGGTTAACAATGAAATGAAGACAATGAAAATAAGGCAAACACGTCAAAGGAAATTAATGAATACACGGGAAGGATTGGAGATGATTAAGGGGGAGTAGTTAAGATGCATAATATACCAATTACGGAACCAAGAGAAGTAAGGCAATTTAGAAACTCTAAACGAACCACAATTGAATTCCCGAGAGATTAGAAGGACCGAAAAAGCCAAGACTAACCGAGGAGCATGGAGGGCTTATGGAGGTTATGTATGAACCATTCGAACGATTAAGAAACAATATGGATGAACCAGTAAAGAAGATAATGGAAATATTCCTGGAAGATAACGAAAAACGCAGGGAAAGATTTTGCTGGAAAATACATAAAATCTATAAAAGAATGGATGAGAACCACCAACCACCGATAAAAGAAATAAACCAAAAAATAGAAGAAGAATTAACAAGAACAGAATCAGTTTGAAAAATGACGGTAGACTTTAGCATAAATGAAAATTTTATAGCAACAAAATGTAAGAACCAGATGATAGTGAGATATGTCACAAGGACAGAAATAATTCTGCATACCAGAGTAGTCCGAACAATCAGTACAGAGGAAATAATGGACCATGGTTAAACAGATTCCAAAGAAAATATAGAGAAAAGGGACAGATTTTATGGATAACAGATAAAGCAAATCAAAGGAAAATAATGAGAAACTAATTAAAATATATTAAACTAACTATTAAATGAAATAAACTAATTATACGATACTTCAGAGAAATTATTTGGAATCAATTAAAAAACCACAAAATTCTAAAAATAAGTAAGAACATCTTACTATATATTTCAGAAGAAATTATTTGGAACCGATAATCATAAAAGAAGATACCATGAATGACAATAATAATTATATAAATAACCATATTAATCAGGATAATTACAATGATAAGAACAATTAAAACTAGTTGCTATTTAAGAAGGGTTCGAAATGAGTTGGATGAAGGAACAATATGCCAATACAATTTATGATAAGGAGGAGATTCAGTGTTTAACTGCAGAAGTAAATGGGAGTGAATCAAAAATAATAAAATACATATGCTAAAGAATAATTAATTGACAGCACCGAACTAAGGAGAATTTAAAATAAATATTGAACAGCTTTAACTACTATACTGGTGAATAATATGATAAATGGAACTACAGAACAACGAGATATAGAAGTTAAGAAAAGTATTAGGATACCTCAGAAATAATAGTAATCATCCCTTGAATATAAGTTTGTAACGAAGGAGCTACCTTATGGGTAATAATTATGTGTATTGTGTTGAGATAGTGCAACTTTTATTTTTTTCTGGACAGAGATGAAGTTCCTCTGATCTCAGAAGATATAGTTAGGGAAACGGCAGAGTAATGGAAGCCAATAGTGCCCCTCTGATTCCGTACCAGCTATGATATTAAGGAAAAATGTTAGGGAAATATAGTATTTTAGGGATTATACACCAAGAGAGGTAATTAAATATAAATATGATAATAAGAAATGATAGCGTAAAAAGCTAGAAGACGTTATGAGTTCCAGAGAGAAAAGACAGGTCTACAACTGAGTGAGGTACCAGTAGAGAATTTAATGGCAAGATATATAATGAGTGTCAACACAGTTTTCCGGTGCAATTAAAAGTTTAAGGAATAGAAATAGAAAATAAACCCCAAAGAACCCATTGAATTGTGTACTAAAGCAGAAACAATAAAAAACTGAAACCATTATAAATTGATAATTTTATCAAATAAATATTCCAAGGCATGAAAAAAAATATAAGTTTATTTCACCCAAACGATATTCAGATAAAATAAACTTCTTTTGGAGGGGGAGTATTATGTAACGTAATGAAGTTAAGGTCCCATACGTTACATAAAAACTTTGTCATTATCAAATAAAACAACATCCAATGTTCGCGATAATTAAGGTCAGGAAGGTAAACCTTTGTATAATAAACAGATCAATAATACCTAGTAAGGTTACTAGGTAATAGAAAAATAAAAATGTCTATAATTACAAACTATGAAGTGGTCAGTGGAAGGTGTCAGCTATAAACAGTGTCAAACAATATAAAAATAAATATCTTGTTGATTCATCCCCTTTGTTCACTTTTTTAATATTATTATACATAAAAAACTTTCACAAATGAACTTACTTTTGTTCTCACTATCACAAACGTTTCAAGGTGTTGTGCCTCTTCCTCAGTGTGATTAAATACTGAAAGTCATTGTTGCAGAATAACGGTTATGGACTATAGGTGTGTGTGGTGGGAATTGATGATGGGAGGGAATTGGCGCTGAGGTTCAAATTTTGTGTTTGGATCAATGTATCAAATAGTGTATGTGATCTGTAATGTACTTGTTCACTTAATATGTTGTTTGGTTGTAATGTGTGATATCTGTATATTTCAAATTGTTCAGCTGTGTTTAATTTTCTACTTTTTGATAAGTAGTGTAATATTTCCATGTTGTGTTCTATGTTTGTGTAACTATGGTTTTCATTTTGTAAATGTGTGGCAAATGTGGAATGTATGTAACTTGTGGTGAGGGCTTTTATATGTTCTGAAAATCTGGAATAAAAAGATCTTCCTGTCTGGCCGATGTAGAATTGGTTACAATCATTACAATTTAATTTATAAACACCTGTTTTACTGTATGTGTCTGTGTCTTTGTTAAAATTTATATGTTTCTTAATGGTGTTGTTGGTTCTGTAGGCTATTTTATAATTGTGTTTTCTAAATGTGTTAGCAATTTTGTGTGTATTGGAGTTGTAGTATGTAAGTGTTATGTACTTACTGGGTTGTGTGTTGTTGGTCTGATGTGTTTTATTTTTATTTTTTGTGTTTAGGATGCGTTTGTGTATTTTATTTACCAAATCGGGGTTGTATCCATTTTTAACTGCTATATATTTGATTGTGTTAAGTTCTTCTTGGTAATCATGTGTGTTTAGGGGTATTGAAGTGAGTCTATGGAGCATGTAGTTGAATGCTGCATGTTTGTGTTGAGTTGGGTGGTTGGATGAGTTATGTATGACCATGTCTGATGTGGTGGGTTTCCTGTATATTTTGTATGTGTGTGTGTGTTGTTTGTTTTGGTGATTGTGAGGTCTAAGAAGTTTAAACTATTATTTAGTTCTATTTCAAGTGTGAATTTTAATTTATGGTGTATAGTGTTAATATATTTGTGGAAATTTTCTATTTGTCTTTTGTTGCCGTTGTATAGGATTATAATGTCATCAACATACCTGTGCCAATATATTATTTTATCAGTATATTTGTTATTGTGTAATATGTGTTCTTGTTCTATGGTGTGTAAAAATATTTCGGCTAGTATACCTGATATAGGTGAGCCCATGGGTAGTCCATCTGTTTGTGTGTAAAACATGTTATTGTGTGTGAAATAATTTTGATCTGTTATAATTTTAGTTAGATTTATGATCTCATTTATGTGTGTTTCAGGTATGTTGTTTAATTTTAGTAATTGTTCTAATGTAATTAAAGTTTCTTTTATGGGAACATTGGTGTATAGGTTTGTTATGTCAAATGAAGCTAGTGTGGAATTATGAGGTATATGGATATGTTGAGTTTTATTCACTAGATCTAAATTATTTATGACAGTGGTGTTGTTAGTTAAATTTATTTATTTAAATGAAAACCATAGTTACACAAACATAGAACACAACATGGAAATATTACACTACTTATCAAAAAGTAGAAAATTAAACACAGCTGAACAATTTGAAATATACAGATATCACACATTACAACCAAACAACATATTAAATGAACAAGTACATTACAGATCACATACACTAATTGATACATTGATCCAAACACAAAATTTGAACCTCAGCGCCAATTCCCTCCCATCATCAATTCCCACCACACACACCTATAGTCCATAACCGTTATTCTGCAACAATGACTTTCAGTATTTAATCACACTGAGGAAGAGGCACAACACCTTGAAACGTTTGTGATAGTGAGAACAAAAGTAAGTTCATTTGTGAAAGTTTTTTATATATAATAATATTAAAAAAGTGAACAAAGGGGATGAATCAACAAGATATTTATAATACCGCCAGCACAGCGTATTACATCCACAAATATAGAAACGTCAGAATTCAGATAACGAAAACATCCTTAAACATCGTATACAACAAAACATGCCACAAACACAATATTATACCCACACATGCACAAATCATAATAAAAAATAACACACACGCCGCAATACAAACCAAACATAAAGCAGAAATATTACACCTAGATAATATCGTCAAAGATTTATACCACAAAAAAGATACACTAAACAAAACGGCATACAACCTACACGTTAAACTCACACAAATATTACACCACATTGAATTAGAACACATAATACAATATACACGAAATATCATAGAGAAAATCCAATTAAGAACACAAGAAAGACATAACAGAAAAATCAATAACCTTTTAACACGCAGAAACGAAAACATCCTTACACCGACACATAAGTTTCACGCACGTACTGTAAACACAACATTGACCCATTTCACTAATGCTGAAATAACCCTATTAGATAAAGGTCTAAAACACAATTTAGACATCATTCCAACTAATAACAACAGTAATAAAAAACATACACGTGACATAGTCCTTGATGCTGAAACAGCCATACAACACACGCATAACACAGACCAAGACACCATACGCCACGATATCAAATGTAAATTACAACACAAACAACAATATGAACATAAACAACACAGTAATGAGTTCCAATTACTAAAAAACATAAAACATAAATTACAAGAACATAACCTAACCATACTAAAAGCGGACAAAGGCAATATTAATGTCATAACAGAAAAACAAACTTTAAACAACAAAATCGAAACATTTTTTAATGAAAATAACATCACTAAATTAAATAAAGATCCCACCCCAAATTATCACAAACAAATAAACAAAACCTTAAATAACACAAAACACATAGTATCACCTGACAACATCAAATATTTTAAACAAATTAAACCAAAAGCCCCTACACTTAAAGCACTACCAAAATTACATAAACCAAATATTCCAATCAGACCACTTATAAACAACACACAAGCACCTGCACACAAAATAGCTAGACACTTAGATAAATTAATCAGAAATAGCATAAATTTAACTAACAACACCACTGTCATAAATAATTTAGATCTAGTGAATAAAACTCAACATATCCATATACCTCATAATTCCACACTAGCTTCATTTGACATAACAAACCTATACACCAATGTTCCCATAAAAGAAACTTTAATTACATTAGAACAATTACTAAAATTAAACAACATACCTGAAACACACATAAATGAGATCATAAATCTAACTAAAATTATAACAGATCAAAATTATTTCACACACAATAACATGTTTTACACACAAACAGATGGACTACCCATGGGCTCACCTATATCAGGTATACTAGCCGAAATATTTTTACACACCATAGAACAAGAACACATATTACACAATAACAAATATACTGATAAAATAATATATTGGCACAGGTATGTTGATGACATTATAATCCTATACAACGGCAACAAAAGACAAATAGAAAATTTCCACAAATATATTAACACTATACACCATAAATTAAAATTCACACTTGAAATAGAACTAAATAATAGTTTAAACTTCTTAGACCTCACAATCACCAAAACAAACAACACACACACACATACAAAATATACAGGAAACCCACCACATCAGACATGGTCATACATAACTCATCCAACCACCCAACTCAACACAAACATGCAGCATTCAACTACATGCTCCATAGACTCACTTCAATACCCCTAAACACACATGATTACCAAGAAGAACTTAACACAATCAAATATATAGCAGTTAAAAATGGATACAACCCCGATTTGGTAAATAAAATACACAAACGCATCCTAAACACAAAAAATAAAAATAAAACACATCAGACCAACAACACACAACCCAGTAAGTACATAACACTTACATACTACAACTCCAATACACACAAAATTGCTAACACATTTAGAAAACACAATTATAAAATAGCCTACAGAACCAACAACACCATTAAGAAACATATAAATTTTAACAAAGACACAGACACATACAGTAAAACAGGTGTTTATAAATTAAATTGTAATGATTGTAACCAATTCTACATCGGCCAGACAGGAAGATCTTTTTATTCCAGATTTTCAGAACATATAAAAGCCCTCACCACAAGTTACATACATTCCACATTTGCCACACATTTACAAAATGAAAACCATAGTTAAACAAACGTAGAACACAACATGGAAATATTACACTACTTATCAAAAAGTAGAAAATTAAACACAGCTGAACAATTTGAAATATACAGATATCACACATTACAACCAAACAACATATTAAATGAACAAGTACATTACAGATCACATACACTATTTGATACATTGATCCAAACACAAAATTTGAACCTCAGCGCCAATTCCCTCCCATCATCAATTCCCACCACACACACATATAGTCCATAACCGTTATTCTGCAACAATGACTTTCAGTATTTAATCACACTGAGGAAGAGGCACAACACCTTGAAACGTTTGTGATAGTGAGAACAAAAGTAAGTTCATTTGTGAAAGTTTTTTATATATAATAATATAAAAATACTATAGACAGATTCATTAATTGTCTATAGATAATTAGTATAATTATATATTAAAGAGGAGACTAATTAATTGTTATTTAAAATGTTATGATAATGTGCATGTTATTATATTTCGTCATGTTATTTTGTTTGCATGCTATTTATTCTGTATTTTGTATGTAGTAGGAGTGAAGCAATTGCTTTGAGAAAGCATCAATTCATGGATGTTAATTTCATTTATGTTAAACTTTATAAGAGTAAATATTAGGATACTTACTTTTAATAAATAATAGAGATATTATGGGATTGTATTTGTAAGCTTGTCCATGAAGGCAATGATTGTTAATAAATTGCCAAGAGGTTATTGTAATTAGGGCATAAACAGATGAAGGGTTCAATACTAAAATAAATAATAATAAATTGAAATCAGGGTGAAATAAAGTCAGAATTATTGGCCATAAGCCAATGACACATTGTACAGTAGGTCAGGTCAGAAAAGTTAAAATATAAAAACTATAAAACATGTAATAAAACAAATAGGCCTAAAGCTAGTATTTTGTAAAGGGAAAATAATACCTTTTAAACTAAGTCGATCAAGAAGAAAATGTAGTAAAATGTATATAGTTTAATAATGCATATTATGTGAAAGTTTTATATGATATAATGTAATTTTAATAAGGGAGTATTTTATTAAGTAAGTGCAAGAATATTTTCTAATTACGGCTCTAGGATAACAAATATTATCCAATAACAGAACAAGAAATGGTTGTCATGGACTACAAAATAGGAGATATGTTGTTGATTCAGACTCAATTGTTATATATGAACGAGGACAGTTCAGTTGTGATAAATCTCGAAAAAACCAATAAACCTAATAAATAAAATCACTGTTAATCAAAATTAATATATAGTAACTGATCAAAAGACGGTTGGACGACTTCCGAGGCTCTCTCCCTGAGAATATAAAATTACCTATCAATAAAATTCAAATCAAAAATTTAAAGAATAAATGAACTAACCATACCGTCAAATGAGTAATAATGAAAATCAATAAATAAATGAAGACAACCCCAGACCTGGAGAAGTCGAAGTGAATAAATAACTTACAACGAAAAATAAAGAGAATTAAATTTACATACAGAACCTCACTTTCTACAATGGAGCAAAGATTTAATACTACACTAATTCCGTCGCGACCTGTGACCACCAGAAACGAAAAATCAGCGAAGATCAAGAACTGAACCTTCTACTACATCCTGGGACACCAACACCAAACTTTTATTGAGAAGCTGGAGGTTGATATATTCAAGACATTCATCATCGCTCTGCTATCCGTCATCGTTCAGTGGAACACTGCCTTAACGAGTATCTGTAATCGTATGGTAAAAAACCTGCTTATGTTTATATTTTATTTAATAAGATTTTAACTAAATTGTAATACCTAGTAACCTGAATTTGCATTGCCTGACCTTACTAATAGTCACAAGAACTCCATGTACCCTGAGATAAACAACAAATTAAAAAATACTAGTGGTCGCCCAGTGATCGAAATTCGACCGTAATTCATTAAATTTTTAAGTTTGAACGTTATTGAGGTTATTTTGTCATAGAGTATACCTCTATAATCATTGCATATAATTTTTTTGAATTTTGTTCTATTACGTCAGCTGCGAGCGTGCACAAATACGTCATTAGCGTGTGTTGTTTGCCTTAATTCCCTGCAATACCTATGAAATTTAAAATTTAATGTTAGTAACAGTTGAAAAAAAAAACACAATTACAGCTTGTATTCGTATTTATTTTTTGATATAATTCATTGTCAGTTTTAATTTTTTCATGTTATTATTGAATCAAATAAACGGTAATAAAAATGAGACTTGAAATTCATAGAAGTATAAGATACATTGTTTTCAATTCCAGTGGATTACATTTCATTTTTGGTAAGGTACAAAATTCGAAAACAGTTTGAAAATTATCTGCTACAAAGCTTATATAATTTTTTAATTTTTTTTTCTATGCATTAATTTTCGAGTTATTTGAAAAATATGAAAGATAGGAAAAATGAGGTTTAGCTTGGCTAAGCCATTTAAAAAGCAATAACGCGTTTTTTGACATTTCCTTGGGTTTTTTGTTATTGCCATACTGACCAGGTTTCGCCAAGGCTACACAGTTATTTTGCCTATCTTTTTGGAATTATATAAAATTTAAATAAAAAATTAATACAAAATAAAAAATGAAATAAAAAATACGTGCCTCCTATTTTTTCATATATTTTTCATTAAATCAAAAAAAACGGGCGGTTAAAAAAATAAATGTTGTCCATTGAACTTAAAATAGGTTTAAAGTGAATTTAATGATTCAGAACTTCTGTGAAAACGATGTTTTTTTGTAAAAACTCTTTCATCATTTGCTAAATGCCCTTGGCCATTATATTCGGAAATATAAAATCTCAAACCATCGAATGATCGAACTCTACTTGCTGCGACGTACAATTGACCATGTGTAAAATCTGGCTGCCTCAATAAAATTCCAATTTTTTCGAATGTTTGTCCTTGAGACTTATTTATTGTCATCGCAAATGCAGGTATAATTGGAAATTGAGTTCTTTGAAAGTTAAATGGTAAAACAGTACCGGAATATGTTAAATTTATACGTGGAATCAAAATTCTCTTATTGCGTGCGGTTCCAGTTAAAACTTCGCCATCAACAGCATTACGATGGATACACTTGATGCGCATTCTTGTTCCATTGACTAATGCTTCCTTTGTATTTAAGTTTCTGATCAGTAAAACGATGTATTCGTATTTATTTTTTGATATAATTCATTGTCAGTTTTAATTTTTTCATGTTATTATTGAATCAAATAAACGCTAATAAAACTGAGACTTGACATTCATAGAAGTATAAGATACATTGTTTTCAATTCCAGTGGATTACATTTCATTTTTGGTAAGGTACAAAATTCGAAAACAGTTTGAAGAATATCTGCTACAAAGCTTATATAATTTTTTAATTTTTTTTTCTATGCATTAATTTTCGAGTTATTTGAAAAATATGAAAGATAGGAAAAATGAGGTTTAGCTTGGCTAAGCCATATTTAAAAAGCAATAACGCGTTTTTTGACATTTCCTTGGGTTTTTTTTATTGCCATACTGACCAGGTTTCGCCAAGGATACACAGTTATTTTGCCTATCTTTTTCGAATTATATAAAATTTAAATAAAAAATTAATACAAAATAAAAAATGAAATAAAAAATACGTGCCTCATATGTTTTCATATATTTTTCATTAAATCGAAAAAACAGGCGGTTAAAAAAATAAATGTTGTCCATTGAACTTAAAATAGTTTTAAAGTGAATTTAATGATTCAGAACTTCTGTGTAAATGATGTTTTTTGTAAAAACTCTTTCATCATTTGCTAAATGCCCTTGGTCATTATATTCGGAAATATAAAATCTCAAACCATCGAATGATCGAACTCTGCTTGCTGCGACGTACAATTGACCATGTGTAAAAACTGGCTGCCTCAATAAAATTCCAATTTTTTCGAATGTTTGTCCTTGAGACTTATTTATTGTCATCGCAAATGCAGGTATAATTGGAAATTGAGTTCTTTGAAAGTTAAATGGTAAAACAGTACCAGAATATGTTAAATTTATACGTGGAATCAAAATTCTCTTATTGCGTGCGGTTCCAGTTAAAACTTCGCAATCAACAGCATTACGATGTATACACTTGATGCGCATTCTTGTTCCATTGACTAATGCTTCCTTTGTATTTAAGTTTCTGATCAGTAAAACGATGCAATTAACTTTCAATACTAACTTATGTGGTGGCAAACCACTAATAGTCAAAGAATTCAAAAACTCTACTGGATAGTTATTGATTTCATTGTCATCATCAGAAATTATTTTATCATAGCTATGATATGTTTTCTGTTCACCTGGTATTCGATTAAGTATATCAGTATTAATAAAAGTGCAATCATCATTTTTAGGTGCTAAAATAACTGACTTCAATATGTTATCTGAGAGTATGTTTTTGGAAATATTTCCATACACCTCATTAATAATATTATTTTCATCTCCTATTAATTGTTGAGGTATTTCAATAATATTTTCACCAAAATGAGGGAATTGTGGGGCTTCATCATTACCAATTTTTTTCAAGAATTTGACAAATTCTATTTCACTTGGTAAGGCTCTCATATTTTGAGTAAACGTTACTTTATGAAAATAAACAAATTTATGCCAACTCGTGACACTTTTTTCAATTAAAGTTGCACGTGATCCGTGTGGGACAACTGGTAAGATTTGCCAAAAATCACTGCACAGAAGTATCGTTTTCCCTCCAAATGGTTTATGTTTATCATTTTCATCGCATAGATCCTGCAATAATCTATCTATGATTTTCAACACTTGCAGTGGGCATATAGAAATTTCATCAATAATTATCAATGATGATGAATTTATGTAACGTCCATAGCTACTATTTGCGGTTATATTCGCTACAGAATTTTCCAAAATGGGTATAGGCAATTTAAACACATTGTGTAAAGTTCTACCTCCAAGTAATAGAGTTGAAGCTATGCCACTGAAACTGTTGCAATGCAACTAAGATTAAGCGAATTTAATTTGTGAATGATTGCTGTTTGTGTGAATGTTTTTCCACAACCTGCATGAGCGGTTAAACAAAAAACATTAGATCCAGTATCATGATGCAAAACTTCACGAATCACACGATCAATTAGATTATGCTGTTCAATATTTGCAGTTTCATAATGCTCACAAAACAGAAACTCTTGTTCTATTGGATCAACAGCATTTGCTTCATCTGTTCTCTGCGAATACGTGGGAACTGGTAAACGAAGTTCTTGACATGACAAATTATGAACATTCAAAATATCTTCAATTTCTAATAGAGCTGTATTAAAGGATACTTCTTCATTGTAATCTCTCAAAAAGTCTTCACTAAGATATACTTTAAATTCATTCTATAACGCCAGTGCATTGGCTGGCACATTTAATGCACAAATGTAACCAAATAAATTTTGCATTTGCTTTCGTGAATGTAATTCTTTTGCTTCATTTAAACATTCACGCCATTCATTATCATTTGAAGCAATGCCGCGAGCATGGCACGCTTCAACAAAAGAAGTGTGTATAATTCCATTGTATGTTCTAACATCCTCAAATGATTTTGGACCACAGACATGTAATAAAAGCAATCGTAAATGGAAAAGTTCGATGTCTTTTGGTGATACAACATATATGCGTGTAATGATTTTATCACCTCCACGCCTTCTCTTCTTCCATTTTTTTCGGGAATCTTGCCACACATAATGCAAAGGAATTTCAATATACTTATATTTATGCGCTGATGGATCTGATCGATTCAATTCAAAAAATGCTAATAATTTTGTCTGTCTTGCATTTTCAATTGCTTGACGTTCTTGCCCTTCTCGAAAGTAAACATTCTGTCTACGCGGTAAATGAATGTCAAGTCTAACGATGACATGTGATTGAAAATGCATTGGTAATTCATAGATGCGCCATGCAGCTTCAGTTGATCCGACATAACGGCCATTTAAAAAATTTTTAACTTCATCAATTTGTATTTCTTGACCTGGTTCATTTCTCTCTGAACCTAATTCAACAGATGCACTGTCATAGCCTTTATACACGTATTTATAAATGTATTTAACACTTTTAACTGTAGTGTAAAAGTGTTAAATGAAAAAATTATAATTTTATTGCCTGGCAACAAAATTATTTTATTTTTAACAATTACCATTGTTTGAAAAAGTTTAAGTGAATTTTCAAGTGCAAATGAATGTTTTATTTTTATTTAATTTAATGTATTTGTAACACATATTATATATAAATTTTAGCTTTCTGCACTCCTTCTCCATATAAACTTTAACTATGCCAAATCTCACACTCCTCCATGCGCGCAATATGCTTAATATTAATAATCTACTAAATAATAGAGATATTATGGGATTGTATTTGTAAGCTTGTCCATGAAGGCAATGATTGTTAATAAATTGCCAAGAGGTTATTGTAATTAGGGCATAAACAGATGAAGGGTTCAATACTAAAATAAATAATAATAAATTGAAATCAGGGTGAAATAAAGTCAGAATTATTGGCCATAAGCCAATGACACATTGTACAGTAGGTCAGGTCAGAAAAGTTAAAATATAAAAACTATAAAACATGTAATAAAACAAATAGGCCTAAAGCTAGTATTTTGTAAAGGGAAAATAATACCTTTTAAACTAAGTCGATCAAGAAGAAAATGTAGTAAAATGTATATAGTTTAATAATGCATATTATGTGAAAGTTTTATATGATATAATGTAATTTTAATAAGGGAGTATTTTATTAAGTAAGTGCAAGAATATTTTCTAATTACGGCTCTAGGATAACAAATATTATCCAATAACAGAACAAGAAATGGTTGTCATGGACTACAAAATAGGAGATATGTTGTTGATTCAGACTCAATTGTTATATATGAACGAGGACAGTTCAGTTGTGATAAATCTCGAAAAAACCAATAAACCTAATAAATAAAATCACTATTAATCAAAATTAATATATAGTAACTGATCAAAAGACGGTTGGACGACTTCCGAGGCTCTCTCCCTGAGAATATAAAATTACCTATCAATAAAATTCAAATCAAAAATTTAAAGAATAAATTAACTAACCATACCGTAAAATGAGTAATAATGAAAATCAATAAATAAATGAAGACAACCCCAGACCTAGAGAAGTCGAAGTGAATAAATAACTTACAACGAAAAATAAAGAGAATTAAATTTACATACAGAACCTCACTTTCTACAACGGAGCAAAGATTTAATACTACACTAATTCCGTCGGGACCTGTGACCACCAGAAACAAAAAGTCAGCGAAGATCAAGAACTGAACCTTCTACTACATCCTGGGACACCAACACCAAACTTTTATTGAGAAGCTGGAGGTTGATATATTCAAGACATTCATCATCGCTCTGCTATCCGTCATCGTTCAGTGGAACACTGCCTTAACGAGTATCTTGTAATCATATGGTAAAAAACCTGCTTATGTTTATATTTTATTTAATAAGATTTTAACTAAATTGTAATACCTAGTAACCTGAATTTGCATTGCCTGACCTTACTAATAGTCACAAGAACTCCATGTACCCTGAGATAAAGAACAAATTAAAAAATATAATTAAATTTTAAAACATCTAAACCCGAATTCGGTGACGAATCAATTCAGTTCTGTATGATCGATGTGTTGTATCTGTCGCATGAGGAAGTATCTGTTTTGAATTAAAAAATATATAAAATAAAGAATCCTTCTTGAATTTGATGATTTCTTGTTATTTGTAGAGTAATCAGTGCATTTAGAACAAGTTGTAATTTACAGAGAAAGGAACGTGAGAAATACAGCAAGCGGAACAACTTAACCTATAATAACAGGCGGACTGTAAACAACAGCGCTCGTCCGCTGACAGCTGGTGAATACGGGAGAATAGAAAACTAAATCGCTTCATCCGCTCTCCTCTCTCCACTCTCTCGATAGTGGATGTAGACTAGGCTTGAAGAATAACGGTTGCATTACCCAATATATTAACTGGTGTAGAGCGTTATTTTTTTGTAAAGTACTTAAGTACTATCTAAAATAGAGATATTATCCATAATTGAATAATATCACCCACATAAAATATTGTTTCCTTATAAATAGATTGATGTTGCAGTATTTAAGAGAGACCGCTTGCAACTTCGTAAAAGTAAAGTAAACACAAAACAATCAACTTAAATAACAACAAAAAATAATTGGGTTACAAATTGACGAACCCAACAGTGGGGCTTAACATTGATATTCGGGAGAATCAATCTCTATAGTATTGAAACAAATTGGCGCTCAACTAGTGGGCTTGAGTTAAGTAAAAAATCGACTACATCGCTATTACTTAACTTGAGCAGGCGACTATTAGAGGCACAGGAATGCATACGAGAGGTGTTTCTAAAAGGATGGTGAAGGACCAAGAAATGGAAGAAGATAGACGGGAAGAAGAAGCAGAGATAGTTACGGAAGGTGAGATGGAACAACAGGCGGGTGACAAGGAGGAAGCCAGAGGAGGCCTGGATTTACAAAAATTATGGGAATTAATTAAAGAAGAAAATAGACAAACTAATGAGAAAATAGACAGTATTAAAGAAGATAATAGACAAACTAATGAGAAAATAGACAGTATTAAAGACGATAATAGACAAACTAATGAAAAAATAGACAGTATTAACGAAAACTCAAAGAAACAATACGAAATTTTTAGTGAGAACTTAATCAAACTAATGAATGAGAAGTTTGACAAAAATAAAGAGGAAACTGATGAGAATAACCGGCAGATAAATGAAAGCTTAAACCAAATTAATGAAAGGTTTGACAGGAACGACGAGAGTTTAAGGCAGATTCAGGAAAATAAACAAATAGACGAAAAAATTGAAAACAGTAATAAGGATTTGCGGCAAATTATGAATGAACAAAACCAAGCGTTGAGGGAAGTCATCAATGAAAGGATTGCAAATGTCAATGAAACACTTAGCAAAAGGGTGGATGATTATGAAAAGGAAGTAAGACAGCAAATAGCTGAAACCAAGGTAGGTCTAGAAAAGACGGATGGAACCATCATACAACTCAGAGTGGAAGTAGAAGCCAGAATAAACCAAATAGAAAACAATAACGATACCAGAGTAAAGGAGGTACAAGCAGAAAAACGAGAAAAATTAGGAGAAGTACAAATTAACATAGCCGGAAGAATAGAACGGGTTAACAATAAAAATAAGGCAAACACGTCAAAGGAAATTAATGAATACACGGGAAGGATTGGAGATGATTAAGGGGGAGTAGTTAAGATGCATAATATACCAATTACGGAACCAAGAGAAGTAAGGCAATTTAGAAACTCTAAACGAACCACAATTGAATTCCCGAGAGATTAGAAGGACCGAAAAAGCCAAGACTAACCGAGGAGCATGGAGGGCTTATGGAGGTTATGTATGAACCATTCAAACGATTAAGAAACAATATGGATGAACCAGTAAAGAAGATAATGGAAATATTCCTGGAAGATAACGAAAAATGCAGGGAAAGATTTTGCTGCAAATACATAAAATCTATAAAAGAATGGATGAGAACCACCAACCACTGATAAAAGAAATAAACCAAAAAATAGAAGAAGAATTAACAAGAACAGAATCAGTTTGAAAAATGACGGTAGACTTTAGCATAAATGAAAATTTTATAGCAACAAAATGTAAGAACCAGATGATAGTGAGATATGTCACAAGGACAGAAATAATTCTGCATACCAGAGTAGTCCGAACAATCAGTACAGAGGAAATAATGGACCATGGTTAAACAGATTCCAAAGAAAATATAGAGAAAAGGGACAGATTTTATGGATAACAGATAAAGAAAATCAAAGGAAAATAATGAGAAACTAATTAAAATATATTAAACTAACTATTAAATGAAATAAACTAATTATACGATACTTCAGAGAAATTATTTGGAATCAATTAAAAAACCACAAAATTCTAAAAATAAGTAAGAACATCTTACTATATATTTCAGAAGAAATTATTTGGAACCGATAATCATAAAAGAAGATACCATGAATGACAATAATAATTATATAAATAACCATATTAATCAGGATAATTACAATGATAAGAACAATTAAAACTAGTTGCTATTTAAGAAGGGTTCGAAATGAGTTGGATGAAGGAACAATATGCCAATACAATTTATAAGGAGGAGATTCAGTGTTTAACTGCAGATGTAAATGGGAGTGAATCAAAAATAATAAAATACATATGCTAAAGAATAATTAATTGACAGCACCGAACTAAGGAGAATTTAAAATAAATATTGAACAGCTTTAACTACTATACTGGTGAATAATATGATAAATGGAACTACAGAACAACGAGATAAAGAAGTTAAGAAAAGTATTAGGATACCTCAGAAATAATAGTAATCATCCCTTGAATATAAGTTTGTAGCGAAGGAGCTACCTTATGGGTAATAATTATGTGTATTGTGTTGAGATAGTGCAACTTTTATTTTTTTCTGGACAGAGATGAAGTTCCTCTGATCTCAGAAGATATAGTTAGGGAAACGGCAAAGTAATGGAAGCCAATAGTGCCCCTCTGATTCCGTACCAGCTATGATATTAGGGAAAAATGTTAGGGAAATATAGTATTTTAGGGATTATACACCAAGAGAGGTAATTAAATATAAATATGATAATAAGAAATGATAGCGTAAAAAGCTAGAAGACGTTATGAGTTCCAGAGAGAAAAGACAGGTCTACAACTGAGTGAGGTACCAGTAGAGAATTTAATGGCAAGATATATAATGAGTGTCAACACAGTTTTCCAGTGCAATTAAAAGTTTAAGGAATAGAAATAGAAAATAAACCCCAAAGAACCCATTGAATTGTGTACTAAAGCAGAAACAATAAAAAACTGAAACCATTATAAATTGATAATTTTATCAAATAAATATTCCAAGGCATGAAAAAAAATATATAAGTTTATTTCACCCAAAAGATATTCAGATAAAATAAACTTCTTTTGGAGGGGGAGTATTATGTAACGTAACGAAGTTAAGGTCCCATACGTTACATAAAAACTTTGTCATTATCAAATAAAACAACATCCAATGTTCGTGATAATTAAGGTCAGGAAGGTAAACCTTTGTATAATAAACAGATCAATAATACCTAGTAAGGTTACTAGGTAATAGAAAAATAAAAATGTCTATAATTACAATCTATGAAGTGGTCAGTGGAAGGTGTCAGCTATAAACAGTGTCAAACAATATAAAAATATTATAGACAGATTCATTAATTGTCTATAGATAATTAGTATAACTATATACTAAAGAGGAGACTAATTAATTGTTATTTAAAATGTTATGATAATGTGCATGCTATTATATTTTGTCATGTTATTTTGTTTGCATGGTATTTATTCTGTATTTTGTATGTAGTAGGAGTGAAGCAATTGCTTTGAGAAAGCATCAATTCATGGATGTTAATTTCATTTATGTTAAACTTTATAAGAGTAAATATTAGGATACTTACTTTTAATAAATAATAGAGATATTATGGGATTGTATTTGTAAGCTTGTCCATGAAGGCAATGATTGTTAATAAATTGCCAAGGGGTTATTGTAATTAGGGCATAAACAAATGAAGGGTTCGATACTAAAATAAATAATAATAAATTGAAATCAGGGTGAAATAAAATCAGAATTATTGGCCATAAGCCAGTGACACATTGTACAGTAAGTCAGGTCAGAAAAGTTAAAATATAAAAACTATAAAACATGTAATAAAACAAATAGGCCTAAAGCTAGTATTTTGTAAAGGGAAAATAATACCTTTTAAACTAAGTCGATCAAGAAGAAAATGTAGTAAAATGTATATAGTTTAATAATGCATATTATGTGAAAGTTTTATATGATATAATGTAAT
Source organism: Magicicada septendecula (assembly GCA_034769895.1). NCBI lineage: Eukaryota > Metazoa > Arthropoda > Insecta > Hemiptera > Cicadidae > Magicicada > Magicicada septendecula. Next base: position 944,250,532 of record CM068367.1, on the reverse strand, counting down.
TTTAATAAGGGAGTATTTTATTAAGTAAGTGCAAGAATATTTTCTAATTACGGCTCTAGGATAACAAATATTATCCAATAACAGAACAAGAAATGGTTGCAATGGACTACAAAATAGGAGATATGTTGTTGATTCAGACTCAATTGTTATATATGAACGAGGACAGTTCAGTTGTGATAAATCTCGAAAAAACCAATAAACCTAATAAATGAAATCACTATTAATCAAAATTAATATATAGTAACTGATCAAAAGACGGTTGGACGACTTCCGAGGCTCTCTCCCTGAGAATATAAAATTACCTATCAATAAAATTCAAATCAAAAATTTAAAGAATAAATGAACTAACCATACCGTCAAATGAGTAATAATGAAAATCAATAAATAAATGAAGACAACCCCAGACCTGGAGAAGTCGAAGTGAATAAATAACTTACAACGAAAAATAAAGAGAATTAAATTTACATACAGAACCTCACTTTCTACAATGGAGCAAAGATTTAATACTACACTAATTCCGTCGCGACCTGTGACCACCAGAAACGAAAAATCAGCGAAGATCAAGAACTGAACCTTCTACTACATCCTGGGACACCAACACCAAACTTTTATTGAGAAGCTGGAGGTTGATATATTCAAGACATTCATCATCGCTCTGCTATCCGTCATCGTTCAGTGGAACACTGCCTTAACGAGTATCTGTAATCGTATGGTAAAAAACCTGCTTATGTTTATATTTTATTTAATAAGATTTTAACTAAATTGTAATACCTAGTAACCTGAATTTGCATTGCCTGACCTTACTAATAGTCACAAGAACTCCATGTACCCTGAGATAAACAACAAATTAAAAAATACTAGTGGTCGCCCAGTGATCGAAATTCGACCGTAATTCATTAAATTTTAAAGATTGAACGTTACTGAGGTTATTTTGTCAAAGAATATACCTCTATAATCATTGCATATAATTTTTTTGAATTTTGTTCTATTACGTCAGCTGCGAGCGTGCACAAATACGTCATTAGCGTGTGTTGTTTGCCTTAATTCCCTGCAATACATATGAAATTTAAAATTTAATGTTAGTAACAGTTCAAAAAAAAACACAATTACAGCTTGTATTCGTATTTATTTTTTGATATAATTCATTGTCAGTTTTAATTTTTTCATGTTATTATTGAATCAAATAAACGCTAATAAAAATGAGACTTGACATTCATAGAAGTATAAGATACATTGTTTTCAATTCCAGTGGATTACATTTCATTTTTGGTAAGGTACAAAATTCGAAAACAGTTTGAAGATTATCTGCTACAAAGCTTATATAATTTTTTAATTTTTTTTTCTATGCATTAATTTTCGAGTTATTTGAAAAATATGAAAGATAGGAAAAATGAGGTTTAGCTTGGCTAAGCCATTTAAAAAGCAATAACGCGTTTTTTGACATTTCCTTGGGTTTTTTGTTATTGCCATACTGACCAGGTTTCGCCAAGGCTACACAGTTATTTTGCCTATCTTTTTCGAATTATATAAAATTTAAATAAAAAATTAATACAAAATAAAAAATGAAATAAAAAATACGTGCCTCATATTTTTTCATATATTTTACATTAAATCAAAAAAACCGGGCGGTTAAAAAAATAAATGTTGTCCATTGAACTTAAAATGGTTTGAAAGTGAATTTAATGATTCAGAACTTCTGTGTAAACGATGTTTTTTGTAAAAACTCTTTCATCATTTGCTAAATGCCCTTGGCCATTATATTCGGAAATATAAAATCTCAAACCATCGAATGATCGAACTCTACTTGCTGCGATGTACAATAAAATTGACCATGTGTAAAAACTGTCTGCCTCAATAAAATTCCAATTTGTTCGAATGTTTGTCCTTGAGACTTATTTATTGTCATCGCAAATGCAGGTATAATTGGAAAATGGAGTTCTTTGAAAGTTAAATGGTAAAACAGTACCGGAATATGTTAAATTTATACGTGGAATCAAAATTCTCTTATTGCGTGCGGTTCCAGTTAAAACTTCGCAATCAATAGCATTACGATGTATACACTTGATGCGCATTCTTGTTCCATTGACTAATGCTTCCTTTGTATTTAAGTTTCTGATCAGTAAAACGATGTATTCGTATTTATTTTTTGATATAATTCATTGTCAGTTTTAATTTTTTCATGTTATTATTGAATCAAATAAACGCTAATAAAACTGAGACTGGACATTCATAGAAGTATAAGATACATTGTTTTCAATTCCAGTGGATTACATTTCATTTTTGGTAAGGCACAAAATTCGAAAACAGTTTGAAGATTATCTGCTACAAAGCTTATATAATTTTTATTTTTTTTTCTATGCATTAATTTTCGAGTTATTTGAAAAATATGAAAGATAGGAAACATGAGGTTTAGCTTGGCTAAGCCATATTTAAAAAGCAATAACGCGTTTTTTGACATTTCCTTGAGTTTTCTTTATTGCCATACTGACCAGGTTTCGCCAAGGCTACACAGTTATTTTGCCTGTCTTTTTCGAATTATATAAAATTTAAATAAAAAATTAATACAAAATAAAAAATGAAAAAAAATACATGCCTCATATTTTTCATATATTTTTCATTAAATCAAAAAAACCGGGCGGTTAAAAAAATAAATGTTGTAATTTGTCTGAAATAGATGCAAGTGTAAAAACTCTGTTGTTGAAGGGTGGTTGTCTCAGCTTAATGATCTGAGAATGCCAAAATAATGTTCCAATGCATCCTGTTTGAATGTATAAGTAATAATATATTTGAATCCACTGTTGCACAAATCTACTATATTCTGAATTCTTATATGAAGTGACTAAAGTTCTTGTGGAAGCAAATGAGCTATGTTGTTCACTTATTAGAACTGACCACTTTTTCAAATTATGAAGTCCTGCACACACTAAACGCAAGTAGTTGTGGGGGTGGAGGAATTCAAAATCTCGATTAGTGAATTTATCTCTCGCTAAAATTTAATGTCATCTGCTACTGATCAACTAAATAGTTGAAATTATAATTTGACATTCATGCGCTGGAAAGTAGAAAGCTGTATATGGGCTGAAGTAAGCTTGTTATATACTCTCATTCCTACAAATTCTGGAGAGGTGTCAATTTCAAAAAGCCGTCTGATATTTAAAATCTATCACTTTATTTTTATTATATGCCTGGCCTTTGTGGTAATTATTTGATGTGCATTTTATTATGTGCACAGCATCAACAAGATTAGGTAGCAGGGACTAACTTCCCAGGGCTGTCCTGACATAACAAAATTTGTCAACAGAATCTTGTGTGACATTTACATCATGTGTAAATCCAACAACTTTCATGGTATATTCTTCAAGCTGTATTATTGATTTACATTTCCTGGAACAGCATTGTGAGTCGCAAAAACAGCTACAGATTGAACCCAATTCAACAAAACCAGAACATACATAAAAAGTAATGCTTGGTTAGCCAATTCAGTTTTGTTTGTCTCAGGAGTTGAGTCTCCTAGGTCAATAAAACCATCTATTAGAAAACTAGAATTAAAACTGTATTTTTCTTATAACTTCACCTCATCAAATATAAGTATCCCATTACAGTTATTCTCAACATTATCAAAGAAATAATTTGCAATGCACCAACTGCATGTTTGTTTATTCTGTAGCGACATTTCATCCCTTTTACAAACTTTCTTCAATGAGATTCCGTGGGAAGAGTTAGCAAGTTATGCTGTAAACAGTGTCTATATTACTTCGGCAAACTGTATTTTCAAAAGCAAACTATCTAAAAGAAATTCGTCATCATATCTTATACCTGTTTTGCAGATTTCTTTTCAGCTTTTTTTCAGCATGGTCTCCACAATTAGTTTTTGTTTCTTACTCAAACATTCTAGCTATCTGGATTTCATATCATTTCTTAAAACATTAATGTATTTTTCCAGCATGTTAATTCTAGTCTTGGCTACTTTTAATTAATTCTTAAAATTCCTGTTTTCATTGTAGATTTTTTATATGGAAACACTTCAATTTCTTGACCATCTGATCGGACCATTTTTTTTTTAGAGATGTTGTTATTTTGTCTCTAAAGTCTCCCCGTTTTTATCATTACCTCCTTAAGGATAAATACCTCCTTGATCATTCTACAAACTAAATGTCTTATGGTTTTATCAAATTTTGGTGACAAATTAGAAGGTTGCTTCTTGTCTCTGGGAGGTTTCCGATTCTTAATATGTTTACTGAGGTAATTAGGAAGATTGGGGAATAATGTAGCACTGCTCCACATTTCAGTTTCCATTTTGATGTAGGTAGTTGAACAGTTCCTACATTAATATTAAAGATATCTACTTTTAACTGATGTTTTAGACTCTCACGGCTGGCATCAACTATGTTAAAATTGTTACTGCTTGCCAGGCTATTAGGCCATGATCTAATCCTTTAATTATAACAGATGTTTCGGCCCCACCATTGAAGGCCATTTTCAGTGTTATACGATTGAAATGTTCACTGATAAGGTGTTCACCAGTTCCACAGTATACTGTGGTAAAGATCAATTGTTGGTCCTAAGCAGGCCCAATAAATTCAAACAGTCAGCATGTTGATAGCCAGAAACAGCATCAACCAACGACAATCAAGAGCGCTGTGATCTTCAAAAGGTGCTACCTCTAGCCCAAGACCCATGGCTTCCACCAATCCCTCGATTGTAAAGCCTTCGCACTCTTATGCGCAGTCTGCCTCGAACTCCATCTCTGACGACGCAAACGTCGCCCACAACTTCCTTGCAGCGTACAACCTACGCAAAAACTCCCAGACATTCAGGTCCATCAGGTCCCGCTTAGAGCTACTGATATAGCTGAGAGATTCATGCTTTTGGTAGAAGCCGCCACTTGCATAGACCTTCTATGAGTCTGGTCCTCAAACGTGATCTCCCAATCCTTGCCTGGAACGCCAACGGTGTGGCTGAAAAAGGCCAGTAACTCCAAGAACGAATAGCCCGACTCAAATCCGACGTAGTACTCCTTAATGAGATCCACTTGACCGCGGTAAGGCGGTTTCGATTGGCCAATTATGTGTGCTGTCGGGCAATCGGCCGGGCTCTGCAGGAATTTGGTATGGACTTAGCTGAGAAGATCTCAATTTGTGATCACCGTGTAAATCTACCGCACAGGGCCTACCTACGAGGCCACTGCCGTGGAGATTCATGGTGTCCTCGTGGTGGCGGCATGTAAGCCGCTGAACAGTGAACTTCTTCATCCTGGCTTGGCGGCTGTCTTCGATCACACAGAAGGGTCATCATGCAGGCGACCTGAACTGTAAACATCGCGATTGGAACAGTCGCTTGACTGCTCCGAACGGGAAGCACTTACGCAGGTTGTCGATGCCCACTGGGTGACGATGACTGGGCCCACCCAACCATCGTTCTACCCCTCACAACACAACGTGGCTCCCGATGTCTTGGATATCGCGGGGATACAGGGTATTGATTGTCCGGTCCAGGTGTCCGCGCTAACGGAACTTCCGAATGGGAAGCACTTACGCAGGTTGTCGATGACTGGGCCCACCCAACCATCGTTCTACCCCTCACAACACAACGTGGCTTCCGATGTCTTGGATATCGCGGGGATACAAGGTATTGATTGTCCGGTCCAGGTTTCCGCGCTAACGGAACTTTCGTCTGATCACCTCCCGATCTTGGTCTATGTCGCTACCCAATACGCCACACGCTGTGTACGTATCCTACGTTGTGTAGGATCGCTATGTCTTGGCGCTCCACTGCCAGCGGATGCCTGAGGAGACGAGTGCTCTAGCTTGCGAGAGAAATCGCCTCCGGAGATGCTGGCAGTGGACTCGTGATCCGGCCGACAAGAGTAGTATGTTAGGAGGGGGTACGAGGACAGGTCCAAAGTCCAACTCGTGACGTCACGATCAGCTGATCATGACGTCATCACACTGCCTCGTGATGTCACGAACTCATGACATCACACTCTAATGATGCCACTAGATGGACTTTGGACTTGTGCTCGTGCCCCCGCAACATTCGATTCTGTTTACCTTGGAGTGGTTAGAGATTCGGTGATTCTGCGTTTGTCCAGGACGTCGGTCGGAGGCTATGACGTTATATGTTTCTGCTCCCGTCCACGCTGTCTTATGTCTGCTGACTAACTGAAGCGTGTCGGACATGTGTACAGACCTCACCGCGGTGGTGAGGGAATTACGTAAACGGATGTTGACTGTTTGCATAAACGTGTATAACAGTTACATAACCTGGCTCCGGAGCCCCCTACCATAACGTCATGATCAGCTGAGGATGACGTCATGTTAGGTAGGTGAGCGTGATGTCAGAGTCGGGCCAGCTGATCGTGACGGTTCTTCGTGTCTCGGTGTCGTCGTCCGGGTCGGTGCATCCTCTGGTTCGGGGTATACTCGTGGTCTGCTCGGTCTCTGTCTCGAGCTGTTCTCGTGCTCGGTAGATCCTCGGGCTGTTCTCTTGCTCGGGAGGCCCTCGGCTTGGTCTCGTGCTCGGGTTGGTTGTCAATCTCGGTCTGTCCTCTGTGTTTGGAATAACGTTTGTTCATAAGTTTGTGCGCATCGTATTCGCGTTCTTCGAACACTCCGGCTGTTACATACTCCTGTGTGACAGCGGGTACGTCAGTCCTAAGTACATGCGATCTATCGGTTGCGATTGCTGCTGCTGTTGTTGTATTTTGTCGATTGATGTAGCCACGTTGTACACACAGACACCTTTACACTCAACTGCAATCTCCCGCTGAAGCATGATGCAACACTCGGCAATATGTATATACGTATCGACTTCCATTAGTAAACCACAATTTCCTGTTGGTAGGGGGCCAATTACCTGGTGGAAGTTGGAGGGGGGGAATTGAGTTCATCTGTGCGCAGTATTGAACAGGAGAGTGTATACGTTGAGCGAATCGTGCAGTATCATGCAGAAGACCGTGGTTTGTGAGGGGAAATTGTTTGTGGACTCGAATTCTAATCGAACGTCGACTGGTGAAGACTTGAGTGACTCGTCCTATCTGCTACAATCAAATACCAATAGCGGTGCTTTTGCTATGAACTCGTCTGGCGATAAAAGTACACTGGACTGAGTTCTATGGTAGATTTTTGAAAACGATAATACATGTCATATAACAGTGCGAATCGTCCATTATCGATATCCAAGTTGAGGTTATCGTACAGGTAGTATTTGTCGTTCAGAAAGAGTCTCGCGTTGGTCACCTTGCAGTGATCGAATCCGTCAGCGTGTTTTTTTAGATTGTTCTTTCTCTCGGTCTATAAGGTCAGTATCACGAAACGCGGCTTCTCCAGTTGCGACGATGTCTTGATTGTCCAAGTCTGCCGGCTGGTCATCGGTAAAGCCGAGTACTCGTGAAGTTTTCAACTTCGAAACGGTATGGAGACCGGCGGGTCCTTCCTCATGAGGTTAACAGCTCCAACTGCATTTCGTTGTTCACGTGCACGTACGTAATCATCCATGAGATTTTGTCAGTTTGAAATCGGCGTTAACACCTGTAGTCGCAGTTGATACCATAACGTTAACATCAGTGGAGGTGCGTATCCAGGGGTGCCTACAGGAGAGGATCGTGTCGCCATTTAGAAAATGTTTGGGAGGGATTTTTTTTTACTATTGCATGAAAAATCTTCCCCAATTTTACAAATTTATGTTCATATTTTACATAATTGTTCATATTATGATAATGTAATTTTGAAATACATTTTATTTTTTATTCACTGTATTAAGAAAGTACAGTGTGCAATAGAACTTTGTTTTTATATTTTTTATATATCTTGCTTTCTGCTACATTTTAGTACATTACAAAAAGATCCAAAAACATCTTGAAATTTGTATAGCATTTTATCGATAAAAACAGATATAAGTGCGATGTGTAAGTTGCAAAACTAAGTAAGTTTCTTAGTTACACTGGTATTGTAAAACAAATCACGTTTTACTGAAAATATTAATTTGTGATTTATTATTAGGAATCCTTATTTTTTAGTTTATAACTACCTACAATCAATATGTCGTTTCGGTAAAAGGTAATATTTTGTAATAGTTTTGAGTTAGAAAGTCCCGGCCTTTGCTCGATTAGGTAAGAAATTTTACTGTAAAAGAGAGAAAACGTCTTGTCAGAAAAAGGGGGGATTTTTTTATAAAATTGGGGGAAGCGTCTTAGGAGTTTGGGGGGGGGTCGGCACCCCTGTGCGTAACAGTATCAGTTCTTGTTTCGTGTTTAAAATGGTTCGTGTAAAGTCTTCGGCGAATCCCATCAGCATTCTCAGCGGTACGCAAAAGTTGAATTCACCGTTCCTTCCCCTCGGTTTTATCTCGTTAACTGTCGGTGCCACCCACCAGGCATTCTTCATCGCATCAACGTCCGGTTTGCTGATAGACAGCATGGCTCTAAGTGTGGACGTGATGCCAGTGTTCTTGGTACGATCGACTTCCACACCAGCGAGTTCGTAACAGATTTCTTCGAAGAGAAACGCGATCGCGTTGTTCACCAGTTTCACGTTCACTTCGTCAGTAGCACTTACTCCGTTCTTCTTTCTCAACTTGCCTTCGACATACAGGAAACTTTCCATCGGGAGAGTGAAGACGTCCTGCTGCAGCATAGGTATACGTATTTCATCGTGACGACGCATTCGGCACGTGACTGTGATACTCGTAATGCGTGATGGTGTCGTCGAATAGTGGACCTCGATTAACCGCTAACCGCCATGTTACTTGTTTTTCTTGACTTTGAATCCCAGTGAAATCAGATAGCGTCGATTCGCCGGTGTTAACCGCTTCAACGTTGAACGTCTACTGTTAGGTTTCCCGAACGAACGTTCTTCTTTTAGTTCCACGGGTCTTGTACGCGACGGTTGTGACGATTTAATAGGGTTAAATAGCACAAAATAAAAAAAAAGGTAAAAATAATATAATCCTAAATGAAACTACATAATTCCCATAATTTCTCTCCCTATGAAATAAATATAAAAAACTAAATAATGTTAAACAAATAAATATGTAAACCACCTCCTGTTTATTCAGCGAGTATTAAATTATAGAAGGACGTAATAAACCAGCAATTTAAAATAAGTAAAAATAATAATTAATAAATTAAGAACTATTTATCGCGCAGGTAAATAACAACACGCGCGGACACGCACCTCGCTAAGCCAGCGGTGCGCCCCCAAAGTTAGCCTAGTTGTAAATCAGACTCCGCAGATGGGTATTGAGATTAAATTGTTACAAGTTTAAAGTACAACACATTCGTGGCACCCAAAATGTAGTAGCCGATACACTATCCCGTATGTTCCAGCAGCCAAGTAAGGAATCCGAACATAATGAAAGAGGTGAAACATCAATAATAAATACCCTAATAACTGAATTCCCACTGGCATTTACTGACATACCCCAGTATCAACAACAAGATCCTTCCTTAAGTAAAATAATAGAACAGATCAATAAAGGAAATACTTCAGATAAATATATATTGAGTAAGAGAGTATTATGTTATAAACTAGCAAATGGAAAATCCTTGAGAATAATTGCCCCGGACATTATTAAACCAATGGTTATGCAATACTACCACGCATCCACCATTGGAGCTCATATGGGTATTAATAAAACCATACATCGTATTAGAAAAGAATATCATTGGGGAAATATGAACAGCGAGATAGCTAAGTTCGTAAAAGAGTGTAAATTGTGTGCACTCAGCAAACCCGCGAGAAACACCCACATTGGTAAATTAATCTCCGAGACTCCCACGACACCCTTTTCAAAAATTTACATAGACTTTTCCGGCCCTTATCCACGTTCAAAATCCGGTAACACCATGCTACTCATTTGCGTAGATTCATTTACCAAATTCGTCTGGATGTATCCCATGCGACGAGCATTAGCATCAACCACAGTGAAAATTTTACAAGAGAGATTATTTAAAGACTTTGGTACACCAGTACACCTAGTGTCATATAACGGAACCCAGTTTAAGTCCAAAGAATTCAGGGACATGTGTTTCAGACTAGGCATAGAACATATAACTGTTACAGAGTACCGTGCACAAGGTAATATCGCTGAAAGGTATTTGCGAAACTTAAAATCCGCTTTAATAGCCTATCATGCAAACGACCAGACATCATGGGACCAGAACCTATCCTGGATCCAATTTGCTTTCAACTCAGCATATCACGAAGGACATAAATCTACACCCTTTGATTTGTTGTACAAATATAAACCAAATCACCCATTATCCACAAAGTGGAAAATACATGAATTGCTACCCCGCGAAATCAGTGTTAAAAATATAAAAAAAATATGGAACGAAGCTCGCGCAAATCTGAGAGTAAACTTAAGAAAATCGCGAAAATGTCACGAGCGTGATAGTAAAGATATTAAGTATCAAGTCGGAGACCTAGTGATGTACCAAACTCATCCGACGAGTAGTGCAGTTGATAAGACCACCTCCAAGCTATCTTACCGATGGTGTGGCCCTTACAGGATTCACAAATATTTAACGCCTGTAACCGTAGCACTGTATGACCCCAATACGGATAATTATGTACGAAGAAGTCATGTTTCCCAGATAAAATATTATCACGGAAATTGTTCTGCTAGTGAGCAAAGAAAGAAATGAAGTAAAAAAAAAAAAAACAATAAATGTACTACAAAGTATATTTCCTATATTGTAATTAAGTCATTGTAAACCATACTTAATTACAAAATCGTAAAGTATGAATAAGAATGAGGCCTGATCAACCTTAGATCCTATTCACCAAAAATAAATAAAAGCGATATGTAAAGTCAACTGACAAATAAAGGTAACGTTACCACAGAAAAATACAGTACTAAGATAAAATTGTCGACGAACAATTAAAAAAGGAAAGGAAACGCAGTAAGTATGAAAAACATACTCTGTGTAGAATAACTCCACTAAACGAGTTAGAAAAAGCTAAACGAAAAAACCGGTAGTAGTATTAAGTAGTAGAATTAAGATAAATTTTAGAGATAGTATAGTATTGTATATTTTAGATAAAAAAAAAAAAATAATTGAATTGATAATGATTCGATTATCACACGAGTGAATCACGAAAAGAGAGAAAGGGATTTCACACGGAAGCTCGTACCAAATTCCCATTGTAATTTTTAGCTATTTCCCCGTTGAATACACATCGGTCACCGACCCAGTGTCTTCTTTAAGGGGAGGAGAATGTGAAGATTTAATAGGGTTAAATAGCACAAAATAAAAAAAAGGTAAAAATAATATAATCCTAAATGAAACATCATAATTTCTATAATTTCTCTCCCTATGAAATAAATAGAAAACTAAATAATGTTAAACAAATAAATATGTAAACCACCTCCTGTTTATTCAGCGAGTATTAAATTATAGAAGGACGTAATAAACCAGCAATTTAAAATAAGTAAAAATAATAATTAATAGATTAAGAACTATTTATCGCGCCGGTAAATAACAACACGCGCGGACACGCACTTCGCTAAGCCAGCGGTGCGCCCCCAAAATTAGTTGTAAATCAGACTCCGCAGCGAGAACAACACAGTTGAAAATGTAGTCAGTAACTACAAAATTATAGAAAATGAAAGAATATGTCATTCACTCTCTTAGTTTCTTTAAGCTAATGCTTAGTAAAGCTGATAGCAAATATTATCAGTAATTTCAATATGTTTAACATCTTTGATACGTTTTAAGTGTGTGTTTATGACATCTCTGCAGTTGATTTAATATCACGTCAACGTGATAGAGATCACAGTATATGTAACAGTTTAACTATAAGATGCGGTAAACCGAAGTAAGTGAGTTCAAGTGAAAGTTTCCCACCACCGCCAACACCAGAATCTCATAAACCTTGGAAAAAGAGAGAACCACACCTTCCATTATTACACCTTCTTCAGTCTCCAGGATAGACCAGAAGCCGCATAGCCACCGTTTACTACAGACAACCCCGATTCGCCGAGGATACTACATACAGGTGATACAGAAGTCAAACTTCTGTAGTTCAGAAATTACTTAATAAAAATATGAAAGAATTGACACCAAAATAAAATTAATATAATTATACAAAAGACTGGCCGAATTAAATTACCAATGTAACGTTGTAATAAACAATATGATGTATTTATCTTTAATGACTATAACATGCTAATACTAATAACTCCATTCTTCAAATGGCAACAAAAGTTAATTGTTTAACTTTAATATAAAGAAAGGATATATCTCGGATCCGAGGGTATGAATTACCAAAGTTTTATAAATAATTAACCAAGTTGATTAATGAATACATTATGCAGTTATTATTTTTTTAATATAGTAAACTAATCAGTTGAACGAAATAGAGTAAACGAAAAGTAGGTTAAGTATATATATGTATGTTTTAACTATACAAATCACAAGCCTAATTAATTTTTAATAACAAGACAGTAACTCATTTTCTTTTGTGATAATTTAAGGAATGTAAGTAAAGAGATGTCATGGACGTAAACATGCGTGAATTAATTTGGCAACACGAATCTAATATTCCTTAATTCACAGGTTCCAGTTAAGTGTTTTGTTACGTTGTATTTTAGTTAAATATATATATTTTGTGAATATTATGGCAGCCTGTTTAATTGACCGACGTCAATTAACCGGGCTCCCGAGGTTATAATGGCAATACTATACAGAAGTTATAAAAGTTAGTATACAGCCGTTATAAGATGCGCCACTCTGCTTTGCTAAGTAATTGCTATTCTAAATGCTAATTGCTTTTAATCCTTTGCTAATAAATAAAAGACTAATTGGAGTTACTGCAATAAAGAAATAAAAAAGGCTATATATAAAAAGCTTAATAATAAAAATAAAAATTAAATAAAACAAGAATAGCAATAATATATTAGTACAAAATATTTGCAATTATTATTAAGAAAAATAATATATGTAATGATAATTTAATTCTGTAAACCCATGTTGAAGCGTGCACAGATTGTCACCCCAAAGTAAGCGTGAGAGCAAGAACAAACAGGAAATATATTAACGTGTTATAAACTGTATAAACTATGCCTTTGTTATAAGCGTATGTGCAACAACGCGTAATTTCTCCCCTTGCATAGGAATGTTATCGCCTAATAACAACAGTAGTCATAATATTTCGTGTCACGTCCTGTAGAACTCTGTGTGAGATCCCCTTTTATATCTGCATACGAGCTATTGTTCTCTCTGTGAATTGAAAGGTATTTGATTCCACAAAACTAAAGATAGTCATATATTAGTGATATAATTAAGATAATCAAACTGATGTTGATTAGTATAAGTAGATTACTACAATTAGCATATTAAGACAATGTCTCAATTTAACCCGTCGCATAAATAATTTACTAAACTGGCCCGGAGCTACTGAAACACCCCGTGACGTGCAAAAATTTGCCGACGAAGCATTGCGGCAATTACCAACTAGCCTATAATAAGAAACCTACGTCGTAAATCAGACTCATTTAAAATGGAGGAAATAGAAGAATCTCTTTCTAGATTAAATATCACACCATCTCAATCACCCACCATAGAACAGAGACCCACTACCGTGACTTTCGAATTTCCACAAGTATCAAGTGTAGAACCGAATGCAGATCAGACGCTTAATAGAAATGTGAATACCACACCAACAGCGGAATCCTCACCTCCAAATGCCCAGCGTAGTCTCAAATATAATAATGATTTAATGCAGTGCCTAAAATAACATGTTAACTGGGCGACACTGGTGTCGCCTAGTGCCGAGGTTTTGTCACCCAGTGACCGTGGCTAGTGCCGGCAAAAAATTTTAAGAAAAACGGTAAAAAAACGAAAATATTTTAAAATTTTACAAGTTACTTTAAAAATTAGCCTGCCGCAGATAAGAACAGGAGAATAACAATAAAGCTAATTTCGAAAGAAAGAGATAGTAGACTCTATTCTACTCTCTCACTCTTCTGAGTAGACGGGCTAAGTGAGATGGAGGCTGGGGAACCAACGGAGGTGTGGAATGGCAGGAAGTGCGCCCACGTGTCTGTGTGTGTGTGTGTGACGTGCCGACGTGCGTGGCTGATGGCTGATGCGATGCTATTCGCTCCGTGCAGAATGTTCTCCCTCCACTCCGCTTCCCTACTTCCCCCACAGTGCCAGGAGAATTTAGTATAGAAAAGCATAGGGAAAATACGAAAAACGTACGCTTTTCGCATTTTCGCTGTTGTTGACCTGAGTGTTGTACTGTTACCGTACTTTTTTGTGCGATTGTGGCGAGTTGTTTTATTTTTTATTTCTAGGCAGAAAAGGTGAAAGTTGTTGAATTGTGTTTTTTTGTTTTCTTCTGGATAACACACCACATTGCCGATTACCACAACTATAAGGTAAGTGGCCTTTTGATATTATCATAAAATAATAATAATGCCAAGCACCCTTAACTGAGTTTAATCTATTTTTCATTAGTAAACAGCAGAATAGAGTTATGTTAACACTAAATGTGAAGCTAAGCGACAGTACACAAACTAATATAACCTCTAACCTAACCCACACAACCTACTTCCAGCTGCCTACCTACCTAATTAACCCTTCACTCACGTTTTTAAGTTTTATTGTGTACGGTTATTCTGAGGCTTAAATACAATTTAAAAAATATAAATGATACCTGAGAAGTTCTTAAATTAGTGTGAGCTGTTTGTTTTTATAATTATTTTAGTTTATCTCTCATAAATTGGCTTAAACTTTAAAAATGCTTTGTCAGAATAGTTTTACAAAGAAACGATCGAGATTCTAGCAGGCTTTTGTTTTTATACTATTTGAATATAATACCTTAAAGCTATTTATTTTTATAGAAAGTACTCAACGTTTTCTTTTTGAGTTTTTTTCAATTGATTGCTTAAGGATTGCTTAAGGCTTAAATAAAATGTATAAGGGACGTATGTTATAAGGCATATATACTCTTAAGGGACGTAAATTTGAACGATTAAATAGTTTTACTAAAAACAGCCTGTATATTATTTTAACCCGCTAGTAGGCGCATATTGCACGGGAGCCTGTCAGGCCCTACACCTAAATATTTTGTTTTTAATTTTGTCATTTTGTGTAGTTTCATAGTGTAGTTTTCTCCTTGTGTAGGTGCGCGTCTCACCGCAATAGGAATATATGCCATGGGTAAAAGAATAACTGATTTTTTTAATGTTGGACCCCAAAAACGCACAAAAAGTGATCAAAGCAGTAAAGAAGATGAAATTGTAAACCCAATCAATAACTTCAGTGACAATAGTAAACCAGGTTGCAGTAGTTCCAGTACACAAATCCAATTTCAAGAAACTGGAATTTTCCTTGATGATAATCATCCTCTCAACAACAGCGGTGGCTCTGACTCAAAACTTGTTAAACAAAATAAGGAAAATCCCGAACATCGAGTTGAAACACCTTTTCCAGTCCAAAAAAATCAACAAAAAGAGAAATGTGTCGAATGGTATAAGGGTAGCAAGTTAGATTTGTCATGGCTGTTAAAAACTTAGTGTTTTGGAAAAGGTAAAGCTTGGAAACAAGCGTTTATAAAATGTGCAATTTGCTCCAAACACATTCAAGAAGCGAAAAAGTTTTCAAGAAATGGCACTTTGCCCATTGCTGATGGAGTCCGATGTGACGGAAAAAAGGAACTGGAAAGGATTATTGACCATTTAACTTGCGAAGCTCACAAAGCAGCTTTTAACCTCGATGAAATGGAGAAAAAATGGATGGCACAAACTGATAAGCACCCTTGGGTAAAAACTCTTAAGACACACACTGCCGAGAAAATTAAACTGCTAACTGAACTGTCATTGGATGTCTATAATGACAGTCGTACCATGACTCTTTCTGCTCATTCTTGGCCTTCGCGGTCTTTAACAAAGATACAAATTGACACCCAGGTTTCTTCATATAAAGGCAATGGTTTAGAGTCCGAATTTTCTCCTCTCAACCCTTCTCCAGCTTTGTTACAGTACAGAAACCCTATAATGTATCGCGAGATGCTTGATGTTGAAGGAGAAGTAGTAATGGAAAATGTTGTTAAGCAGTTAAAAAATTCAGATTGTTTTTCCATCCAGGTAGATGGTTCCGTAGATAAATATGGAATCGACAACAAATTCATTACGGCACAATTCATTTCAGAAGACTATGAAATGAAATCCGTGTTTTTAGGTGAAAGCAAATCGAGTCTGCGAGGGGCAGAAGGTCTTATGAAATCAATCAAGATTGTGCTGGAGAATCTAAGCCTCGGTGATATAGCAAAAGATAAGTTGACAGGATTAACAACAGATGGAGAGAGTGCCAATACAGGCAAAAACAGTGGCTTATGGGTTCGCATGAAAGAATACTTAGGAAGAGATTTATTTTGTGTTTGGTGTGTGGCTCATCGATCTGACCTAGCAATGTCAGACTTAGAATCAACAGTCATTGAAGTTCAGCACTGGAAGATAAATTTAAAAGCAACGGCAACATTTTATAGAGCGTCAGCTCTACGTTTTGAGGAACTTGAAAAACTGGCCAAAAAGCAACCTGTCTGCCGCTTCCCAGCGTACTTTGAGGTAAGGTTTGTAGAACACCAAAACAACTTAGCCAAAGCAGTTTGGAACAACCTCCCGTTGATGCAACAACATTGGAGTAATGTGCTAGACAACAATGATTCTACAAAAGTTGAAAAAGCTTCTGCACGTGGGTTTCTGTGTTTGTGGGAGACAGACGGCGAACAACAACGACTTACCGGCCTTATGCTACATCTTCTAAAGCATATGGAAAAACTGCAAACAGACTGTCAGAGATCATTTATCACAATCCCTGATATAGAAGTCCCTAAAAAAGTCTTTATAAATTCACTGACTATGAAGGAAGATGATTATTATCCCGGTGGATATGAAGAACAGTTGAGATGGAAAATAAAAGCGCAAGAGAACCTGAACGTGATGAGTTAGATAGTTCAGATATTGAAGAACTTCCTAGGAGACGTAGAGTAAACTCTTCTTTAGTTTCAACTAAGCGACGCTGGGTTGCAGTAAGAAAAGAGATTGTCTTGAGCTGGAAAGAATTTATTTCTCAAAGACTAGCCGATGACCAAAGAGAAATATCAAAACGAATCAACAACTTCGTAAATGCAAGAACGCCTACTGAAGTTGTCAAAGCAGCTCGCATTGACGTGGAGAACATTTTTGGTAAAGATAAAGTATCAGATTTTACAGATGATGTTGTAGAGTTGTACGCGGTGGAAAAACTTCCTCCTTCGTCTATAATGACATCCTCAACAGCGAAACTGTTCCATTGTTTAAAGGTTTCTCAACCTCATTCCACTTTTAGTAAGTTAGTACAATCGTATGTCTCTCTAACACCACACAGTGCTGGTCCTGAGAGGGCGGTATCTGTGCACACAACTTTAAAAACAAATAAGCAATCAAGCCTATCAAGAGAAGCTCTCAATTCAAGGATGTACATCGCTCTAAATGGAGTTGGAACTGCCTTTTTTGACCCGAGGCCAGCTATAGCGAAATTTCTTGAGAAAAAAGAAAGAAGAAGGAAGCTTCCTGACCAGGAACTCTACCCGGACCATGAGTTTGTCAAAAAGTTTTTCGCAAAAGACAGTACCCTGTAAATATAAGTTTTGTTTAAATTTGAAAGATTACCTATTTCTTTATTTGAAAAGTTTAGTAGTACAATTTACAAATCTTTACCGTAACTGTATTTCTACATGTGCCTAATAAAACATAACTAAGTAACAACGCAAAGAAATTGTTTTCATTCTAAAATTGTGTAGGCCTATTCTTCCTAAAATCCCTCTAGGGGAGAAACATTCTAGAGGCTTCAAATCTGTTTAAGTAGGGCTTAAAATCACGCTTTTAAGCTTCAAAATTTTCCCTGGGGGGGCACTGAATGTCGCCCAGTGAAAATCCCTTAAAATATGCTCTGATTTAATGAGTAATCGTGTGTTACCACCCTCTGCGATAACTAATTCTGTGTCGAGAGACCCGAGAATAAAATCTCACGTGAACTTTAGTGCTAACCTATACGGAAAGATAACTCATCCCGTAGAAAAGATTTTATCAGAAATCCAATATACCGATGGATTAAGTATTACCAAACTGTTAGCGTTCATAAAACACCTTTTGCAAATCAAAGACTTACAGCAACTGAGCGATAGCCAAATATTGCAAGTCATTATGACTAAATGTAAACCACCATTAAAAGACCGTGTACAGGAGTCAATGAATTTTCAGCATTCCGTAGACCAACTACATTCTGCCTTAATAAGACATTTTATTCCAACGAGAATTTATGAAGAATTGAAACGGAACACAGTACTTAGAGTACAAGGAGTGCACGAGAGACTCGCGCACTATATTTCAGAAATGAGAGAATCTTCATTATTACTAAAGGTAAATTTGAGCGAACCACAGTTAGTAGAAACGATTCTGGTAGGATTATCCCCAGAAGAGAGATCGCGATTAGTACTGATCAATAGACCCAACACTTTTGCAGAATTAGAACAATGCTGTATCCACTCATCAAACGTATGGTACTCGGACCAAAACAGACGTGCTTTAATTCCTCAGGCACAACGCAGAAATGAAACACCGCCCCTGGTATCAGAACCGAGAATACACCGTGATAGTCGACACTTTAGATCTCCGAAACCTTCGCACTACCAACCTGCACAAAATTATCAGCTGAAATCCCAACCGAATATGAGCGACACAGTGAGTAGAGAAAAAAGATGCTATAACTGCGGTAAACAAGGTCACATTAGTAGGTACTGTAAACAGAAACAGCACTACCAAAAATCCTCTCATTCAAAAAACATGTAAGGCAGGGAGTGCCGAAATCCTGTGTCTCCCGCCGCGTCGTAAGAGTAGGTAAAACCGAGAAGTACAAAACCAAAAAAAAAAAATAATAAAAAAAATTAGACCCCTACGTAGAAAGATTTGTCAATATTTGCAACTCAATTACTACATGCAAATCCAGTGTGTGTCAA
Organism: Magicicada septendecula; assembly: GCA_034769895.1. NCBI lineage: Eukaryota > Metazoa > Arthropoda > Insecta > Hemiptera > Cicadidae > Magicicada > Magicicada septendecula. The sequence goes on along the minus strand of CM068367.1, from coordinate 944,231,525 downwards.
TTACCATATGTACAAGTAGACCTTGGCATTACGAAAATACTAGGATTAATTGTTCCGGATCAACACGGAGCTTAATTAGCCAACAGTTAGCCGAAACATTAGCCAAACACCACCTTGTTAAACGTAGTCAACCGGTGAATATGAAATGCGCTACCGCTAATAACCAAAAATTATCAATAAAACTCAGCGTTACTATCAAACTAAAAATTAAAAATTTAACATGGTATTTTCCAGTATTAGTATCTGAAGAATAAGGACCAAACTTAATATTAGGAGCGGACTTCATCAGTAAAACAGGTATAATTCTTGACATGTACGATAAGAAGTATTATTTTAGATTCGACCGTACCCAAAAATATAATTTTGACTTCGAAGTAAATAACAGTAAAGGTACAGAAACATCCGCAACGCACGTAGTACACCACGAACCTGCACTAGATCATTTAGAGAGTAAAGATAAACAAAAAATACAAAATCTAATAAAAGAATTTTCCACCGTTCTAACCCCAAAGTTAGTTTTAACGAATCTAATGGAGTACAAGATCAACCTGAACGATAATAAAGTAATCCGACTGCATCCATATAAGTTATCTCCTCCAAAAATGGAAATCAAATCAATAAATTGTTAGAACAACAAGTTATAGAACCTTCCACTTCCCCGTATTCATCACCCGCGTTCTTAGTACCCAAAGGCACTGATAAACATAGATTAGTCGTTGACTATAGACAATTAAATAAAAAGATAGAATTCGAGTCCATACCGCTCCCCGACATCCACAGCGCCTTCCACTATTTTACAAAAGCTAAAGTTTTCACCATAATGGATCTCAATCAAGCATTCCACCAAATACCATTATCGGAAGAATCCAAACATCTAACCGCCTTAGCAGTCCCGTTCAACCTGTACCAATTTACAAGGGTACCCTTTGGAATCTCCCAAGGAAGTTCTGTTTGTAGTCGGTTGTTAGAAAAAATATTCCACGACGTAAAATTTAAATTCGTATACCACTACCTAGATGACATAGTAATTTACAGCGAATCCATGGAACAACATCTTCATCATTTACGCGAAATCTTATCCCGACTAAAGAAAACCGGATTAACCGTGAACCCAAGTAAAGTAAATTTTGCCGTTAACCAATTCTCATTTTTAGGTCACATAGTATCTGCCGACGGAAAGGTAAGCATAGACCCAGAACGCACCCGTGCAATCAGAGAATTTTTACCACCACGTGATACGAAAGGAATAGCCCGATTTTTTGGAATGATAAATTACTTCCACAAGTATATTCCACATCTAGCTGATATAGCAGCACCCTTAAATGCGTTAAGAAAAAAAGGAGTAAAATTTGAATGGACCCCTCAACATCAAACAGCATTCGACAACCTGAAAGAAAGTATAATACAACCTCCAGTATTACAACTGGCCGATTTCACGAAACCATTTACCGTACAGACAGATAGTTCAAGTGTAGCCCTAGGAGCAGTCATATATCAGGAAGTAGATAATTCTAGATTACCGATCAGTTATGCCTCACGAACCCTAACCGATCAGGAAAAGAAATTCTCCGCATACGAATTAGAATGTTTAGCCGTAGTATTCGCATTCGAGAAATTCAAGCCATTTTTAGAACATAAAGAATTTCTGTTAGAAACGGATAATCAAGCTTTATCATGGTTATTAAATCACCCTAAACAGTTAGGTCGTATCGGAAGATGGGTATTGAGATTAAATTGTTACAAGTTTAAAGTACAACACATTCGTGGCACCCAAAATGTAGTAGCCGATACACTATCCCGTATGTTCCAGCAGCCAAGTAAGGAATCCGAACATAATGAAAGAGGTGAAACATCAATAATAAATACCCTAATAACTGAATTCCCACTGGCATTTACTGACATACCCCAGTATCAACAACAAGATCCTTCCTTAAGTAAAATAATAGAACAGATCAATAAAGGAAATACTTCAGATAAATATATATTGAGTAAGAGAGTATTATGTTATAAACTAGCAAATGGAAAATCCTTGAGAATAATTGCCCCGGACATTATTAAACCAATGGTTATGCAATACTACCACGCATCCACCATTGGAGCTCATATGGGTATTAATAAAACCATACATCGTATTAGAAAAGAATATCATTGGGGAAATATGAACAGCGAGATAGCTAAGTTCGTAAAAGAGTGTAAATTGTGTGCACTCAGCAAACCCGCGAGAAACACCCACATTGGTAAATTAATCTCCGAGACTCCCACGACACCCTTTTCAAAAATTTACATAGACTTTTCCGGCCCTTATCCACGTTCAAAATCCGGTAACACCATGCTACTCATTTGCGTAGATTCATTTACCAAATTCGTCTGGATGTATCCCATGCGACGAGCATTAGCATCAACCACAGTGAAAATTTTACAAGAGAGATTATTTAAAGACTTTGGTACACCAGTACACCTAGTGTCAGATAACGGACCCCAGTTTAAGTCCAAAGAATTCAGGGACATGTGTTTCAGACTAGGCATAGACCATATAACTGTTACAGAGTACCGTGCACAAGGTAATATCGCTGAAAGGTATTTGCGAAACTTAAAATCCGCTTTAATAGCCTATCATGCAAACGACCAGACATCATGGGACCAGAACCTATCCTGGATCCAATTTGCTTTCAACTCAGCATATCACGAAGGACATAAATCTACACCCTTTGATTTGTTGTACAAATATAAACCAAATCACCCATTATCCACAAAGTGGAAAATACATGAATTGCTACCCCACGAAATCAGTGTTAAAAATATAAAAAAAATATGGAACGAAGCTCGCGCAAATCTGAGAGTAAACTTAAGAAAATCGCGAAAATGTCACGAGCGTGATAGTAAAGATATTAAGTATCAAGTCGGAGACCTAGTGATGTACCAAACTCATCCGACGAGTAGTGCAGTTGATAAGACCACCTCCAAGCTATCTTACCGATGGTGTGGCCCTTACAGGATTCACAAATATTTAACGCCTGTAACCGTAGCACTGTATGACCCCAATACGGATAATTATGTACGAAGAAGTCATCTTTCCCAGATAAAATATTATCACGGAAATTGTTCTGCTAGTGAGCAAAGAAAGAAATGAAGTAAAAAAAAAAAACAATAAATGTACTACAAAGTATATTTCCTATATTGTAATTAAGTCATTGTAAACCATACTTAATTACAAAATCGTAAAGTATGAATAAGAATGAGGCCTGATCAACCTTAGATCCTATTCACCAAAAATAAATAAAAGCGATATGTAAAGTCAACTGACAAATAAAGGTAACGTTACCACAGAAAAATACAGTACTAAGATAAAATTGTCGACGAACAATTAAAAAAGGAAAGGAAACGCAGTAAGTATGAAAAACATACTCTGTGTAGAATAACTCCACTAAACGAGTTAGAAAAAGCTAAACGAAAAAAACCGGTAGTAGTATTAAGTAGTAGAATTAAGATAAATTTTAGAGATAGTATAGTATTGTATCTTTTAGATAAAAAAAAATAATAATTGAATTGATAATGATTCGATTATCACACGAGCGAATCACGAAAAGAGAGAAAGGGATTTCACACGGAAGCTCGTACCAAATTCCCATTGTAATTTTTAGCTATTTCCCCGTTGAATACACATCGGTCACCGACCCAGTGTCTTCTTTAAGGGGAGGAGAATGTGAAGATTTAATAGGGTTAAATAGCACAAAATAAAAAAAAGGTAAAAATAATATAATCCTAAATGAAACGTCATAATTTCCATAATTTCTCTCCCTATGAAATAAATAGAAAACTAAATAATGTTAAACAAATAAATATGTAAACCACCTCCTGTTTATTCAGCGAGTATTAAATTATAGAAGGACGTAATAAATCAGCAATTTAAAATAAGTAAAAATAATAATTAATAGATTAAGAACTATTTATCGCGCCGGTAAATAACAACACGCGCGGACACGCACTTCGCTAAGCCAGCGGTGCGCCCCCAAAGTTAGTTGTAAATCAGACTTCGCAGCTTGAACAACACAGTTGAAAATGTAGTCAGTAACTACAAAATTATAGAAAATGAAAGAATATGTCATTCACTCTCTTAGTTTCTTTAAGCTAATGCTTAGTAAAGCTGATAGCAAATATTATCAGTAATTTCAATATGTTTAACATCTTTGATACGTTTTAAGTGTGTGTTTATGACATCTCTGCAGTTGATTTAATATCACGTCAACGTGATAGAGATCACAGTATATGTAACAGTTTAACTATAAGGTGCGGTAAACCGAAGTAAGTAAGTTCAAGTGAAAGTTTCCCACCACCGCCAGCACCAGAATCTCATAAACCTTGGAAAAAGAGAGAACCACACCTTCCATTATTACACCTTCTTCAGTCTCCAGGATAGACCAGAAGCCGCATAGCCACCGTTTACTACAGACAACCACGATTCGCCGAGGATACTACATACAGGTGATACAGAAGTCAAACTTCTGTAGTTCAGAAATTACTTAATAAAAATATGAAAGACAATTGACACCAAAATAAAATTAATATAATTATACAAAAGACTGGCCGAATTAAATTACAAATGTAACGTTGTTGTTCGAACTTTGTACTGTATTTCTTATCTGTGAGTTGTAACCACCGCATTGCGGCACGCGCGGATGACGTCACTTTGCTTATCAAGCGCCGCCGGCAGTCAGCTGGGCTCACGGTGGTCAATTTTAATTCAGTTACCTCAGAAACTCCGAGCTGTACTATCGTTAAAATTATTATTCCAGCCGCGGCTTCTGGATCTTATTATTCAATTCTTTTCATGTGCAACTTGCACTAATTTAATCAAACGACCTTCGTCTATCTATCATGGATTTTGGCTTTTATTAAAACAAAATTAATGGCGTTATGGCCAGAAAACATCCGCACGTGTCGGCAATAGCATCGAAAACTTAAGATTTTCAATAAATGAATTTTATACAGCTTCAATACAGTCCACTTCATTATATTTCAAAACCAGCCCTTTCCATTTAGCGTCTTTGGAACAACTCTAGAAACTTCAAGAGCTTCCAGCATTTTTGGTCCTCCGAACCGGATTTCTTATTTTTCGTCCACAAGCGACAACATTTTCTGGTCCAGATTAGTGCCCAGACACGAACATTTCTGGTTAGATTAGATTGGATTTTATTTCCACCTTATGGGCAACACTGTGGATTACTACTTCAAAACATTTATTTCATTAGGCAAAGGTCCTAGATTCCGAAATAACTTCAAAATTCCAAAACTCTCAAATTTAAATTGCTGACCGTGGCATACCATTTATCACCGAAAAAATGACTTCAAACAAGTGACTAGCAAAATACAACAGAACGGCCGAGTCAACACGACAGGAATCGTCAAGGCAGTTAGACAGTAGCAGCAATTCCACAACTGTAATGTACGCTGATATACGATGACGGACTTCATCAAACCAGCATGAACAGGCGGGTCACCAACAGCACAGGATTGATGGACGGATCCCGATCGGAACCAACAGGACCACAGCAGTTCGTAACACGCTAGAATTTCACGTGACTATGAACCTTTTACTTATATTTAAATAATGTATGGACATAACGTTCTAAGCAATATTTTATATTTAACAGTTATTTTTTGACACCTTTGTGTAAACACACACCATCATTATTGAACATAACGTTCGTAACTAGTTAGCAGCTCATTGTGAGTTCAAACATCAAGACAAGACTATATGTATTATTATTATTTAAATTCATAATTTTAACTATTAAATTCTAACAGAGGTTGTTTTAATAGAGATAGTAAGCATATGTTATAGCAAGTATTGTATTCATCTACATAACGATCGCTAGCTACCGCAACGTATTCAGATTTATTAAAATTTAAGTCTATGGTTCACCTGCTCTGCGCTCAAATTATTCTAAATTATATTTTAAATTGTAATCATGGCGGATGTAAAAGCTTTAATAAAAAAACGAGGCACCATTAAAGCTTCGATATCCCGCGTAAACACCTTCGCGGACAATTTCGATTTGGAAACCAGCGATCATCATGCGCTGAAAATAAAACTTCGGCATTTGATGGAATTATCCACCAAATACGATGAAATACAATCTCAAATCGAATCCGAGGAAGCGGATTTTGCATTAGCGAGTGATAGGGTCCAAACTGAGGACGATCTTTGTAACATAGAATGTAAGTTGCAACACTTGTTGGAGCAAGCAGAGCATATGAACCAAAAACCCTTAATTAATGCTGAAAGTAAGCATCTTAAACCCCCCCCCCATTTAGTTGGAACCGATTAAATTACCTCGGTTTGCGGGAAGCATTATTGAGTGGCCGCATTATTATCATATCTTTCTCGAACTAATACACGTCAGAACCGACCTGACGGACATACAAAAACTACACTACTGTATTTGCACTCGTCATTATCTGGCGAGGCGCTTAACGTAATAAAGTCACTGCCAATCACTCATGAGAATTACGCGGTGGCTATCGATCTGTTTAAAAATAGATATGACAGTAAGCTAATTGTCTCCGCCCATCATGTCGGGAATGTCCTGGCCATACAATCGGTTCAACAAGAATCCCAAATTAGCGTATCCAGATTCATTGATGAAATGACAGCCAATATCAATGCATTAAATAACCTCAACTTGCCAGTAAACAGATTCGAATTCATTGTTATTCATTATTTAGCTAAAAAACTGGATAGTTACACTCTCCGGTTGTGGAAAGAGAGCTTGTCAGAACATAAATTCCCTGATTTCAATAATTTTATAAAATTCCTAAACACACGCAGACAATTATTACAAAATCTTGATAGCGCAACTACTTCAACGAGCAAGTTAACTGGCAGTGATAAGACTCCTTATCGCATGGCAGTCAAACCGATAAACGTTCCTAGGGGGGCATTCCATTCTCATGTCGGAAATAATTTATGTAAACTATGTAACAGGAAACATAGAATTACTGATTGCTTACAGTTTACGTCGCTTGCTATCCCTGAAAGAAAAAACATCATAATAAAAAACAAACTTTGTTTAAATTGCCTTCGTCCGGGTCACGAAAGCTCTCAATGCCCATCAAAATTTTCTTGTAGAAAGTGTGCAAAGCGTCACCACACCATGATTCACTTGCCTAACAAAAATGGGTCTTAAATCAATAACCAATGTTCACTAAAATTGCAAACGAATAAGTCAATATTGCCATCTACCGCTGTCTGTATGACAACTAATCAGCCCGGTAGAAAGTTCCCAGTTAAAATTTTATTGGATTCCGGCTCGCAAGCGAACTTCTGCACAATGGATTTCGCTCGTCGAATGGGCCTTCAATTGGTCAAATCGCAATTGCCCATAACAGGTATAAACAACTCACTGTCCCAGGCTGACTTCAGTACAAGAGTAAGGCTACATTCTCGCTATAAACCTTTTACGTTAAACGTGCATTGCGCCGTACTTCCCAGTATAAATAATAATTTACCGGCGGAATCGTTCGATCTCTCCTTTTTTAAATTTACCGAAGGACGTATTCTTAGCTGATACACACCTCCACTGCTCGTCGCAAGTCGATGTATTACTCGGCGCTCAATATTATCTGCAATTAATCGAACCTATTAAATTTATGCGCGGCCCGCACTTTCCTATAATTCAGGAGACTAAGCTACGATTTATTCTAGCCGGTAACTTTCAATGTCGACATAACTAAAACGGTTTCATCCTTTATTGTCTGTAAGGATGATAGTCAGATTTCCTCGCAACTAAAGGAATTCTGGAAAATGGAGGAGATCTCTAGTCGTGATCCCTACTCTGAGGACTCGGCGTGTGAAAAGCATTTTGTGACAAATACTGTCCGCAACCACGAAGGGAGATTCGTGGTATCCCTGCCTCGCAGGTCAGACAAATCTCATTTGGGAGATTCTCTTCGCGGAGCAATCCGCAGGTTCCAGTCGCTAGAGTTTAAATTCAAGCAGAACCCTGCCCTTTACAAGGGCTATAGCGAGTTCATGCGTGAATACTTGAAGCTTAGTCATATGTCTCCACTTAATGATTACGATTTGTCGCTTGACAAATCAGACATTTTTTATTTGCCTCATCGCTCAGTCTTTAAGGGCTCCAGTCTAACCACTAAGTTACGTGTTGTCTTTGACGGCTCCGCTAAAACGACAAATAATTTGTCCCTCAACGATACTCTGATGGTCGGTCCCACGATCCAGCAGGATCTGTTCTCGATCATGGTTCGTTTCCGTACCCACCGATACGTACTTATTGCAGACATAGAAAAGATGTATCGACAAATTATGGTTAACCCGAAGGATTCCAATTTGCAGCGTATCGTTTGGCGTGACGCACCGCATAAGGAACTACAACATTACGCTTTAAGGACGGTTACATATGGGACTGCTAGTGCCTCTTTTCTTGCAACTAGATGTCTGGCTCAGATAGCCTACGAAAATAATTCCGACCACCCTATGGCTTGTTCAGCCATAGCCAATGATTTTTATGTTGACGATCTTATAACGGGATCGGACGATCCGAACGTGTTATCTAAAATGAGGTTCGACATCGTGGATTTGCTAAACAGATATGGTTTTACTTTACATAAGTGGTTTTCTAACGACCAGAATATTATGGCCTCTCGCGCCCACGTCTCCCATGACTTTAGCAAAGGTCAAAGCGTGCGTACATTGGGAATCCAATGGAACGTTAACAAAGACAGTTTTTTGTATACCGTTCGGGTTGATGACAATTCGTCCGTGTTCAACAAAAGAAGCATGTTGTCTGTCGGTCATTGCAGGGATTTACGACCCGTTGGGTCTTATTGTCCCCATTACGTTTTGGTGCAAGCATTTTGTACAACAGTTGTGGTTGGCGGGCACAAGTTGGGACGAACCCTTATCTGGCTCATTATCCAATCAATGGTTGGAACTCTACTCTCAATTAGTTTCCGACACTCATTTTAAAATTACGAGATCGGTTAAGAGTCTAAACAATTATCAAATCAGTTCATTACAGCTTCACGGATTCGCCGACGCGTCGGCTAAAGGTTACGCGTGCTGTATTTATGTGCGGGCGGTCTATTCGAACGGCGCCATATCGTCAAACCTGTTGTGCGCAAAATCTATGGTCGCTCCGCTGAAACAGATAACGCTACCCCGGCTTGAACTTTGTGCTTGTTTATTGCTAGCGCAGTTAACTTCTAAGGTTTTAGTTAACTTCTAAGGTTTTAGACGCCGTCAACTACAAATTTGACGAAATATATCTCTATTCGGACTCGATGATAGCGTTGCATTGGATACATCTGGAAGGTATTTGTAGCCAACCGTGTCGCGGAAATACAGCGTCTTATTAACCGGGGAACTTGGCATCATGTATTATCATCTGACAACCCTGCCGACATTTTATCACGCAGTTGCCTCCCTCGTAGTTTGCACAGCCATCCTCAATGGTGGCATGGTCCGTCCTGGTTAGCCCATGAGTCATCATCATGGCCCATTAGCGCCTTCGACATTCATGCGCCCTATACTTACCCCGACCTTGAGCACGAACGTCGTAAGCAGATCCAAACCTCACTAATTGTCGCCTCTTCCACCCCCAGCTATGTTGAAAATTACTCATCCCTTACAAGACTCATTCGCGTCTTCGCATATTGCCGCAGATTTATTCGCAACTCTAGGCTCCCGGTTGTTGACAGGGGCACTTCCTTTTTGTCTGCTCAAGAGTTGCATAATACACTTCTGTTCTTTGTTCGCCAATCTCAGCGTTTGCACTTCGGCATAGAAGTTAAGGAGCTCGAGGCACATCGTTGCATTCCCCGCAGCAGTAAAATTCTTTCACTCAACCCCTTCCTGGATGACACAGGTATTTTAAGAGTGGGTGGACGCCTGCAACTCTCCTAACTTAACTACGCGACTAAACATCAAATAATTTTGCACCCGCACTCTCATCTCACTAAATTATTCATAAAGTATGAACATATCCGTTTGTTGCACTCTGGGGTGCAATCAACCCAATCCTCTCTCAGACAGAAATATTGGATTATTAACGACAAATCTTATATCCGCTCAGTAATACATAAGTGTATCATTTGCTTCCGTTACCGTGCTAGAGGCGCGAATCAATTATTAGGTCAGTTACCCCCTTCCAGGGTCACGCCCGTTAAGCCATTTTCCCAAGCGGCCGTGGACTACGCCGGTCCCGTACCTTTACGCCATGGCGGGCAGCGCTCAAAGTCCACGTCAAAGGCATATATCGCGTTATTTATATGCATGTGCACAAAGGCCATCCATTTAGAACTTGTGTCACATCTCACCTCCAACGCCTTTTTAGCGGCCTTAAAAAGGTTCATCGCGCGCAGAGGTATTCCCGCGCAGATATTTTCGGATAATGGTACGAATTTTCGTCGTGCCAACCGCACCTTACACGAATTGTACAAATTTTTAAATTCTAAGGGAGTTGAGCAATCTACTCAGGAGTTTTGCCATCTGCGTGGTATCAAGTGGTCCTTTATTCCTCCCTCAGCCCCTCATTTCGGTGGTTTGGGGGAAAGCGGTGTGAAAAGTGTTAAATATCATTTACGTCGCGTGATCGGCGGTATTATCTTGAATTTTGAGGAGTACTCTACTATTCTCTCTCAGATAGAGGCTTGCCTTAATTCGCGCCCTTTATTTGCTATGTCCGACGATGCTAGGGACCCTGAACCTTTAACTCCCGCTCATTTCTTGGTAGGTGCTCCACTGACGGCACTTCCGGAGCCCGACTATACCCAAAGCAATACTAGTCGTTTGGGCAGGTGGCAGCTGCTCCAAAAATTTACGCAATCCATCTGGAAACGATGGTCCAAGGATTATCTGCACCAGTTGCAGCAACGCAACAAATGGCACACGACGTTTAGGAACTTAAATGTCAGACAGCTTGTCCTCATTCTAGACGATAATTCCCCCCCCCCACTTCAGTGGAAGCGAGGGGTAATTACTAATGTTTTTGCGGGCCAGGACTCCATAGTGCGCATTGCTGAAGTTCGCACCGCGCAGGGTATCGTACGCCGGCCCAGCCACAAATTATGCCCCCTTCCGGCGGCAACAGACTAGTCGTATGTGCGTCATACGAGACGTACTAGGAATGTGAACTTGTCACATTTCCTGGAGCACGCCCGGGACATTCCCGGGACGATCATACAAGTCAATTGTATCATTATCGTTGTAATTATTATTACTACATTCGGATAGCAATTATTGCAATAGTTACTGCGTTTTCATTGTATTATCAATTATTTATATTTGTTATTGCATTGTTATATGATTATATATTCAAACTTTGAGAATTATTATTGTTACTTTATTGTGCCAATTATTGTATGTATGTATTGTATTTTCGAATGGTCATGTATTATGGAATTTATCGGGGGTTTGTTGTGTCAATATTATGATTGCAATTGTTATATCTTTTTATTGTATTATCACTTATTATGTAACGCTGTGTAAGCGTTATTGGGTATTATATGGGATAGATTAATATGTTTACTTAATCATTGTATTATTGTGTGTACTGTGGTGCTATTATGTATTGGGTAATTTTATTGTCAGTTTTTCTTTGCTATGATTATAAGGTTCGATTTCTTGTGTACCTTATAATTGTCACTTGAACTTATCATGTTAGTCATATTATTGTTATTAATTATCTAACTGTCATTGCGCTGTAGCCAATACGTCAATTGTTATGTTCGTTTTTGTCATGTAAAATTAGTTACTATATTACTAACTTAATGCATAACTTTCAAAATCGTCCCGATTTTGAGGGGGCAGTATGTTCGAACTTTGTACTGTATTTCTTATATGTGTGTTGTAACCACCGTATTGCGGCACGCGCGGATGACGTCACTTTGCTTATCAAGCGCCGCTGGCAGTCAGCTGGGCTCACGGTGGTCAATTTTAATTCAGTTACCTCAGAAACTCCGAGCTGTACTCTCGTTAAAATTATTATTCCAGCCGCGGCTTCTGGATCTTATTATTCAATTCTTTTCATGTGCAACTTGCACTAATTTAATCAGACGACCTTCGTCTATCTATCATGGATTTTGACTTTTATTAAAACTAAATTAACGGCGTTATGGCCAGAAAACATCCGCACGTGTCGGCAATAGCATCGAAAACTTAAGATTTTCAATAAATGAATTTTATACAGCTTCAATACAGTCCACTTCATTATATTTCAAAACCAGCCCTTTCCATTTAGCGTCTTTGGAACAACTCTAGAAACTTCAAGAGCTTCCAGCACGCAACAGTTGTAATAAACAATATGATGTATTTAGCTTTAATGACTATAACATGCTAATACTAATAACTCCATTCTTCAAATGGCAGCAAAAGTAAATTGTTTAACATAAAGAAAGGATATATCTCGGATCCGAGGGTATGAATTACCAAAGTTTTATAAATAATTAACCAAGTTGATTAATGAATACATTATGCAGTTATTATTTTTTTAATATAGTAAACTAATCAGTTGAACGAAATAGAGTAAACGAAAAGTAGGTTAAGTATATATATGTATGTTTTAACTATACAAATCACAAGCCTAATTAATTTTTAATAACAAGACAGTAACTCATTTTCTTTTATGATAATTTAAGGTATGTAAGTAAAGAGATGTCATGGACGTAAACATGCGTGAATTAATTTGGCAACACGAATCTAATATTCCTTAATTCACAGGTTCCAGTTAAGTGTTTTGTTACGTTGTATTTTAGTTAAATATATATATTTTGTGAATATTATGGCAGCCTGTTTAATTGACCGACGTCAATTAACCGGGCTCCCGAGGTTATAATGGCGATAGTATACAGAAGTTATAAAAGATAGTATACAGCCGTTATACGGTGATGAAGGTACAGAAGGAAAAGTATCTTTTCATCATTACACCCATTTTAGGTGAATCCGCACGGTGATGACTTCGTCGCGAAAATTCACGATACCACCGTCTTGATCGTATACGGACACGATAATGTTACGTAAATGTTGTACGTTCACTGGAAGGTATATGACGTTGCTGGGCATTTCGACTATATTGAATCCCGGTTACCGTCGCGTTAACTTGTGTATCTTATTCACCACGTGTAATATAAGACGCATTATAGCTCAAACTGCTCACCGGCTCTAGAACAGCACAATCTACAATAGGGATCAGCGGCAAGAAAAGCCTTAACCTTAGTGATTAACTTTGAAATCTGTAATCCGAAATACTTGCAGAATCGATTTAATGAGTGTACAGTCATCTGCAAGCCGCTTTCCTAGTTCGGTAGGATAGTTACCAACCATAAAATGCTCCAGTACGTTCATCTTCCAATTATGTATGCCACTGTCTATATATAAATTAAAAAGAGAAGGTGACAATGGGCACTCTTGTAATCCACAATTGATCGGTCCCACACTAAGAATTGTACTCGGCCTTTCTGTCAAAATTATGGTCTTGTTTTCCACGTAGAGACTTTGTTTGGCTCTAAGGAGGTGATTCGGATCTTTCTCGTAAAAAACAAAACAAAAAATTAAACATAATTACTAAATCTATCAGTATAGTCATAGAGAGTCATTCGTGATAGACGTGTGTAAAACACCACATAGGAACTGACTTACCTTCCAGAACCGCAGTGACAAGTGAATGAGCCTCCCGGTCTTAACGACAAGAGGAAAACAGACACTTTGTGAAACACAGAGTAAAGAACTCTAATGAAGTTAATGAAAATGGACGTTGTATTGCCTAGGTTTTTTTTTGTATCGGCCATCAAAGGACCACATGCCAATTTCAATTCTTTACTCTTTGTTCTTTTCTTTTTTCCAATATTCTTTCATCTTCTCATTGTGTCTCTTCTTCCTGTCTTCAGTCCACTTTGAACCTGCGTTTCTCTCTCTCCTACCCTGGACTCCCTCCATTTTTAACACTTTTGCCCGAAAAACATCTTCAATTTCTTCTTCTGCATGTATATTATTTTTTTCTAAATCCTTTTGGACTTCTTTAATCCAACTTGATGTTGACTTCTTCCCCCACAGATATTTGAAGATTTGCTTTGTCGTCCATTCTATATAAATGTCCAAAAAATAATAGTCTTCTTTTTCTCATTGTTTCTGTTATATTTTCTATACTTTGATATATTTCAACATTACTTCTTAATTTCCAACCTTCTGAAGTTTTTCTTGGGCTTAATATTTTCCTAATAATTTGTCTTTCCAATATTTCTAGTTTCTCTAAATTATAATTCAGTGCTAGACATTCACTTGCATATAGGCACTCTGGCTTCACTACTGTACTTTAATGCCTTATTTTTGCATTTTTAGATATTCACTTTTTATTGTAAATATCTTTAGTTATAACATATACCCTTTCCATCTTATGAATCCTTTCTTCTATAGCAGATTTTTCCAAGCCATTCTCTTGATTTATCTCTCCTAGATACCTAAATTTTCGAACCCTCGCTATTCGACCAATATCTGTTACTAGGCATTTTGGCGCGTTTTTAATGTTTGTGAGAAATTTAGTTTTTTCTTCAGAAATTTTTAAGCCTGTTCTACTGGCTATGTCCTCTAAAAAATTAACTTGTGTTCATTGCCCAGGTTTATTTTTATATAATTTTTTTTTATTTATGTGCTCAACTGGTTATAGGCCTATATTATTTTCTATTTTCACGTGCAGGAGGTGTACTGAAGATTTCCGTTACTTCATGTAGGAGACTATTTACGTTTGTTTGTTTACATTTTCTGAAAGAGGTGGCGCGGCTTCCCAACACCGATTAACTATTAACGCAATTGACTAATAGCCCGACTATAAATAGCTCAATTAACTAATAGCGCGATTAAGTAATAGCTGAATTAATAAATAGCATTATTGCTAATAGCGCAATTAACTAAAGGCCCAAATAACTAATAAATCGATTAGCTAATAGCCCGATTAAATAATGCACAATTAACTAACAGACAGACAAACTAATAGACCGACCAACTAATACTTCAATTAACACATAGCGCAACTAGTGGCGGAATTAACTGATAGCTTGATTTAAGGATAGACCAATTAACTCATAACGCGATTAATTAATAGAGCAAATAAATAGTGGTCAAATTGCACTCCTCATTCAGTTACATAGTATTTATCTATTTGAGTAGTTTCCCTATATTTTTGATAATTAAATTGAGTTTCCTGGTTTGTACCATCTCGTGATGCTACATAGTTAATAGTTTTATTAGTTATTTCAGCTATATTAGTTAGTAGGGCTATTTGTTAATCGTGCTATACATTAATTTGGTCGTTAGTTAATTGCGCTATTTGTAATAGGGCTATTAGTTATTTTTGTTATTAGTTAATTGGGCTATCAGTTAATTATGCTATAAGTTAATCGGGCTATTAGGTAATTGCGCTATGATTTAATCAGGCTGTTAATTCAACACGCTGTTATTTAATCGGGCCATTAGTTAATAGAACAATTATTTAATTGCTCTATTAGTCAATGGCGTTTGGTCCATTATTTAGTAGTGGTATTAGATAATTGACCTATTATTTAATAGGGCTATTAGCTATTTGATCTATTAGTTATTCAGACCATTAGTTAATTTCACTGTCACTTAATTGGGCTATTAGCAATAATGCTATTAATTAATTCAGCTATTAGTTTATTTAAATATTAGTTAATTGCGCTATTTATAGTTGTGCTATTAGTTAATCGGGTTATAAGTTAATTGTGCTATTAGTTAATCGGCTATTAGTTATTAGCGCTATTAGTTAAGCAGGCTATTAGGTATTTGTGCTATTAGTTAATTGTGCTATTAATTATTCAGGCCATGAGTTAATTTCTCTATCCTTTAATCAAACTGTTAATTAATTGCGCTATTTAAAGTCGGGCTATTAATTAATTGAGCTATCACTTAGTTGGGCTATTAATTAATCCCGAAATTAGTTTATTGAAAAATTAGTTAATTGCTCTATTTATAGGCGTCCTATTAGTTAATCGGGCTATAAGTTAATTGCGCTATTAGTTAATCAGCTATTAGTTATTTGAGCTATTAGTTAATAGGCCCATTAGTTAATTGCGCTATTATTTAAACGGGCTATAAGTTAATTGCCTTTTTCTTAATAATCAGGCTATTGGCTAATTGCGTTATTAGTAGTTAATCGTATTAATTATTTGCGCCACTATTTATTTGCTCTATTAATTAATCGCGTTATGAGTTAATTGGTCTATCCTTAAATCAAGCTATCAGTTAATTCCGCCACTAGTTGCGCTATGTGTTAATTGAAGTATTAGTTGGTCGGTCTATTAGCTTGTCTGTCTGTTAGTTAATTGTGCATTATTTAATCGGGCTATTAGCTAATCGATTTATTAGTTATTTGGGCCTTTAGTTAATTGCGCTATTAGCAATAATGCTATTTATTAATTGAGCTATTACTTAATCGCGCTATTAGTTAATTGAGCTATTTATAGTCGGGCTATTAGTCAATTGCGTTAATAGTTAATCGGTGTTGGGAAGCCGCGCCACCTCTTTCAGAAAATGTAAACAAACAAACGTAAATAGTCTCCTACATGAAGTAACGGAAATCTTCAGTACACCTCCTGCACGTGAAAATAGAAAATAATATAGGCCTATAACCAGTTGAACACATAAATAAAAAAAAATTATATAAAAATAAACCTGGGCAATGAACACAAGTTAATTTTTTAGAGGACATAGCCAGTAGAACAGGCTTAAAAATTTCTGAAGAAAAAACTAAATTTCTCACAAACATTAAAAACGCGCCAAAATGCCTAGTAACAGATATTGGTCGAATAGCGATGGGTTCGAAAATTTAGGTATCTAGGAGAGATAAATCAAGAGAATGGCTTGGAAAAATCTGCTATAGAAGAAAGGATTCATAAGATGGAAAGGGCATATGTTATAACTAAAGATATTTACAATAAAAAGTGAATATCTAAAAATGCAAAAATAAGGCATTAAAGTACAGTAGAGAAGCCAGAGTGCCTATATGCAAGTGAATGTCTAGCACTGAATTATAATTTAGAGAAACTAGAAATATTGGAAAGACAAATTATTAGGAAAATATTAGGCCCAAGAAAAACTTCAGAAGGTTGGAAATTAAGAAGTAATGTTGAAATATATCAAAGTATAGAAAATATAACAGAAACAATGAGAAAAAGAAGACTATTATTTTTTGGACATTTATATAAAATGGACGACAAAGCAAATCTTCAAATATCTGTGGGGGAAGAAGTCAACATCAAGTTGGATTAAAGAAGTCCAAAAGGATTTAGAAAAAAATAATATACATGCAGAAGAAGAAATTGAAGATGTTTTTCGGGCAAAAGTGTTAAAAATGGAGGGAGTCCAGGGTAGGAGAGAGAGAAACGCAGGTTCAAAGTGAACTGAAGACAGGAAGAAGAGACACAATGAGAAGATGAAAGAATATTGGAAAAAAGAAAAGAACAAAGAGTAAAGAATTGAAATTGGCATGTGGTCCTTTGATGGCCGATACAAAAAAAAACCTAGGCAATACAACGTCCATTTTTCTCTACGTGGAAAACAAGACCATAATTTTGACAGAAAGGCCGAGTACAATTCTTAGTGTGGGACCGATCAATTGTGGATTACAAGAGTGCCCATTGTCACCTTCTCTTTTTAATTTATATATAGACAGTGGCATACATAATTGGAAGATGAACGTACTGGAGCATTTTATGGTTGGTAACTATCCTACCGAACTAGGAAAGCGGCTTGCAGATGACTGTACACTCATTAAATCGATTCTGCAAGTATTTCGGATTACAGATTTCAAAGTTAATCACTAAGGTTAAGGCTTTTCTTGCCGCTGATCCCTATTGTAGATTGTGCTGTTCTAGAGCCGGTGAGCAGTTTGAGCTATAATGCGTCTTATATTACACGTGGTGAATAAGATACACAAGTTAACGCGACGGTAACCGGGATTCAATATAGTCGAAATGCCCAGCAACGTCATATACCTTCCAGTGAACGTACAACATTTACGTAACATTATCGTGTCCGTATACGATCAAGACGGTGGTATCGTGAATTTTCGCGACGAAGTCATCACCGTGCGGATTCACCTAAAATGGGTGTAATGATGAAAAGATACTTTTCCTTCTGTACCTTCATCACCGTATAACGGCTGTATACTATCTTTTATAACTTCTGTATACTATCACCATTATAACCTCGGGAGCCCGGTTAATTGACGTCGGTCAATTAAACAGGCTGCCATAATATTCACAAAATATATATATTTAACTAAAATACAACGTAACAAAACACTTAACTGGAACCTGTGAATTAAGGAATATTAGATTCGTGTTGCCAAATTAATTCACGCATGTTTACGTCCATGATATCTCTTTACTTACATACCTTAAATTATCATAAAAGAAAATGAGTTACTGTCTTGTTATTAAAAATTAATTAGGCTTGTGATTTGTATAGTTAAAACATACATATATATACTTAACCTACTTTTCGTTTACTCTATTTCGTTCAACTGATTAGTTTACTATATTAAAAAAATAATAACTGCATAATGTATTCATTAATCAACTTGGTTAATTATTTATAAAACTTTGGTAATTCATACCCTCGGATCCGAGATATATCCTTTCTTTATGTTAAACAATTTACTTTTGCTGCCATTTGAAGAATGGAGTTATTAGTATTAGCATGTTATAGTCATTAAAGCTAAATACATCATATTGTTTATTACAACTGTTGAGTGCTGGAAGCTCTTGAAGTTTCTAGAGTTGTTCCAAAGACGCTAAATGGAAAGGGCTGGTTTTGAAATATAATGAAGTGGACTGTATTGAAGCTGTATAAAATTCATTTATTGAAAATCTTAAGTTTTCGATGCTATTGCCGACACGTGCGGATGTTTTCTGGCCATAACGCCGTTAATTTAGTTTTAATAAAAGTCAAAATCCATGATAGATAGACGAAGGTCGTCTGATTAAATTAGTGCAAGTTGCACATGAAAAGAATTGAATAATAAGATCCAGAAGCCGCGGCTGGAATAATAATTTTAACGAGAGTACAGCTCGGAGTTTCTGAGGTAACTGAATTAAAATTGACCACCGTGAGCCCAGCTGACTGCCAGCGGCGCTTGATAAGCAAAGTGACGTCATCCGCGCGTGCCGCAATGCGGTGGTTACAACACACATATAAGAAATACAGTACAAAGTTCGAACATACTGCCCCCTCAAAATCGGGACGATTTTGAAAGTTATGCATTAAGTTAGTAATATAGTAACTAATTTTACATGACAAAAAAGAACATAACAATTGACGTATTGGCTACAGCGCAATGACAGTTAGATAATTAATAACAATAATATGACTAACATGATAAGTTCAAGTGACAATTATAAGGTACACAAGAAATCGAACCTTATAATCATAGCAAAGAAAAACTGACAATAAAATTACCCAATACATAATAGCACCACAGTACACACAATAATACAATGATTAAGTAAACACATTAATCTATCCCATATAATACCCAATAACGCTTACACAGCGTTACATAATAAGTGATAATACAATAAAAAGATATAACAATTGCAATCATAATATTGACACAACAAACCCCCGATAAATTCCATAATACATGACCATTCGAAAATACAATACATACATACAATAATTGGCACAATAAAGTAACAATAATAATTCTCAAAGTTTGAATATATAATCATATAACAATGCAATAACAAATATAAATAATTGATAATACAATGAAAACGCAGTAACTATTGCAATAATTGCTATCCGAACGTAGTAATAATAATTACAACGATAATGATACAATTGACTTGTATGATCGCCCCGGGAATGTCCCGGGCGTGCTCCAGGAAATGTGACAAGTTCACATTCCTAGTACGTCTCGTATGACGCACATACGACTAGTCTGTTGCCGCCGGAAGGGGGCATAATTTGTGGATGGGCCGGCGTAAGATACCCTGCGCGGTGCGAACTTCAGCAATGCGCACTATGGAGTCCTGGCCCGCAAAAACATTAGTAATTACCCCTCGCTTCCACTGAAGTGGGGGGGGAATTATCGTCTAGAATGAGGACAAGCTGTCTGACATTTAAATTCCTAAACGTCGCGCGCCATTTGTTGCGTTGCTGCAACTGGTGCAGATAATCCTTGGACCATCGTTTCCAGATGGATTGCGTAAATTTTTGGAGCAGCTGCCACCTGCCCAAACGACTAGTATTGCTTTGGGTATAGTCGGGCTCCGGAAGTGCCGTCAGTGGAGCACCTACCAAGAAATGAGCGGGAGTTAAAGGTTCAGGGTCCCTAGCATCGTCGGACATAGCAAATAAAGGGCGCGAATTAAGGCAAGCCTCTATCTGAGAGAGAATAGTAGAGTACTCCTCAAAATTCAAGATAATACCGCCGATCACGCGACGTAAATGATATTTAACACTTTTCACACCGCTTTCCCCCAAACCACCGAAATGAGGGGCTGAGGGAGGAATAAAGGACCACTTGATACCACGCAGATGGCAAAACTCCTGAGTAGATTGCTCAACTCCCTTAGAATTTAAAAATTTGTACAATTCGTGTAAGGTGCGGTTGGCACGACGAAAATTCGTACCATTATCCGAAAATATCTGCGCGGGAATACCTCTGCGCGCGATGAACCTTTTTAAGGCCGCTAAAAAGGCGTTGGAGGTGAGATGTGACACAAGTTCTAAATGGATGGCCTTTGTGCACATGCATATAAATAACGCGATATATGCCTTTGACGTGGACTTTGAGCGCTGCCCGCCATGGCGTAAAGGTACGGGACCGGCGTAGTCCACGGCCGCTTGGGAAAATGGCTTAACGGGCGTGACCCTGGAAGGGGGTAACTGACCTAATAATTGATTCGCGCCTCTAGCACGGTAACGGAAGCAAATGATACACTTATGTATTACTGAGCGGATATAAGATTTGTCGTTAATAATCCAATATTTCTGTCTGAGAGAGGATTGGGTTGATTGCACCCCAGAGTGCAACAAACGGATATGTTCATACTTTATGATTAATTTAGTGAGATGAGAGTGCGGGTGCAAAATTATTTGATGTTTAGTCGCGTAGTTAAGTTAGGAGAGTTGCAGGCGTCCACCCACTCTTAAAATACCTGTGTCATCCAGGAAGGGGTTGAGTGAAAGAATTTTACTGCTGCGGGGAATGCAACGATGTGCCTCGAGCTCCTTAACTTCTATGCCGAAGTGCAAACGCTGAGATTGGCGAACAAAGAACAGAAGTGTATTATGCAACTCTTGAGCAGACAAAAAGGAAGTGCCCCTGTCAACAACCGGGAGCCTAGAGTTGCGAATAAATCTGCGGCAATATGCGAAGACGCGAATGAGTCTTGTAAGGGATGAGTAATTTTCAACATAGCTGGGGGTGGAAGAGGCGACAATTAGTGAGGTTTGGATCTGCTTACGACGTTCGTGCTCAAGGTCGGGGTAAGTATAGGGCGCATGAATGTCGAAGGCGCTAATGGGCCATGATGATGACTCATGGGCTAACCAGGACGGACCATGCCACCATTGAGGATGGCTGTGCAAACTACGAGGGAGGCAACTGCGTGATAAAATGTCGGCAGGGTTGTCAGATGATAATACATGATGCCAAGTTCCCCGGTTAATAAGACGCTGTATTTCCGCGACACGGTTGGCTACAAATACCTTCCAGATGTATCCAATGCAACGCTATCATCGAGTCCGAATAGAGATATATTTCGTCAAATTTGTAGTTGACGGCGTCTAAAACCTTAGAAGTTAACTAAAACCTTAGAAGTTAACTGCGCTAGCAATAAACAAGCACAAAGTTCAAGCCGGGGTAGCGTTATCTGTTTCAGCGGAGCGACCATAGATTTTGCGCACAACAGGTTTGACGATATGGCGCCGTTCGAATAGACCGCTCGCACATAAATACAGCACGCGTAACCTTTAGCCGACGCGTCGGCGAATCCGTGAAGCTGTAATGAACTGATTTGATAATTGTTTAGACTCTTAACCGATCTCGTAATTTTAAAATGAGTGTCGGAAACTAATTGAGAGTAGAGTTCCAACCATTGATTGGATAATGAGCCAGATAAGGGTTCGTCCCAACTTGTGCCCGCCAACCACAACTGTTGTACAAAATGCTTGCACCAAAACGTAATGGGGACAATAAGACCCAACGGGTCGTAAATCCCTGCAATGACCGACAGACCACATGCTTCTTTTGTTGAACACGGACGAATTGTCATCACCCCGAACGGTATACAAAAAACTGTCTTTGTTAACGTTCCATTGGATTCCCAATGTACGCACGCTTTGACCTTTGCTAAAGTCATGGGAGACGTGGGCGCGAGAGGCCATAATATTCTGGTCGTTAGAAAACCACTTATGTAAAGTAAAACCATATCTGTTTAGCAAATCCACGATGTCGAACCTCATTTTAGATAACACGTTCGGATCGTCCGATCCCGTTATAAGATCGTCAACATAAAAATCATTGGCTATGGCTGAACAAGCCATAGGGTAGTCGGAATTATTTTCGTAGGCTATCTGAGCCAGACATCTAGTTGCAAGAAAAGAGGCACTAGCAGTCCCATACGTAACCGTCCTTAAAGCGTAATGTTGTAGTTCCTTATGCGGTGCGTCACGCCAAACGATACGCTGCAAATTGGAATCCTTCGGGTTAACCATAATTTGTCGATACATCTTTTCTATGTCTGCAATAAGTACGTATCGGTGGGTACGGAAACGAACCATGATCGAGAACAGATCCTGCTGGATCGTGGGACCGACCATCAGAGTATCGTTGAGGGACAAATTATTTGTCGTTTTAGCGGAGCCGTCAAAGACAACACGTAACTTAGTGGTTAGACTGGAGCCCTTAAAGACTGAGTGATGAGGCAAATAAAAAATGTCTGATTTGTCAAGCGACAAATCGTAATCATTAAGTGGAGACATATGACTAAGCTTCAAGTATTCACGCATGAACTCGCTATAGCCCTTGTAAAGGGCAGGGTTCTGCTTGAATTTAAACTCTAGCGACTGGAACCTGCGGATTGCTCCGCGAAGAGAATCTCCCAAATGAGATTTGTCTGACCTGCGAGGCAGGGATACCACGAATCTCCCTTCGTGGTTGCGGACAGTATTTGTCACAAAATGCTTTTCACACGCCGAGTCCTCAGAGTAGGGATCACGACTAGAGATCTCCTCCATTTTCCAGAATTCCTTTAGTTGCGAGGAAATCTGACTATCATCCTTACAGACAATAAAGGATGAAACCGTTTTAGTTATGTCGACATTGAAAGTTACCGGCTAGAATAAATCGTAGCTTAGTCTCCTGAATTATAGGAAAGTGCGGGCCGCGCATAAATTTAATAGGTTCGATTAATTGCAGATAATATTGAGCGCCGAGTAATACATCGACTTGCGACGAGCAGTGGAGGTGTGTATCAGCTAAGAATACGTCCTTCGGTAAATTTAAAAAAGGCGAGATCGAACGATTCCGCAGATAAATTATTATTTATACTCGGAAGTACGGCGCAATGCACGTTTAACGTAAAAGGTTTATAGCGAGAATGTAGCCTTACTCTTGTACTGAAGTCAGCCTGGGACAGTGAGTTGTTTATACCCGTTATGGGCAATTGCGATTTGACCAATTGAAGGCCCATTCGACGAGCGAAATCCATTGTGCAGAAGTTCGCTTGCGAGCCGGAATCCAATAAAATTTTAACTGGGAACTTTCTACCGGGCTGATTAGTTGTCATACAGACAGCGGTAGATGACAATATTGACTTATTCGTTTGCAATTTTAGTGAACATTGGTTATTGATGGAAGACCCATCTTTGTTAGGCAAGTGAATCATGGTGTGGTGACGCTTTGCACACTTTCTACAAGAAAATTTTGATGGGCATTGAGAGCTTTCGTGACCCGGACGAAGGCAATTTAAACAAAGTTTGTTTTTTATTATGATGTTTTTTCTTTCAGGGATAGCAAGCGACGTAAACTGTAAGCAATCAGTAATTCTATGTTTCCTGTTACATAGTTTACATAAATTATTTCCGACATGAGAATGGAATGCCCCCCTAGGAACGTTTATCGGTTTGACTGCCATGCGATAAGGAGTCTTATCACTGCCATTTAACTTGCTCGTTGAAGTAGTTGCGCTATCAACTTTCCACAACCGGAGAGTGTAACTATCAAGTTTTTTAGCTAAATAATGAATAACAATGAATTCGAATCTGTTTACTGGCAAGTTGAGGTTATTTAATGCATTGATATTGGCTGTCATTTCATCAATGAATCTGGATACGCTAATTTGGGATTCTTGTTGAACCGATTGTACGGCCAGGACATTCCCGACATGATGGGCGGAGACAATTAGCTTACTGTCATATCTATTTTTTAACAGATCGATAGCCACCGCGTAATTCTCATGAGTGATTGGCAGTGACTTTATTACGTTAAGCGCCTCGCCAGATAATGACGAGTGCAAATACAGTAGTGTAGTTTTTGTATGTCCGTCAGGTCGGTTCTGACGTGTATTAGTTCGAGAAAGATATGATAATAATGCGGCCACTCAATAATGCTTCCCGCAAACCGAGGTAATTTAATCGGTTCCAACTAAATGGGGGGGGGGTTTAAGATGCTTACTTTCAGCATTAATTAAGGGTTTTTGGTTCATATGCTCTGCTTGCTCCAACAAGTGTTGCAACTTACATTCTATGTTACAAAGATCGTCCTCAGTTTGGACCCTATCACTCGCTAATGCAAAATCCGCTTCCTCGGATTCGATTTGAGATTGTATTTCATCGTATTTGGTGGATAATTCCATCAAATGCCGAAGTTTTATTTTCAGCGCATGATGATCGCTGGTTTCCAAATCGAAATTGTCCGCGAAGGTGTTTACGCGGGATATCGAAGCTTTAATGGTGCCTCGTTTTTTTATTAAAGCTTTTACATCCGCCATGATTACAAATTAAAATATAATTTAGAATAATTTGAGCGCAGAGCAGGTGAACCATAGACTTAAATTTTAATAAATCTGAATACGTTGCGGTAGCTAGCGATCGTTATGTAGATGAATACAATACTTGCTATAACATATGCTTACTATCTCTATTAAAACAACCTCTGTTAGAATTTAAGAGTTAAAATTATGAATTTAAATAATAATAATAATACATATAGTCTTGTCTTGATGTTTGAACTCACAATGAGCTGCTAACTAGTTACGAACGTTATGTTCAATAATGATGGTGTGTGTTTACACAAAGGTGTCAAAAAATAACTGTTAAATATAAAATATTGCTTAGAACGTTATGTCCATACATTATTTAAATATAAGTAAAAGGTTCATAGTCACGTGAAATTCTAGCGTGTTACGAACTGCTGTGGTCCTGTTGGTTCCGATCGGGATCCGTCCGTCAATCCTGTGCTGTTGGTGACCCGCCTGTTCATGCTGGTTTGATGAAGTCCGTCATCGTATATCAGCGTACATTACAGTTGTGGAATTGCTGCTACTGTCTAACTGCCTTGACGATTCCTGTCGTGTTGACTCGGCCGTTCTGTTGTATTTTGCTAGTCACTTGTTTGAAGTCATTTTTTCAGTGATAAATGGTATGCCACGGTCAGCAATTTAAATTTGAGAGTTTTGGAATTTTGAAGTTATTTCGGAATCTAGGACCTTTGCCTAATGAAATAAATGTTTTGAAGTAGTAATCCACAGTGTTGCCCATAAGGTGGAAATAAAATCCAATCTAATCTAACCAGAAATGTTCGTGTCTGGGCATTAATCTGGACCAGAAAATGTTGTCGCTTGTGGACGAAAAATAAGAAATCCGGTTCGGAGGACCAAAAATGTTGCATGCTGGAAGCTCTTGAAGTTTCTAGAGTTGTTCCAAAGACGCTAAATGGAAAGGGCTGGTTTTGAAATATAATGAAGTGGACTGTATTGAAGCTGTATAAAATTCATTTATTGAAAATCTTAAGTTTTCGATGCTATTGCCGACACGTGCGGATGTTTTCTGGCCATAACGCCGTTAATTTAGTTTTAATAAAAGTCAAAATCCATGATAGATAGACGAAGGTCGTCTGATTAAATTAGTGCAAGTTGCACATGAAAAGAATTGAATAATAAGATCCAGAAGCCGCGGCTGGAATAATAATTTTAACGAGAGTACAGCTCGGAGTTTCTGAGGTAACTGAATTAAAATTGACCACCGTGAGCCCAGCTGACTGCCAGCGGCGCTTGATAAGCAAAGTGACGTCATCCGCGCGTGCCGCAATGCGGTGGTTACAACACACATATAAGAAATACAGTACAAAGTTCGAACATACTGCCCCCTCAAAATCGGGACGATTTTGAAAGTTATGCATTAAGTTAGTAATATAGTAACTAATTTTACATGACAAAAAAGAACATAACAATTGACGTATTGGCTACAGCGCAATGACAGTTAGATAATTAATAACAATAATATGACTAACATGATAAGTTCAAGTGACAATTATAAGGTACACAAGAAATCGAACCTTATAATCATAGCAAAGAAAAACTGACAATAAAATTACCCAATACATAATAGCACCACAGTACACACAATAATACAATGATTAAGTAAACACATTAATCTATCCCATATAATACCCAATAACGCTTACACAGCGTTACATAATAAGTGATAATACAATAAAAAGATATAACAATTGCAATCATAATATTGACACAACAAACCCCCGATAAATTCCATAATACATGACCATTCGAAAATACAATACATACATACAATAATTGGCACAATAAAGTAACAATAATAATTCTCAAAGTTTGAATATATAATCATATAACAATGCAATAACAAATATAAATAATTGATAATACAATGAAAACGCAGTAACTATTGCAATAATTGCTATCCGAACGTAGTAATAATAATTACAACGATAATGATACAATTGACTTGTATGATCGCTCCGGGAATGTCCCGGGCGTGCTCCAGGAAATGTGACAAGTTCACATTCCTAGTACGTCTCGTATGACGCACATACGACTAGTCTGTTGCCGCCGGAAGGGGGCATAATTTGTGGATGGGCCGGCGTAAGATACCCTGCGCGGTGCGAACTTCAGCAATGCGCACTATGGAGTCCTGGCCCGCAAAAACATTAGTAATTACCCCTCGCTTCCACTGAAGTGGGGGGGGGGGAATTATCGTCTAGAATGAGGACAAGCTGTCTGACATTTAAATTCCTAAACGTCGCGCGCCATTTGTTGCGTTGCTGCAACTGGTGCAGATAATCCTTGGACCATCGTTTCCAGATGGATTGCGTAAATTTTTGGAGCAGCTGCCACCTGCCCAAACGACTAGTATTGCTTTGGGTATAGTCGGGCTCCGGAAGTGCCGTCAGTGGAGCACCTACCAAGAAATGAGCGGGAGTTAAAGGTTCAGGGTCCCTAGCATCGTCGGACATAGCAAATAAAGGGCGCGAATTAAGGCAAGCCTCTATCTGAGAGAGAATAGTAGAGTACTCCTCAAAATTCAAGATAATACCGCCGATCACGCGACGTAAATGATATTTAACACTTTTCACACCGCTTTCCCCCAAACCACCGAAATGAGGGGCTGAGGGAGGAATAAAGGACCACTTGATACCACGCAGATGGCAAAACTCCTGAGTAGATTGCTCAACTCCCTTAGAATTTAAAAATTTGTACAATTCGTGTAAGGTGCGGTTGGCACGACGAAAATTCGTACCATTATCCGAAAATATCTGCGCGGGAATACCTCTGCGCGCGATGAACCTTTTTAAGGCCGCTAAAAAGGCGTTGGAGGTGAGATGTGACACAAGTTCTAAATGGATGGCCTTTGTGCACATGCATATAAATAACGCGATATATGCCTTTGACGTGGACTTTGAGCGCTGCCCGCCATGGCGTAAAGGTACGGGACCGGCGTAGTCCACGGCCACTTGGGAAAATGGCTTAACGGGCGTGACCCTGGAAGGGGGTAACTGACCTAATAATTGATTCGCGCCTCTAGCACGGTAACGGAAGCAAATGATACACTTATGTATTACTGAGCGGATATAAGATTTGTCGTTAATAATCCAATATTTCTGTCTGAGAGAGGATTTGGTTGATTGCACCCCAGAGTGCAACAAACGGATATGTTCATACTTTATGATTAATTTAGTGAGATGAGAGTGCGGGTGCAAAATTATTTGATGTTTAGTCGCGTAGTTAAGTTAGGAGAGTTGCAGGCGTCCACCCACTCTTAAAATACCTGTGTCATCCAGGAAGGGGTTGAGTGAAAGAATTTTACTGCTGCGGGGAATGCAACGATGTGCCTCGAGCTCCTTAACTTCTATGCCGAAGTGCAAACGCTGAGATTGGCGAACAAAGAACAGAAGTGTATTATGCAACTCTTGAGCAGACAAAAAGGAAGTGCCCCTGTCAACAACCGGGAGCCTAGAGTTGCGAATAAATCTGCGGCAATATGCGAAGACGCGAATGAGTCTTGTAAGGGATGAGTAATTTTCAACATAGCTGGGGGTGGAAGAGGCGACAATTAGTGAGGTTTGGATCTGCTTACGACGTTCGTGCTCAAGGTCGGGGTAAGTATAGGGCGCATGAATGTCGAAGGCGCTAATGGGCCATGATGATGACTCATGGGCTAACCAGGACGGACCATGCCACCATTGAGGATGGCTGTGCAAACTACGAGGGAGGCAACTGCGTGATAAAATGTCGGCAGGGTTGTCAGATGATAATACATGATGCCAAGTTCCCCGGTTAATAAGACGCTGTATTTCCGCGACACGGTTGGCTACAAATACCTTCCAGATGTATCCAATGCAACGCTATCATCGAGTCCGAATAGAGATATATTTCGTCAAATTTGTAGTTGACGGCGTCTAAAACCTTAGAAGTTAACTAAAACCTTAGAAGTTAACTGCGCTAGCAATAAACAAGCACAAAGTTCAAGCCGGGGTAGCGTTATCTGTTTCAGCGGAGCGACCATAGATTTTGCGCACAACAGGTTTGACGATATGGCACCGTTCGAATAGACCGCTCGCACATAAATACAGCACGCGTAACCTTTAGCCGACGCGTCGGCGAATCCGTGAAGCTGTAATGAACTGATTTGATAATTGTTTAGACTCTTAACCGATCTCGTAATTTTAAAATGAGTGTCGGAAACTAATTGAGAGTAGAGTTCCAACCATTGATTGGATAATGAGCCAGATAAGGGTTCGTCCCAACTTGTGCCCGCCAACCACAACTGTTGTACAAAATGCTTGCACCAAAACGTAATGGGGACAATAAGACCCAACGGGTCGTAAATCCCTGCAATGACCGACAGACCACATGCTTCTTTTGTTGAACACGGACGAATTGTCATCACCCCGAACGGTATACAAAAAACTGTCTTTGTTAACGTTCCATTGGATTCCCAATGTACGCACGCTTTGACCTTTGCTAAAGTCATGGGAGACGTGGGCGCGAGAGGCCATAATATTCTGGTCGTTAGAAAACCACTTATGTAAAGTAAAACCATATCTGTTTAGCAAATCCACGATGTCGAACCTCATTTTAGATAACACGTTCGGATCGTCCGATCCCGTTATAAGATCGTCAACATAAAAATCATTGGCTATGGCTGAACAAGCCATAGGGTAGTCGGAATTATTTTCGTAGGCTATCTGAGCCAGACATCTAGTTGCAAGAAAAGAGGCACTAGCAGTCCCATACGTAACCGTCCTTAAAGCGTAATGTTGTAGTTCCTTATGCGGTGCGTCACGCCAAACGATACGCTGCAAATTGGAATCCTTCGGGTTAACCATAATTTGTCGATACATCTTTTCTATGTCTGCAATAAGTACGTATCGGTGGGTACGGAAACGAACCATGATCGAGAACAGATCCTGCTGGATCGTGGGACCGACCATCAGAGTATCGTTGAGGGACAAATTATTTGTCGTTTTAGCGGAGCCGTCAAAGACAACACGTAACTTAGTGGTTAGACTGGAGCCCTTAAAGACTGAGTGATGAGGCAAATAAAAAATGTCTGATTTGTCAAGCGACAAATCGTAATCATTAAGTGGAGACATATGACTAAGCTTCAAGTATTCACGCATGAACTCGCTATAGCCCTTGTAAAGGGCAGGGTTCTGCTTGAATTTAAACTCTAGCGACTGGAACCTGCGGATTGCTCCGCGAAGAGAATCTCCCAAATGAGATTTGTCTGACCTGCGAGGCAGGGATACCACGAATCTCCCTTCGTGGTTGCGGACAGTATTTGTCACAAAATGCTTTTCACACGCCGAGTCCTCAGAGTAGGGATCACGACTAGAGATCTCCTCCATTTTCCAGAATTCCTTTAGTTGCGAGGAAATCTGACTATCATCCTTACAGACAATAAAGGATGAAACCGTTTTAGTTATGTCGACATTGAAAGTTACCGGCTAGAATAAATCGTAGCTTAGTCTCCTGAATTATAGGAAAGTGCGGGCCGCGCATAAATTTAATAGGTTCGATTAATTGCAGATAATATTGAGCGCCGAGTAATACATCGACTTGCGACGAGCAGTGGAGGTGTGTATCAGCTAAGAATACGTCCTTCGGTAAATTTAAAAAAGGCGAGATCGAACGATTCCGCAGATAAATTATTATTTATACTCGGAAGTACGGCGCAATGCACGTTTAACGTAAAAGGTTTATAGCGAGAATGTAGCCTTACTCTTGTACTGAAGTCAGCCTGGGACAGTGAGTTGTTTATACCCGTTATGGGCAATTGCGATTTGACCAATTGAAGGCCCATTCGACGAGCGAAATCCATTGTGCAGAAGTTCGCTTGCGAGCCGGAATCCAATAAAATTTTAACTGGGAACTTTCTACCGGGCTGATTAGTTGTCATACAGACAGCGGTAGATGACAATATTGACTTATTCGTTTGCAATTTTAGTGAACATTGGTTATTGATGGAAGACCCATCTTTGTTAGGCAAGTGAATCATGGTGTGGTGACGCTTTGCACACTTTCTACAAGAAAATTTTGATGGGCATTGAGAGCTTTCGTGACCCGGACGAAGGCAATTTAAACAAAGTTTGTTTTTTATTATGATGTTTTTTCTTTCAGGGATAGCAAGCGACGTAAACTGTAAGCAATCAGTAATTCTATGTTTCCTGTTACATAGTTTACATAAATTATTTCCGACATGAGAATGGAATGCCCCCCTAGGAACGTTTATCGGTTTGACTGCCATGCGATAAGGAGTCTTATCACTGCCATTTAACTTGCTCGTTGAAGTAGTTGCGCTATCAACTTTCCACAACCGGAGAGTGTAACTATCAAGTTTTTTAGCTAAATAATGAATAACAATGAATTCGAATCTGTTTACTGGCAAGTTGAGGTTATTTAATGCATTGATATTGGCTGTCATTTCATCAATGAATCTGGATACGCTAATTTGGGATTCTTGTTGAACCGATTGTACGGCCAGGACATTCCCGACATGATGGGCGGAGACAATTAGCTTACTGTCATATCTATTTTTTAACAGATCGATAGCCACCGCGTAATTCTCATGAGTGATTGGCAGTGACTTTATTACGTTAAGCGCCTCGCCAGATAATGACGAGTGCAAATACAGTAGTGTAGTTTTTGTATGTCCGTCAGGTCGGTTCTGACGTGTATTAGTTCGAGAAAGATATGATAATAATGCGGCCACTCAATAATGCTTCCCGCAAACCGAGGTAATTTAATCGGTTCCAACTAAATGGGGGGGGGGGGTTTAAGATGCTTACTTTCAGCATTAATTAAGGGTTTTTGGTTCATATGCTCTGCTTGCTCCAACAAGTGTTGCAACTTACATTCTATGTTACAAAGATCGTCCTCAGTTTGGACCCTATCACTCGCTAATGCAAAATCCGCTTCCTCGGATTCGATTTGAGATTGTATTTCATCGTATTTGGTGGATAATTCCATCAAATGCCGAAGTTTTATTTTCAGCGCATGATGATCGCTGGTTTCCAAATCGAAATTGTCCGCGAAGGTGTTTACGCGGGATATCGAAGCTTTAATGGTGCCTCGTTTTTTTATTAAAGCTTTTACATCCGCCATGATTACAATTTAAAATATAATTTAGAATAATTTGAGTGCAGAGCAGGTGAACCATAGACTTAAATTTTAATAAATCTGAATACGTTGCGGTAGCTAGCGATCGTTATGTAGATGAATACAATACTTGCTATAACATATGCTTACTATCTCTATTAAAACAACCTCTGTTAGAATTTAAGAGTTAAAATTATGAATTTAAATAATAATAATAATACATATAGTCTTGTCTTGATGTTTGAACTCACAATGAGCTGCTAACTAGTTACGAACGTTATGTTCAATAATGATGGTGTGTGTTTACACAAAGGTGTCAAAAAATAACTGTTAAATATAAAATATTGCTTAGAACGTTATGTCCATACATTATTTAAATATAAGTAAAAGGTTCATAGTCACGTGAAATTCTAGCGTGTTACGAACTGCTGTGGTCCTGTTGGTTCCGATCGGGATCCGTCCGTCAATCCTGTGCTGTTGGTGACCCGCCTGTTCATGCTGGTTTGATGAAGTCCGTCATCGTATATCAGCGTACATTACAGTTGTGGAATTGCTGCTACTGTCTAACTGCCTTGACGATTCCTGTCGTGTTGACTCGGCCGTTCTGTTGTATTTTGCTAGTCACTTGTTTGAAGTCATTTTTTCAGTGATAAATGGTATGCCACGGTCAGCAATTTAAATTTGAGAGTTTTGGAATTTTGAAGTTATTTCGGAATCTAGGACCTTTGCCTAATGAAATAAATGTTTTGAAGTAGTAATCCACAGTGTTGCCCATAAGGTGGAAATAAAATCCAATCTAATCTAACCAGAAATGTTCGTGTCTGGGCATTAATCTGGACCAGAAAATGTTGTCGCTTGTGGACGAAAAATAAGAAATCCGGTTCGGAGGACCAAAAATGTTGCATGCTGGAAGCTCTTGAAGTTTCTAGAGTTGTTCCAAAGACGCTAAATGGAAAGGGCTGGTTTTGAAATATAATGAAGTGGACTGTATTGAAGCTGTATAAAATTCATTTATTGAAAATCTTAAGTTTTCGATGCTATTGCCGACACGTGCGGATGTTTTCTGGCCATAACGCCGTTAATTTAGTTTTAATAAAAGTCAAAATCCATGATAGATAGACGAAGGTCGTCTGATTAAATTAGTGCAAGTTGCACATGAAAAGAATTGAATAATAAGATCCAGAAGCCGCGGCTGGAATAATAATTTTAACGAGAGTACAGCTCGGAGTTTCTGAGGTAACTGAATTAAAATTGACCACCGTGAGCCCAGCTGACTGCCAGCGGCGCTTGATAAGCAAAGTGACGTCATCCGCGCGTGCCGCAATGCGGTGGTTACAACACACATATAAGAAATACAGTACAAAGTTCGAACATACTGCCCCCTCAAAATCGGGACGATTTTGAAAGTTATGCATTAAGTTAGTAATATAGTAACTAATTTTACATGACAAAAAAGAACATAACAATTGACGTATTGGCTACAGCGCAATGACAGTTAGATAATTAATAACAATAATATGACTAACATGATAAGTTCAAGTGACAATTATAAGGTACACAAGAAATCGAACCTTATAATCATAGCAAAGAAAAACTGACAATAAAATTACCCAATACATAATAGCACCACAGTACACACAATAATACAATGATTAAGTAAACACATTAATCTATCCCATATAATACCCAATAACGCTTACACAGCGTTACATAATAAGTGATAATACAATAAAAAGATATAACAATTGCAATCATAATATTGACACAACAAACCCCCGATAAATTCCATAATACATGACCATTCGAAAATACAATACATACATACAATAATTGGCACAATAAAGTAACAATAATAATTCTCAAAGTTTGAATATATAATCATATAACAATGCAATAACAAATATAAATAATTGATAATACAATGAAAACGCAGTAACTATTGCAATAATTGCTATCCGAACGTAGTAATAATAATTACAACGATAATGATACAATTGACTTGTATGATCGCTCCGGGAATGTCCCGGGCGTGCTCCAGGAAATGTGACAAGTTCACATTCCTAGTACGTCTCGTATGACGCACATACGACTAGTCTGTTGCCGCCGGAAGGGGGCATAATTTGTGGATGGGCCGGCGTAAGATACCCTGCGCGGTGCGAACTTCAGCAATGCGCACTATGGAGTCCTGGCCCGCAAAAACATTAGTAATTACCCCTCGCTTCCACTGAAGTGGGGGGGGAATTATCGTCTAGAATGAGGACAAGCTGTCTGACATTTAAATTCCTAAACGTCGCGCGCCATTTGTTGCGTTGCTGCAACTGGTGCAGATAATCCTTGGACCATCGTTTCCAGATGGATTGCGTAAATTTTTGGAGCAGCTGCCACCTGCCCAAACGACTAGTATTGCTTTGGGTATAGTCGGGCTCCGGAAGTGCCGTCAGTGGAGCACCTACCAAGAAATGAGCGGGAGTTAAAGGTTCAGGGTCCCTAGCATCGTCGGACATAGCAAATAAAGGGCGCGAATTAAGGCAAGCCTCTATCTGAGAGAGAATAGTAGAGTACTCCTCAAAATTCAAGATAATACCGCCGATCACGCGACGTAAATGATATTTAACACTTTTCACACCGCTTTCCCCCAAACCACCGAAATGAGGGGCTGAGGGAGGAATAAAGGACCACTTGATACCACGCAGATGGCAAAACTCCTGAGTAGATTGCTCAACTCCCTTAGAATTTAAAAATTTGTACAATTCGTGTAAGGTGCGGTTGGCACGACGAAAATTCGTACCATTATCCGAAAATATCTGCGCGGGAATACCTCTGCGCGCGATGAACCTTTTTAAGGCCGCTAAAAAGGCGTTGGAGGTGAGATGTGACACAAGTTCTAAATGGATGGCCTTTGTGCACATGCATATAAATAACGCGATATATGCCTTTGACGTGGACTTTGAGCGCTGCCCGCCATGGCGTAAAGGTACGGGACCGGCGTAGTCCACGGCCGCTTGGGAAAATGGCTTAACGGGCGTGACCCTGGAAGGGGGTAACTGACCTAATAATTGATTCGCGCCTCTAGCACGGTAACGGAAGCAAATGATACACTTATGTATTACTGAGCGGATATAAGATTTGTCGTTAATAATCCAATATTTCTGTCTGAGAGAGGATTGGGTTGATTGCACCCCAGAGTGCAACAAACGGATATGTTCATACTTTATGATTAATTTAGTGAGATGAGAGTGCGGGTGCAAAATTATTTGATGTTTAGTCGCGTAGTTAAGTTAGGAGAGTTGCAGGCGTCCACCCACTCTTAAAATACCTGTGTCATCCAGGAAGGGGTTGAGTGAAAGAATTTTACTGCTGCGGGGAATGCAACGATGTGCCTCGAGCTCCTTAACTTCTATGCCGAAGTGCAAACGCTGAGATTGGCGAACAAAGAACAGAAGTGTATTATGCAACTCTTGAGCAGACAAAAAGGAAGTGCCCCTGTCAACAACCGGGAGCCTAGAGTTGCGAATAAATCTGCGGCAATATGCGAAGACGCGAATGAGTCTTGTAAGGGATGAGTAATTTTCAACATAGCTGGGGGTGGAAGAGGCGACAATTAGTGAGGTTTGGATCTGCTTACGACGTTCGTGCTCAAGGTCGGGGTAAGTATAGGGCACATGAATGTCGAAGGCGCTAATGGGCCATGATGATGACTCATGGGCTAACCAGGACGGACCATGCCACCATTGAGGATGGCTGTGCAAACTACGAGGGAGGCAACTGCGTGATAAAATGTCGGCAGGGTTGTCAGATGATAATACATGATGCCAAGTTCCCCGGTTAATAAGACGCTGTATTTCCGCGACACGGTTGGCTACAAATACCTTCCAGATGTATCCAATGCAACGCTATCATCGAGTCCGAATAGAGATATATTTCGTCAAATTTGTAGTTGACGGCGTCTAAAACCTTAGAAGTTAACTAAAACCTTAGAAGTTAACTGCGCTAGCAATAAACAAGCACAAAGTTCAAGCCGGGGTAGCGTTATCTGTTTCAGCGGAGCGACCATAGATTTTGCGCACAACAGGTTTGACGATATGGCGCCGTTCGAATAGACCGCTCGCACATAAATACAGCACGCGTAACCTTTAGCCGACGCGTCGGCGAATCCGTGAAGCTGTAATGAACTGATTTGATAATTGTTTAGACTCTTAACCGATCTCGTAATTTTAAAATGAGTGTCGGAAACTAATTGAGAGTAGAGTTCCAACCATTGATTGGATAATGAGCCAGATAAGGGTTCGTCCCAACTTGTGCCCGCCAACCACAACTGTTGTACAAAATGCTTGCACCAAAACGTAATGGGGACAATAAGACCCAACGGGTCGTAAATCCCTGCAATGACCGACAGACCACATGCTTCTTTTGTTGAACACGGACGAATTGTCATCACCCCGAACGGTATACAAAAAACTGTCTTTATTAACGTTCCATTGGATTCCCAATGTACGCACGCTTTGACCTTTGCTAAAGTCATGGGAGACGTGGGCGCGAGAGGCCATAATATTCTGGTCGTTAGAAAACCACTTATGTAAAGTAAAACCATATCTGTTTAGCAAATCCACGATGTCGAACCTCATTTTAGATAACACGTTCGGATCGTCCGATCCCGTTATAAGATCGTCAACATAAAAATCATTGGCTATGGCTGAACAAGCCATAGGGTAGTCGGAATTATTTTCGTAGGCTATCTGAGCCAGACATCTAGTTGCAAGAAAAGAGGCACTAGCAGTCCCATACGTAACCGTCCTTAAAGCGTAATGTTGTAGTTCCTTATGCGGTGCGTCACGCCAAACGATACGCTGCAAATTGGAATCCTTCGGGTTAACCATAATTTGTCGATACATCTTTTCTATGTCTGCAATAAGTACGTATCGGTGGGTACGGAAACGAACCATGATCGAGAACAGATCCTGCTGGATCGTGGGACCGACCATCAGAGTATCGTTGAGGGACAAATTATTTGTCGTTTTAGCGGAGCCGTCAAAGACAACACGTAACTTAGTGGTTAGACTGGAGCCCTTAAAGACTGAGTGATGAGGCAAATAAAAAATGTCTGATTTGTCAAGCGACAAATCGTAATCATTAAGTGGAGACATATGACTAAGCTTCAAGTATTCACGCATGAACTCGCTATAGCCCTTGTAAAGGGCAGGGTTCTGCTTGAATTTAAACTCTAGCGACTGGAACCTGCGGATTGCTCCGCGAAGAGAATCTCCCAAATGAGATTTGTCTGACCTGCGAGGCAGGGATACCACGAATCTCCCTTCGTGGTTGCGGACAGTATTTGTCACAAAATGCTTTTCACACGCCGAGTCCTCAGAGTAGGGATCACGACTAGAGATCTCCTCCATTTTCCAGAATTCCTTTAGTTGCGAGGAAATCTGACTATCATCCTTACAGACAATAAAGGATGAAACCGTTTTAGTTATGTCGACATTGAAAGTTACCGGCTAGAATAAATCGTAGCGTAGTCTCCTGAATTATAGGAAAGTGCGGGCCGCGCATAAATTTAATAGGTTCGATTAATTGCAGATAATATTGAGCGCCGAGTAATACATCGACTTGCGACGAGCAGTGGAGGTGTGTATCAGCTAAGAATACGTCCTTCGGTAAATTTAAAAAAGGCGAGATCGAACGATTCCGCAGATAAATTATTATTTATACTCGGAAGTACGGCGCAATGCACGTTTAACGTAAAAGGTTTATAGCGAGAATGTAGCCTTACTCTTGTACTGAAGTCAGCCTGGGACAGTGAGTTGTTTATACCCGTTATGGGCAATTGCGATTTGACCAATTGAAGGCCCATTCGACGAGCGAAATCCATTGTGCAGAAGTTCGCTTGCGAGCCGGAATCCAATAAAATTTTAACTGGGAACTTTCTACCGGGCTGATTAGTTGTCATACAGACAGCGGTAGATGACAATATTGACTTATTCGTTTGCAATTTTAGTGAACATTGGTTATTGATGGAAGACCCATCTTTGTTAGGCAAGTGAATCATGGTGTGGTGACGCTTTGCACACTTTCTACAAGAAAATTTTGATGGGCATTGAGAGCTTTCGTGACCCGGACGAAGGCAATTTAAACAAAGTTTGTTTTTTATTATGATGTTTTTTCTTTCAGGGATAGCAAGCGACGTAAACTGTAAGCAATCAGTAATTCTATGTTTCCTGTTACATAGTTTACATAAATTATTTCCGACATGAGAATGGAATGCCCCCCTAGGAACGTTTATCGGTTTGACTGCCATGCGATAAGGAGTCTTATCACTGCCATTTAACTTGCTCGTTGAAGTAGTTGCGCTATCAACTTTCCACAACCGGAGAGTGTAACTATCAAGTTTTTTAGCTAAATAATGAATAACAATGAATTCGAATCTGTTTACTGGCAAGTTGAGGTTATTTAATGCATTGATATTGGCTGTCATTTCATCAATGAATCTGGATACGCTAATTTGGGATTCTTGTTGAACCGATTGTACGGCCAGGACATTCCCGACATGATGGGCGGAGACAATTAGCTTACTGTCATATCTATTTTTTAACAGATCGATAGCCACCGCGTAATTCTCATGAGTGATTGGCAGTGACTTTATTACGTTAAGCGCCTCGCCAGATAATGACGAGTGCAAATACAGTAGTGTAGTTTTTGTATGTCCGTCAGGTCGGTTCTGACGTGTATTAGTTCGAGAAAGATATGATAATAATGCGGCCACTCAATAATGCTTCCCGCAAACCGAGGTAATTTAATCGGTTCCAACTAAATGGGGGGGGGGGGTTTAAGATGCTTACTTTCAGCATTAATTAAGGGTTTTTGGTTCATATGCTCTGCTTGCTCCAACAAGTGTTGCAACTTACATTCTATGTTACAAAGATCGTCCTCAGTTTGGACCCTATCACTCGCTAATGCAAAATCCGCTTCCTCGGATTCGATTTGAGATTGTATTTCATCGTATTTGGTGGATAATTCCATCAAATGCCGAAGTTTTATTTTCAGCGCATGATGATCGCTGGTTTCCAAATCGAAATTGTCCGCGAAGGTGTTTACGCGGGATATCGAAGCTTTAATGGTGCCTCGTTTTTTTATTAAAGCTTTTACATCCGCCATGATTACAATTTAAAATATAATTTAGAATAATTTGAGCGCAGATCAGGTGAACCATAGACTTAAATTTTAATAAATCTGAATACGTTGCGGTAGCTAGCGATCGTTATGTAGATGAATACAATACTTGCTATAACATATGCTTACTATCTCTATTAAAACAACCTCTGTTAGAATTTAAGAGTTAAAATTATGAATTTAAATAATAATAATAATACATATAGTCTTGTCTTGATGTTTGAACTCACAATGAGCTGCTAACTAGTTACGAACGTTATGTTCAATAATGATGGTGTGTGTTTACACAAAGGTGTCAAAAAATAACTGTTAAATATAAAATATTGCTTAGAACGTTATGTCCATACATTATTTAAATATAAGTAAAAGGTTCATAGTCACGTGAAATTCTAGCGTGTTACGAACTGCTGTGGTCCTGTTGGTTCCGATCGGGATCCGTCCGTCAATCCTGTGCTGTTGGTGACCCGCCTGTTCATGCTGGTTTGATGAAGTCCGTCATCGTATATCAGCGTACATTACAGTTGTGGAATTGCTGCTACTGTCTAACTGCCTTGACGATTCCTGTCGTGTTGACTCGGCCGTTCTGTTGTATTTTGCTAGTCACTTGTTTGAAGTCATTTTTTCAGTGATAAATGGTATGCCACGGTCAGCAATTTAAATTTGAGAGTTTTGGAATTTTGAAGTTATTTCGGAATCTAGGACCTTTGCCTAATGAAATAAATGTTTTGAAGTAGTAATCCACAGTGTTGCCCATAAGGTGGAAATAAAATCCAATCTAATCTAACCAGAAATGTTCGTGTCTGGGCATTAATCTGGACCAGAAAATGTTGTCGCTTGTGGACGAAAAATAAGAAATCCGGTTCGGAGGACCAAAAATGTTGCATGCTGGAAGCTCTTGAAGTTTCTAGAGTTGTTCCAAAGACGCTAAATGGAAAGGGCTGGTTTTGAAATATAATGAAGTGGACTGTATTGAAGCTGTATAAAATTCATTTATTGAAAATCTTAAGTTTTCGATGCTATTGCCGACACGTGCGGATGTTTTCTGGCCATAACGCCGTTAATTTAGTTTTAATAAAAGTCAAAATCCATGATAGATAGACGAAGGTCGTCTGATTAAATTAGTGCAAGTTGCACATGAAAAGAATTGAATAATAAGATCCAGAAGCCGCGGCTGGAATAATAATTTTAACGAGAGTACAGCTCGGAGTTTCTGAGGTAACTGAATTAAAATTGACCACCGTGAGCCCAGCTGACTGCCAGCGGCGCTTGATAAGCAAAGTGACGTCATCCGCGCGTGCCGCAATGCGGTGGTTACAACACACATATAAGAAATACAGTACAAAGTTCGAACATACTGCCCCCTCAAAATCGGGACGATTTTGAAAGTTATGCATTAAGTTAGTAATATAGTAACTAATTTTACATGACAAAAAAGAACATAACAATTGACGTATTGGCTACAGCGCAATGACAGTTAGATAATTAATAACAATAATATGACTAACATGATAAGTTCAAGTGACAATTATAAGGTACACAAGAAATCGAACCTTATAATCATAGCAAAGAAAAACTGACAATAAAATTACCCAATACATAATAGCACCACAGTACACACAATAATACAATGATTAAGTAAACACATTAATCTATCCCATATAATACCCAATAACGCTTACACAGCGTTACATAATAAGTGATAATACAATAAAAAGATATAACAATTGCAATCATAATATTGACACAACAAACCCCCGATAAATTCCATAATACATGACCATTCGAAAATACAATACATACATACAATAATTGGCACAATAAAGTAACAATAATAATTCTCAAAGTTTGAATATATAATCATATAACAATGCAATAACAAATATAAATAATTGATAATACAATGAAAACGCAGTAACTATTGCAATAATTGCTATCCGAACGTAGTAATAATAATTACAACGATAATGATACAATTGACTTGTATGATCGCTCCGGGAATGTCCCGGCGTGCTCCAGGAAATGTGACAAGTTCACATTCCTAGTACGTCTCGTATGACGCACATACGACTAGTCTGTTGCCGCCGGAAGGGGGCATAATTTGTGGATGGGCCGGCGTAAGATACCCTGCGCGGTGCGAACTTCAGCAATGCGCACTATGGAGTCCTGGCCCGCAAAAACATTAGTAATTACCCCTCGCTTCCACTGAAGTGGGGGGGGAATTATCGTCTAGAATGAGGACAAGCTGTCTGACATTTAAATTCCTAAACGTCGCGCGCCATTTGTTGCGTTGCTGCAACTGGTGCAGATAATCCTTGGACCATCGTTTCCAGATGGATTGCGTAAATTTTTGGAGCAGCTGCCACCTGCCCAAACGACTAGTATTGCTTTGGGTATAGTCGGGCTCCGGAAGTGCCGTCAGTGGAGCACCTACCAAGAAATGAGCGGGAGTTAAAGGTTCAGGGTCCCTAGCATCGTCGGACATAGCAAATAAAGGGCGCGAATTAAGGCAAGCCTCTATCTGAGAGAGAATAGTAGAGTACTCCTCAAAATTCAAGATAATACCGCC
Source organism: Magicicada septendecula (assembly GCA_034769895.1). Taxonomy (NCBI): domain Eukaryota; kingdom Metazoa; phylum Arthropoda; class Insecta; order Hemiptera; family Cicadidae; genus Magicicada; species Magicicada septendecula. The sequence goes on along the minus strand of CM068367.1, from coordinate 944,189,611 downwards.
GATCACGCGACGTAAATGATATTTAACACTTTTCACACCGCTTTCCCCCAAACCACCGAAATGAGGGGCTGAGGGAGGAATAAAGGACCACTTGATACCACGCAGATGGCAAAACTCCTGAGTAGATTGCTCAACTCCCTTAGAATTTAAAAATTTGTACAATTCGTGTAAGGTGCGGTTGGCACGACGAAAATTCGTACCATTATCCGAAAATATCTGCGCGGGAATACCTCTGCGCGCGATGAACCTTTTTAAGGCCGCTAAAAAGGCGTTGGAGGTGAGATGTGACACAAGTTCTAAATGGATGGCCTTTGTGCACATGCATATAAATAACGCGATATATGCCTTTGACGTGGACTTTGAGCGCTGCCCGCCATGGCGTAAAGGTACGGGACCGGCGTAGTCCACGGCCGCTTGGGAAAATGGCTTAACGGGCGTGACCCTGGAAGGGGGTAACTGACCTAATAATTGATTCGCGCCTCTAGCACGGTAACGGAAGCAAATGATACACTTATGTATTACTGAGCGGATATAAGATTTGTCGTTAATAATCCAATATTTCTGTCTGAGAGAGGATTGGGTTGATTGCACCCCAGAGTGCAACAAACGGATATGTTCATACTTTATGATTAATTTAGTGAGATGAGAGTGCGGGTGCAAAATTATTTGATGTTTAGTCGCGTAGTTAAGTTAGGAGAGTTGCAGGCGTCCACCCACTCTTAAAATACCTGTGTCATCCAGGAAGGGGTTGAGTGAAAGAATTTTACTGCTGCGGGGAATGCAACGATGTGCCTCGAGCTCCTTAACTTCTATGCCGAAGTGCAAACGCTGAGATTGGCGAACAAAGAACAGAAGTGTATTATGCAACTCTTGAGCAGACAAAAAGGAAGTGCCCCTGTCAACAACCGGGAGCCTAGAGTTGCGAATAAATCTGCGGCAATATGCGAAGACGCGAATGAGTCTTGTAAGGGATGAGTAATTTTCAACATAGCTGGGGGTGGAAGAGGCGACAATTAGTGAGGTTTGGATCTGCTTACGACGTTCGTGCTCAAGGTCGGGGTAAGTATAGGGCACATGAATGTCGAAGGCGCTAATGGGCCATGATGATGACTCATGGGCTAACCAGGACGGACCATGCCACCATTGAGGATGGCTGTGCAAACTACGAGGGAGGCAACTGCGTGATAAAATGTCGGCAGGGTTGTCAGATGATAATACATGATGCCAAGTTCCCCGGTTAATAAGACGCTGTATTTCCGCGACACGGTTGGCTACAAATACCTTCCAGATGTATCCAATGCAACGCTATCATCGAGTCCGAATAGAGATATATTTCGTCAAATTTGTAGTTGACGGCGTCTAAAACCTTAGAAGTTAACTAAAACCTTAGAAGTTAACTGCGCTAGCAATAAACAAGCACAAAGTTCAAGCCGGGGTAGCGTTATCTGTTTCAGCGGAGCGACCATAGATTTTGCGCACAACAGGTTTGACGATATGGCGCCGTTCGAATAGACCGCTCGCACATAAATACAGCACGCGTAACCTTTAGCCGACGCGTCGGCGAATCCGTGAAGCTGTAATGAACTGATTTGATAATTGTTTAGACTCTTAACCGATCTCGTAATTTTAAAATGAGTGTCGGAAACTAATTGAGAGTAGAGTTCCAACCATTGATTGGATAATGAGCCAGATAAGGGTTCGTCCCAACTTGTGCCCGCCAACCACAACTGTTGTACAAAATGCTTGCACCAAAACGTAATGGGGACAATAAGACCCAACGGGTCGTAAATCCCTGCAATGACCGACAGACCACATGCTTCTTTTGTTGAACACGGACGAATTGTCATCACCCCGAACGGTATACAAAAAACTGTCTTTATTAACGTTCCATTGGATTCCCAATGTACGCACGCTTTGACCTTTGCTAAAGTCATGGGAGACGTGGGCGCGAGAGGCCATAATATTCTGGTCGTTAGAAAACCACTTATGTAAAGTAAAACCATATCTGTTTAGCAAATCCACGATGTCGAACCTCATTTTAGATAACACGTTCGGATCGTCCGATCCCGTTATAAGATCGTCAACATAAAAATCATTGGCTATGGCTGAACAAGCCATAGGGTAGTCGGAATTATTTTCGTAGGCTATCTGAGCCAGACATCTAGTTGCAAGAAAAGAGGCACTAGCAGTCCCATACGTAACCGTCCTTAAAGCGTAATGTTGTAGTTCCTTATGCGGTGCGTCACGCCAAACGATACGCTGCAAATTGGAATCCTTCGGGTTAACCATAATTTGTCGATACATCTTTTCTATGTCTGCAATAAGTACGTATCGGTGGGTACGGAAACGAACCATGATCGAGAACAGATCCTGCTGGATCGTGGGACCGACCATCAGAGTATCGTTGAGGGACAAATTATTTGTCGTTTTAGCGGAGCCGTCAAAGACAACACGTAACTTAGTGGTTAGACTGGAGCCCTTAAAGACTGAGTGATGAGGCAAATAAAAAATGTCTGATTTGTCAAGCGACAAATCGTAATCATTAAGTGGAGACATATGACTAAGCTTCAAGTATTCACGCATGAACTCGCTATAGCCCTTGTAAAGGGCAGGGTTCTGCTTGAATTTAAACTCTAGCGACTGGAACCTGCGGATTGCTCCGCGAAGAGAATCTCCCAAATGAGATTTGTCTGACCTGCGAGGCAGGGATACCACGAATCTCCCTTCGTGGTTGCGGACAGTATTTGTCACAAAATGCTTTTCACACGCCGAGTCCTCAGAGTAGGGATCACGACTAGAGATCTCCTCCATTTTCCAGAATTCCTTTAGTTGCGAGGAAATCTGACTATCATCCTTACAGACAATAAAGGATGAAACCGTTTTAGTTATGTCGACATTGAAAGTTACCGGCTAGAATAAATCGTAGCGTAGTCTCCTGAATTATAGGAAAGTGCGGGCCGCGCATAAATTTAATAGGTTCGATTAATTGCAGATAATATTGAGCGCCGAGTAATACATCGACTTGCGACGAGCAGTGGAGGTGTGTATCAGCTAAGAATACGTCCTTCGGTAAATTTAAAAAAGGCGAGATCGAACGATTCCGCAGATAAATTATTATTTATACTCGGAAGTACGGCGCAATGCACGTTTAACGTAAAAGGTTTATAGCGAGAATGTAGCCTTACTCTTGTACTGAAGTCAGCCTGGGACAGTGAGTTGTTTATACCCGTTATGGGCAATTGCGATTTGACCAATTGAAGGCCCATTCGACGAGCGAAATCCATTGTGCAGAAGTTCGCTTGCGAGCCGGAATCCAATAAAATTTTAACTGGGAACTTTCTACCGGGCTGATTAGTTGTCATACAGACAGCGGTAGATGACAATATTGACTTATTCGTTTGCAATTTTAGTGAACATTGGTTATTGATGGAAGACCCATCTTTGTTAGGCAAGTGAATCATGGTGTGGTGACGCTTTGCACACTTTCTACAAGAAAATTTTGATGGGCATTGAGAGCTTTCGTGACCCGGACGAAGGCAATTTAAACAAAGTTTGTTTTTTATTATGATGTTTTTTCTTTCAGGGATAGCAAGCGACGTAAACTGTAAGCAATCAGTAATTCTATGTTTCCTGTTACATAGTTTACATAAATTATTTCCGACATGAGAATGGAATGCCCCCCTAGGAACGTTTATCGGTTTGACTGCCATGCGATAAGGAGTCTTATCACTGCCATTTAACTTGCTCGTTGAAGTAGTTGCGCTATCAACTTTCCACAACCGGAGAGTGTAACTATCAAGTTTTTTAGCTAAATAATGAATAACAATGAATTCGAATCTGTTTACTGGCAAGTTGAGGTTATTTAATGCATTGATATTGGCTGTCATTTCATCAATGAATCTGGATACGCTAATTTGGGATTCTTGTTGAACCGATTGTACGGCCAGGACATTCCCGACATGATGGGCGGAGACAATTAGCTTACTGTCATATCTATTTTTTAACAGATCGATAGCCACCGCGTAATTCTCATGAGTGATTGGCAGTGACTTTATTACGTTAAGCGCCTCGCCAGATAATGACGAGTGCAAATACAGTAGTGTAGTTTTTGTATGTCCGTCAGGTCGGTTCTGACGTGTATTAGTTCGAGAAAGATATGATAATAATGCGGCCACTCAATAATGCTTCCCGCAAACCGAGGTAATTTAATCGGTTCCAACTAAATGGGGGGGGGGGTTTAAGATGCTTACTTTCAGCATTAATTAAGGGTTTTTGGTTCATATGCTCTGCTTGCTCCAACAAGTGTTGCAACTTACATTCTATGTTACAAAGATCGTCCTCAGTTTGGACCCTATCACTCGCTAATGCAAAATCCGCTTCCTCGGATTCGATTTGAGATTGTATTTCATCGTATTTGGTGGATAATTCCATCAAATGCCGAAGTTTTATTTTCAGCGCATGATGATCGCTGGTTTCCAAATCGAAATTGTCCGCGAAGGTGTTTACGCGGGATATCGAAGCTTTAATGGTGCCTCGTTTTTTTATTAAAGCTTTTACATCCGCCATGATTACAATTTAAAATATAATTTAGAATAATTTGAGCGCAGATCAGGTGAACCATAGACTTAAATTTTAATAAATCTGAATACGTTGCGGTAGCTAGCGATCGTTATGTAGATGAATACAATACTTGCTATAACATATGCTTACTATCTCTATTAAAACAACCTCTGTTAGAATTTAAGAGTTAAAATTATGAATTGAAATAATAATAATAATACATATAGTCTTGTCTTGATGTTTGAACTCACAATGAGCTGCTAACTAGTTACGAACGTTATGTTCAATAATGATGGTGTGTGTTTACACAAAGGTGTCAAAAAATAACTGTTAAATATAAAATATTGCTTAGAACGTTATGTCCATACATTATTTAAATATAAGTAAAAGGTTCATAGTCACGTGAAATTCTAGCGTGTTACGAACTGCTGTGGTCCTGTTGGTTCCGATCGGGATCCGTCCGTCAATCCTGTGCTGTTGGTGACCCGCCTGTTCATGCTGGTTTGATGAAGTCCGTCATCGTATATCAGCGTACATTACAGTTGTGGAATTGCTGCTACTGTCTAACTGCCTTGACGATTCCTGTCGTGTTGACTCGGCCGTTCTGTTGTATTTTGCTAGTCACTTGTTTGAAGTCATTTTTTCAGTGATAAATGGTATGCCACGGTCAGCAATTTAAATTTGAGAGTTTTGGAATTTTGAAGTTATTTCGGAATCTAGGACCTTTGCCTAATGAAATAAATGTTTTGAAGTAGTAATCCACAGTGTTGCCCATAAGGTGGAAATAAAATCCAATCTAATCTAACCAGAAATGTTCGTGTCTGGGCATTAATCTGGACCAGAAAATGTTGTCGCTTGTGGACGAAAAATAAGAAATCCGGTTCGGAGGACCAAAAATGTTGCATGCTGGAAGCTCTTGAAGTTTCTAGAGTTGTTCCAAAGACGCTAAATGGAAAGGGCTGGTTTTGAAATATAATGAAGTGGACTGTATTGAAGCTGTATAAAATTCATTTATTGAAAATCTTAAGTTTTCGATGCTATTGCCGACACGTGCGGATGTTTTCTGGCCATAACGCCGTTAATTTAGTTTTAATAAAAGTCAAAATCCATGATAGATAGACGAAGGTCGTCTGATTAAATTAGTGCAAGTTGCACATGAAAAGAATTGAATAATAAGATCCAGAAGCCGCGGCTGGAATAATAATTTTAACGAGAGTACAGCTCGGAGTTTCTGAGGTAACTGAATTAAAATTGACCACCGTGAGCCCAGCTGACTGCCAGCGGCGCTTGATAAGCAAAGTGACGTCATCCGCGCGTGCCGCAATGCGGTGGTTACAACACACATATAAGAAATACAGTACAAAGTTCGAACATACTGCCCCCTCAAAATCGGGACGATTTTGAAAGTTATGCATTAAGTTAGTAATATAGTAACTAATTTTACATGACAAAAAAGAACATAACAATTGACGTATTGGCTACAGCGCAATGACAGTTAGATAATTAATAACAATAATATGACTAACATGATAAGTTCAAGTGACAATTATAAGGTACACAAGAAATCGAACCTTATAATCATAGCAAAGAAAAACTGACAATAAAATTACCCAATACATAATAGCACCACAGTACACACAATAATACAATGATTAAGTAAACACATTAATCTATCCCATATAATACCCAATAACGCTTACACAGCGTTACATAATAAGTGATAATACAATAAAAAGATATAACAATTGCAATCATAATATTGACACAACAAACCCCCGATAAATTCCATAATACATGACCATTCGAAAATACAATACATACATACAATAATTGGCACAATAAAGTAACAATAATAATTCTCAAAGTTTGAATATATAATCATATAACAATGCAATAACAAATATAAATAATTGATAATACAATGAAAACGCAGTAACTATTGCAATAATTGCTATCCGAACGTAGTAATAATAATTACAACGATAATGATACAATTGACTTGTATGATCGCCCCGGGAATGTCCCGGGCGTGCTCCAGGAAATGTGACAAGTTCACATTCCTAGTACGTCTCGTATGACGCACATACGACTAGTCTGTTGCCGCCGGAAGGGGGCATAATTTGTGGATGGGCCGGCGTAAGATACCCTGCGCGGTGCGAACTTCAGCAATGCGCACTATGGAGTCCTGGCCCGCAAAAACATTAGTAATTACCCCTCGCTTCCACTGAAGTGGGGGGGGGAATTATCGTCTAGAATGAGGACAAGCTGTCTGACATTTAAATTCCTAAACGTCGCGCGCCATTTGTTGCGTTGCTGCAACTGGTGCAGATAATCCTTGGACCATCGTTTCCAGATGGATTGCGTAAATTTTTGGAGCAGCTGCCACCTGCCCAAACGACTAGTATTGCTTTGGGTATAGTCGGGCTCCGGAAGTGCCGTCAGTGGAGCACCTACCAAGAAATGAGCGGGAGTTAAAGGTTCAGGGTCCCTAGCATCGTCGGACATAGCAAATAAAGGGCGCGAATTAAGGCAAGCCTCTATCTGAGAGAGAATAGTAGAGTACTCCTCAAAATTCAAGATAATACCGCCGATCACGCGACGTAAATGATATTTAACACTTTTCACACCGCTTTCCCCCAAACCACCGAAATGAGGGGCTGAGGGAGGAATAAAGGACCACTTGATACCACGCAGATGGCAAAACTCCTGAGTAGATTGCTCAACTCCCTTAGAATTTAAAAATTTGTACAATTCGTGTAAGGTGCGGTTGGCACGACGAAAATTCGTACCATTATCCGAAAATATCTGCGCGGGAATACCTCTGCGCGCGATGAACCTTTTTAAGGCCGCTAAAAAGGCGTTGGAGGTGAGATGTGACACAAGTTCTAAATGGATGGCCTTTGTGCACATGCATATAAATAACGCGATATATGCCTTTGACGTGGACTTTGAGCGCTGCCCGCCATGGCGTAAAGGTACGGGACCGGCGTAGTCCACGGCCGCTTGGGAAAATGGCTTAACGGGCGTGACCCTGGAAGGGGGTAACTGACCTAATAATTGATTCGCGCCTCTAGCACGGTAACGGAAGCAAATGATACACTTATGTATTACTGAGCGGATATAAGATTTGTCGTTAATAATCCAATATTTCTGTCTGAGAGAGGATTGGGTTGATTGCACCCCAGAGTGCAACAAACGGATATGTTCATACTTTATGATTAATTTAGTGAGATGAGAGTGCGGGTGCAAAATTATTTGATGTTTAGTCGCGTAGTTAAGTTAGGAGAGTTGCAGGCGTCCACCCACTCTTAAAATACCTGTGTCATCCAGGAAGGGGTTGAGTGAAAGAATTTTACTGCTGCGGGGAATGCAACGATGTGCCTCGAGCTCCTTAACTTCTATGCCGAAGTGCAAACGCTGAGATTGGCGAACAAAGAACAGAAGTGTATTATGCAACTCTTGAGCAGACAAAAAGGAAGTGCCCCTGTCAACAACCGGGAGCCTAGAGTTGCGAATAAATCTGCGGCAATATGCGAAGACGCGAATGAGTCTTGTAAGGGATGAGTAATTTTCAACATAGCTGGGGGTGGAAGAGGCGACAATTAGTGAGGTTTGGATCTGCTTACGACGTTCGTGCTCAAGGTCGGGGTAAGTATAGGGCGCATGAATGTCGAAGGCGCTAATGGGCCATGATGATGACTCATGGGCTAACCAGGACGGACCATGCCACCATTGAGGATGGCTGTGCAAACTACGAGGGAGGCAACTGCGTGATAAAATGTCGGCAGGGTTGTCAGATGATAATACATGATGCCAAGTTCCCCGGTTAATAAGACGCTGTATTTCCGCGACACGGTTGGCTACAAATACCTTCCAGATGTATCCAATGCAACGCTATCATCGAGTCCGAATAGAGATATATTTCGTCAAATTTGTAGTTGACGGCGTCTAAAACCTTAGAAGTTAACTAAAACCTTAGAAGTTAACTGCGCTAGCAATAAACAAGCACAAAGTTCAAGCCGGGGTAGCGTTATCTGTTTCAGCGGAGCGACCATAGATTTTGCGCACAACAGGTTTGACGATATGGCGCCGTTCGAATAGACCGCTCGCACATAAATACAGCACGCGTAACCTTTAGCCGACGCGTCGGCGAATCCGTGAAGCTGTAATGAACTGATTTGATAATTGTTTAGACTCTTAACCGATCTCGTAATTTTAAAATGAGTGTCGGAAACTAATTGAGAGTAGAGTTCCAACCATTGATTGGATAATGAGCCAGATAAGGGTTCGTCCCAACTTGTGCCCGCCAACCACAACTGTTGTACAAAATGCTTGCACCAAAACGTAATGGGGACAATAAGACCCAACGGGTCGTAAATCCCTGCAATGACCGACAGACCACATGCTTCTTTTGTTGAACACGGACGAATTGTCATCACCCCGAACGGTATACAAAAAACTGTCTTTGTTAACGTTCCATTGGATTCCCAATGTACGCACGCTTTGACCTTTGCTAAAGTCATGGGAGACGTGGGCGCGAGAGGCCATAATATTCTGGTCGTTAGAAAACCACTTATGTAAAGTAAAACCATATCTGTTTAGCAAATCCACGATGTCGAACCTCATTTTAGATAACACGTTCGGATCGTCCGATCCCGTTATAAGATCGTCAACATAAAAATCATTGGCTATGGCTGAACAAGCCATAGGGTAGTCGGAATTATTTTCGTAGGCTATCTGAGCCAGACATCTAGTTGCAAGAAAAGAGGCACTAGCAGTCCCATACGTAACCGTCCTTAAAGCGTAATGTTGTAGTTCCTTATGCGGTGCGTCACGCCAAACGATACGCTGCAAATTGGAATCCTTCGGGTTAACCATAATTTGTCGATACATCTTTTCTATGTCTGCAATAAGTACGTATCGGTGGGTACGGAAACGAACCATGATCGAGAACAGATCCTGCTGGATCGTGGGACCGACCATCAGAGTATCGTTGAGGGACAAATTATTTGTCGTTTTAGCGGAGCCGTCAAAGACAACACGTAACTTAGTGGTTAGACTGGAGCCCTTAAAGACTGAGTGATGAGGCAAATAAAAAATGTCTGATTTGTCAAGCGACAAATCGTAATCATTAAGTGGAGACATATGACTAAGCTTCAAGTATTCACGCATGAACTCGCTATAGCCCTTGTAAAGGGCAGGGTTCTGCTTGAATTTAAACTCTAGCGACTGGAACCTGCGGATTGCTCCGCGAAGAGAATCTCCCAAATGAGATTTGTCTGACCTGCGAGGCAGGGATACCACGAATCTCCCTTCGTGGTTGCGGACAGTATTTGTCACAAAATGCTTTTCACACGCCGAGTCCTCAGAGTAGGGATCACGACTAGAGATCTCCTCCATTTTCCAGAATTCCTTTAGTTGCGAGGAAATCTGACTATCATCCTTACAGACAATAAAGGATGAAACCGTTTTAGTTATGTCGACATTGAAAGTTACCGGCTAGAATAAATCGTAGCTTAGTCTCCTGAATTATAGGAAAGTGCGGGCCGCGCATAAATTTAATAGGTTCGATTAATTGCAGATAATATTGAGCGCCGAGTAATACATCGACTTGCGACGAGCAGTGGAGGTGTGTATCAGCTAAGAATACGTCCTTCGGTAAATTTAAAAAAGGCGAGATCGAACGATTCCGCAGATAAATTATTATTTATACTCGGAAGTACGGCGCAATGCACGTTTAACGTAAAAGGTTTATAGCGAGAATGTAGCCTTACTCTTGTACTGAAGTCAGCCTGGGACAGTGAGTTGTTTATACCCGTTATGGGCAATTGCGATTTGACCAATTGAAGGCCCATTCGACGAGCGAAATCCATTGTGCAGAAGTTCGCTTGCGAGCCGGAATCCAATAAAATTTTAACTGGGAACTTTCTACCGGGCTGATTAGTTGTCATACAGACAGCGGTAGATGACAATATTGACTTATTCGTTTGCAATTTTAGTGAACATTGGTTATTGATGGAAGACCCATCTTTGTTAGGCAAGTGAATCATGGTGTGGTGACGCTTTGCACACTTTCTACAAGAAAATTTTGATGGGCATTGAGAGCTTTCGTGACCCGGACGAAGGTAATTTAAACAAAGTTTGTTTTTTATTATGATGTTTTTTCTTTCAGGGATAGCAAGCGACGTAAACTGTAAGCAATCAGTAATTCTATGTTTCCTGTTACATAGTTTACATAAATTATTTCCGACATGAGAATGGAATGCCCCCCTAGGAACGTTTATCGGTTTGACTGCCATGCGATAAGGAGTCTTATCACTGCCATTTAACTTGCTCGTTGAAGTAGTTGCGCTATCAACTTTCCACAACCGGAGAGTGTAACTATCAAGTTTTTTAGCTAAATAATGAATAACAATGAATTCGAATCTGTTTACTGGCAAGTTGAGGTTATTTAATGCATTGATATTGGCTGTCATTTCATCAATGAATCTGGATACGCTAATTTGGGATTCTTGTTGAACCGATTGTACGGCCAGGACATTCCCGACATGATGGGCGGAGACAATTAGCTTACTGTCATATCTATTTTTTAACAGATCGATAGCCACCGCGTAATTCTCATGAGTGATTGGCAGTGACTTTATTACGTTAAGCGCCTCGCCAGATAATGACGAGTGCAAATACAGTAGTGTAGTTTTTGTATGTCCGTCAGGTCGGTTCTGACGTGTATTAGTTCGAGAAAGATATGATAATAATGCGGCCACTCAATAATGCTTCCCGCAAACCGAGGTAATTTAATCGGTTCCAACTAAATGGGGGGGGGGTTTAAGATGCTTACTTTCAGCATTAATTAAGGGTTTTTGGTTCATATGCTCTGCTTGCTCCAACAAGTGTTGCAACTTGTATGTTACAAAGATCGTCCTCAGTTTGGACCCTATCACTCGCTAATGCAAAATCCGCTTCCTCGGATTCGATTTGAGATTGTATTTCATCGTATTTGGTGGATAATTCCATCAAATGCCGAAGTTTTATTTTCAGCGCATGATGATCGCTGGTTTCCAAATCGAAATTGTCCGCGAAGGTGTTTACGCGGGATATCGAAGCTTTAATGGTGCCTCGTTTTTTTATTAAAGCTTTTACATCCGCCATGATTACAATTTAAAATATAATTTAGAATAATTTGAGCGCAGATCAGGTGAACCATAGACTTAAATTTTAATAAATCTGAATACGTTGCGGTAGCTAGCGATCGTTATGTAGATGAATACAATACTTGCTATAACATATGCTTACTATCTCTATTAAAACAACCTCTGTTAGAATTTAAGAGTTAAAATTATGAATTTAAATAATAATAATAATACATATAGTCTTGTCTTGATGTTTGAACTCACAATGAGCTGCTAACTAGTTACGAACGTTATGTTCAATAATGATGGTGTGTGTTTACACAAAGGTGTCAAAAAATAACTGTTAAATATAAAATATTGCTTAGAACGTTATGTCCATACATTATTTAAATATAAGTAAAAGGTTCATAGTCACGTGAAATTCTAGCGTGTTACGAACTGCTGTGGTCCTGTTGGTTCCGATCGGGATCCGTCCGTCAATCCTGTGCTGTTGGTGACCCGCCTGTTCATGCTGGTTTGATGAAGTCCGTCATCGTATATCAGCGTACATTACAGTTGTGGAATTGCTGCTACTGTCTAACTGCCTTGACGATTCCTGTCGTGTTGACTCGGCCGTTCTGTTGTATTTTGCTAGTCACTTGTTTGAAGTCATTTTTTCAGTGATAAATGGTATGCCACGGTCAGCAATTTAAATTTGAGAGTTTTGGAATTTTGAAGTTATTTCGGAATCTAGGACCTTTGCCTAATGAAATAAATGTTTTGAAGTAGTAATCCACAGTGTTGCCCATAAGGTGGAAATAAAATCCAATCTAATCTAACCAGAAATGTTCGTGTCTGGGCATTAATCTGGACCAGAAAATGTTGTCGCTTGTGGACGAAAAATAAGAAATCCGGTTCGGAGGACCAAAAATGTTGCATGCTGGAAGCTCTTGAAGTTTCTAGAGTTGTTCCAAAGACGCTAAATGGAAAGGGCTGGTTTTGAAATATAATGAAGTGGACTGTATTGAAGCTGTATAAAATTCATTTATTGAAAATCTTAAGTTTTCGATGCTATTGCCGACACGTGCGGATGTTTTCTGGCCATAACGCCGTTAATTTAGTTTTAATAAAAGTCAAAATCCATGATAGATAGACGAAGGTCGTCTGATTAAATTAGTGCAAGTTGCACATGAAAAGAATTGAATAATAAGATCCAGAAGCCGCGGCTGGAATAATAATTTTAACGAGAGTACAGCTCGGAGTTTCTGAGGTAACTGAATTAAAATTGACCACCGTGAGCCCAGCTGACTGCCAGCGGCGCTTGATAAGCAAAGTGACGTCATCCGCGCGTGCCGCAATGCGGTGGTTACAACACACATATAAGAAATACAGTACAAAGTTCGAACATACTGCCCCCTCAAAATCGGGACGATTTTGAAAGTTATGCATTAAGTTAGTAATATAGTAACTAATTTTACATGACAAAAAAGAACATAACAATTGACGTATTGGCTACAGCGCAATGACAGTTAGATAATTAATAACAATAATATGACTAACATGATAAGTTCAAGTGACAATTATAAGGTACACAAGAAATCGAACCTTATAATCATAGCAAAGAAAAACTGACAATAAAATTACCCAATACATAATAGCACCACAGTACACACAATAATACAATGATTAAGTAAACACATTAATCTATCCCATATAATACCCAATAACGCTTACACAGCGTTACATAATAAGTGATAATACAATAAAAAGATATAACAATTGCAATCATAATATTGACACAACAAACCCCCGATAAATTCCATAATACATGACCATTCGAAAATACAATACATACATACAATAATTGGCACAATAAAGTAACAATAATAATTCTCAAAGTTTGAATATATAATCATATAACAATGCAATAACAAATATAAATAATTGATAATACAATGAAAACGCAGTAACTATTGCAATAATTGCTATCCGAACGTAGTAATAATAATTACAACGATAATGATACAATTGACTTGTATGATCGCCCCGGGAATGTCCCGGGCGTGCTCCAGGAAATGTGACAAGTTCACATTCCTAGTACGTCTCGTATGACGCACATACGACTAGTCTGTTGCCGCCGGAAGGGGGCATAATTTGTGGATGGGCCGGCGTAAGATACCCTGCGCGGTGCGAACTTCAGCAATGCGCACTATGGAGTCCTGGCCCGCAAAAACATTAGTAATTACCCCTCGCTTCCACTGAAGTGGGGGGGGGGGAATTATCGTCTAGAATGAGGACAAGCTGTCTGACATTTAAATTCCTAAACGTCGCGCGCCATTTGTTGCGTTGCTGCAACTGGTGCAGATAATCCTTGGACCATCGTTTCCAGATGGATTGCGTAAATTTTTGGAGCAGCTGCCACCTGCCCAAACGACTAGTATTGCTTTGGGTATAGTCGGGCTCCGGAAGTGCCGTCAGTGGAGCACCTACCAAGAAATGAGCGGGAGTTAAAGGTTCAGGGTCCCTAGCATCGTCGGACATAGCAAATAAAGGGCGCGAATTAAGGCAAGCCTCTATCTGAGAGAGAATAGTAGAGTACTCCTCAAAATTCAAGATAATACCGCCGATCACGCGACGTAAATGATATTTAACACTTTTCACACCGCTTTCCCCCAAACCACCGAAATGAGGGGCTGAGGGAGGAATAAAGGACCACTTGATACCACGCAGATGGCAAAACTCCTGAGTAGATTGCTCAACTCCCTTAGAATTTAAAAATTTGTACAATTCGTGTAAGGTGCGGTTGGCACGACGAAAATTCGTACCATTATCCGAAAATATCTGCGCGGGAATACCTCTGCGCGCGATGAACCTTTTTAAGGCCGCTAAAAAGGCGTTGGAGGTGAGATGTGACACAAGTTCTAAATGGATGGCCTTTGTGCACATGCATATAAATAACGCGATATATGCCTTTGACGTGGACTTTGAGCGCTGCCCGCCATGGCGTAAAGGTACGGGACCGGCGTAGTCCACGGCCGCTTGGGAAAATGGCTTAACGGGCGTGACCCTGGAAGGGGGTAACTGACCTAATAATTGATTCGCGCCTCTAGCACGGTAACGGAAGCAAATGATACACTTATGTATTACTGAGCGGATATAAGATTTGTCGTTAATAATCCAATATTTCTGTCTGAGAGAGGATTGGGTTGATTGCACCCCAGAGTGCAACAAACGGATATGTTCATACTTTATGATTAATTTAGTGAGATGAGAGTGCGGGTGCAAAATTATTTGATGTTTAGTCGCGTAGTTAAGTTAGGAGAGTTGCAGGCGTCCACCCACTCTTAAAATACCTGTGTCATCCAGGAAGGGGTTGAGTGAAAGAATTTTACTGCTGCGGGGAATGCAACGATGTGCCTCGAGCTCCTTAACTTCTATGCCGAAGTGCAAACGCTGAGATTGGCGAACAAAGAACAGAAGTGTATTATGCAACTCTTGAGCAGACAAAAAGGAAGTGCCCCTGTCAACAACCGGGAGCCTAGAGTTGCGAATAAATCTGCGGCAATATGCGAAGACGCGAATGAGTCTTGTAAGGGATGAGTAATTTTCAACATAGCTGGGGGTGGAAGAGGCGACAATTAGTGAGGTTTGGATCTGCTTACGACGTTCGTGCTCAAGGTCGGGGTAAGTATAGGGCGCATGAATGTCGAAGGCGCTAATGGGCCATGATGATGACTCATGGGCTAACCAGGACGGACCATGCCACCATTGAGGATGGCTGTGCAAACTACGAGGGAGGCAACTGCGTGATAAAATGTCGGCAGGGTTGTCAGATGATAATACATGATGCCAAGTTCCCCGGTTAATAAGACGCTGTATTTCCGCGACACGGTTGGCTACAAATACCTTCCAGATGTATCCAATGCAACGCTATCATCGAGTCCGAATAGAGATATATTTCGTCAAATTTGTAGTTGACGGCGTCTAAAACCTTAGAAGTTAACTAAAACCTTAGAAGTTAACTGCGCTAGCAATAAACAAGCACAAAGTTCAAGCCGGGGTAGCGTTATCTGTTTCAGCGGAGCGACCATAGATTTTGCGCACAACAGGTTTGACGATATGGCGCCGTTCGAATAGACCGCTCGCACATAAATACAGCACGCGTAACCTTTAGCCGACGCGTCGGCGAATCCGTGAAGCTGTAATGAACTGATTTGATAATTGTTTAGACTCTTAACCGATCTCGTAATTTTAAAATGAGTGTCGGAAACTAATTGAGAGTAGAGTTCCAACCATTGATTGGATAATGAGCCAGATAAGGGTTCGTCCCAACTTGTGCCCGCCAACCACAACTGTTGTACAAAATGCTTGCACCAAAACGTAATGGGGACAATAAGACCCAACGGGTCGTAAATCCCTGCAATGACCGACAGACCACATGCTTCTTTTGTTGAACACGGACGAATTGTCATCACCCCGAACGGTATACAAAAAACTGTCTTTGTTAACGTTCCATTGGATTCCCAATGTACGCACGCTTTGACCTTTGCTAAAGTCATGGGAGACGTGGGCGCGAGAGGCCATAATATTCTGGTCGTTAGAAAACCACTTATGTAAAGTAAAACCATATCTGTTTAGCAAATCCACGATGTCGAACCTCATTTTAGATAACACGTTCGGATCGTCCGATCCCGTTATAAGATCGTCAACATAAAAATCATTGGCTATGGCTGAACAAGCCATAGGGTAGTCGGAATTATTTTCGTAGGCTATCTGAGCCAGACATCTAGTTGCAAGAAAAGAGGCACTAGCAGTCCCATACGTAACCGTCCTTAAAGCGTAATGTTGTAGTTCCTTATGCGGTGCGTCACGCCAAACGATACGCTGCAAATTGGAATCCTTCGGGTTAACCATAATTTGTCGATACATCTTTTCTATGTCTGCAATAAGTACGTATCGGTGGGTACGGAAACGAACCATGATCGAGAACAGATCCTGCTGGATCGTGGGACCGACCATCAGAGTATCGTTGAGGGACAAATTATTTGTCGTTTTAGCGGAGCCGTCAAAGACAACACGTAACTTAGTGGTTAGACTGGAGCCCTTAAAGACTGAGTGATGAGGCAAATAAAAAATGTCTGATTTGTCAAGCGACAAATCGTAATCATTAAGTGGAGACATATGACTAAGCTTCAAGTATTCACGCATGAACTCGCTATAGCCCTTGTAAAGGGCAGGGTTCTGCTTGAATTTAAACTCTAGCGACTGGAACCTGCGGATTGCTCCGCGAAGAGAATCTCCCAAATGAGATTTGTCTGACCTGCGAGGCAGGGATACCACGAATCTCCCTTCGTGGTTGCGGACAGTATTTGTCACAAAATGCTTTTCACACGCCGAGTCCTCAGAGTAGGGATCACGACTAGAGATCTCCTCCATTTTCCAGAATTCCTTTAGTTGCGAGGAAATCTGACTATCATCCTTACAGACAATAAAGGATGAAACCGTTTTAGTTATGTCGACATTGAAAGTTACCGGCTAGAATAAATCGTAGCTTAGTCTCCTGAATTATAGGAAAGTGCGGGCCGCGCATAAATTTAATAGGTTCGATTAATTGCAGATAATATTGAGCGCCGAGTAATACATCGACTTGCGACGAGCAGTGGAGGTGTGTATCAGCTAAGAATACGTCCTTCGGTAAATTTAAAAAAGGCGAGATCGAACGATTCCGCAGATAAATTATTATTTATACTCGGAAGTACGGCGCAATGCACGTTTAACGTAAAAGGTTTATAGCGAGAATGTAGCCTTACTCTTGTACTGAAGTCAGCCTGGGACAGTGAGTTGTTTATACCCGTTATGGGCAATTGCGATTTGACCAATTGAAGGCCCATTCGACGAGCGAAATCCATTGTGCAGAAGTTCGCTTGCGAGCCGGAATCCAATAAAATTTTAACTGGGAACTTTCTACCGGGCTGATTAGTTGTCATACAGACAGCGGTAGATGACAATATTGACTTATTCGTTTGCAATTTTAGTGAACATTGGTTATTGATGGAAGACCCATCTTTGTTAGGCAAGTGAATCATGGTGTGGTGACGCTTTGCACACTTTCTACAAGAAAATTTTGATGGGCATTGAGAGCTTTCGTGACCCGGACGAAGGCAATTTAAACAAAGTTTGTTTTTTATTATGATGTTTTTTCTTTCAGGGATAGCAAGCGACGTAAACTGTAAGCAATCAGTAATTCTATGTTTCCTGTTACATAGTTTACATAAATTATTTCCGACATGAGAATGGAATGCCCCCCTAGGAACGTTTATCGGTTTGACTGCCATGCGATAAGGAGTCTTATCACTGCCATTTAACTTGCTCGTTGAAGTAGTTGCGCTATCAACTTTCCACAACCGGAGAGTGTAACTATCAAGTTTTTTAGCTAAATAATGAATAACAATGAATTCGAATCTGTTTACTGGCAAGTTGAGGTTATTTAATGCATTGATATTGGCTGTCATTTCATCAATGAATCTGGATACGCTAATTTGGGATTCTTGTTGAACCGATTGTACGGCCAGGACATTCCCGACATGATGGGCGGAGACAATTAGCTTACTGTCATATCTATTTTTTAACAGATCGATAGCCACCGCGTAATTCTCATGAGTGATTGGCAGTGACTTTATTACGTTAAGCGCCTCGCCAGATAATGACGAGTGCAAATACAGTAGTGTAGTTTTTGTATGTCCGTCAGGTCGGTTCTGACGTGTATTAGTTCGAGAAAGATATGATAATAATGCGGCCACTCAATAATGCTTCCCGCAAACCGAGGTAATTTAATCGGTTCCAACTAAATGGGGGGGGGGTTTAAGATGCTTACTTTCAGCATTAATTAAGGGTTTTTGGTTCATATGCTCTGCTTGCTCCAACAAGTGTTGCAACTTGTATGTTACAAAGATCGTCCTCAGTTTGGACCCTATCACTCGCTAATGCAAAATCCGCTTCCTCGGATTCGATTTGAGATTGTATTTCATCGTATTTGGTGGATAATTCCATCAAATGCCGAAGTTTTATTTTCAGCGCATGATGATCGCTGGTTTCCAAATCGAAATTGTCCGCGAAGGTGTTTACGCGGGATATCGAAGCTTTAATGGTGCCTCGTTTTTTTATTAAAGCTTTTACATCCGCCATGATTACAATTTAAAATATAATTTAGAATAATTTGAGCGCAGAGCAGGTGAACCATAGACTTAAATTTTAATAAATCTGAATACGTTGCGGTAGCTAGCGATCGTTATGTAGATGAATACAATACTTGCTATAACATATGCTTACTATCTCTATTAAAACAACCTCTGTTAGAATTTAAGAGTTAAAATTATGAATTTAAATAATAATAATAATACATATAGTCTTGTCTTGATGTTTGAACTCACAATGAGCTGCTAACTAGTTACGAACGTTATGTTCAATAATGATGGTGTGTGTTTACACAAAGGTGTCAAAAAATAACTGTTAAATATAAAATATTGCTTAGAACGTTATGTCCATACATTATTTAAATATAAGTAAAAGGTTCATAGTCACGTGAAATTCTAGCGTGTTACGAACTGCTGTGGTCCTGTTGGTTCCGATCGGGATCCGTCCGTCAATCCTGTGCTGTTGGTGACCCGCCTGTTCATGCTGGTTTGATGAAGTCCGTCATCGTATATCAGCGTACATTACAGTTGTGGAATTGCTGCTACTGTCTAACTGCCTTGACGATTCCTGTCGTGTTGACTCGGCCGTTCTGTTGTATTTTGCTAGTCACTTGTTTGAAGTCATTTTTTCAGTGATAAATGGTATGCCACGGTCAGCAATTTAAATTTGAGAGTTTTGGAATTTTGAAGTTATTTCGGAATCTAGGACCTTTGCCTAATGAAATAAATGTTTTGAAGTAGTAATCCACAGTGTTGCCCATAAGGTGGAAATAAAATCCAATCTAATCTAACCAGAAATGTTCGTGTCTGGGCATTAATCTGGACCAGAAAATGTTGTCGCTTGTGGACGAAAAATAAGAAATCCGGTTCGGAGGACCAAAAATGTTGCATGCTGGAAGCTCTTGAAGTTTCCAGAGTTGTTCCAAAGACGCTAAATGGAAAGGGCTGGTTTTGAAATATAATGAAGTGGACTGTATTGAAGCTGTATAAAATTCATTTATTGAAAATCTTAAGTTTTCGATGCTATTGCCGACACGTGCGGATGTTTTCTGGCCATAACGCCATTAATTTTGTTTTAATAAAAGTCAAAATCCATGATAGATAGACGAAGGTCGTTTGATTAAATTAGTACAAGTTGCACATGAAAAGAATTGAATAATAAGATCCAGAAGCCGCGGCTGGAATAATGAGAAACAAATACAATATGATGTAAATAATATTAGAAAAAGAAAGGAGAGTAAAAGAGATACAGTTAAGGGTAATGAAAATAATAATAATGAGATAACAGAGAACAAGGTAATCGGTTCTGATAGTGAAAATATAAGTGATAATCATAATGATGACAAGTTAAGTGCAAATGAGAATATAAATAATGAAGGAATAGTTGACAAGGTAAGTGATGGGGTTAATACAAGTGATAATTATAATGATGATTATAATGGGGAAATAATGTTGAATAATAATAATAAAGATATAGTGGAAAATGGGGTATCAAAAAGTGATAACGAGAATATAATGAGAGTTGAGGTTAGTGTTGGGGTAATAATAGGTGTTAATGAGCTTCAGAGAGAGTACGAAGAGAGTTTAAGTGAATGTGGGGGGCAGAGGGCAAATTTTCCCTGTGTTGTATGTGAAGTAAAGGCTTCACAAGTGTTTAATGAGGATGTAAGTTCCTCTGGGGTAGACATATGGTCTACAAATGGTCCCTTAAGTTGATGTGATTTCCCTGGTAAAGCCTAAAGCCAGGATGGGTTTTAATGATGTTATATTGCCCTCTGCATGGAGTGAGAGAAATAAAGGGGGATGGGATTGGTATTTTGAGAGAGAGAGAGGGAGAGAAATGTTTAAGATTAATAGAGGTTATGAAGAGTTAGTCAAGAGGTTAAAGATTGAGAGAATGGTTAGCAATAAAGACTTACCTTGTGACATAATTAGTGTAGCAAACGATAATAGTAAGCACTTACCTGGTGATAAAATTGGTGTACTAGTAGCAGATGATGACTATGATGATGAAATGATAACGTACTTAGTTGTGACAAAAAATAATAAGGGAGACATGACCATACCTAATGTTGACAAGTTTTATGATATAGTAATGCGGAGTAATCCTGTAGTAATCTACTATGGTATAGTGGATACAACGAATTTAAGTTATATTGATAGTAACAAAATGAGTTTAATGAAAAATGAATGGGGTATGAGTAAGTTTAGACTAATTTTTGATGATGGAGGTTAGATATGTGTTGCTGATGAACATTTGATTATGTGAATGTAATGGTTTAAATACTTGGCAAAATTATGTAATGAGTTTTGGGAAACAATGGCATTTGATATGACGTAGAGGTATATAAATTTGTATTGGTGTTAAATGTACTTGTGTATTAGGTTATGTTGTTGTTATGTACTTTGTATGTTATGTAATCAATTTACAGTTTTGATTGACTTTATGACAGTAATAATATTTTGTTTGATTGAGCAATAATTGACAGGATGTAATTATTAATATTGTTATGATTGAGTTAAATTAATTTGAAATGGTTTAATTAATGTAAAAGATGGAAACGTTGGTAATAAATTTGAAAAATTTATTTTTTGATTTGAACTGTATAAGAATTGGTAAATGATAAAAAATTTGATGATAAAAATGCTTAATGGAAATTCAGAGTTGAAGTTGTAGTGTAACAGTGGGAATATTCAATAGAAAATGAGTACTAAATTTGTAATGTTTATTTAATTGTAAAAGTTAAATGTTTGTCTTAATGTAATAGTGGTAATGTTTATTTTGAGCGGAAGTATTTGTGAAACAAAATGTTTATTTGGGTATGATGTAACTGTGTATAGATGTAAAACATATATTGTATGTTTTAACTGTTGATTCCCAATTTTCGGGCGGTCACGGCTTCACCAAACCCTGACTGTGGATTTGGCTTATCAGTAACAAGTTATGGGCAGTCTTATTGTACCCTGACCATAGTTTGTTATTTTCTAAATTGGTGAACTTAGAAACCTAACTGGGGAGGAATAAGGGGAATCTAAAATAACTTTGGAACTACGGCTATGCACCTATGGAAAGGTGATAGACTGCTTAAGGGTTTATAAATAATTATTTTAGTAGGGTTACTGGTATCCAGTATACCAGTAAAACCAAAATCGATTTAAAGCCGAAGCAAGGACGGGGTAAAATAAAAGAAAAAAATGTTTACTCCCAGCCGCTTCAGTCCTTGTGGAAGTAACTGGGCGAGACAGTCCAGCCATGGGGGGGAAATAGAGTAGTGGATGGGTGATGGCAACGTTACATGCTACGAGGGAGAAACTTCATTTATGCGAGTTTGTGTAATACCAAAAGAGGTGAAAATCCGTGAGGTCACTTACACTTTTGTAACGTGGAGTTTCAGGTGTTAAGGGATTTAAAAGGAGGGATATTAAGAGATGATGTGGAGGGAGGATTTTAAATTGTTAATAAATAAATTATTATTGAATAATAAAGAAGAGAAGGTTGAAGAGTACTGTTATGATACTGATAGTAATGAAGTATCGGAGTAGATTTTTCTGATTATCTATGTATCTGTAGTAATGAATAATTTTCTATTGTGTATTAATTATGGTTTTTATTGTATAAAAATAGCAGTAGTAATCTGCATTAATAATGAGGAAATCGAGATATAAAATGAGATGTTTAAATGGAAAAGTAAGATGGAGTTGTTGTTAAATTGAATTCATAATTGAATTGGTGAATCAATTTTTTGGAATTTGAATAATAACTTTCAAGAATATGTTAATAGTGGTGGGCCGATATACCTGTAACAGGTATTTTGGAACGATATTTTTGTGGAACGGATGTAACAGTGACTGAAAAGTTGAAATACTGTTATTCGCGGCGACGCTGTTCCGAGTCGAGACACGCCTCCCTCGCTATTCCGAGTCGAGGCATCCCCCTACGCTCCTACACAGACACACACACACACACACACACACAAAGTACGCAAGTAACAAGTAAACGAATACGCCAAGGCCAAATACTAGGCATACAAAAATATCGCTGGTACGCAAGGAACAGCCAGTACACGAGTATTTAAAATACTAGGTATTTCAAATACTAGTGGTATCACCGATACACAAGGAACAAGTAAACGCGTATTACAAATACTAAGCATATCAGAGAAACAGTAGTATTTTAGGAACACTTAGTATTTTAGGAACAGGTAGTATCAAGCGTATTTGTAGTAGGAACTAGTACGAAGTACGAAGCCACTTTTTCGTCCTGAATACTTCATTCTGCGCAAAGAGATGAAGCTGTTTTTAATAAAGGAAAAAATTCATCCTGATGTTACATTTATTCTCGTGTGATATGCAGATATATAATACAGATTATATGCTAATAAATTATATATTATACTAATCACCAACTTGGTAAATTTTGAAATAACGAATTATATTGTGTTATAACCTATAGAGTGGCTGATGTTGATAGGCTATAATTATACTTTTTATTAATGTGTTTTAACTGCACTAACATCTCACGTAAATGATGAGATTGTTGTAATGGACATTTATGCACTTTATCAAGTCCTGTTCCTTAAATCTAATTCCTTAAGGGTAATCGGTTTAAATTATGTCCGATAAAAATTTATTATTGTTTTGAACATAAATTTGTATTTATTTATTTTTTAAGTAAATACTTTTTTCCTAGCTAGGTCTTCTTGCTTACCACTGGTGGTATGCCTACCACCGATCGGGAACCCCTCCCCATACTATGGGAAGCCTGTTTAAGTATTGCTGTGCCAGTTGTGGGTTGTGTTAAATGAGGTTCGCATTCGTTTTATTTTTAAAATTTTGGTGACATGGATCCAAGAAGAAAAACGAGTGACGTGTGGAGTTTTTTTGAACCAGTTAGTAACTATATTGCATTGTGCAAGATTTGCAAAACAAGTCTATCGTATAAAAGTTCAGTTAGTAATTTAAAAAAACATTTAGAAAGAAAGCATCCAACAGTTACTCTTCCTACTATATCCACCCAAACTGCTGTGCAATCTTTGCCAAGAACAGAAACTTCTTCAGGTGATATATTGCAAATAGGACCAGATGTGCAAGAAAACTTAGTAGTTGAATCTTCCTCCCATTTTTTTAGTCCACAGAGACCAACCACTTCAAGAGCTACTGGCACCTTCCAAAATCAACCGTCTTCATTTCAGTTGCCTGTTCCAACAAGTAAAAAACAAATGTCAATATCAACCTACATACCCAAAAAATTAGCAGTATCTGATAAAAACAAAATTGATGAGGCCATAATGAAAATTTTTATTTGGGATCTTCAACCATTTACAGTTGTTGAAGACAGAGGTTTCCGAAATTTGATGAATACTTGTGCCCCTAGTTATCAAATTCCTTCTAGAAAGTATTTTGCTAACACACTGTTACCAGCTTATTATGAAACAAATGTAAATGAAATGAAAGAATCTATTAAAAAGATGCACCAAGTGTTTGCTTATAACAACTGACACATGGTCTTCTTCAACAAATGAAACTTTTACTGCACATTACATTAATCAGGATTTTGAAATGAAACATATACTATTAGACTGTTCAGTTATCAAAATAAATAAAACATCTCAAAATTTAGCAGATGAAATTTTGCGTATTATAAATGAATGGGATTTGTCTAGAAAAATTTAAATTTGTATTACTGATAATGCCATAAATATTACTAGAGCTATACAAACCATACTTAAGTGGAAGCATTTTGGATGTTATGCTCACACATTAAATTTAATTGTTCAAGATAGCCTGTTAATTGTAAATGACATAATCAAAAAAGTAAAAACAATTGTAACATTTTTTAAGAGAAGTAATATTGCACATTTAAAACTAACAAAATATCAAGAACAGATAGGTGTTCACCAACCTAAAAAACTTCTGCAAGATGTTGTAACACGCTGGAATTCTGTTTAGTATATGCTTAAACGATTTGTTGAACTGGAGGAGGCTGTAAAACACTCTCTGGCATTACTAACAACAGACATAGAAACATTAACAGCTGAAGAATGGGGAATTTGTAAAGAACTGTGTGCTATTCTGCAACCTTGTGAAGAGGTAACAAAAGAAATGAGTGGAGAGAAATATATCACCGCCAGCCAGATAATACCTATAACCCAAGGATTAAAATTATCAGTACAACAGGTAAGTGTGAAATTAACTAAACCACTTGTCAGAGAAATTGCACTTAAACTTCTAGAAGGAATTTCTGTAAGGTTTGCTAATTTGGAAAAAAGCAAAACAATTTCACTTTGCATGATGCTTGACCCCAGGTACAAAGACTACTTTTTTGGCTACGTTTTCGTGTGTTTGTATATTTCCACGAAAACAAATAAAAACGACATTCTAAATGAACAGACAATTCAAATCGCACGCATTATTCGAACATATCTCACCCACACACACAACATCGATCTTTCAAAATTCGATTCTGTCGCCCACAACAGGACGGACAGCACTACCAGCGGCAACCTTTGAAGAACATTTTAAAGGTGAAAATCGGTTCAGGTTGTAAGGTAAAACTTTATGTTTTTACTTATAAAAAACTTTGTGTTCCGAGTCGTTAATGTAATAGTTGTATTTAGTTAAGTAACGGACACGTCATTGACAACGAAATCCAAGAACCTAGTAAAAACTTAAATTGGTATTCCCAAAGGGAGATAGGCCTATAAATTCTCTTGTTTCTTATTTTGTTTTAAACAGTAATAGTTTAATAAAGTCACAGTGTAAAGTAACACTGTTAATACTTTTAGTTTCAATGTATTTCTTATAAGCAAATTATATAGTATAGGTTATATAATATCTTCAAATAAATACACTGCAAGTAGGTTTATTAATATATTAATAGGTTTATCTAGGTGAAAATATCTAGTGTGTGTGAGGCAAAAAGGGAGAAATAAAAAGTAAAAGAGTACTGGTTTGCCAATTTAAATATTTTCTAATAGAATTTTATATTTTGTATTTTTGATGTCATTAAGGAAGTAAAGAAGGAAGTAAGAAACAGAATTCAATTCTTGAAATAAATAAAATAGTATTTGATTTACTATAAACATGTGTTAAGAGTCATTATTACTCCAATTTATCATAACCTGTCCCGTGTAGAGAAGCTCGCCTAAAAAGAACCTGGGTAAGGTATTGAACCCAGGGAATTAAATTAACTAAATTCCAAAAAAGTGTGAAGTGTAACAAGGTTTCCACATTTGCCTTTTAAAAATGTTGGTGGAGACCTGTAAGAAATTTGGGTCTTCTGTTCGAGTTAAGGTAAGTGAGAAGGGGAAAGGCATCAGAATCGGGGTAAGTAGACACGTGCTGAGTTTGGGTTCTTTGCAAAAAAATTATTTAGACAGTTACACAGTCTAGTCTTTTTTTATGTCTGTTTTGTCAAGTTATTTACTATATTTGTTTACAAGATTAATTCCTGTTTTTAATTTATTCATGCATCTGTAATACGTATTCTTTATTTATTATTAATGGTTTATTGGTTTAGTTATTATAATTTTTGTAGTTCTTATAATTCTTCAATGAGTGGTCAAATGAGAACAACCAAAAGTAATTATACAATACCAATGAGTTTTTATTAATTAGTCATTAATAAAAATTTTATTAATTTTTAATACCAATTGTTTTTACTTTTTTGATTATGTCATTTACAATTAACAGGCTATCTTGAACAATTAAATTTAATGTGTGAGCATAACATCCAAAATGCTTCCACTTAAGTATGGTTTGTATAGCTCTAGTAATATTTATGGCATTATCAGTAATACAAATTTAAATTTTTCTAGACAAATCCCATTCATTTATAATACGCAAAATTTCATCTGCTAAATTTTGAGATGTTTTATTTATTTTGATAACTGAACAGTCTAATAGTATATGTTTCATTTCAAAATCCTGATTAATGTAATGTGCAGTAAAAGTTTCATTTGTTGAAGAAGACCATGTGTCAGTTGTTATAAGCAAACACTTGGTGCATCTTTTTAATAGATTCTTTCATTTCATTTACATTTGTTTCATAATAAGCTGGTAACAGTGTGTTAGCAAAATACTTTCTAGAAGGAATTTGATAACTAGGGGCACAAGTATTCATCAAATTTCGGAAACCTCTGTCTTCAACAACTGTAAATGGTTGAAGATCCCAAATAAAAATTTTCATTATGGCCTCATCAATTTTGTTTTTATCAGATACTGCTAATTTTTTGGGTATGTAGGTTGATATTGACATTTGTTTTTTACTTGTTGGAACAGGCAACTGAAATGAAGACGGTTGATTTTGGAAGGTGCCAGTAGCTCTTGAAGTGGTTGGTCTCTGTGGACTAAAAAAATGGGAGGAAGATTCAACTACTAAGTTTTCTTGCACATCTGGTCCTATTTGCAATATATCACCTGAAGAAGTTTCTGTTCTTGGCAAAGATTGCACAGCAGTTTGGGTGGATATAGTAGGAAGAGTAACTGTTGGATGCTTTCTTTCTAAATGTTTTTTTAAATTACTAACTGAACTTTTATACGATAGACTTGTTTTGCAAATCTTGCACAATGCAATATAGTTACTAACTGGTTCAAAAAAACTCCACACGTCACTCGTTTTTCTTCTTGGATCCATGTCACCAAAATTTTAAAAATAAAACGAATGCGAACCTCATTTAACACAACCCACAACTGGCACAGCAATACTTAAACAGGCTTCCCATAGTATGGGGAGGGGTTCCCGATCGGTGGTAGGCATACCACCAGTGGTAAGCAAGAAGACCTAGCTAGGAAAAAAGTATTTACTTAAAAAATAAATAAATACAAATTTATGTTCAAAACAATAATAAATTTTTATCGGACATAATTTAAACCGATTACCCTTAAGGAATTAGATTTAAGGAACAGGACTTGATAAAGTGCATAAATGTCCATTACAACAATCTCATCATTTACGTGAGATGTTAGTGCAGTTAAAACACATTAATAAAAAGTATAATTATAGCCTATCAACATCAGCCACTCTATAGGTTATAACACAATATAATTCGTTATTTCAAAATTTACCAAGTTGGTGATTAGTATAATATATAATTTATTAGCATATAATCTGTATTATATATCTGCATATCACACGAGAATAAATGTAACATCAGGATGAATTTTTTCCTTTATTAAAAACAGCTTCATCTCTTTGCGCAGAATGAAGTATTCAGGACGAAAAAGTGGCTTCGTACTTCGTACTAGTTCCTACTACAAATACGCTTGATACTACCTGTTCCTAAAATACTAGGTGTTCCTAAAATACTACTGTTTCTCTGATATGCTTAGTATTTGTAATACGCGTTTACTTGTTCCTTGTGTATCGGTGATACCACTAGTATTTGAAATACCTAGTATTTTAAATACTCGTGTACTGGCTGTTCCTTGCGTACCAGCGATATTTTTGTATGCCTAGTATTTGGCCTTGGCGTATTCGTTTACTTGTTACTTGCGTACTTTGTGTGTGTGTGTGTGTCTGTATGGGAGCGTAGGGGGCATGCCCTGACTCGGAATAGCGAGGGCGGCGTGTTTCGACTCGGAACAGCGTCGCTGCAAATAACAGTATTTCAACTTTTCAGTCACTGTTACATCCGTTCCACAAAAATATCGTTCCAAAATACCTGTTACAGGTATATCGGCCCACCACTATTAACATATTCTTGAAAGTTATTATTCAAATTCCAAAAAATTGATTCACCAATTCAATTATGAATTCAATTTAACAACTCCATCTTACTTTTCCATTTAAACATCTCATTTTATATCTCGATTTCCTCATTATTAATGCAGATTACTACTGCTATTTTTATACAATACAAACCATAATTAATACACAATAGAAAATTATTCATTACTACAGATACATAGATAATCAGAAAAATCTACTCCGATACTTCATTACTATCAGTATCATAACAGTACTCTTCAACCTTCTCTTCTTTATTATTCAGTAATAATTTATTTATTAACAATTTAAAATCCTCCCTCCACATCATCTCTTAATATCCCTCCTTTTAAATCCCTTAACACCTGAAACTCCACGTTACAAAAGTGTAAGTGACCTCACGGATTTTCACCTCTTTTGGTATTACACAAACTCGCATAAATGAAGTTTCTCCCTCGTGGCATGTAACGTTGCCATCACCCATCCACTACTCTATTTCCCCCCCATGGCTGGACTGTCTCACCCAGTTACTTCCACAAGGACTGAAGCGGCTGGGAGTAAACATTTTTTTCTTTTATTTTACCCCGTCCTTGCTTCGGCTTTAAATCGATTTTGGTTTTACTGGTATACTGGATACCAGTAACCCTACTAAAATAATTATTTATAAACCCTTAAGCGGTCTATCACCTTTCCATAGGTGCATAGCCGTAGTTCCAAAGTTATTTTAGATTCCCCTTATTCCTCCCCAGTTAGGTTTCTAAGTTCACCAATTTAGAAAATAACAAACTATGGTCAGGGTACAATAAGACTGCCCATAACTTGTTACTGATAAGCCAAATCCACAGTCAGCGTTTGGTGAAGCTGTGACCGCCCGAAAATTGGGAATCAACAGTTAAAACATACAATATATGTTTTACATCTATACACAGTTACATCATACCCAAATAAACATTTTGTTTCACAAATACTTCCGCTCAAAATAAACATTACCACTATTACATTAAGACAAACATTTAACTTTTACAATTAAATAAACATTACAAATTTAGTACTCATTTTCTATTGAATATTCCCACTGTTACACTACAACTTCAACTCTGAATTTCCATTAAGCATTTTTATCATCAAATTTTTTATCATTTACCAATTCTTATACAGTTCAAATCAAAAAATAAATTTTTCAAATTTATTACCAACGTTTCCATCTTTTACATTAATTAAACCATTTCAAATTAATTTAACTCAATCATAACAATATTAATAATTACATACTGTCAATTATTGCTCAATCAAACAAAATATTATTACTGTCATAAAGTCAATCAAAACTGTAAATTGATTACATAACATACAATGTACATAACAACAACATAACCTAATACACAAGTACATTTAACACCAATACAAATTTATATACCTCTACGTCATATCAAATGCCATTGTTTCCCAAAACTCATTACATAATTTTGCCAAGTATTTAAACCATTACATTCACATAATCAAATGTTCATCAGCAACACATATCTAACCTCCATCATCAAAAATTAGTCTAAACTTACTCATACCCCATTCATTTTTCATTAAACTCATTTTGTTACTATCAATATAACTTAAATTCGTTGTATCCACTATACCATAGTAGATTACTACAGGATTACTCCGCATTACTATATCATAAAACTTGTCAACATTAGGTATGGTCATGTCTCCCTTATTATTTTTTGTCACAACTAAGTACGTTATCATTTCATCATCATAGTCATCATCTGCTACTAGTACACCAATTTTATCACCAGGTAAGTGCTTACTATTATCGTTTGCTACACTAATTATGTCACAAGGTAAGTCTTTATTGTTAACCATTCTCTCAATCTTTAACCTCTTGACTAACTCTTCATAACCTCTATTAATCTTAAACATTTCTCTCTCTCTCTCTCTCTCTCTCTCTCTCTCTCTCTCAAAATACCAATCCCATCCCCCTTTATTTCTCTCACTCCATGCAGAGGGCAATATAACATCATTAAAACCCATCCTGGCTTTAGGCTTTACCAGGGAAATCACATCAACTTAAGGGACCATTTGTAGACCATATGTCTACCCCAGAGGAACTTACATCCTCATTAAACACTTGTGAAGCCTTTACTTCACATACAACACAGGGAAAATTTGCCCTCTGCCCCCCACATTCACTTAAACTCTCTTCGTACTCTCTCTGAAGCTCATTAACACCTATTATTACCCCAACACTAACCTCAACTCTCATTATATTCTCGTTATCACTTTTTGATACCCCATTTTCCACTATATCTTCATTATTATTATTCAACATTATTTCCCCATTATAATCATCATTATAATTATCACTTGTATTAACCCCATCACTTACCTTGTCAACTATTCCTTCATTATTTATATTCTCATTTGCACTTAACTTGTCATCATTATGATTATCACTTATATTTTCACTATCAGAACCGATTACCTTGTTCTCTATTATCTCATTATTATTATTTTCATTACCCTTAACTGTATCTCTTTTACTCTCCTTTCTTTTTCTAATATTATTTACATCATATTGTATTTGTTTCTCCCAGGCACTAAAATGTTCATCTATCTCATTCAGACGTTCATTCATATTAACATTTTGTTGTTTAATATCATTAAAATTACTTTCCCTTTTAACATTTTGTTCGTTAAATTTAATATCATTAATATCAAAACGTCTATTAATATCATCAATACTACTAGATATTGTTCGTAAAACACTCATTATATCATCATCAGTCTTTTTACTTTCTTTAGTCGAGACAGGAGTTGAATGAACTCTCGACTCGTCCATAACAGCTGATTCGTCCAACTGCTTTCGTTTATTGCGATCGGAGTTGAATGAACTTTAGACTCATCCATACCAGCTGATTCGTTCAGATCAGCCTCACTCTCTTTATCCTCCATTTTAATTTAATTATTTTTTTATTAATTGATTAATAATTACTTGTTAAACAAAATCTCGTAAAAAATTTTACACACAATGTTTTATATCTTAACATCTAATCACACATTCCGTGACATATATCGACAATACCAAAAACGCCATTTACCACAACCTGTTTCGTACTTTAAAGCAGGCCTAAACCTATATGAATAAATTCATATAGGCCGTCCTGGCAGCGTTCGCCAATTGTAACTGTCTAAATAATTTTTTTGCAAACAACCCAAACTTACCACGTGTCTACTTACCGCGATTCTGACGTCTTTTCACTTCTCACTTACCTTAACTCGAACAGAAGATCCAAATTTCTTACAGGTCGCCACCAACAATTTTAAAAGGCAAATGTGGAAACCTTGTTACACTTCACACTTTTTTGGAATTTAGTTAATTAAATTCCCTGGGTTCAATACTTTACCCAGGTTCGTTTTAGGCGAGCTTCTCCACACGTGACAGGTTATGTTAAATTGGAGTAATAATGACTCTTAACACATGTTTATAGTAAATCAAATACTATTTTATTTATTTCAAGAATTAAATTCTGTTTCTTACTTCTTTCTTTACTTCCTTAATGACATCAAAAACACAAAATATAAAATTCTATTAGAAAATATTTAAATTGGCAAACCAGTACTCTTTTACTTTTTATTTCACCCTTTTTGCCTCACACACACTCTCACGGTCTTTACATTTCTGAATACCCCCCGTTTTATTTATTGATCTCTTATTATTGTTTACTTTAAAAACTTTAGGTCGACATATTTATTTCATGACTGTACTGTACTTAACTTCCCTCGTTATCCAAATCGTTCCACCATCATTCGGAGCTCACTTTCACTTTCGTCAACAAAAACCACAAACTTTTCTTATTTGTTCCGATTCACTCATTCGTCTGCTGTATCTATCACTTCCTTCATTTTAATCTTCTTTCACACACTTTAATAAGTTTTGGTAGGTCTCGGCTACTGTGATCGCTTCGACCTACCGAATTTTCCGAGGCTACGGTTATACGTCTGAACGGGCTGAAGGTGGCTGTCAACTGCTGCCAATTTGGGGCCTGCAACTGTACACTATGCGGTCTTTCCACGCCCTGGACACGTGATTACCCTGGCTCCCCTCTCCGCCGCTGGTCTAAACACATCGAAAAGTCTAGAAGGCAGAAGTGCATTGTAATATTAAAAGCACGTGTTCAGCTCATGGTACCATCATGACGTCAGACTAATTAATAAAAACTCGTTACCTTATATGGTTAGGTCTGGTTCCCCACTTGTGTGATACAGTTAAATATAGCTGTTCACTCACCTACGCTTTGTCCCCACTCTCAACTCGTACCTGGTAAGGGCTGATACCGAATCGTACATAAAGCGGGTTTATTGTTAAAAATGAAAATTACTAACAAAAAATGGTTTTACACCTTTTGCCCCGGTACAATACCCGCCCCCCACCCAATGAGAGGTTTTATGCCAAAGCGCAAAAACACTCATTGCCTAAACCTAAGAGGACCAGTTAGGATATGGTGCCACGACCCCCCTTATTTTCTTATTACAATCATGGGTTACTCACCCCCCTTATCCGGTGGCCGTGGCTGCACCTGCATGATTTTACTGGACTTCCTTTCTCAGGATCCCAACACCATAAAGCCAGACAGGCACTAGATGCCCCTGCCCTGACGCGCTGGCCACCACAGTACCACCAGACTCTGGAACAATCAATAAAACATTAATAAATGGCCTTTCATTATTCCATATCCTTAACTGATTTGGTTTCCTCTTAGCCGTACTGGTTT
Organism: Magicicada septendecula; assembly: GCA_034769895.1. NCBI lineage: Eukaryota > Metazoa > Arthropoda > Insecta > Hemiptera > Cicadidae > Magicicada > Magicicada septendecula. The sequence continues at coordinate 944,156,271 of CM068367.1, read as the reverse complement.
GCCTTTTTCGGAGTACTGGTTTTTTATCTTAATTATCTAAATGTACAAATAATATTGTTTTAATCAATATATGTCCTTAACATAACATGATACGTTTTATCACCAAAAATCTGAACATTAACATATAGAGGTGGGCTAAACTGTTATTTTAAAATAATAGGTATGAAAATACCGTTCCAAAAAAATAACAGGTACAAATAGCTGTTATTACATACTAATTATACATAACCTATATTATCCTTTGTAAGTAAGTCATTTTGAGTTTCCTGCAGGTCTTGTATGTAATATCTTCAAATAAATACACTGCAAGTAGGTTTATTTTCACCTAGATAAACCTATTAATATATTAATAAACCTACTTGCAGTGTATTTATTTGAAGATATTATATAACCTATACTATATAATTTGCTTATAAGAAATACATTGAAACTAAAAGTATTAACAGTGTTACTTTACACTGTGACTTTATTAAACTATTACTGTTTAAAACAAAATAAGAAACAAGAGAATTTATAGGCCTATCTCCCTTTGGGAATACCAATTTAAGTTTTTACTAGGTTCTTGGATTTCGTTGTCAATGACGTGTCCGTTACTTAACTAAATACAACTATTACATTAACGACTTGGAACACAAAGTTTTTTATAAGTAAAAACATAAAGTTTTACCTTACAACCTGAACCGGTTTTCACCTTTAAAATGTTCTTCAAAGGTTGCCGCTGGTAGCGCTGTCCGTCCTGTTGTGGGCGACGGAATCGAATTTTGAAAGATCGATGTTGTGTGTGTGGGTGAGATATGTTCGAATAATGCGTGCGATTTGAATTGTCTGTTCGTTTAGGATGTCGTTTTTATTTGTTTTCGTGAAAATATACAAACACACGAAAACGTAGCCAAAAAAGTAGTCTTTGTACCTGGGGTCAAGCATCATGCAAAGTGAAATTGTTTTGCTTTTTTCCAAATTAGCAAACCTTACAGAAATTCCTTCTAGAAGTTTAAGTGCAATTTCTCTGACAAGTGGTTTAGTTAATTTCACACTTACCTGTTGTACTGATAATTTTAATCCTTGGGTTATAGGTATTATCTGGCTGGCGGTGATATATTTCTCTCCACTCATTTCTTTTGTTACCTCTTCACAAGGTTGCAGAATAGCACACAGTTCTTTACAAATTCCCCATTCTTCAGCTGTTAATGTTTCTATGTCTGTTGTTAGTAATGCCAGAGAGTGTTTTACAGCCTCCTCCAGTTCAACAAATCGTTTAAGCATATACTAAACAGAATTCCAGCGTGTTACAACATCTTGCAGAAGTTTTTTAGGTTGCTGAACACCTATCTGTTCTTGATATTTTGTTAGTTTTAAATGTGCAATATTACTTCTCTTAAAAAATGTTACAATTGTTTTTACTTTTTTGATTATGTCATTTACAATTAACAGGCTATCTTGAACAATTAAATTTAATGTGTGAGCATAACATCCAAAATGCTTCCACTTAAGTATGGTTTGTATAGCTCTAGTAATATTTATGGCATTATCAGTAATACAAATTTAAATTTTTCTAGACAAATCCCATTCATTTATAATACGCAAAATTTCATCTGCTAAATTTTGAGATGTTTTATTTATTTTGATAACTGAACAGTCTAATAGTATATGTTTCATTTCAAAATCCTGATTAATGTAATGTGCAGTAAAAGTTTCATTTGTTGAAGAAGACCATGTGTCAGTTGTTAAGCAAACACTTGGTGCATCTTTTTAATAGATTCTTTCATTTCATTTACATTTGTTTCATAATAAGCTGGTAACAGTGTGTTAGCAAAATACTTTCTAGAAGGAATTTGATAACTAGGGGCACAAGTATTCATCAAATTTCGGAAACCTCTGTCTTCAACAACTGTAAATGGTTGAAGATCCCAAATAAAAATTTTCATTATGGCCTCATCAATTTTGTTTTTATCAGATACTGCTAATTTTTTGGGTATGTAGGTTGATATTGACATTTGTTTTTTACTTGTTGGAACAGGCAACTGAAATGAAGACGGTTGATTTTGGAAGGTGTCAGTAGCTCTTGAAGTGGTTGGTCTCTCTGGACTAAAAAAATGGGAGGAAGATTCAACTACTAAGTTTTCTTGCACATCTGGTCCTATTTGCAATATATCACCTGAAGAAGTTTCTGTTCTTGGCAAAGATTGCACAGCAGTTTGGGTGGATATAGTAGGAAGAGCAACTGTTGGATGCTTTCTTTCTAAATGTTTTTTTAAATTACTAACTGAACTTTTATACGATAGACTTGTTTTGCAAATCTTGCACAATGCAATATAGTTACTAACTGGTTCAAAAAAACTCCACACGTCACTCGTTTTTCTTCTTGGATCCATGTCACCAAAATTTTAAAAATAAAACGAATGCGAACCTCATTTAACACAACCCACAACTGGCACAGCAATACTTAAACAGGCTTCCCATAGTATGGGGAGGGGTTCCCGATCGGTGGTAGGCATACCACCAGTGGTAAGCAAGAAGACCTAGCTAGGAAAAAAGTATTTACTTAAAAAATAAATAAATACAAATTTATGTTCAAAACAATAATAAATTTTTATCGGACATAATTTAAACCGATTACCCTTAAGGAATTAGATTTAAGGAACAGGACTTGATAAAGTGCATAAATGTCCATTACAACAACCTCATCATTTACGTGAGATGTTAGTGCAGTTAAAACACATTAATAAAAAGTATAATTATAGCCTATCAACATCAGCCACTCTATAGGTTATAACACAATATAATTCGTTATTTCAAAATTTACCAAGTTGGTGATTAGTATAATATATAAGTTATTAGCATATAATCTGTATTATATATCTGCATATCACACGAGAATAAATGTAACATCAGGATGAATTTTTTCCTTTATTAAAAACAGCTTCATCTCTTTGCGCAGAATGAAGTATTCAGGACGAAAAAGTGGCTTTGTACTTCGTACTAGTTCCTACTACAAATACGCTTGATACTACCTGTTCCTAAAATACTAGGTGTTCCTAAAATACTACTGTTTCTCTGATATGCTTAGTATTTGTAATACGCGTTTACTTGTTCCTTGTGTATCGGTGATACCACTAGTATTTGAAATACCTAGTATTTTAAATACTCGTGTACTGGCTGTTCCTTGCGTACCAGCGATATTTTTGTATGCCTAGTATTTGGCCTTGGCGTATTCGTTTACTTGTTACTTGCGTACTTTGTGTGTGTGTGTGTGTGTGTGTGTGTGTGTGTGTGTGTGTGTATGTGTGTGTGTCTGTATGGGAGCGTAGGGGGCATGCCCCGACTCGGAATAGCGAGGGCGGCGTGTCTCGACTCGGAACAGCGTCGCCGCGAATAACAGTATTTCAACTTTTCAGTCACTGTTACATCCGTTCCACAAAAATATCGTTCCAAAATACCTGTTACAGGTATATCGGCCCACCACTATTAACATATTCTTGAAAGTTATTATTCAAATTCCAAAAAATTGATTCACCAATTCAATTATGAATTCAATTTAACAACAACTCCATCTTACTTTTCCATTTAAACATCTCATTTTATATCTCGATTTCCTCATTATTAATGCAGATTACTACTGCTATTTTTATACAATACAAACCATAATTAATACACAATAGAAAATTATTCATTACTACAGATACATAGATAATCAGAAAAATCTACTCCGATACTTCATTACTATCAGTATCATAACAGTACTCTTCAACCTTCTCTTCTTTATTATTCAGTAATAATTTATTTATTAACAATTTAAAATCCTCCCTCCACATCATCTCTTAATATCCCTCCTTTTAAATCCCTTAACACCTGAAACTCCACGTTACAAAAGTGTAAGTGACCTCACGGATTTTCACCTCTTTTGGTATTACACAAACTCGCACAAATGAAGTTTCTCCCTCGTGGCATGTAACGTTGCCATCACCCATCCACTACTCTATTTCCCCCCCATGGCTGGACTGTCTCACCCAGTTACTTCCACAAGGACTGAAGCGGCTGGGAGTAAACATTTTTTTCTTTTATTTTACCCCGTCCTTGCTTCGGCTTTAAATCGATTTTGGTTTTACTGGTATACTGGATACCAGTAACCCTACTAAAATAATTATTTATAAACCCTTAAGCGGTCTATCACCTTTCCATAGGTGCATAGCCGTAGTTCCAAAGTTATTTTAGATTCCCCTTATTCCTCCCCAGTTAGGTTTCTAAGTTCACCAATTTAGAAAATAACAAACTATGGTCAGGGTACAATAAGACTGCCCATAACTTGTTACTGATAAGCCAAATCCACAGTCAGGGTTTGGTGAAGCCGTGACCGCCCGAAAATTGGGAATCAACAGTTAAAACATACAATATATGTTTTACATCTATACACAGTTACATCATACCCAAATAAACATTTTGTTTCACAAATACTTCCGCTCAAAATAAACATTACCACTATTACATTAAGACAAACATTTAACTTTTACAATTAAATAAACATTACAAATTTAGTACTCATTTTCTATTGAATATTCCCACTGTTACACTACAACTTCAACTCTGAATTTCCATTAAACATTTGTATCATCAAATTTTTTATCATTTACCAATTCTTATACAGTTCAAATCAAAAAATAAATTTTTCAAATTTATTACCAACGTTTCCATCTTTTACATTAATTAAACCATTTCAAATTAATTTAACTCAATCATAACAATATTAATAATTACATACTGTCAATTATTGCTCAATCAAACAAAATATTATTACTGTCATAAAGTCAATCAAAACTGTAAATTGATTACATAACATACAATGTACATAACAACAACATAACCTAATACACAAGTACATTTAACACCAATACAAATTTATATACCTCTACGTCATATCAAATGCCATTGTTTCCCAAAACTCATTACATAATTTTGCCAAGTATTTAAACCATTACATTCACATAATCAAATGTTCATCAGCAACACATATCTAACCTCCATCATCAAAAATTAGTCTAAACTTACTCATACCCCATTCATTTTTCATTAAACTCATTTTGTTACTATCAATATAACTTAAATTCGTTGTATCCACTATACCATAGTAGATTACTACAGGATTACTCCGCATTACTATATCATAAAACTTGTCAACATTAGGTATGGTCATGTCTCCCTTATTATTTTTTGTCACAACTAAGTACGTTATCATTTCATCATCATAGTCATCATATGCTACTAGTACACCAATTTTATCACCAGGTAAGTGCTTATTATTATCGTTTTTTGTTACACTAATTATGTCACAAGGTAAGTCTTTATTGTTAACCATTCTCTCAATCTTTAACCTCTTGACTAACTCTTCATAACCTCTATTAATCTTAAACATTTCTCTCTCTCTCTCTCTCTCTCTCTCTCTCTCTCTCTCTCTCTCTCTCTCTCTCTCTCTCTCTCTCTCAAAATACCAATCCCATCCCCCTTTATTTCTCTCACTCCACGCAGAGGGCAATATAACATCATTAAAACCCATCCTGGCTTTAGGCTTTACCAGGGAAATCACATCAACTTAAGGGACCATTTGTAGACCATATGTCTACCCCAGAGGAACTTACATCCTCATTAAACACTTGTGAAGCCTTTACTTCACATACAACACAGGGAAAATTTGCCCTCTGCCCCCCACATTCACTTAAACTCTCTTCGTACTCTCTCTGAAGCTCATTAACACCTATTATTACCCCAACACTAACCTCAACTCTCATTATATTCTCGTTATCACTTTTTGATACCCCATTTTCCACTATATCTTCATTATTATTATTCAACATTATTTCCCCATTATAATCATCATTATAATTATCACTTGTATTAACCCCATCACTTACCTTGTCAACTATTCCTTCATTATTTATATTCTCATTTGCACTTAACTTGTCATCATTATGATTATCACTTATATTTTCACTATCAGAACCGATTACCTTGTTCTCTATTATCTCATTATTATTATTTTCATTACCCTTAACTGTATCTCTTTTACTCTCCTTTCTTTTTCTAATATTATTCACATCATATTGTATTTGTTTCTCCCAGGCACTAAAATGTTCATCTATCTCATTCAGACGTTCATTCATATTAACATTTTGTTGTTTAATATCATTAAAATTACTTTCCCTTTTAACATTTTGTTCGTTAAATTTAATATCATTAATTTCAAAACGTCTATTAATATTATCAATACTACTAGATATTGTTCGTAAAACACTCATTATATCATCATCAGTCTTTTTACTTTCTTTAGTCGAGACAGGAGTTGAATGAACTCTCGACTCGTCCATAACAGCTGATTCGTCCAACTGCTTTCGTTTATTGCGATCGGAGTTGAATGAACTTTAGACTCATCCATACCAGCTGATTCGTTCAGATCAGCCTCACTCTCTTTATCCTCCATTTTAATTTAATTATTTTTTTATTAATTGATTAATAATTACTTGTTAAACAAAATCTCGTAAAAAATTTTACACACAATGTTTTATATCTTAACATCTAATCACACATTCCGTGACATATATCGACAATACCAAAAACGCCATTTACCACAACCTGTTTCGTACTTTAAAGCAGGCCTAAACCTATATGAATAAATTCATATAGGCCGTCCTGGCAGCGTTCGCCAATTGTAACTGTCTAAATAATTTTTTTGCAAACAACCCAAACTTACCACGTGTCTACTTACCGCGATTCTGACGTCTTTTCACTTCTCACTTACCTTAACTCGAACAGAAGATCCAAATTTCTTACAGGTCGCCACCAACAATTTTAAAAGGCAAATGTGGAAACCTTGTTACACTTCACACTTTTTTGGAATTTAGTTAATTAAATTCCCTGGGTTCAATACTTTACCCAGGTTCGTTTTAGGCGAGCTTCTCCACACGTGACAGGTTATGTTAAATTGGAGTAATAATGACTCTTAACACATGTTTATAGTAAATCAAATACTATTTTATTTATTTCAAGAATTAAATTCTGTTTCTTACTTCCTTCTTTACTTCCTTAATGACATCAAAAACACAAAATATAAAATTCTATTAGAAAATATTTAAATTGGCAAACCAGTACTCTTTTACTTTTTATTTCTCCCTTTTTGCCTCACACACACTCTCATGGTCTTTACATTTCTGAATACCCCCCATTTTATTTATTGATCTCTTATTATTGTTTACTTTAAAAACTTTAGGTCGACAACTTTATTTCATGACTGTACTGTACTTAACTTCCCTCGTTATCCAAATCGTTCCACCATCATTCGGTGCTCACTTTCACTTTCGTCACCAATAACCACAAACTTTTCTTATTTGTTCCGATTCACTCATTCGTCTGCTGTATCTATCACTTCCTTCGTTTTAATCTTCTTTCACACACTTTAATAAGTTTTGGTAGGTCTTGGCTACTGTGATCGCTTCGACCTACCGAATTTTCCGAGGCTACGGTTATACGTCTGAACGGGCTGAAGGTGGCTGTCAACTGCTGCCAATTTGGGGCCTGCAACTGTACATTATGCGGTCTTTCCACGCCCTGGACACGTGATTCCCCTGGCTCCCCTCTCCGCCGCTGGTCTAAACACACCGAAAAGTCTAGAAGGCAGAAGTGCATTGTAATATTAAAAGCACATGTTCAGCTCATGATACCATCGTGATTGCCGACTAATTAATAAAAACTCGTTCCCTTATAGGGTTAGGTCTGGTTCCCCACTTGTGTAATACAGTTAAATATAGCTGTTCACTCACCTACGCTTTGTCCCCACTCTCAACTCGTACCTAGTAAGGGCTGATACCGAATCGTACATAAAGCGGGTTTATTGTTAAAAATTAAAATTATTAACAAAAAATGGTTTTACACCTTTTTCCCCGGTACAATATACCCCCCCCCCCCCAATGAGAGGTTTTATGAAACATGAAATAACCAAAAACTCAAATAGAAAAAGAAATAGTCAAAAACGTCAAAGTGAAACAACAGAAGAATATGCCAGAACAAACACAGAAAGTGACCCTGCAAGACATAATGAATTTAATGGTTGAACTTAATAGAAAAATGTATGAAGATTTTAAGAAGCAGAAGGAAGGAAGGGAATTCTTAAACAAAAAATTCGATGAGAAAATAGACAAAATGGTGGAGAGAATAAATGAAACATTCGATAGGGGTTTCAGAAAGTTAAGAGAGACAATACATCGTGGTTTCACACCATTGAATGAAACACTAGACACCACTTCTGAAGGTAGCAAGGAGATAGAATTTAAAGAAGACCAAAGTGTATTGTTATCTGAAAATAAAAATAACAAAAACCAAGAGAATATCCAAACCATGGAAATGAAGACTGAGAAAAGGCATCAAAGAAAACTAATCAATACCAAAGAAGAGTTGGAGATGATGAAGCATGGACTGATTGAGGTGTTTAACTTACCAATTACTGACCGGATAGAAATCATGAAATATAAATAGTGTAGGAGAACTCTAAAAGAAACTCTGGAAGGGGTGAACTACCAACCAGCAAGAAGAAACTGGAGAAAAGCAATGCCTAAATGGAAAATACCCAAAATTGAAAAGACTCACAACAAAATAGTGTGTCACAAATTGAGGAGGTCTCTAAAACACATGAATACACCAGAATTGGAAATGCAGAATAAAAAACCAGTAATAACATTAATGGGGGAGGTACAATTAACTTCTTTGATTAATAAGCAACATAATATAGTGAATGGTGTAGGCATGGAGACAAATGAACAGATGAAATTAGAAGAATTGTGGTACAAGATAGAAGATACCTATTCCACCAGGACGGAAATAGTTTTACACACCAAGGTTATCCGAACCACAAGTGCAGAGGAAATGATGGACCATGGGTAAACTAAGTGAAGATGAACACAGAGAAAAGGGACTGATTTTCAGGATAATGACCAAGCAAACCAATGGAAAGGGAGGAGCATTAAATTAATTAAACCAATTAAGAATAACCAAAACAAAAAACATAAATGATATTTAAAGAAAATCTTAAAAATAATTGACAAGAAATAACTAAACGACCAAGACAAAGTGAATGAGAAGAGCTATCAAACTATAATAAACAAATAAAGAATTACCAAAATTCAAAAGAGGTAAGATCAGATTACAACAAGATTTAGATGAAATATGAGGTATAATATAATATATAAATTAAAGGAATAAGTTACAAAAATTACTACAAAGTAAGATCATCTTACAATAATGTATAAATAACATATAAAGTAAAAAGAAAAAAAATATATATATAAGGAATAAGTTACAATCATTCCTAAAAAAAATGTAAGATCAACAAACTTACTAAAATTATTCAGAATAATATTTAAAACAAAACAAAAATAAAATCAAGCAATAAATGCTAAAACAAATACACAAATTTATAATGAAAATTCAGAGTATTCAAAAAAAAAAGGAACTGGTATAAGAAACAAAAAGTGTATAAAGCAAATATACAGCAAATGGGTAAAACGAAATAATGGTAATCAACCAAGAAAAAGAAAAAAGATGTCTAAGATAATTAAAATGGTCACAAGAAGAAAAGAAAAACAACAAACTAATGAAAAGTTAGAAATAATGAAATTAACAACAAAATAAATAAAAAACAATCAACTGTATGAGTAAATAACAGTATATAGCAAAGGTAAGCGGAAGGAAGAATGAATAAAAGGCTAAAATGATCGAAAAAACCACTAAGTGGACAATCCCAAAAAATATTATTATTAATGAAAGTCACAAGATGACAAAAAAGGTATTTAAGATTGACTGAGAATACGCCTAGCAATCAAATAACTGAGCAGAGATGATGTTCCTCTGGTCTCAGAAAAATGGGTAGTAATGGAAGAAACCAGCTACTAAAAGTTAGGGAAAAAATTATATTAAAGGGAGAACGCACTAGTGGAAATAAGTAAAAACAGATCTAAATAAAATGGAGTGAATCAAGTAAGAATAGAAATAAGAAGGAAGAAATAAACAAGAAAGAAAAGGAAAAAATAATATATAACTGATAATTTCATAAAAAACTATGCTAGTGTTTTACCAAAATGATCAATTTTGAAGGAGAGGCATTATGTTACAACACAAATAAGCCACCCCAATACCAGGGATAAAAAAGATGAATCCACAATATAAAAAATAATTCGTATAAAATAAAATGTGTAAAATAATGAAAATAAAACGACAATGACAAGACAAACGACGACATGACCTAACGATTGACCAAATAAAAAAGAAACAAAAGGAGAAGGGAAAAACGAAACCAAACAAAAATGAAAGCAAATGAAGGAAGTGAATAATTCCATACAACCAAATGAAATGAAACCAAATGAGAAGGAGAAAACCAAAATAAAATGAAACAAAATAAGATGAAAGTGAAGAAGGAAAATGAACATGAAACTTACCAAGTATAAAGGAAATAAAGTGAAACCGAATGAGAAAACACAGACAAATAATATAGAATATGAAAAGGAGAAATGGTACACTCAAATGTAATATTGAAAACGAAACCAATAACTAACCAATGTAAAAAATAAGTATTATTATCGATTAAAAGATAAATGTAAATGACTTGATAAAACCCAATAAAGTAATGTGAAAAAATAAAAGTACACTAACCCAAGAATTAGAGTTAGATGTGACAAAAAACTCTATAAAGACATAAACTTATTAATAATATAAATAATATTTGTAATGAGAGAGATAGTGAGATGGTGAGAATATAAAATCAACTAAGTGACGAAGAAAAAGTAATTATAGGGATTACCCACTAATAAACACTTAATATAAACATGTAAGGAGTGTAAAAGTGAAAGTGTAAAACCCCAAAATAATTAGAAACCACATTAATAGGAATAAACACCTAATAATCTATAATAAACTCTAAATGATTAATATAATTAAATTACCTTATTCGGTCCACCTTAGTGACACTAGCTGCTGTCGTTTAATGACGCGTTTCGGGATAAAATCCCATCTTCAGATACACAATAATCAAAACATAAATGTATACCACAATTTGTGGTTTGTCATAATTTAAAATATTTAAAATCTTTTAAATAAAATATATATAAATAAAAACGTAACAACTGAATTGCTCGGAGCGCTCGCATGCATGCACGCTGTACTACGACTTCCTCACAACTGGCTATACTTATCATTCAACCGTATAGCAGTGTCAAACAGGTTATTAGAACCGAAGTTCTTTTGATCATTTAATATGTTATTTTTGGTCATTGAGTTTTTTGTAGCTTTGTATATTTCGAACTCCTCTAGACTATCCATTAATTTACCCTTCTTGCAAGTATGCAACGCCACGAAATTGTTTTCGAAACTAGTATAACTATGATCTTTTTCTATTAAATGTTGTGCAAAACTGGAATTATTATTATTTGTTTTTGGAATGTGCTCTAAAAATCTTGTATAAAAATCTCTGCCGGATTGGCCGATGTAGAATGCTGCACAATTATCGCATTTAATTTTATAGACTCCTGATTTATTTTTTAAAGGAATATTTATTTTAGTTTTGAAAAAATTTTTTAAATTATTATAGGTTTTGAATGAAATAGTATATCCTTTACTTTTAAAAACAGATTTTAAAATATTTGGCAACAAGCCAGTATAATTAGCTGAAATGAATTTTTTATGTTTTTTATTATGTTGGTTAATAATATTGGTATTTTTATTTTCTAAACGTTTTTTATGTTTCATTATCATTCTATCAACTATTACGGGCCTTTAACCATTATTTAGAGCTATTTGTTTTATAATATTTACTTCTTGATCATAGTCTTCGTTATTAAGGGGAACACAAAGTAATCTGTCAATAAAGCTGTTAAATGCAGCCATTTTTTGGGCTGGAGGATGAAATGACTTAGCATGTATAACCGTATCTGTGCATGTGTGCTTTCTGTATATTTTGTATGTCAGTTCATTACCGTTATTTGTTATGGTTAAATCCAGGAAATTAATATTTTTGTTATTTTCAATTTCCATAGTGAATTTTATTGTCTTATGTATTTTATTTAAATAGTTATTAAATGACTCGAGCTGTCTATTGTTACCATTGAAAATAACAAAGGTGTCATCCACATATCTTGAATAATATACTATTTTTTTGTCAAAATAATTGTTTTTCAAAATTTTAGTATTTTCTAAATGATTCAAATAAATATCAGCGAGGATACCTGAGAGAGGAGAACCCATTGCTAGGCCCTCATTTTGTTTGTAGTATGAACCATCAAACAAAAAATAGTTTTGATTAAGTACTATTTCTAATAGTAACATTAGCTGATTAATTTTTCTTATTTCTAAGGTATTATTATTTATTAAATTTTGTTTGAGTAGTTTTAAAGTTTCATCAATTGGGACATTGGTATACAGATCCACTATGTCAAAGGACACTAGCTTGTAACTAGGCTTAATATTAATATGACGTAATTTTTCAATAAAATCTTTATAACCTTTTATACTCTGGTTATTATCTAAGCTTATATGTTGTTTGATTATTTTTACCAAGGTTTTTGCTAAAGGTCTAATTGGTGTGTCTTTTTTGTGTACTTTGGATAGACCTTTTAAGCACGGTGCACTAGCTTTTATTGGTTTCAGTGAGTAGCATATATGTTTCTCAAATAGATCTGTACATTTATTTATTGTTTTATTCAAATCTAATGTGTATTTTTTGGTGGGATCATTATTTAACTTTGTTATGTTGTTATTATTAATGAATTTGTATACCTTTTGTTTATATTCGTCTAAGTCTAACAATGCTATAGTATTGCCTTTATCAACCTTCGTTAAGTAAATGTTATTTTGTAAGAGTTTTTTATTTAGCTGTATAGCTGTTAGTTGTTCATGTTTTGTTTTTGTATAATTTAATTTCTGTTGTTTATGATAATTATTATTAATTGCTTTATTGAATCTATTATTTATTAATATTCGTAGTTCATTTCATTCATTTAAGTCTGGAACACACTTAATTACAGATTCGGCTTCAACTATTTCTTTAATTATGTTATTTTTATTTTTAAGATTCGGTGGAAAATTGTAATTCAGTCCCTTATTGATAAGATTTTCCTCTGTGTTCGTGAGAACCATGTTAGTCATGTTTATCAGTCTAGGGTAGAAAGCATGTTTTTCATTATTGAATTTATCATTGTTTTGATTGCTTATCAAACGGCCAATTTTATTAGTTTGTTTATTCTTCTGGAATCTAATCTAAATGATTAATGGTGAACCATATTAATAATTAATAATGTTGTTAATGATAGTATTAGAAGTAAACAGATAATAACCTCTAATGAACACTGAAGATTGATGGTGACATTGTTATTTAAAAAAGAATCGTATTGTTAATATAATTAAGTTTAATTGTATACACTAGTATTTAAAAGGGAGAATCCCATGAAAGGTAAACAGTTGGTGTTACCATGGATAGAAGGTAAAGATTATTTAAGAAAGAAGGAATTAAAAATGAAATCAATAGACACCCCAAGTTATAAGGGATAATTAATTGAATAAGTTTAAGTGGTGTGATGATGTTTATCACCCAAAAAATAATAAGGAATGAAATGAATTGTAAACAAACATTACCTAATAACTGTTAAAAAATTGTTTAATTAAATTTATGAATATGATATGGATGAAGGAATTGTACAGACCATAGGCCTAGATGTTATGTTTTATGTGATAAGGAATAGTAAGTAATAGCCATATTGTTAACAAGGGCAAAATAGATAAATAAGAAGGCAAAACAATACAGATCTTATTACACTGGAAAATCAGTTAGGAAATAATTAACAAGCCATGATATAGAAAATAATAGAAACCTACAAATAGTATAAAATCAGATCCAAAACACACCAACAAATAAACCAGCCATTCATAATAACAAAACAAAACACATTAAAGTAAAATGAGATATAATTTGTATAAAATAAGTAAATATAATCAATGGCTGCTTAGGCCTATGAAATGCCTAACTGTAAAAAAACAAATGACTACAAATTGTATTAAATCAACAAGGAAATTAACAAATCCAAGGCGAACAATTAGCCAAGGATGATTTATAAATCATATTAAAAGAAAAATGTTAGAATATGAACTTAAATTAAAAGAGAAATGTAAGTAAAAAAATATTAACATAACTGTACAAACATTAATATTTTATAGAACTCAACCTTATGGGATATCAAAACAATCTTTGAAAGGAAATACTAACAGTAGTGATAATATTTAATACATAGGGAGGAAGACAGAAGAATAAAAGCAATCAGAAGATATACAGTAATTTTGAATAATAATTCAAAATTGATAACAATGGTTATAAGCCAAGATTAAACAATCAGAATTTATTCGTAACCATGACAACAAACGTTGGTTACGGATTTTCCGTTAATTTATAGTACTCTCAATGTGACGCTCGTCCAGATTAGACGCCAGATCTTGAATAACCTAAATTTTAATTTAAAATGTACAAAAAGTAACCAAAATTCAAAAAGCAGAACCAGTAAGCAGCAGAAGATGAACAATAACTTTTAACTGATGCCAAGGACCAATTTAAATAAAAATTAAATGAAGAAATTGAGACAACTAACTTGAAAAAGATGCCAGAAGTCCCAGACCATTGAAAATTGAATACGATTGCAGCCCAATTCCATTTTACCTGAACAACGGTTTATCTCAAGCCTACTGATGTGTTAAGTATCATTAAATTACCCATATTCCAGAAATAAACTCACTTTAAATATTTCTCACAGTTATCTGAACTCTCACTATAAACTGAATATAATTTCTTTCAAATATTAAGTAAGATAAACAAACACTGAAAATTTATTAACTAAGGAAATAACCTAGCATTAGATTGCGAAATTTTGAAACACACTTTACTACACTGCAGGAACAAATTGTAGATACACTTTATATTATTTAAGTACAAATAATGTAAGGTTGTGTACTTTTATTGTAATGATTATTAATATTTTTCTTGTAATCACAAGGACCCAGATTTTGAACGATAATAAATGTAACAGACAACACTGTCGCCATACTTTACTAACTCGCTCGTTCAAAATCGATTCGCCAAACCCTAGAGAGAGTAGACTCATATTAATTGTCGGTGCAAAATTGTTAATAACCAAGAATAATTTTATTGTCCAACTGAATAATTACCAACCAATAATTAAAGAAACTAGTACAGTGTAAACATTGTTTTTATTTCATAGGGAAGTGTATTGTATAAATTGTGTTTTGTATAGCAAAAGAGAACGAGAATGACGGCAAGCGCTCATTTCGCAAATCTAGCGAAATAACTGCTCGATTAAGAAGGTCGAACGAAGGCGGGAACAAATTTGAATGCTCGAGGCCGTCATAACGAAAATCGCTAAACCATAATACTTATTAATTTTAATTGTTTTGAGTAAACAATTTGGCGCCACCCGGGATTATTAAACCCCTATGAATAAACAGGTAAGGTTTCCACTCGCGTTGTACTGGTAATTGCAGAATCACTACGGACATCGCTAGCGCAACACATCGATGTAACAACACCAGTGTGAGGCGAACACACAACCTATACACTTTTACAGAGACGACCGAGTCTTCACATTACAGATTGGCTTCCATCGCGGGGCTTGAAAGAGACGGACCACAATCTTCACGTTACAGATTGGCTTCCATAGCAGGGCTTAAACGAGACGGACGTCCCTCAAACAATCGCGTTACAGATTGGCTTCCATAGAGGGGCTTAAATAAGGCGGACGTGATCTCATCTTCGCGTTACAGATTGGCGCCCAACGTGGGGCTATAAAAAGACGACTAGCGGCGATTACGGAAAAAATAAAAAGACGAAAATAATGATACAAAAGGATATGCTACAACAACAAACGAAGATGCCCAAACAACAGAAACAATGGAGCTATGCAGAATGGACGACAGGGTTATTTAAAAAAATAAGCAAGGAGATGTAGTACATCGAGAAAAATACCACGGATCAAGAACGAGCACAGATGAGTCGTGCGAATGCAGTGGGAACGCCAAACGACAAAATGTCATTGAGAGATATTTATGATGAAATGTGGAAGCTGGATACCAAGTATAATGAAGAAGAGACTATCGGGGCAGCCCACGAAAAAGGTGATAACAATGTGGAAAGAATGACTGAAGAAGATTGGGATAGATGGGACAATAACGAAACACAAATGAAAAACGAAAGAACGGGAGTATACGCACAGGTGACAGAGGAATTTACACAGGAGGAGTATGAACAATGGAGACAATCAATAAGACAACCAGAAAAACCTATACAAACGGAAAATGCAGAATTAAGGGAATGGATAAGGGTTATGTTTGAACTATCCAGAGAAGATATTTGTAATTGGAGGAAGGTACATAATCAAGTAGAAGAGTACAAGGAAATACCGAATAATAAAAACATGAAACAACCAAAAACTCAAATAGAAAAAGAAATAGTCAAAAACGTCAAAGCGAAGCAGCAGAAGAAAATGCCAGAACAAACACAGAAAGTGACCCTGCAAGACATAATGAATTTAATGGTTGAACTTAATAGAAAAATGGATGAAGATTTTAAGAAGCAGAAGGAAGAAAGGGAATTCTTAAACGAAAAATTCGATGAGAAAATAGACAAAATGGTGGAGAGAATAACGAAACATTCGATAGGGGTTTCAGAAAGTTAAGAGAGGCAATACATCGTGGTTTCACACCATTGAATGAAACACTAGACACCACTTTTGAAGGTAGCAAGGAGATAGAATTTAAAGAAGACCAAAGTGTATTGTTATCTGAAAATAAAAATAACAAAAACCAAGAGAATATCCAAACCATGGAAATGAAGACTGAGAAAAGGCATCAAAGAAAACTAATCAATACCAAAGAAGAGTTGGAGATGATGAAGCATAGACTGATTGAGGTGTTTAACTTACCAATTACTGACCGGATAGAAATCATGAAATATAAAGAGTGTAGGAGAACTCTAAAAGAAACTCTGGAAGGGGTGAACTACCAACCAGCGAGAAGAAACTGGAGAAAAGCAATGCCTAAATGGAAAATACCCAAAATTGAAAAGACTCACAACAAAATAGTGTGTCACAAATTGAGGAGGTCTCTAAAACACATGAATACACCAGAATTGGAAATGCAGAATAAAAAACAAGTGATAACATTAATGAGGGAGGTACAATTAACTTCTTTGATTAATAAGCAACATAATATAGTGAATGATGTATGCATGGAGACAAATGAACAGATGATATTAGCAGAATTGTGGTACAAGATAGAAGATACCTATTCCACCAGGACGGAAACAGTTTTACACACCAAGGTTATCCGAAACACAAGTGCAGAGGAAATGATGGACCATGGGTAAACTAAGTGAAGATGAACACAGAGAAAAGGGACTGATTTTCAGGATAATGACCAAGCAAACCAATGGAAAGGAAGGAGCATTAAATTAATTAAACAAATTAAGAATAACCAAAACAAAAAACATACATGATATTTAAAGAAAAAACTTAAAAATAATTGACAAGAAATGACTAAATGACCAAGACAAAGTGAATGAGAAGAGCTATCAAACTATAATAAACAAATAAAGTATTACCAAAATTCAAAAGAGGTAAGATTAGCTTACAACAAAATTTAAATGAAATATGAGGTATAATATAAAATATAAAATAAAGGAATAAGTTACAAAAATTCCTACAAAGTAAGATCATCTTGCAATAAGGTATAAATAACATATAAATAAAAAGAAAAAAAATATATATTTGTATATATATATATATATATATATGTATAAGGAATAAGTTACAATCATTCCTAAAAAAAATGTAAGAACAACAAACTTACTAAAATTATTCAGAATAATATTTAAAACAAAACAAAATAAACAAAAATAAAATCAAGCAAGAAATGCTAAAACAAATACACAAATTTATAATGAAAATTCAGAGTATTCAAAAAAAAAGGAACTGGTATAAGAAACAAAAAGTGTGTAAAGCAAATATACAGCAAATGGGTAAAACGAAATAATGGTAATCAACCAAGAAAAAGAAAAGAGATGTCTAAGATAATTAAAATGATCACAAGAAGAAAAGAAAAACAACAAACTAATGAAAAGTTAGAAATAATGAAATTAACAACAAAATAAATAAAAAACAATCAACTGTATGAGTACATAACGGTATATAGCAAAGGTACAGCGGAAGGAAGAATGAGTAAAAGGCTAAAATGATCGAAAAAACCACTAAGTGGACAATCCCAAAAAATTTTATTATTAATGAAAGTCACAAGATGACAAAAAAGGTATTTAAGATTGACTGAGAATAGGCCTAGCAATCAAATAACTGAGCAGAGATGATGTTCCTCTGGTCTCAGAAAAATGGGTAGTAATGGAAGAAACCAGCTACTAAAAGTTAGGGAAAAAATTATATTAAAGGGAGACGCACTAGTGGAAATAAGTAAAAACAGATCTAAATAAAATGGAGTGAATCAAGTAAGAATAGAAATAAGAAGGAAGAAATAAACAAGAAAGAAAAGGAAAAAATCATATATAACTGATAATTTCATAAAAAACTAAGCTAGTGTTTTACCAAAATGATCAATTTTGAAGGAGAGGCATTGTTACAACACAAATAAGCCACCCCAATACCAGGGATAAAAAAGATGAATCCACAATATAAAAAATAATTCGTATAAAATAAAATGTGTAAAATAATGAAAATAAAACGACAATGACAAGACAAACGACGACATGACCTAACCCAAGTGATTGACCAAATAAAAAAGAAACAAAAGGAGAAGGGAGAAACGAAACCAAACAAAAATGAAACCAATTGAAGAAAGTGAATAATTCCATACAACCAAATGAAATGAAACCAAATGAGAAGGAGAAAACCAAAATAAAATGAAACAAAATAAGATGAAAGTGAAGAAGGAAAATGAACATGAAACTAACCAAGTATAAAGGAAATAAAGTGAAACCGAATGAGAAAACACAGACAAATAATATAGAATATGAAAAGGAGAAATGGTACACTCAAATGTAATATTGAAAACGAAACCAATAACTAACCAATGTAAAACATAAGTATTATTATCGATTAAAAGATAAATGTAAATGACTTGATAAAACCCAATAAAGTAATGTGAAAAAATAAAAGTACACTAACCCAAGAATTAGAGTTAGATGTGACAAAAAACTCTATAAAGACATAAACTTATTAATAATATACATAATATTTGTAATGAGAGAGATAGTGAGATGGTGAGAATATAAAATCAACTAAGTGACGAAGAAAAAGTAATTATAGGGATTACCCACTAATAAACACTTAATATAAACATTTAAGGAGTGTAAAAGTGAAAGTGTAACACCACAAAATTATTAGAAACCACATTAATAGGAATAAACACCTAAGTATCTATAATAAACTCTAAATGATTAATGGTGAACCATATTAATCATTAATAATGTTGTTAATGATAGTATTAGAAGTAAACAGATAATAACCTGTAATGAACACTGAAGATTGATGGTGACATTATTATTTAAAAAAGAATCGTATTGTTAATATAATTAAGTTTAATTGTATACACTAGTATTTAAAAGGGAGAATCCCATGAAAGGTAAACAGTTGGTGTTACCATGGATAGAAGGTAAAGATTATTTAAGAAATAAGGTATTAAAAATGAAATCAATAGACACCCCAAGTTATAAGGGATAATTAATTGAATAAGTTTAAGTGGTGTGATGATGTTTATCACCCAAAAAATAATAAGGAATGAAATGAATTGGAAACAAACATTACCTAATAACTGTTAAAAAATTGTTTAAATAAATTTATGAATATGATATGGATGAAGGAATTGTACATACCATAGGCCTAGATGTTATGTTTTATGTGATAAGGAATAGTAAGTAATAGCCATATTGTTACCAAGGGCAAAATAGATAAATAAGAAGGCAAAACAGATCTTATTACACTGGAAAATCAGTTAGGAAATAATTAACAAGCCATGATATAGAAAATAATAGAAACGTACAAATAGTATAAAATCAGATCCAAAACACACCAACAAATAAACCAGCCATTCATAATAACAAAACAAAACACATTAAAGTAAAATGAGATATAATTTGTATAAAAACGTAAATATTATCAATGGCTGCTTAGGCCTATGAAATGCCTAACTGTAAAAAAACAAATAACTACAAATTGTATTAAATCAACAAGGAAATTAACAAATCCAAGGCGAACAATTAGCCAAGGATGATTTGTAAATCATATTAAAAGAAAAATGTTAGAATATGAACTTAAATTAAAAGAGAAATGTAAGTAACAAATATTAACATAACTCTACAAACATTAATATTTTATAGAACTCAACCTTATGGGATATCAAAACAATCTTTGAAAGGAAATACTAACAGTAGTGATAATATTTAATACATAGGGAGGAAGACAGAAGAATAAAAGCAATCAGAAGATGTACAGTAATTTTGAATAATAATTCAAAATTGATAACAATGGTTATAAGCCAAGATTAAACAATCAGAATTTATTCGTAACCATGACAACAAACGTTGGTTACGGATTTTCCGTTAATTTATAGTACTCTCAATGTGACGCTCGTCCAGATTAGACGCCAGATCTTGAATAACCTAAATTTTAATTTAAAATGTACAAAAAGTAACCAAAATTCAAAAAGCAGAACCAGTAAGCAGCAGAAGATGAACAATAACTTTTAACTGATGCCAAGGACCAATTTAAATAAAAATTAAATGAAGAAATTGAGACAACTAACTTGAAAAAGATGCCAGAAGTCCCAGACCATTGAAAATTGAATACGATTGCAGCCCAATTCCATTTTACCTGAAAAACGGTTTATCTCAAACCTACTGATGTGTTAAGTATCATTAAATTACCCGTATTCCAGAAATAAACTCACTTTAAATATTTCTCACAGTTATCTGAACTCTCACTATAAACTGAATATAATTTCTTTCAAATATTAAGTAAGATAAACAAACACTGAAAATTTATTAACTAAGGAAATAACCTAGCATTAGATTGCGAAATTTTGAAACACACTTTACTACACTGCAGGAACAAATTGTAGATGCACTTTATATTATTTAAGTACAAATAATGTAAGGTAGTGTACTTTTATTGTAATTATTATTAATATTTTTCTTGTAATCACAAGGACCCAGATTTTGAACGATAATAAATGTAACAGACAACACTGTCGCCATACTTTACTAACTCGCTCATTCAAAATCGATTCGCCAAACCCTACAGAGAGTAGACTCATATTAATTGTCGGTGCAAAATTGTTAATAACCAAGAATAATTTTATTGTCAAACTGAATAATTACCAACCAATAATTAAAGAAACTAGTACAGAGTGTAAACATTGTTTTTATTTCATAGGGAAGTGTATTGTATAAATTGTGTTTTGTATAGCAAAGAGAACGAGAATGACGGCAAGCGCTCATTTCGCAAATCTAGCGAAATAACTGCTCGATTAAGAAGGTCGAACGAAGGCGGGAACAAATTTGAATGCTCGAGGCCGTCATAACGAAAATCGCTAAACCATAATACTTATTAATTTTAATTGTTTTGAGTAAACAATTTGGCGCCACCCGGGATTATTAAACCCCTATGAATAAACAGGTAAGGTTTCCACTCGCGTTGTACTGGTAATTGCAGAATCGCTACGGACATCGCTAGCGCAACACATCGATGTAACAACACCAGTGTGAGGCGAACACACAACCTATACACTTTTACAGAGACGACCGAGTCTTCACGTTACAGATTGGCTTCCATCGCGGGGCTTGAAAGAGACGGACCACAATCTTCATGTTACAGATTGGCTTCCATAGCGGGGCTTAAACGAGACGGACGTCCCTCAAACAATCGCGTTACAGATTGGCTTCCATAGAGGGGCTTAAATAAGGCGGACGTGATCTCATCTTCGCGTTACAGATTGGCGCCCAACGTGGGGCTATAAAAAGACGACTAGCGGCGATTACGGAAAAAATAAAAAGACGAAAATAATGATACAAAAGGATATGCTACAACAACAAACGAAGATGCCCAAACAACAGAAACAATGGAGCTATGCAGAATGGACGACAGGGTTATTTAAAAAAATAAGCAAGGAGATGTAGTACATCGAGAAAAATACCACGGATCAAGAACGAGCACAGATGAGTCGTGCGAATGCAGTGGGAACGCCAAACGACAAAATGTCATTGAGAGATATTTATGATGAAATGTGGAAGCTGGATACCAAGTATAATGAAGAAGAGACTATCGGGGCAGCCCACGAAAAAGGTGATAACAATGTGGAAAGAATGACTGAAGAAGATTGGGATAGATGAGACAATAACGAAACACAAATGAAAAACGAAAGAACGGGAGTATACGCACAGGTGACAGAGGAATTTACACAGGAGGAGTATGAACAATGGAGACAATCAATAAGACAACCAGAAAAACCTATACAAACGGAAAATGCAGAATTAAGGGAATGGAAAAGGGTTATGTTTGAACTATCCAGAGAAGATATTTGTAATTGGAGGAAGGTACATAATCAAGTAGAAGAGTTCAAGGAAATACCGAATAATAAAAACATGAAACAACCAAAAACTCAAATAGAAAAAGAAATAGTCAAAAACGTCAAAGCGAAGCAGCAGAAGAAAATGCCAGAACAAACACAGAAAGTGACCCTGCAAGACATAATGAATTTAATGGTTGAACTTAATAGAAAAATGGATGAAGATTTTAAGAAGCAGAAGGAAGAAAGGGAATTCTTAAACGAAAAATTCGATGAGAAAATAGACAAAATGGTGGAGAGAATAACGAAACATTCGATAGGGGTTTCAGAAAGTTAAGAGAGGCAATACATCGTGGTTTCACACCATTGAATGAAACACTAGACACCACTTTTGAAGGTAGCAAGGAGATAGAATTTAAAGAAGACCAAAGTGTATTGTTATCTGAAAATAAAAATAACAAAAACCAAGAGAATATCCAAACCATGGAAATGAAGACTGAGAAAAGGCATCAAAGAAAACTAATCAATACCAAAGAAGAGTTGGAGATGATGAAGCATAGACTGATTGAGGTGTTTAACTTACCAATTACTGACCGGATAGAAATCATGAAATATAAAGAGTGTAGGAGAACTCTAAAAGAAACTCTGGAAGGGGTGAACTACCAACCAGCGAGAAGAAACTGGAGAAAAGCAATGCCTAAATGGAAAATACCCAAAATTGAAAAGACTCACAACAAAATAGTGTGTCACAAATTGAGGAGGTCTCTAAAACACATGAATACACCAGAATTGGAAATGCAGAATAAAAAACAAGTGATAACATTAATGAGGGAGGTACAATTAACTTCTTTGATTAATAAGCAACATAATATAGTGAATGATGTATGCATGGAGACAAATGAACAGATGATATTAGCAGAATTGTGGTACAAGATAGAAGATACCTATTCCACCAGGACGGAAACAGTTTTACACACCAAGGTTATCCGAAACACAAGTGCAGAGGAAATGATGGACCATGGGTAAACTAAGTGAAGATGAACACAGAGAAAAGGGACTGATTTTCAGGATAATGACCAAGCAAACCAATGGAAAGGAAGGAGCATTAAATTAATTAAACCAATTAAGAATAACCAAAACAAAAAACATACATGATATTTAAAGAAAAAACTTAAAAATAATTGACAAGAAATGACTAAACGACCAAGACAAAGTGAATGAGAAGAGCTATCAAACTATAATAAACAAATAAAGTATTACCAAAATTCAAAAGAGGTAAGATTAGCTTACAACAAAATTTAAATGAAATATGAGGTATAATATAAAATATAAAATAAAGGAATAAGTTACAAAAATTCCTACAAAGTAAGATCATCTTGCAATAAGGTATAAATAACATATAAATAAAAGAAAAAAAAAATATATATATATATATAAGGAATAAGTTACAATCATTCCTAAAAAAAATGTAAGAACAACAAACTTACTAAAATTATTCAGAATAATATTTAAAACAAAACAAAATAAACAAAAATAAAATCAAGCAAGAAATGCTAAAACAAATACACAAATTTATAATGAAAATTCAGAGTATTCAAAAAAAAAGGAACTGGTATAAGAAACAAAAAGTGTGTAAAGCAAATATACAGCAAATGGGTAAAACGAAATAATGGTAATCAACCAAGAAAAAGAAAAGAGATGTCTAAGATAATTAAAATGATCACAAGAAGAAAAGAAAAACAACAAACTAATGAAAAGTTAGAAATAATGAAATTAACAACAAAATAAATAAAAAACAATCAACTGTATGAGTACATAACGGTATATAGCAAAGGTACAGCGGAAGGAAGAATGAGTAAAAGGCTAAAATGATCGAAAAAACCACTAAGTGGACAATCCCAAAAAATTTTATTATTAATGAAAGTCACAAGATGACAAAAAAGGTATTTAAGATTGACTGAGAATAGGCCTAGCAATCAAATAACTGAGCAGAGATGATGTTCCTCTGGTCTCAGAAAAATGGGTAGTAATGGAAGAAACCAGCTACTAAAAGTTAGGGAAAAAATTATATTA
The DNA here is from genome assembly GCA_034769895.1 of Magicicada septendecula. Classification (NCBI taxonomy): domain Eukaryota; kingdom Metazoa; phylum Arthropoda; class Insecta; order Hemiptera; family Cicadidae; genus Magicicada; species Magicicada septendecula. The sequence continues at coordinate 944,131,548 of CM068367.1, read as the reverse complement.
AAGGGAGACGCACTAGTGGAAATAAGTAAAAACAGATCTAAATAAAATGGAGTGAATCAAGTAAGAATAGAAATAAGAAGGAAGAAATAAACAAGAAAGAAAAGGAAAAAATCATATATAACTGATAATTTCATAAAAAACTAAGCTAGTGTTTTACCAAAATGATCAATTTTGAAGGAGAGGCATTGTTACAACACAAATAAGCCACCCCAATACCAGGGATAAAAAAGATGAATCCACAATATAAAAAATAATTCGTATAAAATAAAATGTGTAAAATAATGAAAATAAAACGACAATGACAAGACAAACGACGACATGACCTAACCCAAGTGATTGACCAAATAAAAAAGAAACAAAAGGAGAAGGGAGAAACGAAACCAAACAAAAATGAAACCAATTGAAGAAAGTGAATAATTCCATACAACCAAATGAAATGAAACCAAATGAGAAGGAGAAAACCAAAATAAAATGAAACAAAATAAGATGAAAGTGAAGAAGGAAAATGAACATGAAACTTACCAAGTATAAAGGAAATAAAGTGAAACCGAATGAGAAAACACAGACAAATAATATAGAATATGAAAAGGAGAAATGGTACACTCAAATGTAATATTGAAAACGAAACCAATAACTAACCAATGTAAAAAATAAGTATTATTATCGATTAAAAGATAAATGTAAATGACTTGATAAAACCCAATAAAGTAATGTGAAAAAATAAAAGTACACTAACCCAAGAATTAGAGTTAGATGTGACAAAAAACTCTATAAAGACATAAACTTATTAATAATATAAATAATATTTGTAATGAGAGAGATAGTGAGATGGTGAGAATATAAAATCAACTAAGTGACGAAGAAAAAGTAATTATAGGGATTACCCACTAATAAACACTTAATATAAACATTTAAGGAGTGTAAAAGTGAAAGTGTAACACCACAAAATTATTAGAAACCACATTAATAGGAATAAACACCTAAGTATCTATAATAAACTCTAAATGATTAATGGTGAACCATATTAATCATTAATAATGTTGTTAATGATAGTATTAGAAGTAAACAGATAATAACCTGTAATGAACACTGAAGATTGATGGTGACATTATTATTTAAAAAAGAATCGTATTGTTAATATAATTAAGTTTAATTGTATACACTAGTATTTAAAAGGGAGAATCCCATGAAAGGTAAACAGTTGGTGTTACCATGGATAGAAGGTAAAGATTATTTAAGAAATAAGGTATTAAAAATGAAATCAATAGACACCCCAAGTTATAAGGGATAATTAATTGAATAAGTTTAAGTGGTGTGATGATGTTTATCACCCAAAAAATAATAAGGAATGAAATGAATTGGAAACAAACATTACCTAATAACTGTTAAAAAATTGTTTAAATAAATTTATGAATATGATATGGATGAAGGAATTGTACATACCATAGGCCTAGATGTTATGTTTTATGTGATAAGGAATAGTAAGTAATAGCCATATTGTTAACAAGGGCAAAATAGATAAATAAGAAGGCAAAACAGATCTTATTACACTGGAAAATCAGTTAGGAAATAATTAACAAGCCATGATATAGAAAATAATAGAAACGTACAAATAGTATAAAATCAGATCCAAAACACACCAACAAATAAACCAGCCATTCATAATAACAAAACAAAACACATTAAAGTAAAATGAGATATAATTTGTATAAAAACGTAAATATTATCAATGGCTGCTTAGGCCTATGAAATGCCTAACTGTAAAAAAACAAATAACTACAAATTGTATTAAATCAACAAGGAAATTAACAAATCCAAGGCGAACAATTAGCCAAGGATGATTTGTAAATCATATTAAAAGAAAAATGTTAGAATATGAACTTAAATTAAAAGAGAAATGTAAGTAACAAATATTAACATAACTCTACAAACATTAATATTTTATAGAACTCAACCTTATGGGATATCAAAACAATCTTTGAAAGGAAATACTAACAGTAGTGATAATATTTAATACATAGGGAGGAAGACAGAAGAATAAAAGCAATCAGAAGATGTACAGTAATTTTGAATAATAATTCAAAATTGATAACAATGGTTATAAGCCAAGATTAAACAATCAGAATTTATTCGTAACCATGACAACAAACGTTGGTTACGGATTTTCCGTTAATTTATAGTACTCTCAATGTGACGCTCGTCCAGATTAGACGCCAGATCTTGAGTGACCTAAATTTTAATTTAAAATGTACAAAAAGTAACCAAAATTCAAAAAGCAGAACCAGTAAGCAGCAGAAGATGAACAATAACTTTTAACTGATGCCAAGGACCAATTTAAATAAAAATTAAATGAAGAAATTGAGACAACTAACTTGAAAAAGATGCCAGAAGTCCCAGACCATTGAAAATTGAATACGATTGCAGCCCAATTCCATTTTACCTGAACAACGGTTTATCTCAAGCCTACTGATGTGTTAAGTATCATTAAATTACCCATATTCCAGAAATAAACTCACTTTAAATATTTCTCACAGTTATCTGAACTCTCACTATAAACTGAATATAATTTCTTTCAAATATTAAGTAAGATAAACAAACACTGAAAATTTATTAACTAAGGAAATAACCTAGCATTAGATTGCGAAATTTTGAAACACACTTTACTACACTGCAGGAACAAATTGTAGATACACTTTATATTATTTAAGTACAAATAATGTAAGGTTGTGTACTTTTATTGTAATGATTATTAATATTTTTCTTGTAATCACAAGGACCCAGATTTTGAACGATAATAAATGTAACAGACAACACTGTCGCCATACTTTACTAACTCGCTCGTTCAAAATCGATTCGCCAAACCCTAGAGAGAGTAGACTCATATTAATTGTCGGTGCAAAATTGTTAATAACCAAGAATAATTTTATTGTCCAACTGAATAATTACCAACCAATAATTAAAGAAACTAGTACAGTGTAAACATTGTTTTTATTTCATAGGGAAGTGTATTGTATAAATTGTGTTTTGTATAGCAAAAGAGAACGAGAATGACGGCAAGCGCTCATTTCGCAAATCTAGCGAAATAACTGCTCGATTAAGAAGGTCGAACGAAGGCGGGAACAAATTTGAATGCTCGAGGCCGTCATAACGAAAATCGCTAAACCATAATACTTATTAATTTTAATTGTTTTGAGTAAACAATTTGGCGCCACCCGGGATTATTAAACCCCTATGAATAAACAGGTAAGGTTTCCACTCGCGTTGTACTGGTAATTGCAGAATCACTACGGACATCGCTAGCGCAACACATCGATGTAACAACACCAGTGTGAGGCGAACACACAACCTATACACTTTTACAGAGACGACCGAGTCTTCACATTACAGATTGGCTTCCATCGCGGGGCTTGAAAGAGACGGACCACAATCTTCACGTTACAGATTGGCTTCCATAGCAGGGCTTAAACGAGACGGACGTCCCTCAAACAATCGCGTTACAGATTGGCTTCCATAGAGGGGCTTAAATAAGGCGGACGTGATCTCATCTTCGCGTTACAGATTGGCGCCCAACGTGGGGCTATAAAAAGACGACTAGCGGCGATTACGGAAAAAATAAAAAGACGAAAATAATGATACAAAAGGATATGCTACAACAACAAACGAAGATGCCCAAACAACAGAAACAATGGAGCTATGCAGAATGGACGACAGGGTTATTTAAAAAAATAAGCAAGGAGATGTAGTACATCGAGAAAAATACCACGGATCAAGAACGAGCACAGATGAGTCGTGCGAATGCAGTGGGAACGCCAAACGACAAAATGTCATTGAGAGATATTTATGATGAAATGTGGAAGCTGGATACCAAGTATAATGAAGAAGAGACTATCGGGGCAGCCCACGAAAAAGGTGATAACAATGTGGAAAGAATGACTGAAGAAGATTGGGATAGATGGGACAATAACGAAACACAAATGAAAAACGAAAGAACGGGAGTATACGCACAGGTGACAGAGGAATTTACACAGGAGGAGTATGAACAATGGAGACAATCAATAAGACAACCAGAAAAACCTATACAAACGGAAAATGCAGAATTAAGGGAATGGATAAGGGTTATGTTTGAACTATCCAGAGAAGATATTTGTAATTGGAGGAAGGTACATAATCAAGTAGAAGAGTACAAGGAAATACCGAATAATAAAAACATGAAACAACCAAAAACTCAAATAGAAAAAGAAATAGTCAAAAACGTCAAAGCGAAGCAGCAGAAGAAAATGCCAGAACAAACACAGAAAGTGACCCTGCAAGACATAATGAATTTAATGGTTGAACTTAATAGAAAAATGGATGAAGATTTTAAGAAGCAGAAGGAAGAAAGGGAATTCTTAAACGAAAAATTCGATGAGAAAATAGACAAAATGGTGGAGAGAATAACGAAACATTCGATAGGGGTTTCAGAAAGTTAAGAGAGGCAATACATCGTGGTTTCACACCATTGAATGAAACACTAGACACCACTTTTGAAGGTAGCAAGGAGATAGAATTTAAAGAAGACCAAAGTGTATTGTTATCTGAAAATAAAAATAACAAAAACCAAGAGAATATCCAAACCATGGAAATGAAGACTGAGAAAAGGCATCAAAGAAAACTAATCAATACCAAAGAAGAGTTGGAGATGATGAAGCATAGACTGATTGAGGTGTTTAACTTACCAATTACTGACCGGATAGAAATCATGAAATATAAAGAGTGTAGGAGAACTCTAAAAGAAACTCTGGAAGGGGTGAACTACCAACCAGCGAGAAGAAACTGGAGAAAAGCAATGCCTAAATGGAAAATACCCAAAATTGAAAAGACTCACAACAAAATAGTGTGTCACAAATTGAGGAGGTCTCTAAAACACATGAATACACCAGAATTGGAAATGCAGAATAAAAAACAAGTGATAACATTAATGAGGGAGGTACAATTAACTTCTTTGATTAATAAGCAACATAATATAGTGAATGATGTATGCATGGAGACAAATGAACAGATGATATTAGCAGAATTGTGGTACAAGATAGAAGATACCTATTCCACCAGGACGGAAACAGTTTTACACACCAAGGTTATCCGAAACACAAGTGCAGAGGAAATGATGGACCATGGGTAAACTAAGTGAAGATGAACACAGAGAAAAGGGACTGATTTTCAGGATAATGACCAAGCAAACCAATGGAAAGGAAGGAGCATTAAATTAATTAAACAAATTAAGAATAACCAAAACAAAAAACATACATGATATTTAAAGAAAAAACTTAAAAATAATTGACAAGAAATGACTAAATGACCAAGACAAAGTGAATGAGAAGAGCTATCAAACTATAATAAACAAATAAAGTATTACCAAAATTCAAAAGAGGTAAGATTAGCTTACAACAAAATTTAAATGAAATATGAGGTATAATATAAAATATAAAATAAAGGAATAAGTTACAAAAATTCCTACAAAGTAAGATCATCTTGCAATAAGGTATAAATAACATATAAATAAAAAGAAAAAAAATATATATTTGTATATATATATATATATATATATGTATAAGGAATAAGTTACAATCATTCCTAAAAAAAATGTAAGAACAACAAACTTACTAAAATTATTCAGAATAATATTTAAAACAAAACAAAATAAACAAAAATAAAATCAAGCAAGAAATGCTAAAACAAATACACAAATTTATAATGAAAATTCAGAGTATTCAAAAAAAAAGGAACTGGTATAAGAAACAAAAAGTGTGTAAAGCAAATATACAGCAAATGGGTAAAACGAAATAATGGTAATCAACCAAGAAAAAGAAAAGAGATGTCTAAGATAATTAAAATGATCACAAGAAGAAAAGAAAAACAACAAACTAATGAAAAGTTAGAAATAATGAAATTAACAACAAAATAAATAAAAAACAATCAACTGTATGAGTACATAACGGTATATAGCAAAGGTACAGCGGAAGGAAGAATGAGTAAAAGGCTAAAATGATCGAAAAAACCACTAAGTGGACAATCCCAAAAAATTTTATTATTAATGAAAGTCACAAGATGACAAAAAAGGTATTTAAGATTGACTGAGAATAGGCCTAGCAATCAAATAACTGAGCAGAGATGATGTTCCTCTGGTCTCAGAAAAATGGGTAGTAATGGAAGAAACCAGCTACTAAAAGTTAGGGAAAAAATTATATTAAAGGGAGACGCACTAGTGGAAATAAGTAAAAACAGATCTAAATAAAATGGAGTGAATCAAGTAAGAATAGAAATAAGAAGGAAGAAATAAACAAGAAAGAAAAGGAAAAAATCATATATAACTGATAATTTCATAAAAAACTAAGCTAGTGTTTTACCAAAATGATCAATTTTGAAGGAGAGGCATTGTTACAACACAAATAAGCCACCCCAATACCAGGGATAAAAAAGATGAATCCACAATATAAAAAATAATTCGTATAAAATAAAATGAGTAAAATAATGAAAATAAAACGACAATGACAAGACAAACGACGACATGACCTAACCCAAGTGATTGACCAAATAAAAAAGAAACAAAAGGAGAAGGGAGAAACGAAACCAAACAAAAATGAAACCAATTGAAGAAAGTGAATAATTCCATACAACCAAATGAAATGAAACCAAATGAGAAGGAGAAAACCAAAATAAAATGAAACAAAATAAGATGAAAGTGAAGAAGGAAAATGAACATGAAACTAACCAAGTATAAAGGAAATAAAGTGAAACCGAATGAGAAAACACAGACAAATAATATAGAATATGAAAAGGAGAAATGGTACACTCAAATGTAATATTGAAAACGAAACCAATAACTAACCAATGTAAAACATAAGTATTATTATCGATTAAAAGATAAATGTAAATGACTTGATAAAACCCAATAAAGTAATGTGAAAAAATAAAAGTACACTAACCCAAGAATTAGAGTTAGATGTGACAAAAAACTCTATAAAGACATAAACTTATTAATAATATACATAATATTTGTAATGAGAGAGATAGTGAGATGGTGAGAATATAAAATCAACTAAGTGACGAAGAAAAAGTAATTATAGGGATTACCCACTAATAAACACTTAATATAAACATTTAAGGAGTGTAAAAGTGAAAGTGTAACACCACAAAATTATTAGAAACCACATTAATAGGAATAAACACCTAAGTATCTATAATAAACTCTAAATGATTAATGGTGAACCATATTAATCATTAATAATGTTGTTAATGATAGTATTAGAAGTAAACAGATAATAACCTGTAATGAACACTGAAGATTGATGGTGACATTATTATTTAAAAAAGAATCGTATTGTTAATATAATTAAGTTTAATTGTATACACTAGTATTTAAAAGGGAGAATCCCATGAAAGGTAAACAGTTGGTGTTACCATGGATAGAAGGTAAAGATTATTTAAGAAATAAGGTATTAAAAATGAAATCAATAGACACCCCAAGTTATAAGGGATAATTAATTGAATAAGTTTAAGTGGTGTGATGATGTTTATCACCCAAAAAATAATAAGGAATGAAATGAATTGGAAACAAACATTACCTAATAACTGTTAAAAAATTGTTTAAATAAATTTATGAATATGATATGGATGAAGGAATTGTACATACCATAGGCCTAGATGTTATGTTTTATGTGATAAGGAATAGTAAGTAATAGCCATATTGTTACCAAGGGCAAAATAGATAAATAAGAAGGCAAAACAGATCTTATTACACTGGAAAATCAGTTAGGAAATAATTAACAAGCCATGATATAGAAAATAATAGAAACGTACAAATAGTATAAAATCAGATCCAAAACACACCAACAAATAAACCAGCCATTCATAATAACAAAACAAAACACATTAAAGTAAAATGAGATATAATTTGTATAAAAACGTAAATATTATCAATGGCTGCTTAGGCCTATGAAATGCCTAACTGTAAAAAAACAAATAACTACAAATTGTATTAAATCAACAAGGAAATTAACAAATCCAAGGCGAACAATTAGCCAAGGATGATTTGTAAATCATATTAAAAGAAAAATGTTAGAATATGAACTTAAATTAAAAGAGAAATGTAAGTAACAAATATTAACATAACTCTACAAACATTAATATTTTATAGAACTCAACCTTATGGGATATCAAAACAATCTTTGAAAGGAAATACTAACAGTAGTGATAATATTTAATACATAGGGAGGAAGACAGAAGAATAAAAGCAATCAGAAGATGTACAGTAATTTTGAATAATAATTCAAAATTGATAACAATGGTTATAAGCCAAGATTAAACAATCAGAATTTATTCGTAACCATGACAACAAACGTTGGTTACGGATTTTCCGTTAATTTATAGTACTCTCAATGTGACGCTTGTCCAGGTTAGACGCCAGATCTTGAGTGACCTAAATTTTAATTTAAAATGTACAAAAAGTAACCAAAATTCAAAAAGCAGAACCAGTAAGCAGCAGAAGATGAACAATAACTTTTAACTGATGCCAAGGACCAATTTAAATAAAAATTAAATGAAGAAATTGAGACAACTAACTTGAAAAAGATGCCAGAAGTCCCAGACCATTGAAAATTGAATACGATTGCAGCCCAATTCCATTTTACCTGAACAACGGTTTATCTCAAGCCTACTGATGTGTTAAGTATCATTAAATTACCCATATTCCAGAAATAAACTCACTTTAAATATTTCTCACAGTTATCTGAACTCTCACTATAAACTGAATATAATTTCTTTCAAATATTAAGTAAGATAAACAAACACTGAAAATTTATTAACTAAGGAAATAACCTAGCATTAGATTGCGAAATTTTGAAACACACTTTACTACACTGCAGGAACAAATTGTAGATACACTTTATATTATTTAAGTACAAATAATGTAAGGTTGTGTACTTTTATTGTAATGATTATTAATATTTTTCTTGTAATCACAAGGACCCAGATTTTGAACGATAATAAATGTAACAGACAACACTGTCGCCATACTTTACTAACTCGCTCGTTCAAAATCGATTCGCCAAACCCTAGAGAGAGTAGACTCATATTAATTGTCGGTGCAAAATTGTTAATAACCAAGAATAATTTTATTGTCCAACTGAATAATTACCAACCAATAATTAAAGAAACTAGTACAGTGTAAACATTGTTTTTATTTCATAGGGAAGTGTATTGTATAAATTGTGTTTTGTATAGCAAAAGAGAACGAGAATGACGGCAAGCGCTCATTTCGCAAATCTAGCGAAATAACTGCTCGATTAAGAAGGTCGAACGAAGGCGGGAACAAATTTGAATGCTCGAGGCCGTCATAACGAAAATCGCTAAACCATAATACTTATTAATTTTAATTGTTTTGAGTAAACAATTTGGCGCCACCCGGGATTATTAAACCCCTATGAATAAACAGGTAAGGTTTCCACTCGCGTTGTACTGGTAATTGCAGAATCACTACGGACATCGCTAGCGCAACACATCGATGTAACAACACCAGTGTGAGGCGAACACACAACCTATACACTTTTACAGAGACGACCGAGTCTTCACATTACAGATTGGCTTCCATCGCGGGGCTTGAAAGAGACGGACCACAATCTTCACGTTACAGATTGGCTTCCATAGCAGGGCTTAAACGAGACGGACGTCCCTCAAACAATCGCGTTACAGATTGGCTTCCATAGAGGGGCTTAAATAAGGCGGACGTGATCTCATCTTCGCGTTACAGATTGGCGCCCAACGTGGGGCTATAAAAAGACGACTAGCGGCGATTACGGAAAAAATAAAAAGACGAAAATAATGATACAAAAGGATATGCTACAACAACAAACGAAGATGCCCAAACAACAGAAACAATGGAGCTATGCAGAATGGACGACAGGGTTATTTAAAAAAATAAGCAAGGAGATGTAGTACATCGAGAAAAATACCACGGATCAAGAACGAGCACAGATGAGTCGTGCGAATGCAGTGGGAACGCCAAACGACAAAATGTCATTGAGAGATATTTATGATGAAATGTGGAAGCTGGATACCAAGTATAATGAAGAAGAGACTATCGGGGCAGCCCACGAAAAAGGTGATAACAATGTGGAAAGAATGACTGAAGAAGATTGGGATAGATGGGACAATAACGAAACACAAATGAAAAACGAAAGAACGGGAGTATACGCACAGGTGACAGAGGAATTTACACAGGAGGAGTATGAACAATGGAGACAATCAATAAGACAACCAGAAAAACCTATACAAACGGAAAATGCAGAATTAAGGGAATGGATAAGGGTTATGTTTGAACTATCCAGAGAAGATATTTGTAATTGGAGGAAGGTACATAATCAAGTAGAAGAGTACAAGGAAATACCGAATAATAAAAACATGAAACAACCAAAAACTCAAATAGAAAAAGAAATAGTCAAAAACGTCAAAGCGAAGCAGCAGAAGAAAATGCCAGAACAAACACAGAAAGTGACCCTGCAAGACATAATGAATTTAATGGTTGAACTTAATAGAAAAATGGATGAAGATTTTAAGAAGCAGAAGGAAGAAAGGGAATTCTTAAATGAAAAATTCGATGAGAAAATAGACAAAATGGTGGAGAGAATAACGAAACATTCGATAGGGGTTTCAGAAAGTTAAGAGAGGCAATACATCGTGGTTTCACACCATTGAATGAAACACTAGACACCACTTTTGAAGGTAGCAAGGAGATAGAATTTAAAGAAGACCAAAGTGTATTGTTATCTGAAAATAAAAATAACAAAAACCAAGAGAATATCCAAACCATGGAAATGAAGACTGAGAAAAGGCATCAAAGAAAACTAATCAATACCAAAGAAGAGTTGGAGATGATGAAGCATAGACTGATTGAGGTGTTTAACTTACCAATTACTGACCGGATAGAAATCATGAAATATAAAGAGTGTAGGAGAACTCTAAAAGAAACTCTGGAAGGGGTGAACTACCAACCAGCGAGAAGAAACTGGAGAAAAGCAATGCCTAAATGGAAAATACCCAAAATTGAAAAGACTCACAACAAAATAGTGTGTCACAAATTGAGGAGGTCTCTAAAACACATGAATACACCAGAATTGGAAATGCAGAATAAAAAACAAGTGATAACATTAATGAGGGAGGTACAATTAATTTCTTTGATTAATAAGCAACATAATATAGTGAATGATGTATGCATGGAGACAAATGAACAGATGATATTAGCAGAATTGTGGTACAAGATAGAAGATACCTATTCCACCAGGACGGAAACAGTTTTACACACCAAGGTTATCCGAAACACAAGTGCAGAGGAAATGATGGACCATGGGTAAACTAAGTGAAGATGAACACAGAGAAAAGGGACTGATTTTCAGGATAATGACCAAGCAAACCAATGGAAAGGAAGGAGCATTAAATTAATTAAACAAATTAAGAATAACCAAAACAAAAAACATACATGATATTTAAAGAAAAAACTTAAAAATAATTGACAAGAAATGACTAAACGACCAAGACAAAGTGAATGAGAAGAGCTATCAAACTATAATAAACAAATAAAGTATTACCAAAATTCAAAAGAGGTAAGATTAGCTTACAACAAAATTTAAATGAAATATGAGGTATAATATAAAATATAAAATAAAGGAATAAGTTACAAAAATTCCTACAAAGTAAGATCATCTTGCAATAAGGTATAAATAACATATAAATAAAAAGAAAAAAAATATATATATGTATATATATATATATATATATATATATATATATATATATATATAAGGAATAAGTTACAATCATTCCTAAAAAAAATGTAAGAACAACAAACTTACTAAAATTATTCAGAATAATATTTAAAACAAAACAAAATAAACAAAAATAAAATCAAGCAAGAAATGCTAAAACAAATACACAAATTTATAATGAAAATTCAGAGTATTCAAAAAAAAAGGAACTGGTATAAGAAACAAAAAGTGTGTAAAGCAAATATACAGCAAATGGGTAAAACGAAATAATGGTAATCAACCAAGAAAAAGAAAAGAGATGTCTAAGATAATTAAAATGATCACAAGAAGAAAAGAAAAACAACAAACTAATGAAAAGTTAGAAATAATGAAATTAACAACAAAATAAATAAAAAACAATCAACTGTATGAGTACATAACGGTATATAGCAAAGGTACAGCGGAAGGAAGAATGAGTAAAAGGCTAAAATGATCGAAAAAACCACTAAGTGGACAATCCCAAAAAATTTTATTATTAATGAAAGTCACAAGATGACAAAAAAGGTATTTAAGATTGACTGAGAATAGGCCTAGCAATCAAATAACTGAGCAGAGATGATGTTCCTCTGGTCTCAGAAAAATGGGTAGTAATGGAAGAAACCAGCTACTAAAAGTTAGGGAAAAAATTATATTAAAGGGAGAACGCACTAGTGGAAATAAGTAAAAACAGATCTAAATAAAATGGAGTGAATCAAGTAAGAATAGAAATAAGAAGGAAGAAATAAACAAGAAAGAAAAGGAAAAAATCATATATAACTGATAATTTCATAAAAAACTAAGCTAGTGTTTTACCAAAATGATCAATTTTGAAGGAGAGGCATTGTTACAACACAAATAAGCCACCCCAATACCAGGGATAAAAAAGATGAATCCACAATATAAAAAATAATTCGTATAAAATAAAATGTGTAAAATAATGAAAATAAAACGACAATGACAAGACAAACGACGACATGACCTAACCCAAGTGATTGACCAAATAAAAAAGAAACAAAAGGAGAAGGGAGAAACGAAACCAAACAAAAATGAAACCAATTGAAGAAAGTGAATAATTCCATACAACCAAATGAAATGAAACCAAATGAGAAGGAGAAAACCAAAATAAAATGAAACAAAATAAGATGAAAGTGAAGAAGGAAAATGAACATGAAACTAACCAAGTATAAAGGAAATAAAGTGAAACCGAATGAGAAAACACAGACAAATAATATAGAATATGAAAAGGAGAAATGGTACACTCAAATGTAATATTGAAAACGAAACCAATAACTAACCAATGTAAAAAATAAGTATTATTATCGATTAAAAGATAAATGTAAATGACTTGATAAAACCCAATAAAGTAATGTGAAAAAATAAAAGTACACTAACCCAAGAATTAGAGTTAGATGTGACAAAAAACTCTATAAAGACATAAACTTATTAATAATATAAATAATATTTGTAATGAGAGAGATAGTGAGATGGTGAGAATATAAAATCAACTAAGTGACGAAGAAAAAGTAATTATAGGGATTACCCACTAATAAACACTTAATATAAACATTTAAGGAGTGTAAAAGTGAAAGTGTAACACCACAAAATTATTAGAAACCACATTAATAGGAATAAACACCTAAGTATCTATAATAAACTCTAAATGATTAATGGTGAACCATATTAATCATTAATAATGTTGTTAATGATAGTATTAGAAGTAAACAGATAATAACCTGTAATGAACACTGAAGATTGATGGTGACATTATTATTTAAAAAAGAATCGTATTGTTAATATAATTAAGTTTAATTGTATACACTAGTATTTAAAAGGGAGAATCCCATGAAAGGTAAACAGTTGGTGTTACCATGGATAGAAGGTAAAGATTATTTAAGAAATAAGGTATTAAAAATGAAATCAATAGACACCCCAAGTTATAAGGGATAATTAATTGAATAAGTTTAAGTGGTGTGATGATGTTTATCACCCAAAAAATAATAAGGAATGAAATGAATTGGAAACAAACATTACCTAATAACTGTTAAAAAATTGTTTAAATAAATTTATGAATATGATATGGATGAAGGAATTGTACATACCATAGGCCTAGATGTTATGTTTTATGTGATAAGGAATAGTAAGTAATAGCCATATTGTTACCAAGGGCAAAATAGATAAATAAGAAGGCAAAACAGATCTTATTACACTGGAAAATCAGTTAGGAAATAATTAACAAGCCATGATATAGAAAATAATAGAAACGTACAAATAGTATAAAATCAGATCCAAAACACACCAACAAATAAACCAGCCATTCATAATAACAAAACAAAACACATTAAAGTAAAATGAGATATAATTTGTATAAAAACGTAAATATTATCAATGGCTGCTTAGGCCTATGAAATGCCTAACTGTAAAAAAACAAATAACTACAAATTGTATTAAATCAACAAGGAAATTAACAAATCCAAGGCGAACAATTAGCCAAGGATGATTTGTAAATCATATTAAAAGAAAAATGTTAGAATATGAACTTAAATTAAAAGAGAAATGTAAGTAACAAATATTAACATAACTCTACAAACATTAATATTTTATAGAACTCAACCTTATGGGATATCAAAACAATCTTTGAAAGGAAATACTAACAGTAGTGATAATATTTAATACATAGGGAGGAAGACAGAAGAATAAAAGCAATCAGAAGATGTACAGTAATTTTGAATAATAATTCAAAATTGATAACAATGGTTATAAGCCAAGATTAAACAATCAGAATTTATTCGTAACCATGACAACAAACGTTGGTTACGGATTTTCCGTTAATTTATAGTACTCTCAATGTGACGCTCGTCCAGGTTAGACGCCAGATCTTGAGTGACCTAAATTTTAATTTAAAATGTACAAAAAGTAACCAAAATTCAAAAAGCAGAACCAGTAAGCAGCAGAAGATGAACAATAACTTTTAACCGATGCCAAGGACCAATTTAAATAAAAATTAAATGAAGAAATTGAGACAACTAACTTGAAAAAGATGCCAGAAGTCCCAGACCATTGAAAATTGAATACGATTGCAGCCCAATTCCATTTTACCTGAACAACGGTTTATCTCAAGCCTACTGATGTGTTAAGTATCATTAAATTACCCATATTCCAGAAATAAACTCACTTTAAATATTTCTCACAGTTATCTGAACTCTCACTATAAACTGAATATAATTTCTTTCAAATATTAAGTAAGATAAACAAACACTGAAAATTTATTAACTAAGGAAATAACCTAGCATTAGATTGCGAAATTTTGAAACACACTTTACTACACTGCAGGAACAAATTGTAGATACACTTTATATTATTTAAGTACAAATAATGTAAGGTTGTGTACTTTTATTGTAATGATTATTAATATTTTTCTTGTAATCACAAGGACCCAGATTTTGAACGATAATAAATGTAACAGACAACACTGTCGCCATACTTTACTAACTCGCTCGTTCAAAATCGATTCGCCAAACCCTAGAGAGAGTAGACTCATATTAATTGTCGGTGCAAAATTGTTAATAACCAAGAATAATTTTATTGTCCAACTGAATAATTACCAACCAATAATTAAAGAAACTAGTACAGTGTAAACATTGTTTTTATTTCATAGGGAAGTGTATTGTATAAATTGTGTTTTGTATAGCAAAAGAGAACGAGAATGACGGCAAGCGCTCATTTCGCAAATCTAGCGAAATAACTGCTCGATTAAGAAGGTCGAACGAAGGCGGGAACAAATTTGAATGCTCGAGGCCGTCATAACGAAAATCGCTAAACCATAATACTTATTAATTTTAATTGTTTTGAGTAAACAATTTGGCGCCACCCGGGATTATTAAACCCCTATGAATAAACAGGTAAGGTTTCCACTCGCGTTGTACTGGTAATTGCAGAATCACTACGGACATCGCTAGCGCAACACATCGATGTAACAACACCAGTGTGAGGCGAACACACAACCTATACACTTTTACAGAGACGACCGAGTCTTCACATTACAGATTGGCTTCCATCGCGGGGCTTGAAAGAGACGGACCACAATCTTCACGTTACAGATTGGCTTCCATAGCAGGGCTTAAACGAGACGGACGTCCCTCAAACAATCGCGTTACAGATTGGCTTCCATAGAGGGGCTTAAATAAGGCGGACGTGATCTCATCTTCGCGTTACAGATTGGCGCCCAACGTGGGGCTATAAAAAGACGACTAGCGGCGATTACGGAAAAAATAAAAAGACGAAAATAATGATACAAAAGGATATGCTACAACAACAAACGAAGATGCCCAAACAACAGAAACAATGGAGCTATGCAGAATGGACGACAGGGTTATTTAAAAAAATAAGCAAGGAGATGTAGTACATCGAGAAAAATACCACGGATCAAGAACGAGCACAGATGAGTCGTGCGAATGCAGTGGGAACGCCAAACGACAAAATGTCATTGAGAGATATTTATGATGAAATGTGGAAGCTGGATACCAAGTATAATGAAGAAGAGACTATCGGGGCAGCCCACGAAAAAGGTGATAACAATGTGGAAAGAATGACTGAAGAAGATTGGGATAGATGGGACAATAACGAAACACAAATGAAAAACGAAAGAACGGGAGTATACGCACAGGTGACAGAGGAATTTACACAGGAGGAGTATGAACAATGGAGACAATCAATAAGACAACCAGAAAAACCTATACAAACGGAAAATGCAGAATTAAGGGAATGGATAAGGGTTATGTTTGAACTATCCAGAGAAGATATTTGTAATTGGAGGAAGGTACATAATCAAGTAAAAGAGTACAAGGAAATACCGAATAATAAAAACATGAAACAACCAAAAACTCAAATAGAAAAAGAAATAGTCAAAAACGTCAAAGTGAAGCAACAGAAGAAAATGCCAGAACAAACACAGAAAGTGGCCCTGCAAGACATAATGAATTTAATGGTTGAACTTAATAGAAAAATTGATGAAGATTTTAAGAAGCAGAAGGAAGAAAGGGAATTCTTAAATGAAAAATTCGATGAGAAAATAGACAAAATGGTGGAGAGAATAACGAAACATTCGATAGGGGTTTCAGAAAGTTAAGAGAGACAATACATCGTGGTTTCACACCATTGAATGAAACACTAGACACCACTTCTGAAGGTAGCAAGGAGATAGAATTTAAAGAAGACCAAAGTGTATTGTTATCTGAAAATAAAAATAACAAAAACCAAGAGAATATCCAAACCATGGAAATGAAGACTGAGAAAAGGCATCAAAGAAAACTAATCAATACCAAAGAAGAGTTGGAGAAGATGAAGCATAGACTGATTTAGGTGTTTAACTTACCAATTACTGACCGGATAGAAATCATGAAATATAGAGAGTGTAGGAGAACTCTAAAAGAAACTCTGGAAGGGGTGAACTACCAACCAGCGAGAAGAAACTGGAGAAAAGCAATGCCTAAATGGAAAATAACCAAAATTGAAAAGACTCACAACAAAATAGTGTGTCACAAATTGAGGAGGTCTCTAAAACACATGAATACACCAGAATTGGAAATGTAGAATAAAAAACAAGTGATAACATTAATGAGGGAGGTACAATTAACTTCTTTGATTAATAAGCAACATAATATAGTGAATGATGTATGCATGGAGACAAATGAACAGATGATATTAGCAGAATTGTGGTACAAGATAGAAGATACCTATTCCACCAGGACGGAAACAGTTTTACACACCAAGGTTATCCGAAACACAAGTGCAGAGGAAATGATGGACCATGGGTAAACTAAGTGAAGATGAACACAGAGAAAAGGGACTGATTTTCAGGATAATGACCAAGCAAACCAATGGAAAGGAAGGAGCATTAAATTAATTAAACCAATTAAGAATAACCAAAAACAAAAAACATACATGATATTTAAAGAAAAAACTTAAAAATAATTGACAAGAAATGACTAAACAACCAAGACAAAGTGAATGAGAAGAGCTATCAAACTATAATAAACAAATAAAGAATTACCAAAATTCAAAACAGGTAAGATCAGCTTACAACAAGATTTAGATGAAATATGAGGTATAATATAAAATATAAAATAAAGGAATAAGTTACAAAAATTCCTACAAAGTAAGATCATCTTACAATAATGTATAAATAACATATAAAGTAAAAAGAAAAAAAATATATATAGAAGAAATAAGTTACAAAAATTCTTAAAAATGTAAGAACAACAAACTTACTAAAATTATTCAGAATAATATTTAAAACAAAACAAAATAAACAAAAATAAAATCAAGCAAGAAATGCTAAAACAAATACACAAATTTATAATGAAAATTCAGAGTATTCAAAAAAAAAGGAACTGGTATAAGAAACAAAAAGTGTGTAAAGCAAATATACAGCAAATGGGTAAAACGAAATAATGGTAATCAACCAAGAAAAAGAAAAGAGATGTCTAAGATAATTAAAATGATCACAAGAAGAAAAGAAAAACAACAAACTAATGAAAAGTTAGAAATAATGAAATTAACAACAAAATAAATAAAAAACAATCAACTGTATGAGTACATAACGGTATATAGCAAAGGTACAGCGGAAGGAAGAATGAGTAAAAGGCTAAAATGATCGAAAAAACCACTAAGTGGACAATCCCAAAAAATTTTATTATTAATGAAAGTCACAAGATGACAAAAAAGGTATTTAAGATTGACTGAGAATAGGCCTAGCAATCAAATAACTGAGCAGAGATGATGTTCCTCTGGTCTCAGAAAAATGGGTAGTAATGGAAGAAACCAGCTACTAAAAGTTAGGGAAAAAATTATATTAAAGGGAGAACGCACTAGTGGAAATAAGTAAAAACAGATCTAAATAAAATGGAGTGAATCAAGTAAGAATAGAAATAAGAAGGAAGAAATAAACAAGAAAGAAAAGGAAAAAATCATATATAACTGATAATTTCATAAAAAACTAAGCTAGTGTTTTACCAAAATGATCAATTTTGAAGGAGAGGCATTGTTACAACACAAATAAGCCACCCCAATACCAGGGATAAAAAAGATGAATCCACAATATAAAAAATAATTCGTATAAAATAAAATGTGTAAAATAATGAAAATAAAACGACAATGACAAGACAAACGACGACATGACCTAACCCAAGTGATTGACCAAATAAAAAAGAAACAAAAGGAGAAGGGAGAAACGAAACCAAACAAAAATGAAACCAATTGAAGAAAGTGAATAATTCCATACAACCAAATGAAATGAAACCAAATGAGAAGGAGAAAACCAAAATAAAATGAAACAAAATAAGATGAAAGTGAAGAAGGAAAATGAACATGAAACTAACCAAGTATAAAGGAAATAAAGTGAAACCGAATGAGAAAACACAGACAAATAATATAGAATATGAAAAGGAGAAATGGTACACTCAAATGTAATATTGAAAACGAAACCAATAACTAACCAATGTAAAAAATAAGTATTATTATCGATTAAAAGATAAATGTAAATGACTTGATAAAACCCAATAAAGTAATGTGAAAAAATAAAAGTACACTAACCCAAGAATTAGAGTTAGATGTGACAAAAAACTCTATAAAGACATAAACTTATTAATAATATAAATAATATTTGTAATGAGAGAGATAGTGAGATGGTGAGAATATAAAATCAACTAAGTGACGAAGAAAAAGTAATTATAGGGATTACCCACTAATAAACACTTAATATAAACATTTAAGGAGTGTAAAAGTGAAAGTGTAACACCACAAAATTATTAGAAACCACATTAATAGGAATAAACACCTAAGTATCTATAATAAACTCTAAATGATTAATGGTGAACCATATTAATCATTAATAATGTTGTTAATGATAGTATTAGAAGTAAACAGATAATAAACTGTAATGAACACTGAAGATTGATGGTGACATTATTATTTAAAAAAGAATCGTATTGTTAATATAATTAAGTTTAATTGTATACACTAGTATTTAAAAGGGAGAATCCCATGAAAGGTAAACAGTTGGTGTTACCATGGATAGAAGGTAAAGATTATTTAAGAAATAAGGTATTAAAAATGAAATCAATAGACACCCCAAGTTATAAGGGATAATTAATTGAATAAGTTTAAGTGGTGTGATGATGTTTATCACCCAAAAAATAATAAGGAATGAAATGAATTGGAAACAAACATTACCTAATAACTGTTAAAAAATTGTTTAAATAAATTTATGAATATGATATGGATGAAGGAATTGTACATACCATAGGCCTAGATGTTATGTTTTATGTGATAAGGAATAGTAAGTAATAGCCATATTGTTACCAAGGGCAAAATAGATAAATAAGAAGGCAAAACAGATCTTATTACACTGGAAAATCAGTTAGGAAATAATTAACAAGCCATGATATAGAAAATAATAGAAACGTACAAATAGTATAAAATCAGATCCAAAACACACCAACAAATAAACCAGCCATTCATAATAACAAAACAAAACACATTAAAGTAAAATGAGATATAATTTGTATAAAAACGTAAATATTATCAATGGCTGCTTAGGCCTATGAAATGCCTAACTGTAAAAAAACAAATAACTACAAATTGTATTAAATCAACAAGGAAATTAACAAATCCAAGGCGAACAATTAGCCAAGGATGATTTGTAAATCATATTAAAAGAAAAATGTTAGAATATGAACTTAAATTAAAAGAGAAATGTAAGTAACAAATATTAACATAACTCTACAAACATTAATATTTTATAGAACTCAACCTTATGGGATATCAAAACAATCTTTGAAAGGAAATACTAACAGTAGTGATAATATTTAATACATAGGGAGGAAGACAGAAGAATAAAAGCAATCAGAAGATGTACAGTAATTTTGAATAATAATTCAAAATTGATAACAATGGTTATAAGCCAAGATTAAACAATCAGAATTTATTCGTAACCATGACAACAAACGTTGGTTACGGATTTTCCGTTAATTTATAGTACTCTCAATGTGACGCTTGTCCAGGTTAGACGCCAGATCTTGAGTGACCTAAATTTTAATTTAAAATGTACAAAAAGTAACCAAAATTCAAAAAGCAGAACCAGTAAGCAGCAGAAGATGAACAATAACTTTTAACTGATGCCAAGGACCAATTTAAATAAAAATTAAATGAAGAAATTGAGACAACTAACTTGAAAAAGATGCCAGAAGTCCCAGACCATTGAAAATTGAATACGATTGCAGCCCAATTCCATTTTACCTGAACAACGGTTTATCTCAAGCCTACTGATGTGTTAAGTATCATTAAATTACCCATATTCCAGAAATAAACTCACTTTAAATATTTCTCACAGTTATCTGAACTCTCACTATAAACTGAATATAATTTCTTTCAAATATTAAGTAAGATAAACAAACACTGAAAATTTATTAACTAAGGAAATAACCTAGCATTAGATTGCGAAATTTTGAAACACACTTTACTACACTGCAGGAACAAATTGTAGATACACTTTATATTATTTAAGTACAAATAATGTAAGGTTGTGTACTTTTATTGTAATGATTATTAATATTTTTCTTGTAATCACAAGGACCCAGATTTTGAACGATAATAAATGTAACAGACAACACTGTCGCCATACTTTACTAACTCGCTCGTTCAAAATCGATTCGCCAAACCCTAGAGAGAGTAGACTCATATTAATTGTCGGTGCAAAATTGTTAATAACCAAGAATAATTTTATTGTCCAACTGAATAATTACCAACCAATAATTAAAGAAACTAGTACAGTGTAAACATTGTTTTTATTTCATAGGGAAGTGTATTGTATAAATTGTGTTTTGTATAGCAAAAGAGAACGAGAATGACGGCAAGCGCTCATTTCGCAAATCTAGCGAAATAACTGCTCGATTAAGAAGGTCGAACGAAGGCGGGAACAAATTTGAATGCTCGAGGCCGTCATAACGAAAATCGCTAAACCATAATACTTATTAATTTTAATTGTTTTGAGTAAACAATTTGGCGCCACCCGGGATTATTAAACCCCTATGAATAAACAGGTAAGGTTTCCACTCGCGTTGTACTGGTAATTGCAGAATCACTACGGACATCGCTAGCGCAACACATCGATGTAACAACACCAGTGTGAGGCGAACACACAACCTATACACTTTTACAGAGACGACCGAGTCTTCACATTACAGATTGGCTTCCATCGCGGGGCTTGAAAGAGACGGACCACAATCTTCACGTTACAGATTGGCTTCCATAGCAGGGCTTAAACGAGACGGACGTCCCTCAAACAATCGCGTTACAGATTGGCTTCCATAGAGGGGCTTAAATAAGGCGGACGTGATCTCATCTTCGCGTTACAGATTGGCGCCCAACGTGGGGCTATAAAAAGACGACTAGCGGCGATTACGGAAAAAATAAAAAGACGAAAATAATGATACAAAAGGATATGCTACAACAACAAACGAAGATGCCCAAACAACAGAAACAATGGAGCTATGCAGAATGGACGACAGGGTTATTTAAAAAAATAAGCAAGGAGATGTAGTACATCGAGAAAAATACCACGGATCAAGAACGAGCACAGATGAGTCGTGCGAATGCAGTGGGAACGCCAAACGACAAAATGTCATTGAGAGATATTTATGATGAAATGTGGAAGCTGGATACCAAGTATAATGAAGAAGAGACTATCGGGGCAGCCCACGAAAAAGGTGATAACAATGTGGAAAGAATGACTGAAGAAGATTGGGATAGATGGGACAATAACGAAACACAAATGAAAAACGAAAGAACGGGAGTATACGCACAGGTGACAGAGGAATTTACACAGGAGGAGTATGAACAATGGAGACAATCAATAAGACAACCAGAAAAACCTATACAAACGGAAAATGCAGAATTAAGGGAATGGATAAGGGTTATGTTTGAACTATCCAGAGAAGATATTTGTAATTGGAGGAAGGTACATAATCAAGTAGAAGAGTACAAGGAAATACCGAATAATAAAAACATGAAACAACCAAAAACTCAAATAGAAAAAGAAATAGTCAAAAACGTCAAAGCGAAGCAGCAGAAGAAAATGCCAGAACAAACACAGAAAGTGACCCTGCAAGACATAATGAATTTAATGGTTGAACTTAATAGAAAAATGGATGAAGATTTTAAGAAGCAGAAGGAAGAAAGGGAATTCTTAAACGAAAAATTCGATGAGAAAATAGACAAAATGGTGGAGAGAATAACGAAACATTCGATAGGGGTTTCAGAAAGTTAAGAGAGGCAATACATCGTGGTTTCACACCATTGAATGAAACACTAGACACCACTTTTGAAGGTAGCAAGGAGATAGAATTTAAAGAAGACCAAAGTGTATTGTTATCTGAAAATAAAAATAACAAAAACCAAGAGAATATCCAAACCATGGAAATGAAGACTGAGAAAAGGCATCAAAGAAAACTAATCAATACCAAAGAAGAGTTGGAGATGATGAAGCATAGACTGATTGAGGTGTTTAACTTACCAATTACTGACCGGATAGAAATCATGAAATATAAAGAGTGTAGGAGAACTCTAAAAGAAACTCTGGAAGGGGTGAACTACCAACCAGCGAGAAGAAACTGGAGAAAAGCAATGCCTAAATGGAAAATATCCAAAATTGAAAAGACTCACAACAAAATAGTGTGTCACAAATTGAGGAGGTCTCTAAAACACATGAATACACCAGAATTGGAAATGCAGAATAAAAAACAAGTGATAACATTAATGAGGGAGGTACAATTAATTTCTTTGATTAATAAGCAACATAATATAGTGAATGATGTATGCATGGAGACAAATGAACAGATGATATTAGCAGAATTGTGGTACAAGATAGAAGATACCTATTCCACCAGGACGGAAACAGTTTTACACACCAAGGTTATCCGAAACACAAGTGCAGAGGAAATGATGGACCAACTAATGATGGTAAACTAAGTGAAGATGAACACAGAGAAAAGGGACTGATTTTCAGGATAATGACCAAGCAAACCAATGGAAAGGAAGGAGCATTAAATTAATTAAACAAATTAAGAATAACCAAAACAAAAAACATACATGATATTTAAAGAAAAAACTTAAAAATAATTGACAAGAAATGACTAAACGACCAAGACAAAGTGAATGAGAAGAGCTATCAAACTATAATAAACAAATAAAGTATTACCAAAATTCAAAAGAGGTAAGATAAGCTTACAACAAAATTTAAATGAAATATGAGGTATAATATAAAATATAAAATAAAGGAATAAGTTACAAAAATTCCTACAAAGTAAGATCATCTTGCAATAATGTATAAATAACATATAAATAAAAAGAAAAAAAATATATATATGTATATATATATATATATATATATATATATATATATAAGGAATAAGTTACAATCATTCCTAAAAAAAATGTAAGAACAACAAACTTACTAAAATTATTCAGAATAATATTTAAAACAAAACAAAATAAACAAAAATAAAATCAAGCAAGAAATGCTAAAACAAATACACAAATTTATAATGAAAATTCAGAGTATTCAAAAAAAAAGGAACTGGTATAAGAAACAAAAAGTGTGTAAAGCAAATATACAGCAAATGGGTAAAACGAAATAATGGTAATCAACCAAGAAAAAGAAAAGAGATGTCTAAGATAATTAAAATAATCACAAGAAGAAAAGAAAAACAACAAACTAATGAAAAGTTAGAAATAATGAAATTAACAACAAAATAAATAAAAAACAATCAACTGTATGAGTACATAACGGTATATAGCAAAGGTACAGCGGAAGGAAGAATGAGTAAAAGGCTAAAATGATCGAAAAAACCACTAAGTGGACAATCCCAAAAAATTTTATTATTAATGAAAGTCACAAGATGACAAAAAAGGTATTTAAGATTGACTGAGAATAGGCCTAGCAATCAAATAACTGAGCAGAGATGATGTTCCTCTGGTCTCAGAAAAATGGGTAGTAATGGAAGAAACCAGCTACTAAAAGTTAGGGAAAAAATTATATTAAAGGGAGACGCACTAGTGGAAATAAGTAAAAACAGATCTAAATAAAATGGAGTGAATCAAGTAAGAATAGAAATAAGAAGGAAGAAATAAACAAGAAAGAAAAGGAAAAAATCATATATAACTGATAATTTCATAAAAAACTAAGCTAGTGTTTTACCAAAATGATCAATTTTGAAGGAGAGGCATTGTTACAACACAAATAAGCCACCCCAATACCAGGGATAAAAAAGATGAATCCACAATATAAAAAATAATTCGTATAAAATAAAATGTGTAAAATAATGAAAATAAAACGACAATGACAAGACAAACGACGACATGACCTAACCCAAGTGATTGACCAAATAAAAAAGAAACAAAAGGAGAAGGGAGAAACGAAACCAAACAAAAATGAAACCAATTGAAGAAAGTGAATAATTCCATACAACCAAATGAAATGAAACCAAATGAGAAGGAGAAAACCAAAATAAAATGAAACAAAATAAGATGAAAGTGAAGAAGGAAAATGAACATGAAACTAACCAAGTATAAAGGAAATAAAGTGAAACCGAATGAGAAAACACAGACAAATAATATAGAATATGAAAAGGAGAAATGGTACACTCAAATGTAATATTGAAAACGAAACCAATAACTAACCAATGTAAAAAATAAGTATTATTATCGATTAAAAGATAAATGTAAATGACTTGATAAAACCCAATAAAGTAATGTGAAAAAATAAAAGTACACTAACCCAAGAATTAGAGTTAGATGTGACAAAAAACTCTATAAAGACATAAACTTATTAATAATATAAATAATATTTGTAATGAGAGAGATAGTGAGATGGTGAGAATATAAAATCAACTAAGTGACGAAGAAAAAGTAATTATAGGGATTACCCACTAATAAACACTTAATATAAACATTTAAGGAGTGTAAAAGTGAAAGTGTAACACCACAAAATTATTAGAAACCACATTAATAGGAATAAACACCTAAGTATCTATAATAAACTCTAAATGATTAATGGTGAACCATATTAATCATTAATAATGTTGTTAATGATAGTATTAGAAGTAAACAGATAATAACCTGTAATGAACACTGAAGATTGATGGTGACATTATTATTTAAAAAAGAATCGTATTGTTAATATAATTAAGTTTAATTGTATACACTAGTATTTAAAAGGGAGAATCCCATGAAAGGTAAACAGTTGGTGTTACCATGGATAGAAGGTAAAGATTATTTAAGAAATAAGGTATTAAAAATGAAATCAATAGACACCCCAAGTTATAAGGGATAATTAATTGAATAAGTTTAAGTGGTGTGATGATGTTTATCACCCAAAAAATAATAAGGAATGAAATGAATTGGAAACAAACATTACCTAATAACTGTTAAAAAATTGTTTAAATAAATTTATGAATATGATATGGATGAAGGAATTGTACATACCATAGGCCTAGATGTTATGTTTTATGTGATAAGGAATAGTAAGTAATAGCCATATTGTTACCAAGGGCAAAATAGATAAATAAGAAGGCAAAACAGATCTTATTACACTGGAAAATCAGTTAGGAAATAATTAACAAGCCATGATATAGAAAATAATAGAAACGTACAAATAGTATAAAATCAGATCCAAAACACACCAACAAATAAACCAGCCATTCATAATAACAAAACAAAACACATTAAAGTAAAATGAGATATAATTTGTATAAAAACGTAAATATTATCAATGGCTGCTTAGGCCTATGAAATGCCTAACTGTAAAAAAACAAATAACTACAAATTGTATTAAATCAACAAGGAAATTAACAAATCCAAGGCGAACAATTAGCCAAGGATGATTTGTAAATCATATTAAAAGAAAAATGTTAGAATATGAACTTAAATTAAAAGAGAAATGTAAGTAACAAATATTAACATAACTCTACAAACATTAATATTTTATAGAACTCAACCTTATGGGATATCAAAACAATCTTTGAAAGGAAATACTAACAGTAGTGATAATATTTAATACATAGGGAGGAAGACAGAAGAATAAAAGCAATCAGAAGATGTACAGTAATTTTGAATAATAATTCAAAATTGATAACAATGGTTATAAGCCAAGATTAAACAATCAAAATTTATTCGTAACCATGACAACAAACGTTGGTTACGGATTTTCCGTTAATTTATAGTACTCTCAATGTGACGCTCGTCCAGGTTAGACGCCAGATCTTGAGTGACCTAAATTTTAATTTAAAATGTACAAAAAGTAACCAAAATTCAAAAAGCAGAACCAGTAAGCAGCAGAAGATGAACAATAACTTTTAACTGATGCCAAGGACCAATTTAAATAAAAATTAAATGAAGAAATTGAGACAACTAACTTGAAAAAGATGCCAGAAGTCCCAGACCATTGAAAATTGAATACGATTGCAGCCCAATTCCATTTTACCTGAACAACGGTTTATCTCAAGCCTACTGATGTGTTAAGTATCATTAAATTACCCATATTCCAGAAATAAACTCACTTTAAATATTTCTCACAGTTATCTGAACTCTCACTATAAACTGAATATAATTTCTTTCAAATATTAAGTAAGATAAACAAACACTGAAAATTTATTAACTAAGGAAATAACCTAGCATTAGATTGCGAAATTTTGAAACACACTTTACTACACTGCAGGAACAAATTGTAGATACACTTTATATTATTTAAGTACAAATAATGTAAGGTTGTGTACTTTTATTGTAATGATTATTAATATTTTTCTTGTAATCACAAGGACCCAGATTTTGAACGATAATAAATGTAACAGACAACACTGTCGCCATACTTTACTAACTCGCTCGTTCAAAATCGATTCGCCAAACCCTAGAGAGAGTAGACTCATATTAATTGTCGGTGCAAAATTGTTAATAACCAAGAATAATTTTATTGTCCAACTGAATAATTACCAACCAATAATTAAAGAAACTAGTACAGTGTAAACATTGTTTTTATTTCATAGGGAAGTGTATTGTATAAATTGTGTTTTGTATAGCAAAAGAGAACGAGAATGACGGCAAGCGCTCATTTCGCAAATCTAGCGAAATAACTGCTCGATTAAGAAGGTCGAACGAAGGCGGGAACAAATTTGAATGCTCGAGGCCGTCATAACGAAAATCGCTAAACCATAATACTTATTAATTTTAATTGTTTTGAGTAAACAATTTGGCGCCACCCGGGATTATTAAACCCCTATGAATAAACAGGTAAGGTTTCCACTCGCGTTGTACTGGTAATTGCAGAATCACTACGGACATCGCTAGCGCAACACATCGATGTAACAACACCAGTGTGAGGCGAACACACAACCTATACACTTTTACAGAGACGACCGAGTTCTTCACATTACAGATTGGCTTCCATCGCGGGGCTTGAAAGAGACGGACCACAATCTTCACGTTACAGATTGGCTTCCATAGCAGGGCTTAAACGAGACGGACGTCCCTCAAACAATCGCGTTACAGATTGGCTTCCATAGAGGGGCTTAAATAAGGCGGACGTGATCTCATCTTCGCGTTACAGATTGGCGCCCAACGTGGGGCTATAAAAAGACGACTAGCGGCGATTACGGAAAAAATAAAAAGACGAAAATAATGATACAAAAGGATATGCTACAACAACAAACGAAGATGCCCAAACAACAGAAACAATGGAGCTATGCAGAATGGACGACAGGGTTATTTAAAAAAATAAGCAAGGAGATGTAGTACATCGAGAAAAATACCACGGATCAAGAACGAGCACAGATGAGTCGTGCGAATGCAGTGGGAACGCCAAACGACAAAATGTCATTGAGAGATATTTATGATGAAATGTGGAAGCTGGATACCAAGTATAATGAAGAAGAGACTATCGGGGCAGCCCACGAAAAAGGTGATAACAATGTGGAAAGAATGACTGAAGAAGATTGGGATAGATGGGACAATAACGAAACACAAATGAAAAACGAAAGAACGGGAGTATACGCACAGGTGACAGAGGAATTTACACAGGAGGAGTATGAACAATGGAGACAATCAATAAGACAACCAGAAAAACCTATACAAACGGAAAATGCAGAATTAAGGGAATGGATAAGGGTTATGTTTGAACTATCCAGAGAAGATATTTGTAATTGGAGGAAGGTACATAATCAAGTAAAAGAGTACAAGGAAATACCGAATAATAAAAACATGAAACAACCAAAAACTCAAATAGAAAAAGAAATAGTCAAAAACGTCAAAGTGAAGCAACAGAAGAAAATGCCAGAACAAACACAGAAAGTGGCCCTGCAAGACATAATGAATTTAATGGTTGAACTTAATAGAAAAATTGATGAAGATTTTAAGAAGCAGAAGGAAGAAAGGGAATTCTTAAATGAAAAATTCGATGAGAAAATAGACAAAATGGTGGAGAGAATAACGAAACATTCGATAGGGGTTTCAGAAAGTTAAGAGAGACAATACATCGTGGTTTCACACCATTGAATGAAACACTAGACACCACTTCTGAAGGTAGCAAGGAGATAGAATTTAAAGAAGACCAAAGTGTATTGTTATCTGAAAATAAAAATAACAAAAACCAAGAGAATATCCAAACCATGGAAATGAAGACTGAGAAAAGGCATCAAAGAAAACTAATCAATACCAAAGAAGAGTTGGAGAAGATGAAGCATAGACTGATTTAGGTGTTTAACTTACCAATTACTGACCGGATAGAAATCATGAAATATAGAGAGTGTAGGAGAACTCTAAAAGAAACTCTGGAAGGGGTGAACTACCAACCAGCGAGAAGAAACTGGAGAAAAGCAATGCCTAAATGGAAAATAACCAAAATTGAAAAGACTCACAACAAAATAGTGTGTCACAAATTGAGGAGGTCTCTAAAACACATGAATACACCAGAATTGGAAATGTAGAATAAAAAACAAGTGATAACATTAATGAGGGAGGTACAATTAACTTCTTTGATTAATAAGCAACATAATATAGTGAATGATGTATGCATGGAGACAAATGAACAGATGATATTAGCAGAATTGTGGTACAAGATAGAAGATACCTATTCCACCAGGACGGAAACAGTTTTACACACCAAGGTTAGCCGAAACACAAGTGCAGAGGAAATGATGGACCATGGGTAAACTAAGTGAAGATGAACACAGAGAAAAGGGACTGATTTTCAGGATAATGACCAAGCAAACCAATGGAAAGGAAGGAGCATTAAATTAATTAAACCAATTAAGAATAACCAAAAACAAAAAACATACATGATATTTAAAGAAAAAACTTAAAAATAATTGACAAGAAATGACTAAACAACCAAGACAAAGTGAATGAGAAGAGCTATCAAACTATAATAAACAAATAAAGAATTACCAAAATTCAAAACAGGTAAGATCAGCTTACAACAAGATTTAGATGAAATATGAGGTATAATATAAAATATAAAATAAAGGAATAAGTTACAAAAATTCCTACAAAGTAAGATCATCTTACAATAATGTATAAATAACATATAAAGTAAAAAGAAAAAATATATATATATAGAAGCAATAAGTTACAAAAATTCTTAAAAATGTAAGAACAACAAACTTACTAAAATTATTCAGAATATTTAAAACAAAACAAAATAAACAAACATAAAATCAAGCAAGAAATGCTAAAACAAATACCCAAAATTATAATGAATTCAGAGTATTCAAAGAAAAAAAAAACGGAACTGGTATAAGAAAAAAGAAAAAAAAATGTGTATAAAGCAAATATACAGCAAATGGCTAAAACAAAATAATGGTAATCAACCAAGAAAAAGAAAAAAGATATCACTATAATATTGACGACTCGGAACACTAAGTTTTTTATAAGTAAAAACGTAAAGTTTTACTTTACAGCCTAAACCGGCTTTCACCTGAAGCCTTCTATAGGTGAAAGCCGGTTTAGGCTGTAAGGTAAAACTTTACGTTTTTACTTATAAAAAACTTAGTGTTCCGAGTCGTCAATATTATAGTGATATTTAGTTAAGTAACGGACACGTCATGGACAACGAAATCCAAGAAAAAAGATATCTAAGATAATTAAAATGATCACAAGAAGAAAAGAAAAACAAACTAATGAAAATTTAGAAATAATGAAATTAACAACAAAATAAATAAAAAACAATCAACTGTATGAGTAAATAACAGTATATAGCAAAGGTACAGCGGAAGGAAGAATGAGTAAAAGGCTAAAATGATCGAAAAAACCACTAAGTGGACAATCCCAAAAAATATTATTAATGAAAGTCACAAGATGACAAAAAAGGTATTTAAGATTGACTGAGAATAGGTCCAGCAATCAAATAACTGAGCAGAGATGATGTTCCTCTGGTCTCAGAAAAATGGGTAGTAATGGAAGAAACCAGCTACTAAAAGTTAGGGAAAAAATTATATTAAAGGGAGAACGCACTAGTGGAAATAAGTAAAAACAGATTTAAATAAAATGGAGTGAATCAAGTAAGAATAGAAATAAGAAGGAAGAAATAAACAAGAAAGAAAAGGAAAAAATAATATATAACTGATAATTTCATAAAAAACTAAGCTAGTGTTTTACCAAAATGATCAATTTTGAAGGAGAGGCATTATGTTACAACACAAATAAGCCACCCCAATACCAGGGATAAAAAAGATGAATCCACAATATAAAAAATAATTCGTATAAAATAAAATGTGTAAAATAATGAAAATAAAACGACAATGACAAGACAAATGACAACATGACCTAACCCAAGTGATTGACCAAATAAAAAAGAAACAAAAGGAGAAGGGAAAAACGAAACCAAACAAAAATGAAACCAATTGAAGGAAGTGAATAATTCCATACAACCAAATGAAATGAAACCAAATGAGAAGGAGAAAACCAAAATAAAATGAAACAAAATAAGATGAAAGTGAAGAAGGAAAATGAACATGAAACTAACCAAGTATAAAGGAAATAAAGTGAAACCGAATGAGAAAACACAGACAAATAATATAGAATATGAAAAGGAGAAATGGTACACTCAAATGTAATATTGAAAACGAAACCAATAACTAACCAATGTAAAAAATAAGTATTATTATCGATTAAAAGATAAATGTAAATGACTTGATAAAACCCAATAAAGTAATGTGAAAAAATAAAAGTACACTAACCCAAGAATTAGAGTTAGATGTGACAAAAAACTCTATAAAGACATAAACTTATTAATAATATAAATAATATTTGTAATGAGAGAGATAGTGAGATGGTGAGAATATAAAATCAACTAAGTGACGAAGAAAAAGTAATTATAGGGATTACCCACTAATAAACACTTAATATAAACATTTAAGGAGTGTAAAAGTGAAAGTGTAACACCACAAAATTATTAGAAACCACATTAATAGGAATAAACACCTAAGTATCTATAATAAACTCTAAATGATTAATGGTGAACCATATTAATCATTAATAATGTTGTTAATGATAGTATTAGAAGTAAACAGATAATAACCTGTAATGAACACTGAAGATTGATGGTGACATTATTATTTAAAAAAGAATCGTATTGTTAATATAATTAAGTTTAATTGTATACACTAGTATTTAAAAGGGAGAATCCCATGAAAGGTAAACAGTTGGTGTTACCATGGATAGAAGGTAAAGATTATTTAAGAAATAAGGTATTAAAAATGAAATCAATAGACACCCCAAGTTATAAGGGATAATTAATTAAATAAGTTTAAGTGGTGTGATGATGTTTATCACCCAAAAAATAATAAGGAATGAAATGAATTGTAAACAAACATTACCTAATAACTGTTAAAAAATTGTTTAATTAAATTTATGAATAGGATATGGATGAAGGAATTGTACATACCATAGGCCTAGATGTTATGTTTTATGTGATAAGGAATAGTAAGTAATAGCCATATTGTTAACAAGGGCAAAATAGATAAATAAGAAGGCAAAACAATACAGATCTTATTACACTGGAAAATCAGTTAGGAAATAATTAACAAGCCATGATATAGAAAATAATAGAAACATACAAATAGTATAAAATCAGATCCAAAACACACCAACAAATAAACCAGCCATTCATAATAACAAAACAAAACACATTAAAGTAAAATGAGATATAATTTGTATAAAAACTTAAATATTATCAATGGCTGCTTAGGCCTATGAAATGCCTAACTGTAAAAAAACAAATAACTACAAATTGTATTAAATCAACAAGGAAATTAACAAATCCAAGGCGAACAATTAGCCAAGGATGATTTGTAAATCATATTAAAAGAAAAATGTTAGAATATGAACTTAAATTAAAAGAGAAATGTAAGTAACAAATATTAACATAACTCTACAAACATTAATATTTTATAGAACTCAACCTTATGGGATATCAAAACAATCTTTGAAAGGAAATACTAACAGTAGTGATAATATTTAATACATAGGGAGGAAGACAGAAGAATAAAAGCAATCAGAAGATGTACAGTAATTTTGAATAATAATTCAAAATTGATAACAATGGTTATAAGCCAAGATTAAACAATCAGAATTTATTCGTAACCATGACAACAAACGTTGGTTACGGATTTTCCGTTAATTTATAGTACTCTCAATGTGACGCTCGTCCAGATTAGACGCCAGATCTTGAGTGACCTAAATTTTAATTTAAAATGTACAAAAAGTAACCAAAATTCAAAAAGCAGAACCAGTAAGCAGCAGAAGATGAACAATAACTTTTAACTGATGCCAAGGACCAATTTAAATAAAAATTAAATGAAGAAATTGAGACAACTAACTTGAAAAAGATGCCAGAAGTCCCAGACCATTGAAAATTGAATACGATTGCAGCCCAATTCCATTTTACCTGAACAACGGTTTATCTCAAGCCTACTGATGTGTTAAGTATCATTAAATTACCCATATTCCAGAAATAAACTCACTTTAAATATTTCTCACAGTTATCTGAACTCTCACTATAAACTGAATATAATTTCTTTCAAATATTAAGTAAGATAAACAAACACTGAAAATTTATTAACTAAGGAAATAACCTAGCAGTAGATTGCAAAATTTTGAAACACACTTTACTACACTGCAGGAACAAATTGTAGATGCACTTTATATTATTTAAGTACAAATAATGTAAGGTTGTGTACTTTTATTGTAATGATTATTAATATTTTTCTTGTAATCACAAGGACCCAGATTTTGAACGATAATAAATGTAACAGACAACACTGTCACCATACTTTACTAACTCGCTCGTTCAAAATCGATTCGCCAAACCCTAGAGAGAGTAGACTCATATTAATTGTCGGTGCAAAATTGTTAATAACCAAGAATAATTTTATTGTCCAACTGAATAATTACCAACCAATAATTAAAGAAACTAGTACAGTGTAAACATTGTTTTTATTTCATAGGGAAGTGTATTGTATAAATTGTGTTTTGTATAGCAAAGAGAACGAGAATGACGGCAAGCGCTCGTTTCGCAAATCTAGCGAAATAACTGATCGATTAAGAAGGTCGAACGAAGGCGGGAACAAATTTGAATGCTCGAGGCCGTCATAACGAAAATCGCTAAACCATAATACTTATTAATTTTAATTGTTTTGAGTAAACAATTTGGCGCCACCCAGGATTATTAAACCCCTATGAATAAACAGGTAAGGTTTCCACTCGCGTTGTACTGGTAATTGCAGAATCGCTACGGACATCGCTAGCGCAACACATCGATGTAACAACACCAGTGTGAGGCGAACACACAACCTATACACTTTTACAGAGACGACCGAGTCTTCACGTTACAGATTGGCTTCCATCGCGGGGCTTGAAAGAGACGGACCACAATCTTCACATTACAGATTGGCTTCCATAGCAGGGCTTAAACGAGACGGACGTCCCTCAAACAATCGCGTTACAGATTGGCTTCCATAGAGGGGCTTAAATAAGGCGGACGTGATCTCATCTTCGCGTTACAGATTGGCGCCCAACGTGGGGCTAGAAAAAGACGACTAGCGGCGATTACGGAAAAAATAAAAAGACAAAAATAATGATACAAAAGGATATGCTACAACAACAAACGAAGATGCCCAAACAACAGAAACAATGGAGCTATGCAGAATGGACGACAGGGTTATTTAAAAAAATAAGCAAGGAGATGTAGTACATCGAGAAAAATACCACGGATCAAGAACGAGCACAGATGAGTCGTGCAAATGCAGTGGGAACGCCAAACGACAAAATGTCATTGAGAGATATTTATGATGAAATGTGGAAGCTGGATACCAAGTATAATGAAGAAGAGACTATCGGGGCAGCCCACGAAAAAGGTGATAACAATGTGGAAAGAATGACAGAAGAAGATTGGGATAGATGGGACAATAGCGAAACACAAATGAAAAACGAAAGAACGGGAGTATACGCACAGGTGACAGAGGAATTTACACAGGAGGAGTATGAACAATGGAGACAATCAATAAGACAACCAGAAAAACCTATACAAACGGAAAATGCAGAATTAAGGGAATGGATAAGGGTTATGTTTGAACTATCCAGAGAAGATATTTGTAATTGGAGGAAGGTACATAATCAAGTAGAAGAGTACAAGGAAATACCGAATAATAAAAACATGAAACAACCAAAAACTCAAATAGAAAAAGAAATAGTCAAAAACGTCAAAGTGAAGCAACAGAAGAAAATGCCAGAACAAACACAGAAAGTGACCCTGCAAGACATAATGAATTTAATGGTTGAACTTAATAGAAAAATTGATGAAGATTTTAAGAAGCAGAAGGAAGAAAGGGAATTCTTAAACGAAAAATTCGATGAGAAAATAGACAAAATGGTGGAGAGAATAACGAAACATTCGATAGGGGTTTCAGAAAGTTAAGAGAGACAATACATCGTGGTTTCACACCATTGAATGAAACACTAGACATCACTTCTGAAGGTAGCAAGGAGATAGAATTTAAAGAAGACCAAAGTGTATTGTTATCTGAAAATAAAAATAACAAAAACCAAGAGAATATCCAAATCATGGAAATGAAGACTGAGAAAAGGCATCAAAGAAAACTAATCAATACCAAAGAAGAGTTGGAGATGATGAAGCATAGACTGATTGAGGTGTTTAACTTACCAATTACTGACTGGATAGAAATCATGAAATATAGAGAGTGTAGGAGAACTCTAAAAGAAACTCTGGAAGTGGTGAACTACCAACCAGCGAGAAGAAACTGGAGAAAAGCAATGCCTAAATGGAAAATAACCAAAATTGAAAAGACTCACAACAAAATAGTGTGTCACAAATTGAGGAGGTCTCTAAAACACATGAATACACCAG
The DNA here is from genome assembly GCA_034769895.1 of Magicicada septendecula. NCBI lineage: Eukaryota > Metazoa > Arthropoda > Insecta > Hemiptera > Cicadidae > Magicicada > Magicicada septendecula. The sequence goes on along the minus strand of CM068367.1, from coordinate 944,095,269 downwards.
AATTGGAAATGTAGAATAAAAAACAAGTGATAACATTAATGAGGGAGGTACAATTAACTTCTTTGATTAATAAGCAACATAATATAGTGAATGATGTATGCATGGAGACAAATGAACAGATGATATTAGCAGAATTGTGTTACAAGATAGAAGATACCTATTCCACCAGGACGGAAACAGTTTTACACACCAAGGTTATCCGAAACACAAGTGCAGAGGAAATGATGGACCATGGGTAAACTAAGTGAAGATGAACACAGAGAAAAGGGACTGATTTTCAGGATAATGACCAAGCAAACCAATGGAAAGGAAGGAGCATTAAATTAATTAAACCAATTAAGAATAACCAAAACAAAAAACATAAATGATATTAAAAGAAAAAACTTAAAAATAATTGACAAGAAATGACTAAACGACCAAGACAAAGTGAATGAGAAGAGCTATCAAACTATAATAAACAAATAAAGAATTACCAAAATTCAAAAGAGGTAAGATCAGCTTACAACAAGATTTAGATGAAATATGAGGCATAATATAAAATATAAAATAAAGAAATAAGTTACAAAAATTCCTACAAAGTAAGATCATCTTACAATAATGTATAAATAACATATAAAGTAAAAAGAACAAAAAAAATATATATTGTAACAATAAAAAGGGGTCGTACCTGTTACGAATTGCTTGGTAGAATTCGGTCACTCTCAACTTATTTTCTTCTTCGACATCGATGATTTTATAATTCATTTCTTCTCGTACTTGTAACAAGGCTTCGTTGGTCTCTGCTACCGATTGCCTGGTCTCCTCTCGACACTCGACCAATTGTTGCTCCCATTCCTCCTTGGTTTTCTCCCTTGCTTCCTCTATCTTCTGTTGAAGAATATCATGATTATTTTCCATCTTTTGATTTACTATTTCTAGATCCTTCTTGATCTGTTTCTTCAACTCTTCACTCTTCTTTTCCAATGCCTCCTGACTTTCATGTATCACCTTCATTTGCTTCTTCAATTCTTCACTATTTTGGTCCAGTTTTTTATTCCAGAATTCCCTGTCTTCTTTTCTTCCCTCTTGCAGTGATTTTAATTTTTTATTCAAGTCTTCCTTGTCTGATTCTAATTTTTTATTTAAATCTTCCTTGTCTTGTCTTCTCTCCTCCTTGTCTTGTCTTCTCTCCTCCTTGTCTGACTCTAATTTTTTATTCATTTGTCCAAATTGTTCCATCATGAACTTCATCATGCTATTTAAATTCGTTTCTTCTGTTGGTTTGACTGGCTGGTTATTTACCCTGACTTCTGCTTCTATTTCCGGTTCAGGTTCAGGTTCAGGTGGATTTGGATTTTCCACTTGGTCCTCCTGTGGGTTTTCTTCTGACAATTCTCCAGTCGTTTCCTCCATTTCTACTTCCTCGACTTCCTCCATTTCTTCTGGGTTTCCTTCTTGGTTTGATGATTCCTTCCCTTTGCGTCTCGTAACCATCCCGTGTCTATTCATGATCGCCGCTAGTTATTCTTTCTAGCCACACGTTGCTGGTCGCCAATATGTAACGTAGATTAACTGGATGTGTGTACTCTTCCTTAAAGCCCCTCGTTGCTGGCGTCAATATGTAACGTAGATAACGAGGTCGTACCTGTTAAAATGTATCACACTTGTTTATTTTGTGTATTAGTGTGAATGTAGTGTGTTTGCCTCACACTGGTTGTTACATAAATCGACGTCACTACTGGAGTCCGTAGCGTTGTCAATGTCACCAGTACAACCTACCTGTCAATTCATATGGATTACGATTCCCGGGTGGCGCCAAATTGTTTTTGTTAAAACAATTAAAACATTTAATTTTTAAAGTAATATGTGGTATTAACATGGACAGCTGTGGCGTTCGAATTATTCCCGCTACTACACAGGTTGTCGACTCGGCCACTCGTGACAAGCGCTAGTTGGCTATGACTTAAACTTCGCTAACACACATATATTTACAAAAAATCCTATGAAATAACAAGATAGTAATGTTCTGTACTGCGTTTTTTAATACACATTTAATTATTAATAAACATGACAATTGAATCATAAACAAATTTATAATATTATACTCCGGCTTAGAGCTTGAAACACAAAACACCTCAGGTAGGCAAAATTGATTCAAAACACTATCATTTAGTTACTTCTAACAAATTAATATGTTTTTAAAATCTGGAGTTCTTTTGATCATGAAAATAGACATAAACGTTGATTACATGAAAAGAAAGTACACTATTACACCTTATACGTACTTAGGATTTATAATGTGTTTGTACAATTTGTTCAGTAGTGTCGTACTTCTGTTACAGTAGTTATGTTCACAAATAAGGTTATCTCTATAAGTTAATCAAATGTTTTTTAATGTAAGTAAATTGTGCCTTTACCTTTGAAAGAAAATACTGTTTTTAAATTGTGAGAAATTTTATCATTTGAAAATAATTCAAGTAGTTTAGGGTTTTTTGGGAGTAAGAAATTATTCAGTACTTATCAGTTCGTCTCACGTTGAAGGGTCATCATCAGGGTAGGCGTGTATTTTTCGAATTTGTGCTGGTTGTAGGCTTCCAGCATCTTCTTCAAACTGGTCTGGGTTTTTTCTTTAATTAGTTTATTTAATTTCGCTCCTGGTCATCATTAATTCTGTACAGATCGACGTCTCTTCACATTGGATCATTTTGGTTCACTAGTTGACTTGTTGTAACTGTTTAAATTAAAGTTTTAGTTTGCCCAATTTCTTGTGTGGCGTACCCACGCTTCGTTTCTTCAGCGTCTATATAATTTAACGGAAAAATAAGCCTCAAACGACTCGTTGTCATAGTAACTAATAATTCAATGCTGGTTTAATTACTCCTTACTTACATTGTTAGAGATATTTGAATTTTTATTCAAATTTATTAAGTATTTTCCTACTGATTTTATTCCCTTATAATTCCTTTGGGATAATAAATGACATCACTATTATTTTTCTTTCCTTTCAAAGTTTACAATGATACCTCATAAGGTCATATTCTGTTACACTTTAACTATAGTCTAATTATTTGACATTTAATAAATAACATATCTTTCTTGAATTAAATTATTACAATAATATTTCTGTGTTGAAATAACTGATATACAATTATAGTCCATTCACTGTTCTTAGATTATTAGGATTTCTTGTGAAATTGATACAATTTACATTTGAATGTCTTTGGCAGTTAACTGTTTTCCTAGTTACAAACAGCCATGATTGTTTTCTAGTGTATTTCCTTTTTAAATTACATTCTGAATTCAGCCTGATGGGCTTCATTTATTTGTTTGTGTTTTAATTATTATTCAACCTACATTTTCATTACTTTTCATTTAAAATATAATAGTTAGGTTTATGGACTGTAAGTCCCCCTTCAGTCATATTCCTTCTTTAACATTGAATCAACTATTCTTTATAAGTCATAAATTATTCTTAGTACTAACATTGATTTCTTTCTCGTCTTATAAACTAGGGTGATAAACATTGTCACTTTCTTTAATATTATGAAGGTTAATTCCCCTTTCAACATGGGGTGTTGTATTCTTTATAATTTTAATCTTTAATAACAAACTTTACTTCTATCCTATCATGCCATGTTAACACAAGTTATGGTACTGGTCTTTCTCCCTGATATGTCACATGCTTCCCTTATATTAATTTTAAATACTATTTTTAATTACTTCTAGGTATACAACTAATTATAATTCCACTCCAATCATTGGTGGTTTATCAATGTTTTAAAGAGTGTCTATTTCCTTAGCATTCTAATTTGAATGTTTCACATTCACTTTCACTATTTTTTAGGGCATTAACACTTCACTAAAGCACTTCACTTTGGTTCACTGTTTTATAATTAGTGTTATTTAATGGGTAACCCCTATACCTTCTCCTACCATTTCTCACTATTTTTGTTTTAGTATTATTTTTACTATAAACAATATTAGGCTAGTTGAGTTTTGGTTGAATCTAACCTTTCTGACAGGGTTAGTGTACTCTTCCTATACTACATTGTTTTACAATTGTATTGTCTTAAAAATTGGATACATATGTTAAATTAATGCTAATAATAACATCGGTTTCATTAATATATAATTATTCAAGTTTTATTGACCGTATTCTATCTCTAACATACAATCTTCGCCCTTTTATATATGTGTGTTAGTTTCCCCTTGGGTTTTATCTGTCTCCTCTTCATTCTTCCTCTTCTTCTTCTTCAATAATCTTCATCTTCATTCTTCATCTTGGTTTGGTTCTCCTTTAGTTCTATGTCCATCATTGTTTTGTCAATCACATTTTCTTAAGCATGTTTGGGTTGTCGGCTCAATCATGTCAAAATATTTACATTTTAATAAGTATGTTACGTGGTTCCCTTCTTTATGTTTATGTTTTTTGGCTCAATCACTTGGGTTGGGTAATATCGTTGTACGTCATGTCAAAGTATTTACATTTTAATCATTTTTTACACATTTTATTTCATATGAAGTAATTTTATATCAAGAATTATCTTTTTTATCACTGGTACTAGATTTGGCTTAATTGTATCGTTACATAATGCCTCTCTCTAAAATTGATCATTTTAATAAAATACTAGCATAGTGTTTTATGAAATTATCAGTTATAGATAACTTTTTTCCTTCTCTTCCTTGTTCGTTTCTCCATTCTCCATTTCTCTTCTTACTTAATTCACTCCATTTTATTTGGATCTGTTTTTATTTATTTCCATTGGTGCATATTCCCTCGTACACAAATTTTTTTCCCTAACTTTATATAGTAGCTGGTTTCTCCCATTACTACTCATTTTTCTGAGACTAGAGGCACATCTTCTCTACTCAGTTCATATAGATTGCTGGACTTTTCAACAGTCAATCTTAAATCTTTGTCAACTTGTGACTTAATAATAATAATAATATAATAATATAATTGGGATTGTCCACCTTGTGGTTTGTTTTTAGATCACTTTATCATTACTACTCATTCTTCCTTCCGCTATACCTTAACTATACACTAACATCTACTCATATACTATATTGAGAAATTTTATCTTTATTCATATGTTAATTTCATCATATCTCACTTTTCATTATTTTGTTTTCAATGCTCGTTGTGATCATTTTAATTGTTTTAGACATTTAGCATGATTCTGCTTTAGCCATATCTGTATATTGGTTTTATATACAATTTCTCTCTCTCCTTGTACCAGGTAAAGTTTTATTTATTTTTTCTGATAATACTTTCGGTTCAGTATAATTTCAAGTATTTATCTCAGTAATTTGAACTTGATTTTATTTTTGTTTATTTTACTCTGTATTCAACATCATTTTTGATAATTCTTTGGTAAGTTAATGGTCTTACCTTAAAGGAATGTTTGTAGCGTATTCCTTTTTAGCTATTTTTTGTTTTTAATTATAATTGTAAGTTTGTGCTTCTTACATTTTTATTACATAGGAATGTGTGTAACTTATTCCTGATTATCTCACTTTTTACTTCATACTTCATATTTCAATCTTTTGTTATATTTTAAACTGATTTAAATTGAAAGGAATTTGTGTAACTGTTTCCTTTGTTTTTCTCTCTTTTTTTTCCATTAAAACTTTTTATTGTTCCGCATACATCATCTAAATATTTGAGTAAGCTGCTCTTACAATCTCTTTTAGAATTTTGAAATTGGTTTCATTTCACAATGGTTTTATTCTTCTTCGTAAAACTTTTTTATTGAAGTTTGGTTGTAAACTCCTTTGATTTTCCTTGTATTGATATTACTGATTTGGTAAGTATTATTACCATTGTCTCTTGTGATGATATACGGTCTATTATGATATACATAATTGTTTATTCATATTGCTATACACAGGACCTTGTTATTTATATTCTTGGTAAGTTGACTTCTCCTTTTCTTTCCTTTATTATTTCCTTCTCTTGTTCGACTCTTTGTTATTATGCACCTCTACTCCTTCAAGTGCTTGGTAGACACACTTATTCTGGATGATATTTTGTTCATGTCATCACCACCTTACCACATGTTGGGGCCATACCCTCTCTCCAAAACTTAAATCATCTTCTCTATTACCTCCATTCCTGTGGTTATCAGGTGGTTCTTGGCTGGGTTCGGCCCTTATGGTGTTTACTTGAGCTATCCGGGGTCCTTCATCATTACTTGTTGTATCATGCCGTATTGAAAAACCCGGATTCTCATGAACTGTTACCCAATTTCCGCTATTATTTTGGTTGGTATTGGGTTCCTGGCGGTGGTTATCTTCATTGCGAGGTGGTTCATCATTCCTATCCTCTGCTGGTGGGTTATTATTATTATTTGAGACTTGATAATAACAGTTAGGACGATAGTTCTGGCCATATCTCCTTTGGTTATTCTGTTTTTGTCCACGGATGAAGTTTACTCGACGTCTGTCGTCATTTCTATACTGATTACCCCCGGGTCCCCGGTTGTACTGGTCATTGGGATGATACCGGTTGCCGTAGTAATTATGGTCATTGGGGTGACCATTGGTATGTCGTTCAGGTCCATTTCCTCGGTAATTATCATTCTGTCGGTAATTATTATTTGGGCTGTTTCTATTATTGTTTTGATTTCCTGAGTGATGGTTCTGTTGGCCTCTGTTACCAGGCTGATCGTTTGGAGGGTGTTGCTGGGTATTTCTATTGAACGTTTGTTCTGCATTATTATCATTATTATTGCGGCCCCAGTTATTTCTGTTATTGTTTTGTGGATAATTGTATGGTCCGTGGAAATTAGTTGTATTGTTATTTTCATTCCACTTATTGTACCTTTGGTTTGTGATCCTGTTTCTTCGATATTGGTTATCATTCTCCATGTCCTCCAGTAAACTAACCATTCCTTGGATTGTTTTAATTTGGCCTTGTCGCCTGGCCTTCTGGATGGCCTCTTCGTAATGGTAACCCAGTTGTATCACCAACGACTCTTCCGGTATCCTGGGTTCCAAATTTCTGGCTAAACATACCTTTCCCAGAAAGTACGATGTTAACGTGTGTCCTCCCTGTGTCTCGTACCTTCTGTTACTGATGTCATTGCGGACCACATTCTGTGTTGATTCGGACCAATACTTCTCCCTGAACTGTTTCTTGAACTCTTGAGTATCATTTATCTCAGGTCTTGTGGCCGTCCACCAATTGTCATGGGTGTCACGAAACATCTCGTCGATCATACTTCTCACACTAGACCATCTGGTTTCTCTGTTCTTCTCTATCAGCTCTTCTACCCGTTTGAGGAATTCTATCGGGTTTCTCCTGTAACTACGAAAATTAATCATTTCTCGAGGTTCACTGGTTATGAATTGTGTGTGATTATATGGGTTTTCTCTTAATGCATCTAATTCCTCCTGCATCTGTTTCTCTCGCATACTGATTCCCTGGATTTTTTCTCGGTTTTCTCGGGTCAGTCCGTCGACTTTATCTATGACGGTGTACACTTTCTCCACCCGATTGTTTACATCCAGTTGTAGCTCTTTGTGCCTCTCCTCCAATTCCTTGACCACCTCCTGTTTCTTCTTCTGGCATCTTTCGGTAAGGGCTTGGTAGAATTCGGTCACTCTCAACTTATTTTCTTCTTCGACATCGATGATTTTATAATTCATTTCTTCTCGTACTTGTAACAAGGCTTCGTTGGTCTCTGCTACCGATTGCCTGGTCTCCTCTCGACACTCGACCAATTGTTGCTCCCATTCCTCCTTGGTTTTCTCCCTTGCTTCCTCTATCTTCTGTTGAAGAATATCATGATTATTTTCCATCTTTTGATTTACTATTTCTAGATCCTTCTTGATCTGTTTCTTCAACTCTTCACTCTTCTTTTCCAATGCCTCCTGACTTTCATGTATCACCTTCATTTGCTTCTTCAATTCTTCACTATTTTGGTCCAGTTTTTTATTCCAGAATTCCCTGTCTTCTTTTCTTCCCTCTTGCAGTGATTTTAATTTTTTATTCAAGTCTTCCTTGTCTGATTCTAATTTTTTATTTAAATCTTCCTTGTCTTGTCTTCTCTCCTCCTTGTCTTGTCTTCTCTCCTCCTTGTCTGACTCTAATTTTTTATTCATTTGTCCAAATTGTTCCATCATGAACTTCATCATGCTATTTAAATTCGTTTCTTCTGTTGGTTTGACTGGCTGGTTATTTACCCTGACTTCTGCTTCTATTTCCGGTTCAGGTTCAGGTTCAGGTGGATTTGGATTTTCCACTTGGTCCTCCTGTGGGTTTTCTTCTGACAATTCTCCAGTCGTTTCCTCCATTTCTACTTCCTCGACTTCCTCCATTTCTTCTGGGTTTCCTTCTTGGTTTGATGATTCCTTCCCTTTGCGTCTCGTAACCATCCCGTGTCTATTCATGATCGCCGCTAGTTATTCTTTCTAGCCACACGTTGCTGGTCGCCAATATGTAACGTAGATTAACTGGATGTGTGTACTCTTCCTTAAAGCCCCTCGTTGCTGGCGTCAATATGTAACGTAGATAACGAGGTCGTACCTGTTAAAATGTATCACACTTGTTTATTTTGTGTATTAGTGTGAATGTAGTGTGTTTGCCTCACACTGGTTGTTACATAAATCGACGTCACTACTGGAGTCCGTAGCGTTGTCAATGTCACCAGTACAACCTACCTGTCAATTCATATGGATTACGATTCCCGGGTGGCGCCAAATTGTTTTTGTTAAAACAATTAAAACATTTAATTTTTAAAGTAATATGTGGTATTAACATGGACAGCTGTGGCGTTCGAATTATTCCCGCTACTACACAGGTTGTCGACTCGGCCACTCGTGACAAGCGCTAGTTGGCTATGACTTAAACTTCGCTAACACACATATATTTACAAAAAATCCTATGAAATAACAAGATAGTAATGTTCGGTACTGCGTTTTTTAATACACATTTAATTATTAATAAACATGACAATTGAATCATAAACAAATTTATAATATTATACTCCGGCTTAGAGCTTGAAACACAAAACACCTCAGGTTGGCAAAATTGATTCAAAACACTATCATTCAGTTACTTCTAACAAATTAATATGTTTTTAAAATCTGGAGTTCTTTTGATCATGAAAATAGACATAAACGTTGATTACATGAAAAGAAAGTACACTATTACACCTTATACGTACTTAGGATTTATAATGTGTTTGTACAATTTGTTCAGTAGTGTCGTACTTCTGTTACAGTAGTTATGTTCACAAATAAGGTTATCTCTATAAGTTAATCAAATGTTTTTTAATGTAAGTAAATTGTGCCTTTACCTTTGAAAGAAAATACTGTTTTTAAATTGTGAGAAATTTTATCATTTGAAAATAATTCAAGTAGTTTAGGGTTTTTTGGGAGTAAGAAATTATTCAGTACTTATCAGTTCGTCTCACGTTGAAGGGTCATCATCAGGGTAGGCGTGTATTTTTCGAATTTGTGCTGGTTGTAGGCTTCCAGCATCTTCTTCAAACTGGTCTGGGTTTTTTCTTTAATTAGTTTATTTAATTTCGCTCCTGGTCATCATTAATTCTGTACAGATCGACGTCTCTTCACATTGGATCATTTTGGTTCACTAGTTGACTTGTTGTAACTGTTTAAATTAAAGTTTTAGTTTGCCCAATTTCTTGTGTGGCGTTGTGATGGTACAATCATGGTACATTTTTGAAATTACCTTAATTATGGTAACTAGAGCATAAATATTGTATTTTTCTATTTTTGTCATACTAAACCCAACCTCAAACACCCGATATCGAATCTACAGTGAGTGGACTATATCACAATATTTGCCAGGATTTGAACTAATTCGTAGCAGAATCTGTAAAATGTCATAAAAACAGTGTGCAGTTATTGCGATAAGCAAGCCAAGCCTTAATTACATCAGAGGCGGAGAATGTGTTGACAACGACAAAACTGCGATGTCAACTAGTTAAACAAAGAAAATGTGACGTCAGTACACCCCACTTCCGCAGAATCCAACAAGGAATTGTCGTCATTTCTGCTGCAGCAACTGATCAGCGCCGGCCGGCTGCTCATTCACTTACGGGTGAATTTTAACTTTTTAGACCACTATAGGTGGTTAATAAACTGTGTAAAACACCGTACAGTGCGTCGATTACAAAAATGTGACCGAGACGAGTAAACGTAAAACTCGCGGTACTGGACGCGAAGTTTTTCCGCCAGCTATAACAACCAGCAACACGAAATGGGTGAGAACGTTCCTTAATTCCTGATTTCATAATTTCCCAATATCATTTTATTGTAGAAATTCATTTTATTTTAAAATTTCAATCTAATAAAAGGAGCTCCAAAATTTATAAAAGTTATAAAAGTTTGTACCATGAGGATGAAAGGGTGAGTGGTTGTGTGCGTGCGTAATAATTTCTAAGTGCTGGGTTGAGCAACACATATAACTATATATATATATAATTTTGTCATATACTTATTATACTTACAGAAGGTAATATTACACTATGTTTTTATTTTGGAAGGGTTAAAGCTATGTAAAACGAATACTTAATAAAAGGGGTATTTCATTGGTAACAATTAGAACAGCTGTTTTGTTATTTCAAGCAATTTCTGTTTCCTAATAACTTCGCGTAACAAAATTCTGGCCCATGACTTAGGTAATAAATAAAGATGGCGTCCTAGTTTATGTATACCTTTGTGAGATATAATCTATCGTATCTATAAATCAAAATAAACGTAAGTATACAGGTGGCGCCCGAACAGGGACTCGACATAAAATAAAATTATGTAGAGTACACCTACTGGTATGTGAAACAGTTACTTGAGGTAATAGCGTAATAGTTCGCAAAGCGTGCGAAAGGTAAGGTTAAATTCTAGGTTATAAATAAATACGTTTTAGTAACCTTAAATAATACAACATGAGTACCAGTGACAATATTGTAATAGAAACCAGTACATCGGAGATAAATGTAATTAGTGAAATGGATGTACAAACACCTCAAACTAGTCAGACTGATGAGGCAAGTATGCCTGTGTCTGCAGAGATAACTAAAGCTAACACATCCATTTCAACTAGTTTAGATAGTAAACCAGATGAAAATAGTGCAATGATACAATTACTCTTAAAATTAAATAAAAAACTAGATGAACAGAAAAGCGATTCTGATATTCAATTCAAAAATTTGAATGACAAATTTGATAGTTTTAACAGTAATTTCAATGAATTGAAAAATGAAATAGAATTAGGTCACAATCAACTTATTAAAAAATGTGACCAGCTTATTACAAAACTCGATAATTTAAATGTGGTAGAAAATCAAGTAGAAACCCAGAAAGTCAATAGTGGTACCCAGCAAAATAATAATTCCAATAATGAATGTAGTATAGATAATCCAAATAATACAAGTAGTAAGATTGTGGTGTTAGAAAAGGATAAACATGATAATGAAAGTATAATGAATGATAATGAAATATTTGAATTTATGAAGTCAGAAAGAAAGTTGAGAGAAAGTATTTTAGTACAAGGAATGCAGGGGGTAGAATTTTCTTTTAATGTTGTATTAGGGGGTGAAGACAAGTCTTCATGTAATTGTTATAAGGATAAGAATGCCTTTAATTTATATTTGATAGACGATAGTTCTACAAATAAAGTTTCTTTATGTTTTGGTGTACCTAAGAGGTGCAACAATTTTATGATAGGGACCCCTGCATATTTCGAGAGAGAAAGTGTATTTTGGTGTAATGGAGAGAAATGTATTAAGAGAGAAAGTATAGAGAGATATTGTGAGAGTAAAAGAGTAATAGAAGTATTTAAAGTAAACAGAAATTACAGACAATTGTTAGAAAGGTTAGGGTTAGATGTGGTATATGAAAATGATGAATACTTTCCTGATAATAACAATAAATTGGAAATAACAAGAAATGAGAATAAAGACATTATGTACTTACCTGTGGTGGAATATTATGGGGATAATTATAGTATAAACCGATTAATGACATATGATACTAAGACAAACAGAACTCTACTTGATCGTGACTGGGAATATTTGTTTAATAACCGTTCAATAACATATGAATATAATGTATCTAGTAATAAAATCTATTTATTAAATAAGAATTTATATAGACCTAAGATTTGTTTGTTGTTTAATGATGGTGGATAGACTGTTGTATTGTGAAATGAACATTAAATAATAATATAAAAAGTGGTATTGAATTGGACTGCATATGGACTGATTTCGATTAATGACACAATAATGAAGTTGGAGTGTATATTTTTCATTGTATTTATATATCCATGTATTTTTGATATGTATTATGTATTACAGGTATATTTACACCAGCATGTATTATTATATATTTTACATATATGACATGTTTAATAATAATAATTTTAAATTTTAATTGGTATTGAAAGTAATTCCTAATAAATGTTTAAGTAAGTATATATATTTGAATTTTGAAAAGAGGTATTGTTATAAGTAGGTAAGAGAGGAATTTTATAAGAGAATTGTCAATGATTACAGTAAGTGTTTAAACAGGAATAGAGCCTGGGTATAGATAAAATGCAGGTGAGTTATGCAATTAATGTAAATGGAGTTAGAAAGATAAGAATTTTTAAGAAAATACACAGAGAATTATTAGATATTTAGGGACACAGTAGTTAGTGATTATTTGTAGAGAAGGTGTTTAAGTAAAGGTATAAACATATAATTATTGTTGATGAATTCTGTAGTGGGGGTGAGGTGATAAAGAGTAGCCAACCAATAGTGTTGTGGCAGGTATTAGCATAATTTTTAGGGAGTGTTTGCCGAATTATTTGGAAGGGCAAAATATTAGAGATGTATATAGCCAGTTAGGGAACACCCAACCCAGTGCAAAGACGAGCGGTGCCATAGGATTTAAATGAAAGTAGTAATGGAGTATATAATTGAGATATTGGTGTCATTGATAGGTAAATTTGATGGTCAGATAGAAGAAGGTGAGTAAGATTATAAAAAATAGAAGTATAGTGAATATAGGAGTTATCCAGACTAAACAGTGATGGAAGGTGAGAGGTTAGGTAGTTAGGTAGGTAGAAAGTTCAGAGTATAGAGAAAGTTCAGAGTATAGAGGAAGTAAGAAGTGAATAATGAAATAATAATAATAATGTAGTATGAATACTAATAATAAATTTGAAATAAATATTAATAATTCATTATAATAAAATTGATGTCTAATTAATTACTTAAGTGAAATTGTAAATTTTTAAATGATTTAAATTAAAATGAATCAAGAATATTTAATGTATTAATGTATCAGTGTTAATTATTAATGTATTATTATTATGTAAAATGTATTTATGTTATAGAAATTTCAACATGATGTTATAATATGGGAATAATGTGTAGAAGAAAAAAAAAAAAAATTTCTTTTAACTGGCGCTGTTAATAATACCAATAAGCCAAATAATTACCTGTTAATAATAAGAATAATAATAATAACAATAATAATAAAATTTTATTTTTATCATTTACTAAGAGTATTCAATAAATAAATATATAGTTATTAATTCTTTTATAATTTGTTTTTCTCCAGATTTGGGAGATTATAATGTGTAATTTTCCTATTATATTTTCAATTATATTTTATTCAATTTTGGTAACTATATTATATTAATGTGCTTATGTTACAATTATAGTAATTGTAAAAGAATGAAGATAAATATTATCGATAGGAATCGAAACCATTTTTCAACTCAGGGTAGAAGTATTTTGTAATATGAAGAAGAGATATTCTTTTTAATTCTTGAAGATTATAATTTTATAAATATATTAAGCCAACCCAGTGCTTACTGGCACAAACCAGCACTTAGCTAAGGGGAACTAGATCAGTTGAGGATGGAGTGATTTACTAAGCCACTATTTGAATATTTATTATATATTGTTTCAGTGTTTGGTGATATGACAGCGGTCCTGAGCTGGCCAACGCGTCAGAGCAGGGGCGTTAAGAGCCTAAGTGGCCTTATGGTGTTGGGATCTCGCAGGAGAAGTCCAGTAAGGTCATCTAGGTACGGTCATCATCACCAGACCAAGGGTGAGTTGTTGTTATTTTTTATGTAAATTTGTAAGGGGGTTGTGGCGACTTGTCCTGGCTGATCCCTTTAGGAAGTATGAAAGGGTCAATGAAAGTTTGTGTGCTTCGTCACACCATCTTTCATTGAGGGGGTTTTGTGATGGTACAATCATGGTACATTTTTGAAATTACCTTAATTATGGTAACTAGAGCATAAATATTGTATTTTTCTATTTTTGTCATACTAAACCCAACCTCAAACACCCGATATCGAATCTACAGTGAGTGGACTATATCACAATATTTGCCAGGATTTGAACTAATTCGTAGCAGAATCTGTAAAATGTCATAAAAACAGTGTGCAGTTATTGCGATAAGCAAGCCAAGCCTTAATTACGTCAGAGGCGGAGAATGTGTTGACAACGACAAAACTGCGATGTCAACTAGTTAAACAAAGAAAATGTGACGTCAGTACACCCCACTTCCGCAGAATCCAACAAGGAATTGTCGTCATTTCTGCTGCAGCAACTGATCAGCGCCGGCCGGCTGCTCATTCACTTACGGGTGAATTTTAACTTTTTAGACCACTATAGGTGGTTAATAAACTGTGTAAAACACCGTACAGTGCGTCGATTACAAAAATGTGACCGAGACGAGTAAACGTAAAACTCGCGGTACTGGACGCGAAGTTTTTCCGCCAGCTATAACAACCAGCAACACGAAATGGGTGAGAACGTTCCTTAATTCCTGATTTCATAATTTCCCAATATCATTTTATTGTAGAAATTCATTTTATTTTAAAATTTCAATCTAATAAAAGGAGCTCCAAAATTTATAAAAGTTATAAAAGTTTGTACCATGAGGATGAAAGGGTGAGTGGTTGTGTGCATGCATAATAATTTCTAAGTGCTGGGTTGAGCAACACATATAACTATATATATATATATATATATAATTTTGTCATATACTTATTATACTTACAGAAGGTAATATTACACTATGTTTTTATTTTGGAAGGGTTAAAGCTATGTAAAACGAATACTTAATAAAAGGGGTATTTCATTGGTAACAATTAGAACAGCTGTTTTGTTATTTCAAGCAATTTCCGTTTCCTAATAACTTCGCGTAATGAAATTCTGGCCCATGACTTAGGTAATAAATAAAGATGGCGTCCTAGTTTATGTATACCTTTGTGAGATATAATCTATCGTATCTATAAATCAAAATAAACGTAAGTATACAGCGTACCCACGCTTCGTTTCTTCAGCGTCTATATAATTTAACGGAAAAATAAGCCTCAAACGACTCGTTGTCATAGTAACTAATAATTCAATGCTGGTTTAATTACTCCTTACTTACATTGTTAGAGATATTTGAATTTTTATTCAAATTTATTAAGTATTTTCCTACTGATTTTATTCCCTTATAATTCCTTTGGGATAATAAATGACATCACTATTATTTTTCTTTCCTTTCAAAGTTTACAATGATACCTCATAAGGTCATATTCTGTTACACTTTAACTATAGTCTAATTATTTGACATTTAATAAATAACATATCTTTCTTGAATTAAATTATTACAATAATATTTCTGTGTTGAAATAACTGATATACAATTATAGTCCATTCACTGTTCTTAGATTATTAGGATTTCTTGTGAAATTGATACAATTTACATTTGAATGTCTTTGGCAGTTAACTGTTTTCCTAGTTACAAACAGCCATGATTGTTTTCTAGTGTATTTCCTTTTTAAATTACATTCTGAATTCAGCCTGATGGGCTTCATTTATTTGTTTGTGTTTTAATTATTATTCAACCTACATTTTCATTACTTTTCATTTAAAATATAATAGTTAGGTTTATGGACTGTAAGTCCCCCTTCAGTCATATTCCTTCTTTAACATTGAATCAACTATTCTTTATAAGTCATAAATTATTCTTAGTACTAACATTGATTTCTTTCTCGTCTTATAAACTAGGGTGATAAACATTGTCACTTTCTTTAATATTATGAAGGTTAATTCCCCTTTCAACATGGGGTGTTGTATTCTTTATAATTTTAATCTTTAATAACAAACTTTACTTCTATCCTATCATGCCATGTTAACACAAGTTATGGTACTGGTCTTTCTCCCTGATATGTCACATGCTTCCCTTATATTAATTTTAAATACTATTTTTAATTACTTCTAGGTATACAACTAATTATAATTCCACTCCAATCATTGGTGGTTTATCAATGTTTTAAAGAGTGTCTATTTCCTTAGCATTCTAATTTGAATGTTTCACATTCACTTTCACTATTTTTTAGGGCATTAACACTTCACTAAAGCACTTCACTTTGGTTCACTGTTTTGTAATTAGTGTTATTTAATGGGTAACCCCTATACCTTCTCCTACCATTTCTCACTATTTTTGTTTTAGTATTATTTTTACTATAAACAATATTAGGCTAGTTGAGTTTTGGTTGAATCTAACCTTTCTGACAGGGTTAGTGTACTCTTCCTATACTACATTGTTTTACAATTGTATTGTCTTAAAAATTGGATACATATGTTAAATTAATGCTAATAATAACATCGGTTTCATTAATATATAATTATTCAAGGTTTATTGACCGTATTCTATCTCTAAAATGCAATCTTTCCCCTTTTATGTATGTGTGTTAGTTTCCCCTTGGGTTTTATCTGTCTCCTCTTCATTCTTCCTCTTCTTCTTCTTCAATAATCTTCATCTTCATTCTTCATCTTGGTTTGGTTCTCCTTTAGTTCTATGTCCATCATTGTTTTGTCAATCACATTTTCTTAAGCATGTTTGGGTTGTCGTCTCAATCATGTCAAAATATTTACATTTTAATAAGTATGTTACGTGGTTCCCTTCTTTATGTTTATGTTTTTTGGCTCAATCACTTGGGTTGGGTAATATCGTTGTACGTCATGTCAAAGTATTTACATTTTAATCATTTTTTACACATTTTATTTCATATGAAGTAATTTTATATCAAGAATTATCTTTTTTATCACTGGTACTAGATTTGGCTTAATTGTATCGTTACAATATAGAAGCAATAAGTTACAAAAATTCTTAAAAATGTAAGAACAACAAACTTACTAAAATTATTCAGAATAATATTTAAAACAAAACAAAATAAACAAACATAAAATCAAGCAAGAAATGCTAAAACAAATACCCAAAATTATAATGAATTCAGAGTATTCAAAGAAAAAAAAAACGGAACTGGTATAAGAAAAAAGAAAACAAATGTGTATAAAGCAAATATACAGCAAATGGCTAAAACAAAATAATGGTAATCAACCAAGAAAAAGAAAAAAGATATCTAAGATAATTAAAATGATCACAAGAAGAAAAGAAAAACAAACTAATGAAAAGTTAGAAATAATGAAATTAACAACAAAATAAATAAAAAACAATCAACTGTATGAGTAAATAACAGTATATAGCAAAGGTACAGCGGAAGGAAGAATGAGTAAAACGCTAAAATGATCGAAAAACCAATAAGTGGACAATCCCAAAAAATATTATTATTAATGAAAGTCACAAGATGACAAAAAAGGCATTTAAGATTGACTGAGAATAGGCCTAGCAATCAAATAACTGAGCAGAGATGATGTTCCTCTGGTCTCCGAAAAATTGGTAGTAATGGAAGAAACCAGCTACTAAAAGTTAGGGAAACAATTATATTAAAGGGAGAACGCACTAGTGGAAATAAGTAAAAACAGATCTAAATAAAATGGAGTGAATCAAGTAAGAATAGAAATAAGAAGGAAGAAATAAACAAGAAAGAAAAGGAAAAAATAATATATAACTGATAATTTCATAAAAAACTAAGCTAGTGTTTTACCAAAATGATCAATTTTGAAGGAGAGGCATTATGTTACAACAGAAATAAGCCACCCCAATACCAGGGATAAAAAAGATGAATCCACAATATAAAAAATAATTCGTATAAAATAAAATGTATAAAATAATGAAAATAAAACGACAATGACAAGACAAATGACGACATGACCTAACCCAAGTGATTGACCAAATAAAAAAGAAACAAAAGGAGAAGGGAAAAACGAAACCAAACAAAAATGAAACCAATTGAAGGAAGTGAATAATTCCGTACAACAAAATGAAATGAAACCAAATGAGAAGGAGAAAACCAAAATAAAATGAAACAAAATAAGATGAAAGTGAAGAAGAAAAATGACCATGAAACTAACCAAGTATAAAGGAAATAAAGTGAAACCGAATGAGAAAACACAGACAAATAATATAGAATATGAAAAGGAGAAATGGTACACTCAAATGTAATATTGAAAACGAAACCAATAACTAACCAATGTAAAAAATAAGTATTATTATCGATTAAAAGATAAATGTAAATGACTTGATAAAACCCAATAAAGTAATGTGAAAAAATAAAAGTACACTAAACCAAGAATTAGAGTTAGATGTGACAAAAAACTCTATAAAGACATAAACTTATTAATAATATAAATAATATTTGTAATGAGAGAGATAGTGAGATGGTGAGAATATAAAATCAACTAAGTGACGAAGAAAAAGTAATTATAGGGATTACCCACTAATAAACACTTAATATAAACATTACATTAATAGGAATAAACACCTAAGTATCTATAATAAACTCTAAATGATTAATGGTGAACCATATTAATCATTAATAATGTTGTTAATGATAGTATTAGAAGTAAACAGATAATAACCTGTAATGAACACTGAAGATTGATGGTGACATTATTATTTAAAAAAGAATCGTATTGTTAATATAATTAAGTTTAATTGTATACACTAGTATTTAAAAGGGAGAATCCCATGAAAGGTAAACAGTTGGTGTTACCATGGATAGAAGGTAAAGATTATTTAAGAAATAAGGTATTAAAAATGAAATCAATAGACACCCCAAGTTATAAGGGATAATTAATTGAATAAGTTTAAGTGGTGTGATGATGTTTATCACCCAAAAAATAATAAGGAATGAAATGAATTGGAAACAAACATTACCTAATAACTGTTAAAAAATTGTTTAATTAAATTTATGAATAGGATATGGATGAAGGAATTGTACAGACCATAGGCCTAGATGTTATGTTTTATGTGATAAGGAATAGTAAGTAATAGCCATATTGTTAACAAGGGCAAAATAGATAAATAAGAAGGCAAAACAATACAGATCTTATTACACTGGAAAATCAGTTAGGAAATAATTAACAAGCCATGATATAGAAAATAATAGAAACATACAAATAGTATAAAATCAGATCCAAAACACACCAACAAATAAACCAGCCATTCATAATAACAAAACAAAACACATTAAAGTAAAATGAGATATAATTTGTATAAAAACGTAAATATTATCAATGGCTGCTTAGGCCTATGAAATGCCTAACTGTAAAAAAAAAAATAACTACAAATTGTATTAAATCAACAAGGAAATTAACAAATCCAAGGCGAACAATTAGCCAAGGATGATTTGTAAATCATATTAAAAGGAAAATGTTAGAATATGAACTTAAATTAAAAGAGAAATGTAAGTAACAAATATTAACATAACTCTACAAACATTAATATTTTATAGAACTCAACCTTATGGGATATCAAAACAATCTTTGAAAGGAAATACTAACAGTAGTGATAATATTTAATACATAGGGAGGAAGACAGAAGAATAAAAGCAATCAGAAGATGTACAGTAATTTTGAATAATAATTCAAAATTGATAACAATGGTTATAAGCCAAGATTAAACAATCAGAATTTATTCGTAACCATGACAACAAACGTTGGTTACGGATTTTCCGTTAATTTATAGTACTCTCAATGTGACGCTCGTCCAGATTAGACGCCAGATCTTGAGTGACCTAAATTTTAATTTAAAATGTACAAAAAGTAACCAAAATTCAACAAGCAGAACCAGTAAGCAGCAGAAGATGAACAATAACTTTTAACTGATGCCAAGGACTAATTTAAATAAAAATTAAATGAAGAAATTGAGACAACTAACTTGAAAAAGATGCCAGAAGTCCCAGACCATTGAAAATTGAATACGATTGCAGCCCAATTCCATTTTACCTAAACAACGGTTTATCTCGAGCCTACTGATGTGTTAAGTATCATTAAATTACCCATATTCCAGAAATAAACTCACTTTAAATATTTCTCACAGTTATCTGAACTCTCACTATAAACTGAATATAATTTCTTTCAAATATTAAGTAAGATAAACAAACACTGAAAATTTATTAACTAAGGAAATAACCTAGCAGTAGTTGCAAAATTTTGAAACACACTTTACTACACTGCAGGAACAAATTGTAGATGCACTTTATATTATTTAAGTACAAATAATGTAAGGTTGTGTACTTTTATTGTAATGATTATTAATATTTTTCTTGTAATCACAAGGACCCAGATTTTGAACGATAATAAATGTAACAGACAACACTGTCACCATACTTTACTAACTCGCTCGTTCAAAATCGATTCGCCAAACCCTAGAGAGAGTAGACTCATATTAATTGTCGGTGCAAATTTGTTAATAACCAAGAATCATTTTATTGTCCAACTGAATAATTACCAACCAATAATTAAAGAAACTAGTACAGTGTAAACATTGTTTTTATTTCATAGGGAAGTGTATTGTATAAATTGTGTTTTGTATAGCAAAGAGAACGAGAATGACGGCAAGCGCTCATTTCGCAAATCTAGCGAAATAACTGCTCGATTAAGAAGGTCGAACGAAGGCGGGAACAAATTTGAATGCTCGAGGCCGTCATAACGAAAATCGCTAAACCATAATACTTATTAATTTTAATTGTTTTGAGTAAACAATTTGGCGCCACCCGGGATTATTAAACCCCTATGAATAAACAGGTAAGGTTTCCACTCGCGTTGTACTGGTAATTGCAGAATCGCTACGGACATCGCTAGCGCAACACATCGATGTAACAACACCAGTGTGAGGCGAACACACAACCTATACACTTTTACAGAGACGACCGAGTCTTCACGTTACAGATTGGCTTCCATAGCAGGGCTTAAACGAGAGGGACGTCCCTCAAACAATCGCGTTACAGATTGGCTTCCATAGAGGGGCTTAAATAAGGCGGACGTGATCTCATCTTCGCGTTACAGATTGGCGCCCAACGTGGGGCTAGAAAAAGACGACTAGCGGCGATTACGGAAAAAATAAAAAGACGAAAATAATGATACAAAAGGATATGCTACAACAACAAACGAAGATGCCCAAACAACAGAAACAATGGAGCTATGCAGAATGGACGACAGGGTTATTTAAAAAAATAAGCAAGGAGATGTAGTACATCGAGAAAAATACCACGGATCAAGAACGAGCACAGATGAGTCGTGCGAATGCAGTGGGAACGCCAAACGACAAAATGTCATTGAGAGATGTTTATGATGAAATGTGGAAGCTGGATACCAAGTATAATGAAGAAGAGACTATCGGGGCAGCCCACGAAAAAGGTGATAACAATGTGGAAAGAATGACTGAAGAAGATTGGGATAGATGAGACAATAACGAAACACAAATGAAAAACGAAAGAACAGGAGTATACGCACAGGTGACAGAGGAATTTACACAGGAGGAGTATGAACAATGGAGACAATCAATAAGACAACCAGAAAAACCTATACAAACGGAAAATGCAGAATTAAGGGAATGGATAAGGGTTATGTTTGAACTATCCAGAGAAGATATTTGTAATTGGAGGAAGGTACATAATCAAGTAGAAGAGTTCAATAAAATACCGAATAATAAAAACATGAAACAACCAAAAACTCAAATAGAAAAAGAAATAGTCAAAAACGTCAAAGTGAAGCAACAGAAGAAAATGCCAGAACAAACACAGAAAGTGACCCTGCAAGACATAATGAATTCAATGGTTGAACTTAATAGAAAAATTGATGAAGATTTTAAGAAGCAGAAGGAAGAAAGGGAATTCTTAAACGAAAAATTCGATGAGAAAATAGACAAAATGGTGGAGAGAATAACGAAACATTCGATAGGGGTTTCAGAAAGTTAAGAGAGACAATACATCGTGGTTTCACACCATTGAATGAAACACTAGACACCACTTCTGAAGGTAGCAAGGAGATAGAATTTAAAGAAGACCAAAGTGTATTGTTATCTGAAAATAAAAATAACAAAAACCAAGAGAATATCCAAATCACGGAAATGAAGACTGAGAAAAGGCATCAAAGAAAACTAATCAATACCAAAGAAGAGTTGGAGATGATGAAGCATAGACTGATTGAGGTGTTTAACTTACCAATTACTGACCGGATAGAAATCATGAAATATAGAGAGTGTAGGAGAACTCTAAAAGAAACTCTGGAAGTGGTGAACTACCAACCAGCGAGAAGAAACTGGAGAAAAGCAATGCCTAAATGGAAAATAACCAAAATTGAAAAGACTCACAACAAAATAGTGTGTCACAAATTGAGGAGGTCTCTAGAACACATGAATACACCAGAATTGGAAATGTAGAATAAAAAACAAGTGATAACATTAATGAGGGAGGTACAATTAACTTCTTTGATTAATAAGCAACATAATATAGTGAATGATGTATGCATGGAGACAAATGAACAGATGATATTAGCAGAATTGTGGTACAAGATAGAAGATACCTATTCCACCAGGACGGAAACAGTTTTACACACCAAGGTTAGCCGAAACACAAGTGCAGAGGAAATGATGGACCATGGGTAAACTAAGTGAAGATGAACACAGAGAAAAGGGACTGATTTTCAGGATAATGACCAAGCAAACCAATGGAAAGGAAGGAGCATTAAATTAATTAAACCAATTAAGAATAACCAAAACAAAAAACATAAATGATATTTAAAGAAAAAACTTAAAAATAATTGACAAGAAATGACTAAACGACCAAGACAAAGTGAATGAGAAGAGCTATCAAACTATAATAAACAAATAAAGAATTACCAAAATTCAAAAGAGGTAAGATCAGCTTACAACAAGATTTAGATGAAATATGAGGTATAATATAAAATATAAAATAAAGGAATAAGTTACAAAAATTCCTACAAAGTAAGATCATCTTACAATAATGTATAAATAACATATAAAGTAAAAAGAAAAAAAAATATACATATAGAAGCAATAAGTTACAAAAATTCTTAAAAATGTAAGAACAACAAACTTACTAAAATTATTCAGAATAATATTTAAAACAAAACAAAATAAACAAACATAAAATCAAGCAAGAAATGCTAAAACAAATACCCAAAATTATAATGAATTCAGAGTATTCAAAGAAAAAAAAAACGGAACTGGTATAAGAAAAAAGAAAAAAAAATGTGTATAAAGCAAATATACAGCAAATGGCTAAAACAAAATAATGGTAATCAACCAAGAAAAAGAAAAAAGATATATAAGATAATTAAAATGATCACAAGAAGAAAAGAAAAACGAACTAATGAAAAGTTAGAAATAATGAAATTAACAACAAAATAAATAAAAAACAATCAACTGTATGAGTAAATAACAGTATATAGCAAAGGTACAGCGGAAGGAAGAATGAGTAAAAGGCTAAAATGATCGAAAAAACCACTAAGTGGACAATCCCAAAAAATATTATTATTAATGAAAGTCACAAGATGTCAAAAAAGGTATTTAAGATTGACTGAGAATAGGCCTAGCAATCAAATAACTGAGCAGAGATGATGTTCCTCTGGTCTCAGAAAAATGGGTAGTAATGGAAGAAACCAGCTACTAAAAGTAAGGGAAAAAATTATATTAAAGGGAGAACGCACTAGTGGAAATAAATAAAAACAGATCTAAATAAAATGGAGTGAATCAAGTAAGAATAGAAATAAGAAGGAAGAAATAAACAAGAAAGAAAAGGAAAAAAACCTATATATAACTGATAATTTCATAAAAAACTAAGCTAGTGTTTTACCAAAATGATCAATTTTGAAGGAGAGGCATTATGTTACAACACAAATAAGCCACCCCAATACCAGGGATAAAAAAGATGAATCCACAATATAAAAAATAATTCGTATAAAATAAAATGTGTAAAATAATGAAAATAAAACGACAATGACAAGACAAACGATGACATGACCTAACCCAAGTGATTGACCAAATAAAAAAGAAACAAAGGAGAAGGGAAAAACGAAACCAAACAAAAATGAAACCAATTGAAGGAAGTGAATAATTCCATACAACCAAATGAAATGAAACCAAATGAGAAGGAGAAAACCAAAATAAAATGAAACAAAATAAGATGAAAGTGAAGAAGGAAAATGAACATGAAACTAACCAAGTATAAAGGAAATAAAGTGAAACCGAATGAGAAAACACAGACAAATAATATAGAATATGAAAAGGAGAAATGGTACACTCAAATGTAATATTGAAAACGAAACCAATAACTAACCAATGTAAAAAATAAGTATTATTATCGATTAAAAGATAAATGTAAATGACTTGATAAAACCCAATAAAGTAATGTGAAAAAATAAAAGTACACTAACCCAAGAATTAGAGTTAGATGTGACAAAAAACTCTATAAAGACATAAACTTATTAATAATATAAATAATATTTGTAATGAGAGAGATAGTGAGATGGTGAGAATATACAATCAACTAAGTGACGAAGAAAAAGTAATTATAGGGATTACCCACTAATAAACACTTAATATAAACATGTAAGGAGTGTAAAAGTGAAAGTGTAAAACCCCAAAATAATTAGAAACCACATTAATAGGAATAAACAACTAATAATCTATAATAAACTCTAAATGATTAATGGTGAACCATATTAATCATTAATAATGTTGTTAATGATAGTATTAGAAGTAAACAGATAATAACCTCTAATGAACACTGAAGATTGATGGTGACATTATTATTTAAAAAAGAATCGTATTGTTAATATAATTAAGTTTAATTGTATACACTAGTATTTAAAAGGGAGAATCCCATGAAAGGTAAACAGTTGGTGTTACCATGGATAGAAGGTAAAGATTATTTAAGAAATAAGGAATTAAAAATGAAATCAATAGACACCCCAAGTTATAAGGGATAATTAATTGAATAAGTTTAAGTGGTGTGATGATGTTTATCACCCAAAAAATAATAAGGAATGAAATGAATTGGAAACAAACATTACCTAATAACTGTTAAAAAATTGTTTAATTAAATTTATGAATAGGATATGGATGAAGGAATTGTACAGACCATAGGCCTAGATGTTATGTTTTATGTGATAAGGAATAGTAAGTAATAGCCATATTGTTAACAAGGGCAAAATAGATAAATAAGAATGCAAAACAATACAGATCTTATTACACTGGAAAATCAGTTAGGAAATAATTAACAAGCCATGATATAGAAAATAATAGAAACATACAAATAGTATAAAATCAGATCCAAAACACACCAACAAATAAACCAGCCATTGATAATAACAAAACAAAACACATTAAAGTAAAATGAGATATAATTTGTATAAAAACTTAAATATTATCAATGGCTGCTTAGGCCTATGAAATGCCTAACTGTAAAAAAAACAAATAACTACAAATTGTATTAAATCAACAAGGAAATTAACAAATCCAAGGCGAACAATTAGCCAAGGATGATTTGTAAATCATATTAAAAGAAACATGTTAGAATATGAACTTAAATTAAAAGAGAAATGTAAGTAACAAATATTAACATAACTCTACAAACATTAATATTTTATAGAACTCAACCTTATGGGATATCAAAACAATCTTTGAAAGGAAATACTAACAGTAGTGATAATATTTAATACATAGGGAGGAAAACAGAAGAATAAAAGCAATCAGAAGATGTACAGTAATTTTGAATAATAATTCAAAATTGATAACAATGGTTATAAGCCAAGATTAAACAATCAGAATTTATTCGTAACCATGACAACAAACGTTGGTTACTGATTTTCCGTTAATTTATAGTACTCTCAATGTGACGCTCGTCCAGATTAGACGCCAGATCTTGAGTGACCTAAATTTTAATTTAAAATGTACAAAAAGTAACCAAAATTTAAAAAGCAGAACCAGTAAGCAGCAGAAGATGAACAATAACTTTTAACTGATGCCAAGGACCAATTTAAATAAAAATTAAATGAAGAAATTGAGACAACTAACTTGAAAAAGATGCCAGAAGTCCCAGACCATTGAAAATTGAATACGATTGCAGCCCAATTCCATTTTACCTGAACAACGGTTTATCTCAAGCCTACTGATGTGTTAAGTATCATTAAATTACCCATATTCCAGAAATAAACTCACTTTAAATATTTCTCACAGTTATCTGAACTCTCACTATAAACTGAATATAATTTCTTTCAAATATTAAGTAAGATAAACAAACACTGAAAATTTATTAACTAAGGAAATAACCTAGCAGTAGATTGCAAAATTTTGAAACACACTTTACTACACTGCAGGAACAAATTGTAGATGCACTTTATATTATTTAAGTACAAATAATGTAAGGTTGTGTACTTTTATTGTAATGATTATTAATATTTTTCTTGTAATCACAAGGACCCAGATTTTGAACGATAATAAATGTAACAGACAACACTGTCGCCATACTTTACTAACTCGCTCGTTCAAAATCGATTCGCCAAACCCTAGAGAGAGTAGACTCATATTAATTGTCGGTGCAAAATTGTTAATAACCAAGAATAATTTTATTGTCCAACTGAATAATTACCAACCAATAATTAAAGAAACTAGTACAGTGTAAACATTGTTTTTATTTCATAGGGAAGTGTATTGTATAAATTGTGTTTTGTATAGCAAAGAGAACGAGAATGACGGCAAGCGCTCGTTTCGCAAATCTAGCGAAATAACTGATCGATTAAGAAGGTCGAACGAAGGCGGGAACAAATTTGAATGCTCGAGGCCGTCATAACGAAAATCGCTAAACCATAATACTTATTAATTTTAATTGTTTTGAGTAAACAATTTGGCGCCACCCGGGATTATTAAACCCCTATGAATAAACAGGTAAGGTTTCCACTCGCGTTGTACTGGTAATTGCAGAATCGCTACGGACATCGCTAGCGCAACACATCGATGTAACAACACCAGTGTGAGGCGAACACACAACCTATACACTTTTACAGAGACGACCGAGTCTTCACGTTACAGATTGGCTTCCATCGCAGGGCTTGAAAGAGACGGACCACAATCTTCACGTTACAGATTGGCTTCCATAGCAGGGCTTAAACGAGAGGGACGTCCCTCAAACAATCGCGTTACAGATTGGCTTCCATAGAGGGGCTTAAATAAGGCGGACGTGATCTCATCTTCGCGTTACAGATTGGCGCCCAACGTGGGGCTAGAAAAAGACGACTAGCGGCGATTACGGAAAAAATAAAAAGACGAAAATAATGATACAAAAGGATATGCTACAACAACAAACGAAGATGCCCAAACAACAGAAACAATGGAGCTATGCAGAATGGACGACAGGGTTATTTAAAAAAATAAGCAAGGAGATGTAGTACATCGAGAAAAATACCACGGATCAAGAACGAGCACAGATGAGTCGTGCGAATGCAGTGGGAACGCCAAACGACAAAATGTCATTGAGAGATGTTTATGATGAAATGTGGAAGCTGGATACCAAGTATAATGAAGAAGAGACTATCGGGGCAGCCCACGAAAAAGGTGATAACAATGTGGAAAGAATGACTGAAGAAGATTGGGATAGATGAGACAATAACGAAACACAAATGAAAAACGAAAGAACGGGAGTATACGCACAGGTGACAGAGGAATTTACACAGGAGGAGTATGAACAATGGAGACAATCAATAAGACAACCAGAAAAACCTATACAAACGGAAAATGCAGAATTAAGGGAATGGATAAGGGTTATGTTTGAACTATCCAGAGAAGATATTTGTAATTGGAGGAAGGTACATAATCAAGTAGAAGAGTTCAATAAAATACCGAATAATAAAAACATGAAACAACCAAAAACTCAAATAGAAAAAGAAATAGTCAAAAACGTCAAAGTGAAGCAACAGAAGAAAATGCCAGAACAAACACAGAAAGTGACCCTGCAAGACATAATGAATTTAATGGTTGAACTTAATAGAAAAATTGATGAAGATTTTAAGAAGCAGAAGGAAGAAAGGGAATTCTTAAACGAAAAATTCGATGAGAAAATAGACAAAATGGTGGAGAGAATAACGAAACATTCGATAGGGGTTTCAGAAAGTTAAGAGAGACAATACATCGTGGTTTCACACCATTGAATGAAACACTAGACACCACTTCTGAAGGTAGCAAGGAGATAGAATTTAAAGAAGACCAAAGTGTATTGTTATCTGAAAATAAAAATAACAAAAACCAAGAGAATATCCAAATCATGGAAATGAAGACTGAGAAAAGGCATCAAAGAAAACTAATCAATACCAAAGAAGAGTTGGAGATGATGAAGCATAGACTGATTGAGGTGTTTAACTTACCAATTACTGACCGGATAGAAATCATGAAATATAGAGAGTGTAGGAGAACTCTAAAAGAAACTCTGGAAGTGGTGAACTACCAACCAGCGAGAAGAAACTGGAGAAAAGCAATGCCTAAATGGAAAATAACCAAAATTGAAAAGACTCACAACAAAATAGTGTGTCACAAATTGAGGAGGTCTCTAGAACACATGAATACACCAGAATTGGAAATGTAGAATAAAAAACAAGTGATAACATTAATGAGGGAGGTACAATTAACTTCTTTGATTAATAAGCAACATAATATAGTGAATGATGTATGCATGGAGACAAATGAACAGATGATATTAGCAGAATTGTGGTACAAGATAGAAGATACCTATTCCACCAGGACGGAAACAGTTTTACACACCAAGGTTAGCCGAAACACAAGTGCAGAGGAAATGATGGACCATGGGTAAACTAAGTGAAGATGAACACAGAGAAAAGGGACTGATTTTCAGGATAATTACCAAGCAAACCAATGGAAAGGAAGGAGCATTAAATTAATTAAACCAATTAAGAATAACCAAAACAAAAAACATAAATGATATTTAAAGAAAAAACTTAAAAATAATTGACAAGAAATGACTAAACGACCAAGACAAAGTGAATGAGAAGAGCTATCAAACTATAATAAACAAATAAAGAATTACCAAAATTCAAAAGAGGTAAGATCAGCTTACAACAAGATTTAGATGAAATATGAGGTATAATATAAAATATAAAATAAAGGAATAAGTTACAAAAATTCCTACAAAGTAAGATCATCTTACAATAATGTATAAATAACATATAAAGTAAAAAGAAAATAAAATATACATATAGAAGCAATAAGTTACAAAAATTCTTAAAAATGTAAGAACAACAAACTTACTAAAATTATTCAGAATAATATTTAAAACAAAACAAAATAAACAAACATAAAATCAAGCAAGAAATGCTAAAACAAATACCCAAAATTATAATGAATTCAGAGTATTCAAAGAAAAAAAAAACGGAACTGGTATAAGAAAAAAGAAAAAAAAATGTGTATAAAGCAAATATACAGCAAATGGCTAAAACAAAATAATGGTAATCAACCAAGAAAAAGAAAAAAGATATATAAGATAATTAAAATGATCACAAGAAGAAAAGAAAAACGAACTAATGAAAAGTTAGAAATAATGAAATTAACAACAAAATAAATAAAAAACAATCAACTGTATGAGTAAATAACAGTATATAGCAAAGGTACAGCGGAAGGAAGAATGAGTAAAAGGCTAAAATGATCGAAAAAACCACTAAGTGGACAATCCCAAAAAATATTATTATTAATGAAAGTCACAAGATGTCAAAAAAGGTATTTAAGATTGACTGAGAATAGGCCTAGCAATCAAATAACTGAGCAGAGATGATGTTCCTCTGGTCTCAGAAAAATGGGTAGTAATGGAAGAAACCAGCTACTAAAAGTAAGGGAAAAAATTATATTAAAGGGAGAACGCACTAGTGGAAATAAATAAAAACAGATCTAAATAAAATGGAGTGAATCAAGTAAGAATAGAAATAAGAAGGAAGAAATAAACAAGAAAGAAAAGGAAAAAAACCTATATATAACTGATAATTTCATAAAAAACTAAGCTAGTGTTTTACCAAAATGATCAATTTTGAAGGAGAGGCATTATGTTACAACACAAATAAGCCACCCCAATACCAGGGATAAAAAAGATGAATCCACAATATAAAAAATAATTCGTATAAAATAAAATGTGTAAAATAATGAAAATAAAACGACAATGACAAGACAAACGACGACATGACCTAACCCAAGTGATTGACCAAATAAAAAAGAAACAAAGGAGAAGGGAAAAACGAAACCAAACAAAAATGAAACCAATTGAAGGAAGTGAATAATTCCATACAACCAAATGAAATGAAACCAAATGAGAAGGAGAAAACCAAAATAAAATGAAACAAAATAAGATGAAAGTGAAGAAGGAAAATGAACATGAAACTAACCAAGTATAAAGGAAATAAAGTGAAACCGAATGAGAAAACACAGACAAATAATATAGAATATGAAAAGGAGAAATGGTACACTCAAATGTAATATTGAAAACGAAACCAATAACTAACCAATGTAAAAAATAAGTATTATTATCGATTAAAAGATAAATGTAAATGACTTGATAAAACCCAATAAAGTAATGTGAAAAAATAAAAGTACACTAACCCAAGAATTAGAGTTAGATGTGACAAAAAACTCTATAAAGACATAAACTTATTAATAATATAAATAATATTTGTAATGAGAGAGATAGTGAGATGGTGAGAATATACAATCAACTAAGTGACGAAGAAAAAGTAATTATAGGGATTACCCACTAATAAACACTTAATATAAACATGTAAGGAGTGTAAAAGTGAAAGTGTAAAACCCCAAAATAATTAGAAACCACATTAATAGGAATAAACAACTAATAATCTATAATAAACTCTAAATGATTAATGGTGAACCATATTAATCATTAATAATGTTGTTAATGATAGTATTAGAAGTAAACAGATAATAACCTCTAATGAACACTGAAGATTGATGGTGACATTATTATTTAAAAAAGAATCGTATTGTTAATATAATTAAGTTTAATTGTATACACTAGTATTTAAAAGGGAGAATCCCATGAAAGGTAAACAGTTGGTGTTACCATGGATAGAAGGTAAAGATTATTTAAGAAATAAGGAATTAAAAATGAAATCAATAGACACCCCAAGTTATAAGGGATAATTAATTGAATAAGTTTAAGTGGTGTGATAATGTTTATCACCCAAAAAATAATAAGGAATGAAATGAATTGTAAACAAACATTACCTAATAACTGTTAAAAAATTGTTTAATTAAATTTATGAATAGGATATGGATGAAGGAATTGTACAGACCATAGGCCTAGATGTTATGTTTTATGTGATAAGGAATAGTAAGTAATAGCCATATTGTTAACAAGGGCAAAATAGATAAATAAGAAGGCAAAACAATACAGATCTTATTACACTGGAAAATCAGTTAGGAAATAATTAACAAGCCATGATATAGAAAATAATAGAAACGTACAAATAGTATAAAATCAGATCCAAAACACACCAACAAATAAACCAGCCATTCATAATAACAAAACAAAACACATTAAAGTAAAATGAGATATAATTTGTATAAAATAAGTACAGTGAAACTTCGATTAACCGTCACTCTTTTAACCGTCAGTTTCTGTTAACCATCACTCTGTTAACTGTCAGTCCGTACTCTATGTACAGTAACCAGATTGCCGCGAAAAATCATCATCGCTTTACTGCTGAGCTACGGATGCGCCGGAGTGGTGCACTATTGTTCTATTGATGAGTCACGTTCTTGGCCCGCCGCCTAGCTATCGCACACGTGGTCAGTTTCAGATGTGGCTGAGAAGTTGTTGTGCTCGGTGTTGTACGTTATTTGTTGCGTAGTGGCTTAATTGTTTCGGCATACGATAGTGACATTCACACCAGTAAGTTTTGTTGTTAAGGTTTCTTTCCTTTTTTGTTTTTGTACAACAGCTAAAAAATGGCTGAAAAGCGTAAACGGGTCGTGTTAGATCTCAACCAGAAAATTGAGATTATTAAACGTTTGGAAAAAGGTGAAACTCCCACTAGTATTGCTCTCATTTACGGCGTTGGAAGGACAGTGAATGACATTGAATGCGATGCTGAAAAAATAGAACATGTTTCAAAAATGCAAAACATCGATGGAGATCCTAAGACTTGTAAAACCATGAAATCAGCAAAATATGACCAACTGGACACTGTTATGTATCAATGGTTTATACAAACACGGAGTCAAGGAATCCCACTTCCCACTTTCAGGCCCCGTAATAATGGCCAAGGCGGTTGAAATGAACAAAAAACTTGACGGAGATCCTAATTTTAAAGCAAGCATAGAATGGCTCGATAAGTTTAAGTGTCGCCATGACATTTGGAAACTAGACATTAGTGGTGAAAAACTTAGTGCAAATAGCGCAGTTATTGCCGAGTACAGAGACCAATTTAAAGAGAAAGTGGCCAAATTAAACATCGTTAGGGAACAAGTGTACAATTGCGATGAAACCGGGCTCAATTGGAAAGCTTTACTACAAAAGACATTGGCATCACTTTCGGAGACATCAGCCCCGGGTTTTAAAGTCCAAAAAGATCGGATCACTTTAATGGTTTGTGCAAATGCCACCGGCAATCACAGGTTACCCCTGCTTGTGATTGGAAAAGCAAAAACACCTCGTGCATTCAAAAATTTTAATTTGAACGCATTGCCTGCTACCTGTTACGCTCAAAAGAGTGCTTGGATATCTCAAGATATTTTTTCCGATTGGTTCCACAAAGTGTTTGTGCCACAAGTTAGAGCTCACTTGGCTGAAATGCAGTTACCACAGGAAGCACTTCTGCTAATGGACAATGCTCCAGCACATCCCACTTGCGGAATTAAAAGTGATGATGGCAAAATAACATGCCTCTTCCTTCCGGCAAACACAACACCACTACTCCAGCCTATGGACCAGGGCATAATCAAAAACATGAAACGTCGTTATAGGAAAGCTTTTATTGGAAGTTTGATTTCATCTGATGTTGAAATGTCTGTAAAAGAGTTTTGGAAAACGTACAACGTAAAAGATGCAATTTTCAATGTTGCTGCTGCATGGAATGATCTTCAAGTGTCAAATCTTAAAAATGGGTGGAATAAACTCTGGCCTGAAGCTAATGATGGTGAACCTAAGGAAACTGGGAATGTTAGTGTCGACAAAATTGTGCAACTGTGCAATAATGTACCGAATGCTGAAGACATAACGCCAGCAGAAGTAACAGAGTGGTTGGGATGTGACAAATTGGACGGAGGCTTTGACATTTTGAACGACGATGAAATTGTTTCCAGTGTGATTGACAACGAAGAAGAAGAAATTGACAAAGACGAGTGTTATATTTTGAATGAAAAAACTACGTTAAGCCATACAGAAGCAGAAACAATGTTATCAAAATGCATTGGGTGGTTTGAGGGGCAAGAGAGGCAAACGCAACGCATGTACTTCTCCTACGTAAAGTACGGAACATTGCCGCTCAGAAAGAACGAGCCTCGAAGTAACAAAAGAAAATGACAGACTATTTTAAAATTTGAATATGTATGTATGTCTACAGCGTAAGTTCATGTAAAAATATGTACAGTACATATGTTGTACTACATATACTCTACTTAATGTAAATTGTATATTGTTTGTTTCTGTAAAATAAAATACATGTATGTACAGTGCATTTCCAGTTCGTAAACGTGCATTTTTTTATCATTCGTTCATATGCAATGGATGGGGGTGGGTTGTTGTTTAAGGTTTTTCTGTTATCCGTCTATTCGATTAACCGTCACGGTCCCGGTCCCGACACTGACGGTTAATCGAAGTTTTACTGTAAATATAATCAATGGCTGCTTAGGCCTATGAAATGCCTAACTGTAAAAAACAAATAACTACAAATTGTATAAAATCAACAAGGAAATTAACAAATCCAAGGCGAACAATTAGCCAAGGATGATTTGTAAATCATATTAAAAGAAAAATGTTAGAATACGAACTTAAATTAAAAGAGAAATGTAAGTAACAAATATTAACATAACTGTACAAACATTAATATTTTATAGAACCCAACCTTATGGGATATCAAAACAATCTTTGAAAGGAAATACTAACAGTAGTGATAATATTTAATACATAGGGAGGAAGACAGAAGAATAAAAGCAATCAGAAGATATACAGTAATTTTGAATAATAATTCAAAATTGATAACAATGGTTATAAGTCATGATTAAACAATCAGAATTTATAAGTAACCATGACAACAACCATTGGTTACGGATTTTCCGTTAATTTATAGTACTCTCAATGTGACGCTCGTCCAGATTACACGCCAGATCTTGAATGACCTAAATCTTAATTTAAAATGTACAAAAAGTAACCAAATTTCAAAAAGCAGAACCAGTAAGCAGCAGAAGATGAACAATAACTTTCAACTGATGCCATGGACCAATTTCAATAAAAATTAAATGAAGAAATTGAGACAACTAACTTGAAAAAGATGCCAGAAATCCCAGACCATTGAAAATTGAATACGATTGCAGCCCAATTCCATTTTACCTGAACAACGGTTTATCTCAAGCCTACTGATGTGTTAAGTATCATTAAATTACCCATATTCCAGAAATAAACTCACTTTAAATATTTCTCACAGTTATCAGAACTCTCACTATAAAGTGAATATAATTTCTTTCAAAGATTAAGTAAGATAAACAAACACTGAAATTTTATTAACTAAGGAAATAACCTAGCATTAGATTGCGAACTTTTGAAACACACTTTACTACACTGCAGGAACAAATTGTAGATGCACTTTATATTATTTAAGTACAAATAATGTAAGGTAGTGTACTTTTTATTGTAATCATTATTAATAATTTTCTTGTAATCACAAGGACCCAGATTTTGAACGATAATAAATGTAACAGACAACACTGTCGCCATACTTTACTAACTCGCTCGTTCAAAATCGATTCACCAAACCCTAGAGAGAGTAGACTCATATTAATTATCGGTGCAAAATTGTTAATAACCAAGAATAATTTTATTCTCAAACTGAATAATTACCAAACAATAATTAAAGAAACTAGTACAGAGTGTAACCATTGTTTTTATTTCATAGGGAAGTGTATTGTATAAATTGTGTTTTGTATAGCAAAGAGAACGAGAATGACGGCAATCGCTCATATCGCAAATCTAGCTAAATAACTGCTCGATTAAGAAGGTCGAACGAAGGCGGGAACAAATTTGAATGCTCCAGGCCGTCATAACGAAAATCGCTAAACCATAATACTTATTAATTTTAATTGTTTTGAGTAAACAATTTGGCGCCACCCGGGATTATTAAACCCCTATGAATAAACAGGTAAGGTTTCCACTCGCGTTGTACTGGTAATTGCAGAATCGCTACGGACATCGCTAGCGCAACACATAGATGTAACGACACCAGTGTGAGGCGAACACACAACCTATACACTTTTACAGAGACGACCGAGTCTTCATGTTACAGATTGGCTTCCATCGCGGGGCTTGAAAGAGACAGACCACAATCTTCACGTTACAGATTGGCTTCCATAGCGGGGCTTAAACGAGACGGACGTCCCACAAACAATCGCGTTACAGATTGGCTTCCGTAGCGGGGCTTAAATAAGGCGGACGTGATCTCATCTTCGCGTTACAGATTGGCGCCCAACGTGGGGCTAGAAAAAGACGACTAGCGGCGATTACGGAAAAAATAAAAAGACGGAAATAATGATACAAAGGATATGCTACAACAACAAACGAAGATGCCCAAACAACAGAAACAATGGAGCTATGCAGAATGGACGACAGGGTTATTTAAAAAATTCAGCAAGGAGATGGAGTACATCGAGAAAAATACCACGGATCAAGAACGAGCACAGATGAGTCGTGCGAATGCAGTGGGAACGCCAAACGACAAAATGTCATTGAGAGATATTTATGATGAAATGTGGAAGCTGGACACCAAGTATAATGAAGAAGAGACTATCGGGGCAGCCCACGAAAAAGGTGATAACAATGTGGAAAGAATGACTGAAGAAGATTGGGATAGATGGGACAATAATGAAACACAAATGAAAAACGAAAGAACGGGAGTATACGCACAGGTGACAGAGGAATTTACACAGGAGGAGTATGAACAATGGAGACAATCAATAAGACAACCAGAAAAAACTATACAAACGGAAATTGCAGAATTAAGGGAATGGATAAGGGTTATGTTTGAACTATCCAGAGAAGATATTTGTAATTGGAGGAAGGTACATATTCAAGTAGAAGAGTTCAAGGAAATACCGAATAATAAAAACATGAAACAATCAAAAACTCAAATAGAAAAAGAAATAGTCAAAAATGTCAAAGTGAAGCAACAGAAGAAAATGCCAGAACAAGTGACCCTGCAAGACATAATGAATTTAATGGTTGAGCTTAATAGAAAAATGGATGAAGATTTTACAAAGCAGAAGGAAGAAAAGGAATTCTTAAACGAAAAATTCAATGAGAAAATAGACAAAATGGTGGAGAGAATAACGAAACATTCGATAGGGGTTTCAGAAAGTTAAGAGAGACGATACATCATGGTTTCACACCATTGAATGAAACACTAGACACCACTTCTGAAGGTAGCAAGGAGATAGAATTTAAAGAAGACCAAAGTGTATTGTTATCTGAAAATAAAAATAATGAAATATCACTATAGTATTGACGACTCGGAACACTAAGTTTTTTATAAGTAAAAACGTAAAGTTTTACCTTACAGCCTAAACCGGCTTTCACCTATAGAAGGCTTCATCAGAGGCTGTCGTAGGTAGCGCTGTTCGTCTTGTTGTTGGCGACGAGATAGTTTTTCAAAAAATCAAAGCTGTGTGTGCGTGTGGTGAGATGTGTTCGAGTAATGCGTGCGATTTGAATTGTGTCTGTTCGTTTAGGATGTCGTTTTTATTTGTTTTTGTGTGTTTGTATATTTCTAATTGTTCTAGAGTGTCTAGTTTTCGGCCTTTTGTGTGTACGTGTAGTATGTTCATGTTATTGTCGATGTTTTTATATGTGTGGTTTGCTTCAATGAGGTGGTTTGCAAAGGTAGATTCTGTAGTGGTGTGGAGTGGTTTTGTGTGTTCAATGTATCTCTGTTTGAAGCTACGTCCTGTCTGGCCTATGTAGAATTTATTGCAATTTGAACAATTTAGCTTATATACACCAGGTAGATCAAATTTGTTTTGTGCTGTGGGCATGCGTTTTGATAGTGTGTGTTCTGTTTTGTTAGTAGTTTTGTAAGCGATTCTGTATCCTGCTTTTTTGAATTTGTGGGCAATTTTTCCTGTTTTTTTGTTGATGTATGTTAGTGTTATGAATTTGTTGTTTTCTGTCTTTGTCTGTTGTTTGTTTTGCGTTTTGTGTAGGAGTTTACTGACTATTGTTCTGTCATAACCGTTAGATTCTGCTAGATATTTTATCGTGTTTAGTTCATCCTTGTAGTCTATTTCGAACAGACACAATTCAAATCGCACGCATTATTCGATCACATCTCACCACACACACACACACACACACACACACACACACACACACACACACACACACACACACACACACACACACACACACACACACACACACACACACACACACACACACACAGCTTTGATCTTTCGAAAAACTATCTCGTCGCCAACAACAAAACGAACAGCGCTACCTACGACAGCCTCTGATGAAGCCTTCTATAGGTGAAAGCCGGTTTAGGTTGTAAGGTAAAACTTTACGTTTTTACTTATAAAAAACTTAGTGTTCCGAGTCGTCAATACTATAGTGATATTTAGTTAAGTAACGGACACGTCATGGACAATGAAATCCAAGAATAAAAATAACAAAAACCAAGAGAATATCCAAACCATGGAAATGAAGACTGAGAAAAGGCATCAAAGAAAACTAATCAATACCAAAGAAGCGTTGGAGATGATGAAGCATGGACTGATTGAGGTGTTTAACTTACCAATTACTGACCGGATAGAAATCATGAAATATAAAGAGTGTAGGAGAACTCTAAAAGAAACTCTGGAAGGGGTGAACTACCAACCAGCGAGAAGAAACTGGAGAAAAGCAATGCCTAAATGGAAAATACCCAAAATTGTAAAGACTCACAACAAAATAGTGTGTCACAAATTGAGGAGGTCTCTAAAACACATGAATACACCAGAATTGGAAATGCAGAATAAAAAACCAGTGATAACATTAATGAGGGAGGTACAATTAACTTCTTTGATTAATAAGCAGCATAATATAGTGAATGATGTAGGTATGGAGACAAATGAACAGATGATATTAACAGAATTGTGGTACAAGATAGAAGATACCTATTCAACCAGGACGGAAACAGTTTTACACACCAAGGTTATCCGAACCACAAGTGCAGAGGAAATGATGGACCATGGGTAAACTAAATGACGATGAACACAGAGAAAAGGGACTGATTTTCAGGATAATGACCAAGCAAACCAATGGAAAGGAAGGAGCATTAAATTAATTAAACCAATTAAGAATAACCAAAACAAAAAACATAAATGATATTTAAAGAAAAAACTTAAAAATAATTGACAAGAAATGACTAAACGACCAAGACAAAGTGAACGAGAAGAGCTATCAAACTATAATAAACAAATAAAGAATTACCAAAATTCAAAAGAGGTAAGATCAGCTTACAACAAGATTTAGATGAAATATGAGGTATAATATAAAATATAAAATAAAGGAATAAGTTCCAAAAATTCCTACAAAGTAAGATCATCTTACAATAATGTATAAATAACATATAAAGTAAAAAGAAAAAAAAATATATATATATAAGGAATAAGTTACAAAAATTCCTAAAAATGTAAGAACAACAAACTTACTAAAATTATGCAGAATAATATTTAAAACAAAACAAAATAAACAAAAATAAAATCAAGCAAGAAATGCTAAAACAAATACACAAAATAATAACGAACTGGTATAAGAAAAAAAAAAGTCGATAAAGCAAATATACAGCAAATGGCTAAACCAAAATAATGGTAATCAACAAAGAAAAAAAAAAGATATCTAACATAATTAAAATGATCACAAGAAGAAAAGAAAAACAAACTAATGAAAAGTTAGAAATAATGAAATTAACATCAAAATAAATAAAAAACAATCAACTGTATGAGTAAATAACAGTATATAGCAAAGGTACAGCAGAAGGAAGAATGAGTAAAAGGCTAAAATGATCGAAAAAACCACTAAGTGGACAATCCCAAAAAATATTATTATTAATGAAAGTCACAAGATGACAAAAAAGGTATTTAAGATTGACTGAGAATAGGTCCAGAAAAGTCCTTTGAGTTTCCTGCAGGTCTCGTATGTAATATCTTCAAATAAATACACTGCAAGTAGGTTTATTTTCACCTAGATAAACCAATAATATATTAATAAACCTACTTGCAGTGTATTTATTTGAAGATATTATATAACCTATACTATATAATTTGTTAGAAGAAATTAATTGAAACCAAAAGTATTAACAGTGTTACTTTACACTGTGACTTTATTAAACTATTACTGTTTAAGAGAAAATAAGAAACAAGAGAATTTATAGGCCTATCTCCCTTTGGGAATACCAATTTAAGTTTTTACTAGGTTCTTGGATTTCGTTGTCAATGACGTGTCCGTTACTTAACTAAATACAACTATTACATTAACGACTCGGAACACAAAGTTTTTTATAAGTAAAAACATAAAGTTTTATCTTACAACCTGAACCGGTTTTCACTTTTAAAAGGCTTCTTCAGAGGTTGCCGCTGGTAGCGCTATCCGTCCTGTTGTGGGCGACGGAATCGAATTTTGAAAGATCGATGTTGTGTGTGTGGGGTGAGATATGTTCGAATAATGCGTGCGATTTGAATTGTGTCTGTTCGTTTAGGATGTCGTTTTTATTTGTTTTAGTGGAAATATACAAACACACGAAAACGTAGCCAAAAAAGTAGTGTTTGTACCTGGGGTCAAGCATCATGCAAAGTGAAATTGTTTTGCTTTTTTCCAAATTATCAAACCTTACAGAAATTCCTTCTAGAAGTTTAAGTGCAATTTCTCTGACAAGTGGTTTAGTTAATTTCACACTTACCTGTTGTACTGATAATTTTAATCCTTGTGTTATAGGTATTATCTGGCTGGCGGTAATACATTTCTCTCCATTCATTTCTTTTGTTACCTCTTCACAAGGTTGCAGAATAGCACACAGTTCTTTACAAATTCCCCATTCTTCAGCTGTTAATGTTTCTATGTCTGTTGTTAGTAATGCCAGAGAGTGTTTTACAGCGTCCTCCAGTTCAACAAATCGTTTAAGCATATACTAAAATGAATTCCAGCGTGTTACAACATCTTGCAGAAGTTTTTTAAGTTGCTGAACACCTATCTGTTCTTGATATTTTGTTAGTTTTAAATGTACAATATTACTTCTCTTAAAAAATGTTACAATTGTTTTTACTTTTTTGATTATATCATTTACAATTAACAGGCTATCTTGAACAATTAAATTTAATGTGTGAGCATAACATCCAAAATGCTTCCACTTAAGTATGGTTTGTATAGCTCTAGTAATATTTATGGCATTATCAGTAATAACAATTAAAATTTTTCTAGACAAATCCCATTCATTTATAATACACAAAATTTCATCTGCTAAATTTTGAGATGTTTTATTTATTTTGATAACTGAACAGTCTAATAGTATATGTTTCATTTCAAAATCCTGATTAATGTAATGTGCAGTAATTGCATTAAAAGTTTCATTTGTTGAAGAAGACCATGTGTCAGTTGTTAAGCAAACACTTGGTGCATCTTTTTTAATAGATTCTTTCATTTCATTTACCTTTGTTTCATAATAAGCTGGTAACAGTGTGTTAGCAAAATACTTTCTAGAAGGAATTTGATAACTAGGGGCACAAGTATTCATCAATTTTCGGAAACCTCTGTCTTCAACAACTGTAAATGGTTGAAGATCCCAAATAAAAATTTTCATTATGGCCTCATCAATTTTGTTTTTATCAGATACTGCTAATTTTTTGGGTATGTAGGTTAATATTGACATTTGTTTTTTACTTGTTGGAACAGGCAACTGAAATGAAGACGGTTGATTTTGGAAGGTGTCAGTAGCTCTTGAAGTGGTTGGTCTCTCTGGACTAAAAAAATGGGAGGAAGATTCAACTACTAAGTTTTCTTGCACATCTGGTCCTATTTGCAATATATCACCTGAAGAAGTTTCTGTTCTTGGCAAAGATTGCACAGCAGTTTGGGTGGATATAGTAGGAAGAGCAACTGTTGGATGCTTTCTTTCTAAATGTTTTTTTTAAATTACTAACTGAACTTTTATACGATAGACTTGTTTTGCAAATCTTACACAATGCAATATAGTTACTAACTGGTTCAAAAAAACTCCACACGTCACTCGTTTTTCTTCTTGGATCCATGTCACCAAAATTTTAAAAATAAAACGAATGCGAACCTCATTTAACACAACCCACAACTGGCACAGCAATACTTAAACAGGCTTCCCATAGTATGGGGAGGGGTTCCCGATCGGTGGTAGGCATACCACCAGTGGTAAGCAAGAAGACCTAGCTAGGAAAAAAGTATTTACTTAAAAAATAAATAAATACAAATTTATGTTCAAAACAATAATAAATTTTTATCGGACATAATTTAAACCGATTACACTTAAGGAATTAGATTTAAGGAACAGGACTTGATAAAGTGCATAAACGTCCATTACAACAATCTCATCATTTACGTGAGATGTGTAGTGCAGTTAAAATCACATTAATAAAAAGTATAATTATAGCCTATCAACATCAGCCACTATATAGGTTATAACACAATATAATTCGTTATTTCAAAATTTACCAAGTTGGTGATTAGTATAATATATAATTTATTAGTATATAATCTGTATTATATATCTGCATATCACACGAGAATAAATGTAACATCAGGATGAATTTTTTCCTTTATTAAAAACAGCTTCGTCTCTTTGCGCAGAATGAAGTATTCAGGACGAAAAAGTGGCTTCGTACTTCATACTAGTTCCTACTCGAAATACTCTTGATACTACCTGTTCCTAAAATACTAGGTGTTCCTAAAATACTACTGTTCCTCTGATACGCTTAGTATTTGTAATACGCGTTTACTTCTTGTTCCTTGTGTATCGGTGATACCACTAGTATTTGAAATACTCGTATACTGGCTGTTCCTTGCGTACCAGCGATATTTTTGTATGCCTAGTATTTGGCCTTGGTGTATTCGTTTACTTGTTACTTACGTACTTTGTGTGTGTGTGTGTGTGTGTGTGTCTGTATAGGAGCATAGGGGGCATGCCTCGACTCAGAACAGCGAGGGCAGCGTGTCAACTCGGAACAGCGTCGCCGCGAATAACAGTATTTGAACTTTTCAGTCACTGTTACATCCGTTCCACAAAAATATCGTTCCAAAATACCTGTTACAGGTATATCGGCTACCACTATTAACATATTCTTGAAAGTTATTATTCAAATTCCAAAAAATTGATTCACCAATTCAATTATGAATTCAATTTAACAACAACTCCATCTTACTTTTCCATTTAAACATCTCATTTTATATCTCGATTTCCTCATTATTAATGCAGATTATTACTGCTATTTTTATACAATACAAACCATGATTAATACACAATAGAAAATTATTCATTACTACAGATACGTAGATAATCAGAAAAATCTACTCCGATACTTCATTACTATCAGTATCATAACAGTACTCTTCAACCTTCTCTTCTTTATTATTCAATAATAATTTATTTATTAACAATTTAAAATCCTCCCTCCACATCATCTCTTAATATCCCTCCTTTTAAATCCCTTAACCCCTGAAACCCCATGTTACAAAAGTGTAAGTGACCTCAAGGATTTTCACCTCTTTTGGTATTACACAAACTCGCATAAATGAAGTTTCTCCATCGTAGCATGTAATGCTGCCATCACCCATCCACTACTCTATTTCCCCCCATGGCTGGACTGTCTCGCCCAGTTACTTCCACAAGGACTGAAGCGGCTGGGAGTAAACATTTTTTTCTTTTATTTTACCCCGTCCTTGCTTCGGCTTTACATCAATTTTGGTTTTACTGGTATACTGGATACCAGTAACCCTACTAAAATAATTATTTATAAACCCTTAAGCGGTCTATCACCTTTCCATAGGTGCATAGCCGTAGTTCCAAAGTTATTTTAGATTCCCCTTATTCCTCCCCAGCTAGGTTTCTAAGTT
The DNA here is from genome assembly GCA_034769895.1 of Magicicada septendecula. NCBI lineage: Eukaryota > Metazoa > Arthropoda > Insecta > Hemiptera > Cicadidae > Magicicada > Magicicada septendecula. The sequence goes on along the minus strand of CM068367.1, from coordinate 944,051,735 downwards.
CACCAATTTAGAAAATAACAAACTATGGTCAGGGTACAATAAAACTGCCCATAACTTGTTACTGATAAGCCAAATCCACAGTCAGGGTTTGGTGAAGCCGTGACTGCCCAAAAATTGGGAATCAACAGTTAAAACATACAATATATGTTTTACATCTATACACAGTTACATCATACCCAAATAAACACTTTGTTTCACAAATACTTCCGCTCAAAATAAACATTACCACTATTACATTAAGACAAACATTTAACTTTTACAATTAAATAAACATTACAAATTTAGTACTCATTTTCTATTGAATATTCCCACTTACACTACAACTTCAACTCGGAATTTCCATTAAACATTTTTATCATCAAATTTTTTATCATTTGCCAATTCTTATACAGTTCAAATCAAAAAATAAATTTTTCAAATTTATTACCAATGTTTCCATCTTTTACATTAATTAAACCATTTCAAATTAATTTAACTCAATCATAACAATATTAATAATTACATACTGTCAATTGCTCAATCAAACAAAATATTATTACTGTCATAAAGTCAATCAAAACCGTAAATTGATTACATAACATACAATGTACATAACAACAACATAACCTAATACACAAGTACATTTAACACCAATACAAATTTATATACACTCTACGTCATATCAAATGCCATTGTTTCCCAAAACTCATTACATAATTTTGCCAAGTATTTAAACCATTACACTCACATAATCAAATGTTCATCAACCACATATCTAACCTCCATCATCAAAAATTAGTCTAATCTTACTTGTACCCCATTCATTTTTCATTAAACTCATTTTGTTACTATCAATATAATAACTATTTAAATTCGTTGTATCCACTATACCATAGTAGATTACTACAGGATTACTCCGCATTACTATATCATAAAACTTGTCAACATTAGGTATGGTCATGTCTCCCTTATTATTTTTTGTCACAACTAAGTACGTTATCATTTCATCATCATAGTCATCATCTGCTACTAGTACACCAATTTTATCACCAGGTAAGTGCTTACTATTATCGTTTGCTACACTAATTATGTCACAAGGTAAGTCTTTATTGTTAACCATTCTCTCAATCTTTAACCTCTTGACTAACTCTTCATAACCTCTATTAATCTTAAACATTTCTCTCTCTCTCTCTCTCTCAAAATACCAATCCCATCCCCCTTTATTTCTCTCACTTCATGCAGAGGGCAATATAACATCATTAAAACCCATCCTGGCTTTAGGTTTTACCAGGGAAATCACATCAACTTAAGGGACCATTTGTAGACCATATGTCTACCCCAGAGGAACTTACATCCTCATTAAACACTTGTGAAGCCTTTACTTCACATACAACACAGGGAAAATTTGCCCTCTGCCCCCCATATTCACTTAAACTCTATTCGTACTCTCTCTCAAGCTCATTAACATCTGTTATTACCCCAACACTAACCTCAACTCTCATTATATTCTCGTTATCACTTTTTGATACCCCATTTTCCACTATATCTTTATTATTATTATTCAACATTATTTCCCCATTATAATTATCACTTGTATTAACCCCATCACTTACCTTGTCAACTATTCCTTCATTATTTATATTCTCATTTGCACTTAACTTGTCATCATTATGATTATCACTTATATTTTCACTATCAGAACCAATTACCTTGTTCTCTATTATCTCATTATTATTATTTTCATTATTCTTAACTGTATCTCTTTTACTCTCCTTTCTTTTTCTAATATTATTTACATCATATTGTATTTGTTTCTCCCAGGCACTAAAATGTTCATCTATCTCATTCAGACATTCATTCATATTAACATTTTGTTGTTTAATATCATTAAAATTACTTTCACTTTTAACATTTTGTTCGTTAAATTTAATATCAAAACGTCTATTAATATTATCAATACTACTAGATATTGTTCGTAAAACACTCATTATATCATCATCAGTCTTTTTACTTTCTTTATTCGAGACGGGAGTTGAATGAACTCTCGACTCGTCCATAACAGCTGATTCCGTCCAACTGATTTCGTTTATTGCGATCGGAGTTGAATGAACTTTAGACTCATCCATACCAGCTGATTCGTTCAAATCAGCCTCACTCTCTTTATTCTCCATTTTAATTTAATTATGTTTTTATTAATTGATTAATAATTACTTGTTAAACAAAATCTCGTAAAACATTTTACACACAATGTTTTATATCTTGACATCTAATCACACATTCCGTGACTTATATCGACAATACCAAAAACGCCGTTTACCACAACCTGTTTCGTACTTTAAAGCAAGCCTAAACCTATATGAATAAATTCATATAGGCCGTCCTGGCAGCGTTCACCAATTGTAACTGTCTAAATAATTTTTTTGCAAACAACCCAAACTTACCACGTGTCTACTTACCGCGATTCTGAAGTCTTTTCACTTCTCACTTACCTTAACTCAAATAGAAGATCCAAATTTCTTACAGGTCTCCACCAACATTTTTAAAAGGCAAATGTGGAAACCTTGTTACACTTCACACTTTTTTGGAATTTAGTTAATTTAATTCCCTGGGTTCAATACTTTACCCAGGTTCGTTTTAGGCGAGCTTCTCCACACGGTACAGGTTATGATAAATTGGAGTAATAATGACTCTTAACACATGTTTATAGTAAATCAAATACTATTTTATTTATTTCAAGAATTAAATTATGTTTCTTACTTCCTTCGTTACTTCCTTAATGACATCAAAAATACAAAATATAAAATTCTATTAGAAAATATTTAAATTGGCAAACCAGTACTCTTTTACTTTTTATTTCTCCCTTTTTCCCTCACACACACTCTCACGCTCTTTACATTTCTGAATTCCCCCCCCCCCGTTTTATTTATTGATCTCTTATTATTTTTTACTTTAAAAACTTTAGGTCGACATATTTGTTTCACCACTGTACTTAACTTCCCTCGTTATCCAAATCGTTCCACCATCATTCGCCGTTCACTTTCACTTTCATCACCAATAACCACAAACTTTTCTTATTTGTTCCGATTCACTCATTCGTCTGCTGTATCTATCTCTTCCTTCGTTTTAATCTTCTTTCACACACTTTAATAAGTTTCGGTAGGTCTCGGCTACTGTGATCGCTTTGACCTACCGAATTTTCCGAGGCTACGGTTATACGTCTGAACGGGCTGAAGGTGGTTGTCAACTGCTGCCAATTTGGGGCCTGCAACTGTACACTATGCGGTCTTTCCATGCCCTGGACATGTGATTCCCCTGGCTCCCCTCTCCGCCCCTGGTCTAAACACATCGAAAAGTCCAGAAGGCAGAAGTGCGTTGTAATATTAAAAGCATGTGTTCAGCTCATGAAACCATCGTGACGTCAGACTAATTAATAAAAACCTGTTACCTTATATGGTTAGGTCTGGTTCCCCACTTGTGTGATACAGTTAAATATAGCTGTTGACTCACCTACGCTTTGTCCCCACTCTCAACTCGTACCTGGTAAGGGCTGATACCAAATCTTACATAGGCGGGTTTACTGTTAAAAATGAAAATTATTAACAAATAATGGTTTTACACCTTTTGCCCCGTTACAACTGGACAGTGTCTTTGACACAAAAATTACCCAACAGATTAGGGAAGTGATTTTATATACCTTTTTGTTATAATATTGTAAATAGTAATGTTTTAGTATGTAAGTGAGAAATGTATTTAGGGTTAAGAAAAATCATTTGTATGACCAGCCTAAAAGTCAAGCTAGGTCTTAAACCTAAGACTGTATTTGTAATTAGCTCATAGATAGTGTCATGGTAAAGACAAGATAATTATTTTTATTCAAATAGAAAAGTGATCAATAATGATAACGAAACAGTGCAAATGACACAGTGTAAACGATGATAAAAATATAAAGTGTGGTGAACCAAGTATGACCATAAGGTGAGAATGGCACGCATTTTATATGACGTGAACAAATAACAACAAAATCAACTTCATTAGTGCAAGTGACAATATAAAATTAAGTGAAATAAAAGCATAAATAGGATTATGTAAAATAATCAGGAAAAGTAAGGTTGTATTAAAAACGTATGGTTACTGGAGGCCGATAAAACAGTACTGAGACCGAAAAAGACACCAACAAACCAAGGCCTCTTGTAGATGAATCTAAAATTGATTGTTACAAGGAAGAAAGCTTTATCTAATGTTGGCGTCCCATGAAGAAGGAACAAATTGAAATAGTTGCCAATCCAATCAAGATTAAATAAGAAGAGTGTAGTAAAAAAGCCAAGTAAAGTTATAGAAATTATCAGTAAACTAACGTACAAGTTGTTTTCAACCCACCTGGAGAAGAAAAATTGAAATTACTATCCTAACTATTGTAATACATCTTGAATTCGGTGAGATCGTTCCAACTTCTAACCATATTGACAAAGTAGTAACGTTTTACACAACACTTTAATATAAACTAAAAAACGAACACATTTAGTGTTATTACATTTCTAAACATAATATATGATATCAAATGTGAGTGACACAAACTTATTTTGAACCAACAAAAGTGTAGAACTCATAAATTTTATTAAACATTCAATACTGTGTATACCACAAAAAGCAAAATGGTGTCTGTCATTTTCTTAACGGTGAAGAAGAGGTACAGCAGCGTGCCATGTTGAGAAATAATGAAGTAGGAGATATAGCATAGACAATTCAAGTTTTAATTTATTTTCTTTTGTCAATTGTAGTCCTAATGCCTGATAATTAATTATTTTCATTGTTTTATTAATGTTATATTTGTAATGGGTAATATTAAGTTGTAAAATTATCTAATTGATTTCTTTTGTATAATCACAAGAACTCGCATACACAACCATCATACACATACAACAATTATTTACTACATGTTCAAATTTTTTATTCATGTATGTTATTAGTATAATACTTGTTAGGTGAATTTACAATATTACTGAAGACGATTTTTTATGTTGTTAAAACCCTGAGATATAAAATGTTTTTCATAATTCCGAGAGCTAGATGTAGCTGAAACCTTAAAAAATGGAAAATGATTTGTTAATTAATAGAAAGTAAAAAAAAGGGAACTTATTATAATAAGAAACGCAGGAATAAATATTTAATGATTCAGAGCAGCAAAAGAAGTGTGTTCTCATTTGTAGTATAATTATATGAATACACATGTTAAAGAAAATTAATTACACATTTATTAGAGTATATTTTATATTACCAATTTGGATCCCAAGAACGTAGAGCATCGAAGGCGTTAAAAGGTTAGTATAACCATAGCAGTTACATACACCCATTATACACAGTATATTTAAGAAACAAATTAAATAAATATTGCAAAATTGGCTTACAACGTGAGGCCTTAAACAAAAATATATATACCCAGACTAAATAAATATTACAAAAATTAGCACCAACAACTTGGGGCTCTACAAAATAGTACTGTGACATTTGAAAATGAATTAACTAACCACGTCACATAATAAAATTGGCGTACAGCGTGAGGCGTAACATTAATTATATTTCTGTGATATTATAACTAATAGTGCAACTAATAGCGCCAAAGTGCTACAAAAAAATAATAGCCTGATTAAGTAATTGCGCAATTAGCCTATAGCCTGATTAAATAATAGCTTGATTAACAGCACGATAACTAACAGCCTGATCAACCAATAGCACAATTTACTAATAGTCGGATTATAAATTGCGCAATTAACTTACAATCCTATTACTAATAACTCATAGCCCGATCAACTAACGGACGAATTAAGTAATACCCCGATTAACTAATAGTGCAATTGACTAATAGATCGCTTAACTAATAGTGGAATTAACTAATAACCCGATTGACTAATAGTCCAATTAACTAATAGAGCAATTAAATAGCCCGATTAACTAATAGACCAATTAACAAATAGTCCAATTAACTAATATAGCAATTAACAAACAGACCTATTAACTAATAGTCCGATTAGCTAATGGTGTAATTAGCTAATGGTCCAATTAATGAATATCTCAATTAATTATTGGTGCGAATAACCATTAGCCCAATTGACTAAAAGACCTATTAACTAATAGTACGACTATAAATCACCCGATTAACTAATAACGCAACTAACTAATAGTGTAATTAACTTGTAGCCCGATTAACCAATATAGCTTAAATAACTAATAAAATGACTAACTAATAGTGCCAATAATGGAGCCATTAAATAATAGCCCGAATTACTAATTGTGCAATTAAATAGTTGCTTGATTAACTAATAGCCTGATTAATTAACAGCACAATTAAATAATAATGCAAATATCTAATAGCCCGTTCAACTAATAACACAATTAACTAATAGCCTGATTAAACGATAGCGCAAATAACTAAAAGCCCGTTTATCTAGTAACGCAATTAACTAATACCCTGATTAATTATTAGCACGACTATAAATAGCATGATTAACTAATAGCCCTATTCAATAATAGCACGATTAGCCAATTGCTCAATTAACTAATAGCCCGAGTAACCAATAGCTCTAGCTGAATTTACTAATAGCCCGATTAACTAATCTCATGACTATAAATAGCATGATTCACTAATACCACATTTAATAAATAGGCTGATTAACCAACAGCTCAATTAACTAATAATAATTGCCTGATTAACAACCTGAGTGAATAGTAGAACGCAACTAACTAATAGCGGATTTAACTAATAGCCCGATTATCTAATAGCGCAATTAAATAATAGCCCGATTAACTAATAGCGAAATTAATTACTAGACCGATTAATTATAGAGCAATTAAATACTAGACAGATTAACTAATAGACTGATTAACTAATAGTGCAATAAACTGATAGCCCGTTTAACTAATAAAGCAATGAAATAATAATGATAGCGCAAATAACTAATAGCCCATTTACCTAATAAGGCAATTAACTAATAGCCTAATTAAGTAATAGCCCGATATACTAAAATCCCTATTAACTATTAGCACGACTATAAACAGCTCGATTAACTAATAGCCCAATTACCCAATAGCGCTAGCGGAATTTATTATTAGCCCGATTAACTAATAGCGCAATTAGCTAATAACATTATTGACTAAAAGCCCAATTAACTAATAGCACGACTATAAATAGCCCGATTATCTAATAGCGCAATTTACTAATAGCCGGATTATAAGTAGTGCAATTAACTTACAGCCCTATTAACTAACAGCCCCGTCAACTAGCAGCTGAATTAAGTAATATCCCGATTAATTAGTATGCAATTGACTAATAGATCTATTAACTAATAGTGCAAGTAACTAATAGCCGATTAACTAATAGTGTAATTGGCTAATAACGCAATTAACGAATAGCGCAATGAAATAGTTTCCCGATGAATTAAGAGCCCGATTAAGTAATACGCAATTAACTAATATCCTGATTCATTAATAGAGCAATTATCTAATACCCCGATGAACTAACACTGCAATTAACTAATAGCTCGAAAAACTAATAGCCCAATTAAATAAATAGCACAATTAACTAATACCCTGATTAACCAATAGCGCAATTAAGTAATAGCCCGATTTACTAAATGTTGGATTAACTTATAACAACTATAAATAGCGCGATTAACTAATAGGCCGATTAGCCAATTGCTCAATTAACTAATAGGCCAACTAACTAATAGCCCGATTAAGCTCAACAATCATTTTATTCGCTCTGAGTAAATCGTCAACATCTAAGCCAGCTGCAGACCCTTATATATATATACCCTGCACAGGTTCCACAATATTCTTACATTTTCTGGGCGGTACTGTGAGCATAATCTACATAGTTACAGATGCTGGAACAATCTGGAGACTAGGTCAAAAGCGTAACCTTGAATGCAACGTGCTGATGACATATACTATGCTAATCAAGAAATGTGTAGAACAACAGTATCAAATCTTCAAAAGTGGTACATAATTGTATTTCATCTCAATGAACAAACATAGTAATATTAACAATCCAAATAAGAAGACAGAATTTAATATTGAATTTTTAGGTGTCTTTTGTAGTTCATGATTTCTGTATATACTAGGCACTTCAACACAATCTGATGAAAATAATTCTCCAGCTGGTAGTAATGTAAAATTGATAGGCACTTTTGCACTTTATTTGTTTAGTAGAATTGAAGCTGAGAAATATGAAAGCATGGCCCAGCTAAATTTGATTTTGCTAAGATGAAGGTGGCAGAAATTTGTTTGCAGAAATCTGCCACACCTTGGATTGGGCGTCTTCGAAGACATGACTATCCCAATATATAAGGAAGGTTTTACGATGGCTGAGAATGATGATACTATTTATAGCACTAAGAAGACCCCTACTGACACTACTTCATTACCTAAAACTGGGAAGATCATTATCTATGAATTTATGGTAAGGGTTCCATTGGTCAAATTCAAGATGACTACCAAGATATAATTGATTAATGAGCTGAAGAATATATACTCTAAAGATCAACATGTGTTATTTAAGTTTAGACACTGGCAATGTATCGAGAAGAGAGGGATATCTGGGAATAAAATTTCATTCGATATAATGAATACCGGTATTTGTAGAAATATATTCAACGTTTATAATAATTGAGCTGCAGAGTAATCAAATGAATAACCAAAATGATCCTATATATTTGTTTATCTAAATTTCAAGAACATCCATGTGAAGATTAATGAAAGCTGGTATCCACATTAACTCCAAAACTGGAACACTGAAGGCAGAAACTATGGTTTCATTGTACGGAATCTATAAAGACTATATAAAAGTTTACTTGGGAATAATCCGATGTATCTAAACATAAAGAGTTTACAGAAATCATCCATTAAGAGTTATCGATTCTATGAGACATCCTGAGAATATATCTGGTAATACAATTGTAAATATTGTCTTTAATAAGCCTTTAACAACTCCTGCAGATGGTAATGTTGGAAACACTGTATATACCACTGTAGTTTCTGACAGGGTGCTGAGTAGGGTGGGCCAAAAAAATTTTTATTCATTTATTTATTTTGATCGGTACAGTGTGGAAAACTTGCCCCTAGGACAGGTAAGTAAAATAAAAAAGAAATAAACAATCGGTTAATATCTTCCGGTCACGCATCACCCCCGAAAATCACAAAAACTGATCAATTTTAACAATTTTTTGTAATTAAAAAAAAAATTCTATATAAGTCAAACGCTACAACTTTAGACAAGTAAAGAATAGCACAGGGAAGATAAATAAATTTAAATATCAGTATGGAGATTTATATTTAAAATCATTTATGAAATGAAATGTTTCCATAGAAACTTCTTTTTTCCACTTATTGCTTCAGCCTTAACCTCTCTAACGTATACCACCACACGTTATCGAACTCGATTTTCACTGATGATGGCAGTCGATGGCACTGCCTAAATGTCTGGTTTTGCAGAAAACATTGGACTACGGCCAAACAGCCCGTGAAGGAATTTTAACAACAAACTACTACTTTGTTGCTGATAACGTAGTACACATAAAAATTATCCCCTCCCCCTTCAACTATAATTTTCATTTATAGAAAATTACCCCCACCCTATTCTACTAGCCTCTTCATTTATAGATATTTCATCTACGTTTCTACAGTGGATTATTAAGATCTTCTTATCAGGATACTTTATTTATCAAAATTAAGTACTTTACTCTTGTTACAACAAAAAATGTTGAAGGTAAACTCCCCTTTCCCCGTAACCAATCTTCACCAAAATCAATAGGCCTTGAGTCTTCTACAACTCAGGTACAAATATAAAAAATTATTTGATTCTGTTTGAATTTACAGCAGTTATCGTTCATCATGAAAAAATTTCTCTTGTTACAACATAAAATGTTGCAGGTAAACTACCCCTATCCCTTAACCGATCTTCACCAAAATCAACAGGCCTTGAGATCTCTACAATTTAGGGATGTATACAAATACTTATTTGATTATGTTTGAATTTATGGCAGTTATCATTCGTCATAGACAAAATTAACCTTGTTATCACATAAAACGTTGCAGGTAAACTACCCCTTTCTCTTAACTGATCTTCACCAAAATCAATAGGTCTTGAGTCCTCTACAATTCAGAGGTGCATGCAAAAAAAATATTTGATTCTGTTTGAATGTGCGGCAGTTATCGTTCGTCATAGAAACAATTACTCTTGTTAAAACATTAAAGGTGGCAGGTAAACTAACCCTTTCCCTTAACCGATCTTCACCAAAATCAATAGGCCTTCAGTTCTTGACAATTCAGGAAGATATGCAAAAAATTATTTGATTCTCTTTGAATTTACGGCAGTTGGCAGTTAACGTTCGTCATAGAAAAAATTATTACCCTTGTTAAAACATAAAATGTTGCAGGTAAACTACCCCTTAACTGATCTTCATCAAAATCAACAAACCTTGAGTACTTCAAACTTCAGGAACATATGCAAAACATTATTTGATTCTCTATGAATATGAGGCAATTATCATTCATCACAAAAATACAATTACCCTTTTAAAACATAAAACGTTGCAGGTAAACTACCCCTTTCCCTTAACCGATCTTCACCAAAAACAATAGGTCTTGAGAACTCTACAATTCAGGACTGTATGCAAAAAATTATTTGATTCTGTTTGAATTTGCGGCTCTTATCTTTGCCATAGAAAAAAATCTACAGACACATAGACAGTGGGGGACGCTTCGACAAAATCTGACAAGTTAAAAATTGTTCAGACATGACTTTTTGCACGACCTGACTATAAATACCAGGTCGCGCTAATAAAGTTTCTTCTTCTCGATTCAACCGTTGCCACAGGAGGCTATGTCAGTCGACAACGCTATTTTAAATTTATCGTAAGAGGCACAGGACAAACAGAAGTCCAACCAGAGCAGCAGAGCACATACAAGGAGATCTATGGACACACCCACAGCATATGATGAGGTGTGATGACTTGTAAACCGTACATGCAGTAGAATCTGATCAGAGGACTAAGAGGACACGGAGGACACAGACTGAGGACCAAAGGAGGATGTACGGATGATTAACCACGTCAAACGAGTTGATGAAAAACCAATGTAATTACAGACATTTGAAAGACGCTAATTAAAGTTAGAATGCAAGACATTCAACCTGTATTAAAATAACTAATTATACATAAATGTAAAATCAGAGTAAAATTTAGAATTATATCTCTTGTATAAAATTTAGTAATTGAGAGTAACATAAATGATAAGAGAAATATTTGATTTTTTTGAGTTAACGTAATTAATAAAGTCTTGGTTGATAAAGGAGAATGCATATGCAGTAGAAAGTTTTAAAACTAATTAATATTAAAGAAATTGGAAAACAAGTAACTTCATTATTAAAGTAAATTAATCAGAAATTGCAAAAAGATGACAACACAATGAGTAAGCCGAGAGCAAAATAAATATTTAATTAATTAAAATTAGATAATAAGATTTATGTATAACCTGTGTATGTAAATTGTTAGCTATAAGTTGTGTACGAAGGAGTCGTACAAATGATATAATAATGAGTAGTATTTCTATATGTGAAATGAAAAATTTTATTTAATAAAAAAATAAATAATGGAACAATTTAAAACTTAAATAACGTATGATCTTCTTATTAAGATTACACCCATGAATTCAATACATTATATAATTTGTTATGTTATATAAATTGGCTCTGAACTTAGGGCTACACAAATTAAATTATATATCAATGTTTGTGTTTTATATAAATTGGCGCTCCACAAATTTCATTACACTAAACTCAATTGTTGTGCCCATATAATAAGGATACTAATGCTGTAACACATTCTCTGACGGCCATAGACATGTTATAAATTGATTTTCTTTTCTTTGTAATGTAGTCATAAGTTTTGAATTAAGGTATGGATAAAAACATGTGTTATATCAAAATATTCATAATTCTGTACTCTTTTGTGTCAAGTGAAATATTTGTGTGTAGGTGTGAGTGTGATTAACATTTTTTTAAACAACTTCTTTAATAATTGACATGTCTTTTTGAAACTTGGACAGGGTATTCTCAGTATTAGAAGCTACATTTTCCATATACTCAATACTACAAATCCCAATTCTTCTTTTAACTCGTTATCTGCAAGAGGGTAATAAAATTTGTAGAGTAAATCTAGACAGGCCTTTGCAGAATCGGACAGTTTGAACATGAACACTCTATATCACAGTGACCATCTGTGACGATAAAATTTCTACCAATCAGAGAGTAGTACCAATTTCTTAATTTTAGTTGAGTCGGTCCGTTGCTTAGAACGGATGGGTTAGTTCGCTTAGAAGTCTTGTCATAGAAGGACGTACTGACTATCACGAGTTTTTCATGTCAGGACAAGTCTATTTCTATGAGACTTAGTACTTTTGTAGACGGTACGAGTTTATCATAGTCGTAGCAATATTGAAAAACTCAATAAAATTTAAGTAGATCGTATTTAGTGCTTTTTCGTGTAGAGTGGAAGATTTCTGGTTTAGGGGCAGTAATACCTACCGTGGTGTTTCTGAACACTTGAAGAAGCAGGAATTGTGTAAGCCAATACACATGATCTATTTGTACCCAGTTAGAACCCTGAGAGTAAATTTATAAACAACAATAGTCCGATAATGCAGTGTGTGTGTGTGTGTGTGTGTGAGACGTGAGGGATGGCTTAGAGGTCATCGAGCGACGCACACAGAGGAGCAGCGAAAGCGGCACGCCAGATGTCTACATAACTATTGGAATCCTATGAACAAATAACCATATATGTAAAAAGAACCCAATAGACTCTTTTATTTAAATACAATTAAATAATAAATAATTTTATGTTAAAACTCAATAAGACAATAATAATTATTAATGTGTTAAATAATAAAATTGTCCTACCTCCAGACATAGACTCTGTGTTGATAATTTCAATTAACCTATCTATGCAATAATAAATTTGTATTGCTGCACTATATATATTGCGATAGAACACAGGATCATGATATATCTGATATTCAATAAAAAAAAATCTTGTCCGACCAAGGCAAGCAATTTACAAATACAAAGTGGCATTCTGAGTTGGCTAAACATGATGTCCAGACAGTGCTGACAGCGATCCGGAGACCGCAAGGCAATCTCGCCGAAAGGATCAATAAGGAATTAGGGAGATTATTCCACACGTATTGTAATGTGAATCAGAGTAAGTGGCCGGAATACCTCGAGTTTTTTGAGACGTCCATAAACGGAAATTACAATACAAATACAACAACAGGATAAACCCCTAGCGAGCTTCAAACCGGAAAAATGCCAGGACGTATCTGGGAAGGTTACATCAAACGAATAGTGACTCAGAATGTACCAATACCCAAATAAATAAAAAAAATAGAAGCGAGGCGTCGCATTAAAAAATGTGCGGAAAAGCGTACAGAACAATTTAATACCGAGCATAAACTAGTGAGTTTTAAAACTGGCGAAAAGGTACTCTTGCGTGCCTTGAATGTGGGACGTAGGGAAGAAAACACGGCAGCTAAGTTTTTCAAGGCTGTACAATGGTCCTTACATGCTATCCGAACAGGTGGGGAAAAATACGTTCATCCTAACTAACCCCAATATAAACCATATAATTGGCAAATTTCACGCTTCATCACTAAGGAGATATTATGTTAAAGATGATTAAGGGAATATACCAGGATATAGGATGGATGAATGTGTAACATCAGTGTAAAATATGTCATAGTAAGAATACATGCTCATGTTGGATAAGTCTGTAAACGAACGATTGTATACAATATAGATAGTGAATGACCTCAGAAGTGTACGCTTATCTGTGTTTGGATTGTAAAAGCCAACCACATGTACGTGTTTACGTTTATCTGTCAAAGTTAACCACATGTATATGTTTATGTTTATCTGTCAAGATGACAGTTATGGAAGGTGAAAATTATAAGTTGTTTATTTATTTTGGGTTTGAATTATTAGGTTAATGTTTTATTATTTTATTATTAGGACTTGAAAATTGTATAAAAAAATGTTAAAAAATTTAAGGTGGGGTTAATCCTGCGATATAACACAGGATCATGATAAGCAATGAACTATGTCTTATGCATGGATGACGAACATTCTCATGTTTAAATTTGTTTCTTGTTCAAATTGTTTTTTTTAGCTGTAGTTTTTGTATTGTATTACCGATAAGAATTTAGAATAAGTCAAACTCTTAAAAATTGTATTCGTCATTTTTCTATGAAATGTTTGTGAAAGTGTGAGCGGGTGCGCGAGGTATTAACATTTTTCTCTATTGTGTCCGTGATAATTATCCGATTTACACGAGACTTGAACAAGACATAAAATTTAATATTAGCTACAATTTCCCTATATTCTGTGATCTTCAAATAACTGTTAAGTGTAAAATTTTGTTATATGAAATCTCTATTTAAAACTCACTCTGTAACAGTACAGACTGACTCAGTACCAGAATTATGGGAATTATGGGGATTTTCAATGTTATATTATGTATTGTTTTAAACATACAGAATGGTTAGGTACATTGTCCCTCTGGAAAAAGGAACAACGTAATTTCGGCCAGAGTAAAACACCAAGGTCTCCGGTGGACGTGAAAACATCAAAATATACCATGGCGGTGTTTATGACGAAGTACAACAATATGCATTATGATTGGGCTATAACACGGCTCCGTCATCGCTAAGAACAATGACGCACTGAGTACAATGTGTGTAACGAGGCGTTGTCCAGTAAGACAAAGCAGAATGACGTAAGAACTACACACACACAAGCGTAATTTTACATTTGCCTCGCTCTCAATTCAATGCCATCCTTCATAGCAGCCACAGCGATGTATCGCTGGGTGCACAAAATTTTATAATAATTTAAATACAAATGGCAAAATGTTGGCCATTATAGTGGAGCAATAAAGGCTCATATAACTTGTTCACTTACAGTTACTTCAAATGTAAATTCAGTGCAATATCAACCTAATTAAGCGGCAGACTAAAAAAGGCGAACACCGGCCATCACCATGGGCAGTAAGCACAATCAACGGATGGACATCAGCACCGATTAAACCAGAGAAGTTCCTTTCATTATTTTTCTATTTATGAGCTCATTAATATTCAATTGTTAATTTAAAAATGTATGTGTCGAAAACTGAGTGTGCAAATGAGAGAGTGGATGTATGGCCATAAAAAACATGCCGAGGGCATTGGTTTGTGTAATAAATTTAAAACTCTATTCATTCATAAATTTGAAGCTGCAGCAGTAATGTTAAACTGATATTAATCCAACAATAAAGCAATTAAAGAATACCAAGAGATATAATAAGGGCAACCGCCATTTTGTTTAAGTCAGGCCACCTGACGTCATTTTAGTAAACACATGGTTTGTATGTAAGAACGTATAGTGAAATTAAATTTAATGGTTAACCTCAAGAATATTGTATTATCAATTGTGTCGTCCACTGTGTTTCGAAATCTTCCTGTACCCGAAACCCTGGAACCCTTAGGTATAAAACAGTGTATAACAGCAGATGAGGAGCCCGGCAAATAATGAATTCTGGTGAGTACCAGCAATACCGAATTATGGTATTGGTCACATATATCTTACTAAATATATGTAATAATATTATTGAAAGTAGTGAGTTTATTTACAATTGGTCGCCCTCACAGTGGACTCTATATAAAATTAATTTATATAAAACAGATAGATGGAGAAACACAGAAGACGATATATAATGAATGAGAGGTTATGTTGTTAAAGGTAAATAGTTAAATACGAGTTGAGTATATTGCGTAGTCAAATACAAATAGAGATAAATAACTATTTAAAATACTAAAATACAAAATGGCAGAAAATAACAATAGCATAGAAATAGAAAATTCAGAGACAGAATCCATTTTATTGGAAAGACACATTAGCTCAACGCCCAAAATAGTTGAAAATAAAATTTCATTAGAAAATTTATTTACATTAATCAATGACAAATTCGAACAACAAAACAATAAGTTCGAAGACAAATTAAATCAGATGAACAGTACACTTAACGTAAAACTAGATAGTTTTGAAAGTGAGTTAAAAAAGCAGAATACGTTACAGCATGTCAAATTAAATCAAGTAGAAGAGAAATTAGAAAAATTTAAAAAGAAAATACAGAGACAAAATTGTAGTATTGACAAAGTAGACAAGTTAGAGATAGACAAAAACAAGGTAAGTGGTGAGAATTATGATAGAATTACAAATATGGTGTTAGAAAATAATTGTGTGAGTATTGAGAGTGGTGATAAAAGTATAATGGGAGTAGAATTTGATAATGAAGTGATAAAAAGTGTTGATGAATTAGAGAGAAAGTATAGAGAGAATTTACAGATAAAGGGGTTGCAGGGGGTAAATTTTTCCCGTAATGTTGTAGTAGGGGGTGAAGTAAAGACTTCACGTGTGTTTAGGAAGGACGAGAGTGCCTTCAGTGCGTATTTGGAAGACAAAAGGTCTACAAATAAAGTGGTCCCTGGTTTTTTTTGTGCACTTCACAGGTGGTGCAGTGATAAAGTAGTAGAGTCCCCTGCATATATGGAGAGAGAGTGTGTAGCTTGGTATGATGGTGAGAAATGTTTTGAGAGAGAAAGAAAGAGAGAAATTGAGATATATAAAGTAAAGAAAAATTATGAAGAGTTTATGAAAAGGTTAGGTGTAGAGATGATATATAATAAAAATAATGAGTACCTACCTTATAAGGAAGCTGATATAGCAGTAGGAGAAGAGGATAATGGAAATAATGACTTTATAACATACCTAGTGGTGACGAATTATACTAAAGGCGACAGGACCATGCTCAATCGTGACAAGGTATATGAGATAATGATATGGGGTGATCATATTGATTATAATAGTATTGTGGAAAATTATAAAGAATTGAATAATCTTTACATTGATAATCATAATATAAGGTATTCAATAAAAAGTGACTTGTATAGACCTAAGATTAGACTGTTGTTTGATGATATGGGGTAATTGTTTATTGTTTATTGTGTTATGAACATTTAATTATGTAACCAGTGTTTTTTTTTTTAAATGGACTGATCAGGACTGATTACGGTAAATGATTTAGTGATTATGTGAATTGTATATTTTTGTGTATTGATGTCTATGTATTTGTGTATTTTTGCTGTTGTGTACTTTATGTATTTTTGTTGTTGTGTGTAAACATGTAGGATTTTAAATAACTGAAGAAAGTTAAATGATATTATGGAATTTAGATTTTAAAGGGTTAGTAAATGATTAAGCAGGTAATGTATTTGGATATGAAAGGTGTTGTTAGCAGATAAGTGATGAATTTCTAATGGTATATTAATGTGAAATGTTGTAAAGAGTTTGGGAATAAGGATAAATCAGGGCATTGGAGTTAGTTAAATAAAGTTATTGGGAGTTAGGAAAAATAAAGTGCTGAGATGCTGATAATATATAAAGAGGTGTTAGATATTTTAGGGACACAGTGGTTAGTAATTATATGTAGAGTTGAGTGATGTGAATGGTAATTTTATAGTTGTTGATGGTGATATTTTGTAATAAGGGTATTGGTGTAGGAGTCCAACGAGAGATGTTGAGACAGGAAGGGATCGTTGTGTGCCGGAAAGGGTTATCTGAAAGGGTCAGAAACCGATAAGGGAATGAGTTGGTTAGAGGGAATACACACATACTAGTACAAAAAGGTGCGGTGCCAGAGGTTTTAAATGGGATTTGTGAAGGGGGTTATTAAGAGATATTGGTGTCAAAATATATTAATGGTTAGAAGCGGCTAGTGTAGAAAAAAGGAGTAGTAAGGTTAGGTTGACAGATGCCAAAATAAGACAGAGAAAGTAATGAATAATAGAGAGTCACCCAAACGAGTAAGGATAAAAGGATTAGAAAAGGAGAATTCATGGTAGGAAGGTGAGGTAACAAAGGAAGGTAATTGTAACAGAAAGGTAAGGATAAATTTGAAATTGTTGTATAGAATCTAAACAAATGTCAGATAATTAAAAGTTAATTGAAGTAGTAATGTGATAAAGTTTGGTACAAATCATGTAAATTTAAATTGTTTAATGTAAGGTAAATGTAACAATGTTAATATGTAATGTACAATGTTTTATGATGTTTTATTATGTTGGGGGGCAATAGAGTGTGTGGCTAGGAGGTCGTTACAGGGGTAAGGACGATAATAAGTGTTAAGAGATAGCATATTTTAAAGTGAGAAGTTTAAAGTTAAAAATGAAGTTAAATAAAATATTCTAGTAAGCTGCCATTTACAAAATAAATAACTGATTATAAGTTGAGCAACAAAGTTTAAAGAAAAAATGTCTGCCATGATAATTGTAATCTGAATTTGTAGAATTAATTAGGTGAAGGTATTTTGGGGGTATATTAAAGAATTATTGATATATTGTGTTATGTGTGTAGTTATAGATATGTTGTTATTTTCTTACAAATAAGAAATTGATTTAGGTGGTGGTAAAAAATCAAGGTATTCTAAGTCTTGTAGTTGTGAGGTTGAACCTGTTGATTTTAAAACCAAACCAATGCCCCAAACACAAACCAATGCGTCTAAAGGGGAACATATCAGTTGTAGATATGTAAGTGTATTATACCACTATTTTGAATTTTGTATTGGATGTTTCAGAGTTTTGTGGTGTTGTGACCGCAGTCCTGGGCTGGCTGGAGCGTCAGAACAGGAGTGTAGAGTGCCTCATGGCCTTATGGTGTAGGGATCTCTCAGGAGAAGTCCAGTAAGGTCAGAGGGTGCGACCAACATCATGGGACCAAGGGTAAGTGATGATAAAATTTTTTTGGTAACATTACAGGGGGTTGTGGTGACATATCTAGACTGATCCTTTTAGGAAAGTGTGAGTGAGTCAAGGAAATTTTTTGTTTCGACACAAAAATTTTCCTTGAGGGGGTTTGTAACAGTACAGACTGACTCAGTACCAGAATTATGGGAATTATGGGGATTTTCAATGTTATATTATGTATTTTTTTAAACATACAGAATGGTTAGGTACATTGTCCCTCTGGAAAAAGGAACAACGTAATTTCGGCCAGAGTAAAACACCAAGGTCTCCGGTGGACGTGAAAACATCAAAATATACCATGGCGGTGTTTATGACGAAGTACAACAATATGCATTATGATTGGGCTATAACACGGCTCCGTCATCGCTAAGAACAATGACGCACTGAGTACAATGTGTGTAACGAGGCGTTGTCCAGTAAGACAAAGCAGAATGACGTAAGAACTACACACACACAAGCGTAATTTTACATTTGCCTCGCTCTCAATTCAATGCCATCCTTCATAGCAGCCACAGCGATGTATCGCTGGGTGCACAAAATTTTATAATAATTTAAATACAAATGGCAAAATGTTGGCCATTATAGTGGAGCAATAAAGGCTCATATAACTTGTTCACTTACAGTTACTTCAAATGTAAATTCAGTGCAATATCAACCTAATTAAGCGGCAGACTAAAAAAGGCGAACACCGGCCATCACCATGGGCAGTAAGCACAATCAACGGATGGACATCAGCACCGATTAAACCAGAGAAGTTCCTTTCATTATTTTTCTATTTATGAGCTCATTAATATTCAATTGTTAATTTAAAAATGTATGTGTCGAAAACTGAGTGTGCAAATGAGAGAGTGGATGTATGGCCATAAAAAACATGCCGAGGGCATTGGTTTGTGTAATAAATTTAAAACTCTATTCATTCATAAATTTGAAGCTGCAGCAGTAATGTTAAACTGATATTAATCCAACAATAAAGCAATTAAAGAATACCAAGAGATATAATAAGGGCAACCGCCATTTTGTTTAAGTCAGGCCACCTGACGTCATTTTAGTAAACACATGGTTTGTATGTAAGAACGTATAGTGAAATTAAATTTAATGGTTAACCTCAAGAATATTGTATTATCAATTGTGTCGTCCACTGTGTTTCGAAATCTTCCTGTACCCGAAACCCTGGAACCCTTAGGTATAAAACAGTGTATAACAGCAGATGAGGAGCCCGGCAAATAATGAATTCTGGTGAGTACCAGCAATACCGAATTATGGTATTGGTCACATATATCTTACTAAATATATGTAATAATATTATTGAAAGTAGTGAGTTTATTTACAACTCAGGCATGAAGTAATAAAATCCCAGATAATTATCTGTGCAGGCTTTGCCAATTTCATGCAAAGTGTTGCATGAAGAACTATTAGTGCCGTGTGCATAAATTATCATGTGACCGATATTTGGCCAATTAGAACACAGTAAAATCATTGAAAATTGTCTTTTGCCATGAGCAGATCAAGTTAGTTCATCTTGAGCATTTGGCTACTAAACGTGCGGTTCGCGTTCAAGAAGTTTCTCTTGCGTGAACACATTAACAGTGCGAAAGGTGTACGAAAACTTGGAACTCTATGTGAGTTATTCTACAGACCCAAGTAATTCAGTTTTAATAAATAATATTGTGATTTACAAGTATCCGTGTTAGTCAAGGTATCCTCATAGGGAGATCTACTGACCGCGGTAGATCTGTGTGACGCGAGGACACTTGAAGACGTGCCGGAAGGTGTACGCCTATACACCGTTCTTCATTAAACACTCACGTTACACCTGGAGATACGTAAATAAACTATGTTACAACACAAAAAAGCCACCCCAATACCAGGGAAAAAACTATGAATCAATTATGTTTAACTAATGAATAGGAAACAAACAAAAAATAAATGAAATAAAATGAGAAGATATAAAAAGACACAAACAAATGATAAAGATAAGGAAATGAGAAATATTAAACTCAAATGATAATGAAAAAGAATCAAATAAATAATAAATGTAAATGATAATTATTAAAATCAAATAAAGTAATGACAACTAAAGTACACTAACCAAAGAAATAGAGATTAAATGTTGTGAATAACTCTATAATGATATGAAACTTGTTAACAGTATATCTAACAATTATGAATAAAGTAATAAAAAAACCCAGAAGTGAGAGATAGGTAGGGAGTGAACATAATTAAGTGAGAAAAGAGAAATTAATGTTAGGCAATACCCACTAGTAACACTCCAATACCAAAAAAAGTGCAAAGTGCCAGTGTAAACCAGAAATAAATATAAAACCTTACAGATAAGTATAGACGCCTAAAATCCAGTGATAAACACTACAGTTTAATGGTGAAAATTGCCAGAGAGTAAGAATATTATTGTTATTAGAATTAAGAGTGATTGTAGATTAGGAATACAATGGTATTCAGGGTAAAAATCCCATGATGATTCAAAATATTAGTGTTACCATGGTTAGGTAGAAAAAGAAAATATATATTCTTGGATTTCGTTGTCCATGACATGTCCGTTACTCAACTAAATATCACTATTGTTTGACGACTCGGAACACTAAGTTTTTTATAAGTAAAATCGTACAGATTTACTTAGTGTTCCGAGTCGTCAAACAATAGTGATATTTAGAAAATATATAGTAAGGAATATAAATGCAAAATAAGTAAAATATCCTATGTTCAAAGGGATAATTAGTAAGATAAAATAAATGGTGTGATAATGTTAGTCACCAAAATAGTTAAGAATAAACAGAATATAAACAAGATTAGCATAGTAACTGTTAAAAGATTTGTTCAATTAAGTTTATGAGAAGGAATATGGCTGAAAAAAGTATACAGACCATAAACCTAGATGTTGTGTTATGTTTTATAAATAATAGTAAATAATAGACAAGTTATAAAAAATGGCAATATAGATAAGTAAAGAGATAAATTCCTACAAACCATAATACTGGAAAGGCAATTAGAAAATAATAGACAAGCCATGATTTTGTAAAGTAATGAGAACATACAATTATTATAAAACAACCCAAATCAATTAAAAAAGTAAACTAGTCATAAGTGACACTAAGCAAAACAGATGTAAAAGTAAACCAATCTTTAATTTGTATAAAATAAGAAAATATAGCCAATTACTACTTAGGCCTATAAAATGCCTAACTGTATATATCAAAAATCAACAAATTATAAGAAATTAACTATTGTATTAGAAAATCCAGGGCAAGTAACTAGTTAAGTACAATTAGAGAATCATATTAAGATGTAAAAGTTAAATTAAGAACATAAAATAAGAAAGAAATGTAATTAGATAATATTAACATTATTGTCAAAACTTTAATACATAAGCGAACCCAGCTTTGTGGGATGTCAAAATGATCTTTGAAAGAAAATATGAACAGTTGTGATAATATCTCATACATAGATAAGAAGACAGAAGAATAATAGCAATCAGAAGGTATTTAATCATTTTGAATAAAAATTCAAATATCATAACAATAGACTTAAATTATGAACAGCCAATGAGAGACAGACAGTTGCCATAACAATCGAACGTTATTTATTATTATTCCGTTAAAAACTGTTAGTTCATTATTGAAGCTCAAGACGAATAGACGCCAAACCGTAATCGACTCAATTTTAATTTAAAACAGTAAAAAAGTAATCAAAATTTATAACATGAAGAAACAAGAAAGCTGATGAGGAACTAGTCCATCCAACCGAGGCCACAGACCAGATTATTAAATTCCAAATTAATAATTTAGACCAACTTATCCGAAAAAGCACCAGGCGTAATAAAATTCATAAATGATGGAAGATTGATGACCAAAAAGGACCCAACCTATTTCGAACCGAATAACTCTTCACCCTAATTCAACAGATTTGATAAGTATTGCTGAATTACCCGAATTTATGGAATACATTCTTATTAACTTTTTCTCACAACACTATTAACTCTCACTACGAACTGATAATCAAATTTCTTTCACGGATTAATTAAAAATAAAACACTAAACTTGTATAAACCAGAAAATAACCTGGATAAAAATTACTAACTTTTAACACACACTTTTTAAAACTTCAGGAACAAATTGTAATTAAACCTTATAGTATATAAGTACCATCAATGTAAGGTAGTGTACTTTATTGTAATCATATCAATATTTTTTTGTAACCAAAAGAACTTCGATTTATTGAACGAAATTAAAATAAACATTTGTTGACGCCATGTCTAACTAAAATCATTCTGAATCAGCTTTCGCCAACCTTGGGAATTAATTGTCTTTTTATTGCCGGAGCAACTTTGTTTAATAACCAGATATAATTTTGTATAATATTGAATAACAACTAATAACAAGTTAATAAACTAGTACAGAGTTGTAACCACCGTTCTTTATTTCATAGTAAACTGCATTATATGATTTGTGTACATTAGCGACGAGCGAAGGTGATGGTAAGCGCTAGACGTCGGAAACTCAGCGAACTACCAGCGAGATTAATAAACCCGCAAGTGGCGGGAGTAATTTGAATCCACCATACCGTCTATAACGACCGCTCGATCGTCATATTTTTTAATTGTTTCAGTTTAAACAATTTGGCGCCACCCGGGAATTACAATCACATATTAAAGGACAGGTAAGGTTCACACTCGCGAGTACTGGTAATTCGTGAGATTGCGACGAACATCGTCAGCATAAACGAAAAGTAACGACTACAACGTGTGAGGCAAACACACGAAACACTCATTTACAAAGACGACAGAGTCTGATCGTTACAACTACAACAATATTAAAACATTTTAAAACCCATTAACAATCATAATCAGTGTTATCGCAGCGAGGCCGTGTTGCAGTTCGTCGAGCAAGTTCAGCATCAGGACGCCATCCCAGCAGAATCCATGAGGGAAGGACACGTGAGATATGCGCATCGCCATCAGCCATCTCGCCGCATCAAATTGGAATATCTTCACTCAAGTAACAAATTCAGATCTGAACTTTATATAAACTGTTTTCAAACGATATTTCAAAATTCATAACATTGGTGTATGTTTAAAAATATATTGTATGAACTATTATTCAATTGGTGTGCAATAAATAATTATAATACCTCCACTATAGACCTGTCGATTTATAAAACACACACCATATACCTATGCGCAAGAATTAATTCAATTGTGTTGTTGCAATATATATATATAAAAAATATTTACATAATAATAAAATATATTCCGTATGAAAAACAAATATAATTTATTTATTTAATATATGTGTATATATATACAATATATTATATTATTATATATACAATATATTATATATACTATTATATATACATATAATATATATACACTATATATTATATATATATTATTATATATACATATAATATATATATATATTTCAATCACTTTCTGCTACAGTCCGTTTCTTGATGTATATAATACTATACTGTAATACCTATAACTAATTTACCTCAAGATATATTTTTTCCTTCAGGAACATGTTTCGGGAGATCCTGTTCTCCCATCTTCAGCCTTCGCCATCTTGCTTCTGGTGCAGTATTTGTGTGTTGGCTTCTGGATGTTATTAAGGTGGTTTGTTGGTCTTTGGTCCTTCAATGTTGCATTATTGTGTGTGGTTGTGTATCTGTTTTTGTATTTTGTGTATTTTCGATGTTGAGTGCTTTGAATATTGTGTCATGTTTTGTATTGATTTGTATTTGTTTTGGTATTAATTTGTTTTGTGTTTTATGTTTGTAAATCTGTAAATTTTCCCAAATGTTCATTATGGTGCCTTTGTGTGGTATATGTTTTATTAGTGTTACATTGGTTATGTCTGGGAATTCATGTCCTGTGTTTATTGCATGTGTGGCTAAATTGGATTTATATATATTTGGTTTTTTGTATGCATTTAGGTGTTCAAAATAACGTTTTTTCAGCTGTTTTTTTGTTTGTCCTATATAACATTTATTGCAATCTTGGCATTCAATTTTGTATATACCGTTGGTTGTTGTATTATCTTTGTTGTGTGAGCTATTTAGCTTTTGTAATTTATTTTTATTAGTTTTGTATGCTATTTTTATATCTGTGTTTTTAAATAGTTTTGTTAGTTTTGTCATTTTATTATTTATATATGTGAATGTGGCCCATTTTTTGTTGTTGTTATTATTTATGTGTTGTTCAGTTTGATTAATTCTTAATTGTTCAGTTTTTATTTTGTATTTGATTTTATTTTCTATTTTGATCATAGTATTTTTATTGTATCCATTTGCATAACCAATTTGATATATTATATTTCTTTCTTTGTCAGTTTCTTGTTTGTTTAGGGGTATTTTGTACATTCTGTTAAATAACGAATAAAATGCTGCCATTTTATGTTGTGGTAGGTGGTCAGAATGGTTAGGTATAATGATGTTAGTGGAAGTTGGTTTTCTATATATTGCATATTGTATGTGTTTGTTGTATCTTGTGATGGTTATGTCTAAATAGTTGATTTTTTTATGTTTTTCTTTTTCTTCTGTGAATTGTATTTTGGGATGTATGTTATTGATTTGTTTCAGTATGTTCTCTGCATTTGTGTTTTTGTTATTTGATACATATAGTCCATCATCTACATATCTTATCCATATGCCATCTGGGTCATGTGTTTTTATGATATTTTGTATTTTGGTGTCTATATGTTGTAGGAATATTTCTGCTATTATGCTTGATAATGGTGATCCCATTGCTAAACCTTCTTTCTGTTGATAAATTTTGCTATTAAATTCAAAGTAATTTTGTTTTAGTATTAGTTAGACTATTTTTTATTTCGGTTATATATTGTTTGTTTTCATTTTGTTCTATAAGTTTGTTTATTATTATGTCAATTGTTTCTTCTACTGGGATATTAGTGTACATGTTTGTTATGTCATATGATGTGAAAAATGTATTTTCATTTATATTTATTATTTTTAGTTTGTCTATTAATTCGTATGTATATTTATGTTATGATGGTTATTTGTTAGATGGTTATTTTTTAGTTTTTGTGCTATTTTCTTGCTATTTTGTATGTAGGAGCTTTTTTGAAATTGATTAATGGACGTATTGGGTTGTTTAATTTGTGTATTTTTATTAGGCTGTTCATTTTAGGTGGTTCTGGATTATTGTTTATATATATGTCTATGTTTTATTGTTGAAAATGTTTTTATTTGTTTTTATTAGTTTTATTGTTTGTTTAAGATAGTTTTCTGTTGGGTTTTTATCTAGTTGTACGCATTTATTATTGTTGATGAAGTTTTCGGTTTTTTTGATGTAGTCTGTTTTATCAATGATTACTGTTGCTTGACTTTTGTCTGCTTTAGTTATTATTAAATTATTGTTCTTTACTTTATTTTTAATTTCTTTTATTGTTTTTATTTTGTTTATCTTTGTTTTTCATTTTGCTAGTGATTATTTTCTTAATTAAATGTGTTGCTTCTGTTCTTTTTTCTTCTTGTATATTGTCTTTTATTAGGTTAATGGCAAATTCTGTTTCTACTATTAAATTTTCTAGATTTTTGTTTGCATTTTGGGTTATGTTAGTTTTTGACATATTGTTTAAATATTCTGTTTCTTTTTTGTTAAATTCTGTATTGCTGAGGTTAATGGTTCGAGGGTAAAATGTGTGTTTATTTTTGTTTTTTTGTTCTTGATTTTTGTTTTGTTGTTTTAATGTGTTAAGTTTTTTGTTGATTGTATAAGTCTTTTTGTTTTTCTCAAATCTTATTTTATTTTCTATGTTATTGTATTTATTATTCCAAGTGATTGGATGTAATAAACTTGTTAGCTCTAAGTGTAGTTTGTATATGTCTAGTGTTATGCTATTTTTCTTACTGTATAATTGATTAATTTCGTTTTGTATCCATAGCCTTTGTGCTTGTTTTATAGTTTTTTGTGCAGTCATATTTTTGTTGTTTGTGTTTATGTTGATGTATTTAGGTGTTAATTTATGTTTTTGGCATTGTCTATTGAAGTATATGTTTATGTTTGTGTTCATTAGTTGTTTTTTTCGTGTTTGAAATTTGTTTAACAATTTGGTAATGTGGTTATATGGAATTGTGGTTATGTTGTTTGTGTACATGTTAATGTATATTTATGTGAGAGATGATTTGTTATCTGTTATTTGGTAGTTGATTTCACTTATTTGCTATTCACTTCACTATTTTTTTTTCTTCACTATACACTTTTGTTTTTGCTTTGTTTTATAACCTCACTTTTCGTTTTTTCACTGTAGGCTTATTTACCTTGTATGGTTATATTATTTCAATCACTTTCTGCTACAGTCCGTTTCTTGATGTATATAATACTATAATACCTATAACTAATTTACCTCAAGATATATTTTTTCCTTCAGGAACATGTTTCGGGAGATCCTGTTCTCCTAACCATTCTGACCACCTACCACAACATAAAATGGCAGCATTTTATTCGTTATTTAACAGAATGTACAAAATACCCCTAAACAAACAAGAAACTGACAAAGAAAGAAATATAATATACCAAATTGGTTATGCAAATGGATACAATAAAAATACTATGATCAAAATAGAAAATAAAATCAAATACAAAATAAAAACTGAACAATTAAGAATTAATCAAACTGAACAACACATAAATAATAACAACAACAAAAAATGGGCCACATTCACATATATAAATAATAAAATGACAAAACTAACAAAACTATTTAAAAACACAGATATAAAAATAGCATACAAAACTAATAAAAATAAATTACAAAATCTAAATAGCTCACACAACAAAGATAATACAACAACCAACGGTATATACAAAATTGAATGCCAAGATTGCAATAAATGTTATATAGGACAAACAAAAAAACAGCTGAAAAAACGTTATTTTGAACACCTAAATGCATACAAAAAACCAAATATATATAAATCCAATTTAGCCACACATGCAATAAACACAGGACATGAATTCCCATACATAACCAATGTAACACTAATAAAACATATACCACACAAAGGCACCATAATGAACATTTGGGAAAATTTACAGATTTACAAACATAAAACACAAAACAAATTAATACCAGAACAAATACAAATCAATACAAAACATGACACAATATTCAAAGCACTCAACATCGAAAATACACAAAATACAAAAACAGATACCACAACCACACACAATAATGCAACATTGAAGGATCAAAGACCAACAAACCACCTTAATAACATCCAGAAGCCAACACACAATAACTGCACCAGAAGCAAGATGGCGAAGGCTGAAGATGGGAGAACAGGATCTCCCGAAACATGTTCCTGAAGGAAAAAATATATCTTGAGGTAAATTAGTTATAGGTATTATAGTATTATATACATCAAGAAACGGACTGTAGCAGAAAGTGATTGAAATAATATAACCATACAAGGTAAATAAGCCTACAGTGAAAAAACGAAAAGTGAGGGTATAAAACAAAACAAAAACAAAAGTGTATAGTGAAGAAAAAAAAATAGTGAAGTGAATAGCAAATAAGTGAAATCAACTACCAAATAACAGATAACAAATCATCTCTCACATAAATATACATTAACATGTACACAAACAACATAACCACAATTCCATATAACCACATTACCAAATTGTTAAACAAATTTCAAACACGAAAAAAACAACTAATGAACACAAACATAAACATATACTTCAATAGACAATGCCAAAAACATAAATTAACACCTAAATACATCAACATAAACACAAACAACAAAAATATGACTGCACAAAAAACTATAAAACAAGCACAAAGGCTATGGATACAAAACGAAATTAATCAATTATACAGTAAGAAAAATAGCATAACACTAGACATATACAAACTACACTTAGAGCTAACAAGTTTATTACATCCAATCACTTGGAATAATAAATACAATAACATAGAAAATAAAATAAGATTTGAGAAAAACAAAATGACTTATACAGTCAACAAAAAACTTAACACATTAAAACAACAAAACAAAAATCAAGAACAAAAAAACAAAAATAAACACACATTTTACCCTCGAACCATTAACCTCAGCAATACAGAATTTAACAAAAAAGAAACAGAATATTTAAACAATATGTCAAAAACTAACATAACCCAAAATGCAAACAAAAATCTAGAAAATTTAATAGTAGAAACAGAATTTGCCATTAACCTAATAAAAGACAATATACAAGAAGAAAAAAGAACAGAAGCAACACATTTAATTAAGAAAATAATCACTAGCGAAATGAAAAACAAAGATAAACAAAAGAAAAACAATAAAAGAAATTAAAAATAAAGTAAAGAACAATAATTTAATAATAACTAAAGCAGACAAAAGTCAAGCAACAGTAATCATTGATAAAACAGACTACATCAAAAAAACCGAAAACTTCATCAACAATAATAAATGCGTACAACTAGATAAAAACCCAACAGAAAACTATCTTAAACAAACAATAAAACTAATAAAAACAAATAAAAACATTTTCAACAATAAAAACATAGACATATATATAAACAATAATCCAGAACCACCTAAAATGAACAGCCTAATAAAAATACACAAATTAAACAACCCAATACGTCCATTAATCAATTTCAAAAAAGCTCCTACATACAAAATAGCAAGAATAATAGCACAAAAACTAAAAAATAACCATCTAACAAATAACCATCATAACATAAAAAATACATACGAATTAATAGACAAACTAAAAATAATAAATATAAATGAAAATACATTTTTCACATCATATGACATAACAAACATGTACACTAATATCCCAGTAGAAGAAACAATTGACATAATAATAAACAAACTTATAGAACAAAATGAAAACAAACAATATATAACCGAAATAAAAAATAGTTCCAACTAATACTAAAACAAAATTACTTTGAATTTAATAGCAAAATTTATCAACAGAAAGAGGTTTAGCAATGGGATCACCAATGCAGAAATATTCCTACAACATATGACACCAAAATACAAAATATCATAAAAACACATGACCCAGATGGCATATGGATAAGATATGTAGATGATGGACTATATGTATCAAATAACAAAAACACAAATGCAGAGAACATACTGAAACAAATCAATAACATACATCCCAAAATACAATTCACAGAAGAAAAAGAAAAACATAACAAAATCAACTATTTAGACGTAACCATCACAAGATACAACAAACACATACAATATGCAATATATAGAAAACCAACTTCCACTAACATCATTATACCTAACCATTCTGACCACCCACCACAACATAAAATGGCAGCATTTTATTCGTTATTTAACAGAATGTACAAAATACCCCTAAACAAACAAGAAACTGACAAAGAAAGAAATATAATATACCAAATTGGTTATGCAAATGGATACAATAAAAATACTATGATCAAAATAGAAAATAAAATCAAATACAAAATAAAAACTGAACAATTAAGAATTAATCAAACTGAACAACACATAAATAATAACAACAACAAAAAATGGGCCACATTCACATATATAAATAATAAAATGACAAAACTAACAAAACTATTTAAAAACACAGATATAAAAATAGCATACAAAACTAATAAAAATAAATTACAAAATCTAAATAGCTCACACAACAAAGATAATACAACAACCAACGGTATATACAAAATTGAATGCCAAGATTGCAATAAATGTTATATAGGACAAACAAAAAAACAGCTGAAAAAACGTTATTTTGAACACCTAAATGCATACAAAAAACCAAATATATATAAATCCAATTTAGCCACACATGCAATAAACACAGGACATGAATTCCCAGACATAACCAATGTAACACTAATAAAACATATACCACACAAAGGCACCATAATGAACATTTGGGAAAATTTACAGATTTACAAACATAAAACACAAAACAAATTAATACCAGAACAAATACAAATCAATACAAAACATGACACAATATTCAAAGCACTCAACATCGAAAATACACAAAATACAAAAACAGATACACAACCACACACAATAATGCAACATTGAAGGACCAAAGACCAACAAACCACCTTAATAACATCCAGAAGCCAACACACAAATACTGCACCAGAAGCAAGATGGCGAAGGCTGAAGATGGGAGAACAGGATCTCCCGAAACATGTTCCTGAAGGAAAAAATATATCTTGAGGTAAATTAGTTATAGGTATTATAGTAATATATATATATATGTAATCAACTTTTTACTTTGTACATATTAAATCTATGTGTAAATGTGTAAATATTTTTTAATTTATTGAAGTTTTGCCTGTTAAAATAATCACATAGGTAGTGTTATTTCATAGTTGTTTATTTACATTTATAAATAATTTACATAATCGCTACAATAACAAAGTAAAATTACAATTGTGTATAATAACAACTGAAATATAGGTTCCTTATGAAAAGCTTTGTTGAATACATACAAATTTCATATAAACATAAAATACACAATTGTTTTAGTTGACTACTTTTCTTCAAAAGTTCTGAATATGATTGACAGATACATGATAGCAATGTACTGTTAGCAAACAGTAAGTTGTTAATTAGTTTAATGCTTAATTTTATGTTAAATATATCCAAGTATTATTTCTACACCTTCTTCTCCAATCAGTTGTCTCTGCTGCCATATGTACAAATAAGTTTAGCATATTTCTTAAAACAAATCCATTTCTTAAATATTATGAGTCTAGTCAAAAACTTATGAAGTGCCATATTTCTGATACTTCCTGTTAAGGTTATGATTGAAAATGTAACAAGTTTATTCATTTATCAATGTATTAACAAATAGATGCATTTAGATAAAAACACTGAACTTTTTAGAATAAACTGTCACCAATAAGACCAGAAGTGTTTTGTACCAGAATTGTCTCAACTTATTGTTATCTGCATACATATTACTAATTATTGAATAATATACTATGTTACTGTACAGTTTTACAGTTTTAAGTTTATGGATTCCTAAAATATATTAAAAATAAATATATATTTTTTAAGAACAGTACAAATCTCAATATAGTCATTTATTTCTGTTTATTCCTGCAGTGCAAATAAATATCTACAGATTTTATACATTCCAGAATTTCTAATTATTCATTGCTTTAATGGTAACATTATCACCTTTCAAAATGTTTAGAATTGTATAACTTAAATAGTATTGAAATGAATCGTATAAAAACAACACACACATACACATACATTATTTTGAGTAATAGCAACTCTTGATATTCTTCTAGTTTCTTGGAGTAATTAAATTTGTATTGTATTAGTACAATAATACATTTTTTGGCAAGTAAATTTTATATTATTATATAAACCTCATATACATTTGCAGGGATAATCTTCATCTTCAGAAGTTTATTATATATTTAAATATTTGATGTTGCAGATTATCTCTGCAAAATACATGTAAGATTTACAGTACCGGTATGTAATAATATAAAATTTACTTGCAAGACACGTTCATTGTTACACTACTACAATAAAACACATAAATTCATGCGTGTATAGATCAATAATGCTTTTAAACTACCTGGATTCCAATAATATATTTCTACTTAATGTTTATCTATTTAATTCTCCAACACAAAGACACCTACATTGCCTGTGTACTTGCATTGTATTCAGTATTGTACACACTATATTCAGTTGTATAAAATAATTACAACATAATTTTTGCTAAGCAAAATGTTAGGAATACAATTATGGTACCATTAGGAAAAGCACTACAATGGGCATTACAATATCAGGCTGATAAAAATCTCAAAAAAGTTATGAAATTAGCAATCCCATTATAATTAATATTTTCAAAATTAAAAAATTAAAACATCAAAATCACAAAATCGAAAACCAAACATATAAGTATTTATGTGATGCAAGTGTGCACTCGACGAAAGCCGGCCGGACACTGATTGATATCAGTTACAGATAAATTTTAGTGAATATACCGTAAATATGAAATTACGGTAGTAATTAAAATTAAATTCATATTAAACGACCACTTACATTTCAAGTCGAATCCATTATATGACACAGCACTAAAATAATGAAAAATTAAAGGAAATTCATGAGAAGATTGAATTGGTCAGTAACACACTTAGCCAAAGAGTAGATGGATATAAGGAGGAGACAGAAAAGCAAATAACAGAGACCACGCAAAGACTCGATAAAACACGAAGAAACTATCGGACAATTCAGAACGGAAATAGATGCCAGGATGGATCGAGGTGAACATAGTAATCAAGTCCGAATAATGGCCATACAACAGGAAAATAAAGATCAATTGGACAGTATGAAGAGCGACATAGCCGGTAAAATAACCAAATTTAATGAAAACATAGAACAGGTAAATAATCAGGGAGAAAATAGAAAATTTACATCTCCAAATAAACATACAAGGGGAGATAGATAGAATGAGTGTTAGACCAACATGTAACGGTCAACATACCATAAAAGATAGTAGAGAAAGTGTGAACTTTCGGGACTATAGAAGGAACCCTCTAGCATTTTTAGAAAGAGTAGAAGAAATACTGAACAGATCGAAAGAAACCAGGTGGAATATGATCAAGGGCATCTTAGATGAGTGTTTTAAAAACATCACAGACAACTGGTGGATAGTCATTAGGAATGAAGTGTGTAATTATGATAAATTTAAACAATTATTCAAACTGAAGTATTTGTCTGAATCCGTACAAAATATTATTCGAGACGATATCTGTCATGGGAGGTATGACAGCATTAAAGGACAGACACCTACGGCATACTTTTTAGGAAAAGTATGTTTGGCGAAGTATTTAGACCCGAAGATTCCAGAGGAGTGTCTTGTAACCAAAATAGCTTATCATTTTGATGAGAAGATTATCAGTGCTCGATTGAGTGGACAAATTGAAACTATTGGAGGTATGGAAGCTCTATTGGAGAATTATGAGCAAGAATCTTATTACAGAAGAAGTAGATGGAGATCAGGAAATACAGAGGATCGTAGGAATGAACAACCAAGAGACACTCAACAAAGAGTAAATTATGTAAGGGCAAATAATAATTATAACAATAATTATAATAATAGTCGATACCAGGGAAGACAGCGAAATTTCAATAATAGAAGCTATCATAGCAATTCATACCAGAGAGAGGAAGTTCCTTAAAGAAGTAGAAGCGAAGAAGATCAAATAACCAGAAACAGTGAGGAAGAGAGAAGGCATTCACCTGAGCATCAATCCAGGTAGAATGTTGAACAATCCCATAATAATGATGGAAGTCGGGGAAACGGGTACCAGCAGTGAGAAGAAGTGATAGCCCGTAACTGCTAGAGACCACCGGGCACAGAATTTACCAAGGTCCTCAAAACCAATTAAAGGAACCAATTACAATTATCAGAAGCAATTATCTAAAAAATTTACAAGCAGAATTACTTGAAGAAAGAGCAATTGAAGAGGCACCATTAAATAATGATATAGTATATGTACAAGTAAAATTACATGGAGTATTAGCAGAAGCTATGATTGACACGGGAGCAAATGTTTCAATTATTGACCAATTAGAGCTTGACAGAATTACAGAGTTAACCACCGAAAGAATACCTACATTACCAATTAACAACATGACAATTATTGGCACCATCGGGAAACAAAATAAGACGATTAGAAAACAAGTATCTCTGAATGTTACCAACAGTGGAACAGGAATACCTATGGAATTTTTAGTAGCAAAAGGGTTACCTTTTAGAATATTAATAGGGTGTGATATGCTATGGCGACACACTGCAATTATAAATCTGGCCAGTGGTAAGGTTACACTGAGTACAGAAGAAGGTGACTTATCGGCTGAGATAATTGGTTGCCAAAGTGCCCCTCAGTGTCTGAACTCATATTATGTTAGGGAAAATAATAGGTTAACCATAGGTAAAAATAATAAAGTAACGGAGTCAGAGATGTGGCAGAGGAAGATAGAAGAGATAATGGAGTTTCAAGGTAGGCAGGCCCAGGAAACAATAAGTGTAGAAGAGAAACATCAACTTATAGAAATCTATAATAGATACAGTACGGTATTTTCGGAATCACCAGGAAAAGCAAAAAAGTCCTGTGTGAGTTAAAGTTTAAAGACAATGTAAATTTTAATAAAAGGTCTTATCCTATTGCTCAAGCTTTAAAGGAAGTAGCACGAAAAGAAATTCAAAGAATGGTCATGGAAGACATAATTGAAAGAAGCAACTCCCCATACACGAGTCCACTGGTAGCTATACCAAAGAAAGATGGTCAAGTTAGATTATGCCTCGACGCTTGAGAGTTAAATAAGATGCTCATTAATGACCGCACATCTCCAGGTGAGATTGATGAGATAATGAAGAAATTTTATGGATGTAAGTACATGAGTACTTGGGACGTCGTTTGCAGCTATTGGCAGATAGAATGCACCCTAACAGTAGACAATATGTCGCTTTTATATTTGAAGGACGAAATTATCATTTCAAACGCTTACCTTTTGGCTTGGTAAATTCTGTGGCCGTGTTCATACAATGTATGGACCAAATTCTTGGTAAAGAAGTTTTAGATTTTACAACAGTATATAACCAGACAGAGATAAAACTGTATTATGAAGAAGAATAAAAGAAGGTGAAGGATTATGAATAAAAAACAGTTAATTTTTAATGCTGAAATAAAAAATAAACATGTTCAGTGGGGGAGCTTTATGTAACATTACATAATCAGTGCCTAATACTGTACTAAGTAAACTAAAGGTACGATATTCTTTAATAAAAAATATAAAGAAATACTTATTATTATTTAAAAAAAAAACTAATAATAAAAGTCAGTAGGTATCCCATTCCCCAAGTCAGAAATGAATGACATTTAAGTATCATACTATAAAACATTTGTATAATCTTTACACTAAACAATAAACACTTTAGTAGTGAAACTACAGTGAATGAGTGGTGCTACAGAAGTGCAGTGTACACAAAGTGCAACATAGTATGATATATAATATTAAAAAGACATCAATCACAAGTTGTGATAAAGATGCAGAACTATTGTAATAAACAATAAGTTTAGTAGTAAGTTATTATAGTTTTATTTTGTTAGGCCACAAAGGCAATATCAATGTAAGTAAAATGTTATTATGTTTATTGTTTGAAGGATCCAGGGTTAGGTATGAAATTAATCACTGCTAATTAGACTAAGTTATAAAGAGATAGTGGAAGATAAAATAGGGCCTAGAGCAGTAATACATTTACAGAAATAAAAGTCAGAAATAAACTAATTAAAAACAAATAATAAACTGAAAATATAAAAGAAAACTAAATGTAATTAAAACACTTTCAAGTAATGACTGAAAGGTATATTAAATAAGTTTATGTAATGGATATGAGAAAATAATGTTGAGGGAAAATAGTGCCTAAAAACCAAA
This sequence comes from Magicicada septendecula, assembly GCA_034769895.1. Classification (NCBI taxonomy): domain Eukaryota; kingdom Metazoa; phylum Arthropoda; class Insecta; order Hemiptera; family Cicadidae; genus Magicicada; species Magicicada septendecula. The sequence goes on along the minus strand of CM068367.1, from coordinate 944,015,396 downwards.
ATCTTGTTAATAACAAAACTATAGATTATAACCACTAAATTATAACATACAAGTATCTAAGTTTATGTAATAATATGAAGAAAAACATTATGTAAATTAAATTTAATTAGAGTTAACATTTATAAAGGAGTATTTTTCCTAAAAAATGGAAGAACTAATAATAACTTAATACTAGCCAATTTACTAAAACTGTACCTAGATTAGCCAATAAAAACTCATCAATTTCTTGGTCACTAATGGTAACAGCGTTAACAAGATGAGAGAATTGTTAAGTTTGATTTTCAAGAGGGTAGATGACAGGAATAATGTCCAGCAATTTTCAAAGAATATTAACTACAGTTTGAACCAATCACTATTCAAAATTAACGAAACGATTCAGCATAAGAAACTATGTCTGAGACATCCATTGAAACATAATAATTGATGCGGGAATATCCAAGAACATTGAAAATTTGTCCAACCATAAGATTGCTTGAAAAATTTGAAACTGTCATTACGTTGGTGAGGAAGCCTACCTTAATTAACTAAAAAACTACACATCACCACCAAGTAACGAACACTAGAAACCAGTACAACATAATTCAATTGATAAGAAAACTTAGTGTGAACATTTTAAACTTTATTTATTTAATCCAAAACAGTAAAAAACGTAGTTTCATTAGAACTTCACAGCAGCCATATTTCTTTTTTGCAATCGTTATGAATCCGAGTAATCTGCGCTCTGGCGTCTAAAAAACGAACTTATTGACTCAGACTTTAAGAATAAAAATATTATTTATTGTAAAGTATGATACTCTTATCTAGGCATTTCTGACTTTCTTACAGGTCAAAGAATCCCCCAAATAACCCTGAGATAAATAATTTATTAATTTTACTAATAACTATAATTGAATATATCTGTTGTGTTATAGAAAAACTTATATCGAAAACTGTTGTAGTTTCGATAATAGTCGATCTGAAAATCAATTAACTGGATTTAATAGTTTCCAGAAAATAAACCAATTTCAATCAATAAATACCTTTCTTTTAGGGAATTGACTTTTACCATATTTTTTCCCCTCCCTTTTTTTTTATAAAAAACCCCTTTTCCTTAGAGATCTCTTATTAATTAATTTTGTTTAACCATTTATCTAGGATGAATTATACTTCAAAAAATTTTAAATGATTTTATAGTGGAAAGTCAGTCGATACTTAACGAGTGATGATCTCCGCTGTGTTGCACTATTACTGTGAATTCGCTCTTGTTGGTTGACACACCGTAAATTTGTTTTCACTGTTTAACTATGATACTGTTATTGAATGGATCGGATCGTATACTTCACTGTCATTTTAACTCACTTTACAATGTAATTTTTTTGTCGGCCGACGTAACTTTTGCTCGAGCACTACTTGGGTTTTTAGTGAGTTGACCGCGCGGTCAGAGTTACGAGTTGACTAACTCTTAAGCGGGCGTTAGTGCAATGATTCCCAAGGGTGAGTCTGGTCACGTGATCACCAGTCTGCGCTCCAATTGGTTCTTTTAAAAAGGTGCTATAATCTGGACAGCGAGTTTGGCAACATTTTTCCGCCTGGTGCAATCTACGACTCGGCTTCATTTTTTTCTGTGATTCATGACTGCCACAAACTGTATGTCATTATGTAATATGTCCGGCCTGTCTGAGTCCAGAGACAAAACACAGACGTGTTGTTTTGTAATAACACTGCATGCGTGGTTGATTAAATCGAGGTTCCATGAAGGTGAACACTAACTACTTTGGGATTACACTTGATTTAAATTATTATCTTTAAAACACAATTCTGTACCGTTACAATATATATATATGTGTGTGTGTGTGTCAGCTCTACATGTATTTATAATATTACATTAATCAACTTATATCATTAACCTAAACTCTGCCAGGGAAAATAAAATAACCTATAATAAATTTACAAATGTGTATTATATTCCCCATACTAGTGTGAAAATTATTTGAATTACAATGTTAGCACATTCTCACTGTATAAGTTATACAAATCCCGCTATAACTACATGAATGTAAAATTCAACAATACTTTTGTTACTTCCTACTTATTAATTTACTGTTTTAGTTTACAAATTACATACTACAAACTGACCTTTTGATGAGCCTGTATCTCCTGGTGTTTTAGAACAGATCAAAATGTTTAACCTGATTCCAACTGTGGACTGGATATAAATAAAACGCCTTCTGTGGTTCAATTGATAGGTGACTGATATTTTGTGTGTAGGCCTAAATCTTGCCCAAAGGTGGAAAATCTATATTGACCCCCCCCCCCCCCAGAACCATAATTTCAAGTAAAATTGCGAAGTAAGAATTTAAAGTAGCAATGAGAAAAATTCTAAGAAACAAAATACGTGCTAAAGAAATAAAAATCCTAATGGATTAAATGGAATTCTCCATTACAAATACAGGATGATAAGGACTTTAGTACATGGACTATTCAAAGTTTAAAGGGTTTAAAGTTGGTGAGTAAAGTATTAATTGAAACAAAAAATATATAAATTTTTTCAACCGCAATGGAGTCAACAAAATCTGAGACCCTGTACAATGATTCCGTAGTAAATTCAAATTCATAAATAGAATCAAACAGAAGGAAAAAATAAGAGATTATTTCCATACAATCAGAGAATTATGAGGAGCCACTGCTAATTGTGAAGTAATGAAACATAACTGAAGGTAAAGGTGTAGTTGAGGAAATGTTGATATAGTTGGTGAAACTATGATAAAAGCAGAATGTCTGATGTACATAGTGTATATTTTCATGGAAAATTAGGATTCTTCTAAATTACAGAAAATATTCTAAACACTGCTTACTATTTTTCTGTTAACCCAAATACTGTAGCTAATTTTGTACAAACTAGACTGTCACTTATGTTTCATATAATTCTTACAATGCTTCATCATGCATTTTCCAGCTGAGAAATGTACCTAGTGATAATTAATACTCTAGTTATTTAATTTCTGGGTAATCAGTGCTCTGTTATACAAAAAGGTGAATAGGAAAGAAATGAAACAGGAAATAAACATAATGTTATTTTGAGTACCATAAGAACATAAACCTGTTACGGTTGATTTGGAGATAACATTATACAAATAAAAGAAATTAGCAACAGTAGGCATTAAAAAAAAAAGATTAAAATTATTCAACTAAAAAGTAAAAATAATACAAGAAGTAAACACAGAATTAAATGGTATAAACAGAACTGACACAATGAAAGAGATAAAAAGTGGAAGTCTATGTAAACACACGCAGATTAAACTACAAGAGTAGAAAAAATGATCTACAAACACAAGCAAGAACAAATCGAAGAAACTATATATACATACATCAACGTAGCTGGAAACCCCAGAGGGGAAATTTCCCCTCCGCTGACAAACTTCCCACTAATACGTGAGTATGGGTGTACTAGTTGGTACAGTCACCACTGCAAGCAGTGTTCGGAATGCTTTGTTTGTGTCAGTGTTTGTTTAAATTTCAATAATTTACGAGCTGTTTTAAATATAAAAATTGCACACTCGTGCGCTCATAGCCCCCAGGTGGTAGCAAATATGCCTTATATATTTATGTCTTAAGAAAAATATCCACTGTCCCTTTAAAAATAGAACCAAACAACGAAATGCAAATACTACTGGTAATTATGTGCTACTGTAATTTCTAAATTTTGTAATGCAAATTATTTTCTATTTAATGTTTTTGGATCTAAAGAACAACATTTATAATCATTAACGTACTACAAATTAAACACAGAACACTAACAAAGCATACCGAAAATTATTGTAGGCCTATAAATATGCCGACATTATCAATTTAATCCATTCATCACCTCACCCCACTTGCTCCTATTTATGCAGTAAAATAGATCATTGGAACTACGTACTATAGAAGTAGGCCTACACAAGACAACAAAAATGAAAAATGGAATTATGTTTCTACAAATTACCTTTAATGATTCCAAGGGTCATCTTCAGGGCTCTTTTTTGTTTCATGTCAGTAGACGATCAGTAATATGCAGTCCTATGGTCACAAATAATTGCTAACTGTTCAAATAGAAAATAATAAAATTTGTACTGTGCAAGTCATATAGTAATATGACTTTTTTTATAGTAATGTACTTTTTGTAACAAAAAAATTTTCAACTAAGTTAACAGCTATGACAGCAGGTAAACCACACTTCACATTAAGTCTTCAATTCCTGATAGAGTTTCTTCACTGTCCGTGTCCATTTGACTACATCCGCTGGCGTCATCCTCATCTGTGTCACTGGTTTCCCCTCCAAGTTGAATGATGAAATTTTCAACAGCGTTTTCTATTTGTGGTTGAGATGTAACGTAGTCTTCTTCAACCTTTTTTACATGGTCACATTTTTTTTGCCAGGATTCTCTGGTGATTTCCCCGAATTTTTGTACTGTTAGCTGCTTCACGTCTTCAATTGTAAACGCTGTGTTGTTGGTTGCTACCCAGTTCTTCACCTCGACCCAAATAAGTTCTATTGGGTTGAGCTCCGGATGGTATGGAGGTAAGCGCAATACAGTGTGGCCGTGTTGTTGAAGGAGCGAATCGATTACATATTCTTTGATCCTTGGTTTATGTAACGAAATCAACTTCAGTAACTGTACCTTCAGCATCGAATCATCAAAAGGTATTCGGTTACTTTGAAGCCACTCTTGCATATTACTTTTAGTTGAAGCGGAGGTTGGACACTTTTTTGACTGCACATTATGGTATGGTGCATTGTCAATGACAAGTACACTTTTTTCTGGCAGGTTTGGTATTAATTTTTCTGTCAACCACTTTTGGTAGTTTCCAAAGTTCATTGAACTGTGATAGTCTCCTGAACACAGACTTGATTTCCACATGGTGAAGCAGTTTTCAATAAAACCCATCTCTCCTCCCGCATGAATTATTGCTCTTGCTCTTTAGTGAGGGGTATAGCGACACCATCATTGTTATTGTCTGCCCACGATTTCTGGCTCACATGTGACGAGTGAATATGTCTCGTCCATGTAAACTACTGGTCGCCCTTCTTCTCTGTATTTCCTAATGTTTTTTAAATATTCATGTCTGTGGAAGGCTACGTGTTGTTGTTCAATAAGTACATGTCTGTTGTTTCTCATCTTTTTCTATTTAAAACCCAACTGTTTGATTACTGTCCTTAAACTTGTCTTCCCTCCATTAAACCCTATATCTTTCACTAATTTTGAATGTAATTTTGGTAGTGCAGGTAGACATTTTTCAATGAGGTAAAAGCCGTTGATCATTCGGCGTATAACAGATTTATCAAAATCGTCCAAATCTGTCACAGGCTTTTCTCTCTTCCTTTTCTTATTTGGCGTTTCAAATAATGGTTGCCCTTCGCTTCTCTGCCTCTTCGCTTCCTGGTTTATTCTCGCTAGTGTCATCCGACTTACACCAACTGCAGCCGACACTCTTTCTCTAACTTTTTTACAGTCTATTAAAAACCCTCCATGATCTGCTTCCTTCTTCATAAACTCCATCACATTGTATATAACTTCGCGAGTTTGGCTTTTAAGCACCTTTCCTGACAACTTACTCATTGTTAAGCAATCACTAATAACAAAAATTAAAGATATAAAATGTATCGCGACGAAAAACAATACAAACAAATTAGTTTTAAATAACGTCACAGAAAGGTAAACCTAATCACTAAGATAACTATTAAAATACAAAACCACAGCACAGATTGCAAAACACAAAACACAACAGCAACTCAGTAACTTTTGGAATGCTTGCAGACTGTACGTGTAAACAACACCACACTTACAGTCACACTGTATGGTGGGAGACGCTCATTCATTGCGCATGCGCTAACCAGACAACTTCCTAAATTGATGTGTGTATACAAATGAACAATGTAAGCATTGTACACAATTACAAAATTGGTTATTTAATTGTGTAGAACATGGACCTATTAAGGCTAGTCATGGATTCGACAAGGCTGAGGCTCCATAAAAGAAATCATAACATGTATTACTAAACAGTGCTACACTATACCAACACATCTGTAAATCAAAGGCCACAGTACTTCAGATTTTCTTTTTTAGTACTTTTTGGATGTTTCAGAGCACGGCCACATTATCCAATATAAACAGCATGGTATTCTGCACAGTGTATTTGACAATGTGGCTGTGCCCTGAAACATCACATTTCTGAACATAAGCAAATTATTTCAAATAACACAGCAAATACTGGTTTCACAGGGTGGCTTAAAACACGACCACTTTTTAGACACAAAAACATAATATTACTGCATAACATAGAAAGAGGTAAACAAATGGATTTATTGGAAATTGTAGAAATTAAAAAATCAATTAAAAATAACCAAATGTAACATTAGACCTACTAATGAGATGGACTTCTTCCATTACTGCTTTTTTATATAAAGTTACGTTTCAACATTTAGGTCTAATGTCAATAATCCATCAATGATGATTTAAAAAAAAATTTTGCAATGAACAGACAGAATTCTTTGTATCTCCTTTGTTAAAAGCTGTTATTTTTTAGTTTAGTTAATTTTAGAATTTGCATTCCTATTATACTTAGTTTTTACAGTCAATTAACCTTCTCTATACTAGCTCCTCCAACCCTCCACACATAAACACAGGCAGATTAAACCCTATCTGGTTATAAACCCTGTAAACGTAATTTTTCTCAAAATACAGGGCACGACCCCACTTCTGGGTCCCAAGGGGATGTTTGGTGGTTTGCGAAGTTGGAGCAAACATTTTTTTTTCTGTGTCTTAAAAACCTATTATATTTAAATTACTAAGATGTTTAACACTTTCAATTCAACCCGTTTTTTATGTAGTTTAACTCTACATTTCTGTTATTCTCGATCTACCACTGCATTTTACCAAAGGGATGGGATATCTGTCGTTTCGGCTACAGCAGTGAGTAATTTATTTGTGTGTCAATTGCACGTTGAACCCAACATACCACAGTTTATGCAGAAAAGGCAACCCCAACCATCACATTAGTTAGGTGAGTAAAGAATGTTTATTGTTTTGTTTGCAATGTCAGCATATGTTTAGTTAAGAGTAAATTAGTCTCTTGAATTATTAAGAACATATAATTTGTTTAAGCATACATGACAGCTTAAAGTACTCCTACAAGTAATTCTGCCAGCGCCCATGATTATGGGTTCCATGAAGTGTAATATCAATCAAGGTGGGTCCCGGACTTAAAAATGTTGAGAACCACTGCTCTAACACATTCTTTGTATTTAGTGTTTCTTAGCAGCTCTTTGAGAATAGTCTAATAGGCTGAAACAATTTTCAGAGTTTAAGAATAAATTGTGAAACTACCAAGTGTTTGTTTTTTCAAACCTTTGTAAGTAATGTGTTTCATCATGTGCCCAACGAGTCTTTAATTAAGATCGTTATTACTATTAACACTATCCTACTACTTCATGTTAATAACTTGAACTTTCTCCAACTTGCTTTGTTAAAAAAATTCTTGTGAGGGCTTGTGTTTCTCACTGAACATAGAATCTGCATATTCCAATATAAAAAAAAAACATGGGTACATACCAAAGATACAAGGATCCACCTACAGTAAGCAGCGAATAAGAACGGTGCATGAGTTCAATATTGGGTATATACTGTTATATTTGTTATCCTGTCAATCACTTGTTTTGTAGATTGCTTCCCACAAGTTCGGGGTCTTTAAATTGATTTGCTTTGCATTGTTAATGTGGTCACTAATGCCCATATTGTGCAGACTTTTCCACACATCTGAGAGCAGAAGTCAGTTTTGATGAAGTGGGAGGTTATCCACTCTTTAGTGAAGAGGAATTCTGCCAGGCTGTGAAATCGCTCTGGAATAAGAAAGCATTAGGACCTAATGGTACTCCCAGCGAAGTACTAAAAGTTATGGCGAGACATAGCCCTCACCTTCGATTACAGATATATAATGGATCCCTCACAGCTGGGGTTTTCTACTCTCCTTGGAAAACTGCGTGCCTTGTCCTCATTAGTAAGGCAACAGGAGATCCGTAAGCACCTCGTCTTATCAGCCATTTGCATGTTGGACTAAGTAGGCAAGATTCATTAAAAGCTTCTCAAGTTGAGACTACTGTTAGCAGTTCAGGAGGCTGGAAACCTGTCGCCAAGATAATATGGTTTCAGAATGGGCGGTCAATGATGGACTCCATTCAGGAGGTCATCGAGGTGGTCAGAAAAGCTGAGAATTATAACCAGTATTTGCAACACATTGTCCTTGAACACACTTTTCAAGTGCCCAAGTACCTCCTGAATGATTAATGATTATTTTAAAGACCATACCCTACTCTATGAAACCATGGAAAGAATGTGAAGAATGCCAGTCATGAGTGGAGCGGCTCAGGGATCCATTTGGAGTCCATGTTGTTTGGGTATGCCGGCTATGTGGAAATGCTTACAGCAGCAAAACACATTGAGCTAGCTCAACAGGGTGACGCATACTATTAATGTCTGGATGGCAGATCATGGTATCTTGCTCACTGGTGCTGAACAAGACGGAGATTATTGTCCTCACAAAAAAAGAATCCCTACTATCCTCCCTATGAGAGTGGGAGAAGAAGTGGTGGAGACAAAAACGGCTGCTAAGTATTTAGGGGTATAGTAGACAGCAGCGGCGTGCAGTGTGTAAACATTTTGGTGAAGCTGAGTTATATCCGTAGGCCTAACTAAGTTTCAAAAAGATAGTCGAAGCCCAATTTATAATTAAAATTAACCTATAGTGGCTTACCTACTAATCTGTCTTCCTGTTAGTAGGTGGCACACACGATTATGATTGAATTTTAGGTATAAGATCCATTATTAAGTCTAATATCTTAATCCTTTATAGCATGATAAATTATTATGTTAAACGCAGAATGCATAGAACACATATACCCTGTGGTTCGAAATTTCTAACACCGAGTTACTAACGTTTTAAAAAACACTGGCACAATACAGACTTTAACTTGAGGTGCAAATTCTTCTTAAAACACATGTCTGAAAATATAAATACTGTAATAGCACATTTGCAGTGGTAAAATATCAACTTTTTTCTAATAAACACACTAATACATTGTTGAAGCATACTAATAACTCTCCTGGACGTAAACACATTTTCCTTAAATATACAAACATTTAACGTATTAGAGTTTAATAGCTTTAAAAGATCGGATATACTTTTCCCTTCAAACTCTTCACTACTGTACAACACAATAATTTCGTTTTATAAACGCACACTGTCAAAGAATTTGCTAAATGTTTCCAAAAGGCTTTAAAAAGGATAATCTTCAAACCGTGTATACAAGTGATTGTCAATGTTATCAAACGGTCACAATAAATACACTTGTAGTTCACATTCCTTCTATGTGGTGGCTCCCCTCCTACATATAGTTTGCTGAAAAATGCCTTCAAAGTCATCACGGAGATATACTATATTTTGTCTAGTTTCTGCAATTTTCTTTCGGCAGTACAAAATGTCACTGGCTTGAGTCTGTCATCTGTATATGAAAATATTTTATCAAAAGTATTTTGTCTCCGCTGATAAACATTCACTAATGGGAGCTAAAATATCAGACTCGATCTCTTCAAGGTGATCTCACGTGGCATTGAATACGTCACACAATTGACGGCTGTTCCTGTACATGGTATTTACAAGCCTAGAGGAATAATTCCACCTCATTGGGCACAGATCGGGTCATAGCTGCACAAACTCATACAAAAATTAAGTCCGTGTCGGAGATCTCGAAAAATGGCTGCAATACCACTAAGTATGTTACAAAATAATTTGCACTCGGGTATTTGCCTAACACTTTGAGACACAACAAGGTTTAAAACATGAGCATATCAATGGACAAAGAGAGCTTGCAGATTAGTTCTTTTAATTATGGTCTCTACTCCAATTAAAATTTCCCCATTGTTACCGCCCCATCGTAGACTTGAACAACTAGTTTTTCACTGCATTCAAATTCAGTCAGGAAACTGACGAATGAGCATTGCAATAGCCTGGGCATGTCGATCACAACTTACGTCATTGAATCCTAAAAATCTCTCTTTTACTTCTCCATTATACAAATAATGCAAAACTATAGAGCACTATGGTTATTTGAAATATCTCTGGTTTCATTGACTAGATTTAACCAGAGCGTATATTTCCGATTTAAGTTGGCCATCTAACGCAGTTTCTATTCTACTCTGACTGGAAGCAGCAATACACAATGATGAAGGAAGATGATTCACAGTAATTTTATGGCCGGCAATAAATTCAACTAGGTTTCCTAAAAGTTTGAATCCAGTCTTGGTCCAGCTAGTGTTCCTGTCCTTTCCAAACAACAAACAATACCAGCAAAATAGTGCATTTAGTTCACCACTACCAGCCAACCACTCACATTTGCTGTACATACTAGACTGGAAATGCTTAGTAAACTTTCCAGATAGCTGGGTTAAGTTTAAAAGAATCGGGGCCGGCTTACCAATTTTTATCGTTTCAGTTTTTTCGTTGAATGACTGGGAAGAAAAAGGTTTTGCTAAAACCGACACTGTAGAAAATATAGTAAACCAACATTGAAACTATTCTAAAATATATAACTATAATTTCAAATATAATGCGTATCGTTTAAATACAAGGTAAATAAAATGTAAGACGCACTATTTAATAAGGTATAATTATAACTTCAAATGTTAAAAACGGAAACGCTTATGGTTTAAATGCGGTAGGTACTAAATAATGTACACGCACAGCGATACCAACAAACTTAACACCATGTAGTCCAACTCAACCCAAGCTAGCTTCAGTTATACTGACCATGCAGAGGCGTTTTTCTATCTCGCTCTACGTGCGCGCGCATCTCTTTACACCAGGCTAACCCAAGCTGTGACGAACCTGCTTCACCTACCACTGCAGAGCCAGCATGTGAAATCAGTCTACTTAAACAAGAAACAGTCATGTAGAAAATTCCAGTGAATTTTTATTTTAGTTACTTAAAATTAGATTCAATTAAATTATAACATTTACTTTAAATAACTGCAGTTAGTGTGTCGCCAATCATTACTGAAGCAGTGCTTCACTTGCTTCCCTTTACCGCACGCCACTGGTAGACAGTAAGTTGTGTTTCTGGGGACAGACTGCAGACAAGACTACATGGAGAGTCACTGCCCTGAGGACACTTATGACTAATGTCAGTGGGCCAAGTAAGCGATGGTTATTGATGACCGCAACCCAGTCTGTTCTTTTGTATGGGGCAGAATTATGGGTCGAATCTCTTAGGAAGAAGACGTACTGTAAATGGTTAACTCAGGTACAGAGAATTTGCTTACTTCTTGGTATGTGCATCCAATTCATCCGCAATCGATGGCACGATGCACCCCGTACACTTGAGCAGTCAGAACCAGTAGTTTTTATCTCTCAAAATTATTTTCATTTTTGTGTCTTGGTCCAATTTACTAAGTTGTTCCTTCACCCTTATTTTCTTGCATGTCTGGTGATGCGTACATTCCAGGAGTATGTGTTGCAGTGTCTCAATCCCAGTGCCACAACTCCTGCACAAGGGGGACTCAGTCAGGTTGAATCAGTGAAGGTAGTGTTCTGTGATTATTTGCCCTGTTCTGGCTCTAGAAATGAAAGTCTGGATTTGTCTGTTGGTATTTTTATACATCTCGAGATCACTGCGTGTTTGTTGAATCTCATAAAGTTTTCATGCGACTGACGATGTTTTCCATTCATGTGTCCACACGTCTTTGTATGTTTGCTTGATGTAAGAATTTCCACCTTTTGTGGTTTAGGTTCCATACTAGCCGCCAACTTTGCGAGTTTATCTGCTCTCTCATTCCCCATTATGTCTATATGACCCGGAATCCACTGGAAGCATATTTCTTTCTTTAAGCCTTGAAGTAAGTGTTGAATGCTGTGTATATAGTAAAAATAATGTGTTGGTCTGTAAGATGCAATCGCCTGCAATGATGACTTGGAATCAATAAAAATGCAAACCCGCATGGCCTCTAATTCAGTGCAGAACTGTAGAGCTGTGTAGAAGGTACAGAGAAGAGCCATATTAAGAGTTGTGTCTGCATACTGTACAGTCTCCAACCCAGCTATTCTAGTTACTGCCAAAGTTATTCCTGTCACTGTCTTTGCTATAGAGTGACAGGCAATACATAGAAGTAAAAGAGAAGTTGGCAAGAAAATTCCAATATCTTGAAACATGGCAGGTGTCTTGGGAGCAGGAGCCTCGAGACGTGAACAGCAAGGCTCATATCAGAAATTAAGAAATGGACGGAAAGTATGGGGAAGTAGAATATACAGGGTGTCTACAAGAAAACAGTTTTCAAAATTTGGTACTTTTTAGTTACCTATGACTGCACATTTATAAATAGGCCTACTGATATGAAAAAATATAATGCACAATTGTTTTAATCACTAGGTCCAACACACCATTTAACCCTGATAACTACAGTAGTTAAAAGCTGAAATTAATAAAACTTAATTTTGACTTGCCTGTCGCTAATGTGATTCGTTCAGGCTAGTGAATTTCACAAATATAATGGAAACCAGCTTGTACATGCTGAAGTACAGCAACATACAAGGTGTGGCTATAAAATAACGAGACTGATGCTACTACAAACGAACTACGCATGCGCCAAAGTCATACGACCGACAGCTGTTTAGCGTGAAGCGTTTTCTACTCAAAATTACAATTACAATTAAAAAAAATTACTTCAATTACAATAAATTCAAAATTTAAACCCTACTATAATAATCACAAATAGAAGTTATTGTTTTACAGCATACTGACGAAAATATTAAATAACACACAGCACATTAAAAAAACCAAGCTTAAAAAAAGTAACAGTAAAAGTAATGAACACAAGAGTCTACTAAAAAAAAGTACAACACAGTAACATCTGCTTTAAACAACATTCTTTAATTTTTCTAGTTCCACATCTAAAGCTTCAGCTTCTTTAGCTTGCTCAAGGATTTTTTGTTTTTAATTCTTATCTTTTTTATTTCTTCAACAGCTGATTTACTTTTTTGTTCAATTTCATACTTTTCTCTTTCTGTCGTTTTAATGGTTCCACTCTCTTAGCAGATGAATTTCTAGCTGCATGAATCATCGGCTTTGTGATAATTACATTTTCTACACCTCCAGCAGCTGATATAGCGTCATAGGTTGCACGTTGACTGACCAGACTATCTTCATGCAAGTTTTCAACAAGACACTGTTTATTAATAGAAACTCCTCTCAACAGCAGCATTGCTATGAAAGAGAGAACAAGTGATTTTTGGGTAAACAAACGAAGGGCAGAACCAACACTGTTTTGCATACAGAGCAGTAAAAAATTTGTCAAGTCTATCTTTTGACCTACTAAACTTTTTAGGTTCTTCCTGCACATCATTTTTGCCAATAGTCTCCAAATATTCTCTATGTGCTAAATCTGCTTGAAACCCGCTAAGCTGTTTTTTTTTCACATAAATATTTCAAAGCTAAGTTAACTCTTTCAGCTCTTAAAATGTCACTTTTCATAACTTCAGGTGAAAAACAACTGACACCTTTTAAGAATTTATTTCGTAATGGACTCTTCTCAAATAACTTCATGATTAATTCTCTGATAAAATTCCTGCATTCATTTCTGAACTGAAGAACAACTAAAGGTTTTAATTTTTTCAATGACAACATAGCAGCAAAACCTATATCTACATGATGAGAAGTCTTGAGATTGTCAGCGTTTCGGAGGTTGATATCCAAAAGTTTTGTTCCTGATCTAGCAGACTTAAGTACATTATCTTTAACAATTCTACGCATCAGATTTCCCAGCAACTGTCTTAAGTCAGCATACATAAAAGGTAAAAGTGGCTTGTTAGACTGATAAGTGGTTAAAAAATACTCCAACTCAGAAGCGATTGAAATTAAAAAACATAATTTAGCTTCTAGAAGTTCACTTGAAAGAAATTCTTTAATTAATTTTGAAGTGTCACTTGAAGAAACATTTTTCTTAGAACTGAAATATTTTCTTAGAAACGGCAACATTTCAACAGCTCTCTGCATAACTTTGACATTCTCAACCCAACGAATAGAGCAAAATTTTTGAGGGAATAAGCATGAACCTGAAATTTGCCGGTAGTCATTCCTCCGAGACGGTACATCTTTGAAAAAATAATAGAGGGAACGCAAGAACTTATTTATATTCCACTCAGAATTCACATGAGCAGTTTTGTATGCACCATGAACAATGTGTAATGTAGATGTGCCAAACTGCAACAGACGTAGCTGACTGTCATCGGTATCATTTAACAAATAGGCCTGAAGATCGTTTAAAAATTTTAAGTTTACATTGGGCCCATCCATGGAGACACTTAACAACCTTTGTAAATCTAAACCATCCTCTTGTAAAGATGAGATGAAATTGATTAAAATGTCACTGGCTTTGGAACTACCTAAAAAGCACGAAGTTAAATATCTTGTTTTAATTTCATCAGTCTCCCAAAAACGAACTATAATTTCCATTTGACAAGACTGAACAATTTTATTTAGACTTTCATCAAAAGAAATGCAAAAAAAATCACAATTTGAAACTTTCCTGGCTAGTTCACACTGGAAAAATGGCCCAAGTCCATACGTAATGTAATAGCCAATTTTGTCTTTGTGTAAATTGAATTTCTGAGCTACTTCACAACGTTTAAACATCAATTTAAAAAGATTAGTTGAATTTCCATGAAACCTAGCTGAGCTGTGACTACACTTGATCCAGTGACCAGTAAATTTCTGCCTCAGTCACTTCATCATTCGAAAAGAATTTATCAACTGAGCCAAGTGTATTCTGTTTTGCTATTCCTACTTCAGATCCCTGAATGCACTCTCTGTTACTAGTACTAGCACAATTACTACTAGGCCTAAAAGGAAGAACTTCCTGCACCCCTTTTACAAGAGGACTTGATGATAGCTGAAGGTGCCTTTTACCCTTGCATGTAATTTAATTGCATACACCCCAGCACCAGATATACTAAACTTTTTCATACACAACTTACAGAAGGCAGAATGTTTATCATTTTCCACTGGTTTTAACCACAACGAAAAATCGTCATCGTCCAGCCAAGTTCGGTTGAAAGAATTTTTACCAGGCATTATCAAAATACAAAGAAACGTTTACAGGCTTATTTAAATCCAATACGAGAATAAGTCAAAAATTCAAACAAAAAACTTTAGCACCAACACTGCACGAAAAAACAGCAGAATTCCGTCTCACGGAAAGACGCCAGAGTAGGCCTACGGAATGTTAGTAAACAAATATCCAACTCGTCCACTGCCGCACACTTTATATTAATGAAGTCGCATAAAAAAAGACAGAATCGATTTCAATAAAAACTACAACTTCTTTTAATGAAGGTTCATAACAAAGCAAAAAACTACTTCTCCACGCACAGAACGGCACCGACTCACAGCTAACTATATAGGTTAAGTAACTATTGCCGCCTAATTCCCAACCGCAGCAGGGTTGTTTTCCAATTTCAAAACAGTCTATGATTGTTAGCAGCTAGAGCATCTATCGACATTCATATGAACCAAAATTACAGTCGATAAATTCAAATGTAGATACATTGTAATAGGAATTTATTAAATTAAAAAATGTATTTTGAAGTAATTCCATTAAAAATAAATCAAGTAAATAAATTCTTATATTCTTATTATTATTACATATTCGAAATAACCTATTAGTCCTTCATTTAATAAAAAAATAAATAAAATGTGATTATAAGTTAACTTAAAATCTAAAATCATGCAAATTTAATGTGATTATTTGCATACGTTTTGCAAAGATATCGCATTTACGCAGTTTCTAAAAATTAACATTAGAAAAGAAATACGCACGATATTCCAAACAAGGCAGAAAAGAATAATTCATCTTACTTACCTTTGTTGTATATAAAATATGCAATATTTTATTTTGTACATGCATGTTAATTTATAAATTTGCGAATAATCTTACATATGCAATGCATCTGCATTTATGAGATTATTTATTTTTAATGTTGATATTTTTAATCATGATTAAGTTTATTTATTTGAAATAATTATTTGCAAAACGTATTGAAATAATCACATTAAATTTGCATGATTTTAAATTTTAAGTTAACTTATAATCACCTTTTATTTTTTTTATTAAATGAAGGACTAATAGGTTATAACCAAATAATAATAATAAGAATGTATTTATTTGATTTATTTTTTAATAAAATTACTTTAAAATACATTTTTTAATTTAATAAATTCCTATTACAATGTATCTATATTTGAATTTATCGACTCTGTAATTTTAGTTCATATGAATGTTAATAGATGCTCTAGCTGCTAACAGTCATAGACTGTGAGTGTAGCATAATTTGAAAACAACCCTGAACTGCAGTGATGCACGGACCAAAGAGTAAAAATCCCTCGGCCGACCATACTATTTCCCTATTTGAGTTTCTCACTAGACGGAGACGTAAAAATTCGTTACGGCCATTTCTTTCTCATTACTTTCGTTACCTTTTTTCAAAAAATGGTACTTATTTGTTATTTTCGTTACCTGTAGACACCCTGAATATACCCTTAATCAGTTTCTGAGTGGGCATGGATATTTTCACGCCTATCTACATTGGATGGGTAAGGTGATAATGGCCCCGAATCTGTACTGCCCTTGTATAAATGATGATGTGTTCCACACTTTTTTTGTCTGTGGCAGGTGGGACCAAAGGCAGACAGAATTGGAGGCAGAGTTGGTCAATGCTATGCTCAGGCGAGAAACTCCTGGGACCAAGTGTCATATTATACTGACACAGTCTTGCAAGTGAAGAAGATCAATTTAGATCACAGCGCCACCTAGGCACATAAAAAAAATACATGAGAAGGAAGCTGTAGGAGCAAAAGGCAAGGCCTCGCCTGAAGTAATGTGATAAACAGTCCTGGGCTAGTGCTCAGGGGATATGAGGAGGTGTTTTAGTCATAGCTCAGGAAGTGAGCCTGACACTATGGGCTGTTTAGCCCATGTGTGTAAATAACATTTTCACCTTCTCAAAAGAAAACACAAAAATACTTCAATTGTAAATTGTGTTTTATAAGTAAAATGAATTATGTTAATTTAGTGAAGAATATATTGTTACATTGATCCATAAATATTTCTTAATTAGTATATATTTCAATAGTAATTTCTACAAAATCACAGCAAAATGAATGGAGAAAATATACTTGTAATCTTATTGCATACTATACATATACCCAATGCTGTTTATTGAAAAGTCTATATCAAAAAAACTAGTTACAATACAACAATAGTTATAGTGACAAAGAAGCATGCCTGAAATTGTGTCATTGCAGAACTGTGAAACTAGACTGACACTGAGAAGAGATAGGAAAGAGGAAAGAAATAGTACCAGCTAGATGCTGATGATAACAAGATCAGTGTGTAGATTGACATGATTCTGATAGTAACGAATTCAAATATGTGAAACATTCTAAACATATAAGCATGATAGAGTTGATTTATTCTCAAATCTAGATGCATTGTTGGAAACATCAGACACTTTGAATCTAAATCAAAGGCTGCAGCATTTGAAAATCATATCATATACTGGATTTTATGAAAACAAAAATGGAAAAGGTACATTCTTTCATTTATATGAGATACAATTTTATAACTAAAGACAATAAAAAGTAAGCAAAGATGTTTGACCTGAATATTTGGCAGTTATAGCGGCAAAGAGAGATGCTTAAAAACATATTGTTATAGAACTGTGAAAGCTGGATTGACAATGTGTGAGAACATCTGATCCCTCGCCCAGGTGGACAGCACCCTGGCACAATCGCCCCCTTCCCATTGGAACATCTATTCTTAGATACTACTTTCTATTTCTTTTCTTTTTTATGTTCTATACAACAGATTTGACTTAATAACAAAATTTTCAACTGCCACACAGATTAATAACATAGTTTAGAATAACATGTATTTTGCTTTAACAATGACTTGAAATAATTCACTTACATCAGAAACCACCTTACTAACTGGCAAGCTAACTTTCCAGTACTTATGTAGACTACGAGGGTAAGTTGGAAAGTTTGTGGAGTGACATCTATAACTTAGCGGTAAAACTAAAGTCTTGTGTGTTATAAGGTTTATATTTTGTAAATATATAAACACCTTGGAAAACAATGGTGTGAAGTGGGAACTCGAGTTTAAATGTGGTTGTACAAGCACTGAAGATTATCCCTGCAGTGGGCGCAGTAAAAGAGCAACAGCTTATAAAATTCATACATGGTGTTGGAAGACCGGCGATTAAATGTGGGTGACATTGATGAGATCATAGGCATCTAACGTGCAAATGTGTATCATATTTTAACTCAAGATCATGATATGAAAAAACTTTGTGCAAGCTGGGTACCGCATTTTGAGTTGTTGCACTTTTTGGGTCATCTTCAGAACGTGTATGACCACATTTAAACTCGAGTATCCACTTACCAACCGTTGTTTTGAAGGCATGTCCTCATACATTTACCATTTTTTGTAATGTTTAAGATCTGGTAAAGAATGAATAAACTGACAGATAGATTTGGAAGTTAACAGGTGTTTATTATGAAATATGAGTCTTACAACGCATGAAAGATTTTAGTTCTACCCCCAAGCTATAGATGTTGCTCCGTGAACTTTTCAACTGACCCTTGTATAATAATATTATTTTCATTTGGTTGTAGTATCACATGTACAAGTACAGAAACCTGGATAGTCAATCCAGACTCGAAAAGGGTAGATGATTACATTTACAATACTATTACTGATAATCTTGTAATTGTAACTGTTTCAATTACAGACATTAAAATTATAGGCTAATTTTATTCTCAGTACATTAATGATATATTTGAAAATGTGCAAACATAACAATATTCCATGAAATATTTCTCTATCAAACTTGTCATTTATTATGTTATTTTAATTGGTCAGAAGGAACTTTACATCCTTTTTTTCCACTATTTCTATGAATCTGACTTTCTGTGAACTGGCAAAACTTAATATTAGACTTTACAAATTTGTTCTCATTAATTAAGGAACCCAAACTATAAACCTAACTAAGCCTCCAGTCTAAAGAACCATTCCCAGAAACATTTTAACAATAAAAAATATTTTTTTTTTAATTTTACCTTCACGTAGACAGCAAACTAGACGTCTTCCCCAGATGTCATGCAAACAATATTTCTGACAATGGTAAATGCAAAATTATCTTGAAATTCATGTTCTCCATTATTACAATCTAAGAATTCCTCTCTATAAGATACAACAAGCACTCTCATGATAACTAATATAACTGTTATAAAATGCATTATACTTACTAAACAAAAACTCTTAAAAAGACCATAATTAATTTGTTTACTAAATGTATATGTAGAAAATAAAGTACACAAATGCATAAACCATAGCAATGTTTCTGATATAACCTTACTCTAGTGGATACTACTCATCACACTGACTCGGAAATGTCAAAAATTATATATGACTGTCCAGTAAATATACTGTTGAACGATACGTTTAACAATTTCTGGAAAATTTTTTATAATTAGTAATGGGTCAGTTTACAATTTTTCTATTTGAGTTTGAATTCCAGTTTCTAATCTCGGTTCTTAAAGCAAGTTGGAGATATTAAAAAATACATTTTATTATAACAAGCAGAGTAACTAACTATTCCAATAAATTAATAAATGAGTTTCTAATATAATTTGGTAAGCTTAGCTTCTTCCATACGAATAAAAATTAAAAGATTTGATTTAAAAAGTATTATATTCTACCTTCATGTTTCTTCAAGTCTATCTACTTATAACTAATTAAAACTGACTCTGGCAAGAAATGCATAAAACTATGAACATATACTATATGATAGACAAATGAGCGTATGGTAATAATTGAAATTTCAAACACAAATTGTGAAAATATAATATGTTTAAAGTAATCTAATGGCTGAGACCTTCTGGTGAGAACATTAATTCAGAATAAACTTCAAGTAACAATAGAAAGACAGGAGCTAGAAGAGGAATATTCTCTTAAGCTTATTTAAGTCAAAAAACTAAAAACAAAAACATCCTTAATATAATAGTGTCCAAAATATAATTATAAACATACTTTCATGTGCTGTTTTACATGCATTCTCCCTAATGTGTATACAGCAAGTCCCAAACTTTTTGGCTTCCAAAAACCCTTTCAACTATCTGCAACTGGTGTATATCCTTAATTTCCTGAATTATACTTTTACTTACTGTATATTGTTGTAGGTGTGTAGTCTAAATAAATTAAATTTTCACTGTTGTTGCAAAATTGGAACTTACTGAAAATATTTTTCTTATGATGCTTCTATTTTAACATTTAACTTTTAGCATTTTGTAGCAACCATTACAATTTTGCATCACACTATTTGGATATTACTTGCTCAATACCAATACGCCATCGCAGGGTGATGACAAAGAGAACAGTATCATTCATTCTTTAATAAATCTGTTACAAGTGAGTAAAAGATTAACAAAGCAGATATATAATATGGTAACTAAAAGGATTTGTGAAATAATTTATTACGATCATTTTGTTCATGAAAAAATGAGTTTTTACAAAGGCAACTATTCAACACTCAGAACTGGTTGCAGTTTAATGGGAGCTGCACCGTCTTCCCTGCAAAGATCATACACATCATAATCCTTTAAAAAGCACGTTTCCTGACACAAACTATTCAAGACTGTAGACAGCTGCACAAACAAAACTTTTCGACGCCTATGCTTTTGCCGTGCACATTCACTGCATGCAGTCACCACATGTGATGATTGCTGAAATGAACCCACACTTTACTAAATCAACAGATTTTTAATATGTTGTTTTCATGACTTTTCTGCATTTTTAAATGCAATAAACTTTTTAGAAATAAAAATCGTTAATCAAAACTTGGTAAAAAATATTTTTTTAATTTTTTAAATAGTTAGGATGGGCATAGGTAACTAGTCTGTAGTGTCAGGTCGGAAGGTAGAAATGTGGCAATGTTGCATCAGAGGTCAAAGCGGCAGTTGAATGGAGTGTGAGCAGTTAACTTGCTTGTAAAATGTATAAAGGACTTGTTACTTTATTGTTAGTGACTATTTTTGTATCGCAGTAGTGCTGGGGTTTTTTTTTTTTTTTCCAAACACATGATCAATCCATGTACTTATTGATACATACCCTAAACTAAAATTTGCATGTGTTTATAATTCTTAACTAGGATATGTGCTTAGCATTTTTAACTTCCAGTAAGCTTCCAAAATTAATTTGTAACAAATATTAGTTGATGGAAATAATAAATTGTTCATAATTCACTTTGTGTGGGTTTGTCAGTTATAATACCACTTCAGTGTTGCGTTCCTAGTTGTAAAAGTAATTACAAATTGGAAGATTTTATGAACTTATGTGTAAGGTATGTTTTACTCTTACCAAATTTTCTACTTTTGTTTTTGTTGACAGTAATGTATATTTATGGGAGACAACTCTTATAATTAAATGAGCCTCTAAGACATTCTGAATGTCATTTCTGTACCCAATGTAATTAACATTTTTAAAAATAGAATACATGATATGTATAATAAAAGTGCAACATTGATTTTTCATTTATTGTTATTATTGTCTGAAAGTAGTGCAGTTATTTTTCATCATCTAAAAAGTAAATGATGAATGATGTTAAACAGGCCTATAAGCATTGAGTGAAAAAATTGCTAAAGAGAACATGTTAGATTTTGATTTAATTTTGTAGGATTACTAAAATCATGAGTATTTATAGCTAAATCGAAATTATAGCTCTGTGCGCATTTAGTACTATATGTTTAAGTTGAAGAAATTAGTGAACTGATATTAGGCCTAATGAATTAATTTTGTTTGGATTATTGAATTCATATCATATGAATGAGTTAATTAACATATTTCTTAAATAATACAACAGTATTTTACATAATAAAATTTTAATTTACAAAAATCACAGAATAAAACTGCTGTTAACCGGCAATTAAAACTGATGCGATTTGGTTATCGAAATACATAAATTAAGAGATCGTACTAGTCAGCTTCCAAAGAGCAGCTTGTTCCAGTGTTGACATGTTTAACCTTCCAACCTTCCACTAGAGATGGCATGGCAGAGCCTGTCTTGACCTTCCCTGGCCTGCAATAAAGCCTCAAGTCATAGAAAGATTGTCTGTACCTGCAAAAAACTGGTAATTTACAAGCTGGAATTTCAACCAAGAAACCACAACAATCTTTACCATTGATTCTGAGAGAAGAAATAGAATCAGCTTTATCCCTAATACAAAGGACTCACTACATTGAAAAGATGGCAACAGAAATACTCGTCACCTCAGACACATTGCTTGAAGTATATACGAAAATTTGAGGCATGAATTAGACCAAGTTTTGGGGAAGAGATGAAGTGAAAGTGGAGCTGAGGGAAGAATGCTCAGCCTTCAGGAAGAAATGACAGACACATGACCATATATTGACAATCCAATAGATAATGGAAAAATTCCTCAGCAAAAGGAAGGAAGTCTACTTTGACTTCCTGGGTCTAAAGTCTGCATTCAATACGTACAAGACACCATATGTCCTTAGAATGGAGAGAAACATCTTAGATCCTGATGAGGAGAATAAAGAGCATGCATAACACGGCAAAGGGAATAGTTTGTTTTAGAAGAATAAAAATCTGCTGAATTTCTGATGCAAGAAGTAAGCAGGAGTGAAGTAAGAAGACCCTCATCTATAACAAAAATTTGTACACGCAATTAATGCACAAATTGGATATCAAATGCATTTACACACAATCAAAATAATGTTGTAAACTTTACAAGAATACTGAATAATACAGTCTTTCAAAAATTATATCCAGTTACAGTGTAGGAAGACATGTATTAGAAAAATACTTGATGAATACAACCAGCTTGCATTCTTCTGTTTCTTAGGTTACATAAAAACATGTTAACTTGTCATGTTTACATAAAATTGTTTTAAAACAAACACAAATAGAGATCTATTTTTTATTATTATCACAAAACAAGGAGCCACGCCATCAACACCCTTTAGTATTTCAATTCCAATTCTAACCAAGGTTGGTAACTTCCAGTCAAGTTTTGCTAATGACCTTTGGCAGTTTGGACTAAAGAATAGGGGTACTCAGTTACAAGTGTGACAAATAATTTGTTTATTTGACTGAACAACTTACAATTCTGCCAAATTCGTATCTTTTACACAACTGAAAAACCTATGGTACATAACTCTTGTTACACAGTAACGAAATTTTATCTATTGTCTATGAGAAAGAATAGGTGGAATACTAAATGTTATGGATATGGAAAAATTATCCATTTCCGTTGTGCATTCCGTAACATTCTTAATTAGAAAGTTCTGAAATAGCACATTTTTTGTCTATTTCTACAGGTTATGATACACAAGAGTATCTATTTTAATCTTGCTTTGACTAAGCTTGTAGCAAATTTTTAATAAACGTTACAGGCATGACAAATTATGTTAAAAATTAAATTTCAAATATTTCTACAAAGTTCTGAAAATATAATTAAAGCTGACAATGGAAAGAAAAAACATTTGAATTTGATTCCACTAAGTATTTTTATGAATGTTAATAACTACACTTGCACATGTGAAACTTACTTTATTTTCCTCGTACAACGTTTCAGCGTGTTGTTCACCTTCCTCAGCGAGGTATAATACTGAATGTCTGGAGTATATACCTCGCTGAGGAAGGCGAACAACACGCTGAAACGTCGTACGAGGAAAATAAACAAAGTAAGTTTCACATGTGAAAGTGTAGTTATTAACATTCATTTAGTGCTGTGAAAGAAGAGGATAACATTCAAAATAACAAGTATTTTTAGTATCATAAAATTCCAACTTTGTCGTGTTTAATTGCTAAACTGCTATTTGTCATGTTCCGGATGAGGCCTTTCAGTATTTCCACCATTGAAAACGATGTCATGGTTTAGGACTTGAAATTGTGGAAACACTGAAAGGCATCATCCGAACATGACAAATAGCAGTTTAGTAAGTAAACATGACAAAATTGGAATTACAGGGACGCTAATTCAAATAACAAGATGAGTATCATAAAAGTTAGGATTCAAACAGTTGACACAATGACTGACAAAGAAATTACTGAAGTGCACAGGCAGAAAAAACAATATAAACAGATTACATGCAAAATTTTTGGAAAGTGAAACTTCCTTACAAGCTATTTTCCATTACATCTAATTACCTGAATGTTAAATATTTATTCAGGTAACAATATCTGCTATACTAAAACCCTCAAAATCATCAGTCACATTTACACACTGTGCAGCAAGTTAGAAGACTATTGCAGTAAAGATAAAACTTACTGTTCACTTCTTTTCTTTTCTAATTACAACATATATTAGGGTTGTCAAAGCAATATGTACACTCTTGACAGCAACTTCTTTTTGGTAATGGAAGGGGAAGGGTTAAATTTTCACTCACTGACATCTGCAGTGTTTTGCTGAAGTTTTTAAGGAATATGATAAAGTAGTTAATATTAAGAATCCCTTCAAGATGACACTGTAATTGATACACTGCCGTTTGGACTTACTCGATCGTCGTAGGTACAGTGGAAACAAAATAATTACAAGACACCAATCAAGTCACTAATCACACCTTTAATTGTTATAGTAAAACAGTTCGTAATTAACAACACAGTGTCTACAACAAATCAAATGAAAATTGTTCATACGCAATAAAATGTCCACTAATATTAAACTCAACTGTATTACAATTATACCGTCCGAATATAAAACGCAACACTTCACTAATAACTACTTGAACGTACACCGTAATAACTCGAACCGCTCTGTAAATATATCGCACTAATACTCCCGAACCGCAGTCAAAAATCTCGCATTGAACTGAAAACTAAGGCCGCGACGCGATGTATTTATAGTTACGCTCACACACCAGAAGCTTCCAAACTGCGTCTTATCTCTCGCGAACTACGTAATTGCTACAGCCTTGACACAGTCCGAGCGCCCAAGCGAAGGCTGGCACAGTCGAGAAAATTCTCGCAAAATGCGTCTAGTAGCACGTACACTACACGCTTACATCGATTGTTCTGTGCTGTCGTAGCACTGCCCCCTCCTTAAGCCTGTTCGTCCCGAACTGGCAAAAGCGTCTCTAAATTTGTATTTAGCCAGGCGATCTAGGTGGACGACCTTGAACTTCCGCTGTCCTTCCTGTTGAATCCGATAAACAACATCGTTAATTCTTTTTTTTACAGTGTAGGGTCCTTCCCAGTTAGACTGAAGCTTAGGTGAGCGACCACGACGGCGCTTTGGATTGAACAACCAGACCTGATCTCCTTCTTGGAAACCCACACTATTGCTGCGAATGTCATACCGAGTTTTCATTTTATCACTGGCAATCTTCAGCCGTCCTCTTACCAAGCGATTCATTTCTCGCAGTTGGTTTTCTAATTGTGAGGAATAGTTCTTTGGCTCTTGGGACTGAGTCTCAGGTGATCCAAACATCAAGTCCCCAGGAAGTCGAATCTCCCGCCAAAACACCAATTTTGCTGGAGTCATGCCGGTTGTGTCATGTACTGACGACCTATACGCCATAAGGAATAGTGGTATACGTTGGTCCCAGTCCGTTTGGTTCTCGTCAACAACTTTCGAAAGATGCTGCTCAAGTGTCCTGTTGAATCTCTCAACCATCCCGTCCGACTGAGGATGCAGAGGCGTTGTCCTGGTCTTTCGAATTCCAATTAGACGGCATAATTCTTTAAACACTCCTGATTCGAAATTTCTCCCTTGATCCGGGTGGATTTCCATAGGGGCTCCATAACGGCAACAGAAGTTGTGAACTAACTGCTTTGCCACACTGGTAACCTCCTGATTTGGAATCGCGTAGGCTTCCACCTACTTAGTAAAGTAGTCACCTACAACCATGATGTACCGGTTTCCATCGTCAGTAACTGGGAATGGTCCAGCAATGTCTATGGCAATTCTCTTGAAAGGTTGTCCAACATTATACTGTCTCATTTTTCCCCTGCTTCTGGTTTGTGGGCCCTTGCTTGCAGCACATATTTCACACGTCCGAACCCATTCCTCTACGTCGTGGCGAAGATGAAGACAATAGAATCGCTTCCGTATTTTGTCAAGGGTTTTGTTAACGCCAAGATGGCCTCCAGATGTTCCATCATGCATCTCCTTCAAAACAGACTGCACTTTACTTCGGGGAACTATCAACTGCATGACCACGTCTCGTCCATCTGCACTTTCCCAAGCCCTTTTCAGCAATCCGTTTTCTAAGGTGAGAGATTCCCATTGTGCCCAGTAGCCCTTCAGCACTTCGGAACCATGGCAGATATCTTGCCAATCCGGGCGGCAACCTTCCTCTTTTGCTGTCAAGATCGGTCCAATGTCTTCATCAGTCATCTGTTCTTGTCGACAGTCTTGTGTTGTCCAGCCATCAGCCAGGAAATCTACAGTGATGGCTTGAGAATGTTCGCTTGGGTTTTGTTCTTCCTTTCTGTGGCACTGTCGGCAGTCTTCCGGGCATGGTCTTCGTGATAAGCCATCTGCATTACCGTGCAGGCGCCCCCGCCGATGTTGTACCTTGAAGTTGTACTCTTGCAGACGTTCGAGCCACCTTGCCAACTGTCCTTCCGGATTTTTAAATCTCAAGAGCCATGCAAGTGCAGCATGGTCGGTACGTAGTGAAAACTCTCTCCCATAGAGGTATTTATGGAAGTGCTCCAAAGCTCTGACAATTGCCAACAACTCTCTTCTTGTAACACAATAATTTCTCTCTGGTTTAGAAAGCGTCTTGCTGTAATACGCTATTACTCGTTCTTCACCGTTCTGCACTTGAGACAAAACTGCTCCCAGACCAGTATTGCTTGCGTCTGTGTCTACGATGTACTTCCCTTCGGAAGCTGGAAAAGCGAGAATTGGCTGCGAACATAATCCAATCTTCAACGTTCTAAATGCTTGTTCACACTCTCTCGACCATTGGAAGTTTCGTTTATTTTCCGTTAGCTCATGTAGTGGTTTAGCAATAGTAGCGAAGCCTTTCACAAAACGTCGGTAATATGAACATAACCCCAGGAAACTCCGAACTTCGTGTTTATTCTTCGGAACTGGCCAGTCTCTTACGGTGTCTACTTTATTAGGATCCATGCTAACGCCCGCTGCCGAAACCAAATGGCCCAAATACTGTACTTCCTTCTGGAATAGAGAACACTTCTTCGGGCTCAGCTTCAGTTGTGCACCGTGAATTCTAGTTAGAACTTCCTTAAGGTTTTCCAAATGATCTTCGAAAGTCTTCCCGATCACTATGACATCGTCTAAGTAAACAAGGCAAGTTTTCCACGCCAGGCCTCGGAGTATCAGGTCCATCAATCTCTCAAATGTTGCCGGTGCATTACAGAGTCCAAATGGCATGACGTTAAATTGGAATAAGCCACTTGGGGTCGAGAAAGCGGTCTTTTCCTTGTCTTCTTGATGAAGACCCACTTGCCAATATCCACTCTTCAGGTCCACTGTGGAAAACCACTGTGCTCCGGACGTGTCGAGTGTATCGTCAACGCGAGGTAATGGATAGCAGTCTTTCTTTGTAACGTCATTTAACCTCCGGTAGTCTACGCAGAAACGCAATCCACCATCCTTCTTTGCTACCAGCACTACAGGGGAAGACCAAGCACTTGACGAAGGTTCGATTACTCCCTCTGTCAACATGTCCTGTACTAACCGAGACATCTCCTCTTGTTTAGATAATGGAGGCCTTCGAGGAGGTTGGCGTATCGGTGTTGTGTCCCCGGTATTGATGCGATGTTGCACAAGAGAGGTTCTTCCCAGTGAGTGTCCCCGAACTGCAAAACAATCTTTGAATTCGTGTAAAAACTGTCCGAGTTCTTTTACCTCACCACTTGAGAGGTCGTTAGAAGATTTGTTCAATAAGTCTTGCAGTTCCTCTGGTAATTTAGAAGTATCCGAAGAACTGGGTCTTCGTTGCGTTATTCCGGCTACCCAGGCCACAGGAGTCAATTTGCCTAGGAGCGTATTGCTTTGTAAAGTGATAGCTTGATCCAAAATATTCGCCACTCTAATAGGTACATTTCCGGTTTCGTCAGATTTTACTAAACTTCTGGCAATTAGTATGCCCGGTGTGCTGACTACCTGGGGTTCGAATATAGAGCACTGATTGCCCCTAGTATCTACCGCAGTTCTGACCATGATGATCTTTTCGGAGTTTGGCGGAACAGTTACGGCCACTTGGTTTATGACGTCCATCGATTTTTCTGCTGTCGTCATTGTTGATAGCATTACCTCTTCGCCTCCGATTCTCAAGACATTGTTTTTGAAGTCGACTATAAATCCGTATGCGTTCATAACGTCCACACCAAGAATTGCTTCATCCACAATGTCTGCAACAAGTACCTGATGATTAAACTTAAGTCGACCGAGGCGTAGGTGTATCTCCACTTTTCCATACACTTTTACAGGCCGTCCAGTAGCTGTTCGCAAGCTGCAAGAGCACCAGATTGGCTTGAGATCTTTCACCACGTCGGGGCGCACAATAGAAACTGTTGCGCCTGTGTCAACTGTAATCGAGGTTGGCCTTTCTTGAACAAATCCGGTAACTACCAAGCTCCCGCTGTTTTTCTGAAGTGTAGAATTGCGTATTGTCTAGGGGCTTCGTTCCTCCAGTTAGTCAGCACACGCCCCGTTGTACCGACTACTGCTCGTTTCCCTGCTGCTGAATTCTAACCCGACAATCTCGTTGTAGATGTCCAGGTTTCCCACATCTATAACACTTCGGTCTTCCATCCTTTCTTATTTTATTCTGTGGCGCCGACCGTCGAGTCTCTGTTCCCTGTTCTTCTTCCTCATCGTCTGTGCCGTCGCGATCTTTTAGCGCGCACTTTATGACTTGTCCAACCAGACGCTGATTTGGCGGCCTCAAATTGCAAAGCATGTACCAGGGCGTCCGCACTGTTCTGGTGTCTTGCCATTCGTAACACTTGCTGTAGTTCGTTATCTTGGACACCGGCAGTAAATGTCTGCATCGCAAAACGCGTTCGAAAATCTTCTGGCGCTTCAGGATAGGCAGTCTAATTAGTCTGTCGATACTTGCTTCAAACTCTTGAAGACTTTCCCCGGAATGCTGTCGCCTTGCTCTCAACTGGGTGCAGTACACATCTCGCAAATGTTTATCACCATACCGTAATTCCAGAGCTTTTATCAACTTGGCATAGGTGTTCTGGCTGTCAGGTGGCACTTTCTGTAGTAGTTCTGCCGCGGGTCCTTTTAATGCAAGAACAAGTGAAACAGCCTTGTCTTTTTCTGTCCAATTATTTGCGCATGCAGCAGCTTCAAATTGGCGAAGGTACGTTGCCCAGTGACTGTTTCCGTCAAAGGTTGGAGCTTTGACATGAACTGTCCCTACTGCAGGCAAAGTGACTTTCTCTGTTAACTTATTTTCTGTGTATTTTTCTGTCTTTATCACTGGTACAGTCTGTTCAGAAATTTGTTTTGGTTGAATCTTCATGCACTGTTCGACTTCACTTTTAATTTGTTCTCTTATGTTTGCCATTGAGTTTTCTACTGCAGATATTTTATTTGACACAGATTCTTCTATAACAGATATTTTTGTAGACATCGATTCTTCAACAATCAAGACAGATTTTTCTACTTCAGCTATTTTTAATGTCATTGACTCTTGTACCTCCGATATTTTAGTAACTTGTTTATTAAGCTCACCTCGTAAGATACCCAATTCTGCGGTACTGTGTTCTTGCAACTGTTTCTGCATAACTTCAAAGAGAGCTTCCGTTTTATCTGCTTCTTGCTTACGTTTTTCATCCTGTCTTTCTTCTGTTTCTAGCATTAGTGCTTTCTGACGTTCCTCAGCTTCTTCTCTTTCTTGTCTTCGTTCTTCTTTTTGTCGTCTTTCTGCTTCTTCCACCTCCTGTCTGCGTTTCTCGTCCTGTCGTTTTTCTGTCTGCAACAGCAGCGCCTGTAAATTTTCCATCATCTGACTGGCATCCATTGTTTATCGATTAATTACGAATCACACTCGTCTTGTACAAAGTGTCCGCTGTTTCCACTGTTAACCGTTCTATCCCACTTCTGACACCACTGTTACGACGGTCTACTCTATCGTCGTAGGTACAGTGGAAACAAAATAATTACAAGACACCAATCAAGTCACTAATCACACCTTTAATTGTTATAGTAAAACAGTTCGTAATTAACAACACAGTGTCTACAACAAATCAAATGAAAATTGTTCATACGCAATAAAATGTCCACTAATATTAAACTCAACTGTATTACAATTATACCGTCCGAATATAAAACGCAACACTTCACTAATAACTACTTGAACGTACACCGTAATAACTCGAACCGCTCTGTAAATATATCGCACTAATACTCCCGAACCGCACAGTCAAAAATCTCGCATTGAACTGAAAACTAAGGCCGCGATGCGATGTATTTATAGTTACGCTCACACACCAGAAGCTTCCAAACTGCGTCTTATCTCTCGCGAACTACGTAATTGCTACAGCCTTGACACAGTCCGAGCGCCCGAGCGAAGGCTGGCACAGTCGAGAAAATTCTCGCAAAATGCGTCTAGTAGCACGTACACTACACGCTTACATCGAGATCTTTCTGGCGCAATCGATAAACGCGTAGATTGTTCTGTGCTGTCGTAGCAATATTCTTTTTTAGAGTTAAATTATTGATATAGACCCATTGTTGATATTACAGTATATTTTTCTCATGTAAAGCAAAGTAAAATGCCATATGTGGATTAAACTGATTATTAGAACTTCTTCCAAATGCAAAGTTCGTCTACAGGCAGTTCATGTAGAGAGGATAACCTCTACAGTGACAAGACAATTTTATTTATAACCGAATCTGAGAAAAACAAGTGTTTTTATTATAAACATAATTACATTTATTTCTCACAAAAATAAGAATTCTGAAGTCAATTAACTCCCAGACATTGCAAGTTTCATATATTTTCCTTAGCAAGACATTGTAAGTGGATTATTAAGTAATGTAATATAAAGAAAATCAACACTGCTACAATAATTTGTACTGAAGTATGCTCAAATATTTTTATTTGGAAGTATTTCAGTTTCCAAACAAACTTAATGAATACCTACAAACACAAACAGTTACCTTTTAATTGGGTTTATTACTTTAATATTCTGTTTCATGAGTTAGAAAAGTGTACCTTTTTTAAATTGCAATTGAGAGGTTCTAAAAGGTCTATTTATTTCTATTCAAGATATTTCCAATAGCACAAGCTGATGCTGATATATTTCTCATCCTTGTTGAATTTACATCACTCAACTTATTTGAATAACGGACTCTATAAATTTCTGTACTTACACTTAGATGCTCAGCTACATTAAAAGATTTGATACTCTTCTGAGTGCTAAGTATGGTTTGATACTGTTCTCATAAATGTAGAGAACCTTTAGAACCACCCTTAAAGGTGAAATATCACTGCAACCTTAGATTTAAGTGGTCCTCACTGGACCAGACTTGAATGGGTCCAACTGTGACAGGGAGAAGGTTAACATTTTGAACCTCTTATGTAACAATGCCTTCACAATTCAGAATGTTCTCTTAAGTGACATGACTATATCATGGATGTGGAATGAGTCCACATGGATGGGATGCTACCATAATTAATAACTACCAATTCATCAGTTTTTATTCAGAAGCTTGGCTTGAAAGGTGCTACGTAAGTAATATTATTTTCCTGTTATTTTTTAATATTTAGTATTAGAAAGTTTGTATTTTTATGTCATGTGAAGACCTTGGGAAAGTGGTAGTACTGCAGTTTAGTAATAATAGAAGTTATAATATTAATGATGGTGAAAATAATAGTAGTTAGTATAGAAGTAGTAGTTCTTAGAGAGAATTACTACTCAGAACTTTAAGCAGTCACAGTAACTTTATGCAGTTATCCTTAAAAAAAAATATTCGAGACAAAAATGATAAAGATGCAATTGTTCTGAACACAAAAACAGTAGGAGTAAGTAGGGAAATAATCATTAAATCTGTAAAGGACTTGCAAATACCACACAATAAGGGAAACAAATGGGTATAGTTTAAGAAAATTGACAAAGTCATGTGTGATTTAGTTTTTGTATAGTACAATTTTTATAAAAATTTAGAATCTCCGACAATGCCTGAGTGTTCATTAGGCTTCCAAAGGATGGGAATTGTCCATGTAAAAAAGTAACACTCAAAATTTTATTTAAGAAACTAGGCTTTCATTTTTGCATTCTCAAAAAGAGGCGAGTGATAGTGGAGTCATGTAGATTAGTAGCACAGAGGCACAGAGACACTGTTACTTGAACAAGGTAAATTTTTTGAGAGCTGCAGGATGGAAATATTTTTAGACAAGACCTGGTACAATGCCAATACTGATGTTAAGAAGGGGTAAAACAATGGAAGTTCTTCTCGTTCTTAAAGTGCTGTCCTGCAGTCAATGAATAATTGTACTGCATACAGGAAGTTGTTATGACAGGGTTCCTGTGTGTATGTGTCTCCCCAAAACACTGGTACCTCTAAAGCAGATTTGCTTGATAAAATGAACTCTAAGGTTGAAAATACACTATGCAATCTGCAGCAAAGAAAAAAAATATGTTATCATTTGCACACATTACTTATTACTTCAAGATAAAATTCAGAACCCCTCATACAGTCACTACGAAACAGAAATGGTTACGTTCATAAAAGTCATAAAAGTCTTTTAAGATTTCTGATGCTTTTCCTTATTACAGATTCTAATATAAAGAACTCATTTTGGATGAAACAACACAACACCACACACAAGAAGTGTTAACATTGCTTCCTTACAACTGCAACTTGAATGTTATCAAGTGTATGGGTGTGCTTAGTAGGAATGGTAAGAAAATATAATATCATACCTACAGTAAGTTCCACTGTATGACAATTTTCTGAGTATTTATAAGAGTATCTTTATATTGCTTAAGATCTTGGGAGAGAGGTGTGCGAAGACGGATAGAAGCAGAGTATTTGCAATGGGATGTGAATAATATCACACTGTTCATTTTAAATTGGAAAGCAGTGACAGCAAGGAAGAAGCCAGTTATGATGAAGACTAAGGTATGTATTCCTTCCCTTGTATTAAATGTATACATTTAAAACAGCTTCTGTTTGCTTATTAATTATTTAGCATAAAAATTTCAACTTAATTTTCCATAGTTAGTCACAAATTGCAAATGACAATGCAACTTTTTTAGTAACTGTACAAGTTCGTTTCGTAACAGAAACATTGTAAATCATTTTACAGAATTATTAAACTCTTACTTGTCTACACCCGTATACATTTAAGTACATTTAGAAACATAGCAATATCACAAGTACATGGATGAAGATACAACTCCTATCTGAACAATACTTTCTTTGAAAGCTGCTGTTAACAGTTAAGGCAAGATGAGGCTATCAGTGAACCACTAACTCTAGATACAACTTTATGGTTGGTTGGGTATTGAGATTCATGACTAATTTGTTTGCTTATGTTTTTAGATTTGTATGCTGGGAGCTACTGCATACAGATTTTGTATAACTAATTAACAATTCCAATTTTCAAACAAGTAAATGGATTGTACATGATTCAACAGTACAAATAAAATCGACTATTTATGATTCTGAATAGTTTATTACTAATAACTTGTACTGTCATTGCTGCTTTGAAAGTATTTGAAGTTATGAGAGAAAATGGGACTTCGGGATCAACCCATAAGTAACTAAACCCACCTGACCGTGGCAGCGATTATATCAGATCTGTTTAAGAGCAGTTGTGCCATTCTCATAAAAATACAGAAATTGGATTTCTTACCGAATTTCAATCTGCTAACCTCAAGTCAAGTCAGGCTGCAGTAATCTACATAATTCATCATTGGGACTAAATGGGTTGTGAAGTGGGGAAAATGATGAATTACAGAAAACTATAAAAATTGAATTTTTAATAAAAATAAAGACAAACAAGAACAAATTATTATTACATAAATTAAATATTCTACACAAATTAGTAATTTACAACAAAATATTAATTACAGAAATAGGTAATAGCTACTATATATCCTAATACACATAACTGAAGTATGTAGTATCTTTAAATAGTCTTATTTCATATAATAATTTATTTAAAATCACACTTTTTATTATTTTTTAAGTCTGTATTCTGATTATGTGACTTAGCATTTTATTTCCTAACTGCTAACTGATAAATCTGTTAAAATATAATTTACTTGATCATATGTTTGCATATCTTTTATTACTTACTTCCTGCTGTCTTGCAGTATATATGGCAACCAATTATGATATTTACTTTTCTTTGTCTGTGCCCATTTAATATCCTGTTCCATTTTCATGATCATCCACACCTTTTTTCACATTCTTAGTAACAGGAAATACTGTTGATCATTAGGTTATCATTTAATTTTTTAATATCTTAATATTGAGACAGTCCTGGACAATCTACTCCAGTACGATTAAATAATACTTTGTGCAAGCTTCGCCGAGTTTCAATAAATTACAAGCATACATACATACATACATTGGATTTGTATATTTATTGAACTCGTGAAAATTCTTGCTTTGTTTGTATCAGCAGGCATCTTGTTAACAGTAAGTTTGTTACAGGTGGCAGTATCTCATTAACATTTTCCATGTGAACACCTATTCTGATTTACTAATAAATACACATACAATATCAGTAGGCCACTGATAGGTGATAAAAGAACCGTGTTGCTTCTTGTGTGTGTATAAAAGAATTCTTATATATATATATAAAATAAAGGAGCACAGGTTTCATGACAGATATACTTAAAATTTCTGTAAATTACAAACATTCGAACATTAATTGTGTATGACATGAAATTGCAAAAGATAATAATTTGAAATGACCGATATTTTACTGTTCTTATTATTATGTATTACCAGTTCTACTTTCCTACAATGTTTGCAGAAGTTATATGCAACTCTTTTATTTTTCAAAATATTATCACACACCTATTTATTTAAAATATCATCCAATATATAATGCAACATTGCTTCTGCATGAAATAAAAATACCTAGGCAACACAGAATTGATAAACTACTGCTGTATATGTAGTTGATTACTTTTCCAGACTGTCTGTTATGAGTAGGGGGGCGGATTTCTATGATACGTCATATTTTTTCCTTGACATTATTTCAGGTTTCAGCTTGATTTAAACTTGATTCCAAGTATTCTGATGAAGATTGATAGTGTTTTCTTGTGCATATAATTGCATATTTCGGTAGTTTTTAAGTTTTGTAGCATATTTAGCACTAAAATGCATATTTAAGTTATATTTTTTGACTTTTTGTATGCATATTTAGACATTTATGAAGATTTGCAGCATATTTACAGTGAAAATGGATTATAATGGCATTTTACGTGTATTTTTCACACGAAAATGCATTTATTCGTTCAGTAACAAATTGTGGTGTGTTAAAGGAGTAAAAGCATCTTTCAGGATGTCCTTAAAATACCTATATATTCGGAGAAATGGTTAATAAGGTGTGAAATGTCTTTGGAATGCGGATTTTCAAGTACCGTTAGGCCTCTATTGTTTGCCTCCATGAGCGATGAAGCCAGCGGGCAGAACTGAAGGGAGAGGGAGGGTTTTCCTTACATTTTGTAAAGTGCTTTTAACTTTCACCTTCCTCTGTAATGGTCATTCACTCATTCCGTGTGTCCGCAGTTTGTTTCTATCACGCCTAGGATAAAGAGTTCGGTGAATGAAAAGTTGCGCGGTTTTATTTGAGAATTTGGTGATAAAATATTTAGTACTGATGGCACTAATTTATTTTGTACGTTGTGTGAAGTTAAAGTCGCCACTGAGAAACGTTTCACTGTGCAGCAACACTGTAACACGGCAAAACATAAAAATTGCTTAAAAAGACACTCAGCAGTCGAAAGTAGACAATTTCTATTATTCGAAAAATCTGCTAGTACTTCAACTTCATCTTCCAACACTTCAGAGTTTACGAAGGATCGCTGTAGGGCGATGATTTCATTCAACATCCCATTGAAAAAGCTTAACAATCAAAGGTTGAGACAGTTTCTGGAGAAATATACGAAACATCCAGTTCCAAATGAATCGACGCTGAGGAAGAACTATCTGACTGGGTGTTACGAAGAAGTGTTGGATAAAATAAGATGTAGTGTGGGGGACTGTAAAATATGGGTTTCAATTGATAAAACAACAGATGTTGATGGGAGGTATGTTGCAAACGTGATTGTTGGAACACTAAAAGAAGAGAGACCTGGAGAAATATTCCTCCTAGCATGTGAAATGCTAGAGAGGACAAATCATTCAAGTATTGCTGTCTTATTCGACAATTCTTTGAATATACTGTAGCCAAATGGGGCAAAAAGAGAGAATGTTCTTCTCTTTATTACTGACGCGGCTCCTTATATGATGAAACCAACCAAGGGATTAAAGATGTTATATCCGAAGATGATACATGTACCATGCCTTGCGCATGCTTTACATAGAGTGGCCGAAGTAATTCGCAATAACTACCCGGAAGTGGATAAATTAATATCAAATGGAAAGAAAGCCTTTAAGAAGTCACCACTCCCCCTGCAGGCATTTAAAGATGCAGCTCCTTCATTGTCCCTTCCTCCCCAGCCTGTCCTAACACGCTGGGGTACCTGGATTGAAGCTGCGGTATATTACTGCAACAATTACGACACCCTGGAGAAGATCATGAACTCCTTGGACCCTACAAATTCTTTGTCAGTGAAAATAATGCAAGATTTGCTTTCATGTTGCACTATAAAAACTGACCTGGCTTACTTGAAATCCAACTTCGGTTTCTTACCGAGCAAAATCACCCAGCTAGAAGCTTCAGGTTCTGAACTAAGTGATGTTCTGAATATTGTAAAATACACAGAACAAGAGTTAAAACGTGCAAAAGGAATAGTAGCAGCCAAGGTCTGTACAAAATTAGTGAGTGTACTGGAAAAGAATACTGGATTTTTGCAACTGTGTGGCATAAGTGAGATTTTGTGCGGAAATGAGCCAGGTTCAGACTTCGAAAATGAATTTTCATCCTTTGACCTAAGTTTATTTACGCACGCCCCCATTAATTCCTGTGATGTGGAGAGAAGTTTCTCTTGCTACAAGACCATTCGCAGCGACAACAGGAGAGGATTTTCATTTCACAACCTGAAAATGCATTTCGTCATCAAATGCAACAATTCAGCTGATAATGAAGACTGAGATCAGGTATGAATATTTTTAATAGGGGTGTTAAATGGGATATGCGCAAGTAAAATTATTTAATTACTTTTCTCTCCCTTACAGGGTTGGCGCTGTTTTGCAGAATGCAGTTAAATGAGTTCGTGAATGCTGCATTGTGTGACTATCTTAAAGACACTCATTTGAAGTAGATAAATAAAAATAATAATTAACAGGATTATCTATATATTTAACAAATAAAATAAATATGTAACACATACGTGTCATTAATAAAGTCATATTTTGGATTTTATTGGTCATGTTTTAATGTTTTTTTAGGTCATAAATGCATGCATATTCCCTACATTTTTAGGTCATAGAAATCTGCCCCCTAGTTATGAGAATGTACTACATGACTCTTTGAGGGTTAGGTTTTAAATTACAAGTTATGTCATACACAACTATTTATGAAACACTAGCATGTTTTGAAAAAAAAAAAAAATCCAACAGCAACATATGAAACTGATGGTTCCAAGAAGTGTAACTTGTCACTTCAACAGTCAACTGCTGCTTACAAGTTCACGAACAATATCTACTGTCAAGCCAAATAATCATCATAATACACTTAACACATATGCCTACCCAAAATCTCTTAATCCTATTTCTGAAACCATCAGTTTATTATCTTAAGCACAAATTAAATACATATGTTCAGAATCAGATTTAATCACTAATTCAATCACAAATTTTTAATGCAATCATAACCTGCTTCAAATTAAACATTTTCTTTGTTTAAGAGGCATCAGAGTTACTATTACCAGATGTCATATTCAAACAGTCACTTTGTCTACTGTGATTGATACATGTAAATTACTCTTAATTCATGAAAATGAGATTTACATGCTGCTCTATACCACAAAACTGAGGAAAAATGTACTAAGACCATTATTTTACACATTACAATGAAGAATGTAAGAAACACATCATCAAAAAAATTTTTAATGTACAATTTACTATATAGCATGCAGTAGCTGCCACAGATCAATATACCATTTTACTGACACTTTTAAAACTAATGTTTTCATTTATATGGTAGGAAGTTTTATGTATTAACTATATAAGCGATAATTAGCTGATTGTACGCTACCATAAATTATTACCTGGGACAAGACAGACCATATCAAACAATCCTATGCAAACAATCAACTGCAAATGGAAGAATTATTTTTATATGAAAGGATAAACTTTTTTAAGTCACTATGGTTGTTTACAGAACTTAAAAATAAAGTACTAAATGTTTATGATCACAACCATCCACTTGTAGCTCCATTGCACTCAAAAACCGTGTTCAAGAATGTACACTACTCACCAATTAAAGTAAAAATGTCCCCACAATAAAATATACTTATGGCACTTGGGGAGGGGGGAACAAATGTTAACACTATCGTTTATAGTCTTCATCACAAACAAGTAGAAAAATGTCCTAAGTTGGCACAGGTTTTCCTGTCACATTGTGCCATCATATTAATGTTATTTATACAGTTTATAAATACAATCTAATATACACATACATCACGAACTTATACATAAAATCTAAATATTACAATTCTTTTTATTTACAACTGCAAGATTTCAGTTTGAAAACAAAATTTAAAGCAACTGTTACCCCTACTTTATCAATGTGTGTGTGTGTGTGTGTGTGTGTGTGTGTGTGTGTGAGTGAGTGAGTGAGTGAGAGAGAGAGAGAGAGAGAGAGAGAGAGAGAGAGAGAGAGAGAGAGAGAGAGAGAGAGAGAGAGAGAGAGAGAGAGAGAGAGAGAGAGAGAGAGTACAAAATAAGTGCACAATCATTATTTTAAAAATCACTTTGATCACATCACATATTGTGCTTGGCTTCACTTTGTAAAGCACTCAATATTGACATTCTATTCCATATATCAGACACAAAAAGTAACCTTTAGAGGTTAAAAATGGCAACAGTTGACTGTAAAGTTATATACTCAGTATACTGGATTAACAGAAATCACTTGTACCACATCTTAACCACACAACATATTTAACAATTAAGTTCGTACAATTATTTGCTACACATTATCACTGAAAATGTTTTCTTTAAATAAGGGACTAACTTAATCTCATACATGGAATTAATGCTATGTTAGGGCTTGTTTAAAGTGTACAAAAACACATTAAAAAACTGTATAAATATTTACAAAACAAATAAAAATACAATCACACATGCACATTATAGTTTTATATAAACAAGTCCTCATTAAATGCTGCAAAATTCAATTAACCATTAACGTATGTGATTCCATTGGTGCAGCTGAGTCATACAACGTATCTGTGTCTTGTGTTGGCTCTCCTTGTAGCTGACACTGATTGCTTAATGTCCCAGCTCCACAATCACAGAAAAACCTAAAACCAATTTCACTTCATTATTTTGTATAATGTCTGTTATTAAAAATATTAAACATTTGCTGTTATTGTGATAAAACTAAATAACCGTATATGTGAATATAAAAACACAACTAATACATGAAATTACTTAAATTTACATGATACTCGAGTAACCAAACATTCAAGTTGAACTAAAATCTGAGCAAGACAGTCTGATATGGTCCATAGTCTAACAAATGGCTTTTTTCATGGCATAGAGTCTCTGCTGTTCAGAGCTCAAGCACAAGTCCAACTCTGAGAAGTGCTGCATATTGCAGCAACTCACTTGGATTTGTAAGATTAGGCTAATGGTATGAAGAATTAACACCAAATTTGTATCCACATCCTATTCCATCGAAGAGAAGAATAGTAGCCAGTAACGTTAAGGGGAGCATGTGTTGAACTAAATCACACAGTCAAACATAACAAATTAAGCTAAGTCTAATGCCAATACCACTATGTGGAACCTCAATCTCTTCACTTTCTTTCTGGGGCAAACTGGATAAAATTTTCCTGGCACCCAAAATTTGAAATCATTACCTCTTCTGTCCAAAATTGGTTTATCTCAACAAACTCATCAGTTACTGGAATGTGACCCACTAGCAGCTGATTCATAATTTCCAGTGGACATATCTTCCTACCCCTTCTCATGTTACCAAAGTTTCTGCTGTCATAAGAGTTACTCAGACATCTTAATATATCTGTACTCAAGACACAAATCAAGGTAACTGACTCCAAGACATTTTGGGTTTTATAAAAACCAACAATCAACTATGTTTCTGAAAATTATTCACCAGGTAGAATCAAACGGCACAGCAATCTTTTCAATGTTCCAATAGTCCTCTGATTTAACCAGCTAGCTGAAGTACAATGATTTCATGAAAAATCAAAAAATTCAAAGTTTTAAGTTTCCTGCCTAATTTAATGAAAAATGCATGACCGACCTTCCATATGATTTCTACAACTCCTGAACAAAGTGAACTCATGCCATCTTCCTATTCTTTGTTTTCAAAGATATACCGAGCTGTATATGTTATTCCCTTAGTTATACAGATGATCACAAATCCTTAGTGATTTCTTGATTGTTACATGATATGCCTTGAGATTCTAATGCTAATCTGCAATACACATACAACACTCTTTAGTAACTGTAGACAAAACGCTTAGAACTGTAAGAGATCCTTGACTTTGAGATTTTCATTTTGTGATAAAGTTCTAGATATTTCAACTAATATTATTATTAAATGTTGTCTTTTACATTTCTGCTGCTTTATTTGTCTACAGTATTTTGTTTAATTTACAACATCCATCCATTTCTCTGGATGCACTATATTTTTACTCTGTCACTGGTTATAATCTCAACTGTGCACAGTATACTTTGAACTGAATATTAGACATATCAAAATTCCATAACCTTACTATTTCTGGCTTAATATAACTGTCTGCAGTAATTTGTCTAAGTGTGAATCTTTCTAGTGTTTTGGAGAATTTGTATTTTTTGGCATGAACAGGTCTCAGATTGGTACTGCCACTTCTGCTTCACCTATTCCCATGAGAATAAATTAATTTACCTCTTTTGCCATTCTAGAAGATGAAGGTTTAATGTACCTACTACTTTCAGCTTCACAACCACATGCCATTTAAGACACAAATCCCTTGGTTTAGTGTGATCCATTTAGTGTGGTTTTGCTTTGTGCAGAGACCTTTAGGAATGAGTTAACTGCATTAAACAAGGAACCAATTTACACTGTTCAATAATAATTTACACTAAAATGTACACACCCACGGTACAGTCTGATATTTTAGACATAATGTCTAAAATAAAATAGATTAATTTAATTTATATAGTGGCAAGTCACTGACAATGTCCCCCACCTTTCCATGAGGGTTGATTACCATTCTTTGATTTAAAATTTTAGGTGAAGCTGTGGTAAGCTATAAATGTGGACTTACTTAGTGCAAAAAGCCAATCACTATTCTCTTTCTTAGCAGCTCTTTCGCTTTACTGTAAATTACAAAATTATGACAATTGTTACAATTAAAAAAAAAAATTGTCAACTATATGAAGTCATTGGACTGGTTTTGTACATTCAAATACAGTAAAACTCCAGTTATCCGAACCAATACCAGGAAATTAAAAAAATGCAATTTAAAAAAAAAGCTTATTCAAACAGCAGTTGTCGTACTAACAAAAAACATCGTAAGTAAATGAAATTCATATAAGACTGTGTTAGCTATGCATCAAACTTTACATACTGATCAGTACAATCAAGGCCGTAGCCAGCGGGGGGGTTAGGGGGTTAGAACCCCCCCCCCGAAATGTTGAGGTAAAAATAGAAATGTTTTAGGATAAAAACAAACGTATATAAAAATATAATGAAAAATGCTCTTATAAAAAAGGAACTGTGCAATAATTCGGTTATTTTGTGTTTCTGGTACTGCATCTACAAAAAGCAAACTGTGCGTTTGTTTCCTTCCGTGAGTACATAGCTGCCTTTGTAGGAAGGAAACCACTAGTTTCTTGGAAAACCACGTGGCTAACACTTGACAGCCCTCATGATTGTTGGCCGCCGACCTTCAAACAATGGAAAGTGAAGGTGCCGAACTTACTCTGTGAATATCTTGACCACGTGGGTTACAGTTTGTGTGTTGCCATTTGGTAATGACGTGCTCTTCATCTTCAGTAAATTAGTGAATTATTGTGCTTGCTTTAGTTGTAGAGGGACGTACAAGAAAGAGACATAAATTAAGTAAAATGTTTGCATTTTTACGAGTCTTTCCATTATATGTCTAGTCTACATGTCATACAGTTGTGCTAGAGATATCAATGTATAGGCCTAGTATTATATTTTTTCTATTATATTTAGTAGAACTGGGGTTATGACTATTAACTTTACGAATTTCCTCCATAGGTTATAAAGATTTGTAATTATATAAAAAAACGTTCTTGAATGCTTAATTTAATTAAGAATCTTATTGATAGGATTTTTGATCCCGGAAATATAGTTAATTCATTACACTCTTAAGCAGTGGCGAGTTGTGACATGCAAAATATATCGACTGTGTTTTAGTAAAATGCTGTAACCCTAATTTATAAAATTTATTTTTCAGGAGAGACAAAAAGCATAGTGCACATAATATTTGAAACTTTTCAAGTTATTGCCTACGGTTCTATTACATACATTTGTTAATGTTATTTTATACATAAAGTGTACTTAAAATGTTTAGAAATTACATTTAAGGTGAAAATGTGGGTTACAGCATTTTACTAATCAGTACATAGGCAGCACTCCTTAGATGTAACCCACTTGATGCCTTTTTCTTAACCGAAACTACACACAGTTGAACCAGGTTTTCGGGCAATAATGCTGTAAGCCTCACTATTGACACCATACAAGACAATAAGGTATTAAACTTTTATAAAAAAACGGAATTACTTTTATAACGATAATAATGCTTCAAACATAGAGTAATGCAGTATGGAAAATTTTACATGATGGGAGTGTATGGAATTAGAATAAAAGTCAGTAATGTCAGATAATGACAGCAAAAATATAAGGGTTACAGCCTTTTACCAAAACACCGTTGATATAAAAAACAATTTTTACACCTTCGTGGAATACAAATACTATGCAATCATTTTCAACAATGCTCTCTACCATGCGAAATTATTTTTTCTAGTTTCTTTTATTTATTTGTAGGAGACGTTAAAGTATAATGGCTAAACGTCCAGGCTGACAACTGTCGATAAAGAACTTTCTCGCCAAGGCTAAGAAAACCAGTGACATAGAGCCCAAAGAACCTGCAGAGCCTGTTGCAAGTACTTCTACTGTAAATGAAAAAGTAATATCAGAATTCGACTTCTATCCTACTGTAAATTCACAAACAAATCCTGAGCATGATGATTGGCATAATGTTGACGTAGGAAAATATGTGCACACTCCCGGTGATAAAATTGATCGGGAAACCATACTAAATGTTCTGAAAAATCCATGGGTTCCTAAAACGGAATTTGAATTCCCACCTAGTGGGAAAAGAAATCTAAGATTTCAAAGACAGTGGCTACATCGTTTTCCCTGGCTTGCCTACACAAAAACTGACGGGGCTCTGTGTAAATATTGTTTGCTATTTTCAAAAGATACAGCTGGTAAAGGTGGTCATCAGAAATTGAAATCGTTAGTCAAAGAACCCTATAAAAATTGGAAAGATGTTTTAGAATTATTTAAAAGTCATGAATCCAATACATACCATAAAGAACCAATGATTTCAGGGAGCAAATTCTTAAGTGTCTCCAAAGAGCCTAACCGTGACATAAGAAACATCATTGATTCAACAAGGAAGAAACAGGTAAACAAAATCGAGACAAGTTATTTTCCATAGTTGAAACTATCAAGTTTTGTGGTCGACAAGAACTTGCTCTCAGGGGAACTAAAGATTCAGGACCCATATCGCTAAAAGATGAAGAGCCTTTTCATAATGATGGCAATTTTAGGGCTTTATTAAGGATGAGAATACTATGTGGTGACCGAAAAATGATCAAACACAGAGAGAGTATGTCTTTAAATGCCTCTTACATGAGTCAAACAGTCCAGAACGATCTTATTCAGATATGTGGAGAAATTATTCAGAAGCAAATTGTCGATGATATAACTGAAGCCAATATGTTCTCCATTTTAGTAGATGAAACTGCAGACATTGCTGGACATGAACAGCTATCTCTCTGTGTACGATATACAAAAAAAGAAGATAATTATTATGTGTCAAAAGAGGACTTCTTAGGCTTTGTTCGTCTTCATCATACTACCGGACAAGATATAGCTAGGAATATAACTTCATATTTTGAATATCTTGGTTTGGATTGGAAAATGATAGTTGGGCAAGGCTATGATGGTGCCTCTGTGATGAAAGGATCATTCAAAGGCGTGCAAGCACTAATCAG
Organism: Magicicada septendecula; assembly: GCA_034769895.1. Taxonomy (NCBI): domain Eukaryota; kingdom Metazoa; phylum Arthropoda; class Insecta; order Hemiptera; family Cicadidae; genus Magicicada; species Magicicada septendecula. The sequence goes on along the minus strand of CM068367.1, from coordinate 943,970,704 downwards.
AAAAGATTATCCAGAAGTTCTGTATGTCCATTGCTGTTCCCACTCATTAAATCTAGCTTTATGCCACTCGTGTAATTTACAAAGTGTAAGAAACTGTGTTGGTACAGTTAAGACTACGATCACTTTTTTGAAGAGCTCTCCTAAAAGAATGAGTGTATTGCAATCAAATAAATCTGACTCCCAATGGAAAACTTTAACATCCATGTGCGAGACCAGATGGGTTGAAAATCATAGAAGTCTTTTGAAATTCAAGGACCTTTTCAAACCCATTCGCACCATGTTAGAAGATTTAAGCGATGATCCAGACATGGATAGCTCATCCAAAGCCTCATCTTTAGTAACAGCTCTGCTTAATGGAGAGTTTGTTCTTAGTCTCTGTTTCTTAGCCAAAGTGTTTTCTTATACCTTGACTTTGTGTAAGGTATTGCAGTCACCTCTCTGTGATTTGAAATCAGCAACTGATCACGTTCAAAATATTGTTGACCTCTTTCAGAATATTCGCGTGAATATTGAGTGTGAATTCTCCATTATATACAAGTCTGCAAAATCCTTACTAGCTGATGTTGGCGGAGAAATCACGCTTCCCCGTTTAACTCCATCACAACGTAACCGTTGTAACATACAAATGGAAGACCCAGAAAAGTATTTTCGCATCTCTATGGCTATTCCACTTCTTGATGATTTTAACAATCAGCTAAAAGTAAGATTTCTTGATCACAAAGAAGTATTTGCAAATTTAAACTCTCTTTTACCATCCGTTTGCTATAAGCCTGCTACTTTTTTAGACACTGAAAGCTTGAAGTTGTACCAAAACAAAGTTAATTTGGATCTGTTACAATCAGAGTTTGACCTATGGAGAACTTTTTGGGAGAACAGGGATGAGACTGACCGCCCATCCTGTGCTATCGAAGCTTTAGGAAAATGTAACGAAGAGTTTTACCCGAATATCTTCATTCTGTTAAATATATTCTCCACTTTGCCAGTTACCACTTGTACACCTGAACGTACCTTTTACACATTAAGAAGACTGAAGACCTACTTGAGAAACTCTTGTGGACAGAGTCGCCTCAGTGGATTAGCGTTGATGTCCATGTACAGAAACAGGGACATTTCAACAGATGAAGTCATAAATAAATTTGCATCGAAAAAAGACAGAAGATTGGACTTTGTTTAATAAGTTTCTCTCTTTGAAGATTTTGAGACTATTGCAATGTATTAATGCCACTCCTGTAACAAATTTAATATAAACCTTTGAACAGTAGCCTATACTCTGCAAATAAAATTAATGTTTTTGCTAAAAACACGAAAAGACGTACAGCGAACTCGATTATCCGTGTGCTGATCATCCGGTTTGTTGGTTATCTGTGCATCCCCGAGGTTTATTGTCTTATTTTATTTCCTTTATTTTCATCACGGCATTTTGAATAATGTGAACTGCGCGCTTGGAATTCGAGCGCTCTCTCGTCTGCAAGTGACCTGGCGGCATGCTTTGTTCAAGAATTAAACACCAAACAATGTACTGTATAGCAGTTCTTTGTTGCTGTTCTCTGATAACAGTCATGGCTGATTGACGTCTTGTATAGTTTTTGTACCTCAAGTGTTTTACCAACAATAGACGTAAACAATTTTTATTTCGGCTTACCTTATTGATAACAGTGATAATTGAATGTGTTAAATGTTTGACATTATTGCATTTTCAAACAGTATTCTATGTTCCCTATTATTAAAAGTTTCGTTGTGCATTAAAAAGCACAAACTCGCATTATCCGTGTTTTTAGCTATCTGTGCGCATTTGTCCGGTGATTAGCCTAGATAATCGAGAGTTTGCTGTATTTTTTTAATAATATACCTATTTCCAGTGGAAACTTCTGGGCATCTGGAAGGTCTGACGCCTACTCCTAGAAGAATATCCATACTCCCCAAACCTCTCGGTAACCAAACAACCCCCCCCGAAAATTTTTTCTAGCTACGGCGTTGAGTACAATGTTTCGTCTCCTACTGCTCGCATTCTTAAAATAGAATGTCAAGGACACACCCATCCTCCGCCAGGTCACTCACCTCTCTCACATTTGCAGTTGATCAGTGTCTTGCTGTCTATTGTGTGGTTATGTCATGCATTCTGTTTATACAGCACAGTATTTTGCCAAGTTGTTTTCATGTAGTATGTATATAAAATGTCATCTAAAAGGAAACGTGTCGTTTGTCGATGACGGACAAAATGAAAATAATTGAACAATTAAAAAAAAAAGTGTCTAGCAAACAGCTGGCCGAAACTTATAATGTAGGTGCAGCCACTATTTTTCATATAAAAGGAAATAGTCCTTTGATTATGAACTTTGTTTCTAATTAGGAAAGTGAATATGGAATGTCGTCCTGAAAAGTGATGAGAACAGCTGAAATAAAAACCTAGAAAATTCAGTTTTTAAATGGTGTTTGCAGCAACGGCACTCGGAAATCCCCTCTCTGGCCTCTGTGTTTGTGAAAAAGCAAAATTGTTTGCTGAAAAGATGGGTGATTTATCAGAATTTAAAGTGAGTAATGGTTGGCTACGTAATTTTAAGCCTAGGCATGGTATTCGGAAGTTAGATTTGAGTGGAGAAAAACTTTCTGCAGATAACAATGCAGCTGATAAGTTCACTACAGAATTTAAAACCATAACTAAAAACTGAGATCCTGAATTCGTGTACAATGCTGATGAAACGGGACTTGATTGGAAAGTATTGCCCCGTAAAACTTTTACTTCAAAGAAAGAAGTTAGTGCTCCTGGTCACAAAATTAGTAAAGAGCGTATGACAGTGCTTACTTGTACCAATTTAACGGGCAGTCATCAACTTCTATTGCTTTTAATAGGAAAACTGAAAAATCCTAGGGCTTTCAAAAGCGTTAAGAAGCTCCCGATCGTATACAAAAATCCAATTGAAAGCAGCGATGACAGCAGCATTCTTCTCAGAATGGTTCGAGGAAACGTTTATTACGGAGGTAAAAAAATATCAAAAGGAAGTGGGAAAAAAAGGGAGTGTTGCTTCTTATTGATAACGCACCAACCCATCCTTCAGTGGATGTGTTGGAAAGAAGAAACGGACGTTTTAAAGTGTTCTTCCTGCCAGAAAATGTAACGAGTTTGTTGCAACCGATGGATCAAGGCGTAATAGAATGTATAAAACGACATTACAGGAGGCAACTTTTACGTAAGCTGCTGTTACGTAAGCTTCTTCAGATGAAGATGAAGAAGGTACAGTAACATAGCATAAGAAAATTGATTTAAAGGACTGTTGTTACATTATAACCTGTTCATAGAGTTTGTTGAAAACCGTAACATTAAAGAGAGGATCGAATAAAATTACTGGAATTTCTATGAAACAACAAATCAGGAAGAAATAGAGGCAAAGAACACGAAGGAAGAGGAAAAAAAAGCAGAAGAAAGTGTCGAAGCAAAGGAAGCTCTATCAACTGAAAACATCCAGAAAATCATTGTACAAACTCCTGGCTGCTCCGAGTGTGATGTGGATGACATAAACAAGTGGTTGCAGTGCGATTCACTGGACCCAGGTATCAAATTTTGGACTATGATGAAATTATATAAAGTGTACACGATGAATCTCTGCAGGTGGACGAAGACAATGACAACGTTGTTTCTGTTAACCCTGAAAAGGAACCTACGGGTGAGGCATTCACTTGTTTTCACACTGCCTTAAACTGGATGGAACAGCAGCTTGAATGTGACCACGTGCAGCTTCTTGTCATCATGTATTTGCAGGACCTGGCTGCACGTGTACGTAAACGAGTTTCTAGGTAAAAACAATTAACTTTGTTTGACATGTTCAACTGCAAAATTATAATTATGTGAGAGTAGTATTTTTAATTTTTTTGTAGTAAAAGTTAACGCTTTGCAAAACACATGTGACCTGGTTTTTATTAACATACTGTACTCATATAATAAAAACAAACAAAAGTGATTTTAAAGCAATTTTCGCTTTTTCTTTCATAACACAACTTTTCTTATGTCTGTCCCAATTATCCGAATTTCTGCATATCCGAATTACATCTGGGACTCATTAGTTCGGATAAATGGAGTTCTACTGTACTGTGGTGTAAAATACAGAATTTCTTCTCATATTTTGCTTTATTTGGATTACACTAAACTTACATTTCCCACGTATGATGTTAACTTTACTAACTTCAACACCTTGTGGATCCCCCCCCCCCATCTCACAAGGGAATACTATATTTGTAAATCAGATGTAATAGCCTTTGCACCTCTATCACTATTCTGCATGCATTATTAAAGTATTCAATCTTTCTTGTTTGATTCTTTCTCAACAGTTTTTCTGATAACTGAATTAAACATTTTCAGTACTGTCAATCTTTTTCAATGTTCCTGTAACAACTGTGTCATAACCTCTTCCTCATACCTACTTTACACTTCATATTCTGTATGGTCTATATCTATTTTGCACTTTGCTTATTATATTTAACCATTCTTGTTTAGTTCTCTAGTATCACTATGATAATCATGTCCGTGTTCTTTTTTCTTTCTTTTTGTTCAAACTTAGGACACAACTACGGATGTGTTTAAATTTCTGTCACCAGAATGTACAGTTCATTCAATTCGCATTTAGCTGTCACTCAAGTTGTAACGGTACAATTCTGGCCCTATAATATTTTCGGAAATAATTGTTATAATTGTTTTTAAAGCCCTATAAAGAAAACAGAGTAAAGTTTTCCAAAAGTTTTCAACGACGTAATATTGAGTGGACAGGATTTGTGTCGAGGTCAGGGTAAAATCACAGTAATAGCAAAAAACAGTTCGTCATATTAAAGTGTAAACAAGCCTAACCCATGATGACATCAGCTACAGGAATGCGATACGCATTAAATACATCTGTAAACAACGGGGTTTGGCCGTTTCGAACAAAGGACCAGTGACGCAGTTTGCCCCACTTCCGCCTTGCAAAGCTACTAACCGCTAGCAGCTTCGTCTCAACAGAGTTCCACGCCGGCCAGCATACACTAAACTTTATATTATTTAACTCTTACAACTACATCAAAAGATGTAAACCAAAATCTAAATAGTAGCAACAGGAAAATAAAAATGTGAAAGTGCAGTATTATTAAAACAGTTCTCCGAAAACAGCAGGCGAGAGTGTGCGATCTGCAAAGATGGGACATCTTCACATATAATGCAGCTAAGTAATAGCTAAACAAAAACTGCTGCCAAAACCGTTTATATAAAATACTAAATTCAATCTAAATGAGCTCATTTTAACCCGTCGAAATTGTACCAGAGAATGAAAGTGAGAGAGTGGATACTTAATACAAAAGATTCAATATTAATAAGTGCTGGGTTGTGCCAATCTTTTAATAGTAAATATATATATATCATGTTTATTAGGTTAATATTATAACACGTTTGTTTTGGAGGGTTAAAATGTTCTAAGGGTTTGATGTTTGCTAAACGCCCCATGGCGTAATATGTACGTGTTTGGTACAGCTAGAGTCATTTTTCAATATGTATTTAGAGTCATCTTAAAAATAAAAGGTCAATGGTACGTTTTATCTTGGGTACGATTATTTCAGGTAATATATTCCACAACCCTGGTTCGTGTTACCCGAATTCTGGCCCTAAAGGTAAATGTGTATTTAGTTGTACTGTGTGACAACATGGCGCCCGATTTTGAAAGTGATTGATTATTAGTAGTATATACAATATAAGTGTAACTAATTAAACAATAAAAGTTAAGAGTTACAAATGGCACGTGCTGAACAGTGACTCTACATAAAACTTAATTTTTATGTGGAGTATACTTACCAGAATGGGGAATGATTACCTGAGGTAAGAGTGAGAAAGTACGTAAACACGTGCGTAAGGTAGGGTTAAGTTACGAGGCTACAGGCATATATGTGTTAAAGATATAATAACTGTTTTATGTGTGGGGTATTTTGATTTTAAGTCCATTTTAAGTGGGCGTTATATAAAGGGTATATTACAAAGAATTTTTGAACATGGCCGAGGCACAAGAAAATAAAGTAAGTGGATTAGGGGAGGCATGGAATAGTACGGAATTCATGCACGAGTTTATGAGTATTTGGAGGAGAATGACTGATGATGATAAGCGTAGATTAAATGATCAGCTGAGACAAATGGAGGAACAAAAAACGGGATTATACGCTTTCTTGAATGAAAATAGTGATGATACTAGTAAACAAAGTAACGAGAATAAAAGGGGGGTAGAGAACAGTGGAGGTAGTAATGATGATACATTTACCGAAAATGGTGTTAGTTTAAGTGTTAACAAGGTGAGTAATAATGATAATTTGAATAATGAGTTCACAGGTAATAATAATGGTATAATTAAGAACATGGTGGTAGAAACTAATTATGTGGATATTGATAGTGATAATAAAATTGTAGAGAGTAGAAGTTGATAATGAGATATTTGTGTGGAGAGAGAGAGAGAGAGAGAGAGAGAGAGAGAGAGAGAGAGAGAGAGCGAGAGCGAGAGCGAGAGAGAGAGAGAGAGAGAGAGAGAGAGAGAGAGAGAGAGAGAGAGAGAATATTTGTAAAAGGGATGCAGGGGGTAAAATTTTCCCTTAATGTTGTAGTAGGGGGTGAAGAAATAGCTTCACGTGAGTATTTCGGAGACAATACGTCTACAAATAGAGTTCCCTGTTTTTTTTGTGCACCTCATAGGTGGTGCAGTAATTATGAGTTAGTGACCCCTGCATATTTGGGGGGGGGGAGAGAGAGAGAGAGAGAGAGAGAGAGAGAGAGAGAGAGAGAGAGAGAGAGAGAGAGAGAGAGAGAGAGAGAGAGAAAGAGAGAGAGAGAGAGAGAGAGAGAGGGTAATAGAGATTTTTAAGATAAATAGAAAGTATAGAGAATTTGTAGAAAGGTTAGGAGTAGAGATGGTGGATAATTATAGTGAATACTTACCTTATAGTGAAATTGAGATAGCAATAATAGTAGATGATGATAATAATGATAACAATTACTTACCTTGGGAAGTAAAGGGTGTAGTAGTAGATAATTATGATGACGATAGTAATGACTTTATGACTTACATGATTATGACAGATAATACTGAGGTAGACAGAACCATACCTGATGATGACATGGTACATGATAAATTGATATGGAATAGGCCTATTAATTTAAACGACGTTGTGGAAGAATATAAAAATTTAGATAAATATTATATTGATAATAATAATATCATTAATTTAATAAAAAATAAGTTGTATAGACCTAAGATTCGACTGTTATTCAATGATGGAGGATAGATTGTTTATTGTTTATGAACATTAATATATGTGAACAGTGGTTTTGAAATGGACTGTATATTGTAACGTAACAGAAATGCGGCCCTCGACGTTACATAAATAAAATATTAAAATTAGAATAGGGAAGAAAATATTTTAATTTTCCACACTTATAAAAAGGTCAGAAAATAAACCCATAATTGTTTAAAAGTAATAAGAATGCAAGGTAATAATAATAATAAAAGATAAGCATGTAATAATGATAATAGTAATAAACCTCAAGGTTCAGTGAGAGGTAAATAACAGACATTGACAAATATTGTAAAAAGAAAAACCAATGTTGACTATTTCAGAATAATTGATGTTTTTAAAATAGATAAGAATGAGTAAATAGTGTACGACCTAAGTTACTCAAAAATACTTGTTATGAATTGTATGATGTTATGTTGTTATCATGACCGTGATGTTGTATTTTGTGTTATCATGTGAAAGATTTCCTGTTGATAGAATATCAGGTAATTAAGTAATATGTATTATTCGTTTAACATTGTAGAACTGTGAGTGAACTCAGTTATTGAGTATTAATTAATTTCATTTTTATGTGTTATCTATAGGTCAAGATAAAGTTGTTGTTAGATATTATAAAGATAATTATTTGTATACATGTACGTAGATAATAAGATGATAATAATTGTAAACTTGGATAAAAAGGCTATAATTGTTAACAATGTACCAAAGGATTTTAATACCACCATATCATAAAAAGATAAAAGGTTCTATAATATTACAGATAGTAGCAAGTTAAATTCAGAAGTAGATCAAGGTATAATAATAGGCCTAACAGCCAATAACATTATATAATAAATCAGATCAGAAAGGTTAGGTAAAGAAATTAGTAACAAATACTAAATATAATCTAATGAGTTCGTAGAAATTAATAATAAATAAAAACAAACTCAAATTAAACAAATTATGGTAATGCTATAGCGCAATGATACCGATAGATAATGTTTGGTAATGGAAAAATAATATTTATTAAAATAAACAGACTAAGAGTGAAAAAACGGCAAAATATATATGAATTAGTAAACAAGCTATAAATACTTCTTACTTCTTCCTACAGGCATCCAGCTTCAACTGTAGCCGATAGCCCGATGTCCATGGTAGATCATAGAAGCGATAGCCCAGTACTTCTTATTGCCCATGATTTCTTGCCATCCCGACACTTGCATCCTTAAGATATCCCTTGCGGCAATCGGGTAATGTCATTTTATAAGTATATGTTCAAGGTTCTCCTCTCCGTCTTCACACAATAAGCATTGTGGCGTATCCGTGAGATTGAACCTAAAGAGATATTCTTGGGTAACGATATGGCCGGTACGTGCCCTCGCAGCAAAAGCAGCTATCGGACGCGCTACTCCCTTGTAGATGTCTTCCTTGGCCGGCACAGGTTGTATTTGGTATAAGCTGCGACCTGTGGTTGCTGATTTCCAACTGTCCTCCCAAGAGCTCCTGAAGTGTCGGTCACCCGAGCTTCTGCACTGCAGCAGGGAGAACTTCTTTAGGTTAGTTGGATACATTGTGCACGCTTCCCTCGCGATCCCATCTGCTATTTCATTTCCGGGGACTCCACAGTAGGATGGAACCCATTGAAGGGTGATAATTTTTCCTTCATTGTGTAGCTGAAGGAATAGTTTCCTTATTTCATTAATACGAAAGAAGTACGCACTCGTGCCAGATTTTGATAGCGCTTCTAATGATGATTTGGAGTCAGTCAAGATACAGATGAGCTTTTGCTCAATGGAAAGACGGCAGGTTAATGCCGCGTTTATAGCCAATAATTCGGCGTCCATACTGGACTGTGCGTTAGCTGGAATATAGTACCGTTCGCCATTACTCTGGTTGAAATACCCTGCACCTGACTTCCTGCTTTCGATGTCCACCGATCCATCTGTGAAGATCTTCGTATGATTTTTATACTGCTCGTCAATCATCTCTAGTATTTCTGCTCCAAGTATATCTGGATGACTCATTTTGCCGAATTTGTGTGGAAGATCCACGATCACTTTTATTCCTAGCCAGCTACGTGGCGGTTCATCATACACAGGTGGAATTTGCTCCAGCACATTATACGATAACGTTGTCGACAGTATGTTCGTTTGATAGTTGAACAAATTTTTAATGCTTATCTGATTGGCACGCAAGTTGTATAATGGGTGAGTTATTGGTAATGTATTGACTTTCAAAAGTTTTGTCCACATTTGTCTTCTAATGTACATTTCGATCGGCTCAACACCTAAGTCAACTTGCATAGCAGCTATCGTGGTGGTTTTTGTACAACCCAGGCAAAGACGTAGTGCCGCTGATTGGATTGCCTGAATTTTGTTTATGTGGGTTTTTGCAGCTGAACCCTAAACTTCACAACAGTAAACAGCCTTCGACCTCACGAATGCAAGATAAAACATTTTCAGCGTTGAAGTGTCAGCGCCCCAGTTGCGACTGGCTACCGCTTTCAATGCGTTCAATCTTGGGGTACATGCCTTTATTACATATTCCACGTGTGCTGACCACCGAATTTTTGGATCAAGAACCAACCCCAACAGTTTTGGATTTCTGTTAAGATGAAGTATTTCGTCTTGAAGGGTAAGGAGAGGCACATAGTTTGCGAGCTTATTACATCTGGTGAAAAATGCGCATTCAGTTTTCTGGGTTGAAATCTTTAAAGACCATTTTTGACACCACCTGCTTATAACATTGAGGGCTAGCTAAATGGATTCCGTTGCTTTCTCGTGGTTGGTATCCGTCGCCCAAATGGTTTTATCATCCGCAAAAGTAACACTGTGTACATCAGGTGGAAGTTCATTTGAGATATCTCGTAAGGCAATGTTGAAAAGCGACGGACAGATTATTCCGCCCTGTGGTATTCCATTCTCTATTCTGTGGCTCAAAGAGTTTGTGTCATTTACTACAGTTTCTATTTGGCGGTTTTCAAGAAATTTTAGTATGAACTGCAATAATCTTCCCCTAATCCCAATTTTCATACACTGTAGGATGACTGTGGCATGTGGTATTTTGTCGAACGCGGCTTCACAGTCAATCATGACCACAACCACAAGCTATAAATAAGATTATATTCGGGTATAATGGAAGTTTAGAAAGGAATTATTTTGATGAGTGGAAGAATATTGTATGAAAGGATTATAATATAACACAATATCGAATAAGAATAAAAAAGAGGGTTGCTATGGACGACAAAATAGATAGAATTTGTTGATTTGTATTATTGAATTTTTTGACATGAATGAGGAGAGTTTAACTAAGAGAAGATGCTCAATAAAAAACTAATTTAATTTAAAATACCAATTACTGAAAAAGTTACAATAAATGAATGATAAATTGCAATAGTTTGGTCAAATAACCGTTAACCACATTGTATAATTGGATAATATAAAACGATATACTAAGTAACTAAAATTAAAGGAAGAACTCGGATTGCTAAATTCCTGATCATGAACAGAATGTTAAATTAACGAAGTAACAAAACCAGAGAAATAACTACCTGCATAAAGATATAATCCTCTCAAACAAACGAAACTAAAATAACCACCAAATTACATTGGAACTTGCAGTTTACACAATCCAATATAAAAACGTATTTGGATTCGGAGTTCGTCGAAGCACGTAACCACAAACTTGGACATTGGTGAACAAAAGGAGCGGTATTTCTGCATCACCCAAGGACCAAGAATTCCACTTTTATTACAACTTTGGAGACAAGACAGACGAAGATCATTTCATCTGCTTTCGCTACTGACCAAACACTAATAGAGGTTAGCCGTACACAGCCTCATCGAGCTGCGATGTCCAGCGGACGGTAAAGCAACAATTATTTAATAAAATATAACTCTATATTGTAATATCTTGTATTCCTATTTATGTATTTTCTGATCTTCCCAACAGTTGAAAGAACCTTCACGCCCTGTATTTAAAAGAATTATAAAAACCATAACTGAATTTAATATAAAACCTTGAACGATCGATAATCGATTACTTCTGACTTATAGCCTTTTCGTATCTAAAGTAAGAACAATTTTGCTGGATATTAAATATTAAAAACTAATACAGAATCATTGCAGAATTTCAATATCTTCTCATTTATGTATGATTTAATGGAATGTGAATAAGAAATAAGATAGAGAGTATAACCAATAATCACCATACGCAGTGGGTTAACCTACAAAATTCCACTGTCTGGGAACCACAGCGCTATTCGCGGACTTCTCAGGTATTAAAGAGAGGAGAATTCCATACAAAATTTCTCTCATTCTCTTCAAAACAGAATAGGCTTGAGCGGAATTTTCGAATAACACCCTACCTACATAATTTTCACTCACATCAACACTCTTATATTAAATAGAGAGATAAGGTAGATATAATTAACAATATCACAACATCTACTAAATTAAGATACATATTAAATTGGTGAAAACAACAGTGGGGATTTAACACGAACACAAGGGGGTAAGTAATAATATGAACTGATTTTGGTCAATGATAAAATAATAAGTTGGATTGTATATTTTTATGTGTATTAATGTCAATGTATTTGTGTATGCTAGATGTTGTGTATTACAGGTAAATTTTATGTACACCATGTATGTAACAGTAAATTATAGTTTAATTGATTTAACAATAGCAATTAACATGTTTTTGTTTTGACTAAACAAGTGAAAGTAATGGTGAAATTTTAAATAATTGAATTACTTAATTAAGGTGGTACAACAGAAAATTTTGATAATGAAGTTAAATGATTAAGCATGTAATATTTGGATACTGAGATGTACTGTTATGAGTAGGTGAGAGATGAATTTTCTAATGTAATTGTCAATGATCACAGAAATGTAAAGTGTTTAAAAAGGGATACAGTTTGGGTGATAATGATAAAAAAGGCATTTGAGTTAATGGGAGTTAGATAAATAAGAATTTTGAAATACCAGTGAAAAACAAAGAGGGTATTAGATATTTTAGGGACACAGTAGTAGTGATTATATGTAGAGAGGTGAGTAATGTGAATGGTAAATATATTTGTTGATGATGATATTTTGTAGTAAGGGTAGTGGTGTAAGGAGTGATCAACGTATAGCGTTGTGGCAAGTGTTAGAGTAGTTTAAGGGAGTGTTTGCCGATATTTTGGAGGGCAAATGGTTAGGTATGTATGTTGCAGATTAGGGAACACACATCCTAGTACAAAGATGAGCGGTGCCAGAGGATTTAAATGGAATTAGTGAAGGTGTTTATAATTGAGAGATTGGTGTCATAATATGTAAATCTGGTTGTTAGTAGAAAGAAAGGTGAGTAAAATTATAAATGTTAGTGCCTATATAATAAGTCAAATCATAGTGAATACAGGAGTCACCCAGACTAATCAATGATAAAAATGTGAAGGGTTAAGTAGAAAATTCAGAGTAGAAAGGTAATAAGAGATGAAATATAATGTGAAATGAATATTAATAATAAATTTGAAATTGTGAAGAATTAAATGGTAGTAAATGATAAATAATTGATGGCTAATTAATAAAAATTTAATAATTAAAAGTATTAATTAATTAATTAAAATGTGATGTTTGTAATTTTATACGCAAATTTAAAGATGTAGGGTGTGTAAATTTTGATCAAAGTTAAATGTGAGTTTGTTTGTTTTAATGTAATACTTGCAATGTTAATGATGAGTGTATTATTATGTATTATGTATTAGTGTAGGAATTTAAACATGACTTATATGTATGTATAAATTGTTAGTTTTAGGGTAGTTACAAATATGACACAATGTGTCAAACTATTGCGATTCCCTACATTTCGGGCGATTACTGTCTTACCAGCACTAATCGTGGTTTTGGACGACAACCAGCTGTGGGCAGAATTTGTAAAACCTGACCATGAAATTGGTTCAACTTAGAAATTTAATGGGAGAGTCAGGGGAATCTAAGATTATTTGTCTGCATAGGCTATTTTCACCTAAATATGGGTGGTAGACCTTAGGGGCGTGTAATAAAATAATAAGTAGGGGTATTGACCTTGAAGTTTCTGTAACGCCGAAGCAAGGATGGGAGAGAGAGAAAAGAAAAAAGTGCTCACTCCTTCTGCCTCAGTCCTTGTGGAGGCAACTGAACGCAACATTTCAGGGGGGGGAAATAGTGTGTGTGGAGGAGAAAGAGGGGTAAATATTGTTAACAGTGCCAGATTACTTACTGTTAATGATAATATTAATAATAAAAATAATAATAGTAAATTTTTTTTATAAAATGTTTTAGGAAGAGGGAGATTTTGGTAATTGTATCCATAAATTTTGGATTATATGTTTCAATGGTAGTATAAAGATTTGTGTTTCTTCTTATAATTATATTAATTATGAAAACAAAAAAGGGTTAATTATTATCGATGGGAATCGAAAAATTTTATAATGTTAAGAGTAGTCAATGAAGAGAATGGCACTTCTATATAATTCTTGTTGAGTTGAAGCAAACCCAGTGCTTCTTAACACAAACCAGCACATAGCTAAGGGGAAACAGATCAGTTAGGGATATAGCATTATACCAAGCCACTATTTTGATATTTCTGATTTATTGTTTCAGTGTTTGGTGATGTTGTGACGGCGGTCCTGAGCTGGCCAGCGCGTCAGAGCAGGAGCGTAAAGAGCCTGATTGGCCTTATGGTGTTGGGATCTCGTAGGAGAAGTCCAGTAAGGTCATGCAGGTACTGTCACCATCATCGGACCACGGGTGAGTTATTGTATTCTTTTCACATAAATAGTAAGGGGGTTGTGGCGACATATCCTAGCTGATCCCTTTAGGAAGTACGAATGTGTCAATGAGAGTTTTTATGCTTCGGCATAAAACCTCTCATTGAGGGGGTTTTGTACCGATACAATTCTGGTCCTATAATATTTTGGGAAATAATTGTTATAATTGTTTTTAAAGCCCTATAAAGAAAACAGAGTAAAGTTTTCCAAAAGTTTTCAACGACGTAATATTGAGTGGACAGGATTTGTGTCGAGGTCAGGGTAAAATCACAGTAATAGCAAAAAACAGTTCGTCATATTAAAGTGCAAGCAAGCCTAACCCATGATGACATCAGCTACAGGAATGCGATACGCATTAAATACATCTGTAAACAACGGGGTTTGGCCGTTTCGAACAACGGACCAGTGACGTAGTTTGCCCCACCTCCGCCTTGCAAAGCTACTAACCGCTCGCAGCTTCGTCTCAACAGAGTTCCACGCCGGCCGGCATACACTAAACTTTATATTATTTAACTCTTACAACTACATCAAAAGATGTAAACCAAAATCTAAATAGTAGCAACAGGAAAATAAAAATGTGAAAGTGCAGTATTATTAAAACAGTTCTCCGAAAACAGCAGGCGAGAGTGTGCGATCTGCAAAGATGGGACATCTTCACATATAATGCAGCTAAGTAATAGCTAAACAAACACTGCTGCCAAAACCGTTTATATAAAATACTAAATTCAATCTAAATGAGCTCATTTTAACCCGTCGAAATTGTACCAGAGAATGAAAGTGAGAGAGTGGATACTTAATACAAAAGATTCAATATTAATAAGTGCTGGGTTGTGCCAATCTTTTAATAGTAAATATATATATATCATGTTTATTAGGTTAATATTATAACACATGTTTGTTTTGGAGGGTTAAAATGTTCTAAGGGTTTGATGTTTGCTAAACGCCCCATGGCGTAATATGTACGTGTTTGGTACAGCTAGTCATTTTTCAATATGTATTTAGAGTCATCTTAAAAATAAAAGGTCAATGGTACGTTTTATCTTGAGTACGATTATTTCAGGTAATATATTCCACAACCCTGGTTCGTGTTACCCGAATTCTGGCCCTAAAGGTAAGTTTGTATTTAGTTGTACTGTGTGACAACATGGCGCCCGATTTTGCAAGTGATTGATTATTAGTAGTACATACAATATAAGTGTAACTAATTAAACAATAAAAGTTAGAGTTACAAAGTACTGTTTGCTTCTCAACCCTCTTTTAAGTACTCTTCTTTTAAAATATTTGGCATTCTATTACTTCTTTGGGTGCACGTATCACTGACTTGTATCAGATGTCTATCAAATACAACAACAGGAAGGTAGGAATATTGGTAAAGTGTTAACAAAATCATAATATTTGTTGTAACAGTGAAGACAAATATTGTCTGTCTAGATTAAAGTGACAGAAAGGTGGCTGAATATTTTTTGCAGATGCTCAGTAAACAAAATTTGATGAAGCAAAATAAACCAAAGAACTGTTTTACAGTGTTGAATGTTAATACAAATCCAACATTCAAAGAATAGAGAAGTCATAAATTAAACTGAAGAATATAAAGTTCCAGAAGAAATCTGGATAACATACGAAATCTTGACAAATGGATGGGGGCTGTTATATTCATAAATCTAGGAACTAATTTTTATGATATGGGAGAAAGAAGATGTAAACAGGTATCATCTGTCCCATCTTCATGAAGTGAGATAAAACTGTATATAATTTTAGAACCGTTATTCTACTGAGTAAAATATACAAAATATTCTCAAAAATATTGTTAATTTGTTACCAACTCTGTAAAGATATAGAAGGGTACCAGTGTGGATTAACTTAGACGAGGGTGCACTTGACTAAGTATTTTGTAACATGGTAAATGTTGCAGATTGCTACTGGAGGAAGAGAGCTCATGACTTTTGACATGACATAGTATTTGGTGTTAGTGATGGTCAATTAGCTACTTTGTTTTGAGTAAACTTGATATTCTTCTTTAAAATGAAGGCTGTAGGTAGATGTTTATGCAGGTAATATGATAATTACAAGAAATAAGACTCTAATTAAAGAAAAACATACATATGTCTAAGAAAGAGACCTGACAGTTGGAATTTGTAACAAAGAATGTGAAGATGAAGTACATAAGACATCTGCAGCAGAAGAGAGAAAAAACCCAATGATAACCTGGTTGTTGAAGACTCATTTTAATGATATCAGAAAGTTTAAAATACCTCTGTAGAGATAACCTGCAGCACAAACAGACAGAGACAAATTGTGATGGGGGCCAAAAATCATATTAAACTATGGTATTGAAGGGTAACTTGTATTAAGTTAACAAGAAAAATTTAATAATGCACAAATACAGTATAAAGAATACAAAAACTTGGAATAATCGTAAATAAATGTGAATAATGTTTCAGTGTATATGTTGGTGATAAATTGCTACATAAATTTCTAAACCAAAAATCTTACCTGTCATGCCTTATAAATTCAACGTCATGTCCAGCATGACATGTTTTAATACAATTTACACAAATTGCATTACGATCGGTTGTGTTACAAGTCTGACAACGATAAAAATCGTGCATTGGGAATGATGTGTAGCTTGATATTTTATATAAACACTGACCATTACGAACAGCTTTCTCCACAGCATCTTGATTACTGAATATTTTATTAACTGCAAATATAAAACATCTGAGTTAAACAAAAAGCAATTAAATTAATTTTCATAATAACTTTATACATCTTACTTAATAATGAAATAACTAATCAACCATATGATTACAATGGCTTACAATATGATAGGCAAATTTTAATTAACAAAATATACATGTTTACATACTGATAGATGTGGTGTGCATACATTTCTTAAAGTTTGTTGACATCAAATCACCTAAAAACTTCATACTTATTATCTCAAAATATGTCATCAGAAACCACACATTTTGCCAATGTAAAATGATAACACCCAGAACTGGAACTTATGAAAAGATGACAACAGACATTTATAACTAACAATAAGCAACATGTCTGGTCAACAAAGAAAGTTGCCAAAGTTCTTTCAGAAAAATTTAGCAACACCATAGCTTAAAAAAAATTTCTTAGAATACAATTCTTCTCATTCAACTTTTTAATTCTTTTCAGTTCAACAAATACAAATCTCAAATAAACCATAGTGGAGAGTTCAGCACTGGGTCTGAATTTTATTAGAACTTTGTATCTTTGTCACGTAATCTATATACATAAAACTGAAATTCTGAGGATCTGTTTGTTTGTATTGAATACAAATCCACACTGTTGCACCGATTCCGACCAAATTTTGCACAGGCAACCTTTCACACAAGGCGAAAACACTGTCTAACTTGGAATTTGCACGATTTAAGCCCTTTTAATTATTTGTCATGCGGGTTGCCTACAAGTGCCACCTTGTGCCTTACTCGCTTCGACATCTCTATCTCAGTCTCTTTCTGCCTCTCTTCCTACCACCATCCTATGGCAAGCACACTTCCCCTCTACCTCCACCCGCTACCACTCCATCCATTCGTGTAGGCCTTTCACGAGCATTCGGGATGCTTCCTCCACTTCTCTCTTTGCCTGTAAAACATTCTGCATCTTCCTACCTTCTGTACGCACTCCATCACAGAGTGGAAGGGTATATAAGGTGCAGCGATGGCCCGCATTATATATGACCGGACGCTCGGTCCCTGGTTGCTGGAAGAGGCAGCCTTGCTGTCTCTGCCCACCGAACTAACCGCATTTTGGCAAGCATGCCTCGCAAGGGGGAGTCAACGAACCCCTGTTGCTCACCTCTGCCCTGCCCCACTGATGGAGATAGACACCGGCCGTGATCCATGGACAGTTCCGCTGCCCAGTGACAGGCCTGACGCCTTCGTACCAGTTGGGCAACGAGGGCGCCCTGTCAAGAAAGCGAGGCGGAATTGGTCCTCCTCCTCCTCCTCTTCCTCGGCCATAGATATTTCTTGTTAACTTACATGTTTTTGGTAACATATACTTCTCATTTTTACACTGAAATAGTCTACAGTTTTAAAATATTTGAAGTCAGCTTGACACATGAAAAGACTGAGGAACACAGCTATACTTTGTCCAGACTAACCATAGAGACAAAGTAAAAAAAGACACATATAGATTTACCTTGACAAGCATTTTGTTCCTTCGCGAATACAGTTTCTTTTAAATCTGAATTAAATAAATATTAAAATATTCTTTTGTAGATTTCACAGATATTGTTATTGTTAAATAATATTTGAATTAAAAAAAAAGAATAAATATGACTTTTTAAGTTCTCATATGCGCATGCACTCTGCGTACTGTTTATATATTACAGAACTTTATTCTAGCTTGTATAAAGCTTTCAACAGTGACATGTTTCCTTATGACACTTCTTTTGTTAATTATGGATGTGAATAATCCTTTGCATTTTGTTAAGCTTTAACCTGGAAAGGCTTTAAAAAGTGGCAAAGAAACAATAGTGCTCAATGTTTTCCACAAATTTTGTGAAAAATACTAGATTTTAACTTCAGAAAACATTGTTTGCATAACATCAGAATTTACTGGCGTTTTTAAAGCACGAATATATAATGCAAGCAAAGAGATGTCGGTTATAGGCAAAGTTTCAACACCTGGGAAAAAAGAGAAAGCATACAAGAAACATCTTGCACAATACTTGTGATGAGTATGTTTGGTCAGCTATATAACGCCAAGATCAGAAATTTTAAAATTTCTTATTTCGAGTAGAGATGTATCATTAAGCGCCGTAACAGGGAATTGTTGTGTGAAACGCAGAGGTGATTGACAGGCAATAAAATCATGTAACCACCCCAACGCGCTCACGGCAAGCAGACAGAGTTCATCGCTCCCCATACTAAGAAACGTTAAATTTTGACAACTATCTCAAATCCTTAGGAAAAATGTACTAACGTAATCGAACTCATTTGAAGACCAGATGAATGTATTAACAATCAACCAAACTACGTATACACGCCAGCTGTATATAGCGAAACAAAAAAGGGTATATAATATTGAAGGACTCAAAACGGTCAGCGACAGGACTTCGACCTTACTAAGAAGAGAGAAAGCTCGGGGGTAGTGTCCGAACTCAAGGAAGATATGTTGATGGAAAGATAGACAAAGACAAAGAAACGGACATACAAAGGAAGTTTGGTGAGGCCTTTAAGTAACAATAGTTGATGCCATTAGAACAACCAAGTGCACGAAGCAATACTTTGACGAGAAAGTTAAGGGTTGCTTTGTATACTCCAAAAAAGTGACAGGCAAGAATTTATTGCTACGATATCTAGCAGCGACAACGACCTCAGTATAGTGACCTAGGTAAGAAATCTGGTGGGAATCCAAAAGCCTATCAGAGAGGTTCTTTCGGAAAAATAGGAAGATCGAATAAAAAAAATATGCTAAAAAAAATAGCATAAGAAAAATCAAAAATTAGTGGGAGAAATACGGAATTCCATATAGGGACGTAAGAAAGGCGCGCTCGAGGAGTCTAATTAATAATTTTGATGGAAACGGGAGTGTAAGTCCGCGACCAAGATTTCATAATTATGGGACTTACAGAAATTCGGTACGATGGTTAGAAAAGTAAGTTCGTACTAAAAACAATTTCGGTAAAAGAACTGTAATTTTATTAGTGACATACAAGTGAATTAGTACAACACGAATGATAATTAAATAACGCTGTAATTTAGTTTTGCAAATACCAACAATAACTTTATCATCGAGTAACATTACGAGACGAACTAAACTCGTAAATAACAGTAGTTCAAACCATAACGCAGTTGATAAATAATAATCAATAATGCCTGTGGAAGCGATTAACTATAATAACAACTAACACGAACTAATTCCGAGTGAGTGAAGTTTGGTGCTGTGCTGTGTCTTGTGTGACTCCACGGGAGACCACGTTACAATCTGCTAATCCAGAGGGAATTATCGCCGTTACGCCAGAAGATCAACATGCGAACCACACCATATGAACCTCTACCAGATTTGGATACATACCACAAGTAAACTTATCATGCCATAAATAGTCTTAGGTCCACTGTCTGTTCACTTAAAGAACTCACTCGAATAATTAATTAAAGAATTAAGATAAAAATTTTACTTAAAAAACAAAATGAAATAATATTAGGAAGCTATGGAAGTTAAATTTATTTATGAGCACCGATTTTAAATGAATCCAGATCAGTAATTAACTATGTTATAGTATTCAGAATTTAAGAGAACAATTATTAAAAGTTTTTGTCTTTGAATAAGAATTACAATATTTAAATTATTAGAGCTATAAATATGAGTAATGAAATAAGATTTATGAAAATGAATATGTTTATATTTTGATTAGAAATTGCATAATTCATGTGTCAATGATAAATATGATAATCAATCATAACTAATTGTAATAAATCGAAGAACTATTTATAAGAAGAAGTCTGCATTTTATTTTATAAACCCTGAGATAAGAGAAAATACACATAAATTAAAATATGTCAATTAATTTATGCTGAATAAAA
Source organism: Magicicada septendecula (assembly GCA_034769895.1). Taxonomy (NCBI): domain Eukaryota; kingdom Metazoa; phylum Arthropoda; class Insecta; order Hemiptera; family Cicadidae; genus Magicicada; species Magicicada septendecula. The sequence goes on along the minus strand of CM068367.1, from coordinate 943,950,079 downwards.
TAAACAGCATAAATTAAATGTTAAATTGGCGCTCCAGAACTTGGGGCACAGCAAAAATTAATTGTTAAATTGGCACCAAAACAAAAGTGGAGCTTAATTAATTAAAAATAGATAATAAAAATAAATGTTAAAGCTATCTGTCATGAAGGTCATCACTTCTTTTTTGAAAACAAGCCAATGACTATTCACACAGCGCTGTGTTTCATGAACAATGACTCAGATTTGCCGATTTTAAAAGAGCATCACTTCACACCATTCTGATTTGCGCATGGCGTAAGTTGCTGAGCAATGATCCTGATTACAACAATTTTGAAGGCTTTAAAATACAGAAACTTTTGTTGCCGAAATGCAATTAAATCTACTGTATTGTGCTACAACAGACTGCCAGACAGGTTAAGGAGTGGATCGAAAGTGACAAAAACGTGCTGGATACTGAATTTCCACTCACTGACGAAGAAATTTGACAGGAGATATAACAGTGAAATGGAAGCAAAAGATGAAGAGGACGATGATGAGTTAGTGCCAGAACATGTTACCTGCTGGACTGCATAGAGACCGTGATAATATTTCAAGCATAAGGCCAATACATTGTACACGGAGATTTTGCAACTCCACCAATTTCAGTCAAGGATTCAAAATTTTGCAAGCAGAAGATGACGGATTTTGTTTTTAATTGAGTATTAAGGAGTAATCATTTTCTATGTACAGTAGTGTTTTGTGATTTATATAAATTTCATTTTTCTGTATATGGGTTTTTTAGAATACTTTTTCTTGCATACGGAACTTAAATTCTTAGATTAATAAAACTATATATCACGTTAATACAAATAATGTTTTAACGCTTATGTCTACTGTCAGGGAAAAAAGTATGTAGACTCGATTTTGAAGTCCTAAATCTCGAGAACGGCTTATCCGATTCTGTTCAAATAAACGTTAAACTAAACCTTGTTTATTTAAATTTTTTATGTATCGTCAAAAAATATCTATGAAGTAAAATGTAGAAAAAGTACCGGTTTTTTCACAGTTTCCAACTAAAAGTGAAGTTCAGTTGTAAAAAAACGGCTCATTCTATTGTTTTCAAATTTTTTACACAGTAGACAGGACCTTTGTAAATTTAATCCTAAATTTTCAGAATTTTATTTTGTTTATTTTATTAGTTGCTGTTAATTTTCAAAACCCTTACAAAAATCGTAATCTGAGGTGGAAAAATTCCGTTCAAAGCACCTATAGCACTGTTAATATGTAAATATTAAAATTGTCTTATTACTTTTAACGTGCAGGTTTAGTAATTTTAAACTAAGTGATATTTGTAAAGGATTTTTATTCCTGCAGTAAGCGGATACTTCGCAGGCCAACCTCTCATTAGGAGGGTAGCTTTCTCTTTCTTGCCGTCCGACGTTGCCAAACTATGCACTGACTCACGCTGACCTTTGTCTGTTCCTTGTTTACACAGCAAGGGTTGTTGTGGGATACACTTTCGACCAACTCCTCTCTTTCCAAGTACTTTTCCCTGTAGTATGAACTTATTAAGTAAGAAATATTAATAAGACATATTTATCGTTATGATATATTATTGCACTTCATTCTCTACCTAGAAAAATGAGTAATTTTGGAGCATGGACTAGTGATATTGGTTATTCCTTTTTGTCGCTTTGTACAATGAACATTGTCAGGATGCCTCCGCGGCGGAATTTTTCCGAGGGTGAAATACAAATGATAGTGCGATATGTTTTTTTTGGTCAGAAAAAGAAAAATGTGGTGATAAGCGCTATCCGGTGTACGATTTCGTGTCCAAATGTTTGAATGTCGGTTTAAGCACTGTGAAGAAGTATGCAGCTGAGTGTGAAGAAAATATCGCCAATGGAACACAACCAGCGAAGAAGGCTCGAGTTTCTTCTGGGTGCCCGAAGATTAAACTGGACCAGTTTACCGTAGGTGTCATCCGTAGATCTATTCATGGTTTTTTCATAGATAAAATGTTTCCGACTATTGATGTACTGAGAAAGAAACTTGAAGACAGCATTCCAGATTTGCCCGCTATGACGACCAGAACACTGCGAAATATTGTAAATAGCATTGGATTCAGTTTTAAAAAATTGAACAAGAAACCTGTCCTAATGGAGTCTGTTTCTATAGCTGCTTCAAGAAATGAGTTTTTGAGAAAGATACGGTCTTTGCGTTCTGAAGGCTATAACATTTTTTATACTGACAAAATATGGTGCGGACAATCATACAATGAGCTATGCCTGGCAGGAAAAAGTAGTTGAAGCTCTGAATTTAGATTTCACTTCCTACGACCACTACCGAGGAGCACTTCAAGAAGTCAATGGCTGGCGAGGAGGATTCAAAACTCCAACCAGTGCTGGAAAAAGAGTTATTATTTTACATATCGGAAGTGAGGACGGCTTTCTACCAGGAGGAGAGTTGTGTTTCGTTGGATAGAAGGGGACTTCCGATTATCACAACGAAATGAATTCCAAACACTTTCAAGAATGGTTCCGACGTACTTTAAGTATCCTTCCACAAAAATCTGCAATAGTAATCGACCAAGCCCCCTACCACACTATGACAGATCCTGAAACAAAAAACCCGACAATGTCATGGCTAAAAAACGATATAATCGCATGGATTGAAAAGAGAAATGTTAATCTACCACCACACGCTACAGACTACGCACAACTGACCAAGGCTGCGTTGATACAACATGCTAAACCTCATTTTGGAGTTCCAGAAAAAATATTACAACAAATAATAAATGAGACTCGTTCAGATGTAAAACTAATTTGGCTTCCGGTTGCTCATTGCGAGTTTAACGCAATCGAGCTCATTTGGGCGTTTGTGAAAAACAAAGTAGCCACGATTAACAGGAGTAACGCTGCCGAAAAAGGAAACAGCATAAATGTAACAAAAGACCTATGCAAAGAAGTTCTAGAGACTGTTACACCTGACCTGTGGAAAAAGTGTATCGAACATGCGCAAAAAATCGAAAATGATTAAACTGGGAAAAAGACAATCTAGCAGAACTTCCAGTTGTGCAACCAATAATTATAGACCTACAAAATGATTCAGATTCTGAAAGCGATATTGAATTCGATTTTGATGGAGACCTGTCTGATATGGAAGATTAAAGATAAAAAAAATTATAAAATAAAAAATAAATAAATAAAAATAATAATAAAAAATAAACATTTTTAAAGCTGCCTTTGGAGGTCCAAAGCACTCATGAGAAAAATCTGATGGGAAATGGTAAAATTGGATCTGGCTGTTTTCTGCAAAGTCTGTCAGCAGTTCGAAGACGACGCTAAATAGATGTGGCAACATTGCAGTCTCCCCGCCAGAACGGGCGTTGGCTCTGCAGCGCCGTTCTACTGCCAACGGTAGGGACAAATACTTTTGTACAAATAAAATTTTGTTTACGTGTACTAAATGTATACAAATATTTGGCTTTATTCCATTCGTTCTCTTCATGTCTTTAAGATGTTAGTATCGTTTTGTACGGATTTTTTTTCCACCTCAAATTACGATTTTTGTAAGGGTTTTGAAAATTAACAGCAACTAATAAAATAAACAAAATAAAATTCTGAAAATTAAGATTATATTTACAAAGGTCCTATCTGTACTGTGTAAAAATTTGAAAACAATCGAATGAGCTGCTTTTTTACAACAACTGTTTGAAACTGTTTCACTTTTAGTTGGAAACTGTGAAAAAACCGGTACTTTTTCTACATTTTACTTCACAGATATTTTTCTACGATACATACAATTTTTTTAACGATACCACAAAAAATATTAACGTTTATTTGAACAGAATCGGATAAGCCGTTCTCTAGATTTAGGACTTTAAACTCGAGTCTACATACTTTTTGCCCCGACAGTATATTCATTATTTACAATGCCTAGTTGTTCGCATCTGCAAAAATATTTTTGTTCAACATCAGTACCAATATGTTCAGTATACGTAAATTATTTGCACAAGTACGCAGTTACTCGTGATGATCAGTTCTGATCCTATCGTGGACACAACTATGCTGACCGTTACAATTTAGGGAGCCATGACACACGGAAGGATCAGTGGATTAACCATGTTTTACGACAACCATGCATTGTACATTCCTAATTAACATGGATAATCGAGGTTTTACTGTATAACAATACTAACTCCCAGAATGTATTTCTTTGGCAAAATAATTTAATGATTTTCTTTTACAAATTGACTTTTTCTACTCTGAACAGCTTCCAAATTGGGAGACATATTCGGAGACAGCTTACAAAAAGGTATATATGCTAGTTAACATTATGGTTTATATGAAGTTTTGACTGGAAACATACAAATATGTTGGAAATATTGCACCCCTTAACATGCACTTCACGTACATTTTTCCTTGTTAACAGCCACTACTTGCCCTACTATAAGATTCTCACTCGTTTATTAGAATAACTGTCAGTATTGTGCAATTAGTAAGGGTTTATACCATAAGCTTTCATGCACATTTTTTTTTATATTTGTTTAATAAAGGAATACCATCTGCCCAGGTTTTCCTTTGTCATGTCCATTTTTCTCATATGGGAAGGGAACTCCTTAGTAGGGAGGGATTTTATCAATCCTTACAAAAACTCTGATTTTTAAAAAGCATGTTAGGTCTATTATGTATATTCAAGAGTGTTGGTTGGGGATCAATTGTTATTCGTCTTTGGTATCTTGTTTTTACATTTAAAATAGCGCTAGTTTCGGAACTTGTAGTAATTGGCTCCACTCAAGGAACTTGAAATATTTCAACAGATGAACTTTTCTGACAACTTAAATTGACTGGAAGTTGAAAGGAGCCTGGAATATAGTAGTAAAAAAGGAGTTTTTACAACTCGAAATTATTTAATCAACGGTTCAATAAAAAAAATTCATGTCTAAAAAAAAAGAATTGTATATACATACAGAGTACAAACTACTTAAAAAAATATTTTAAGTATTTTGCAAAACACAATTTCATCAAATTTTTAAATGTAGTGATTTTTACAATTAATTTATAAGTCAGAAAATGGAGAAAGGTCTTTTTAACAGAGGCATACTGTAACATAAAATGTTCCATAATAATAATGAACACCAGAAGTTACATATTTTTATGTAAAAAAAAAAAAAAAAAAATATGTAACTGTCCAGATGGTGGGACAGGGCTGAAGGTGGGGAAGGGACATTCAATTATAGCTTGTTGTGTGTGAGTAGGGTGGGGGCGAGATGTGAGTGAAGGGTTTTTTCAGGTTTTTGGTTCAATTCCGATCTGACAATGAGCTGTGAAGCTTTAAAGCGCTAATCGGGATAATTTTATATAGTGGTGTGCAACAGTGATCATTCTGCTTGTGATTTCAACCACTAACACAACTTTCTTCATTAAAAGACAAATATAGTGAACTATGCTAGGAATAGTCACAAACTGTAAAAAATATTATGAAAACCAAATATGTATTATTATAAATTAAGAATAACTATAAATGTAAGCACTGTATTTGTTTAGGTAACTTCATAAGTAAGTAAAATGTGTACAAAAGATAATAATAATCAGGGAACAAAACACTGTAACATGATGATAACAGACACTGAATGACCAATTTAAACCAAAGGAATAAGAATTAAATAGAAACCCTACTAAGCATAATGCAGTAGAATCATGACAAAGACGAAAAGAATGTAAAGTACCACCACGTGTGATATTATAAAAATAAGAGATGAGAAGGACATGCTAAAATAAAAATAGTAAAATATGAAAGTTTATGTTAGTAAATCAACATATGTAAACAGATAATTAATATTGTTCAGCTGAATGCAGCATTTATATATAATAAGGTATTCTTTTTAATCAATTAATCATGTTCAAAGTAGAAATCAAGAATAATTAAACAAATATTAGGAAAAAAGTTAATAAGTCTGATTTGCAACATTTAGCAGACGACGCATGTAAACAATGTACTAGTAAGTTTAAAGTAATGAAATATTAATGAAAATTGTGACCAAACTGGCATCAAGCCATATCAAAATAAAGATAAATAAATAAGCTGTACAATGAATAGAACCCAAATTGAGATTGTAATAACTGAGATATTAACGTTAGCATCATAAATTTGGTGAATTTCGAATAAATACAACAAATAATGTTAACAATGAAATCAGACGCTTCCAATACAAATATGTAATGCCTATTAATAGAATTACGTCATCAAGACATAATTTCGGACCAATCACGAACGATTTTAGTAAGACTTCGAGAGCTCCAAGCGGCTTTCTGAAAAAAGTATATAACCGAGGATCATTTTGTCTAAATTCACTCAACCAGCAACAACAAATCCAGGCCGAATAATCATCAAAATTTAATTATTCAACGATAAAGAAGAAGTATAATTCAATCAGTGCATCGACAATAGTAGTGAACCTTTAACCAGAAGTGCGTGTGAACGAACGAGGTTAGGTATCAACATAACCAAGCAGTAGCTTATTTAAGAAGAAAATTACCCGTTCAAGTGCGAATACCAGTGAAGTGTAAACACGATCACTGAATAAGATCGTTAAAAGTGTTAATAAATTAATCTTTGCGATTAATCACCAGGGAGTACAGTGCTCATAATTACTTTGTTTACATTTTAGTCAATAACAATATAGAATAATACACAATTGTACTGACGCAAAAAACAATAATACTATAAGTAACCAACACTGTATTAACGTTATTTATAGGAATTAACAGATTCCGATGTAAGATTTCATATGTAAACGTTTTTATAACTAACCTAAAACTTATTCAGAACAAACGAACTTTTCGTTTATTAACACTCAATAACTAAAGGTGTCTAACCTAACAAAATGATATATCATAATAGCATTGTAAAATAAGAAGTGGTGTTCTATTCTGTAATTTCAAAGAAGTCACCCTTGAGATAAATAACCATTATAAACAATCTATCGATTATAATTAGTTTTCATGTTAACTAAACTGAGCTAGTTAAAAGTAAAGAAACCGGACGATCTGTGATCCGTTGGTTATTTTAAAATGAATGTAGTTAATTGAATTTATTCCATGATGAATAATAAATAACAGAATTGTAAAGTAATAACACTTGTCAACAATTATTTCAACTAGTAATTAATCAGTATTACTAATTACTGAGGTGCATTTTGTAGTAAACAAATAAACAGAAATTTAATCCGTGATCTTGATCTAACCATTTGATCAATCACTGATTTATAAAATATCAGAATTAACTATTAATTTATTCAGAAGAATTCTTTTTATGGGACATTTCTCTCAAAAACCCATATGGCACTCAAATAAAATTTCAAAGTGTTTACAAAAAGCTTTCACAGCATTAATAAACTGTGCAATCAAAAGCTTGACAGTTTATTCACCACCTGTGACCAACTGAACGTCTAATACTACATCACAGGTACGTGAAGGTTTGATTTATGTAAAATAACTTTGTCAAGACAATACACTGACGACACTATTCAACAGGAAGTGAACTAACGTCAACAGATCTAAGCAACTGTTTACATTCATCAACGGATCTACAACTAATTATTAACTCACAAATAAATAAACAAAAAAAAACATCAAAATCGAATTAAACACTATGCAAGTAAATAAAAAAAAAATAATTGAATATATTTAACGAATGCGAGTGTTAAATTCAATAACAAGTAAAAGTTTTAACAGAGAAGAGTCGAGTTTGTATTTAAATTGACGCCAGCGATGTGTAGTTTATAAATAGTAGAACTTTAAATAACATATGAGCTGAGTGTGTACGTTATAATACAAAAAAAATGTGGACTATCAGTCAAACAAAAGAAAAGCAACTGAGTATTTGTTTAATTTATTTTGCCATTAATGTTGTTTACATTTTATCTGTAACTGTTTCTGACTTAATTGAAATATAATGCAATTAACAGAATGATACCATTTTATAATAAATAGCAGTAGCACATTGCATGTTTAAATTGTTTTATTATTAATAAATATTAAATGTATTTTTCAAACATGTTTCCAAAACAAAGTCATCTTGAAAAACATTCTTTTTATGACATAATAATTTTATTACAAATGATATGCTCATAACATATTAAATGTCTTAAGAGTATTTTCTGTTGTTGCAGGTAAGATTTCATGTCCGATATTGTCCCGATTTTTTTATTGTCCTACGTGTTCATTTTAGCAGAAGCAACTGTATTAAATAGTGACTACAAAAACAAAAATCAGAAATGAAAAAGTACGAACTAGATGACAAATTATAAAACTGAGGCAACGATACACACAGGTCAGTAAATATACAACCACTACCTGCTTCTAAACTGAAGCAATGATACACACAGGTCAGTTATTATAGAACGACTACCTGCTTCTAAAACAATACAATCAACAGTATAAAACAAATCACACTCCTTTTATTCCTACAAAGTAACGTTTTCTCAACCAGTGGGAAAGAAAAACAATGTTCTTTTCACATGTTAAATAAGACAATAAGTTTTTCTATGAAAGGCTGAAATAGTAGTTCACAAATAAAACAGATTTAATTAAGACAAAACGTTTGTCACAAATTCAATCCAGGATACTAAAGCTAACAACAGTTCACTGTTAATTAAATAGTGAAACATAAAATACTAAATAATTTCAACAAATACTCACATCTTACTATTGGCTGTACTCCACTCGCTAAGCACAACCCCCCAAACCTATTATTAAAAATTTGATTACTTTCTAATGTGGCAGTGGCATTGTTTGTTATTTCTACACCCGCAGCTAAACCATCAAATATACGATTCCGCCTCAAAATTGGATGACTTTGTGTTGATATCAGAACACCTGCCTGAGCATTTCGAAAGATGTCATTCTCCTCCAAAATTCCTGAACACAACAAAAATTATATTGTATCTGAATTACAACAAGATAAAACTTATAAACTACTGTAAAATAGCTTAAAGTAAAGTAAAATTACTTGATATAAGCAATGTCTATTATAAACACTAAAACAAAGATGTAAAAACACGACTCTCAAAGGCAGAAGAGTTCAACAAAGAAGACAAGGAACAAAGTCATAAACCTTACGTTAAGTGAAAGCTCTAAATTATCACAGTATTAATAAATAAACTATTTATTAATTACTTATGTTGTAGAATAATTGCATTTTTTTAGTAGATTTATCTCCATCCTTCACAACTGGTTGCCGAGTGTTTCTACGGTTGCCCAAAGAAAAAAGGATAAGTACAGAATGAACACAACTTACAAGTAAGTGTCACAAATAGCAAAATTGAAAGTTAAAGGCATATGCACAGAAACCAGTTCAATCATAAATGAGTCCACTTCGAAACTGTGAATGCCGGGAGAATCGGGGAATCAGCTGTTATACAAAGTTAATCAAGTGAAAGTATTGCCAATATGCATATCACATTTTAGTTGCAATGTTAATTATTATGTTACGAGCTACCTCAGTCTTGCTTTTTTACAGTTATTCATTTTAACTGTTATTCAATTTATTAATTTAATTTCTACTGTAGTTTCATTCTATACTTATGTATTTTTATAATTATTTTTGTGTTCAAGATCACCTGAGAATGCAATTTGTTAAAATGGATACTTCTCCTTCAAGCTAGACTAGTAAAGACAGAAAAGTTATTCACACTAATGCATGGGAATTATTTTTTAATGTTTTACAGTTTATGAGAAAAGAAGCAACTGAAGGAATAAAAGTATTAATTAAAAATGTTGTCAAACAAGTTACTGCAGCAAATGGATTAGCAACTCGCATGTTATCACGTATCGCGAGGAAAAAAATTAAGACAAATTAAGAGCTGTCAAACACCAGGTTGGTCAAAGACAAGTATGGACGACTGACACCCACGTTGTATGTTGGACTGTTTTACATCACACAAAAGTAGAATACTGAAATGAAAAAAATTGTAAAAATATTGAATGTTACAAGTTTAACTTATAGTTATTGTTTGCCAAGTAGTAAAACATAAATGATTTCATCTACCATTTATCTGTTACTTTACTGGTTGTAACACTTCTGGGGTTAAAAGATATTATTTTCCTAAAACATTATATTAAAGTAACATGCATTTTCCTTCTTGAAACAGATTTTTACTTGCTTATTTGCAAGTAAGCTAATACAAAGCCATCCCTTTATGTAATGATAAGCTGGAGAGACAGTAGAGTGTAATTAAGATGAAGAAGTGCACAGTTTGCACTTTCCATTGCAATAAGAGCTAGTAGGCAGACTGTGATTAATTTACCTCTCAACAGCAGACGATTACAGGACCAAAAATACATCGAGGTAGGTTTACAAAACATTTTGATGTGTGTGTGTGTGTGTGTGTGTGTGGGAGAGAGAGAGAGATCCGTAGCAACACATTTTAAAACAAACCTTAACATTACACAAGTTTCATATGTTGGCTGCACTGATGGTGACAACAATTCTCTTCTCACATCTCTGATCGCCTTCACCATTCCCTTGACTGTTAGTGTTTCACGCATTGCTATGCCTTTAACTTTCAATTTTGCTATGCTTGTAACATTCTACAGATAGACTAATTTGACTAGCTGTAATAAATAAACATTGACTAGCTGTAATAAATAAACATGCCACTTGTAAGAGTCAGTTAAATTAATAAATCTATAAACAGTATTGGTATATCAATATATCTATTGATATATTATTCAATCTAAAAATCAATTTTGAATCTGTACGCACTTGTGAACACACTAGTTGCATAACTTCAGTAATTTTAACTGACACTTAAAATCTCTTGTCAGTCTCGGTATTACACTCCACACATAATTTTGTCTATTGATTTAAGGGGGACTGCAAAATGTACATTTTAGATGGAAAATCTATATGTACTGTGTGGCTGTGTGTGTGTGTGCGCGCGCGCGCGTGTGAAGCCTATACTATATTTACTTATCTATACTACATAAAGAATAAGATAAATTAAAAGACAACAGTAATTTGCAAACTGAAAACAGTTTATTATTTTAATGTTTGATACAAACCTTTACCACCATTGAATATGCAAATCCCACCATCTCTACCATCAAAAATTTTATTTCTTTTTAATGTAGGATTGGAATCTGTTTTAATCCACACGCCAGCCATAGCATTATCAAATATTTCATTTTGTTCCAACAAACCAAGACCACCATTGTATACAAGAACTCCTCCATTCTGGCCGCCCCATATTTTGTTTCCCCTTATTATAGGATTACTCCCTGTCCTAAGACAAAAAAGTTAATATTTAACCTCAATACTTTTTAAATGGTTTTACACTCACGCACGCACGCACACACACACACAATTTTTGGCATAAACAAATCACACATTACAAACAATTTACTGTTACACTAGTACTAACATACAGTAACAAAATCAAATTTACCTAATCTGGACTCCAGAATACAAATGATTAAAAATGTCATTATCTTCCAATTTACCATGGCCATTATCATAAAAATAAACGCCCACTTGTTTGCCTGAATGGATCCTATTTCGCCTAAGAACTGGTGTTGAACCAGTAGTAATCCAAACTCCAGCTAATGTATTTGCATAAACTTCATTTTCTTCTATCAATCCTTGGCCTTTTTCATGTACATAAATTCCTCCATGCTGTCCATGATGAATTTTATTGTGCCGCACAATTGGATCACTATTTGTTCTAATTTGGATACCAGCTAATGCATTTCCTGTTAAATAGAAAAGTATAGAACGTAACAAAATATAACTATAAAACTACAAGCAGTCCTAAATCTATATTTATGACAGAATTCATCTGTAGAAATTCATGTGCAACCTTTATATTTAAGCATTCATGAGTAGTCACATATTTTTGAAGAAACAAAGTAATTTACCAACATGGATCTAAAATTTACCAACGATATTCTTATAAACTAAAATATTGTACACCTAATAAAAATTAACTTACAAAGGTGGAGGGCAGAGACATAAGAGCAGATTGATTACCTGTATAACTGCTTAACATACAGATTACTGACAATAAAAATATGGTATAAAGTTTGTTAATAGCAACTGAAAAAAATTTTCCCAGCCACAAAGTACAATCATTTTTGAGGCATAATTCTCTATAACAGGGCATACAATTATAACGTTACAAATACATAATAGTCTATAGATACACACATAAAGGGAAACAGAAAACTGCTAATAGGCATTCAGCATGGCAGATCAACAATAGGTTCCACTCACATGAAAACACAGGTAATTGAAAATGCAATACGTTAATTATCTCCTATCACATTAACGCCAATGCAGTAATTTTTTTCATATTTTTACACACAAAATCTGTTGTCAATCTCAGAAACTCTGTGGTGACTGGAGGAATTTCATTCATGAAAGACCTTAACAACTTCCTTCAACACGGTCCTTCAACCCATACTCTTTGTTTCTGAGGACAACGACAGATGTGGAGTTGAAATGTAAAAACAAAATACTACAATGGAGGCAGTCTGACATGAGGTTATTCCAAATGAAGTTCACCTATTGTGTTGGAGTGTAAAGAAGAAAAATGCCAGCTGTACATCTTGTTCATATACTTTAGACACACTTTTGAGACTTCAGGCAAACAGTATTAAGGGATCCAAGTGTGATGGGAATATAATAAAAACGTTTGAAGATTTAAACAATGTGGAATACACAGGAAAAATGCAAAATTATACATCCAGAAGGGTTAACAGAATCATTTTTAATACAACACTGCAAAATAAGAAGACACTTTCTACATTATTCAACATGAAGCTTCCCAAATGATAAAAGCACCTAACAATTAAAGGTAATTAAAGAAACAATAATTCACAAATCTGGGAAGCTGATGGTATAAATATGACTGCACAAAAAGTAAAACAAAGTAAGCATGTTCACAATTTTGAACAAACCACAAGTCAAGAAGAGAGGGTTAGGATTCAAACAAACAAAAAACATAGGTAATAAAAATGCAGAGAAATAAATGTAAAAACAACTGAGATATATGTGTTTGAAAGATCAGAGGCTGAGCAGTGGACAAGAAGAATAAGGGAAGCAGGGTAAACTGATCAATGAATATGGATTGGACACAGAATCTAGTTATAGTTATTTCAAATAACACAGGACATAAAATTAAAATAAAGATCTGCAAATGTGAAATAAGACCAGTAGTAGTAGCATACACAAAGTGCCTCAAACCAAGGACAGGAGAAGCTGAAAAAAAAAGAACAGAAAAATGAAAAAATTCTATGATCCGATCAGAGAAGAGCACAGAAACTAAATAAAGAAATCAAATATTAAAGAACATAATATTAAACCACACAAAAGTGGCTTAGGCATAGGAAAAGAAGAGTAAAATGTTATTTATGCGTGCATGAATGCTGACCAAGGGTAAAATGGAACAATCATGTCTTAAGGATGATATGGATAAACGACTGGAAGAAAAATTCTAAGACAAGACAGGAATACAGTCTAGACTGTTACAATCTATACGGATAAAAAAAATTTGTAAAAACAACATCCAACAAATTTAATATTTGAGCACTGATACTACTGGCAGGTAAAAAATCTGCTGGTATACCAAACTCATTTTTGAATTTACTCTTGAAATATATTTCTGTACTTTGACTCTTGAAATATTGACTTCGATTTTTAGATACTGACTATTCAAAATATCAATACTTTTGTTTATATCACTTGTTCATTACTCTTTTAAATTTTTTATTCAACAATTTATAAATTTATTAATTTATAAAATTTAAAAACTATACCATATATTTTGTTACATGAATTTAACATTTACTTGTATGCTAACATACCGCAACTATCCCTCAATAGAATATTCTATATTAGGTTGTTTTAACAAATAATAATGCCACGGTCTGTTACACACTGGTAACTTAAAAGGTGGAAACTTTATTACCTATAAGAATTTCTCCATCTCAGAATACCTCTTAGAACACTGCTATTTGCAGATGATCAGGTAGTATTTGCTCCCTCAAAAGGTGACCTCCAAAGAATCATTCATATCTTCAACAAAATAGGAGAGGTATACAACTGTGAAATATGCATCATAAAAACAGCAATAATGGCATTCTAAGGAAATGAGAGATAGGCGAGAAAAAATTTGTAATAAAAGGAAAATTTCTAGAACAAATACATTTATTTATGGATAAGACTGTAACATACACAATAAATCAATTTTGATCACAATATGTGGTACAATTGAAAGAACACAAAGCCAACATGCAGAATAATCACAAAACTACAACCATTGTCACATCTTGACTTTTTATATGAAAATGAAGCTTTGGTCACAAGAAAGAAAATGAATAGACATCAACTGGCAGAAATGAGCTTCCCAAGGGTACTGTGAAAAGCAACACTCGATGCAACCACATCCAAAATAAAAGTATAAGGCAAGGACTACGGATATGGCATATACAAGAGAATGCTAAAGAATACTAATGTGCATAACTAGAATGTCTAAACTGATTGGAGAGTAATAAAACACAGAGACTTTAATACTATCCAAAGTGGAAAACCATCCAAGAGGAGACTGTACAGTAGGAACAAGCTTGAGGCCTGACACTACCCAAAGTGGAAAACCATCCAAGAGGAGACTGTACAGTAGGAACAAGCTTGAGGCCTGACCTGAGTTGATGATGAAAATGGTCTGTTCAAGAAGTATTTTTAATTTATACTCACCATAGATATTGTTGTGTTCTATAAGCCCTCTTCCTTCTCCGAAAATGTACACACCCCCTTGATGTCCATTATAAATTTCATTCCGTCTAATGGTAGGATTGCTGTTTGAGGTAATCCACACTCCAGCAAAATTATTGGAATGAATTCTGTTGTCTATAAATTGTCCTAGGCCATTTTCATGGACATAAATGCCACCAGTTTGCCCATGATGTATTTCACAATGTACAACCGTAGGATTTGCACCAGCTTTTACTTCAAATCCAGCAATACGATTATTGTGTATATCATTGGCTTCGAAAAACCCCTATAAATGAAATACACACAGCAATGATAACATCTTCTGAATTTTAAAGAAACATATCTTTTAATCATTAGAGTAGATATTGTTTATATACCTCCAAGACACAAAGCAATTCAGGTCATTAGGACCTATAATGACTATATCCAATATGGGATCTTAAAAATCAAGTAAGGTTTTAATTACTTTAACAGGTACGTTATGATATCTGATGTCGCTATGATGCGATTTCTGCTGTAGTTACTTACACGAAATGCAGTCAAGTAAACTGCAAACAAATGCCAAAACATCATTTATTGATTTTATAATAAGAAATTATATCTTTATTACATATATAATAAACATTAATATTGTAACATGACATAAGGCAGCACAAAGTACCAATAATAATTAACAAAAAGAAAAGCTGAAGATGGAAAGAAATATTAGAAACTTATAAAATGAAGAGTGATAACCCAACTACGAAACCACATATGACTAAGAAACTGACTATGACTTAACCCAATAGATTGGAAATAAAAGAAGGTGAAGGAACAAGAAACCAAATGTAACCAAGAGTATAACAACAATCATTGTAATCCCCAAAATATGACTAATATATGTATGTAAAACAATGCACTAAAACAGTTAGGGCATAAATAAGATGTAACCATGTAAACAATAAAAAGTACGATAGAGATATTATGTATATTATATGAAAGGAGAAGAAACATGAATTTATAAATATAAGTTAGGAAGCTAAAAATAACAATACCCAACTAAAAATAAACATAGTCAAAGCAAGTAAAAAAATACATTGAGCCAAATAAAGGCTATAATTAATAACAAAAGTGATCAATGTGAAATGAAAAATAAAACCATTATTAATGACCAATAACCACACAGTGATATTAAATTAATTAGACAAACAGTGTGGGAGATATCAAGTGAATGATATAAATAAGTGGATAAATGTAAGTAAGTGATAACAAGCTATGTAAATAGCATATTATAAAAGTGAAAGTGTTAATAAATAAAGAAACCTTCTATGAAGGGAAAAGTGCAGTGAGTGTACAGTATAAAGTACTTAAGAAGCAGACTGTAGTAGTATAGCTAAACAGCCTTTGATAGAATTTTATGTTATCAAATAAGAATGAACTAATTGTACCATTAGTAATTTCAGTAATAGTAAGTAAGAATGACCAAAAAATAAGATGAAAATTAAGTTATTAGAGTGGAAGATAAGAGAGACAGACACTGTATTTTAGTGAAGGAATTTGTAAGTGAATTATATTGTGTAAGGTACTGCTTAAAATTATTACTATAAGAGTTTCGTTATTGTTTAAAAAAAACTATAGAATTTACTAACTAATAAGATAAGCAAGATAGAAATAAGAAACCAAAAAACAGTTAGAAGTTGAATTACAGGTTTGAGCCTGGTAAGAATGTTTTTTTTTTATAATAAGAGGTGTGTTGTTAGAAGCA
This sequence comes from Magicicada septendecula, assembly GCA_034769895.1. Lineage (NCBI taxonomy): Eukaryota > Metazoa > Arthropoda > Insecta > Hemiptera > Cicadidae > Magicicada > Magicicada septendecula. Next base: position 943,933,602 of record CM068367.1, on the reverse strand, counting down.
CCAATGTTTTTATTATCTGTTTCTATAAAAAAATTGTTCAATGAACCAATATATAAAGTTAATGAGTTATAAAGAATGTTAAATAGTAGTATGGGGAAGTCTAGACTCTAGGCCTAACATTTAGTGAAGGAACTTTGTAAGTTTAAAAAGAAAACAATAACCCAGTATCAATTAGAGTATATCAAATGTTTAAGCAGTTAAGTAAGTGTATCAAATACAAAAATGTATAAATAATATTCAGTTTAGAGATAACTACATAAGAAATATAAATAAGAAAATAAGGAAAATGTTATTAACTATCCAAAAGTAATCGTGAGGGATATCAAAATAATCTTTAACAAAAAAGAAAAACAATGGTGTTCATATAATTGATGTTACTACTAATAAAAGAAAGAAATCATAATTTGAAGAAATTTTATAAATTTAAACCAAAATAAAACGTTAGAATATAACAATGTCATAAGACATTGACCAATGAGAAATAGCATGATTTGAAAGGTAACCATGACAACTGACACTTATTACATAAATTACCGTTGGAATTCTAATTACTTCATTATTGACTAACGCGGAGGGCGGATGTATGAAGCTCTCGACCCAAAATTAACATTAAAAACTTTAAATTTTACAAAATTTTAAAAGATGAAGTGTAAGAGAAACGTTCTAAACCACAACTGATGAGATGAACAACTATTAAAATAATTATACCATAAAAATCATGGTAAAAACTATGAAGACATCAAATTAACGTAATACACGACCTATTCTGAAGGAAGAAGTAAATTTACCTAACTCAACCTGAGGACATCGAACATCTATGAGAACTGATGGAAGTCGAACTTCGAATTAGAACCATTTGAACTGGAATTTTGGACAATCCAAAGAAGAAAGTACTCCTAGAGGTTTCCTGAACAAGAAGATGATCATCGGAGAAGCCACGTCAAGAAATTGATGAGTATAAAATAACAGTTTCACTTCAAAATAAATTTTCAATTACCCATAATAACGAACTATATTATTTCACTTCACAGATCACAAAAATAACTTTATTACTGAACTTAATCAACTAAACCGTTAAAAATGGCCGATATGTAGAGGATACTTTTCTAATTTTTAACGGTACTTTACGCCAAATCTGTAATCTTAAAAATCATATGAATACCGTTACCCACAATATTCAATTTACTATGGAAACTGAAACCAATAATGAACTCAACTTTCTTGATCTTACTGTCACCAGGCAACTTAACAGCTTATACTTTAAAATTTACAGAAAACCTACCACCACAAACGTGACCATACATGCAGACTCACACCACCCCTTCTCTCAAAAACTAGCGGCCTACAACAGTTTTATTCACAGACTTTTGATGATCCCCCTAAATAATGATGATTTCGAGTGTGAACTCAACATAATTAAACACATAGCTCTGGCCAACGGATATGAATCCCAAATGATTGACAATATTCTTAGAAAACACAAATCCCGTCGTTCCAAACAGACACATGATATTACACCTAACAACAAATACATCACAACAACATACACTGAGTTGATGCCCAAGATCCTTACATCCACTTTAAATAAATTAGGTTATACTGTCGTTTTTAAAACAAATAACCGTCTACGGAACTTAGTTCGCCCAGTCGTTCAGACAACAATTGAATCGAAAACTGGTATTTACAAGCTTATATGTGACGATTGTGACCGATTTTATATCGGCCAAACGGGTAGACCGTTTATCAAAATATTCCGTGAACACACACCACAAAGCCATTTTAACAGGGGTAATTTTTCCATAGATAATATTAAATCTAACTTTACAAGGCATCTGATTTCATGTAATCATTCATATACAAATTTCAACAATAACTTCATACCCCTACATTATTGTGCCAAAGGCCGTTATATGGATGCGCTTGAAGAATTCGAGATATATAGAGGTCATAATAACCCAGATGTGCGTGACGACATACTTAATGATAAACATCACTTCAGGTCCAACCCACTGTATGATACCGCGCTGCGATCGATTACAGATAATAATAGATAACAGGTTCCATTGACGCAGTTCAGGCATGCTACACGCGGTGCACCGTGTTCGTGTAATAGAACGCCTTTATATGTTTTAATATATTTTTGTATTTATTTATTATGTGTTTGTTTTATGTGGATTTTTTTATTTTTTAACGAGCTCCTCTTGGAGTGATGGTCTGAGGATGGGCCACATGGCCTGAAACGCGTAACCAAATACAAATTACGCTTGACGTCACTGGACGGAAATTAAGGTAAATTATATATAAACAGTTAGAAGTTGAATTTCAGGTTTGAGCCTGGTAAGAAAATGTTTTTTTTTTATAATAAGAGGTGTGTTGTTAGAAGCACCAATGTTTTTATTATCTGTTTCTATAAAAAAATTGTTCAATGAACCAATATATAAATTTAATGAGTTATAAAGAATGTTAAATAGTAGTATGGGGAAGTCTAGGCTCTAGGCCTAACATTTAGTGAAGGAACTTTGTAAGTTTAAAAAGAAAACAATAACCCAGTATCAATTAGAGTATATCAAATGTTTAAGCAGTTAAGTAAGTGTATCAAATATAAAAATGTATAAATAATATTCAGTTTAGAGATAACTACATAAGAAATATAAATAAGAAAATAAGGAAAATGTTATTAACTATCCAAAAGTAATCATGAGGGATATCAAAATAATCTTTAACAAAAAAGAAAAACAATGGTGTTCATATAATTGATGTTACTACTAATATAAGAAAGAAATCATAATTTGAAGAAATTTTATAAATTTAAACCAAAATAAAACGTTAGAATATAACAATGTCATAAGACATTGACCAATGAGAAATAGCATAATTTGAAAGGTAACCATGACAACTGACACTTATTACATAAATTACCGTTGGAATTCTAATTACTTCATTATTGACTAACGCGGAGGGCGGATGTATGAAGCTCTCGACCCAAAATTAACATTAAAAACTTTAAATTTTACAAAATTTTAAAAGATGAAGTGTAAGAGAAACGTTCTAAACCACAACTGATGAGATGAACAACTATTAAAATAATTATACCATAAAAATCATGGTAAAAACTATGAAGACATCAAATTAACGTAATACACGACCTATTCTGAAGGAAGAAGTAAATTTACCTAACTCAACCTGAGGACATCGAACATCTATGAGAACTGATGGAAATCGAACTTCGAATTAGAACCATTTGAACGGGAATTTTGGACAATCCAAAGAAGAAAGTACTCCTAGAGGTTTCCTGAACAAGAAGATGATCGTCGGAGAAGCCACGTCAAGAAATTGATGAGTATAAAATAACAGTTCACTTCAAAATAAATTTTCAATTACCCATAATCACGAACTATATTATTTCACTTCACAGATCACAAAAATAACTCTATAACTGAACTTAATCAATATATCACTCTTAATAAAACATAATCAATCAATAAATTTTGATTTTAAAATATAATAATTTTCAAAAAACATAACTTGCTGACAAGAGTTTAACCAAACCTATTCCAATTCTCATTGCCAATAACTTACATTGTATGTTTCAATATATCAACTATTGTATATTTAGTTTTAAGGAATGTTATAATTTTGTGCATTTATTAACCGATAATCCAACTTCTGTTGTCCAAAGGACTTATTCCCTGAGAGAAAAATTATTATTTGTAAACAAAATATGTACGCCATAATGGTTTCCTTACGTACGACTGAGCAAGCCAAGCGATGCCAACCGAGCAATTAGTAAACGCCGGAAATAACATAAATGTATGTATTATTCATCAACTGTATTTGAACAGGTAATATAAAGAAGGGTTCAATAATTTTAATATTCCTCAACTGCTGTATGTTTGATTCTTATAAAAAAAGGTAATATAAAAAATTTTATGAAAACAAGCCATCAACATACTACAGTTAGCGAATTCGACTCTGCAAAACAGCGTGAGCCAATCAGGTGGCGAGGCGGTGAAATTTGAATTGAGCGACGAGAGATATGGTTAGCCAGTAAGTATTGAGAAAAGGTATAAAACGGCCAGCTACACACTATAAATAAATTTAACATCAATAATAATTAAATACACCCGGCAAAACGTAACATTACAATATAATGAAAATTACCTTCACATATTTACTAAACTGTCATAGTTTCAGGTTTCCTATTTCACAAACTACTCTTTATATGTGCTGTATTTGACCTTACTGATCAAGTTAAGAATAATTTTTTGGTGCACAATAGAAGATAATACATTATGTAGGGCAAAATAACAGTAACTTATTAAGTATATGTTAAATTATTATATAATAAACCTTAAATCATAAGACTGTATTAAAAACAACTGAAAAGCACGTAAACTTTAAGTTTTAAGCAAAATTGGTCATAATAAACGAGATAAATGAAACTGTTTATATATATTGTAACGTAACAAAGTTGAGGTTCCCGGCGTTACATAAAAACTTTGTCAAAACAACTAAAAACAATGCCCAAAGTATGCCATAATTAAATACAAGAGGGCCAATCTCACCTAAATGCATTGATGGTACCTAGTAAGGTTACTAGGTAATAAAACATTGAAGGTGTACCTAAATATAAAATATGTAATGAGCAGTATAAGATGTAAACTATAAACACTTTGTCTAATGGGATGAGTTTAATGTGTAGGAGTTGAGTATAATATACTGTTCATTTAATATTCAATGTTTTATAAAATGTACTTGTTGTTATACTGTATCATGATATAGTGTTTACATGATATTTATTTTGTATTTTGTATGTAGTAGGTGTGGAGCCATTACTTTAAGGAAATACTAAGTAATGGGTACTCAGTTCATTCATGTTAAACTTGTATTTAAGTAATTAAATACAAGTGTGTTTATTATGTATGGTATCATGTTAAAGGTATTTACTTTAAATAATTAATGAAGATGTCTTAGAAAATATTAGTAAACTTGGCCAGGAAGACAATAAGTGTTAATAAGTTGGCAAGTGGTCATTATAATGATGTTAAAAACCGATGAAGGGTTCTATGATAAACTCAATAATAATAATAAAATGAAATCAGGAATTTAAAATTGTAATAATTGGCCATAAGCCAGTGACTCTTTGTACAGTAGGGCGGTAAGAAAAAATTAAATTAAAAACAAAAACAAAAAAATTATAACATGTGTAATAAAACCAATAGGCCAAAATTTAGTATTTGTAAAAGGAAATTAATACCTTTTTTAATAAGTCCATTCAGATGAAAATGTAGTAAAATGTATACGGTTTAATAAGGCAGATTAAGTGAAAGTGTTATGTGATTTAGTGTAATTCCCAGCAGGGAGTATTTTATTAAATAAGAGTAGTAATATTTCCTAATTCTGGCTCTAGTATATCAAATATTATCCAATTACAGAAGAAGTAATGGTTGTTAGGGTAACAGGAATGCAAGAAATTTTGTTGATTTCAACATTCAATTGTTATATGTTAATGGGTAAAGTTCAGCAGCCAATTTAAAAAGAGAACCAAATAAAACGAATCAAATTTAAACAAATTAAATGTCTTAAAGAAATCCATTTAAAAATAACTGAGTAATAACTCCTGAAACTATATCTCAGTAAATATAATTCTACACATCCTTAAAGTTCACTGAATTAATAAATACTCATTCAACCTATTTCCAGTAAAAGAATGATGATGAAAATGATTTACCATTAAACAAAGATGATTCATAGCAGAAGTCAAAATTATCAAAATATAAATTTAAAAATACGAAGAACTTTGTATTGAAGTACCAAACCTCACTTTCAATAAACAAACGAAGTCGTAATACTACACCAATTCCATTGGGACCGGCAACTACTAGGATCGTGAAGAAGAACGAAGACCAGAACTGAACTTCTATTACACTCTGGGACATCACATCTAAACCTTTATTGAGGAGCTGGACGCTGTTTTTGGTCAAGAGTAGCATAACCATTCCGTCCTCACTCCGTTGTAAACAGACACGGCCACCTTAAGTATCGTTCCCAGTTTGGTAACAAACCTGCTTATATTTAATTTTATATATTAAGAGTTAATAACAATTGTAACACTTAGTAACCTTAATTTTGCATTACCTGGCCTTACTAATCGTTAAAAGAATTACCTGTACCCTGAGATAAGAGATAAAAAAGAATAAAATATAATTATAATCAAACTGTAACATAAACCACGAGTTCAATAACGAATCGATCCTGTATTGTGCGATCGACATGATGTATTAATCACTGGAGAAGGAAACTGTTGGAATTGGAAACTTAGATAAAATAAAGAACCCTTATTGTATTTAACGAGTTTGTGTTATTGTAGAATAATTATTGTATTTCAATAGGGTGTAATTTACAGAGAAAGAAAGCGATAAAAACCTCAAGTGGATCGACTTAACCTAGAATAACGGATTAATCGCCCACCACAGCGCTCATTTGCCTACAGCTGGTGAATACGGGAGAATAGTGAACTAACGTACTCTCTCCACACTACGCTCTTTTCAATTTAGATAATACATACCAAATAGGGTTGGAGAAAATTACTGAATTATTCACTGTAATATAGCGCTTTTTCTCTGGTAAAACACTTACTTAACACAGGTCTATGTTCGACAAATGAATAATATCAACTATATAATAAATAATTGTTTCTATAAATTAACATTGATTTGCAGGAGATATTATCTGCAATAACATATTACAAATACAACGTAATCATTTTGGATTACAAATTGGCGCTCAACGAGTGGGCTTTAGTTAAGTAAAAAAATCGACTATATCGCTATTACTTAACTGGAGCAGGCAACTATTAGAGGCACAGGAATGCATACGAGAGGTGTTTCTAAAAAGAATAGCGAAGGACCAAGAAACGGAAGAAGATATACTGGAAGAAGAAGCGGAGATAATTACAGACACCGAAATGGAACAACAAGCGAGTGATAAAGAGGATGCCCAAGGGGACCAACCTGATAAAGCGGTAGCCAGAGAAGAACCAAATTGGCAAGACATGATGAAATTTATGGCAGAACAATTTAGGAAACAGGAGGAAAACTTAAAGCAACTAATGAGAAAAACAATGAAATGTCAGAAAAGCTGGAAAATAAAATAGACAGTATTAACGAAAACTCAAAGAAACAAAACGAAATTTTGAATGAGAACTTAATCAAACTAATGAATGAGAAGTTTGACAAAAATAAAGAGGAAAATGATGAGAATAACCGGCTGATAAATGAAAGATTAAACCAAATTAATGAAAGGCTTGACAGGAACGACGAGAGCTTAAGGCAGATTCAGGAAAATACCAAACAAAGAGACGAAAGAATTGAAAACAATAATAAGGAGTTGCAGCAAATCATCAATGAACAAAACCAAGCGTTGAGGGAAATCATCAATGAAAGTATTGCTATTGTCGATGAAACACTTAGCAAAAGAGTTGATAATTACGAAAAGGAAGTAAGACAGCAAATACTCAGAGTGGAAGTAGAGGCCAAAATAAATCAAGGAGAAAACAATAACAAACTTAGAATAACGGAGGTACAAGCGAAAACCCAAGAAAGTTTAAACGAAGTGCGAATCAACATAGCCGGAAGAATAGAACGGGTTAACAATGAAATAAAGACAATGAAAATAACACAAAAACGTCAAAGGAAATTAATGAATACACGGGAAGGATTGGAGATGATTAAAAGGGGATTAGTTAACCTGCATAATATACCAATGACGGAACCAAGAGAAGTAAGGCAATTAAGAAACTCTAAACGAACCACAATTGAATTCCTAGATAGATTAGAAGGACCGAAAAAGCCAAGACTAGCCGAGGAGAATGGAGGACTTATGGAGATTATGTATGAACCATTCGAAAGGTTAAGAAACAGTATGGGAGAATCAGTTCGAAAGACGATGGTAAACTTTGGTGAACATAAATGAAAATTTTATAGCGACAAGATGGAAGAACCAGATAATAGTGAGACACATCACAAGGACGGAAATAATTCTATACGCTAGAGAAATCCGAACAATCAGTGCAGAGGAAATAATGGACCACGGTTAAACAGATTCCAAACAGAATATAGAGAAAAGGGACGGATTTTATGGATACCGAATCAAGCAAATCAAAGGAAAATAATGAGAAACTATGTAAATTAGTTTAAAATAACTATTAAATGAAATAAACTAATTACGCGATACTTCAGAGAAATTATGTGGAATCAATTTTGAAACCACAAAATTCAAAAACAAGTAAGAACACCTTACTATATAATTCAGAAGAAATTATTTTAAACTAATAAACATAAAAAAAGAGAAAGAAGGGTTAGAAGAAATGAGTTAGATGAAGGAAGAATATGCCATACAATTTATGATAAGGAGGAGATTCAGTGTTTAATTGCAGAAGTAAATGGGAGTGAATTAAAAATAGTAAAATACGTATGCTAGAGAATAATTAATTGACAGCACGGAACTAAGAAGAATTTAAAAGGAATATTGAACAGCTTTAACTAATATACTGGTAACTAATATGATAAATGGAACTACAGAACAACGAGATAAATAATTTAAGAAAAGTATTAGGATACCTCAGAAATAATAGTAATCATCCCTTAAATATAAGTTTGTAGCGAAGGAGCTACCTTATAGGTAATAATTATATGTATTGTGTTGTGATCGTGCAACGTTTATTTTTTTTTCTGGATAGAGATGAAGTTCCTCTGATCTCAGAAGATATAGTTAGGGAAACGGCAGAGTAATGGAAGCCAATAGTGCCCCTCTGACGTACCAGCTATGATATTAGGGAAAAATGTTAGGGAAATATAGTATTTTAGGGATTATACACCAAGAGAGGTAATTAAATATAAAAAAGATAATAAGAAATGATAGCGTAAAAGCTAGAAGAAGTTATGAGTTCCAGAGAAAAGGACAGGGCTACAACTGAGGGAGGTACCAGTAGAGAATTAATGACCAGATACACAAGGAGTGTCAACACAGTTTTCCGGTACAATTAAAAGTTTAAAGAAAAGAAAGAGAATATAAACTCCAAAGAACCCATTGAATTGTGAAATAAAACAGAAACAATGAAAAAACTGAAACCATTATAAATTAATAATTTTGTTAAATAAATATTTCAAAGTATGAAGAAACTATAAGTTTATTTTAACTAAACTTTATTCAGCCAAAATAAACTTCTTTCGGAGGGGGAGTATTATGTAACGTAACAAAGTTGAGGTTCCCGGCGTTACATAAAAACTTTGTCAAAACAACTAAAAACAATGCCCAAAGTATGCCATAATTAAATACAAGAGGGCCAATCTCACCTAAATGCATTGATGGTACCTAGTAAGGTTACTAGGTAATAAAACATTGAAGGTGTACCTAAATATAAAATATGTAATGAGCAGTATAAGATGTAAACTATAAACACTGTGTCTAATGGGATGAGTTTAATGTGTAGGAGTTGAGTATAATATACTGTTCATTTAATATTCAATGTTTTATAAAATGTACTTGTTGTTATACTGTATCATGATATAGTGTTTACATGATATTTATTTTGTATTTTGTATGTAGTAGGTGTGGAGCCATTACTTTAAGGAAATACTAAGTAATGGGTACTCAGTTCATTCATGTTAAACTTGTATTTAAGTAATTAAATACAAGTGTGTTTATTATGTATGGTATCATGTTAAAGGTATTTACTTTAAATAATTAATGAAGATGTCTTAGAAAATATTTGTAAACTTGGCCAGGAAGACAATAAGTGTTAATAAGTTGGCAAGTGGTCATTATAATGATGTTAAAAACCGATGAAGGGTTCTATGATAAACTCAATAATAATAATAAAATGAAATCAGGAATTTAAAATTGTAATAATTGGCCATAAGCCAGTGACTCTTTGTACAGTAGGTCAGGTAAGAAAAATTAAATTAAAAACAAAACAAAAAATTATAACATGTGTAATAAAACCAATTAATTTTTCATTTTTGTATTTGGTAGTGTGTCCGAAATTAATTTGTTGGTGTTCTCTGGTTGATTATAGTTTTAGCTTCACTGTTACAAGTTCATTGTTGACCGAAACTCACTTTTGACTGGTAATTATAACAATTTTTAGAAGAGCCCACTTGGCTCTGTACCTGCAGGTACGGTCGCTAGGCTAAACTGCGCAGAACCGCTATATGTTCGCGGCCAACTCGATTATGTCGTTTTTGGTGGAAACCACAGCCTGTGGTTTCGTCGCCACAGATATGCCCCATTTAACTCATGCTGCTGTCTGTGTGCTGATCATACAAGGTATTCGCTAGGCACTGGCCGACGTCACAAAATAGGCGTGACTTAAAGTTTTATATCCGTCGACTTAGTAAAGGAGGCGAACAGAAAATATGCTCTTCACCATCTTTGCTGGTTCACCCAAGCGTCAGTCCGCGCGCCTGGTTGAGTGATGCGTATGGGCGCGCTGTCACACACTCGCAAAGTTCTTGGAAACGGAGGCTGAGTAAATTCCTCTATACCGATTGCACAACGGTGGTCACGTATTACTGCGCCTTTGTTAGAAACTGTTCTTACAATACGTGTTCTGGTCCCGTTTGAAAATAAACTTTACAAATATTTTTATAAAAACCCAAAAAATTTAATAAAATAAAATTACCTACAAATTTGGCCCGTTACAATACCCCCTCAATGAGAGGTCTTCTGTCAAAACAGAAGAAATCTCATTGATAAAACCCCTAAGAGGACCGGTGAGGAACTGGTGCCAACAACCCCCTCTTGTTCTTACACTGCATGGGTAAACGAACCCCCTGGCTCGGCGACCATGGACACATCTGAACGAGATCACTGGACTTCTCTGTGCGAGATCCCAACACCGAAAAATCGAACAGACACGCACCACAGCGCACCTCACCTTCTATCATGCTACCCCAAAAATCCTAAATCCCTGGCTTAGATCATGCCAGATCCTCAACCGATATGATCCCCCTTATATGCAAACTGGGCTGCCTTTAGCAGATACTGGGCTCACACACACACTTATACTACATACTGTAAAATTAAAATATTCTTTGAAAATTTATTGAAGTTAAAATTCATTAGCTGTTTTCCTTGAAAATCAAAACACAAATTTTGCATCTATACTGAATAATTCTCTTCATTAGTTTTTGTTATTAAAAAAATAAATCAATTGGACATTTCTTAAACTAAGAACATCCTTAACCTAACATGCGATTACACCTATACTCTAACAATACAATTCAATAAAATAATTCAATAATAATAAACACGATTAGTACACAAACAATAAAATAATCAAAGTTTACAAACATCCATTAGATGGCAGGTGGGAAATCAAGAATTTAAAAAAAAAAAAAAATTTGTAATTCTAAAAATTTAAATTTACTAAAATATTTTCTTTCCATATTGAAATTATTTAAAATTTGTTCAAATTAATTAAAAGCAAAATTGGCTTTATTCCCTTGCTAAACGTCTCTAGTATATAACCTCACCTATCAGCTGATCAAAACTGGGTCAAGTCAATAGCCTTGACCTACATACTTTATACACAAGTTACATCTGAAAATACATTGTATCTCTGTAAAATTCTATCTTTAAACACAAAAACACAATAAAATAAAACATTTAAAATAACAAACTATTATTATAAATAACAATCAAATTGATATTTAAATTATTCAAATAACACTTTATGGCTTTACATTATTTTCAAACTCTATCAAAAATTTGTCACTGGTTTCAATTGAAATTCTATATGTTTACTATAACGTTCTTTCTTTAATATTCTCATTCTCCATTACTTTGGGTGATTTAATTACTCCTAATGACTTGATTTGCCACTTGGCATTTATACATATATAATCTTTACCTCTTTGACTCTAATATCACTAACAACTTTAACTAAACATGACACCCATCTCTATCAAAACATCTATCAAACAATCTCTAAACCCAACTTACTACTAAACTCAATCCGCATCATTCTCTCGTTATAAAAAAAAATACTCTCTAACCCTTTGTACTTAGGATGTGTGTTCCCCCCCCCCCAAAAGCTCATTCCCTTAATCTGGTTCCTGGATTCTACCTAAGGCAACCCTTTCCGGCGCTAAACGGTCCCTTCCCGTCCCAACCCTTTTGTTGCGGACTCCTACACTACACTATCCCCTCTTACAAAATTACCATCCCCTAATTACCATTCTCAATACATCACTTCAATTACAACAAAATATCATCACTTATTTATTACATCAATATATCAATCAATACTCTACATATATTCCCCATATCTACTGTGTCAGCATCAATACTTCTCAAATTCTATTACATTAACTCACAACAACATTATTCTCTCTATTACCCCTTTAAACTCGCTTTGGACTGATCTACATGTCCCAACAAAATATTAATCACCCAAAATCTACCTTTTACTATCTTTTACGAATCATTTAAAAATCTTAACTATATCAAATTATTCTCATCATTTAAATAAAATCTTTTACCACATTAACATCATATTGAACATTAATTACCTTGGAAATTAGTAAACAATTTAACAGTGACATTTTACTACTGATCAGCTGATATTCCTAACCAAGTGAAAACACATTTCAAAATTGTGCAAATTACATGAAATACATATTTTTAGCAATCCTTACATCTACCATACTACACATCATTGTTTCCCCTCTTTCTGACTCTGGTACTATTATGTAAACCGCCTGCCAGTCGGTCTAGTTATTTACTTAGTTTCAAAATTACACACATTTTTATCAATTCTTATATCTAACACAATAAAATAATACATTTATAAAATATAGAATGAACACGTTATACTGAATGTATGAACCCCTATTTATCAAAGCAGAATACAAGCGTTTTATTAAAGCAAAATTGATTTAGCATTTTTAATTTACAAAATTTAAGCACGTTGCTCAACTGAGCAACCTCCCCGGTCCACACACACTATTGTAATTTATGGAGGACTGTAGCGCCCATTAGCTTTCACAAAGACTGCATAGTTGGAGGAATTGGACATCTCCGTGTCTTTGCTTCGGCTTGACATTTTAAAGATTGTGGATATTGACATATCCTTGTTTTATATTGAAGTCTACCACCTGGCTATGCTGTCCCCACGCGGACAGAGTGGCAGTCGCTGTTCCATAGTTCCTGGATTTCCCCTAGTTTCACCCCCCCCCCATTTAATTTCTACTATAAACCAATTTCAAGTCAGCTATGGTCAGGTCAAGGGACTTGATATGGCCATAGCTGACCGCTAGCCAAATCCACGATTAGTGCTGGTAAGGCAGTAATCGCCCGAAAAATCGGGGAAATCAACTTCATTTCAATGCCTGTTCTATATCATCATTGTTATGTACGGCACGAGAGTCTATCAGAGTACAAATAAAATTGTACAAAAAAGGTGTGCCGCACATTGTCGCCATGTTGGCCTCCGATGGAGGTAACACTCACTGTTACCCCCAACCCATTCCACTATCTACTGGGGCACAGGCCACCCCAGCAATAGCGCCTTAATAACTAAATAATAATAGTAATGAATTAAAACTTTCTACCATTGCAGTTCCACACTCCACTGTTATGTTACTTCTTTGAGCACCAATCTACCCCCCAAAATTATCCCCACATCTTGTATTGACAACAAGTTTTTTATTTTATTTCACATTCTTCAAAACGTTCCCATTCTCACTGATACTAAAACTTGACAATTATTTGGTCACTTAACTCTTAAATTTATCTAAATTTAAAATTATAAACATCCAAAATATTTTGATTTTTTATTTATTTACATTGGAGGCTGACTAACATTCTTATGATAAGTGGTAGTAAGGCAGTAATCGCCCTGAAAAGTCGGGTTTCGCCGCAAGGTAAAATTGGAGGCAAAATAGAGCCACTACGTGAATTCACGTCCCCCCTCTAAACCAAACTTAACCCCCTTCTACTACCATTTATTCTAACCCGCTGTCTATTTTCCCTCCGAACACCTTGCCACAAAATTCGTCTTTTCGGACTAAACAGAACTATAGCCAATGGCTAATTTAATTTTGCCGTTGACACTGAAACTTTTAAATTTGTACGCACTGCCTTTTATTTAGGTGCAGCCTCCATTATATACAAACACTCTAAGGCAGTGCAGGCACGTGACCGGTACACCAAACCGCTGCACCTTGAGTGTATTAAGAATAATAATGCATGTCACGTACCCTTTGGGGTCCCCCTCCCCGTTCAAATGTGTTGTAAGTTTTCTAATTTCAACCAATTTTGGTGGAGCCGGACCATCGTTGTTTTCACCGCCCGAAGGAAGATCCTCCAACCATGGCCCGTCTCCGAGTTCCGAATACCACGGCCAGGACTGGTAAGATCGTGGCCGCCCGAAAATGGGGGAGGATCCCTTCTGTAAACATATAACATTCAATTAAATTTCATTCATACAATTAATCATTGATAAAATCCTTATGCTGACCAATACAATTTCAAATTTGTAGCGTTGTGCGTTCCCACTATCTCCCTAGTTTCTCTATTCTGTAACACATATGAATTCTTCATTTTAACTTCTATTACCTCGTACGGTCCCTCGTAGAGTAAGAAAAATTTCTTGATCTCCTTATCCTGAGCACTCGATAAATCATGTCGTCGTACCAATACCAGCTGTCCAAACTCGTACTGCGTCCACTTACCTTTCATATCATGCCTCTGTTTTCTCTTCTCCCCCTTCGTCAATAAATTTTCATTCGCCAGCCTAAGTTTTACATCGCGACCAATAGTATTGGTTTCTGGTGGATACTCAATTAATTGTTCCAAAATTCTCTGTGGACGCGTCCCTCTGATTAACTCATAAGGTGTGAACACCGTCGACTCGTGGGTGGTGCAGTTAAGCCAATTTTCAATTTTCTGAACATATAATGGCCACTCGCTGTGTTTGGCGTGGCAGTATGTTCGGAAAATTCTGCCCAACTCCCTCATGACGCGCTCCGCCTGATTTGACTGCGGATGATACACTGCGGTGTGCTTTGGGATGATACCTTCCCATCCGAGGGTCTGGCGCCATTTTCCACTGATGAACTGTGGTCCATGGTCGGATAATATCACCTTCGGTTTTCCCACGTTGATCATGTAGTCGCGTGTGATCTTTTCACTCAGCACCTTACTTGTTGCTCGCTTCACGCTATATAACCTTACATATTTAGAAAATGTGTCAAGTACAACAAAAATATACATCACTCCACCCCTACCCTTTGGCAATGGGCCATACAAATCCACAGCTACTAAATCAAATGGTTTTTCTACCTTAATGTAATTTAATTCCCCTTCTACCCTGTAATTTACAACTTTAGACTTTTGACATAGTTCGCAAACTCTAAGTATCTTTCGGACGCGTTTCTCCATATTTCTAAATAGACAAGATTCCCTTAACACATTCACACACTTCTTTGCCCCAAAATGCCCGTATCTAAAGTGACAGTCCCACACTATTTTCTCGACCAGCCCTTCAGGTATAACTAACCTCCAATCTCTTTCTCTCCCCTCTACTTTCTTAAACAAACTCCCCTGAAATACTTGAAAATATTGTTTATACCCAAATTCATCTGTGTCTGATTCTACACTAGTGATTATCTTATTTAATTTACTATCAGATCTTTGCATTACATTTATATCCTTCAATTCTTCCCCAAAAAGTTCATCTTCCCTGGACAGTCTATAAATCTCTATTTCTTTAATATCTCTACCCGTTCTATTTCTATCTGTGTCTATTCGTGATAGTGTGTCTGGCACCCTGTTCTCTACACCCTTAATGTATTCCCAAGAAAAATTATACTCTTGGAGAGCTAACACCCACCTGGTTATCCGGCTGTGTGTGAGTTTACAAGTATTCAGGAACGACAGTGCTTTATGGTCCGTCCTGATGATCGTTTTATTGCCCAGCAAATACGTCCGGAACTTCTTCACCGCAAAAACGATACTGAGAAGCTCCTTATCGGTGGTAGTGTAAATACGCTCTGCTGCTAGTAATGTACGGCTGGCGAAGGCAATGGTCTTGTGTTCTCTCGCCTCGTCCTCTTGGTACAGTTCCGCTCCGAGTGCTATATTGCTGGCATCGGTCTGTAAATAGAAATTCTCATTAAAATTTGGGTGGTTCATTAAGATCATATCCGCGAACTTATTCTTGATTTCGCTAAACGCTTCTCTTTCGTTTTCTCCCCACCTCCATTGTTTGTTCTTTTGTAGCACTGCGCTAAGTCGGGCCGTCGTCTGGGCGTAGTTTCGCTGGAACTTCCTGTAAAAATTACAGAGACCAAGAAAACTTTGTAATTGTTTTATATTCTTAGGCTCCGGGAACGTCAGGATGGATTCTACTTTGTCCGGATTAGCCCGTATTCCTGTGGGTGTTATGATAAAACCTAAAAAGTGTATTTCCGTCTGTAAAAATTTGGATTTGTCCCAGTTCACCGTCAAACCTCCCTGGTATAACTTCTCCAATACATATTCTAAATGTTCTACATGCTCCTCAAATGTTCGGGAAGCTATTAGAATATCATCAACATATATAGTTAAAAAATCTAAATTATGAGGTTGCAAAATTTCATCCAGACACTTGATAAAGCTAGCTACACTGGTGTTCAATCCAAACGGTAGTCTTTTGAATTGATAATTTTTTCCATTGAATAAGAAGGCTGTATATTTCCTACTATTCGCTGCCAACAGAACTTGCCAATACCCGGCGGTTAGGTCTAAAGAGGTCATATATTTCACACCGCTGAACTTCTGAAAAATTTCTTCGATGGCCTCGGGTGACTCCCGGTCTGGAATAATTATTTGATTGATTTTGCGGGCATCTAAACATAACCTAACTCTACCATCTTTTTTGATCACTACTACTAAGGGGTTAGAATATGGTGATACGGATCGCTCAATTATATCTCCCTCTAACATTTTCTCTAACTCAATCTGAACAGCTCTTCTCTTCGCATATGGCACCGGATAACTTCTTTGTACATAGGGTGCGTGTTCCCTTACCTTTAATTCGCATTCATAGTTTCTTGCCCGCCCTGGTATATCGGCAAACACTTCTCTAAAATTCTCTACTACCCGCCACAACGATTCACGTTGAGAACTCCCTATTACGCCACCCTCACTACAAAATTTAAGTGCCCTCTCGTCCCATAATTGATTTACATTCTCATCGCACTCTATTTTATTCTCACTACATACATTCATACTAACTTCCGTTTCTTGTTTATTACCCCGATTATGTATCACCCTTACCCCCGAAATTCTTACTGCATCTACCACCCGCTCAAAATTAATCCGCACTGATTCTACTTCACTATTTAATTCTAACACCCGTTTATGAAAATCAATTACCGCCTTATGTTTAATCAGAAAATCATTTCCCAATATAACCTCAAGATTTAATCCCCGTACGACTAGAAATGTATTATCGTATCCTACCCCGTTAATTATCATATTTAGATGTACTTGTTTGGTGACTCTTTTACTCCTAACGCCCGTAATACCTACAATCGTCACCCCCGCTACTGGCAAAGATGGAATATTTTTATTTATTTCTTTTAATTCGTCTAGTACGTGTTCAGAAATAACAGAGATTTCGCTACCTGTATCTATTAAAGTTTTAATCTCCTTACCTTCTATGTTGATTTTCACCTCAGTCAGTCCATTCTCCCCTCTCCCTGCTTCGAAGTCTTCTTCCTCCAATAATTCCTCAGATAAATCAGTTATAATAATGTTGTTTCGATATCTGTCATTCATTTGGACCCCAGAAACTTCCGGCGACAACGGTCGGGTCCGGTGTTCCATTGTCTCTCTTAGTTTTCCACAGACGTGCTTGCCTGGGTTGTATCCTCTCCCACTCTGGTTCATCTGCTTTTCATTGGTGTTACCTCTCGGCGCTCCTCCTTGGCCTTCTCCCCTTCGTTGGTATACATGCTGGTTCTGTACGGGTTGTGGTCCCTGTTGCTGACCCGGTCTCTCTCTCCTGCATCTAAAACAAAAATTTTGTGACGCATAATTCTCCTGTGAACACGCCGGACAAATACACATTGGACCTCGATTATTTTGCTCTCGTCTGGGGTATGCTGGTCCATTTGTAGGTCCCCTCGGCGGTCCCTGATTACCTCGTTACTCATATTCTGCTGGTTGTGACGACGACTCATTTCTTGGTCCCGGATGTTCTGAAACACATCTAAAATGTTTTCTAATTCGCTAATATTGGCTACCTCCCGCGTCATCAGTGTTATTTGCACTTCCCTTGGCAAATGCTTACTTATATACCTCACGAAAGATCTAAATGGCAATGGCGGTTCTAGATATTTCGCTTCATTAAATATTCTCATCACATACCCTGTTATATTATTATTGGGCCCTCCAAAATTCCCGGTTCCCATAATTCTACTACGTAGCACTTCTTGGTCTTCTTCAGACCAATATTTATTTCTGAATGAGGCCTCGAAACTTTCAAAACACCCCCATTCTGTTTTGTGTACTTCGGCCCATATCTCCGAACTACTCTTGAAACATTTTAAAATTTTCAATAATTGTACCTCCCAGCTGTTCGTATTAAATTTATTAAACTCTCTCACTCTATTTATGAACTGCATAGGATGCACTCTTTTATTATCACAACTAAATGTCTCTAACTCAACTTCACTGCTTACGTCACGAGTCATAATTACTCGCTCGGTCACAGTGTTTACTTGTTGGCTGATGGCCATGCTCAATTCATTTTTAACATCCATAATATTTTTTTCAACATTCATTAATTTATTGTGACTATCAGATTCAAGGTCACTTATTGTATTATGTATTGTCTTAAATTCAATCTTACAGCTATTTTCTATTTCACTTATTTTAATGTTATTATTTTCAATCTTATTCATAGCATAACTAACCTTACATTCAGTATTGGTGTTGCATTCACTTATTTGTTTCTCAACAATTGTGTTTATTACACTACATTGTTCCGTGATCTGTTTTCTCTACTTTATTAGTTATATCATTGGTTATATCAGAAACATGGCACTCTAATTGCTCATTCATAGACTCTGTCAATTGTGATCTAATATTTCCGCAACGTTCATCAACACGTTTATCTAGTACACGACTCAAATGATCAAATTGTACACTTATACTTTGCTGAAACTGAATATTCTGTTCTTTAATTTCTTTACTTAAAATCTCAAATTTTTCGTATTTAGAATTAAAACGTTTATTTAACTCATTAAATTTGTTGTTCTGTACATCAAATTTTTTATTAAAATTGCTATTTTGAACGTCAAATTTTATGTTAATATCACTAGACATGGTTCTTATGAAATTAAATAGATCGTCCAGTGACAACTCTTTTGCTTTATTTGTTACAGGAGTAGATTCTGCTTTTGCTCCACTCATTATTACCGATTGCGTTAAATTATTCTCGTCTATCAGGTTTGGAGTTGTCTCCAATCCTGAATCATTTATATTATCTGATTCATTTAAAACGCTTTCTTTGACCACATTAGGGTCTGAATTAATTTCTCCCTCCCCCATGACAGTTACATCACTCATACTAACTTTATCTCCGTCTTCCATTTTTGTCTTATTTATGAGATTTTGCTCTACATAAAATTTCAATTCTAAATATTTTCTGTATTATTCAGTATAGTATAATCTAAGTATCGCTTAACTACATCTTAACATCATTTATATGTAATTGGTTCTCATTTCTACTTAACCTCTAAATCACGCTTGCATCCTATTTGTAGGTGCGGTTTTTACTTTATTTTTATTTACTCATAAAAACTATCCCTGTCGGCTGCGCCACTGAGATATTAATAAACTTTTAAAATATATAAATACATAAATTTGCTTCCACCTACCTGCAAAGCTTCTATCTGGGTCCAGGATTCTCGCACGAACGTAAGATGTTAGCGTGATTTATAGGTTTTTGAAATAAGTGACTCGACTCATTTTTGAATGAAGAGAATTGATATTTTAATTTTTTAAAATGCATTTAAATTCCAACAAATTTTACCATGCTTTTGCATATGACATAGCTTCTTAGTGATTTTTTTTCTTTGCTTGAGTTACATGAGTACCACTCCTATTCTATCTTATTCTACTGCTTACCTTAATTATCACACATCAACATAAACACAAACAGCCCAGGCTGCAATTTACACACACACACACACACACACACACACACACACACACACACACACACACACACACACACACACACACACACACACACACACACTTGCATTATTTAAAACCCCTTAACATTTTAAATACCCTTCCCTGCCGGCACGCGTTTATAGCTCGAGCACTTAATTTTTCATTTTTGTATTTGGTAGTGTGTCCGAAATTAATTTGTTGGTGTTCTCTGGTTGATTATAGTTTTCGCTTCACTGTTACAAGTTCACTGTTGACCGAAACTCACTTTTGACTGGTAATTATAACAATTTTTAGAAGAGCCCACTTGGCTCTGTACTTGCAGGTACGGTCGCTAGGGTAAACTGCGCAGAACCGCTATATGTTCACGGCCAACTCGATTATGTCGTTTTTGGTGGAAACCACAGCCTGTGGTTTCATCGCCACAGATATGCCCCATTTAACTCATGCTGCTGTCTGTGTGCTGATCATAAAAGGTATTCGCTAGGCACTGGCCGACGTCACAAAATAGGCGTGACTTAAAGTTTTATATCCGTCGACTTAGTAAAGGAGGCGAACAGAAAATATGCTCTTCACCATATTTGCTGGTTCACCCAAGCGTCAGTCCGCGCGCCTGGTTGAGTGATGCGTATGGGCGCGCTGTCACACACTCGCAAAGTTCTTGGAAACGGAGGCTGAGTAAATTCCTCTATACCGATTGCACAACGGTGGTCACGTATTACTGCGCCTTTGTCAGAAACTGTTCTTACAATACGTGTTCTGGTCCCGTTTGAAAATAAACTTTACAAATATTTTTATAAAAACCCAAAAAATTTAATAAAATAAAATTACCCACAAATTTGGCCCGTTACACATTCAGATGAAAATGTAGTAAAATGTATACGGTTTAATAAGGCAGATTAAGTGAAAGTGTTATGTGATTTAGTGTAATTCCAAGCAGGGAATATTTTATTAAATAAGAGTAGTAATATTTCATAATTCTGGCTCTAGGATATCAAATATTATCCAATTACAGAAGAAGTAATGGTTGTTAGGGTAACAGAAATGCAAGAAATTTTGTTGATTTCAACATTCAATTGTTATATGCTAATGAGTAAAGTTCAGCACACAAATTTAAAAAAGAGAACCAAATAAAACGAATCAAATTTAAACAAATTAAATGTCTTAAAGAAATCCATTTAAAAAGAACTGAGTAATAACTCCTGAAACTATATCTCAGTAAATATAATTCTACACATCCTTAAAGTTCACTGAATTAATAAATACTCATTCAACCTATTTCCAGTAAAAGAATGATGATGAAAATGATTTACCATTAAACAAAGATGATTCACAGCAGAAGAAGTCAAAATTAATTAAAATATAAATTTAAAAATACGAAGAACTTTTGTATTGAAGTACCAAACCTCACTTTCAATAAACAAACGAAGTCGTAATACTACACCAATTCCATTGGGACCGGCAACTACTAGGATCGTGAAGAAGAATGAAGACCAGAACTGAACTTCTATTACATTCCGGGACATCACATCTAAACCTTTATTGAGGAGCTGGACGCTGTTTTTGGTCAAGAGTAGCATAACCATTCCGTCCTCACTCCGTTGTAAACAGACACGGCCACCTTAAGTATCGTTCCCAGTTTGGTAACAAACCTGCTTATATTTAATTTTATATATTAAGAGTTAATAACAATTGTAACACTTAGTAACCTTAATTTTGCATTACCTGGCCTTACTAATCGTTAAAAGAATTACCTGTACCCTGAGATAAGAGATAAAAAAGAATAAAATATAATTATAATCAAATTGTAACATAAACCACGAGTTCAATAACAAATCGATCCTGTATTGTGCGATCGACATGATGTATTAATCACTGGAGAAGGAAACTGTTGGAATTGGAAACTTAGATAAAATAAAGAACCCTTATTGTATTTAACGAGTTTGTGTTATTGTAGAATAATTATTGTATTTCAATAGGGTGTAATTTACAGAGAAGGAAAGCGATAAAAACCTCAAGTGGATCGACTTTAAACCTAGAATAACGGATTAATCGCCCACCACAGCGCTCATTTGCCTACAGCTGGCGAATACGGGAGAATAGTGAACTAACGTACTCTCTCCACACTACGCTCTTTTCAATTTAGATAATACATACCAAATAGGGTTGGAGAAAATTACTGAATTATTCACTGTAATATAGCGCTTTTTCTCTGGTAAAACACTTAATAACCACTTAACACAGGTCTATGTTCGACAAACGAATAATATCAACTATATAATAAATAATTGTTTCTATAAATTAACATTGATTTGCAGGAGATATTATCTGCAATAACATATTACAAATACAACGTAATCATTTTGGATTACAAATTGGCACTCAACGAGTGGGCTTTAGTTAAGTAAAAAAATCTACTAAATCGCTATTACTTAACTGGAGCAGGCAACTATTAGAGGCACAGGAATGCATACGAGAGGTGTTTCTAAAAAGAATAGCGAAGGACCAAGAAACGGAAGAAGATATACGGGAAGAAGAAGCGGAGATAATTACAGACACCGAAATGGAACAACAAGCGAGTGATAAAGAGGATGCCCAAGGGGACCAACCAGATAAAGCGGTGGCCAGAGAAGAACCAAATTGGCAAGACATGATGAAATTTATGGCAGAACAATTTAGGAAACAGGAGGAAAACTTAAAGCAAACTAATGAGAAAAACAATGAAATGTCAGAAAAGCTGGAAAATAAAATAGACAGTATTAACGAAAACTCAAAGAAACAAAACGAAATTTTGAATGAGAACTTAATCAAACTAATGAATGAGAAGTTTGACAAAAATAAAGAGGAAAATGATGAGAATAACCGACTGATAAATGAAAGATTAAACCAAATTAATGAAAGGCTTGACAGGAACGACGAGAGCTTAAGGCAGATTCAGGAAAATACCAAACAAAGAGACGAAAGAATTGAAAACAATAATAAGGAGTTGCAGCAAATCATCAATGAACAAAACCAAGCGTTGAGGGAAATCATCAATGAAAGTATTGCAATTGTCGATGAAACACTTAGCAAAAGAGTTGATAATTATGAAAAGGAAGTAAGACAGCAAATAACTGAAACTAAGGTAGGTCTAGAAAAGACGGATGAAACCATCATACAACTCAGAGTGGAAGTAGAGGCCAAAATAAATCAAGGAGAAAACAATAACAAACTTAGAATAACGGAGGTACAAGCGAAAACCCAAGAAAGTTTAAACGAAGTGCGAATCAACATAGCCAGAAGAATAGAACGGGTTAACAATGAAATAAAGACAATGAAAATAACGCAAAAACGTCAAAGGAAATTAATGAATACACGGGAAGGATTGGAGATGATTAAAAGGGGATTAGTTAACCTGCATAATATACCAACGACGGAACCAAGAGAAGTAAGGCAATTAAGAAACTCTAAACGAACCACAATTGAATTCCTAGATAGATTAGAAGGACCGAAAAAGCCAAGACTAGCCGAGGAGAATGGAGGACTTATGGAGATTATGTATGAACCATTCGAAAGGTTAAGAAACAGTATGGGAGAATCAGTTCGAAAGACGATGGTAAACTTTGGTGAACATAAATGAAAATTTTATAGCGACAAGATGGAAGAACCAGATAATAGTGAGACACATCACAAGGACGGAAATAATTCTATACGCTAGAGAAATCCGAACAATCAGTGCAGAGGAAATAATGGACCACGGTTAAACAGATTCCAAACAGAATATAGAGAAAAGGGACGGATTTTATGGATACCGAATCAAGCAAATCAAAGGAAAATAATGAGAAACTATGTAAATTAGTTTAAAATAACTATTAAATGAAATAAACTAATTACGCGATACTTCAGAGAAATTATGTGGAATCAATTTTGAAACCACAAAATTCAAAAACAAGTAAGAACACCTTACTATATAATTCAGAAGAAATTATTTTAAACTAATAAACATAAAAAAAGAGAAAGAAGGGTTAGAAGAAATGAGTTAGATGAAGGAAGAATATGCCATACAATTTATGATAAGGAGGAGATTCAGTGTTTAATTGCAGAAGTAAATGGGAGTGAATTAAAAATAGTAAAATACGTATGCTAGAGAATAATTAATTGACAGCACGGAACTAAGAAGAATTTAAAAGGAATATTGAACAGCTTTAACTAATATACTGGTAACTAATATGATAAATGGAACTACAGAACAACGAGATAAATAATTTAAGAAAAGTATTAGGATACCTCAGAAATAATAGTAATCATCCCTTAAATATAAGTTTGTAGCGAAGGAGCTACCTTATAGGTAATAATTATATGTATTGTGTTGTGATCGTGCAACGTTTATTTTTTTTTCTGGATAGAGATGAAGTTCCTCTGATCTCAGAAGATATAGTTAGGGAAACGGCAGAGTAATGGAAGCCAATAGTGCCCCTCTGACGTACCAGCTATGATATTAGGGAAAAATGTTAGGGAAATATAGTATTTTAGGGATTATACACCAAGAGAGGTAATTAAATATAAAAAAGATAATAAGAAATGATAGCGTAAAAGCTAGAAGTTATGAGTTCCAGAGAAAAGGACAGGTCTACAACTGAGGGAGGTACCAGTAGAGAATTAATGACCAGATACACAAGGAGTGTCAACACAGTTTTCCGGTACAATTAAAAGTTTAAAGAAAAGAAAGAGAATATAAACTCCAAAAAACCCATTGAATTGCGAAATAAAACAGAAACAATGAAAAAACTGAAACCATTATAAATTAATAATTTTGTTAAATAAATATTCCAAAGTATGAAGAAACTATAAGTTTATTTTAACTAAACTTTATTCAGCCAAAATAAACTTCTTTCGGAGGGGGAGTATTATGTAACGTAACAAAGTTGAGGTTCCCGGCGTTACATAAAAACTTTGTCAAAACAACTAAAAACAATGCCCAAAGTATGCCATAATTAAATACAAGAGGGCCAATCTCACCTAAATGCATTGATGGTACCTAGTAAGGTTACTAGGTAATAAAACATTGAAGGTGTACCTAAATATAAAATATGTAATGAGCAGTATAAGATGTAAACTATAAACACTTTGTCTAATGGGATGAGTTTAATGTGTAGGAGTTGAGTATAATATACTGTTCATTTAATATTCAATGTTTTATAAAATGTACTTGTTGTTATACTGTATCATGATATAGTGTTTACATGATATTTATTTTGTATTTTGTATGTAGTAGGTGTGGAGCCATTACTTTAAGGAAATACTAAGTAATGGGTATTCAGTTCATTCATGTTAAACTTGTATTTAAGTAATTAAATACAAGTGTGTTTATTATGTATGGTATCATGTTAAATGTATTTACTTTAAATAATTAATGAAGATGTCTTAGAAAATATTTGTAAACTTGGCCAGGAAGACAATAAGTGTTAATAAGTTGGCAAGTGGTCATTATAATGATGTTAAAAACCGATGAAGGGTTCTATGATAAACTCAATAATAATAATAAAATGAAATCAGGAATTTAAAATTGTAATAATTGGCCATAAGCCAGTGACTCTTTGTACAGTAGGTCAGGTAAGAAAAATTAAATTAAAAACAAAACAAAAAATTATAACGTGTAATAAAACCAATAGGCCTAAATTTAGTATTTGTAAAAGGAAATTAATACCTTTTTTAATAAGTCCATTCAGATGAAAATGTAGTAAAATGTATACGGTTTAATAAGGCAGATTAAGTGAAAGTGTTATGTGATTTAGTGTAATTCCAAGCAGGGAGTATTTTATTAAATAAGAGTAGTAATATTTCCTAATTCTGGCTCTGGATATCAAATATTATCCAATTACAGAAGAAGTAATGGTTGTTAGGGTAACAGAAATGCAAGAAATTTTGTTGATTTCAACATTCAATTGTTATATGCTAATGGGTAAAGTTCAGCAGACAAATTTAAAAAAGAGAACCAAATAAAACAAATCAAATTTAAACAAATTAAATGTCTTAAAGAAATCCATTTAAAAAGAACTGAGTAATAACTCCTGAAACTATATCTCAGTAAATATAATTCTACACATCCTTAAAGTTCACTGAATTAATAAATACTCATTCAACCTATTTCCAGTAAAAGAATGATGATGAAAATGATTTACCATTAAACAAAGATGATTCATAGCAGAAGAAGTCAAAATTAATTAAAATATAAATTTAAAAATACGAAGAACTTTTGTATTGAAGTACCAAACCTCACTTTCAATAAACAAACGAAGTCGTAATACTACACCAATTCCATTGGGACCGGCAACTACTAGGATCGTGAAGAAGAACGAAGACCAGAACTGAACTTCTATTACACTCCGGGACATCACATCTAAACCTTTATTGAGGAGCTGGACGCTGTTTTTGGTCAAGAGTAGCATAACCATTCCGTCCTCACTCCGTTGAGGGAATTGACTTTGTATTATTCTTTATAGATAGCAGATTTGTTACAGGAAACCAGTGAATAGCAGAGAAGAGTGAGAAAGTTAGTTCAGACATCATAGCCTATGAAGTACAACAGCCAACATAACCTGTAACTGGTTATCAAATTGAAAACAGCTGATGCTACGCGCTTTTAATAAAATGATTAAACAGTACACCAAGAGAGGAACTCTCTCTCTCTCTCTCTCTCTCCATAACAACTGAATTGTAATACCTGCAAGGAGATAAAAAAACGGCAAAGGATCCCATGGTTTATTTTTACTAAAGAATTACACAATAAATAAAAATAACACAGTCAGAGTATCAAATAGACGTAACTGTAATACTAAGAAAGCTCGCGATACGTTACAAAAAAAAATATATATATATATATATTCAAACACTTCTTGCTACAGTCCGTTTCTTGATGTATATAATATATTTAATATTTATAATGAATTTACCTAAGATATTTTATTCCTTATTAGGGACATGTTTCGGAAACCATTGTTTTTCACATGATAATGTTTTTAACGTAATAATGTTTTTAGGCTGGGGGTCATTCCACAAAAATCGTCATCGAAAAACGTAATGCTTCCACACTTTCGATTTTTCGATTCCCCACAGTCCAAAAATTTGATATGTAAACACATCAAGACAGAAATAATCGCTACTGACATCGAGTTTAGCAAACGTTTTAATCCACCAAACGTAATATACGTTTCAAAAGCCTAAAAACATTTTCATACTTCGATGTTTCGGTTTCGTCGAAATTCTTGGAACCCAGAGAGGGAGAGGGAGAGGGAGGGAGGGAGGAGGAGGAGGAGGAGGAGGAGGAGGGGGGAGAGAGAGAGAGAGAGAGAGAGAGAGAACATTTTCTTCATAGACACGGCCTACATAGGTATTTGGTTGGAGATTTGGAAGTTGCAGTTCTTGCGAAAAGCTATATCTTAAGGAAAAATCTTTGTCACTGCTGATACGGTTTGCTGCTATTTAGGTTTTGGGTAGTGGTTGGAAATTAATGGGAGGACCTTGTGCCAATAACAGTTTTATGATCACTAAAACGCAAAGTTAACATAGGTTCTACATTTTTTACATTGTCTGTATTGATGAACTGAAATGTTTTTTTTTTTTTTTGAAAAATGCTGGTCACAAATCTTGAACATTTCTTCTGGTGTACAAATCTGATCTTTATACGGCAATTTTTTTCTAGTTGTCACAAATCTTTTTTCCAGGAATTAATATTATTCCTTTTTTTTTTACTTCTTCAGCATATTTAAGAGATATTGGTCTTAAACCTGCTTTGATGACCTTTTTGTGGACATTCTTGGGTCGCAAACACTTTTTTGGTTATTTTCATAATATTCAGTATAGTAGAGATAATGATGTAAACATAAATTGTAACTAGGTGTCAATGTTTTTCCTAACCTCCATAAGAATTGCTTTAACTTCATCTGGTAAATTTGAAACCAACAGTATTTCTTTCTCATCTGTAAAATTTGTGTTGTGACAAAGAGAGGGAAAAGATATTATCTGATCAGCACCACATTACACTGATCTTTAGGTACTAACAACTCTTCATCTGAACTCATGATTATACATAGATAGTACAATAATAAATTAATAAATCTTTGTTTTAAACTGCACATTAATGGTTATCAATGAAACTTAATAGTACTAAATCAGACAAAATGATTGTTGAACCAGAATCACATATCAAGACTACTCACTGTAGTTTGTATGTTTGTTCCAAACCCCTATTACACTGTATAAATTTATAGATTATAAAAAAACTATTTTACACAAAACCACTTCAAACAATGTATACACTTTTTTACACTGAACTAATTATGCACTGTTTGTATGCTACTGCAACTGTCACAACCAGTTGTCACAGAGCAAACTGAGGCTTAATGTACCTCTGACTGGCTGCCTGTACAGTCATGTGGTATTCATGTTGTAACTTGTAGTCCTGCCCTGTTGTCAGTCATGCAAAATATTTCTATGAAATATCACATGTAAACTTTGTACTTAAATTTAATTGATGACATTGAATAACCATGACTTTTATTTTATGCTATTATAGTACATTTCATCCTATGGGTCATTCCATGTCAAATCACCCAATAAAAAAATTAATGACACCCACCTCCTCAGATTTTGATGAAACTTGGCACAATTTATTCTATTACTATCCTGATAACATCTGCAAATTTTTTTTGCTCTATCATTTATAGTTTTTTTTAATTAATTTTTTAGTTTTTTTAATTTGGCGCTATCCGAAGCCTCGGAAATCGTGCCTTTAACGTGCACTCACAAATTTAAAAATATTTTTCTTGAAAACTATTCAAGATATCATCATGAAATTTTGCAGGAAGTTTGTGTGTTATACCTAAAAGCAGCGAAAAATGCTCTTATTAACCTATTTCAATCCCTCAAAAAACTAAAAATATTTAAATATAATTTTTTAGAAATTTTAGAAACGGGTGTTTTATTTTACAAAAACCACAATATCTAGAGTCTCAGACATGATAGAATGCTCAAATTTGTTTTAAAATACTCTTAAATATATAGGCTATTAGATAATTAAAAAATATAGTTGGCTTTTTAACATGTTTAATTACGAGGGACATTCAATAATTAAAGAGACAAATTGATCTAGAGAAAAAAACGGTTGGCAGGAAAAATTAGGTACTTTTAGGAATCATGTTGGCTTCCCTGGGATGATCTCTGAGCAGCTGTTTCATAAAATTGTTTTGCTTATAACCTCAAAATTTCATTTAACAATGGGAAGTCCGCTAGAAGTTTCCACATTAGTTGAACAACGTTCAGTGATTCGATTTTTACTTTCTGAAGGTGAAAAACCCTGTAATATCTATTCTAGAATGACTAAACAGTATGGTGAAAGTTGCATGAATCGCAGAAATTTTTATAAGTGGGTGGATCAGTTCAAAAACGGTTGAACCTCAGTGACATACGAACAGCGATCTGGACGTCCAAAGGAAGTTTCAACTCCTGCGCTTGAATCTCGAATAGACAATATGATTCGTGAAGACCGTCGTGTTACAGTTGAACAAATGGCTGAAAATTTGCAAGTAAGTGTTGGTACAGTTTATAGCATTATCAGTGACAAGCTTAGGTACCGCAAAACAAGTGCAAGATGGGTTCCAAAAGAGTTAACGCAACAACACAAGGACAACAGACTCAGAGTGTGCACAGAGCTGAAGCAACGCTATTGGTTGGGAGACACTACCACACCCCCTGTATAGCCCAGACTTGGCACCATCAGATTTCCACCTGTTTGGCCCACTCAAGTAATCGCTATGTGGTAAGAAATTCAACAACAACGAAGAAGTCAAAAAATTTGTGGGAGACTGGTTCACACGTCAAGATAAAGAATTCTTTGCTGCAGGCATAAAAAAGCTGATTCATCGTTGGGATAAGTGTATTAGTGTTGGGGGGGATTATGTTAAAAATAGGAAAATTGTCATTTTGTAAAAATACACCATTTTTTCTCTAGATCAGTTTGTCTCTTTAATTATTGAATGTCCCTTGTACAATACAAAATAAAGAACTATATAGGCCTATCTAAAAAAAACTATACTGCTTTTAAATAGGTAGTCCATGGGAAAGTTAAAATTTAGTTTGCTTTCTATTTTTTATAACTTTTACAAACTTATAAACATTAGGCCTATACCTACTGCATAAAAACAACTCAAAGATATACTAGTAAGTTTGAAATGTAATAATGATGGTAACTAAAAGTAATATTTAAAAGCTCAGTACTCAGCTTTTAATCTCAGTACTCTGATTTGGTGAATTATCAGCAGTTCAGCTGTGCTGCTGATAATTTACATGACTCACCAAGCCTGTCTCAACAGGCTCTTTTCCTGTGGTGACATGCTCCTCTCTACAGTTGAATTAGTGCAGTTGTTCCTATCTTTAAGTGAGGACATACCTACAGTGACTAATTGTTTCCTAGATAAAGATTGTTTAAATTAATGTTTTTAAGTTAAGTGTTATTGAGGCAGTAATAATATAAACTTTTTAAAATTTACTTTGGGTTTTGAAGATAATTTAAATTCGTGTGAATATAAACTTATTTTGTTTACTTTGTTTTGAAGAAAAGGTAAATTTGAGTGTACAAGTAGGGCATGGATGTTTTTTTAACAATAATTCAGTTGAATCTGTAAGTACTGGCAGTTTGTTTACAGTTTAAAACCCTCTAATAAGTACTCCCTTTTTTTGCTAATTACTAAAAATAATATATCACTATTATTTTTTTATAAATGTTTTGCTTCAATAACTAAAATATTTTGGAAGTATTATATGAAGAATAATACTTACAAAATTTTTCATAACATGCTGTGAAGTATGCAAAACAGCATGGCAGATATTCAAGCCTGTAGCATTGGACTATTTAAAAAATCCAACTGTTTCCAAACAATCTACATACCTTCAAAAAAGTTACAATGTGTTTCTGAATTAAGTGACGAAGAAAAAGATTTGATTCGCCTTAGATCTGGAATTAATTTGTGTGAATTTAAAAATATCTGTTCTCATCACAGCTACTACTTTTTAAACGTATTTGAAAAGTATCAAACAATCTGTGTAGACCCGTTAAAATACACAAAAAGCCTATTAAAAAATCGTTGAGAAGTGTAAGTTTAAGATTTTCAAAACAATTGATAGCAAAAAATATTTACATAAAACCTGGGCAAAAGCTTTGTTCAACATGCCTTAACTTTAGTAAAGAAAAAATAAAAATAAAAGTCAGTGAGAATGAAACAGATGATGAACTCATGACTGAATTAGATTCATTAGAATCAAGAAATGTATCCCTCTCACAAACAAACACTGCTCTAGATGATTTAGGTTTAACACCAATAAAGCTTCACACCTTGTCATCACGTAAGGGGTCGTATTATAAAAGAAAAGTTGATATTGTAACTAAGGCTGTGAAAATAAAAATTTCAAAAGCACTAGATTATGATGTTCCAAGTTCTGATGACGAGGAAGAAGATACAAGTATGGTTAAAAAGGCACAGGATTTTGATGTGATGATTTGTCTTTTGAAAGAAAAGATTTTATCTGTTGGGAGGTCTCAAAAAATCCAGATTTTGACTTTGGCTCCAGAATATTGGAGCAAAGAACAAGTGATGAAGGAATTCAATGTGAGTGAATACATTGTGCGACAAGCAAGAAAACTGAAACGTGAAAAGGGTATTTTGGCAATTCCTGATCCCAAAAAAGGTAAAACACTTTCTGAAAATACAATTAAACTTGCAACAGACTTTTATCAAAATGATGAAAGTTCAAGAGTGTTACCTGGGGCTAAAGACAAAGTAAGTGTTAAAAAAAATGTTTACATGCAAAAAAGACTTATCCTTTGTAACTTGAGAGAACTCTATTCTTGTTTTAAATGGGAATATCCACATGTGAAAGTAGGGTTTTCAAAATTTTGTTGTTTGAGACCTAAATGGTGTATCCTTGCTGGTTCTGCAGGCACACACACTGTATGTGTTTGCTGCATCCACCAAAATGTAAAACTGTTACTGGATGCTGCCAAAATTGAAGAATAATATAAAGACCTAATTAAGATGCTTGTGTGCAACATAGAAAATTCCAACTGCATGCTGCGCCATTGTGATAACTGTCCTGCAAGCACTGCATTAATCGATTATTTGACTGAAAAATTAAGTGAAGATTATGATTTAGAAGAAGAAATTGTAATAAGCCAATGGGTGAATACCGACAGAGCAGAGATGGTAAAACAATCTATTAGCGTAGAGGACTATATTTCTTTATTGAGCAGATCACTAGAAAAGCTAATACCCCATTCATTTGTCACTAAATCGCAGTCATCAGCTTTTAAGAGATTGAAAGAAAACCACCACCCAATTGTAGTAATGGATTTTAGTGAAAATTATTCATGTCATTCAAAATGAAGTCCAAAGTTATCATTGGAATAGAGGGGGTTGTACTCTTCATCCAGTAGGAATTTTTTTAAGAAACAGAGAATGTTTTGATTTCTAACCATTGTTTTATAAGTGACGATTGAGCATGACACAAGTTTTGTTAACTATGTCCGAAGGGAAATTACAAAATGGCTGGCAATAAATCATCCAGAAATAGACACAGTTCTTTATTTCACTGATGGCTGTGCTGGTCAATATAAAAATACGAATAGTTTTAAGAACCTGTCTGAGCATTTGAAAGACTTCAATATGAAAGCTGAACACTCGTTTTTTGCTACAAGTCATGGGAAATCAATATTTGATGGTCTAGGAGGAATGGTAAATCAATATGTGATGGTCTAGGAGGAATGGTAAAAAGAATTTTAAGGAAAGCAAGCCTCCAGCTACCAGATGAAGATCAAATTATGACAGCAAGTGCTGTCTACAACTATTGTGAAAAGAACACTGAAAACATTCACTTTCACTTTATTGACAAAAAAGATGCTGATTCACTACGATTGGAAATAGAAAAACGATTTTCAACAACCCGGACTATTCCTGGTACTAGAAGTTTTCATAATTTCAAACCACTTCAGACAAACAACCTTGAAATTAGAAGGACTACTGATAGTCTTAACCCTGCACTAATCTTTTCTTATCAAACTTCTTCTGATTGGGTTTGTGTTCAACCATCTTCAAATAATTATGTGGCTGCAAATTATGATGGTAACTGGTATTTTGGACTACTAAAAACTATCTTCAGTGAAGAAGAAGATGCGGAAATTCTTTTTCTCCACCCTTCAGGACGAGCTGCATCTTTTTATTGGCCTCAAAGAGAAGATTTGTGCATAGTGCCTTTGAAACACATCATCAGTATAGTAGACGCACCTCAATCAAGTGGCACCGGAAGAATGTATTATTTCAAAAAAGATTGTGTGAACAAACTGAAAGCTGTTGGATGAAGTGGAAAAAGTATTTCAATCAGCATTAACATGTATTAAAAAGACAAACAAGTCACAATATTGAATGTGTATTTTGAACAATAAATTGTGTTTAACGTAAGTACTCAATCATCTTTTGAATTTTAAGAGATCTTCTTCTGTTGTGCACAGTAATTAAACATGTTAAAAAGCCACTATATTTTTTAATTATCTAATAGCCTATATATTTAAGAGTATTTTAAAACAAATTTGAGCATTCTATCATGTCTGAGACTCTAAATATTGTGGTTTTTGTAAAACAAAACACCCGTTTCTTAAATTTCTAAAAAAGTATATTTAAATATTTTTAGTTTTTTTTGAGGGATTGAAATAGGTTAATAAGAGCATTTTTCGCTGCTTTTAGGTATAACACACAAACTTCCTGCAAACTTTCATGATGATATCTTGAATAGTTTTCAAGAAAAATATTTTTAAAGTTGTGAGTGCACGTTGAAGGCGCGATTTCGGAGGCTTCGGATAGCGCCAAATTAAAAAAAACAAAAAAATTAATAAAAAAAAATATAAATGATAGAGCAAAAAAATTTTGCAGGTGTTATCAGGATAGTAATAGAATAAATTGTGTCAAGTTTCATCAAAATCTGAGGAGGTGGGTGTCATGACCTGGGTGACTTGACATGGAACGACCCCTTATGACTGTTAAAGAAAAGTGTTATATTGAACTAATTTTGGAGCTAGATGATGACAACCAAGATGCTTACATCAATTTTATGCATCCACACTGGCCACCAAAAACATTTTTTTGGCCAGAACACAGAAATGTTGGGAGAGAGGATAAGTGCTGGGTCCCTTTTACAAACATAATTTGCTGCATTAAGTGCCTGAATTAAGTGCTTAGGTGGGCCGAATGCTTTTCAGACTATCCAAAAAAGTATTCGAAATATTAATGCTGCCTGGGCAAGGAAAAACTAAGTTTCATATCAATCAAGAAGCACCTGTATATATTATAAATCCTGTAATACCATTTACGACTGAAAAGGTAAGCTAACTCAACAAGTAAATACCTAAGCAAGTTATTATTTTAAAAATACGGACAAATCTTCTTTAAAATCTATATTTTTTTAGTTTTGACAGGTAGTTAGGCCTTGTTACACTGATAAGCCTAATTTTAACTGAAGGTTTTAGTACAGAAAAATGTAAGCATACCTTAAGTAAAAAAAAATCCTCAATCGCCACACAAGATAGGATACTATGCAAAATATTTCAACGAAATATCAAATATAAACTTTGTACTTAAATTATAAAATGATGTCATTAAATACCCATGACTTTTATTTTATGCTATTATATTACATTTCATCCTCTTTCAAATGAGACCTTTTTCAGCCTCATAGGACCAGACAGAAAAAAGTTATAAATATTTACATAAAAACCTGCACGAAGAAAAAAATTCACAATTGCCAACTTTGAAGTGGAAAAAAGTTTATATGCGTCTAAATGTTATTTTTGACTTTATAATTGGAATCCTTGTGAAATTTCAAGTAAGTATTGTGAGTTTCATAACTTAGTATTAAATAATAACCATACAAGTAGTTTTTATTGAAAAGTGCTCTTTAGATCTCGCGCCGCGACTAACAAATCGGCTAAAAATGGACTTCTTTTTCAAAAAATCATTTAAAAAAAACTAAAGCAAATTTGCCAAAAATGAAAAATATGGGTTGTTATATTTGTCCATATATGCTGTAAAAAAAATTTCATGAAAATCTGAGAGGGTGGGGTGAAAAATTTTGTTCTGGCTGGATGATTTGGAATGACCCATATATCAAAATATCTCCCCCATAACCAAACATTAACATGTATTCAAACAACATAACCAGACTTTCAAATAACCATATTACCAAATTATTAAACAAATTTCAAACACGAAAGAAACAACTAATGAACACAAACATGAATATATACTTCAATAGGCAATGCCAAAAACACCAACTGACACCTAATTACATTAACGTAAACACAAACAACAAAAATATGACTGCACAAAAAAACAATAAAACAAGGACAAAAATTATGGATACAAAATGAAATTAATCAATTATACAGCACAAAAAACAACATAACACTATACATATATAAATTACACTTAGAACTAACAAGTTTATTACATCCAATTACAGGAAATAATAAATACAATGACATAGAAAGTAAAATAAAATTTGAAAAATACAAAAAGACAAATACAATAAACAAAAATAAACACACATTTTATCCTCGAACCATTAACCTCAGCAACACAGAATTTAACAAAATAGAAACAGAATATTTAAACAATATGTCAAAAAATAACCTAACTCAAAACATAAACAAAAACGTAGAAAATTTAATAGTAGAAACAGAATTTGCTATTAACCTAATACAAGACAATATACACACATATAATTAAAAAAATAATCACCAGTGAAATAAAAAAACAAATCTAAACAAAACCAGGATAATAAAACAATAAAAGAAATTAAAAATAAAGTAAATAACAATTTAATTATAACTAAAGCAGACAAAAGTCAGGCAACAGTAATTATTGACAAAACAGACTACATGATCAGAAAAACTGAAGACTTCCATCAACAATAATAAATGCATACAATTAAATAAAGATCCAACAGAAAAATATCTTAAACAAACAATAAAATTAACAAAAACAGCTAAAAACATTTTCAACAACAAAAATATAGACATGTATATAAACAATAATCCAGAACCACCTAAAATTAATAGCCTAATAAAAATACACAAATTAAACAACCCAATACGACCATTAATCAACTTCAAAAAAGCACCTACATACAAAATAGCAAAAATAATAGCACAAAAACTAAAAAGTAACCATCTAACAAATAAATATCATAACATAAAAAATACATACGAATTAATAGACAAACTAAAGATAATAAATATAGATGAAAACACATTTTTCATATCATATAACATCACAAATATGTACACCAACATTCCAATTGATGAAACTATAGACATAATAGGCCTAATAAACAAACTTAATGAAGACACACACTATATAACTGAAATAAAAAATAGCCTCCAACTAATACTAAAACAAAATTACTTTGAATTCAATAGCAAAATTTATCAACAACAACAAGGTTTGGCAATGGGTTCTCCATTATCTAGCATAATAGCAGAAATATTCTTACAACACACAGACACCAAAATACAAAATATTATAAATTCACTTGATCCAAATGGCATATGGATAAGATATGTACAGTAGATGATGGGCTATATGTATCAAATAACAAAAATACAAATGCAGATAACATATTAAAACAAATCAATAACATACATCCAAAAATACAATTCACAGAAGAAAAAGAAAAACATAAAATCAACTATTCAGACATACCATCACAAGATACAATAACCACCTACAATATGCAATAAACAGAAAACCAACTTCCACTAACATTATCATACCTAACCATTCTGAACACCCACCACAACATAAAATGGCAGCATTCTATTCACTATTTAACAGAATGTACAAGATACCCCTAAACAAACAAGAAACAGACAAAGAAAGAAATATAATATACCAAATTGCTTATGAAAATGGATATAATAAAAATACTGTAAACAAAATAGAAAATAAAAACTGAACAATAATCAAAAGGAACAAAACATAAATAATAACAAGAATAAAAAATGGGCCACATTCACATACATAAATAATAAAATGACAAAGCTAAAAAAACTATTAAAAACACATACATTAGAATAGCGTACAAAAACTAACAAAACTAATCTACAAAAACTAAATAACCCACACAACAAAGATAATATAACAACCAATGGTATATACAAAATTGAATGCCAAGACTGCAATAAATGTTACATAGGAAAAAAAAAGTTATTTTGAACACCTAAACGCATACAAAAAAAACAGAAATATATAAATCTAATTGGCCACACATGCAATAAACACTGGACATGAATTCCCAAACATAACCAACATGAGACTAATAAAATGCATACCACACAAAGGCACCATCATGAACATTTGGGGAAATTTACAAATATACAAACATAAAACACAAAACAAACTAATACCCGAACAAATACAAATCAATACAAAACATGACACAATTTTCAAAGCATTCAACATTGCAAATACAGAAAACACTAATACATACACACCACAATCACACACAATAATACCAATTTAAAGTGCCAGAGGGCAACAGGAAACCACAATAACAACCAACCAACACACAAGTAGTTCACTAGACTCAAAATCAGGAAGGCTGAAGATGGGAACACAATGCTTCCCGGAAAAAAAAAGAAAGACTATTAGCCTAAAAGACCTACACATGATTAGTAGGTAAAAGAGAACAATTTTATGCATAAAAAACTGAGTTAGACCCTATTATATAGTGTAATAGATAGTGTACTTTATTTGAGTATGTTATACGTAATTATAAGTGTTTATGATGGATAATCTATAATGTAAATAAGAATGTATTGGCTGTGACAAAGAAAAAACTTACATCTACCTAGGAAGGTAGAAAGGGTCATTACAATATACTGAACATCTTTTAAACCATAAAATGTATCATAATAGATTGTGTGGTTCATTAGAGTTAATTAACAAATGTTAAATTGTAATAGAAATAAGAAATTTTGTTATATAAAAGGAGTTCTAACTTGAGGAACACTAGGCATTAAAATGCCTATAGTGTACGAGGAGGTACCCAAAATAACCAGAATAGCGCTGCGATTGGTGGAACTTACGTAGTACGCATTTCTCCCGCTAGGCGAGCATAGCGCAACTCGTTCCGAGTTCAGTGCCGTCATTGTTGTCGCCTGGGAAGGTTGTGTCCGGTCACAGTAATTCGTTTTGTAAAAGCAGTTTCGCTTGCTCCTCGTTTTTTGTCATGGCGGATTTAAGTGAACAGCGCGCTGCTATGAAATTTTGCTTCCTGCTTGGGAAAAACGCCGCAGAAACTGTTGTGATGTTGAAAACAGCTTACAAGGATAGTGCTATGGGAAAAACTCAAGTGTACCAATGGTTTTCTCGTTTCAAAGAAGGTGAAATGTCAATCGATGACAAACCTCGTTCTGGACGTCCGTCAACTTCCAGAATTGACGAAAATGTTGAAAAAGTTCATTCAATCGTGCTTGAAGACCGACGACGGACCATTGATGAGATTAGTAAGTTATCTGGAATAACTTGGAGCTCGGTTCAGCGAATTTTGTCAGAAGATTTGGAGATGAGAAGGGTCACTGCAAAATTTGTGCTCCGGGTCCTGACTGAACAGCAAAAAGAGAATCGAGTTGAAACATGCCGTGCATTGAAAGACCAGCTCCGAACTGACCCAGATTTTTTTTCCAAGGTCATTACTGGTGACGAGTCATGGTGCTATGGTTACGACCCCGAAACTAAACAACAGTCAAGCCAGTGGAAAACTTCATTGTTGCCTCGCCCAAAAAAAGCTCGTCAAGTGAAATCAAACATCAAGACAATGCTCATTTTTATATTCATGTTTATCGGTGTCCAAGCCACTTATTTATATTGATAGAATAAAGCATTTACCTTATTTTGTTTGTCCATCTGGTGGCTTTATTTTTATTTTGTTTGTCCGTCTGGTAGCTTTATTTATAACAAAAATAAATTCTCCAACAGGTTAGTATCGTATACACGATACGTTGACACTTTTATAATTTTTAACGGTACATTGCGGCAGATAGAAAATATGAAAAAATACATGAATAACGTTAATAAGAACATACAGTTCACCCTTGAAACGGAGGTAAACGGCAAGCTTAACTTTCTCGACTTGACAGTCATAAGACTAAATAGCAACTTCCGATACCAGATATACCGGAAGCCAACTACCACAGATATCACAATAAACGCTGAATCACATCACCCTTTCTCCCAAAAGATGGCTGCATATAACAGTTTCGTGCATAGACTACTGTCCATACCAATGGAAAAGGAAGACTTTCATGAAGAACTTAACACAATTAAATATATAGCTAGGGCCAATGGTTACAGTAGCTCAATTATACACAACCTAATTAAAAAACATTGAAAAAAGGAAGGTAACAAAGAAATACGCGAAGGTAGTGAAAATGGGACTAGGTACATAACATCGTACTATGGTAACACCCTACCAAAAATTTTATACAGCGCGTTTAAAGACGTAAACATTAGGATGGGGTTCCGGACCAGTAACAACGTTGGTAAGATACTTCGACAAAACCCCCCAAAAGCAGTTGAAGACAGGACAGGTGTTTATAAGGTTGTGTGCAGCGACTGTTGTTGTTTCTACATTGGACAAACGGGTAGAGCGTTTAAAAAACGCTTTAGAGAACACCTGCCCAAAAAAAATCCTAGCAGAATAACATCAAATTATGCACGTCTTCTAGTTGAAAATAATCATAATTATACAGACTTTGCAAGTAATTTTCAACCCCTACACATATGCAAGAAAGGGAGATACATGAGTGCTGTCGAGGAATTTGAAATATATAAGGCATTTAAGGACACAAACACAAAAGAAATCCTCCTAAATGAACAGTTACAGTTTCAGTCAAATTCGCTATACGATACGGCTATACAAATACAGACAAAGTCCACAGTGCGCGGCGAGCAATAACATAGACTCGGCAGTCGACCGTTGTAGTCTGGGATGCGCATCTCGACTTGTACGTGCTCCAAAGTTTAAACGTTTTTATTGTTGATTATGTGTAAGTTATGTTATATGTTTTATGTGTTGATATTTTTACTTAAATGACGACCTCTGCTGAGTGACAATACCTGAGGATGGGACATATGTCCCGAAACGCGTCGTAATAACGAAGAAGAAATAAAAGCCACCAGACGGACAAACAAAATAAGGTAAATACTTTATTCTATCAATGCTCATTTGTTTTTTCGATGTGAGAGAGGTAGTGCATTCTGAATTCGTCCCACCAGGTCAGACTGTTAATCATGCTTTCTATTTGGAGGTTTTAAAAAGATTGCGTAACAATGTGCGACAAAAAAGCCCGATTTGTGGCGGACGAGGGACTGGTTTTTCCACCATGACAATGCACCTGCTCACGCAGCCATTTCAGTACGCCAGTTTTTAGCAAAAAACAACATGACTCCCTTGCCCCACGCCCCTTACTCACCTGACCTCGCTCCGTGCGATTTCGTCTTGTTTCCATGAATGAAGAGGGACATGAAAGGACAACGTTTTGACGACATGGAAGCGGTAAAGAAAAAATCGAGGCAGGAGCTGTTGGACATCACAACAGACGAGATTGAAAAATGTTTCCAGGAATGGGATCGCAGATTGGACAAATGGAGAGTACTTTGAAGGTGATAAGGTTGTTTTGTAAAAAAAATTAAATACATAGTTAAAAAAAAAAAAAATTCCGGTTATTTTTGGGTACCCCCTTGTAATCAAGAGATTGAAAAAAAATTAATGTTCTTATTGTAATCACTAGTGTCTAAATGTATTATGTTAACATAAATTTATTTGTACAACCACAGTAATAAGTAAGGTATGAAAAAAGATTACTGTAAACCTAATTTATTTAAGTAGGCAAAATTTTATAAAATGTAACTTTTGAATTACTGAATAGAAACTGGTCATGTAAGATCTTAAAATAATCAGTAAGAAAAGAGCTGTTTACTGGTACTAATATCTTCAAGATAGTATTTAGTACAAGAAAATTATGTCAATTTTAATAAATTTTAATCCTAAAAGGTGATGAGATCAATAACAATGTTATAAATTTCCACCAATGGGAATTTTACACTTTTTGTATTTTGACGACCCAAAATTTAAATGAGAAGAGTTAGTTCTTTGTTGGATTTCATACAGTACACTTCAAAAAATCTGTAATACTCTAAGTAAAAAAAGTGAAACGAGAATCAAACTGAAGATCAGGTTAGGTGAAGGAAGACATATAACAGGAAGAATTATTGAAGAAGAAAGATTATGTTAAATAATTTTAAAAGAGAAGAAAAGTGTTAGAGTGATTAAATAAGTGTATAAA
Source organism: Magicicada septendecula (assembly GCA_034769895.1). Taxonomy (NCBI): domain Eukaryota; kingdom Metazoa; phylum Arthropoda; class Insecta; order Hemiptera; family Cicadidae; genus Magicicada; species Magicicada septendecula. The sequence continues at coordinate 943,891,943 of CM068367.1, read as the reverse complement.
TGTGAAGTACAGTAAACCCTCGATTTAACGGACTTCGGATTTAACGGACAGAATTTAACAGAAAAAAAATGTTTTTTTTAGGCTTTTGGAACGTATAATGCGCATAAACTGCAGACTCTCCTGTTCTGGCGATATTGCTTGGCTATCGCAGCATTCTTTCGTTTCTTGTTTTGAAACACGCAAATTTTCTCATCTCCAATTGTATTTGATGAGAACGGAGATAAGAATTCATTTAATTCTTCACGATCCCCGTCTTTGCGTTGTCGTTGACGCAGGCGTCGCACACATTCAGTGGAAGACATCACGATGACTAACACTGAACAATATACACTGATATGCATCTTATTTCACTGTGACCAAATTTGTTTATTACTAACATCACCTGGAGCGTTACATTTTTCGATGACGTTACACATTTTGCATCACGCATTTTGTGGAATGACCCCCAGCCTAAAAACATTATCATGTTAAAAAAAAATTTTGAGCCAAAAAAAATCACGATTAAGTTTTTGAAGTCCATGGTTGTGATTTAAATTTGGTGGTAGTTCATAACCATAGCAACGCATTTTCACTCTTGAATATTCGGCTATCTTCATGATAATTCGTATGCACACGCAGTGCACATTCATACAGCATCGCATCAGTTTATTCAGAGAACACAGCGTGTACACTACATGTGTTTCTATAGTACGAACCTTGCACGTGTTAAATAGAGAGTCTTAACGAGTTTATACTTGCGTTGTTACAGCAAGGTCCATTACTTTATTACTGAATTACAGCATAAGTATGTCTGGCGTTACGAAAAAACGTGTGAACTTGAGTATAAAGCAAAAGCTTGAACTAATAAGTAAGCTTGAAGGTGGCGCGTCTGTTGCACATGTTTGTGAAGTGTACGGTGTAAAGAAACAAACCATTTCAGACATTCGAAAGAATAAAGATAAACTTATTCAGTTTTTGCTAAAGTACAGTGTTGATAGTTCGAAGAATGAGGGAGAAAGAAAACACAAACAATTAGAGGATGCTGTGTACAAGTGGTTTATTCAACAACGTTCTAGTGGCGTCGTTGTTTGTAGTGTGGAGTTGCGGGCTGCTGCTGGTAAACTGGCGAAACATATTGGTATCCAATTTCAGGCGAGTGATGGGTGGCTTTGGTGTTTTCGTAAACGGCATGGTATCACAAATAGATCAACACGTGGTGAAGCGCTGAGTGCAGACACTGAACAAGTTGAGGCTTTTCGTCAACATATAAAGGAAACGATCGAATCTGAGGGTCTCATTTTGTCTCAGGTCTATAATGCTGATGAGACTGGTCTCTACTTTCATCCTGTGCCTGAAAATACTCTGGCACACAAACATGAAACTAGCACACCAGGCCGTAAACTCAACAAGGAGCGGCTTTCTGCCCTACTGTGTGCGAATGCTGATGGTTTGCATCGACTTACTCCACTTACTCCAGTCATAGTCGGAAACGCAAAGAAACCTCGTGCGATAAAGAACATAATGAACCAGTTGCCAGTCATTTATGAAAGTTAAAAAAATGCTCGGTTTACCTTCAGTATTTTTTCAGACTGGTTTTTTAATCATGTTGTGCCAGAAGTGCGACGTTTTTAAGAAGAGACTATGAAAATTCCATCGCATGCAGTGAAAGCCGTCTTACTACTGGACAATGCACCGGCCCATCGCAACTCCGAGAAGTTAGTTAGCAACGACGGAAAAATAAAATGCGTCTTCCTCCCTCCGAACACTACTTCAATTTTACAGCCAATGGACCAAGGAGTCATTGTTGCCTGCAAAAGGCTGTACAAGAAGAAGTTTCTTGAAGAGGTGATGGTTGTCTTGGAGGACAAACAAGACCATGAAAACGACACGAGAGGAGCTAGAACGCTGCAAAATCTGCGTGCATACAACATCAAGTCCACCATCTTTAATTTTGCTGCCGCATGGAAGGAGATGAAGGAAACAACATTGGCTAATGGGTGGACACAGTTACTGAATGGGACTGAACCGGAGTACGATTTCAGAGGATTTGAAACATCCGATTTCTGTGAAACTGTAAAGAAGGCTGGTGAAGAAGTAAACGAGAATGACATAGAACAGTGGCTAAACTTGGACGAGGGTGATCCAGGCTACCAAATCCTGAGTCAGGAAGAGATCGCGGAATCTGTTCTACACGACGATCAAGAAGATGGAGATGATGACGATGAAGAAACATCTGTTACAGGAGGCCCTAAATTATCAGCGATAAGAAACAGCATGGACGAAATTATCGCGTATATTGGGGAGTCTTCAGATCTGGAAGTGTGTGCTTATTATGACCATTTTAGACAGTTTAGATCTGTAATAATAAAGAAGCAACATTCTAGTGGAAAACAACAGACTCTTGATGCTTTTATCCAGAATAAATAAAGGTGTGTACATAACATTGTATTTGCATGATATTAATAGTACATATTAAAATACAGATAAGCGATGTTGTCGCTGTTACAATAGAAAACCACACTGGCAGTTTACCTGTTATTTAGAAACATGTTACTCACACCCCCTCTACTCATCCTTTGTCTTGCTGCCTACAGAAGGGTGCGAGCACGCGCGCGTGCGCACGCACTTACACTTTTTCTTCCTATTCTTTGTTCAGTTTGCTGTTAAAACGTACGGTTGCAGTCATAAATCATAATGCCAGAGTTAACAACAGCCAGGCAAACTGCTGTTGCTTACACAGTAAACAACTCATAGATACCAAAAGCGTTCGTCCCGCCAGAAGTCAGATATAACTTCGAATTTCGTTAGCGCGCGAATGCAAGACGCAGGCCAAATTAGCGACCATGTTTTTAGGAGAAAAAGTGCGGCTTGTATTAGGAACAATACGGTATTTGCATGATATTAATAGTATTAAAATTTCAAGTGTTATATGCCTATTTGACTTCAATATATATCCTCAAAAAACAAAATTTGCGATTTAACGGACACCCCTCAGCCCCAATTAGTCCGTTAAATCGAGGGTTTACTGTATAGTGATTAGATACTAAATTATAAAAGAAAAAGATTTAATAACGATTACCAATATTTCACTGTTACACTTTCCACACACTTAAGAATTATTAATTACACTATCACTGAACTGAGAAACTTATATTTTTATAATTATTTCAATTTTGAACTATTATTTCTTTGTATTTTAGAATTATTAAAGAAAATAACTTTCTACAAAATAGATAACCTATAAACCGACACCACTGTTCATATTACGAACTATTTGTAATACTATATTTAATTTACTGTTTTCTTATATTATAGTTAACTTTGTTTTTGTGATGTTTTGTACTTCACAAAGGGTATTTTCGTTAACATTTTTGTAGTCCAAAGGATCCACACCATTAGAAAATAAATAATTTTGTTGTCAAACATAAGCCTGAATTCAAGAAGGAATGCCACCTACTGAGCAAAAAATTTTTAATAGCCTGGACAAATATACTTAAGATGAAAGTTATTTAATTTGATTGAAAGGAAAATATAAGGAATTTAGAGAAAAATAAAAGAGTATTGATGAATATAATGTGTATGAATAATTATTTTTTGGTAATTAACAATTTTTTTTTTTGTATATTCGAATGTTAGTTTTCTTTAACCAGAGAAGAGAACTTGGCAATACCTATTTTTTGGTACCAAGTTTGATTTGAATAATTTACCGAGGTAAGTTAATTTAAGTAAAAGAAAGGAAGAAAGATATTATTTCATTTTTTTAATTGTTTATTTTATTAAATAATTTGGCGCTCAACAACATGGAAAGTATTCATCAATTTATTGAAAAAACGTTACAAATTGGCACTTACAACGTGAGGCCTACAACTCAGTACTTATCTAAATATTATATCTGTAAATAGTAGATTACAAATTGGCGCTTACAATGTGAAGCGTAAAAATAAGAAACCCAATCGAGAAAAAATATATATATATATATTGCAACGTAATAAATTGCAAATTTAATTTAATTTAAATTTGTGGAACCCCACGATCTTGGAGCACCAAATTTATGCAACGTTACATACACATAAATAGGCGTGAACGATCTCACGTTCAAGATTGACAAATTCTTTAGACAATATAACATTTAAATTGGGTGTCAGGTGTATCTGCAATAAGAACTCTATGTAACTTGAAACGGTAATTAACATTTATTTGATACTATAAAAATGTGTGTGCACATGGCACTGACTTCGATTTTAAAACATTAGTTATTATTTGTTATTCTGCCGTAAGGCTTAAGATATATACATCCTTACTGACTAAATATTCTATGCTACTAATTATTATATAAAAGAAAAATCTCATTTTCAGACTACTCAGTCTATTAATATGTTTCAAAATCAATTTTTAAATCTTTTTTTCTATATTGTAACGTACTCAAAATATTAATAGTTATTGTTTCTCAGTACTGTTTTCTCAAATACTAATTGTTTTTATTTAAATGCTTTGTAATCATTTTATATCATATTAATTTGAGCTCTTGTTACGTTAATCGTATTTCTTAAACATCTATGATTTTAACTCTACTATACAAGAAACATTGATCTTATTTTTTAAATAAAATATTAATGTCTTTAACTGTCTTTGAATTCTTTGTATGATTAAGATATGAATAAGTTGTCTATCACCTTATTGTCGTCAATCATACTCGATCATTTTTGTTCCATCGGTGTTCGTCCTCGTCTCGCCTCCAGCGTCGGCTGTCTCTCTTTGGAACTCTCCTCTTGTCCAGCGTCGTATCGCTCTCTGGAACTCTCCTCTTGTCCAGCGTCGTATCGCTCTCTGGAACTCTCCTCTTGTCCAGCGTCGTATCTCTCTCTCTGGAACTCTCCTCTTGTCCAGCGTCGTACCTCTCTCTGGAACTCTTCTCTTGTCTAGTGTCGAATCATTAAAGGGTCTTCTTAAGTAGTGCTGTTATTAATTAAAATGCTTGTCTTTACAGCTTAGTTACGTATTTGTACGTAACTGGCAAATTTTAAACTGTTTACAAAAAAAAAATAAATATGCCGTGCTGACGGGCATAAGCTCCCGCTACACCGTGGATGATTCAAGAAAGAGAACCACTGTAGCTTGCGTGTCCTATTTATACCCATGTCTTGGGCGACACCCTCCAGTGATACAAAATCGACATGTTAGAAACTGTCTTTGGCTTCAGTTCCCCCACTCTTTGTCAAATTCACTATTTTTTATATTTCTGCGAATTGCAGAGTCCTGTAAGTATATTCTTATACTTATCTTATAACTAATTTTACAACACATGTTCACTGTAATTTTGGACATTACAACTTAACCCTTTCGATTTGTACACAGTTATTTCACTATTACACTTGTACGGTGTGTCACTTTCGCGTGGTTTTCGTACACAGTATTTAGTAAATTTATTTACATTTTATGGTGCTTTTGGATTTTAATTCTTAATTCTAGTTTATGAATAATTACGGAAAAACAGTAATTGTGCAATTATTCATCTTGGGGTGGCAAACTCGCCTGCAGAGACCTGCGTTCACACACACTAGCAAAATACTGGTGTACACACTTTCAGTTACATTTGTGTGTGTGTGCACGTTGATTCAGGTCGAAACACCTGTTCATATTTTTGTCTGAGCCAAGCCTGCAATCCCTAACATGCTTATTTCTAATATATTATTAATTATTTACAGTTTATTAAGTAAATTTAAATTTTTATATTCCATGCTCAGTACCTCACTTATTTGTACTGTCGCATTATTCCTCTGCTTGGTAATAAAAAAAAAAAATTAATAAATTTATTTATTATAATTTTTTATTTATTTATTTATTATTATTATTTGCAAAAAAAAAGTGACAAATAATAAAGAATAATGCTCGTCATTTCACCCTTAATTGGAGTGTATACAAATGTCTTACCTCCCCTCTTCGTACGCTCACTGCTCGTGACCTTGTAGTAGGGTGGCTTTACAAACAGCTGATTTAACTAGTTTCATTGACCTCTGTTTTCATGTGTAGAACTTCCTAAATGACGCTGCGTAGAATTTACCAATTTCTTTCTTCTGTATCTCATCATATACGATGAAAGTGTTCTGTCCTACTTGCTGTCTTAATGTATACGGTCCATTATAAAGTCTGAAGAATTTCTTCGCCGTATTATCACTCCGTTTTCCCACTGGATTTGCTTTGAGTAGTATACTTTCTCCCACGTTGAATTGTTGTAGCTTGTGAGTTAGATTAAATCTCTCTACCCTCTTGTTACCCCTGTCTGTTATCCGTTGTCTTGCGTATCCAATTTTCACACTTATTGGTACAGGTACATTTTGGTTATTAGGTTTGTTTATATATTTAGTCCAAAATCTGGTTGGCTTCTTATCTTCTTCTAATTCCATTGGAGTGTATCCTGTTGCTTCACTATAATTTTCGATAATGGCTTTTTCAAGAAATGGTAAATATTCTGCCCATTTATTGTGTTGATTATGGCAATATATTCGTAAATATTTACCTAATTCTTTGTTAACTCTCTCAGCAAGGTTTCCTTGAGGATGTCTTATGGATGCGAGTACTGGTTGTATTCCATTTTCCCTTAACGTCCTCTCCCATTTTTCACTTTGGAATTGTACACCTTGATCACTGAGTATCTTCTTCATTTTTCCATATAACGGAATATATTTCTGCAGTAGTATCTTTAGAACAACTTTGGTTGTGGGTCGCATAATTGGGTACAGTCGGACTGCCTTGGAAAACACATCGATACATACCAATATGTGCTTCACACCTCGACTTGATCGTGGTAATGGTCCCAGAAAATCCACTGCAATTAGCTCTCCTTTGTTCTCCTTCTGTATACTTTGCATTCCTACATATGTGTGTAAATTCGGCCCTTTCGCCGTTTGACACTCATAACACTTCTTTACTTCTTTCTTTATCTTTCGATACATATTATTTATCGTAAAATCTTCTCGTAGACTCAAATAACATTTCAGAGCGGCAGCATGTGCTAAACTCTCATGTGCTGGTCGAATTAATTTTTGTGGCATGTCATTAGTTAGTACTATTTTCCAGTCTTGTCTTACTAACCTGAAAAGAATTCCATTTAGTACCTTATAATGATTTGGTAGCTGTTCTTGGTTCTTCATCTCCCTTATCGTCATGTCCAAATCTTGTTGATGTGCTAAGTTTTTCAGCATTTGTTTTACTTCATCATTCTCTTTGAATTTAATTGATAACAATCGTACTTCTTTCTTTTCGCTCACATAAACTTCTTCACATTCTTCTTTGATGTATCGGCTTAGTGTGTCCACTACAATATTGTCTTTACCTTTACAGTATTTAATGGTAAATGAGTATTCGCTAATGGCTAAAATCCATCTTAATAATCGGGCATTTGTTACTTTGCATTTTAATAAAAATGATAATGCTTGGTGGTCAGTATGTATCTCAAAATGAGTACCATAAACATAATACCTAAATTGCTTAAGAGCATATACTATAGCAAGTATTTCTTTTTCTGATGTGGAGTAGTGTTTTTCAGCTCCTTTGAAGACTCTACTGGCGTAGGCAATAACTCGGTGCTCTCCCATCATATCTTGTTGATATAGTACACTTCCTACTGCGTAGTCACTAGCATCGGAGTATATTACGAATTTTCCTTCTCGTTGAGGATGATGTAACATAATATTTTCGATGAACAACTCTTTCACTTGGTTAAAGGCATCTTGATGTTTCTTCTCCCACTTCCATTTTTTTTCTTTCTTCGTCAGCTCTAGAAGCGGTTGCGTATATCTTGCATATAACGGTGAGAATCTTCTGTAGTATCCTGTGAGTCCTAAGAATGCTCTTAACTCTTTGAGATTTCCGGGTATAGGGAAATTAGTTATGCTGGAAATTTTGATAGTATCGGGTTGAATACCAGAGGATGAAATAATGTGACCTAGGAATTGGATAGAGGTTTTGATAAATTCGCATTTGTCTAGGTTAAGGGATATGTTCGCTTGCCTAAACTTGTGGAACATCGTGCTTAGATGTTTTATGTGTACATCTAACGTTTTAGATACAACTAAGATATCATCTACAAATATCATGGTGTAGGGTTCTACTTCAGGTCCTAGGGCTCTTTCTAGACACTTTACGATGGCTGCTAAACTCGTGCTTAATCCGAAGGGTACTACCCTGTGTTGGTAGCATTTATTTTTATACAGGAAAGCAGTGTACTTTCTATTCTCTTCACGAATTGGAATCTGCCAGAAACTTGAGCGTAAATCTAGCTTCGTCAGATACCTTGCTCCTTCACACTTAGTAAATAGTTCGTCCGCAGTTGGTGCACAGTCATACTCCTTTAATACAATGCTGTTCAGCTCCCTCATGTCAAGGCATAGACGTATCTCTCTATTTTTCTTCTTCACTACCACTAGAGGATTCAGGAAGTTGCTGTTCGATCGCTCTATGACTCCACTTTCGATCATACGCCGAATTTCGAGTTCAACCTCTTCCTCATATCGCATTGGGATAGGGTATGTCTTCCTAATGACTTTTGTAGGGTCTGACACAACTATAGAATGTTCGTATACTGTCGTCTGCGTCGGTACTTCACTAAATACATCACTATATTCTTTTATTAATTCGTGCAAGTTTCTCTTCTTCCTGTGTCGTCATCCCTTCATCTACCGCATTCACATGTCGAGTTGGACCATATTGTATTTGTGGCTTGTACAAAGTAATAGGTGTTTCACTTACCTTGCACTCTTCTTCCTCGCTGTTCATGTTTACTTCATATTGAACATTTTTATAATTACACATAACTATATTATCACTAATATTAATCTTAGCATTTATTGTATTTAGTATATCGATACCTAAAATTCCATCATAAATCAATTTATGCATAATTATCATAGGGTGTTCTAACTCTAGATTTTTATATGTTAGAGTTACATATGCTTGTTGTTTAACTCTTTCTTTTTTATTTGTAGCTGTTGTAATATTTAAATTATTTACGGGCAAAATTGCAGTACTTTTAAAATATTTCTTGTTGCGTTGAACCCATGCAGCGTTAAGAACAGACAGCTGGCTGCCGGTATCAACAAGCATTCGTATTTTACACCTGTTTATGTTCACAGTCACAATAGGGCATTGTGTTTGCTGCGCGTCTCGCTTTATATCCTGTTCGGTGCTTAATAAGTCTTCCCTAATATCGCAGGGGTATATATTGTTTATTTTATAATTTTGCTTCCGTTTATTCAGTCATTGTGACGCCTTTGATGTAGACAGTCGGCTGTGGAATGTTACTGTCTCATTCATTCCTTGGCCTTCTCTCTTCAATTTTTTTTCGTTGTCCCTCGTACTGCGGCAACGCGTTTGTCAGCTGGTTTTGAAAACTGTTTACGATTGGATGACCATGTAACGTCTCCTTGTCGTCTAGCTGTATTATTTTGTTCAGTTTCTTTAGCTGTGCGTGTTGTAGTGTTGTACATTGGTGGCGAATAATTTATTTTATAATTATCACGGTGCGGTATAGTGTTTTGTATTGCTTTCTTGTCATCTCTGTGATAATTATGGTGATGATTTGCGTGTTTCTGTTCCCAGTATTGTGTGTTCTTACCTTTATTGATATTCTCCGACTGTGTTACAAGGATTAAAAATTCTTCTATGGTTTTGATCCCTTGTGTATAAACTGCTAACTGGATATCTCGCTGAAAATGGTAAGATAATTTTGAAACAATTTCATATTCTGAGAATTTAGGTTTGAGATGCTTTACACGTTCTATTTGCGTAATTGTGTATTGTTCAATACTCTGCTGTCCTTGTGCATTGAACTTTCCATATTAGAGTTGATCCCGTACTTGTCGTTGGGTATGTATATTCCAGTATCGGTTCTCGAATGCTTCACGAAACTGCTGATATGTACTATCGTTATCTCTAATAATAGAGTACCATTGCCTGGCTGAATCTCTAAGATATCGTGTGACGAAGTCTATCTTCTCGTCGTCATTTATTGAACTCCCAATTTTTTCTATTTCCTTCTCTACTCTTGCTAGGAATTCCATACTGTTCTCCCCTTTACCACCTGAGAACTTAAGTCTGCTCCTTTCTTCTGTTGGTGTAGGAAATATGGTCATTTGGTTCTGTCGTCTTCTTAACTCACTTCGTAGCTGGTTCATTTCGTCTTGAATCTCTTCTTTCATATGTGATACGTCTCCCGAATGGTCTTTCGTAGTTTCTTCAATTTTATTCTCAATAACTACAGTACGTGTTTCTATTTCTCTAAGTTTACTGGTATTTACTTGGGATACATTGTTAATAGCTTGGATTTTATCATCCTGTTCTCGCGTTATAATAGTTAAAGTATCATTTATTTGTTTATGCGTTTCTTTTAAATCTTTTCTCCACTCGAGACGTAATTCTTTTTGTTTATTTTCAATCCGTACAACTTGTTCATGTAAGGCTTGTTTAAAATTATTCTCTAGAGTATCAATACGTATGTTGGTGTCACTAATTTTTTCGGTTAACTGCGCATTACTGTCAATTATACTTTGTTTTATTTCAATATTATCAATTTTTAACTCTTCTAAGCTCTCTGTAATTTTTATGGTGTCCTGTCTAAAATTTTCAGTTTGTTCTTCTAATTGTTTCTTATTAGATTCTTTTAATTCGTCTATTCTAGCATTTAAATTTTCTGTCTGTTTATTTAAATTTTCTGTCTGTTTTGTGCTTAATTCATCGACCCAGGCACGCATCATCATCTGGAATGCTTCGACGTCTAAATTTCCTGGAGTCGTCATGTTGAAGTATTATTAAAATATTTATTTAGTAGTAATTCTTTAAAAATTATTATTGATAACCGTTCCCTACTTATTTATTTATTTCTGTATTTTTATTAATAGTTATTATTAATACTCATTACAGTTACACCTGTTACATAGACAACAATATTATTTGTGGGTGCCAGCTGTGTGATTACACAACAATTAACATTACATTCAGTTACTGTTTAATATAAATAATAATTACATATTATACATTTTTCATTTAACACACTCTTTATATTTTTTAGAGCAACCATTTAGCTACATAAAAAAATTTTAATAGTTAAATGATGGGGATCGGGTCATACATTCCTGAGCTACAATTTATGTCACAAATTTTTGTACATAAATTTAGGCATGTCTTGCCCCACGTGCAGGGCGACAAATTATATAACGTGACAATTTTGTTAAAATTACTTTCAAATACAAATACACTCCTATTTGTTTTTGAATAGCCCCACGTTCTTTGGGAGCCAAATATATGCAACGTAATAAATTGCAAATTTAGTTTAATTTAAATTTGTGGAACCCCACGATCTTGGAGCACCAAATTTATGCAACGTTACATACACATAAATAGGCGTGAACGATCTCACGTTCAAGATTGACAAATTCTTTAGACAATATAACATTTAAATTGGGTGTCAGGTGTATCTGCAATAAGAACTCTATGTAACTTGAAACGGTAATTAACATTTATTTGATACTATAAAAATGTGTGTGCACATGGCACTGACTTCGATTTTAAAACATTAGTTATTATTTGTTATTCTGCCGTAAGGCTTAAGATATATACATCCTTACTGACTAAATATTCTATGCTACTAATTATTATATAAAAGAAAAATCTCATTTTCAGACTACTCAGTCTATTAATATGTTTCAAAATCAATTTTTAAATCTTTTTTTCTATATTGTAACGTACTCAAAATATTAATAGTTATTGTTTCTCAGTACTGTTTTCTCAAATACTAATTGTTTTTATTTAAATGCTTTGTAATCATTTTATATCATATTAATTTGAGCTCTTGTTACGTTAATCGTATTTCTTAAACATCTATGATTTTAACTCTACTATACAAGAAACATTGATCTTATTTTTTAAATAAAATATTAATGTCTTTAACTGTCTTTGAATTCTTTGTATGATTAAGATATGAATAAGTTGTCTTATCACCTTATTGTCGTCAATCATACTCGATCATTTTTGTTCCATCGGTGTTCGTCCTCGTCTCGCCTCCAGCGTCGGCTGTCTCTCTCTGGAACTCTCCTCTTGTCCAGCGTCGTATCGCTCTCTGGAACTCTCCTCTTGTCCAGCGTCGTATCGCTCTCTGGAACTCTCCTCTTGTCCAGCGTCGTATCTCTCTCTCTGGAACTCTCCTCTTGTCCAGCGTCGTACCTCTCTCTGGAACTCTTCTCTTGTCTAGTGTCGAATCATTAAAGGGTCTTCTTAAGTAGTGCTGTTATTAATTAAAATGCTTGTCTTTACAGCTTAGTTACGTATTTGTACGTAACTGGCAAATTTTAAACTGTTTACAAAAAAAAATAAATATGCCGTGCTGACGGGCATAAGCTCCCGCTACACCGTGGATGATTCAAGAAAGAGAACCACTGTAGCTTGCGTGTCCTATTTATACCCATGTCTTGGGCGACACTCTCCAGTGATACAAAATCGACATGTTAGAAACTGTCTTTGGCTTCAGTTCCCCCACTCTTTGTCAAATTCACTATTTTTTATATTTCTGCGAATTGCAGAGTCCTGTAAGTATATTCTTATACTTATCTTATAACTAATTTTACAACACATGTTCACTGTAATTTTGGACATTACAACTTAACCCTTTCGATTTGTACACAGTTATTTCACTATTACACTTGTACGGTGTGTCACTTTCGCGTGGTTTTCGTACACAGTATTTAGTAAATTTATTTACATTTTATGGTGCTTTTGGATTTTAATTCTTAATTCTAGTTTATGAATAATTACGGAAAAACAGTAATTGTGCAATTATTCATCTTGGGGTGGCAAACTCGCCTGCAGAGACCTGCGTTCACACACACTAGCAAAATACTGGTGTACACACTTTCAGTTACATTTGTGTGTGTGTGCACGTTGATTCAGGTCGAAACACCTGTTCATATTTTTGTCTGAGCCAAGCCTGCAATCCCTAACATGCTTATTTCTAATATATTATTAATTATTTACAGTTTATTAAGTAAATTAAAATTTTTATATTCCATGCTCAGTACATCACTTATTTGTACTGTCGCAATATATATATAGTAGATTAGCTAATAAATATTGTTTATTGCATTATTCTGCTGCGTTTACAGTATCCTGCTCTAATTTTAATCTATGGATCTATTCCCCATACTTTTAACCAATCACTCTAATGTTCTTATCTCGTTAAGATGAAATTCAAAAGAGAGAAATTGGCCCCTGATATCTCACATTTTTCACTGTAAGCTGGTGTAATACTGGTGCTTTTATTGGAGTACCGTCTCACATGTTCCAATGTTGTCATTTTATCCTTTACAGTTGTTCTGATAGATAAGCAACTGACCATATATGAACACTTATTTCCACTTCTGTTTCTGATTTAATCAGCTTTCCCTCCGATCAAGCAGGTTTCTTTCCATGTATGGAAGACATTAGGGGACCTTGGAAGCCCAATTGTAAGAACAGAACACTTATGTCACATAATCCATAACTTAGGAACCACCTTGGTACAGCTTGTATTGTTATTACAAGTGGTTAAACAATAATTGAGCCTGCTGAATAGCAGTTAAGGCACAGACGATCTGATAAAAAAAATCAGATCTGATTAACAAGAAGATACAGAATTTAAATACTTATTTCATCTTCTTTATAGTCTAATGAAATTTAGTCTTATTATTAGCCTTTTAATTAACACCAGTGATTATTATTATTATTATCATTAATCATACTATTGTTAACACAGTCAAAATGACAATTATTAATGTCATTATATATCACTTACCAAACCATTGTCAAATGTGAAGATTCCTACATCCCTTCCATGGTGTATGTGATTTCGCCTCATAATAGGATTTGCATAGTTTTTAACCCAAATTCCTGCTAACGCATTCCGTGAAATTTCATTGTCTTCGTATGTACCTTGTGCATAATCAGTCACATATAATCCTACATTTTCACAGTCACTTATATCGCAATGTTTGATTGTAGGTGATGCTCCTGCTCCAGTAACACATACAGCTGCCCCTACTGTACAAACAAGTACATGTTACATATTTGTCAATATATTATTACTCTATCTCAACTAAAGACCTTAATTTATATTTGTTATCACGCACACACATGCGGGAAGGGGAGAGTACGCGCAATGTGTAAAAATAAAGATAAGACGATGTATAGCAATGAAAAGCAAAATAAAACATGAAAAGAAGTATGTTAAAAAGTGTTAAAGCATGAAAAAATGCAAAACAGAAAGCAGTAGACATACCAACAGATGAACTTCTGATTATACAATGGTCAACAGTGGGACTACAATTTTCTCCAACCTCCAAACAGTAATGCTTATTGTGTGGAACTGTAGATGTTACATCTGGTGAAAATTTTAGCGTAAGATGCCCAGCGTATGCTGCCTTAGCACCTTCCACAAACATCATCGTTGATTCAGACTCCCTTTCTAAAATCACAGACTCGGCAACATTGCCCGGTGCAGCACCTGAAAAATAGACAAACTTTTATAATATTCCTCTTTTACTTAAAAACATGTAAAAATACTTCTTATTACAGTCCTGTATTCAACTATTACTGTTTATTCATATGTACTACGTGCATCAGAAACTTGTACTAATTTTAATGTGGCTCATACTATTTAGAAAAACAGGTGTATTGCATTGTACAAATTATTTTTTTTTCTCACTATATTCTTTCAATTTTGAACAATTTAGATTTTCACAAAGTAGGTCAGTATTCATATTTACCAATAATAGCAACATCAGAATCAATTACTAAAAATTCGCCATGGTAAGTTCCCGCATGAAGAAATACTAGGGCAGATCCATTTGTATTTGTTTCGTCAGCATAATCTAATGCTGCCTGTACAGTATCAAAGTGTGCTATCCGTCTCCCTGATCTATGCACACCTTGATAACCAGGTCTTACATGAACACCACGATACAGCTGTCGAAAACTCTCCTTCCATGGGTTTGCATGTTCACTCTCTTCTGGAGGAATAAATTCAAATCTGCATCGTTCAGGATTGAATAATGGCAAGTCATACTCAAACACGTGATGATATAAATTTTTCCTGAAATAAAAAAAAATACTTTATATGAAATACAAATACAAGAAACAGGTGATACTAACGTTGGGGCGTTCTTAGTATGAAGTGACAGTGCAAGTCATGTGAGCTTTAATGCTGGCTGCTAGCCAATTGGAACCACAGAAAGATTTGTTTGCAGAGAGCGTGTCTGGTGCTGGTATATTATAATAATGTAATATAGTTAAACTAACAATAAAACAATTTTAAATAAGGGAATTAAAATCTCACCACATGTCAAAATGTTTATGACATTATACAATAAGTTACAGCTGTGTTTGTACCTGAGCAAGTAAAAAAGATTTGAACTTTTCTGGCCATGCTGTAAATACTTTCGTTTTGTTTCATTCACTAACAACAAATGAACAGAAATGGTTATTTATTTTTAATATAATCACATCCTTTGTGATTCATGTATTATTTAAAAGCAGCTTGACCAAGTGTTTTCATTAGACCTACACTTTATTCTATGACCATATCAAGCCTGAACCATTTGCAAAACTAACACAGTAATAAAACAACTGTACATAGTAATAGTATTACCTTGAAGCATAACCAAAAGTTTCAATCATTAATATTTAAAGGTCAACAGTAGCCAAGAGACATTAGTCTGGTTGCTCTTATGTTATACATTGTAAGTTCAATTTGTGTCAGGTATCTATATAAGCTCGCAACTTACTTTGTAAATTGCCTAAACTAAATAATCATTTATGATATGTATGATTCAAACATCCCCACAATACAACCAGATGTCAAACATAATAACTTCTACAGTACAAAAAAAGATAGTACAGAGGGAGGGCATAACAGAGCTCACATATTTTACCCATTAATATGTCACCTTTTCTGTAGTGTGTTTAAGTGTTCAGAAAACATTTGGTTTCATATTTAACATTAGTTCGGATACTGGGTTTTTTAACAGAATTTGTGTTGCAGTTCTATTTTACTTAACTGTTTCCAATTTTGATTGTCTAGTTATTTACCTTATTTCATTTAGTTTTGACATATTGTTAAGTGCAGCACGGATCAGCGAGTAATTTTAATAGAACTTATAGTGTAAAACACACACACACAATTTATTTTAAGGCCTTATATAATCAGTTCAGGACTAAACTGGACATGACAGAAAGGTACAGAAAAGCTCGAATATTGCTAATGAATAATTTTATCACACCTGTATCATTAAGTCCTCCTTCCCTTTTTCCTTTTACTTGACAAATGACATAGGTCTCTAAATTCTCAGGTCTATACAGTAAACCCTTGATTTAACGGACTAATTGGGGCTGAGGGGTGTCCGTAAAATCGAAAGTACGTTAAATCGCAAATTTTGTTTTTCGAGGATATATTTAAATCAAATAGGCCTATAACACTTGAAATTTTAATACTATTAATATCATGCAAATACCGTATTGTTCCAAATACAAGCCGCACTTTTTCTCCTAAAAACATGGTCACTAATTTTGCGTGCGGCTTGCATTCGCGCGCTAATGAAATTCGAAGTTATACCTGACTTCTGTCGGGACGAACGCTTTTGGTATCTATGAGTTGTTTACTGCCTAAGCAACAGCAGTTTGCCTGGCTGTAGTTAACTCTGGCGTTATGATTTATGACTACAACCGAATGTTTTAACAGCAAACTGAAGAAAGAATAGGAAGATAAAGTGTAAGTGCGTGCGCACACGCGCGTTCGCACCCTTCTGTAGGCAGCAAGACAAAGAGTAGAGGTAGAGGGGTGTGAGTAACATGTTTCTAAATAACGGGTAAACTACCAGTGTGGTTTTCTATTGTAACAGCGACAACATCGCTTATCTGTACTTTGTTTTCATTCGGCGTTTTTGTAGTGCGTTTGCGGTATGAGTCATATTGTGGAGACTAAAGGCATGCAGTCAAATCAAATTAAACGTAACCCGTACGATGCGAATTATAAATTAATTGTGATACAAAATGTAGAAAAAACATACAATCGCGAAGCCGCAAGGAAATTCGATATTGATGAATCCTGTATTTGACGATGAGAAAACAGAAGGAACGACTTTTAGGCCTAAATACTGCGCGACGAGCATTCGCGGGGCATTCGTTGGGCGTTTTGTAGCAGTAGAGTCCAGCGTCTGTAAATACATACGGCTTTTAAGAAGGCAAGGACTCCCTGTCACTAGACATGTTTTAAAATTAAAAGCTTTAGAAATCGCTGAAGAATTAAAAGTTTCCGGTTTCGAAGCCAGCTTCGGGTGTAAAAGACGAATGATGCGGTGAAATGGATTTGCGCTTAAATGACGTACATCACTCGCGCTAAAACTACTGAGTGACTACGAAAAAAACTCGTACAGTATCAGTGGTTTGTCATTCATTTACACAAGAAACATAATTATTCACTTGAACACATGGGAAATGCCGATGAAACACACGTATTTTTTATTTACGTATATTTACTGTGGACCAAAAGAGAACCAAATCTGTAACAGTAAAGATGACGGGAAATGAAAAGTTACGTGCCACTGTAATGCTGCTGTATTAGCTGATGGACGAATATTTCACAGTGAAATAAGATGCATATCAGTGTATATTGTTCAGTGTTAGTCGTCGTGATGTCTTCCACTGAACGTGTGCGACGCCTGCATCAACGACAACGCAAAGACAGGGATCGTGAAGAATTAAATGAATTCTTGATGAATACTCCGTTCTCATCAAATACAATTGAAGATGAGAAAATTTGCGTATTTGAAATCAAGAAACAAGAAGAAAAGAAACAAAAGAATGCTCCGATAGCCAAGCAATATCGCCAGAACAGGAGAGTCTGCAGTTTATGCACATTATACGTTTCAAAAGCCTTTTTTTTTTTTTTTTGCCTCGTTTTGTCTGTCAAATTCTGTCCGTTAAATCCAAAGTCTGTTAAACCGAGGTCCGTTAAATCGAGGGTTTACTGTATATGTATATATAACATGTCTAACATGTAAGCATGTCTGAGAATAACATGAATCTGTAAAATCTAAAATATTTAATTCAAATACACCAAATATTTATTACAGTTTTAACAATGGAGTGACACATTACTTCAAAATTCTGTCATTATTCGAAGATAATGTCTTTAAAAATTACACTTACCAGAGTTCATTGTCATTTGCAATTCCATGAAACCGTTTGCAAACTTGACTGATTCTACAAAGATCCTGTTCTAATAAGTAACTGAAAATAGTGAGCAACACTTCATCTGGTAACTCATACTGCAAATAATGTGCTGCAGGTGTTGTACAACCTGTAAGTTACATCAACATATACCAATTAATTTAATCTAAGAATGATTAATACAAGTTACTATGTAAGCTATGATTAGTAGTTAAAATAACTGAGTTAATGTTTAAATTTTCTATCACAGATCATATATAAGTATTTTATTGCTAGTGTATGTTACATTTAACCCTAACTCATTTTTCCATGTAGTTCTCACTATTATTATAAGCACTTGTTTTAGTGTGGGACAAGCTTCTTTATACCCTCTTCACAGAAGTCTGCTGCCTGTTCCTTAACCATCCCCTATACAGCACTTTTGAGTTCATCATCATTTACAAATTCCTGTGAAGCTAAAACAGCTTTTCTAGATGTTGACAATACACTGTAGAATTTATTGTCATATAAGGTTGCATGAATTCCACAAGGAAGACACCTTGGTCGTCCCAGAAAAATGTAGCCATAATCTTCTTGGCAGCAAATGTTTGCTTGAATCTTTTTGGTTTAGGCAATCAGCTATGCTTCCATTACATCTATTGTTGTTTGGTTTCTGTGTTTACATACGAGCTAAAAATCTCATCTCTAGTGACAATATGTTTGAGGTATTCATCACCTTCAGCACGATAGAGGTGGTCCAAAAATCTTCCTAACTACTGCCATTCTGATTTTTGTGGGGCTCAGTGAGTATTTTTGGCACCCACCTCGCACAAACTCTGTGGTAATGAAGCTTTTTGTCACTATTTCGTACAGAACCTTAGGGGATAACTAAAGTCACCTGCTCTCTCTGTACAACACAATGGATGTTACCCCTCCCCCGATACCTCTATCTTACATTATAGCATATGTTACTTTTAGTTCCATCCGTATCCCCATTTTTTAAAAACCCCTACTAATCTTTGATTACAAAAAATACATCTGTCGCTGACTTTTATCAAGTAAACTCAATTTCACTGCACAGACAAACATTTATAAGAATTATTAATTAATTTTTGCATGGAAAACTTATATACACAAATGTATGAATAAATTAAAAATTTGTTGAGAAAAAAGTATGTATTCAATTATTTTATCTACCTCTTATTTTTGCTCATTCTGTGAAAGGGTAATAAAATAAAAGTACTAGTTGAGTTCTAAAAAAGGTGTATTTTTGTAATTGGAACTAAACAAAATAAATGAATTTCTCAACATAAAATGTCTGCAGATTACTACATACCAACTTAATGATAAAAAACGAAAATTACATGTGAATATAAACTGATATTGCAGGTATAAAGAATGTAAACTTGTATTAAAAATAACTTCACGAGTACATTAATTTATAGATCATGACTGATGTACTAATAGGTTTTGCCAATTAGCAGTATTAAACTTACTTAAAATCTTACAATTAAGTGCCACAGACACGACTTACTGATAGCCTTCGATGCTACACAACAACCTATTTATTTCTAGGCCAGCCCAGCTTCATCAGCTTTCTTTGGATACAGATTATTCACTAAAATATCCAAATCTAATCTTCATGCTCTAACATTTTCAACATTTAAAAAAATACTAACACATTTACTCTTTATGCTGCTGTTATGAGTCTTAAACAGTGCTTTATAAATTTTAATTATGAAAACGATCGCTCAGCAGTTCCTACTATGACAGGTGATATCAAAAACATTAAAAAGACTACATACAACTGGATGCTACAAGCAATTAACTTATTCCCAATTAGTAAGTATTCAGCTAACTCTCTCACTTTTCTAATCTTTATTTTATCTTAATATTTCCTCATATTGGGCGGTGGCAGAGAGGATGTACAGGAGACATCGTGTCATCGGAGAACAATCCGGAAACACATAAGAAGAAGAAGAAGAAGAAGAAGAAGAAGGAGGAGGAGAGGGGAGGGGAGGAGGAGGGGGAGATTTTATTTTTCCCTGCATTTCTGAAGCGAAGTACTTCATTAACTTGCAAACTCATCATTAATGAGTTTCATACTTCTTACAAAACTTGAGAGGCTGATTCCACTATTTGGTCACTAGAAAATTCTACAATATAGCACAACCCTGCTCAATGAGGATACTTCATGCTCTCCAAAGTACAACAAACAAACAATAAAAACATGCCTCCTTCGCACAGAACTCAACATTCATTTTGGTTAACATGTACATTACCTACAAAATAGCAATAATTATTATCCATCCTGTTCAGTATGCGTAGTACTGTACTATGACGCATAACGTCAATAACAAATAAATATCCAGTTGTACAGGATATAACCATGTTCAGTTATGGATTCACAGTTATTGTGTTGTACAGTTTTTACTCTCGTGTAATATTAGTGTAGTTAATTTAGGGAATTCAGCTACAATTCGCAGACACATGAGTGAGGAAGAAAAAATGCGTTCTTATATAGACCAAATATACGAGATATATAAATATATATAAACGAGTGTTGGGTTAGATAAACAAAATATCGGTATGGAGAACCATACATGACTTCCATATTCTACGATTTATATTTAAAATCATTTTCAGCCAAACTGCCAGGGAAGGAATTTTAACAAAAAAATACTTCTTTGTTGCCAATAACGTAGTACACATATAAAAAAAAATTATCCCCTCCCCCTTCAACTATAATTTTGATTTATAGAAAATTACCCCCAGCCCGTTCAACTAGCCTCTTCATTTATAGATATTTCATCTACGTTTCTACAGTGGATTATTAAGATCTTATCAGGATACTTTATCAAAATTAAGTACTTTACTCATGTTACAACAAAAAATGTTTCAGGTAAACTGCCCTTTCCCCGTAACCGATCTTCACCAAAATCAACAGACATTGAGTTCTCTATAGCTCAGGCACATATGTAAAAAATTATTTGATTCTGTTTGAATTTACGGCAGTTATGGTTCGTCATATAAAAAATTACCCATGTTAAAACATAAAACATATCTAAGATTTATATTTAAAATCATTTTTGAAATAAAATATTTTCATAGAACCTACTAACGCTGGGGAAATCTGAGGAGCCAATCAGAGTTGGGCCTACCTGTCACTCTGCTGAATTTGGTGGAAAGCCCTGTCACTGTCGTCAAAGTATCAGCCTTGACAGGGTCCTCTTTTTCTGCAAAATGGGAGAGGCTTGAGATGGAGTGAGTGACATGGTCCCCACCTCAATGAAGAACCCATTGTTTTATAAAAACAACCCTCGAAAATTGCACTCGCCCACTCGCCAGTGGCGAGTGGGTTTTGACTGTGAAAAAAAGGAGAAAAGAGGAGAGAAAGAATGAAAAATGGAAAAAAGAAGGACGTCTATTAAACCAAAACACATGTTTTTGTTTTAGTAAAGGCGCGTGTTGAAGTCATAGGCCGTCAGTTAGCTGTCACCGTGTGAATTTTATAAACAAAATTGCTCTGTTGGATATAAACATCTTAAAACACGTCGAACAAAATAGTGTTGCTGAGAGAGGGGAGCGGAAATTTCACCCCGTTCTGCGCGGGCCGCCGGCCGCCGGCCTTTGTCACTCCTTTCAAGTTGTACAGTCTGCTAATTATTGTTGAGTTGACCGGATGTGTTACGCGTGTGATTTATTGTTTCGTGTACTAAGAGTATTCTCAATTTCTAAGATCGTGTTCAGCGTGTATTTTATTTTTTGTGTGTTATTTTATTCATAATGAAACAGATTAAACTTAATTATTTCTTTAAAAAACGTTCTACTGTCAGTACGACGACGCCTAGTGAGTCTGCGAGTGCGACGTCTACTGCTAGAGATGTAAGTGCCGGGCCTAGTAGGGAAACTGAAATGCCTACTGTGGAAAACGCGAGTTCTAGTGGACTTAGGCCTACTCACGGTTCCTCTGGGAAACGAAAATTTCAAAGAGCTTGGCTGGATATCTTCCCCTGGCTAGCTTACGATTCCGACCGCGCAAAATGTACTATATGCGCTAAATACCCTCAAAATAGTGACCCAAAATGATCTCGTACCTCTGGTCATCCATCTTGAGGATACAATGAACCGGAAAGCTACAACAGGAGAAGCTACGGATGCAGCTAGAGCAAAAGGCTATCTAAAAATCCTTACATCATACAAGTTTGTAAAAACATTAAACTTTTTGATTGACCTGTATGGGAAACTAGAGCCATTTTGTAAAGTTTTACAGTTGAAACAGTTACTGGTCTCACAGGTACGATCGTCAATGATTGTAACGGTGGAAATGGTTCAGTTCTTGCTTTCATCTGAAGGATCCAGTGTGAAACAATTCCTTTCTGACACTTCAGACTCAGAGAAACTGAATTGTTCAAAATACAAAGGCGACCAAGGAATTGTTCTCACAAACACGTCTCAAGGGGAGGAAGAATACAAATCAATCCGTAATAAGCTGATCAAAAACACAGTTCATTACTTGAAGTGCCGTCTTGATACACTTGAGACTGTAGTAGGCACCAAGTGCCACGTTCTGGATTTCTTGTGCCTTCCTCAAGATGACACCCTAACTGCATATGGCAATGAGGAGATTCTTCAATTGGCGCATGTTTTTATTACTGGTGATATAAATGAGGATGTTTTGCTATCGGAATGGCTTCAATTAAAAATGATGGTTAAAGAAGAGCAAATAACTTCAAAAGGACTGGGTGAGTTATTAAAAACTCTGTACAAGTTTCCTGAGCGTTTTGGTGAGCTAAAGAAAGTATTTTACGGCGTTGCATGCATGGCAGTAACAACAGCATCTTGTGAACGGGGATTTAGCTTCGTTAACAGGATAAAAGTGAAACAGAGACTTTCCCTGAACTTCACTTCATTAGGAGATCTAATGCAGCTGGCAGTAAATGGACCACCCTTAGAAGATTTCAACCCTGGTGTAGCAATAGACAAATGGTATTTCTCGTCGGGACTTCGCCATGTTAGTGGCCACAAGAGGAAACACTCAGCCTAGTCCAGCTTGATTATTTTTAATCAATTATTTTTCATCTTCAACTCGATAAGGGACTATCAGAATATAAACTGGGCTAATGAATAATGTAGCGGTACATGGTAAATATTAAATAATAAAGTTTTATTCCCCCCCCCCCCGGAAACGGTATATGGCGAGTGGGAAACGCCAACAATTTTCGAGGGTTGATAAAAATATATTTAAATTTTGAAAACTGAAAATTCTTTTCTTGTTGTAAATATTTATATTTTATAATCAAAATGACTTTATTTTTGTTACCTGGCAACAAAATTATTTTATTTTCAACAATTACCATTGTTTCAAAAAGTTTAAATAATTTTTCAAGTACTTTACTCTTGTTAAAACGTAAAAGGTTGCAGGTAAACTACCCCTTCCCCTTAACCGATCTTCACCAAAATCTAAAGGCCTTGAGTCCTCTACAATTCACTGACGTATGCAAAAAATTATTTGATTCTGTTTCAATTTGCGGCTGTTATCGTTTGCCATAGAAAATACGCTTGATAAAAAACGTTGCAGGTAAACTACCCCTTCCCCTCAACCGATCTTCACCAAAAACAATAGGTCTTGAGAACTCTGCAATTTAGGGCTGTATGCAAATAATCTTTTGATTCTGTTTGAATTTGCGGCTGTTATCGTTTGCCATAGAAAAAACCCTTGTTAAAAAAACGTTGTAGGTAAACTACCCCTTTCCCTTAACCGATCTTCACCAAAAACAATAGGTCTTGAGAACTCTACAATTTAGGGCTGTATGCAAATAATCTTTTGATTCTGTTTGAATTTGCGGCTGTTATCGTTTGCCATAGGAAATACCCTTGTTAAAACATAAAACGTTACAGGTAAACTACCCCTTTCCCTTAACCGATCTTCACCAAAAACAATAGGTCTTGAGAACTCTACAATTCAGGGCTGTATGCGAAACATTATTTGATTCTGTTTGAATTTGCGGCTGTTATCGTTCGCAAAAAAAAAAAAAAATTTCCCTTGATAAAAAAAAACCGTTGCAGGTAAACTACCCCTTTCCCTCAACCGATCTTCACCAAAAACAATAGGTCGTGAGTACTCTACAAATCAGGGCTGTATGCAAAAAATTATTTGATTCTGTTTGAATTTGCGGCAGTTATCGTTTGCCATAGAAAAAAAATCTACAGCAGACACACAGACAGACAGACAGACACACACACAGACACTTTTCGGAAAACGACTTTTTTTCATGTTTTGAGTGTAGGAGAATCAGAATCTGCAATAATCTCAAACACGATTTTTTTTGCCATCACCATACTTCCATTCCTTAAGGAATATGGAAGTAAAATCAGGTTGACTGATATAACTGATGTCTTTACCTGTGGTTTTTACAAGAATGTAGAGAAGGATTTCATTGTCTGGGCTGATTTTGCAAGCTCAGGCATTCAAGTTTCATATTAAAAATAATAATAATAATAATGCGATTTCATGGCATAGAGTGGGTAGTTGTCACAATATAGCTCACAGAGAAAATTTGTCATGGTGTAGTCCAGAAAAATATAGCAGGAGAATTCAGTTACTCTGATACTCTGACAGAGCTGCAGCTGAAAAGTTTACTGAGCTACAAGAACAAGCAGTTGAAGAACACAACTACAGTTATGAAAAGTTGTAAAAGCACTTTTTACAAAATACTTTTGTCCAAATCACAAGCAAGGTAGGAAAAGCAATAAGGACAAAGTGACAGCTCTGTTTTGTATGAACAAAAGCAGAAATCATATACTAATCCTATTATGTATTGGTAAATACAGAAGCCCGCGATACTTCAAGCGCATGAATATCAAAACTTTGCAGGTTATTTACAGAAGTAGTAAGAATGATTGGATGACAAGTGAAATTTTCCTGAGACAGTTTAATGATGAAATTTTGCCAGCAGTAAAACATTATTTATTAGGCAAAAATCGCAGCAGTAAAACATTATTTATTAAGCAAAAATCCAGATAAAAAAGCTCTTATTTTAATGCTGCTCACCCTCAGGCAGATCTGTTAAAACCATCAGATGGAAGAATCAAAGTTAAAAAAAAAAAAAAAAAACAGCATTTATACAACTACTGGATCAAGGTACAACTCAAGCATTCAACGCGTACTACTGGCAAGAGTTGTTTACTTATCTTGTGAATTCGGCAATGACGGTGCAAGAATACCTGAACAGTTTGACATTAAAAGATATGTCTTATATCATACGCCTGGCATGGAATTCAGTAGTTCTAAAACAATAAGAAACTGTTAGTCGAATTGTACTGCTAATAATACACGTAGTAAGTCCTGAAAGTGACTTTTACTTTTCAATGATGAAGACACTCGTGAAACTTCAGATATTATTGGCGAGAAATTAACAGTTAAAGATCTCAATGCGTGAATTCATGAGGATGATGAAGTTCCTGTTATTAATAACATGATTGACGAATAAATCATGACAGTACTGTACCAAAGAAAAAATAATATGAATGAGGTGTCTGACGAATACAGTGAAAATGAAGAAATTATCTATATGGAACCACCCAGAATTAATGAAGTGTTAGATAATACAAATAACATCACATCAACTGAACCTATCAATTTACTGAACTTATCTAAACTTATGCAATTACCAGTATTGTAAAAGAGTGCAGTGCAAAGTAATTGACCTAATGTAGTTCACTATTAGTAGGTACAGTACGTTGTGTAATACTTTATAAGTAGCATGTGGCCTATATAGTATTTGTTTTAAAATTAAAATACAGTACTGTACAATAGCACAATATATTTTAGTACGGTACAGTATGTACGTATACTGAAATATGTGTATGTTCATTATTTATTACTTTTTCCATAAAAATCAATCATAACATAGTGAAATAATTATTAATATATTTAAATGGCAATAGAATATTAATTCTGTACATACTATACAGTACATCCGGTACTTGTACAGATGTCTGCCATACACTCCCATAATAATGCAGGTTTACTCTGTCCCCCGCGCTCCGCATTATAGCAGGGTTGCACTGTAATTGGGTTAAAAAAACTAAGTTTTTCCCAGTCTTAGTCAGGGCCGGCCTAAGGCGTGTGCGACGTGTGCGGTCGCACACATGCGATTTTGGGAGGGGCGCCGAAATGAGAAAAAATATAAAAAAATAATATGGTAAAAATTTAAATTTTTATGTAATTTTGAATGCAAATTAGCCATTTGAATATGTTAATAACTTTTGTTCAACAAATAAAATGTTGCTTGAAAGTACAGTAAAGAGACTGGCTACTGGCTCCAAACGCTCCGCTCCGTTGTTTTGACAGAACTGAACAGTTGTAGATAGTGAGTCACAATCACTATCACATGTTTAGTCTATCTGTCGCGTCGACGTCTGGTGCTGTATCTGTGCTGCGACAGGTAGCAGTCGTTATCTGACGTGAGTCGTGATAAGTGTATCCAGTTGACGTCTGCATATAATTAGTAATTAGTTTTGTGTTTTGTGATAAATATTAGTTTTGTGTTTTGTAAATTGTGATAACTCTATTTGTGATGTTAATAAACTAAAAATGTTTTCCAAACCTTCTGGATGTCAAAATAGGAAGCGGAAAGCTAAATCCTTAAAAGAAGCGGAAGCCAGTGCTAAATTACTATGCAAGTATTTATCAAAACCACAAAACCCTGTCTCTAGTACAGAAAATGTAGCTACAAATGACGTAGTCCTAACTGATGAACCTAAGCTCAGTGAAAAAGACGAGCACTCTAAGGGACAAGAACTACAACTACCAGAGTGTAGAGATAGTTTACAAACTGAAACTGGTATTCATGAAATCGCAACAAATATAGCTGATGAAACTTGTCAAGGTCAAGAACCTGTAACTGTAACTCATTCATTGGAAGAGCAAGAAAATGGTGGCCCCAGCTCGGCGGATGTTGATGTTACAGTTTCATTTCCATTAAAAGATCCTGCTACATGGCCTACACATCTTAATCCAAACGATTGTGATTGCATTACAGCTGAAGGGCCGTTCTCTCCATATTTAGAGAGATATCCCAAAGATGGAACAAAGAGGTTATTTTATAATATATTTTACTATCGGCTGGCTCCAAATGGTGAAAAAGTTAAGAGACATTGGCTATTGTATTATCAACAAAACAATAGTGTTTACTGTTTTTGTTGTTGTGAGATATTTAGTACTGCACGTTCCAATAAAACTTTATCAGATCAAAGCAGAAACTGTGACTGGAGGCACATTGGAACTATAGTGACACGTCACGAAACTTCCCCTAATCACCTAAAGTGTTATGAAAGGTGGGTGGAGGCGGAAAGGAGACCGAGCACAGGTAAAACAATTGATGATGAAAACCAGAAAATAATTGCTCAAGAAAAAGAACGATGGCAGAATGTTCTTAAACGACTTCTTGCCATAACACAATTTCTTGCCCAGCACCAAATGGCTTTCCGAGGAAGAAATGAAACCCTGTACAAAAAGGACAATGGAAATTATTTAGGGCTTGTTGAACTAATTGCCCAATTTGATCCTGTAATGAAAGAACATATATGTAGAGTATTGGCAAATGAAAAACAAAGGTGTCTGTCATACTTGGGGAAAAACATACAAAACGAATTATTGACTCTGATGGGAGACAAAGTAAGAGAAGAAATACTAAGCAGAATTAAAGGAGCCAAATACTATGCATTGATTCTCGTCTGCACACCCGATTTAAGTAGGAAAGAACAGTTCTCTGTTGTTTTGAGGTACGTTTATGAAACAAAAGAGAAAAAAGTTGAAATTTGTGAAAGTTTCCTAGATTTCTTTGAAATAACAGACACTTCAGGAAAGGGAATGTCAGAAACAGTCTTAAAAAAACTGCAAGAGTACGACTTGGACATTTCTAATTGCAGAGGCCAGGGATATGATAATGGGGAAAATATGAAAGGAAAACACTCTGGACTACAAAAACAAATTTTAGAAAAAAACAAGAGAGCTTTTTTTGTACCATGTGGCTGTCAAAGCCTAAACTTGGTACTAAGCGATGCCGCAAAAACCTCAGTACCAACAGTTACCCTTTTTGGAACAATTCAACGATTGTTTGTGTATTTTAGCTCATCAACAAAACGTTGGAGCAAATTGTTAGAGAGTCTGTCACAATCATATAAGGCGTCATCAGTATTTGGGCCTTCTCTCACATTGAAAGAACTTTGTGTAACTCGCTGGGAAGCACATATTGAATCACTCAAAGCAGTAAGATACCAGATTGTGCAAATCCGACAAGCACTTTGGGACCTGCACGAGGATGCATCATTTGAAGACGAGGTTAGAAGTGAGGCAAATTCCTTGTCCGAAACAATTGAAGATTTTGGTTTCTTAGTGTCATTGACTGCATGGTATGATGTCCTGTTTCAAATAAACATTGCTAGTAAGATATTGCAATCAAAGATCGTCAACTTACCTCAAGCTGTAGCTATTTTGAAGTCAGTTGGGGACTTTTTGACGGACTTTCGCGAAAATGGATTTGTTAGTTGTTTAGTGAAAGCCAAAGAGTTGGCTGAAGATTTAGAAATCGAAGGAAAATTCAAAACACCCCGGGTTAGAAGGAAAAAGAAGCAGTTTGTAACGAGCAAAAAATTTAAAATTTCTTAAATTTTCACCTCGACGGAGTGCGTTCACACGAGGCGGTGTCAACGACTTATAGTTGACGCAATAAATAAAGCGTAATGAGATGTCAGAGTAGCGTCGCTAGCTTGACAATAGAAAGACGTTAAACTCAAACTAACTATAGAAATTGGTGGTACAAGATGACAGGGAAAGTTTAGTTCAAAATTATTGCTATCTACTGCTGTAACAATTGGGCGAGGACATTCACACTCGTACTGAGAATCGTGGCAGATGTTTGACCATGTTACGTCAGTATACGATAAACGACAATAAGAGTGTAACTACACGTTACAATGGAATGGATGCACTGCACTTTAAGAAACAATACGAGGGCTAAGATCGGACAAAAACTAAAATCATGTTACGCAGCTGGAGTTATCGTCTAAGTGACAAACAGAATTTACGAGTGGAAAGTTGGGGTGACTTCACCAGCCAGCAGATGTTCAAAATTATTAGTAGCCACAAAAAAGGGGTATAACATAGAACAATACGTCAGTTGGACCGAAAGTACAGATAATGGCAATCTAGAGAAACACTGAGTTTACTTCAGACAATAGGTTGAAGGACAAGCTTTTAATAGCCATAGTTTCTACGAAACGGGTCAACGTTCGTCAGAGCAAAATCGGGGGAGGCCTAAGAACCTATCAGAAGCCATAGGCCAGAGAGAAAACTAAGAGAGAGGAGTGTTTCCATAGCAACAGGAACGAAAAACCTATCGGAAGAACTATGACGTAGGATCTTGACATAGTGGGACAAAATATTCCAAGAAAACTCAAAACTGACCAATCACGAAATGAAGTAGGCGTGAGCAGCGCCAGAGACAAAATTTTGAGTAGGGACGAGTTAATAAAACTATCTGTCCAAGACGGGGAAGCCAGTTATTATACTCGAATTTTAAAACAGTTTATTTCAATCGGACGGGAGAGTCGTTACTAAAATTCGGAAGAGTCTTATCTTAACCGTTAACAGTTAATAAGTTTTACTCAAATCGACAACCAGTTTACTTTAAGTAAGAAGCGTGTCTTCAGTCGTATATCAAATTTTCAAGTAATACACTTTAAGTTCGAGAGACAGTGTTACGCAATTTTCAGACAGTTTATTCTAATTGTTCGGAAGTGAAATCCGAAGTGCGACGTAACGAACTTAGATAAGAATTATTCAAAGCGAACAATCAGATCGTTACACGAACAGATATCACCACACAAATAATATACTAAACAGTTGAACTTAACATAGTGTTACTACACCTTATTAACACCATAATGAATGTGAAACATTAAACAAAGTATTAGATCACATGAACATTTGATAAAGCAGCGATAAGTGGAACTAGACATGTACATTAACGTTAAAAGAAACACACAACATACATCGTAAGATGAAGTATATAATTGAACATTAAACATCAATTATTCACATAAATCAACACCAACGCGAGTGATCGGAAGAGTGAGTTAAGTGATTGTGATACAACAGCATTCAACGAAATGTGTCTCCATGCCATCTCCATCACTGGAACTCGACTGCACCAACGCTTAATGGATATTTCATAAATCAAGTAACCAATATTTAATCATTACTACTTAGTTACTTCTACTGACCTGATTCTTTCAAAGAATTCATCCCTGAGAAATTATTAATAAATGCAATGAATAGATCAGAAATTAAAACGTAAATAATAAATATATCAACAAAAGCTTATCTGGGATTGATGAACGCATTAATAAGTAGAATATGAATTGTTATATTATTTGATTTATATATGTATGTATGTTTTCTTTGTTTCAGCATCTATTAAAACATGAATTTGTTATTATAAAATATGTATGTATTTCAGGTACAGCGACGTATCATATGTACGATTATAATTATTGTGAATGGCAAATAAACTAGTAATTTAAGTTGATCATATATATGCGTTCATTATTTTCTAATACAACCCAGACATTAACTTAAAATTTGAAAGAAATATAAAGTTGAATTTTAAGAGTTTCTTTTGCTCAATTAAAGTAAATGAATTGACAACACTAATTTAGTAAATGATATCAAGTATGTGTTTTATGAATAATCGGAATAGTTATACATTGTGTTAAATAGCTGCATAACGCGCGGCATGAAAGTAATCAATTAATGCAAGTAACTACATATTATCTATTGCAAATAAATGTAATACAATATCAAAATATTTATTATAAATCAATTATATTGATTTGATATCATCATAAATTTATATGATATAAATGGCGTCCAACTTCGGGGCTAGATACATGTGAAAGATCGATAAATTTATATATTTAATAATTAACCCATTTATGCAATTAATACGCATAAATATCTATTATAAGTTTGATTACGAAGCTAATGATGAAGCACCGATTGACCCCCAAGAGCGTTTTAGAGTTGACTTTTTTATACCACTTGTTGAAACTGCCCAAATGGCTGTGCAAGAGAGGTTCGAACAGCTTAAGGCCAAAATGTCAAAAGTTGAGTTTCTTTTTAAACTTGATGAATTGCCCAAGAGAGAGGACTTGTTTGTTAAATGCAAAGACCTAGAAGACCTCCTTTCAGATGGGGATGACAGTGACATCAAAGGAGCTGAGTTATGCGAGGAGCTGATCTCTATCAAGGACCTCATGCCAAATAAAGGTACGTTTTACTTTTACATTTTAGCTATTCAAAATTTATCATCTTGATTTATTGTTTGGTCAGTTAATTCATAATTGTTTTGGGCTCAAACAAAATTATTATTTTTCAAAGTTTTTTAATTTCCAAAATTAAAAAGCAGTCTTTTAATTCCTTTTTATTTGATTTTAGGCGGTAAAACGCCTCTGAACGTGCTGAACTTTCTGTTGGAAACTGGATCTGCAGACGCTTATGTAAATGTGTGGGTTGCTTTGCGAATACTTCTGACAATACCAATGTCGGTAGCGTCGGCGGAGCGAAGTTTTTCAAAATTAAAATTAATAAAAACCTACCTAAGGTCTACTCTTTCACAAGAAAGACTCAACAACCTTGCAATTTTGTCCATTGAAAATGATATTTCATCGTCATTAGATTATGATGTACTAATAAAAACATTTTCGGCTGCTAAAGCTAGGAAGGTCCACTGCTAAGTGTATAATACAGATTATTTTAATCAACTTTCTTGATCTTTTACACTACTACTATCAATTTATAGTTATATTGATGTACCTTTTCGAGAAAAGTGAATACCAAAGTTTATATTTCTGAACTTTTTCGTACTTTTTCTAATGTACTGACATAACTTTTTTTAATATTAATATATTCAAACTGAAATGTATTTTTCATGAATATTAAATCAAATAAAACTTTTGTTGTAGTAAAAAAATGTGTCTGTTATTTTCTACCTGACAAAACAATAAACTGAGTAAAAGAATTTGTTAGGAGTTTGCTCTTTACACAAGTACAGTACAGCACGCCTATTGAAGTTTGAAAAAGTCAGATAAAAGAATTAGTACTAGAAGTCATTTAAAAAAATAAAAATAATGAAAAGGTACTAAATACTTTACTTTAATATTTACTATTTATTACTACTTATTAGTTTTAGTTTTTGGTTTTTAATCCCTTTAAAATGCCAACTTCAGTTATTAAGTTCCGACAAATTTCAGTTATAGAGCACCCATACCATTTTTTGGAGGGTTTTATATACCCATTTTCATTGTAAGGGGCGCCAAAACTCATTCTTGCATACACAGCATTTTGCTCTTAGACCGGCCCTGGTCTTAGTATAATGTGAAACTGTTCCTTAACGTTGTAACGTCTCGCGTCTTATTCAAGCCCCGCGATGGAAGCTATTCTGTAACGTCTCTCGTCTGTATCTTGTGTCCTCACCTGCGAGTATCGTTTCTTATGATTACTTATTGTTTATATTTACTAATGTTCAAAGCAGTTGAATTTGCTGTTTACAAAAATAAAACGAAATCGAGTGTGTGTGATTTGGGAGAGATTAATGAAGTTGTTTAATCTGAGTTAGAAGAGAGAGTAAGAACAAAGATATTACCCCCGGAGTATACAATTACTTTTTAAAATATTCGCTGTTCATAAGACCAGCTGATTTTGACAACTGCCTCAAAATGTTAGGTTAAACAAACACCACTGTTCGGTGATACTCCCCGGCGGATCGTCCTCTTCTTGGCTTCCTGAAAATCTGTAACAACTACCCTCTACAATAAAGAATACACGTTTGATTATTTATAATAAAATATTCAGAGTATTTATTTATGTAATACACTGATTTCCTCTTCTCCCAGTATACAAGTATTATAATCGATTTTTTCTGTCAACAATACATTGGATCGATTTAATTAGGTAAACATTGGAATTATAATAAAATATATTTTGTTATAATAATTTTATCCTTGATTAGACGTTAAACAATAAATAATTCATTTTATTAATTTCCCCAGGGTTAAGGGTAAGTTCTTTGTGTTATGAGACGGTCAGAAATGAATAATTATATACTACGCTTTACAAGAGAAAAATAATATAATTTGAATTTTTGGTTTTTTCCGTAGTATGTAGTTCCAGATTTGTCTGCTAGAGTACAGATTATGTCTTTATTATACACATGGAATCATTTACGAAATACTGGAACTGCACAACGATTCGATATGAGGATTTCTTGGTTAACAATTATTAATACAGTTTATGTTACCTCTTTTCTCGAAGTGTTTACTTGAATGGAGCTGTTTCTAGTGTTGGCGTTATAGTTGTTTTGTAATTTCTTTGAATGTCCATAAGATACAATCTCGCCAAAATCTCGAAGTGCTGTTCAGCTAGGCCTGATCTGGTAATTGGTTATTTCAATTTTTCATCGAGTAAAGGACGTTAAAGTTGATATCTGAAGGAGTTCGAACATAAGGTGGATACTACGAGTTAATTTTTATTCAATTTGGCACTGTTTATGAAAGTTTTTATATGGTTTTATTAAATTTTTGATGGCATTACAGTTTTTCTCAAACGAACGGTTTCCAATCGTTTTAACAATTAATTCATATCTTGTTATATGGTTACTCTTAGTAACCAATAATTTTTATATCATTTTTTATTGGTGCATCTATATACTTTTGAGTATATAGGCTGTTTTTAATTATTATATATTTATTTATTATTTATAGAAAAATAATTCTTTTTAACTTTGGTTTATTATCCAATTTGATTTATATAAGGTTTTTCCGTTTATTTTCTCATAACCTTAGATATAGGTCTTTAATATTTTTATTTCCTTTAATTGAATTTATATATTATTTATTAATTTCTTATAGTATCCTTACACTGAACTATTTTCTTCTGCCATTTTACTCATACAGTATTATTTTATTTTTTATTATTATTTTATATTTAACTCTTTTATATTTAACCCTGGGTTATCTTATATTCAAACATAATTATTCTATTAAATATAAAATTAAACCTAGGTACAAAATTTTAGTTGCCTACAGAATACAAATCATACAATATTTTAACAAAACACACAATTGGTTAGTAGCAATATAGTCTACTATTATAATCAATTGTTTCTACCTCTACAGCATAAGTCTGTGAGATGCTCCCTTTAAAGTCACTTATTTACTCACTGGGTACACTATAACTCACTTTGTACACTTTATATCAATTAAGTATAGTTTATAATGTTTTGTGATATAAAGTAATTTAGAGCTAGGTATATTATACCCATTTCTGACCTTTATGGTGGGGTGATTAAGTTATCATTTTTGGGACTGGGTTATGTAACATTACATAAAGCCCCCCCCCCCACTAGAACAAATTTATTTTCGTTTTACTTGTTTCCAAAATAAATTGTTGACTTCTTCAATCTTCATAATATTCCTGTTTTATATCTCCATAATATCTTCCTTCATTTCAGACTGGTTATATACCTGTTATTCGGTTAAATGGTAATTGCTGTTTTCCTACCCAACTCTCTCTCTCTTGGAGGCATATTCATCAATGATTTATTTCTCTGGGTAGTGGTACTTCCACATTTTACTTGATAAGGACTGGTCACACTAATCATAAAAAACTTGTTTTAACACTTATTTTCTTATTTACTTCTATAAATTCGCTTTCTCAATTAAGCTTCGGTCTGCTATCTTGCATCTATTTTCTTCATCTATACTTCTGGACTCTAATATCACTCTTTTCAGCTATTTTATAATTATTATCCCTTCATTTTTCAATTTCCCTAACATTTTTCCCTATCCTGTGCGGTGGTTCAGTTTGGGTGGCCACTTTTGGGTCCATAACTCCGCTGTCCATCCTTACACCTTCTGAGACCAGGGGAACATCATCCCTGCTCAGGAAAATTATTGCCGGAACATTTCTACGGTCAATTCGTTATAATAAAAAGATTACAAGTAGTCGATTAGCGACTAATACTAAACACTTTTGGGATTCTTCATACTGTTGTTGTTGCATTTACTTATATATTTCCTCTTCTTGATTCCTTCTTCTTTTCCGTTAACTAATAGCATTTAACATTATTGATAGGCATTATTTAAAAATCCTTTTGACTTTCCTTCTGGTGACATATTTCTCTGTATCATTTCTTCTTATATCATTTTCAATTCCGAGAAATTCTAAATTATAGTTGTATTAATTATCATCCTCCATCAGCTTCAGTGTAGTCATTAAATTATTCTTTATTCTTCTTATCTGAGCACATTACCATCAATTGTTTTTAATTTATTTATATATTCTTCTGTTTGTTACCATAAAAATATTATTTTTTCTATCATTCCATTTTAAATCGGTTCTTTATAAATATTATTCAATCATCTGTTCTCTTTTTCTTGGTGGTTTGTTGTTTGTTAATTCAAATTATATCGTTTCAAAATATTTAAAGTAATTGGTACTTACATACTTTTTATTAAAACATATTGTTCCTGAATAAATATTTAGCAAGTTGTTCTTACAGTTTTTTGGAATTTTGGGGTTTTAGTCTTTTTATTTTAAATTATATTGTTTCGAAATAACTTGAGTAAGTTGTTCTTACGTGCTTTTTGAATTTTGGGGTTTTAGTCTTTTTATTTTAAATTATATTGTTTCAAAATAACTTGAGTAAGTTGTCCTTACGTGCTTTTTGAATTTTGGGGTTTTATATTTCCAATGGGTTGCTTGGTGGGTTTTCAAAAAATCAGTCCCCTTTTTTCTGGTTAGTTATGTTGAGTTTAACCATGGTCCATTAAATCAGGTACTCCCTTTTCTCGGATGACTGGGGTGTTCGGAATTAATTCTCTCCTTGACAATCTTCTTACCATCCGGCTCTCCCACTTTTCTGCTATGAGACCTTCATTTAAGTACCGTCTTCCGTCATTGTTAGTTCCTTTTTAACTAACAGGTATTGTACCTTCTCTGACGTAACATATTCACTCATTTTCAATATCATGCCATTCTCTTTGACCTCTGTATTATTTACCCAACGGTTTGCTGGTATATTTCGTATTAAAGATATAGCTGATGTTGTCAGATACTCTTCGATCGTGGATATATTTAAGTGATATTTAAATTTATTTAAGTTCTTCTTTATTATTTTATGGTGGTTTACCTTGGCCATTTTTATAAAGTTTTTTCTATAATTCATACTTTTGCTTAACCCCCTTCGCTCATTAATGGTGATGTTAAATGCACTAATTAATCCACCCTTCCTCATCTCCAATTCTTCTTTCGTATTCAATATTTTCTTTCTACCTATTTTTCTTATTTTCTTGATATTCTCTTCCACGGTTTGAATATCCTTTTTGTTGTGGTTATTTTTATTTTCAGCGAATATTACACCTCGGTATTCCTTAATTTCTATTTCCTTCATGCTCTCTTCTGTATTCGGACTTACTTTAAGACCTTTGGACGTGCTGTCTAATGTTTCATCCAAATTTTTGAAACCACTGTTCATTTGCTTATTTGTCTCCCCCTTGTATGTATCTGCTTTTTGGCTAAGTGTGTTACTGATCATGTCAATCTTCTCATGAATTTGTTTTATATTTTTATTACTTTCTTCAAATTTTGCGTTCATATATTCCCTTTGTCCGTTAATAGTTTCTTTCAATTCATGATATTGTTCATTCATGGTTTGTCTAATATTTCCATGAATGGTCTCTATTTTTTCGTTTAGTTGTTTGACTAAACTTTCCTGAATACTATCTATTTTCTCATTGGTTTGTCTGTTTTGTTCCTCCTGTTTCCTAAAGTTCTCCTTATTTTCCTCCTTGGTTTGCTTTGAGTTTTCCTCCTGTTTTCTAAAATTTTCATCTATTTTATCATTGGTTTTCTTGTTTTGTTCCTTCCAAGTTTCATTCTGTTCCCTAAATTGTTCAGCCATAAATTTCATCATGTCTTGCCAATTTGGTTCTTCTCTGGCTACCGCATTATCTGGTTGGTCTCCTTGGGCATCCTCTTCAACTATTTCCTTTTCCGTGTTTGTGACTACTTCGGTTTCTTCTTTATCACCCATTGGTTGTTCCATTTCACTGTCTGTAAATATTTCTATCTCTCGTTCCTGTCCACCTTCTTCCTTCTCCTTTTCTTCTGCCCTCTTCTTCGATCTGCCTCTGGTATTATGCATTTCTTGTTTTCTCATAACTGCCGACGATAATTAGGTTTTTTGGTATATTATTTTGTTAAATATCTCAAAATTCTTTTCTAATTACAGCCCTTTTACGTTGAGCGCCATTCTGTAACGTCTCTCGTCTACGAGTGTACTACAGTTACAGGTTTATAGTTAATTCAGCCCCAATGTTGGGTTCGCCATTCTGTAACGTCTCGCGTCTTATTCAAGCCCCGCGATGGAAGCCATTCTGTAACATCTCTCGTCTGTATCTTGTGTCCTCACCTGCGAGTCCACTGCGAGTATCGTTTCTTATGATTACTTATTGTTTATATTTACTAATGTTCAAAGCAGTTGAATTTGCTGTTTACAAAAATAAAATGAAATCGAGTGTGTGTGATTTGGGAGAGATTAATGAAGTTGTTTAATCTGAGTTAGAAGAGAGAGTAAGAACAAAGATATTACCCCCGGAGTATACAATTACTTTTTTAAAATATTCGCTGTTCATAAGACCAGCTGATTTTGACAGCTGCCTCAAAATGTTAGGTTAAACAAACACCACTGTTCGGTGATACTCCCCGGCGGATCGTCCTCTTCTTGGCTTCCTGAAAATCTGTAACAACTACCCTCTACAATAAAGAATACACGTTTGATTATTTATAATAAAATATTCAGAGTATTTATTTATGTAATACACTGATTTCCTCTTACATAATACATACACAATATGTAATACACAATCACCATCGTTAAAACCAGTAATCGCCCAATTCTAAAAGTCAGAAATGGGTATTATGTACCAAGCTATAAAAAACTTTGTACTACAAAACAATGTAAACCATAATAATAATAGTGCTGTGTACAAAATGAAATATAGTGTACTTAGGGAAAGTGTAAACTTTTAAAAAGAGCATCTCACAGATTGGTACTGGAGATGAAAAACAATCAATATTGTAGCAGTGGACTATATTGCTGCTGACAAGTTTTGTATTTTTGTGTAATTTTGTATTGTGTAGGCCACAAAGGTCTTGTACCTAGGAATAATCTTTGTGTTTAAAATAATGATTTTGTTTAAATATAAGATAACCCAGGGTTAAATATAAAATAATAATAATATAAAATAATACTATGTTAGCAAGATGGCATAGGAAAAATAGTTTAGAGTACGGATACATTAAGTAAATAATAAATCATAAATGAATCAAATTAAAAGGAATTAAAATATAAAATAACAATGTACAAGTTTCAGGAAAAATATAAAGAAAAAACCTTACATAAATTAAATTCGATTATAAATAAAATCTAAAGAGGATTATTTTTTTAAAAAGAAGAAATGAATTTATAATAATTAATAATAGCCTATATACTAAAAAGTATATAGATTCACCAATAAAAAACCATAAAAATTCTTGGTTACTAAGAGTAACCAACTAACAAGATTGGAAATTAATTGTTAAACGATATTGGAAGTGAACGTTTTGAAAAAGTGTAATGCCTATAAAAATTTTAAGAAATTAACAAATCCCATTTGGAATAAGCAGTGCAAAATTAATAAAATTAACGAGTGATGTACATACATATTAGAACTCCTTCGAATAGAACAATTCACGCCCGTAATTTGATGAAACCTTGAAAAATCAACGTTCGATGTCCAGGCCTAGCCCACAGAACTTCGACATTTTGGTGAGATCGTTACCGAGTAAAATTTAACTAAATTATACCTCAACTATAACTTTATAACACTCGAAACAGCACCATTTCTTTAAATACTTCAGGAAAAGAGGTGAACATAAACTTTATTATTTAGTTAACCCAAAAAATCAGCAGAACGGGTTCTTGTGAACATTCCGGCCGCCATTAAATAATTTTCGTGTTTTCAGTGAAGAAACGTAATCTGCGCTCTAGCGGTCAACCAATAAACTATATAATATAAATAGTACAAATTATAAAAAAAAAATTATTTATGTAAAGCTTGGTATTAACCCATATTCATTTCTGACTTTCTCATAGTACAAAGAACTCTATAATAACTCTGGGAAATTAATAAATTGTTTCTTTATTGTTATTGAAATAAAAAATAAAAATATTTGTTATATATTATATGTCTGAAAATAAGATCGAACTAATGCTGTGTTGTCAGTAAGAATCGATTATCCCTTTCTGTTGTGGGAGAAAATAAAAAAATGCTAAATAAATCCAATGAATACTTTGTTGTTTGAATAAAAATGTGTATTATTTTCAGTAGCTGGTAGTTGGTTACAGATTGTCAGAAGACTGAGAAGAGAACGGACAACCAGAAAAAATTACGTACCATTTGGAGTTAATTTATCCTCAAATGTGTTTGTAAACGTCACAGTCAGCTGGTCTCATGAGCAGAGAAATTAGAATTAATTAATCGTATACTAAGAGAGTAATTCTCTTTGCACTCACTCTCCTAACTACTGTCAAACAACGGTATTGAGTTCACCCAAATAAAATCTAAGGGAAATATTTGCATAATCACACACACTCGATTTTGGGAAACATTGAACATAAAATATAACAAATTCTGTGACTCTTATTAAAGCGAGATTTTCGAAGAGTATAAATAGACGTAAAATTACTACTACTCAGAGAAATAAATCGCGAGATGTTACAAGATGACGTACAAACGTGGTGTTTAAGTAGGAAAGTATATCAGCAGACGTAAATTGACTCGGAGAGAACCGCGAGACGTTACAAGATGCCGCTAACAACGTGGGGCAAATAAAACATAATTATTTTATTAAATAATTACAGTGACGATCGCAAGGGTGACGATAAGATCAAAAGAGACTCGGAGAAAACCGCGAGACGTTAGAAGATGGCGCTCAACTTAAAAGGGCTTTAATTAGGAAAGAAATTTTGAGATATACGAAAGATAATATAACAAAAAACCTAATTTTTGTCGGCAACTATGGGAAGACAAGAAATGCATAATACCAGAGGCAGATCGAAGAAGAGAGCAGAAGACAAGGAGAAGGAAGAAGGTGGACAGGAACAAGAAATAGAAGTAGTTACGGACAGTGAAATGGAACAACCAATGGGTGATAAAGAAGAAACCGAAGTAGTCACAAACACGGAAAAGGAAAGAGTTGAAGAGGATGCCCAAGGGGACCAACCCGATAAAACGGAAGCCAGAAGAGAACCAGATTGGCAAGAAATGATGAGGCTAATGATGGAGAAAATTGATAGCATTAAGGAAAGCAATAATGAAAACTTTAGGAAACAGGAGGAAACTTCAAAGAAACAAAACGAATCTTTGAAGGAACAAAACAAACAAACCAATGATAAAATAGATGAAAACTTTAGGAAACAGGAGGAAAATAACAAGAAAACCAATGAGAAAATAGACGGTATTCAGGAAAGTTTAGTGAAACAACTAAACGAAAAAATAGAGACCATTCATGGAGTTATCAGAGAAACCATGAATGAACAAAACCGTAAAATGGAGAATTTCAATAAGGAGTTAAGGGAAAATCTCGAGAGTAAAATTGAAAATGTTAATAAAACACTTAGCCAAAGAGTAGATGAATACAAGGAGGAGACAAATAAGCAAATGGACAGTGGTTTCAAGAATTTGGATGAAACATTAGACAGCACTTCCGAAGGTACTAAAGAAGACCAAAGTGCATTGTTATCTGAAGATAAACCTAACAGAGAGAAAGAAAAGATAATGCCCATAGAAGTTAACATTAAGAAAGGAAAGAAACAAATAGTTAAGAAAATGAAAGAAAGAGGAATAATACGTCTTAACAAACGGAAAAATACACGGGAAGAAGTAGATATGATTAAGAGTGGGCTGGTTAATGTACTTAATCTCCCAATCGTTAATTACAGAGGACTGACTGTTTTGAAAAGTTATAGAAAAAACTTAACTAAATCTATATTTAAATTAAATATGAAAAGACAAACCACCAAGAAAATGTAAGAACAGATTATTAAATAATATTTATAAATAACAGATTTAAACTGAAATAATAGAAAAAAAATATATTTTGATGGTAACAAACAGAAGAAAAAATAAATAAATAAAAACAATTGATGGTAATGTGCTCAAATAAGAAGAATAACGAATAATTCAATGACTACAATGAAGCTAAAGAATGATGATAGATAATTAATACAACTATAATTTAGAATTTCTCGGAATTGAAAATGATATAGGAAGATGATACGGAGAAAATATGTCACAAGAAGGAAAGTCAAAAGGATTTTAAAATAATGCCTATCAATAATGTTATATGCTATTAGTTAATAAAAAAGAAGAAGGAATCAAGAAGAAAAAGAAATATATAATTAAATGCAAACAGCTACTACGTGAAGAATCCCAAAAGTGTTTAGTATTAGTCGCTAATCGACTACTTGTAAGTTTTTATTATAATGAATTGACTGTAGAAATGTTCCAGCAATCATTTAACTGAGCAGGGATGATGTTCCCCTGATCTCAGAAGGTGTAAGGATGGACAGCGGAGTAATGGACCCAACGTGGCCACCCGAACTGAACCACCGCACAGGATAGGGAAAAAATGTTAGGGAAATTGAATATTTAAGGGATGATAAAGTTTTAGTTCTCTTCTCTTCAGCCTTCTCACTGTATTGGTGTTGTCAAGCAGTTGAATAGCTTCTACATTGATATGCTGGTGTAGTCTAGATTCGTGCTTTGCAGCAAACCTTTTAATTTCACTGGCGACATCAGGGATCCTAAGGTCTCGATGTATATCACTATTTCTGATGTACCATGGAGCACTTACCATGTTCCGTAGCACTCTATTCTGGAAGGTTTGAATACATCTAATGTTCGTTTCTTTCGCACAACCCCACAGTTGAATTCCATAAAGCCAAA
The DNA here is from genome assembly GCA_034769895.1 of Magicicada septendecula. Classification (NCBI taxonomy): domain Eukaryota; kingdom Metazoa; phylum Arthropoda; class Insecta; order Hemiptera; family Cicadidae; genus Magicicada; species Magicicada septendecula. The sequence goes on along the minus strand of CM068367.1, from coordinate 943,849,619 downwards.
TTGGTTTCAGAATTTGGTTATATATCAAAATTTTGTTGTGTATTGACAACTGAGAATTTCGTCCCAAGAGCCAATACAGTTGTCTATATTTGAGACCAAGCTCCACCCTTTTTTTTCTGATGTGCTCCTTCCATCGTAGCTTTGTATCTAGGGTCATCCCCAAATATTTGGCAGTGTTTGCGCATGGTACTACAACACCATTTAAGGTAACTGGAAGACTGTTCTCTATCCTTTTGTTCGTAAAATTGATATGGACAGATTTCAGTTCATTAAGCTTAATTTTCCATTTCCCAGTCCACTGCTGTATCTGATCACTAGCATCTTGAAGCATGTTGGTAGCTTCACCTAAGGTCGAACCAATCGCCATTATAGCTGTGTCATCAGCGAAAGTAGCAACAGTCACATTCTCTGGCTGTGGCAGATCACATGTAAACAACAAGTAGAAGATGGGCCCCAAAACACTCCCTTGGGGCACACCTGCCCTCACTTCTCTTAGCTCAGAATAGTCATCTTCCTGTTTGACTCTAAATAATCTTTCCGATATATATGATTTTAACACGTCAGCATATTGTTTTGGTAGCATTTTATTAAGTTTATGTATTAAACCTTTATGCCAAACTTTATCAATGGCCTGAGCCACATCGAGGAAGATTGTCGAGCAGATTAGTTTTTTTTCTAGTGCTTTTTCTATTGTGTCTGTTATTCTATGTACTTGGTCTATTGTGGAATGTTTTTGTCTGAACCCGAATTGATGATTTGGTATCAGCTTTTTTTCTCTCTATTACTCGATTTAACCTTTGCAACAGAAGTTTTTCAAAAAGCTTTGATATAGTTGGCAACAGTGATATGGGCCGATATGATTTGGCCTCATTTGGCGGTTTGCCTGGTTTACGTAGCATAATAACTTCTGCCACCTTCCAGACAATAGGAACATGCTTTAGCCTAAGTGCCGCATTGAATAAATATGTAAGCATAACAATCCCTTTCTTAGGTAACTGCTTTAAGATCTCGCCTGTAATGAGGTCAAAGCCAGGTGATTTTCGGGGGTTCAAGTTTATCTTGAATCTCCTTAGCTACCTCTTTTGGAGTGACCAGTTGAATGTCCTCCTCTTCATGATTTGTGTCTTCATCTAACTCTGTATCAGACTGGGTATTGTTTGGCTTGAAAATGTCAGCTAGATGTTCAGCAAACGCTTCAGCTTTTTCTTTATTATCTCTAGCCCATGTACCGTCGCTTTTTCTAATAGGTGGTACTCGAGTGATCGACCTTTTAAGCTTCCTCGTTGCTTTCCACAACGAGTACTCTGTATCTGCATATGCTGTTAGATTTTCCAAATAGGAAGCTATTGATGATTCTTTTAACTTCTGTATTACACGCTTTAGTTGTTGCGATTTGTTGTTAAGTACAGTTTTATCATTTGGGTCACGATGTAACGGGACGAAATATGAGGGGTTTTTATTTTATTAATTTTGGTTTTCATTTTATAAAATATTTTAAATTCATTCCATCTGTGTGGTCCGTCCCCGGTTGAATCTAAAGCGTAGTTCAAACAAAGAAACAGTACGCAATAGCTGTGGTGAAACAATTGGAAAGGAATGTGCCAGTGACACAATTCTAAGAACTTTGCGGCTGTGTGACGTCTATGCCCAAATGCACTACACCAGCATGTGCGCATACCCACGCTGACTAAAAGACGCTCAAGATGGCTTGGCAATGAATTTTGCCTTACACAGGATCCTAGCTGACGGAAATAAAGTTTAAGTCCAGCCTACTTTATGACGTCGGCCAGTGCACACCAAATATCATCCACGACTACAACACGAAAAAACCATGTATTGAATGTGTCACCTCTATGACTACCAAATAGAAGGCATTGCTTTCCGTCTTCTTCAACAAATAGATTGAGGAGTGGGGAACATATAGACGCTCGCAGTTCATCACAGACTTCAACCGGGCAGGTTGCCCAGCAACCCGAGCTTTTAAAAATAATCTTCTAATATCAAATAACAGTGAGTGGAAGTTCGGTACATCCCATAGTGAGAAAGTTCACAAAAAAATGAACTAATGAAACTTTTTTTCGTAAATAACAGCAAGAAAATCGTGTACGAGTCAACGCGAAGTCGGGATGACTCCACGTGGCCGGCCGGAGTCTCGATAGATATCCAGTTTAATCTAAATGGGGTTTTAAAAATAAAGGTATTAAATGTGAGAATGGGCAGACTGGGCTGTCTGTATATATTAAGGTAAGATGTATTAAATAATTTTCATGGTACAATATAAGGTTTCAATTATTTCAAGGAAGTTGTGTTCAATTTAAAAATTAATTAAAAGTACTAGATTGTTTTTTAACATACAGAAATGAATAACGAATAATGTGATATATAACATTTTAAAAGAAAAATAAAAGTTAATTAATTTCTCTTCATAAAAAGCGAGTTGTGTAAGTTATTCACACAACCTGTAAACCATGCTTGCATTCTAACGTTCGTGTGACGAGACCCTGGTGGAGAAAACAGTTTAGGAGGTAGGTGGAAATTAAATAATTGTATGTATTTGTATTTGTAATAATAGATAAAACTTTACAGTTGGCGCTTCCGAAAGGGACAGTTTTTGTAAATTAAAATTTAAATAGCAAAACCACACCTACAAGTAAAATGCAAGTTTGATTTGAAAGTTAAATAACGGTACGTAAAAATTACGTAAAGTACGCAAGACAATGAGTTAAGATTAGATCAAATATAAGATGTTGTAGATGTAAGTTAAAGAGTAGTGAAACAAAATTAGTAAATTTACAATATAAAAATGGCAGATAATAACGAGAATGTCAGCTTAACTGACACTGAAAACGAAAGCCACATGAATATTGAATTGAGTGGGACTGAGTCAAAAACTATGGATGAAGGAATTCATTCAACGCCAGTCCAAAGTAAAAAATCTGATACAGATGAGATGTTGAAACGTTTGTATAGTATGATAGAGACAAAATTTTGTGAAGTAAACAGTCGTTTTGATGTTAGTGATATTAAAATGAATGAACAGAAGAACGAAATTAAAAGTGAATTTAATTGTAAATTTGATGTACTTAAATTTGACATTGATGAGGTAAAAATGAAATGCGAAAGTAGTTGTAACGAATTGAAACAAGATATTGAGAGAATAGTAGAGTCAGTAGGAGAACAGAGTAAAAGTAAAAATAATAATGATAATAAAAAAGCAACTAGCGATAAAAATAATGTTGAAAATGAGAATATAATTAAAAATGTGGTATTAGAGAATAAGGTAACAACTGATAACAATGATAATGAAATGGTAATGTAATTGAAAAGGTAGTATCAGAGAGTGATACGTTGAAAACAGTTAGTGAGAATGAGAGAGTGATAGGTTGTAATGGAGTAGTAATTAGTGTTGATGAATTAGAGAAAGAATGGAAAGAAAGAGTAGATGAGTATGTAGGGCAGAGGGTAAATTGTCCCCGTATTTGTGATGAACCAGAGTGTTCACAAGTGTTATTATTGAAGGGCAAGAGACCCTTATTAGTGAAAGATTTGAGTTGTTACCCCTTTTTGTATGAATTAGTACCCTCTGTGTGGAATGGTGTTAAAAGTGTGAGATGGTGTTATGATGAGAGAGATTTAGACAGAGAATTGTGTGTTGATAGAGAGACAGAATTGTATAAATTAAAGAGAGATTATGATGAGTTGAAAGAAACGTTAGCAGCGGTAAAAATAAATGATATGAAGTACTTACCTGTTAAAATAGAGAATGAGAATTATTTTGATGATACATGTTTAAATAATAATAATTTACCTTATGTTGTAATGAATGAGAAAATAACTGACTTGATAATGAATATAATTACTAATGGAGACTGGACAGAAATAAATAATGTTGACTTGGTATATGATTATTATGGTAAAATAAATGAACTAAAATTTTATGGTTATTACACACAAGATAGCCATATGTGGAATGTAAATAAAATTGAATATTGTTATGTGAAACCCAGACTAATTTTTGACGATGGAGGCTGGACATAAATTCATAAATGGACAATTTTAAGTATTTTGTTTTATGGTTCTGACCTGGCGGTCTTGGACAATGAAGTGTGATATAACTGAATAATTAATGATGAAGGAGTGTAAATAAATTGATAGTGAAATTAATTGTGTGTATTGTAAAATGTTAGGTAAACAATGTGTGTATGTAATGGAAATTGTTGTGAGAGTAATAATATTAATATTTAGCAGCCTAAATAAATAACAAAAATAATTTTGAAGAAGATAATAAATGGATTGTAATTAATTTAATTGGTGAGAGTAATTAAAATTGTTGTTTTCAATAATTAATTTTTCTAATAAGTTTAAACTATTTTATAAGATGTGAATTTGACAATAAGTAATAAATAGATAAATGTTAAATTGTTTGGTATGAAATAACACTGTTGTTAAATGTTTCTGAGGTTACGTGGAGATATTGGTGTGTATGGTGTGTATATTTTGTGTTTATGTCAGTAGGTGGATAATGTACTGTAAGTATAAAATTTATAATACCAATCAGATAGAGTAAAATGTTTACAGGTGTAAAAAGATTTGACTCAATAATTAAAATAATTTGAGATATTTGTGTTAAAATGAAACTATAATTAAAAAATAATAATAACTGAAAGGTGATGTAAAATAGATGTTAATAATAAATTTGAAATTTTGAGGAATCTAATTCCAGACAGGGATAAATAATTATTTGATGATGGATAAAAGAGTTAAGGAAAATTTCACATTATAATGTTTGGTAAGAAGATTTAATTTAGTTATTAGTGTGCTATTGCTGTGGTGGCATGTGCTACAGTAGATAGCGGAAAGTGTTGGGGGTAATATAGAGTGTTACCTCCATCGGAGGCCAAAATGGTGAAAATGCACGGCACACCCTTTTATACAACTTTATATTGTATACTGATAGATTTTTTGCGCTGAGCAGACTAATGACGATTGTAACATGCCTGAAAGTAAAACTGATTTCCCCAACTTTTCGGGCGATTACTGCCTTACCAGCACTAATCGTGGTTTTGGCTAGCGGTCAGCTATGGCCATAAATTAAGTCCCTTGACCATAGCTGGCTTGAAATTGGTTGATATTAGAAATTAATGGGGGGTGAAACTAGGGGAAATCCCGGAAACTATGGAACAGCGGCTGCCACTCTGTTCGAGGAGGAACAGCAAAGCCAGGTGGTAGACCCGCAGTAAGGGCGCATAATTATATAACAAAGATATGTTGATGTCTAAACCTTTCAAATGTAACGCGGAAGCAAGGACACGGAGATGTCAAATTCCTCCAACTATGCCGTCCTTGTGGACGCACATGGGCGCCACAGTCCAACAGAAAAAACAATAGTGTGTGTGGCTGTGGGTTGCTCAGGTGAGCAACGAATTAAAATTTTGCAACTTAAAGATGATAAATCGTTCTTGAACTAATTAAATGCTTGTATTATGATTGGATAAATAGGTGTTTGAATGTTTATTATACTGTGTTTATTCTATCTTATAAATGTATTATTTTATTGTGTTAGAGATAAGGATTGATGAAAAATGTGATTTATATAATTTTGAAATGTGTCTGTAGTAAGGTTATTCACCTTGCTAAGGAAATCAGCTGATCAGCTGTAGAATATCACTTATGAATGATTTGCAATTTTGTCAAGTTAGTTAAATATTTGAATATGAGGAAAATGGAATGTAATTAATGTTTGAATAGTGATTTTAATGTGTTAAAGATTTTATTTTAAATGATGGACTGAATTGATATATTTAAGAATTTTAAATGATTTGTGAAAGATAGTAAAAGATAGATTTTGGGTGATTAATTAGATGTTGGGACATGTAGATGAGTCCAAGTTGAGTTTAAAGTGGGAATAGAGATGAATAAATATTGTTATGAATAAATGTAATGTAGAATTGGAGAAGTATTGATAGTGACACAGTAGAATAGGGGGAATATATGTAGAGTATTGATTGATATTTTGATGTAATAAACAAGTGGAGAGATTTTGTTGTAGTTGAAGTGATGTAATGAGAATGGTAATTATAGTTGATGGGAATTTTGTAAGTGGGGATGGTGTGGTAGGAGTCCGCAACAAAAAGGGTTGGGACGGGAAGGGACCGTTTAGCGCCGGAAAGGGTTGCCTTAGGTAGAATCCAGGGACCAACATAAGGGAATGAGCTTTTTTGGGGGGAGGGGAACACACATCCTGAGTACAAAGGGTGGAGAGTATTTTTTTTATAAGAGTAGAATGATGCGAATTGAGTTGAGTAGTAAGTTGGGTTTAGAGGGTTTGATAGATGTATTTGATAGAGATGGGTGTCATGTTAGTTAAAGCTGTTAATGAGTATTAGAGTCAGAAGGGATTAAGAATGGCGTTGTAAATCAAGTCATTATGAATAATTAAATCACCCAAACTAACGGGGAATGAGAATGTTAAAAGATAGAGAGTCATAGTAAAATCATAAAGTTTTAATTGAAGTAAGTGACAATTTCAATAGAATCTGAGAATAAAGTAAGATTGTAAAATGTGTAATTTCGAGCAATTTAAATGTCAATTTTATTTTTTCATTGTATTAATACTATGGTGATTTTAAATGCCTTATTTTATTATGTTTTTGTGTTTAAAGATAGAATTTTAAAGATGTCCAATGTATTTTCTGAGGTAGCTTATGTATGACTTGTGTAGGCCAAGGTTGTGGACTTGACCCAGTTTGATCAGCTGATGGGTGATGTTCTATACTAGACCCGTTTTGGCAATGAAGTGATGACAATTTTGTTTCTTAATTAATTTAAATAAATTTAAATAATTTTAATATTGAGAAAAAAAATTTTGATTTTTGTGCCTGCCATCTAATTGATGTTTTGAATTCTGATTATGTTATTGTTTAGGTGTATTAATAGTGTTTTTATTGAATTGTATTGTTTAGGATATATGTCCAATCCAATGTTAGGATAAGGAAGTTCACGTTTTAATTAAATGTTACATTTATTTGTTTTCTAATTATTAATAGTAACGAAGAGAATTAATCAATTCAGATAAAAGATTTTATTTTTGATTTTGAAGAAAATAGCTGTTTGATTTTAACTTAAATAAATTTTTGAAGGTAAGAATGAAATTTTGGGATGTAGTTATAAGTGTGTGTACGAGCCCAGTAACTGCTAAAGGCAGCCCAGTGTGCATGATAAGGGGGTTGTTTAAGAATAATGAAGTTTAAGAACCAATGGGGGTTGTTGGCACCATATCCTCAACGGTCCTCTTACGGGTTTTAACAATGAGATTTCTTCTGTTTCGACAGAAGACCTTTCATTGGGGGGGGGGGTATTGTAACAGGACGAAATATGAGGGGTTTTTATTTTATTAATTTTGGTTTTCATTTTATAAAATATTTTAAATTCATTCCACCTGTGTGGTCCGTCCCCGGTTGAATCTAAAGCGTAGTTCAAACAAAGAAACAGTAAGCAATAGCTGTGGTGAAACAATTGGAAAGGAATGTGCCAGTGACACAATTCTAAGAACTTTGCGGCTGTGTGACGTTTACGCCCAAATGCACTACACCAGCATGTGCGCATACCCACGCTGACTAAAGACGCTCAAGATGGCTTGGCGATGAATTTTGCCTTACACAGGATCCTAGCTGACGGAAATAAAGTTTAAGTCCAGCCTACTTTATGACGTCGGCCAGTGCACACCAAATATCATCCACAACTACAACACGAAAAAACCATGTGTTGAATGTGTCACCGCTATGACTACCAAATAGAAGGCATTGCTTTCCGTCTTCTTCAACAAATAGATCGAGGAGTGGGGAACATATAGACGCTCGCAGTTCATCACCGACTTCAACCGGGCAGGTTGCCCGGCAACCCGGGCTTTTAAAAATAAGCTTTTAATATCAAATAACAGTGAGTGGAAGTTCGGTACATCCCATAGTGAGAAAGTTCACAAAAAAATGAACTAATGAAACTTTTTTTCGTAAATAACAGCAAGAAAATCGTGTACTAGTCAACGCGAAGTCGGGATGACTCCACGTGGCCGGCCGGAGTCTCGATAGATATCCAGTTTAATCTAAATGGGGTTTTAAAAATAAAGGTATTTTAAAAATGTAATAGTGTGAATGTGAGAATGGGCAGACTGGGCTGTCTGTATATATTAAGGTAAGATGTATTAAATAATTTTCAAGGTACAATATAAGGTTTCAATTATTTCACGGAAGTTGTGTTCAATTTTAAAATTAATTAAAAGTACTAGATTGTTTTTAAACATACAGAAATGAATAACGAATAATGTGATATATAACATTTTAAAAGAAAAATAAAAGTTAATTAATTTCTCTTCATAAAAAGCGAGTTGTGTAAGTTATTCACATAACCTGTAAACCATGCTTGCATTCTAACGTTCGTGTGACGAGACCCTGGTGGAGAAAACAGTTTAGGGGGTAGGTGGAAATTAAATAATTTTATGTATTTGGATTTGTAATAATAGATATAACTTTACGAGTCTGTTGCCATTTTCTTCTAGCTCGCCTCTTTTCTTTGACAAGTTCTCTGATCTCTCTAGGATAGTTGTTACCAACAATTCCATGGGTGATTTCTCTTGTATTGTTCCAGGCTGTAGTTTGAATATTATAATTAAACTTCTCGGCTTCTATTTCTAATTGCTGCTTAGTTCTCAACTGAACATTTAGTTGTATCTTGCCTTCAAGTTCTAATTTGAAGCTTTCCCAATCAGTAGTTTTATTAACTAGGCTTGGTTTGTTTACTTTTTTTATTATCCTTTCACTCAGCGTCAGGATTACTGCTGAATGATCAGAGTCAAGATCAAAATTCTTCTTGATATCAATAAAGTTCTGCGAGACCCTCCTTGATATGAAGAAATCTATTAGATCTGGAATTTTATTAGGATCTGTAGGCCAGTAAGTAGGCTTGCCTATACTGTGGAAGCTACAACCTGTTTCTTGTATTGCTTTATTAAGCTCGCTACCTTTAGTTGTTGTTAATCTGGATCCCCAATCTACATGTTTGGCATTGTAGTCTCCGCCTACAATGAATCTCTCACCTAGGTGTAATATAAATTTCTTTTAATCTAACTCCTTTAGGTTGTGTCTTGGAGGACAGTATATCGCACCAACGATTAGTTTTTGCTTGGTGGATTTGATTCCAACTACAGTGAGTTGGATTTCTGCAGTCTGAAGGTGACACTCCTCATAGTGGTTAATCTTATTCTTAATAATAATAGCACTACCTCCTTTGGCTTTATTATCCAGATGAATTGTTTGATATACCTGGTATCCATTTATTTTTAAGCATGACTGATTTGTTAAGTGTGTCTCTGATACTAGACATATATCAATGTGTTGTGCCTTGAGGAATAATTCTATTTCTTGCTTTCTGTTCTGGATACCGTTGGCATTCCAGGTAGCTATCCTTAGGTCTTTCTGGTCCATCGATTAGTTCTCTGTGGGATTGTGCCCGGATTTCTGGCTTCTAATCTATCTAGTCTATCCATGACTATTTTCATCATGTCCATCATATTCTGCATCATTTGCACCATTGATGAATCATCATTTTGAACTAAAGTCTTGTTAGCTTTAACTGCTTGAGCAAAGGACATTTCACTATTGATTTTATTAGCTGTGAAAATTCTTGGTTGAGGTTTTTTAGGTCGTCTCTCACTTATTAAATTATTGCATCTTATTTGAAGTTCACGTGCAACCAAACAACCCCTGTAGCTAGCAGGATGTGCTTCTGCACAATTTGAACACTTTGCTGGCACATCTCGTTCTTGCTGGCAATCGATAGTCCTGTGATTGCCTGCACATTTTACACAGATAGGTCCATGTTGGCAATACTTATGAGTGTGACCATATCTTTGACACCTTTTACACTGTGGTATCAGTTTGTTACTCCTGAGAGCTTCAATTTTTATTTTCATATGACATAAATATTGACTATCAAATATTTTTTTTATGTCCTCTGATCTATCAAACGTTAGCATAAATAATGGCAAATGTATGATTTTTTCCTTGCCGTCAACTTTAGTCTTTCTAATTTTATTAACTACTTCAACGACTTTATATCCTCTATTCAATAACTCCTCTTTAATCTCTTCTGATTTGCATGTTGGATGCAAGTTACGTGCCATGACTCTTATTGGTCTGGTCTGTTTATTTTCATAAGTATGCCATTCCAACTTACTTTCTTTTAGGAGTTTTGTCAGTTCTCTATATTCCATTTCTGTGTCTACATTAATTTTCAGCTGATTGTTGTTCATCATGCTGGTGTTAAATTTCAAATCTTTTGATTTCAGTTTCTGACTTATTTCTATATAATTTTCCACATTGCTCAGTATCACTGGCGGTGGCTTAGCCGAGACTAATTTTCTTTAGTCCTCTTACTTTTGTTTATTGGACTGGTTTTCGGTGTTTCTGGTGATTCCATAGTTTTCCTTTCACGTTTTTTATTCTTTTCCAGTATCCAAGCAGTTTCTTTGGCCACGATTTCTTCCTCTTCTTCCGAGTTGGCTGGACTATAGGATACCCTAGGCTGTAACTTCTTGATTTCTTCCTGTAGTCGTCTGATTTCGTTATAAGCAGAATTAAGCTGAGCCTGCAGTCTGCTTATTGTGTCCTCTGGGACTTCCAGTGTTGGTATCTGTGAGTTTTGTTTTTCCAAACTACAGTTTATATTAGTTGGCGGAGACGTTGCCACCAACGAACCTCTTCTAAACGGATCCTCACCAAGCAATAGCTGCCCCCCCCCCCCAGAATCCATGGGGCCGACCTCCGAAGAGGGTGGATTTACCAGGTTTTTACCTGGTCTGCCACCTGGTGTAGTCATTCCTTTTTTGTGTTCTCCATTGCTTTAATGTTTATCCAATAAGTACAGAGTAATAGAAATATGAAACTGAAAGACCCCTAGCCCTCGGTAACCTAATAGCGTCAGGGTCGGAAAGAACAAGAGTTGACCAAGAGAGGCCAGACAGAAAAGATAAAAGAGAAGGGGTCTTACTCAAAGTACGTATAGTGTGTGGATGGTAGACATTTGCATTATATGGCGTATTTTAAGGTAAAGGCAGCGAAAAATGCCTTGGGTGCTGTGGTATCGGTTGCTGCATGTACTGTGTAAGATGGGGACTATGTTGATAGGCATACGAGTTAGGATCAATTGCAAGTGGGTCAAATACATACGTATTCAAGTTGAACACAACTGTTTCAAGTTGATAACGTATACGTACACTCACGGTTTACGAGAATGGACCAGTTTTCCACGTGCCCACTCACTCAAGCACACACACACACACACACACACACACACACACACACGCACACGCACACACACACACACACACACACGCACGCACTGAAGGCCTAGAAAGACACAGTATATATTGACAAGTTGGACACAGACACAGTATATACAGATTAGATAAATGTTAAACTAAGATGATAAACTATATTCATAAACATAACAAAACAATAACACAAGAGATAACGGAGCACAAACTTATAACCGCACTCTACGAATGCACGACCGATACTAAAATAGAATCGAAATTTGAAAATAAGATCGAACTAATGCTGTGTTGTCAGTAAGAATCGATTATCCCTTTCTGTTTTGGGAGAAAATAAAAAAATGCTAAATAAATCCAATGAATACTTTGTTGTTTGAATAAAAATGTGTATTATTTTCAGTACTGGTAGTTGGTTACAGATTGTCAGAAGACTGAGAAGAGAACGGACAACCAGAAAAAATTACGTACCATTTGGACGTACCATTTGGAGTTAATTTAACCTCAAATGTGTTTGTAAACGTCAGTCAGCTGGTCTCATGAGCGGAGAAATTTGAATTAATTAATCGTATACTAAGAGAGTAATTCTCTTTGCACTCTCTCTCCTAACTACTGTCAAACAACGGTATTGAGTTCACCCAAATAAAATCTAAGGGAAATATTTGCATAATCACACACACTCGATTTTGGGAAACACTGAACATAAAATATAACAAATTCTGGGACTCTTATTAAAGCGAGATTTTCGAAGAGTATAAATAGACGTAAAATTACTACTACTCAGAGAAATAAATCGCGAGACGTTACAAGATGACGTACAAACGTGGTGTTTAAGTAGGAAAGTATATCAGCAGACGTAAATTGACTCGGAGAGAACGGCGAGACGTTACAAGATGCCGCTAACAATGTGGGGCAAATAAAACATAATTATTTTATTAAATAATTACAGTGACGATCACAAGGGTGATGATAAGATCAAACGAGACTCGGAGAAAACTGCGAGACGTTACAAGATGGCGCTCAACTTAAAAGGGCTTTAATTAGGAAAGAAATTTTGAGATATACGAAAGATAATATAACAAAAAACCTAATTTTTGTCGGCAACTATGAGAAGACAAGAAATGCATAATACCAGAGGCAGATCGAAGAAGAGGGCAGAAGACAAGGAGAAGGAAGAAGGTGGACAGGAACAAGAAATAGAAGTAGTTACGGACAGTGAAATGGAACAACCAATGGGTGATAAAAGAAGAAACCGAAGTAGTCACAAACACGGAAAAGGAAAGAGTTGAAGAGGATGCCCAAGGGGATCAACCCGATAAAACGGAAGCCAGAAGAGAACCAGATTGGCAAGAAATGATGAGGCTAATGATGGAGAAAATTGATAGCATTAAGGAAAGCAATAATGAAAACTTTAGGAAACAGGAGGAAAATAACAAGAAAACCAATGAGAAAATAGACGGTATTCAGGAAAGTTTAGTGAAACAACTAAACGAAAAAATAGAGACCATTCATGGAGTTATCAGAGAAACCATGAATGAACAAAACCGTAAAATGGAGAATTTCAATAAGGAGTTAAGGGAAAATCTAGAGAGTAAAATTGAAAATGTTAATAAAACGCTTAGCCAAAGAGTAGATGAATACAAGGAGGAGACAAATAAGCAAATGGACAGTGGTTTCAAGAATTTGGATGAAACATTAGACAGCACTTCCGAAGGTACTAAAGAAGACCAAAGTGCATTGTTATCTGAAGATAAACCTAACAGAGAGAAAGAAAAGATAATGCCCATAGAAGTTAACATTAAGAAAGTAAAGAAACAAATAGTTAAGAAAACGAAAGAAAGAGGAATAATATGTCTTAACAAACGGAAAAATACACGGGAAGAAGTAGATATGATTAAGAGTGGGCTAGTTAATGTACTTAATCTCCCAATCGTTCATTACAGAGAATTGACTGTTTTGAAAAGTTATAGATAAAACTTAACTAAATCTATATTTAAATTAAATATACCAGTAAATCGAAGGTCAGTGGCATCACCAGTAAATGATATATCATCAACATATTTGTATAATAGACTACATATAAATATGATAGAAATAAGTGTATTAGAAAAATTACACGACATGGTAGTAGGAGAATATGTTATAAAGGAGGAAAGAGTTCGGAAAACGATGGTAACCATTGAATTTAATGAAAATGCAATATCAGCAGAGTTACAATACCAGAGGATAGAGAGGTATTTAACCAGGACAAAAATCATTACGAACACTGCCGTAATCCGAGGAAAGGGAGTACCTGAGTTAATGGACCATGGTTAAACTAAATAATAACCAACCAGGAAAAGGGGACTGATTTTCTGATACTGACCAAGGCACCCATTGGAAAGGAAAACCCCAAAATTCAAAAAGTATGTAAGGACAACTTACTAAATATTTCGAAACAATTTGATAAAATAAAAAGACAAACCACCAAGAAAATGTAAGAACAGATTATTAAATAATATTTATAAATAACAGATTTAAACTGAAATACACTACAGTCCCGTTTAACCGAATTTGATGGGACCCATAAGACTTCGGTTAAACGAAAATTCGGTTAAACCGGAAAATATGTATTTTCGTATCTCAGACCGGATAGTTGTGTTGTTCATGGGGTCACGGCCCACGGGCGAGCAAGGCCTACAATAGCAAAGCACATTACAATAGGCCTATTACAAACGAATGCATCAAAACACTCTACAGGTATTAATTAATTTATAAATAGAGTACGCTAAAAATGCAGTGAAATAATACATATTTTATTTTACATGAATGAGACATTTTGGAAAAGTACAGTAGTCGTAACATAAAAAATTGTAGTGAAATACAATAGTACAGTGAAAAATTTATATAGTACTCTATGTAGGAAATAAAAACATACGCACATGAATAATAAAACATGAAATTCGCAACAAACATGAAAGAATTATGGTGGAATACAGTACTGTAAAACAAAATTTAATGTAGCGAAAATGTCATCTTTACTAAGAATTGAATGTGGTTCTTCATCACCTTGTATCCATTCCGCTATATCGTTTATTTGAATCTCCGATCCGCCTACCAGACTGTTTAGCTGTGATACGAAGTTCTCGTCACTACACTCCACGGGAACATCAGGTTCATTTTAATTCTGTGACACTGTTGTAGGCACGTTAGGCCAGAGTTTCCTCCAAGTTTTGTTTAGAGCAACTGCCGTTTCCTCCTCCCATGCTGCAGCTGTCATGTAGATCACGTCCTTGATCGTTATTTGTTTCAACGTGGATATGATGTCATTAGGCTCTTCATCTTCATCATCTACGAGTTCTCGCGCGGCGCCGGCCGAATGTTTGTGTACAGTCCCTGTATGAAAGCAGTATAAAATATGGTAATACAAAAGTATTTTCGGTGATTCGGTTGACCCGGAAATTCGGTTAAACGGGATTCGGTTAAACGGGACTGTACTGTAATAGAAAAAAAAAATATTTTGATGGTAAGAAACAGAAGAAAAAATAAATAAATAAAAACAATTGATGGTAATGTGCTCAAATAAGAAGAATAACGAATAATTCAATGACTACAATGAAGCTAAAGAATGATGATAATTAATACAATTATAATTTAGAATTTCTCGGAATTGAAAATGATATAGGAAGAAATGATACGGAGAAAATATGTCACAAGAAGGAAAGTCAAAAGGATTTTAAAATAATGCCTATCAATAATGTTATATGCTATTAGTTAATGAAAAAGAAGAAGGAATCAAGAAGAAAAAGAAATATATAATTAAATGCAAACAGCTACTACGTGAAGAATCCCAAAAGTGTTTAGTATTAGTCGCTAATCGACTACTTGTAAGTTTTTTATTATAATGAATTGACTGTAGAAATGTTCCAGCAATCATTTAACTGAGCAGGGATGATGTTCCCCTGATCTCAGAAGGTGTAAGGATGGACAGCGGAGTAATGGACCCAACGTGGCCACCCGAACTGAAGCACCGCACAGGATAGGGAAAAAATGTTAGGGAAATTGAATATTTAAGGGATGATAAAATAGCTGAAAAGAGTGATATTAGATTCCAGAAGTATGAATGAAGAAAACAGAAGGAAGATAGCAGACAGAAGCTTAATTGAGAAAGCGAATTTATAGAAGCAAATAGAAATATGAGTGTCAAAACAAGTTTTTTATGATTAGTGTGACCAGCCCTTATCAAGTAATATGTGAAAGACCACCACCCAGAGAAATTAAATCATTAATGAATTTGCCTCCAAGAGAGAGAGAGAGAGTTGAATATAAAATCCAGCCTATTACCATTAACTGAATAACAGGTGTATAACCAATCAGAAATAAAGAGATATTATGAAGAATGATGAAAGAATCCGAAGACTGAACAGTTCAACGATTATTTTTTAAAACAAGTAAACAAAAATAAATCTCCTTAAAACCGTCGTGTGACTTCGTTACGTCGATTAAAATGACGCGTTTCGGAACATCTGTTCCATCATCAGATAAAATCGCTCTATTGAGGTCGTTAAACGTTAAAAACACATGTTACACATAATTGTCCACTATGTAATTCACTTGCTTCCTAAATGGTGCGCACCACGACGAAGCCGATCGGACACTGAACTATTATCTGAGTGATTACGCCTAAGCAGGTTCAAAGCTGTATCGTATAGCGGGTTGGATTTAAAATTTAAGTGGTCATTCAATATGAAGTCTCGGGTGTTTATGTTATTATATGCTTTGTATATTTCGAACTCCTCTATCGCGTCCATGTAACGGTCTTTGTCGCACACATGTAGGGGTATTAAATTAGATTTAAAATCAGTATAATTATGATTGTCTAAGATTAAGTGGCGGGCAAAGTTGGACTTGATATTATTTAACAAAGTGAGATTATTTAGGTGACGCTTTGGTGTATGTTCTTTAAATCGTTTGAGGAAACATCTCCCCGTTTGACCAATGTAAAAACTGTTGCAGTCGTTACATGATAATTTATATATGCCGGATTTCTTTTCTAAAGGTATGGGTTTTCTATAACGTAGTATTTTTAATAGACTATTGTTTGTTTTGAAGGTAGCAGTAATATTCAATTTATTAAATGTGGAGGTTAGAATCTTTGGCATTATATTTGTGTATGCGGTAGAAATAAATGTTATTTTTGTATCCTTATCTATTGGGGGCTTGGGTTTTCGAATTTTATGTTTCTTGATGAGATTATCAATCAACGTGTTATGGTAACCATTAGCTAAAGCTATAATGGTATATATATGGTATTCACCTCCTCACGGTAATCATCATCACTGAGAGGTACTGCCAACAATCTGCGGATAAAGTAATTATAAGCTGCCAACTTTTGCGAAAATGGATGATAAGAGTCAGCATGTATTGTCACATCAGTGATAGTCGGTTTTCTATAAATATTAAATTTCAATTTATTTACGTGTTTAGTGACAGACAAATCTAAAAAATTCAATTTATTATCCACTTCAGTTTCCAACGTGAATTGAATGTTTTATTAATATTATTCATATAATGTTTTAGGTTTTCGATCTGTCGTACAGTACCATTGAAAATTAGAAAGGTATCGTCTACATAACGTGCATAAAATATTATATCATTTTTGTATTTGTTATGTGAGAGCAAATGAGTTTTTATAAAAATTCAAGTAAACGTCAGCCAATAGACCAGAGAGAGGTGAACCCATGGCCAATCCATCGTCCTGAATGAAAAATTGGTTATTGAAAGCACAGTAATTTTGTTCTAAGATAGTTTCAAGTAAACCAATTAACTCGTTTATCGTCTGTATATTTAATTTATTATTCTCTAATAAATTTTCTTTTAAGATATTTAGTGTTTCGTTTACTGGTATGTTGGTATACAAATTTACTATATCAAACGATGCTAACTTATAATTGGGTAGTATATCAACATTTTTACATTTATTAATAAAATCCGTGTTGTTTGTGACACTATGATTGTTCTTTAAATTTATGTTTTCTTTGATTACTTTGACGATTTTTTTAGCTGTTTTGTATGCGGGCGCTGTGGTAAAATTAACGAGTGGTCTGACCGGTATGTCGTGTTTATGAATTTTGGGTAGGCCAGTGAGTTCGGGAGCTTTAGCATTAATAGGCTTCAGGAAGCGACGTGTGCATTCGCTAAACAAATTTACGCAATTATTGATTTTGTTATTCAATGTCTTGACATACATATCAGTAGGATCAGATTTCAAGGTTCTAATATTATTGTTTGAAATAAAGTCGTTTACTTTCGTTTTATACACATCAAAGTCCATGACAACAAGAGTATCCCCCTTATCTGCCTTAGTAATTAGAGCATGATTATCAACTAATTTAGCTTTTATTTGTTTCAATAACTTAAACTCGTTGGAAAATCTTATATGTTTCTGTAAACCATGAGGTGAATGGTTGTCAAAATTATGGTGTTTTATGGTATTATTAAATTTATTATTTATTAAAATGCATGCTTCAGTTTGTAGTTTTGGATCGGCAATCGTTTTTACTACAGTTTCTGCATTGATAATTTCTTGTACGATTTGATGTTTATTATTAAGAGGCAAGTTATACTTGATGCCTTTATTAAGGATGTTCATTTCGTCATCATTAAAAGCTATCGTAGTTAAATTAGACACACGAGGATAAAATGTGTGTTTACAAGTGATGTCGGTCTCATGGCGATGCTTACTCTTCAAATTATGAATTTTACGCGTCTGTTTAAAGTATGTATTGTGAGTAACGTCAGAGACGTATTTATATACTGATTCCATAACATTATTTACGATGGCCGGATGAATATCGTTCAAAATATGTAAATGCAATTTATAAAGTCGTGTATTGAGTGTAGATTTCTTAATATACAAAGATTTGATTTCTTCCTTGATCCGAAAAATCTCAGCATGTTTTTTGGTTGCTTTAGCAGCCCTAGAGAGGGCCTTCACATTTATAACTGCATATTTTGGTATTAAATGATTTTTTAAACAGATATTATTAAATTTAATGTGTAAGTTAGTTTTTAGTAACAATCATAATTATACTGATTTTAAATCTAATTTAATACCCCTACATGTGTGCAACAAAGGCCGTTACATGGACGCAATAGAGGAGTTCGAAATATACAAAGCATATAATAACATAAACAGCCGAGACTTCATATTGAATGACCACTTAAATTTTAAATCCAACCCGCTATATGATACAGCTTTGAACCTGCCTAGGCGTAATCACTCAGATAATAGTTCAGTGTCCGATCGGCTTCGTCGTGGTGCGCACCATTTAGGAAGCAAGTGAATTACATAGTGGACAATTATGTGTAACATGTGTTTTTAACGTTTAACGACCTCAATAGAGCGATTTTATCTGATGATGGAACAGATGTTCCGAAACGCGTCATTTTAATCGACGTAACGAAGTCACACGACGGATATAAGGTGATTTATTTATAATGATTTACTGTTCATACGTGACTTGGATACCAAGAACTAATATGCATTTTAAAAATAAATCTGTTCTAGTGGGGGAGCTTTATGTAACGTTACATAACCCCTGCCCAAATATGATAACACAATCACCATCGTTAAAACCAGTAATCGCCCAATTCTAAAGTCAGAAATGGGTATTATGTACCAAGCTATAAAAAACTTTGTACTACAAAACAATGTAAACCATAATGATAATAGTGCTGTGTACAAAGTGAAATGTAGTGTACTTAGGGAAAGTGTAAACTTTTAAAAAGAGCATCTCACAGATTGGTACTGGAGATGAAAAACAATCAATATTGTAGCAGTGGACTATATTGCTGCTGACAAGTTTTGTATTGTGTAGGCCACAAAGGTCTTGTACCTAGGAATAATCTTTGTGTTTAAAATAATGATTTTGTTTAAATATAAGATAACCCAGGGTTAAATATAAAATAATAATAATATAAAATAATACTATGTTAGCAAGATGGCATAGGAAAAATAGTTTAGAGTAAGGATACATTAAGTAAATAATAAATCATAAATGAATCAAATTAAAAGGAATTAAAATATAAAATACAATGTACAAGTTTAAGGAAAAATATAAAGAAAAACCTTAAATAAATTAAATTCAATTATAAATAAAATCTAAAAAGGATTATTTTTCTAAAACGAAGAAATGAATTTATAATAATTAATAATAGCCTATATACTAAAAAGTATATAGATTCACCAATAAAAAAACCATAAAAATTCTTGGTTACTAAAAGTAACCAACTAACAAGATTGGAAATTAATTGTTAAACGATATTGGAAGTGAACGTTTTGAAAAAGTGTAATGCCTATAAAAATTTTAAGAAATTAACAAATCCCATTTGGAATAAGCAGTGCAAAATTAATAAAATTAACGAGTGATGTACATACATATTAGAACTCCTTCGAATAGAACAATTCACGCCCGTAATTTGATGAAACCTTGAAAAATCAACCTTCGATGTCCAGGCCTAG
The DNA here is from genome assembly GCA_034769895.1 of Magicicada septendecula. NCBI lineage: Eukaryota > Metazoa > Arthropoda > Insecta > Hemiptera > Cicadidae > Magicicada > Magicicada septendecula. Next base: position 943,829,793 of record CM068367.1, on the reverse strand, counting down.
CCCACAGAACTTCGACATTTTGGTGAGATCGTTACCGAGTAAAATTTAACTAAATTATACCTCAACTATAACTTTTTAACACTCGAAACAGCACCATTTCTTTAAATACTTCAGGAAAAGAGGTGAACATAAACTTTATTATTTAGTTAACCCAAAAAATCAGCAGAACGGGTTCTTGTGAACATTCCGGCCGCCATTAAATAATTTTCGTGTTTTCAGTGAAGAAACATAATCTGCGCTCTAGCGGTCAACCAATAAACTACATAATATAAATAGTACAAATTATTAAAAAAAAATTATTTATGTAAAGCTTGGTATTAACCCATATTAATTTCTGACTTTCTCATAGTACAAAGAACTCTATAATAACCCTGGGAAATTAATAAATTGTGTCTTTATTGTTATTGAAATAAAAAATAAAAATATTTGTTATATATTATATGTTTGAAAATAAGATCGAACTAATGCTGTGTTGTCAGTAAGAATCGATTATCCCTTTCTGTTTTGGGAGAAAATAAAAAAATGCTAAATAAATCCAATGAATACTTTGTTGTTTGAATAAAAATGTGTATTATTTTCAGTAGCTGGTAGCTGGTTACAGATTGTCAGAAGGCTGAGAAGAGAACGGACAACCAGAAAAAATTACGAACCATTTGGAGTTAATTTAACCTCAAATGTGTTTGTAAACGTCACAGTCAGCTGGTCTCATGAGCGGAGAAATTTGAATTAATTAATCGTATACTAAGAGAGTAATTCTCTTTGCACTCTCTCTCCTAACTACTGTCAAACAACGGTATTGAGTTCACCCAAATAAAATCTAAGGGAAATATTTGCATAATCACACACACTCGATTTTGGGAAACACTGAACATAAAATATAACAAATTCTGTGACTCTTATTAAAGCGAGATTTTTGAAGAGTATAAATAGACGTAAAATTACTACTACTCAGAGAAATAAATCGCGAGACGTTACAAGATGACGTACAAACGTGGTGTTTAAGTAGGAAAGTATATCAGCAGACGTAAATTGACTCGGAGAGAACCGCGAGACGTTACAAGATGCCGCTAACAACGTGGGGCAAATAAAACATAATTATTTTATTAAATAATTACAGTGACGATCGCAAGGGTGACGATAAGATCAAAAGATACTCGGAGAGAACCGCGAGACGTTACAGCGTATGTTTAAATGATATTAAGTCAATCCCAAAATAAAATGCTTTAGAAAAACATTCTAAGCTATGTAGCTTTACTTTCCAAGTTGGTACCTTCCAAGTTGACAAGTACGCTTTCCGAGTTTACTCAGAAGCTTCCAACTTATAAATTAATGGATTCCTTATTTAATAGAAAATAGCAGAACACAAAAATATTACCAAACTATTTACAAAAAATTTTCCTATATAAAAATCCCATAATAAACACCCAGTGTTTATAGTTATCATGAGTTCTACATAAACTTTGTTGCAATATATAATACATAGGTGATGAAGGCTTTCTTATATTCATAATACTCTCTACACTCTGACAATAAATACATACATGAAGTCTGTACTTTAACAAATACCTCTGCAGTGGACTTACTTTCATTTGAAACAGAACATGTCCGCCTGGGCCTCTTCCTGGCTGGGAGCATGGAATATGTACTAGTGTAACTAGGCGGTGAACTTGTGCTAGCAGTACTGTTGTCGTGGTATGGCGGTGATTTTCTACGTAAGTCATATGGTGGATGGTGGGATGGTGGTGGTACTTGTAGAGTGCTTGGCACACTTGAGGTAGAAGCTCCACTTGCACCCGCCAATACAACATTTGAATTTGACATTGGTGGACATGGTGGTTCACATGGTTCTGCTAAATAACAAAATCACACATGCATATAAGAAATACATTCTAATTAAATTAAACTCATATAATTGTTTCTGTTACCTTTAAAAGTATTCAACTATAACTCTATTAAGTAATTCTTATAGTTCTTACTATAATTAATAATGCTGGTCATAAAAACAATATTAAGAAATAATGGATACAACAATAGATAAAAACAATCATTTATAGTTCAGTGGAAGAGTGGTAGGAAACAGAATTAATCACTCAGATTTAATTCCAATTATATATAAATAATAGTTAATTAAATCAGTGTACACATTAATTTTAGTTTACTTTAAAATTCTCTAGCCATTTCAGATACTTTCTTTACAAGTAGCAACAGGTTATCTTCCCATTCACTATTCCCATGACAAGTTAATTTTTACTATAAGGATAACAAACTATCAGCGATGGTGTACACATCTTACGACACATCTCAACCTTCCACAGTGAAACTGCCCAAGGATTTATATATCACCATAGCTTTATTTTTAACATATCTTCAGTTTTGAGACAGTTTTATAAACAGTAGGTAGCTCTGCTCATTGCTAATAACAATACCAAATATATGCATCTCTCTCTCTCTCTCTCGCCATTACTGACTTATATGTGGCTGAATCTTACATTGGATATATAACTAAACAATTGTATGATACCTCCACTCAATAAAGGACTGAAAGATGCACAACGCCTAAGTCTTCATAAACCATGTTCCCAACAACAAAATAAAAGCTATTTTTGTTAATTCTTTAATACCAAAAGTCAGCAGTCTTTTATAAATGAGGGCCACTTTGTATTCTTGCCAGAGGCTTGCAGGGTGAATCCTCTTCATCTCAAAAATTACAAAAGGGTTACAAATTAAATACATGAAATAATAATTTTGTTTTATTTAGATCACATTTTACATTCACATTTTTGTCATTTTTATATTATTTTGTTAAATTTTTGAACTGAATAAACTGAAAAATTTAAATTGAAAACTGAAAAACAAAACTGGTTTTACACAATTACACAAAACAGTGAAACTACAATTAAAATGCATCTTTTTAAAGTTAAATCGTATTATTTTTGAGAAGCTAATAAGCATTTTGAAATTTTTTTTTTTAATTTTAAATCTGGTCCAATTTGTAACTGAATGAACGATGTCTTAATAGTTAAAATGGCTTTGAAAAGTGTGCCATAAGATTTAACTTGGACTTGGATTTCACATAATTCATTAACATAGTCTGCTCATATCTGTACGTTGATTAAAATTACAAAATATGTACTACAGCCAATATATTATTAATATGAACAAAAACAGGGTTCTATAGGACTCTGATTTCAAGATTTTTTAAATGTTCAAATCATAAAATCTTTTTAACCTACATTTTCATACTGGTCACAAAATTCAAATTTTATCAGAAACTGTAATGTTTTTCTTTTTGCAGAAAGTAACAACTCTTAAAATGTTCAAAATATTTTATAGAGACGTGTTTCTCAGACATAATTTCCATCTAAAAACTTTCATATGAATATAGCGCTCACATACCAGATAGTTCTAACCATGCATATTTTCAGTAATGGTAATAATAAGCGTGAAATACACGAAATAAATGTTAAGTTTCTATAACCGCAATTATCAGATAACAAATTTAAAAAAACCTTTTCGCCAATTATTATCACAATTTTCCAGGCTGTTGGCTGTTGTCTATGTTTACTTCCAGATATTTCGTCTGTGCTGATGATGGAACACTACCGGCACGGGAACATTATCTGTACCGACACACCGGAGCAGGAACACTGATCACAACACCCGCGAATGAGTACGAAAATGGCACAGGAACACCTGCGAACGAATCCAAAGACAGTTCTGTCCCATTGAGGCAATTCTATTTAAACACTTTTTTTAAGCGGTGGTTGGTCATCTTTAGGCCAAATCAGATCACTCCCCGTTTTTTTATTGACTCGCTTATGTTACTGTGTTTCAATGCCAGTCTCGAGTATTTATTGAGCACTAAGGACTCCTCTTTCTTATTTATGCTGTGGACTCCATGCTTATATATTTCAACTGCCTCCCTCTGCAACAGAGCAAAGTACATATAAATTTTGTAATCTTGATTTGCGGGTGTTCGCTATCTCTGTTCCCGCACCACTTTTCTTATATTCATTCGCTGGTGTTGTGATATGTGTTCCTGCACCACTAAAGATGTATGTCCATCATCGGTACGGACAAAATGTCTGGAATTAAACAGACAATCTAGAGCATGGTCTAACAGCCTGGAAAATTGTGATATATAAACACCAGCCATAAAAGCTTGCATTCATTTTTTGTTTCACCACGCGCGCGTGCGCACACACACACAGAGCACATTTAAGAGCTAAGCCATCTACTATCATGGAAGATCAGTATTAATGACTCAATTTGACAAAAAAGATAGTGATAAAGTCAATTCAGCTTGGTATATTAAGCAGTAAAGCCACTGGCTTCGATGCTCCAACAGCCTCATACTCAATTTATAATTTTCCATAAAATCCATTCTTGGTTCCACATAGTTTCTGAACTACTCATTATAACAAATTAATGTTTAATTAGATCACAATTGTAAATTATTTAAAAACCATTTAAAATATCCCCTTTTGTGCCTTGTACGTTACTGTGTAACGCTGAAGTCACAACTGATGCCTCTTGTAAAGGATACAATTTGGGTCACATTAATTATATCAGTAAACTTACCTAGTGTTACTGAAAAAACTTCATATCTTGAAATTGCTTCTCAATTGGGAATATAGAGTAAAGCTTATTTCTTTAGCCCTACATACTTTGTTCTGGCTGAAACACTCATGCCATTAAATGAATACTATACAACTAAATGAATACCATACTAAGTTTTTCTGGGCAGTTCCACTGCTGTCATTATAACACATTTTTTTAATTAACTCACACAAGATGAAGAAAACACACATTTAAAAACTATAAAGAAATTCCATGACTCTTGAGGCCAGAAACGTTCAGGTTTCACATACTTTTTTACGTTCATAAATTTAGAGGAAGTAACTACAATTAACAAGTATACAGATTGTGAAGCCTTTAAATAATACTATTTATTCATGTAACCAATAAGCAGGCACCTGGATTTTTACCATGTAATGAGGGTTATTTCATTTTTGTTACAGAAAATTATATCTGAAGAACTCCAAATTAATTATTATTTTACTCATTCAATTCAAATGTTTCTGCCTGTATAATCAGTGCAATAGACCTGTATTAGTTGTTTTATTATTTCTGAGGCAATTTCATGAAACTGGGTGTTTTGGGGGCAATGTCTGCCATTTATTCTTACTACAGTATTTGTTCAGGGCTGGATTTGTCTGTAGGTGTAATAACTGTTGCTGGATGACAACAACTTTGCATGTAACAGGTGAACCTAAATGTAGGAACTGCTTTTTAATACTGCAGGTTGAATATGAAGAGCACGTGTTATCAAAATTCCAACAACCTGTCAAAGCATTTGAGTACACTATATATAACGTATCAGAAATGAGTAAACTTGGGAAAAGGCATCATAAGAAAGTTTTTCTGAATTTGAATCATGCCAATTTCTACTCAGTATTATTGAAAACTTCCTTAGATTCTACAGAACATCAATTTTGTTATAAAAATGTGCAATCAATGGTTACTCACTCCACAGATATTGAATCTTACCTTGTGCCTGACATGTAGACTAATATTACACTATACTTACAAAAAAATTGATACTTTTTTAACAAGACAAAGCACTAAAAATTAACTGTCATTAATCACACCAAGAAAACATCAAAAGTGGCTTAACTAGCACTATATTCATAGTCCCTGACAGAATCAATCATTCCAACAGAAGAACCCTAATCTTTACTTCAATTCTGAAATAGTTCTATATGAAAGTGGCATAAAATGAAGTTTTCATGGTATCTGCATCTCGGATCTATAAAAAATGTTGAAAGTCTTCTCTTAAACAGTATTCTTCAAAAAATGAAATTTTATTCTGCATCTTCATCTGCATCTGGTAGTGTTTTGTTATTGTTAAAAGGCATACGTGTCACTCCACAGCCTGTGCTAAAAGTTGTTTTGTGTTGCTCAAGATGACACTAGACAAATGATCAAAGAGTTCCTTACAGATTCATCGCAATTTACCATGTGCATCAAACTTTGTGGAAAGTGAAATCAACAGAATAAGGTTACAGAAATTTAAAAAATATCAGATACGACACAATTGCCCAGTTTTACCACAGTGTAGACCAAAATGCTGATTAGGATTTTGTGGCAAAAAAAAAAATCCAGTTGACAAGAGACTCATTTAGGGAAGAGCTGAAGAAATATTTACAGTTAAAAAAAAGTGGTGCATCTGATCTGCACACTACCAGTATGTAGGTTTTTGCATCCTCATATGGGTTTTTTGATACTTCTTTCTTTAATAATACTTGCCTGTTACCCAAGTACCTTTATGGTTAGGTACTTGTCTATTAGCCAGACAACCTTGTATTTCACAGTTTACAAATCAACTGTAATCTGAAATACAACTGAAATCACATTCTAGCACACATAGCATGTGAAAAATGTCATTTATATTCCAACAAAGTTTTATTTTTAATAAAATTTACATTAACTACTGTTGGTATCGCTATGATGACTGAAAATAATAAAGAGGAGTGTGTTTGGTTGATGGAGAATGTATTGCACAAACACTGATTCTTTAAATGAGTTATTTTTAATTTAAAAAATCGTAATGGTTCCTAATTGTATTTTACTGTCAACTATCATAAAAAATTTTTTACCACTATTGTGGATTAAATTGCCATTATTAACAGCAACATATGAGTGATTTAAACTGATTTGTAACTAAGGACCATAACGGGAGAACTACTCACCAACTCGGCAAGTAGGCTACTCATGAGACACAAGAGACACCAAAGGATAAACCATGAAATGCTGAAAATTTGTAGGTGACCACGTACCATGACAAATGACAGATTTTGTCCATATTGTAATGTTACATAATATCACGACCACCAGGGTCCAAAACAAACGATAACCAACCATAACAAATCATAAGGAATGCTACAGCCAAACTTTAATGTTAATCACAAAGATAAGTAGAAATTAGCTTTAAAGGAATAAAGAATACATCTTTAACAAACTGACGAAGATGATCAAGGAAATAATGACAATGGCTTAGACGAAACGTAATTAACTGACAACTAACCCAACAGATTAGGTAAAAAATGAGAAAACCACAGACAGAGAGAAGAAACTATGAGCGGAGTGAAGAAGAATACTGCAAAGCCCAACTGGATACAAAAACAGAAAGAAGAATAAGATAGGCCCTACAAGAAACAAAAGAAGAATTAAGAAAAGATGAATGGATCACAACAAGAAAGCCTATAGTTAAAAACAGAGTAATAATGAAGCCTGATGACCTAATATAAATAACTATGCTGACAAAGAAAGCTTATAAAGTGAATAAATGAGATAATGAATAAAAGTCAGGAGAGTGAAGTAAAATTAGTCAAAGTATAAATTAACTGTGCATCTGGAAGAATAACAAAAATGAATCATATAGACCAGCCTTGTAACTAGAGCAAATGTAGGGATATAACTTATAGGATGATGTTAATGAATACTGTTTAAGAATGGGTAATAGAGACAGAAAGGTGTCTAATAAACCTAAAATAATAAATAACATTAGTAATACTATAATAATGTGAAATAAAAGACATTGAAATCACCATAAAACAAACACATTGTTGTCAAACCAAGATAGGAACCATAACCTCACTACATGTGAATTATGCACCTAAAACAAGAGAATTAAGTAACTCAATGCCTAATAATCCAATTTCTGTTGGAGGGTAATGAACCTAAATGTTAAAAGGGTAGTACCAACACAAAATTAATGTATAGAAGAAGTAGAATTATATTGTAATTAGTATAAATTCAAACAATAAATTAGACATTCTGAAGTTACCTAACAAATCTTGCAAAAACTTTAACAATAAGGTATAAAAGAGATGAGACATTAGTGTCAATAGAACCAGCAAGGTTCACAGTCACTTATATAATGTAAACCAATTGTAATTAGCTAAAAAATATAACAAGATAATCGAAAATAGACATACTTGTATCTTGAGACCAGATGCAAGAAGTTTTATTGAATTAACAGAGAAAGGTGATATACTATTACCAATCAAATGATGGTAACACCTTAATATAATTACTATCACAATTTTGTAAAGGAGAATGATCACTAAAATTAAAAATAATTAAGAGTTAAGAGAAAAGATGTAACACCATATAGTGCCTGAAACATACGTGAACCCAAGGTAACAACTAGAAGTTGTAATAGTTAAGTTAAAGAAATGAGTAACCATATTCAAAGGTAACCCAATAGCAATGAACAGACCACTGTTAAAACTAACTTGGGGGGTAATAGGCCTAAAAAGAGCCCAGAGACTGATACTAAATATTAAGTTAAACAGAGTATCAGACTAAACCAACAGTAGTAAACTCATAAGATACCCAAGACACCAAATAGTGGTTAAAATGTAAGCAATATAAACAATGTGTTCTGAGAGTAAAGCAGAATAAAAATTAAGGCCTAGGGGTGTCAAACACTAAATATGTCAATACCAAAAATACACAAAAAAGGGCATCAATTAACTCAGACAATGATAACCAGAAGTTGAAGGGAGAACTTAAGAATAAGTGTGAAATGTAACTAACTCTTAAAATACCTTCAATGAATTATATCAACTAAATCTAAACCATAATGCTATCTGTACAGCAGGGTTTATACTCAATTTTAGAGTGGTTGTAACACATAACCGATTTATAATCTAACTAAAAGGCAGAAAGAGACTGAATAGTAATAAAAATAATCAGTAGTGACGTTAAATTGTAAATAATATAAAGTAAGATAGTTTTAAATGAAAAATTGTAATAGGCATGAGTTGTGAAATTAAGAAATTGTCAAACATAAACAGAATTATAGCTTGAGGGGTATCTAATTGATCTAAAGAACACTTGCAAATGATTGAGATGATTAAATTAGAACTTCCAAGGACCATAAGAAAGTTAAACGCATTTTAAGTATTTGTGTAAATTGGAAGAAAATATTTTCGTCCTCTCGACATCAAAAACCGCCGCCGCCGGAAAACGCCAGTGAGGTGTCATCGAGCTTTCCACCAATCAAATTAACTATAGCGAGGTTTGGCCAACAAAGGGATGCCAAGCTAAGCGTCATTCTTACTATACGATCGACTCAGGAAACAAGACAAGTTCTCGACGCCAGAAAAGTAAATTAACCTAACCTGTGCATGTAGTAACGTCATAGTCAGGGTTAATATGACCCAAAATGTCTAAAAGGCATTAATAAAGTGATATAAATGAAGTAATCAAGAATAGTGAAAGTGCGAATACGATTGCTAGTGTACAATCCCAGCAATCGCGGTCTTGTAAATAAAAAGGGATTATGGTGGTGTAATATTATTATTAGACTTAAGAAGTGAACCATAACCTGACAATGTATAGGATTAAGAATCTATAATGAACTTTGAAGAGGCATTAACCCTCGTAAAGTCAAGTAACAATTAAACTAGGAATAAGAGTTAACGAAATTTATTCGCTCTAATTATAAAATGAGTGTTCACTAATTACATAAGGACAGTATGCTTTACTGAATCGAATAGGTTAAGTCAGTGTACAACCATTTCATAACCTATTGATATGTTGTTAGAAATAAGAAAAATACCTGAGAAAGAATATCCAATATATTAGTCTAACGATAGTTGGATCTGCTGAAGATGTTATAATTTTAGTAAATTTGAATCTTCTTTGTCGATTGACCATTTAGATTTTTAATTAACTTAACTGGCATTATACCAGACACGCCAGGTCTAACCTAGAAGTTGACGCAAGCCGTCTGTTTTAAGTTTTTATTAATGAATTGAGATTTTAGTTATCCGAGGTGACCACTCTCCTATTAAACAATTATAATTATTGTGTTGTATTAACATTTAGTATCTTGTAAGCTAAAAGAACCCATATTTATTAAATTTACTGTAAACAAAAACATTGTGGAGTGTTGTACCCACATACGCAGCTTGACCACCCTGAAATTTTAATAAGAGTTTGATGAAAATGAAAAAGTAATTGTGAAGTCTGACCTTCTTATGTTAAGGGTTCAATGAAATTAATGCACAGATTTTAACAAGAAATAAATTATGTTTAACTAAATAATTAGAGTTGGCCCAATTATTTCACGTAGATAGGCATTTGCAGGCTTGGTAGATGACATGCAACGGTTAGCAATACAACGGCGCCACGAATGATTTTGAATTAATCTTGTTTTTTAGATCAGCTGATACACTCTACCTGATAACAAGAACGTAACTCAAAGTAAGTACCGTTATACTAAATTGTCTTGATTCCAGTTGGAACCAACGCAGCCGAAATATATCTACTAGTGAAGAAGAACCAACCTCTGTCCAATACTCAACATTCGACGAACGATGAACAGTTTAAACAATTAATAATAATCTTGAACACTTTAACTCAATGACTTCATAATAATAAATAAAACAAAAACCAATCATAAATAATTGAAAATAATAATTAATAACCATAATAAAACAAATCAGCATTTCTAACGCGAGATTTGAAAGGGGATGAATCGAGTTTACTAACAATATACACACACATTCTTTCCCTTGCAAACCAAATGCCCCATGCTATCATCTGCAAAAACATTTCATATCTATTTACCGTATGTGGGTAATGGAGTTTTTTTTCACCCGCAGTTCTTTCCTCCGCAACAGATGTCCTGTTCCCACACACCATGATTTTACAGAGGAAAAAATGTCTGTGTATGGACTATTATAAGTGTTCAATGCTACCTTCATTTAGCAGCGATCCCAGGAAAGTGAAATTATCTACTTGCTTAAAGCTGTGCCTCCAACATCCAGCGGATTTCTTTTGTTATGTCTTGTTCTTGAGATTCCCTGTTCTTTTGTTTTATCCACCCAACTCAGCCTTCTTTATCTCTTCTTCCAGAATAACAATGCCAAAGACAACATATTGTTTCCAACCTGACTTAATTGGAATGTTAAAATCTTTGTGATGTGGGAACAAGTACTACTGGGATTATCCCAAGAAGCTGAAATTATTATACATCTAAGGACGGGTAAAATGCTGCGAACACCATGCCAATGTATGATTGGTTCACTGCAGTGATGTTTGCAAACAGCAGTGGTTTGCATATTTCCTTTTATCGTTATACAGAAATTCCTAAAGCCTCAATGCATGTACATTTAAAACAGCCTTAATTTAAATACCCTGCCAATTAAGAGTTAAGTGCCAGAATTCAAATTAAAAAAAAAAAATTTGCCTTTCACGTTGTAAAAGTATTTTTACTGTAATGTTACTTGCAGTAATAATAAGTACTGCAATAAAAATGCATTATCATGTACTATCACAATAAAGTACACCAACTATAGTACAATACGGATTTTCAAGAACATAATAAAACAAATAAAAATTACTCTTGTAATTATCTTTACTTTTTGTTACTCAGAATTAGTGGAAGTGCAGTTAACAATCATTTATCTCTCAGGTACTTATTTTGAATCAAATACTATTTATAATCTTCAAACGCTACCCCACTGAATTTTAATTTAACTAACGGACTTTTGCCATTACAGAAACAATAAATAAATGCAACATTTCGGCCATGCAAACAATCAACAGCCATCTTCAGACTAATTATAAACGAATACATGTATAGAAATAAATAATACTCCATCAACCCATCAACCAATGATAGTCAACCAAATAATAACATAACTTCACATACTATATAATCACAATGGGCATAAACACTTGCACCCACAAGGTCAACAAAAAACTGCAACTTGTTGTTTTATACACCTTATTGATGTGCAAGTGTTCTTGTGAATTGTGTTTTGTGGGTGTTGTGTTTTCTCACAGCAAGTATTCATTTGGATTATTTTATCTTTTGATTACATGTATATTATGCGAAGTTATGTTATTATTTTTTTATTCTACCACACACTGATAGAATATTATTTATTTCTTTATATGTATTAGTTTATAATTGGTCTGAAGACAGCTGCCAATTGTTTGGGCCAAAACGTCACATTTATATTTCTGTGATTGCAAAATTCCATCAGTTAAATTAAAATGACTACAACCTATCACCACCATCTTTTAAAGAAACTGACTTCCCCACTGATTCAACTTGTGGATAAGAGAATCACTGAAGATGAAATACTGCTATTGAAAACCTGTTTTCTCAAATATAAGATAGGAGTCAGAATTGTGAATACACACACCATTAAGGAAGGAAGGACACAATTTATTGTTGCTGATGCTTGGGTTGATTTTCCTGTAATTTAACATTAGCTGCTTGCACAACAAGTTGAATAAACCGAAGCCTGAACTATACAAAAGTGCCTAAAAGCAGAATGTTTTTCATCTTTCTGCAACAGATTTTAAGAAAACCAAATATTTTCTGCAAGAATTTCAGTAGTAACATAGTTAAAATTGTTTGATGCAACAGCTCTCTCCGTTCTATACAAGTATTAAAATAATAATCCTTAAAATTTCAGGAGACAAAAATTGAGATATTTTTAGATTTAGGTTTTCGGAAATATAAAGTCTATCAGGATTTATTTGAATAAATTTGTAAATTACATTTAACTATATTGATATTATAGGATATTGATTTTAGGTTGATATAAAAAATCAGTCCAGAAATACACAACTATCCGGATTGTGAATTACTACACCGGAGCGCGGCCGCGTGACTCAGTCTGCCGGCACTCTCACTTCAATAGATTACATGTAACCTTTACCGCTTGGCCTCTCATCTGAAATTTATCGGTATATTATTGAGTCACAAACATAGGTTTTGTTATTGAATTGATTCGTTTATTCATATCTGTTTTTATGCAACAATTTATTTTTTTTTAGAAATTTTACTGCAGCAAATTTTTTACGCGTTTTTCGTTAACGTGGTGGATGATCTTTCTGCACGCCTCGTTTCCTTTCTGCGACAATGTCGCACTGTCGTCGCCCACTGTTCTGCTTTGGGGCAAAAGTGAAGCTAATTCAGAAAGTGAATCTGAAACTAATGCATATGCACAAAATAGAAAAATTCTGCATCTGTGTTCAAAATTATCAGTGGTTTTAAAAATTATTTAGATGACAATGAACATGAACAAAGTGCATTTCCTATGAGTGAAGAGATGAAAAGGAAATATCAAGTTAATAAGACACAGCAAGACTATCAGAAGTGCACTGACTGGTTCAAGAAGAATAAGCAAACTTAAATCGTCACTACCACATTAGATGTGCAACATTGTGCAAAAGGGGCAGGGCTTTTTAACAATAAAATTTGAAGTTTTAAAATATTTCAGGTTTAATCATCAAAAACTCAAATACCTGTCATTTAAATATTAGCCTATATATATCCACGCTTTTGGGATCCCAGGGGTACATCCATCCAAGAAGAATTTGTCATGTTAGTCTAATTTTTATTACTGTATTACTAAACATAAAAAATTATTAAGTACGCATAATTAATTTATTAGCAATCAAAACATCAAACTGCACTTAATTTTTTATATAAATCTAGAACATTTATTCAAATCTAGGAATTAAACCAATGCATATATACCAAGTTAAAGAGATGAGAACTCACCTCATTTATTTTCTCTTTTTTGTTACTGGTATATAATTTAAAAATATTTTATACAGTTTTATACTATATGTTTTAAATCCATTATGTTATTTTCATAAAGGCCTACATTTCGTAGCTGAGAATACATTACTACATATTGGCTTTGTTTTGTCACAAGCTAAATAAAGAACAATAAGATTATACAGGAATTACTTTTCTTCATATTTGTAGGTGAACCTACAACTTTGTAGAAAAAACTGGTATCCTGATTATGTAGTCAGAATGTTGCAATTGTACCATCATACAGCAATTATTTTTTCATTGTAAAGAAAGAAATCTGAAAATACTATATTGTATATTTACCTTTCTGTACATTTTTTACAACACTCAGAAGTATGTGGGAGAATGGTATACTGGTACCAATCTAATGCCTCATCTGCTCATCGGTCTTACCCCTGATTAATCACAGAGTTTCTACTATATGTAAAGCTAAACAAATCTAGCTCATTAGTAGTGTGATATTAAATTATGAATACTGTAAAGAAATCTTTTAAAGTGTTTTATTTACTTATATATCTTATACAGCTCTGTAAATTATTTGTTTATTTATGTAAAATTTTCTTTCTCGGTATTAATCTTCAGCCCCACGTTGGAGTCGTCAATTTGTAAAGAAATCTTGTTTATGGGTGTAATTAGTTATATGAGACTCCCGTGAATCAATGTTAAGCAACACGTTGCAGGTGGCAATTTGTAATAATTTAACTACGTTACGGGTTTTTTAATCAATGTATCATTAATTAATATATCTTTCTGTTGTTACCGATGACACCTCCTGAAAATATGTTATTGGACAAATATAATTATAATGTTTTTTTTTTTTAACTTATAATCGTACTACGATATAGATCTAACTTAGTATTCAGTAGTTGGGTAATATTAACGATAAATATCGTGTATTAACTGAATGTAATGAATATTCTTGTCAACCCTAGTCACTCGACGTTAAGAAATTCTATTCAAAGTTTGCACTGAAAACACGCTAGTTCTGCGATCTCCCGTTCCACCAGCTGTAAGTATTTAGCGCTGCCCCTTGTAATAAGCGTACTTATAGGTTAGTTGTTCATCGGTTTTGAATAAACCTTTTATTGTAAATTATTACGATCACTACTTATAGTATCTATTCTGCAATAACTTCAAATATTATCTCATACAATCAAGATCCTTTATTAATTTTATCTATTAATTCACAGTACCCGTGATTTCCAAAATGACAATATCATCAAATCGATCACACAGAAATATATCGATTATCAATCAATCCAACTCCATAGACTTATACAAATGAAAAATAATAATAATTAATTCTTATCCCAGGGTTCGTAAAGTTCTTGGAACCATTAGTAAGGCCAGGTAAAATATATAATTAAGGTTACTCAAGTATTACAAAACAAAATTATTTACTCTAAATATAGTTAAATTAAAATAGGTTGTTTTTTTACCGAGTCGACGAAAGCTTCGACTGGCTGTGGACGTCTGTAAACAGTTGCCAAGACTCAGTTTAAATCATCTTCATCCAGCAAAAGTGTTCTGCCTTTAATAAAATTGGTTGTGGAGAGTAATGGGAAGCTCTCAGGAATTCTTCGGACTTCTGATCTTCTTCTATGATCTTGATAATTCTCGGTCCCGGTGAAATGAAATTAGGATCCCAGCTTCTTCTGCTGCCAATGAAGGTTAACTCTGCCAAACTAGGTCTTCTTGTATTTTCAATAATTCCGTTAGTTCAGGCTTTAATTCTCTTAATTGATCTTCTGTTTATAGAAGGAATTGGTTTAATACCGAATCCAGCGGAATTATTTGGTGAATGAGGTGAGAGGCTTTCAATTCTTTTTAAGTGTATTCAGTTACAATTTGGAAGGTTATTTAATTTTATTACTCATCAGTATTAAGTTATAATTATCTTTCAAAGAGGGTTTTTAATTTTGATTCATTTTTCTTCCAAATTTATTATTCATATTTGTTTTAAATGTATCGGCCCATCTCAACCTAATAGCTTGTAACAATCAGAACGAATGATTCAAAATCAACAACTCATGTCCATTTCAGTTGCCTTAACAACCACGTTTTCTAGATATCCTTGAGCCGGCATTATAGAATATTACTACTCTTTTCCAATAAAATACTCCATGCTTGGATTAATATTAAATTACCTAAAATTCTCCCCTAACCTTCCTTCTTAAACAGTAAATGTTTTACCATAGTTTCGTTGGACTGGATTTCTTAAAAAGGTATTAATTTCCTTTCACTAATATGGAATTTAGGCCTATAGATTTTCTTACAACCGTTATAACATTATTTGGTTCTTTAACTTAATTTTCTTTTACCTGACCTACTGTACAATTAATTATTGGTTAAATGGTTAATTACATTAATTTTAATTTACTGGTGGTTACTTTATTACATTAATTAACTGGTTCTGGAACCCTTCATTAATTTATAATATAATTGTCAGAACTACTTGTCAAACATTAAACATTGATCGCCCTCCTGGCCAAGTTTACAAACATTAATTAAAACAACAGTTTAACAAAAAACATATGCCCGACGTTGTGTGCGTCAATTTAACAAAAATTTTAACATTAATTACTGTTTATTCTCTTTATCTCAGGGTTAAAAAATAATAAATGCTCATTTCTACTGATAGCTCTTAAATTTATTCACATTAGTTTGCTATTACTTGTAAATATTAAAATAGCACACAATTCTACGTACTCATTAGTACTTGTAAATATATAAAATTAACACATTACCAAAATTTAATACTCATGGCTGAATCGTAAATATCAAACAGTAATTAATGTTAAAATTTTTGTTAAATTGACGCACACAACGTCGGGCATAAAATTATGTTAAACTGGCGTCCATCGCTGGGCGTAAACGGGTACAACTCGTTTTTTTGTTAAAACAGTATTATTCAACTTTAGACAATACTTTAAACTTAGTATAATGCCTAACACAGGTAACCATACTTGATTGTCTAAAAGCAAATTTAACATAAATACAACCATAATCTTTGATGAAGTATTACTATTAAACAACATCAGTTCATTTCTACCATACTCAAAATATAACATAAATATTCTGTAAACCTCAACATGTTACAGTATAAACACAAGCATTTTATTATATTTAACTATTCATTGGTCTGGTTTTTTATATTTAACATTAGTCATTGCCTCTTTTGACTTGAGGTACTTCTCAGATACCTTAACTACTGAGCAACCTTAATTCAGGGTATGGTCCTTGACCATGTTTCATTCAATTTTTATGTAACGTTGGGGGACCTCAACTCTGTTACGTTACAATACACAAATCAGATCTGTATGGAATCTTTACGGCATAGTTCACATTTTGTGCTCCCAACCCAAGCTCACGCAAGGATGAAAGAATTTTACTTTACTGTTCCCATACATATTACAATTACACATAAACTTAAGTCACACAAAATTACTGAATTTAAAAATTTACAAAATTAATGATATACTTGCACTTTTTTTGTAGAACCAAATCTGTACTGCATTTCATAAATGGTGTTGCAATTCAAATTAAATTGTTAACATGTTCATATGGAATATTAGGTTTATTTTACTTTTTCTGTGCTTTGGCAAGAAGAAAATTTTATTTATATTAAGATACAGCTTAATAATTAGATATTTTTAGTATATCTTTGACATTTTACACCTGATGAAAACTCCATATATTTAACAGTAAACATATAAAATATTAATATATACCACATACTATTTGATGTCATTTGTATTATTAAATAATATTACATTTTGTAATTAGCACGTAACATCTTGACATATTCATTAGATCACGAATCACCTAACATACCAATGACGTACAAAGAGCTTCATTTATTTTATTATTATTGATTTCATAAAAGCCAGTAGAGTAAAAATTATAGGATGTAAAAACTTTCTGAGATGAGATCTGCAGTATCTAGTCTATGCCACAAAAGGGAAAACGAACGTCCTATAAAAAGTTAAAGCAACTATAACGTCAGGAAATGGTTGTAGTGTACAAACCTTCTCTTTGTTAAAAAGGCTCGTAGTTGACCAAATTATTCATTTAACGGTGATTTGAAAATGTGGCATTTGCCGTTTCCTTCTTTTTGATATAACATTCATACAAAACTGAGGTAAATATTATTATTCAGAAAACTATTTAACGTGTCAAAAAATCATTTTTTTATTTTACTTCTACACCTAAACCTGAATTTTATGGGAGAATGTATTATATATGGGTATTTAATCAAGTTAATTCTATAATAGATAATTACTACACTTCTGCATAATAATTCAAAAAGTTCATATAGACTGTCATTCACACACAAATACTACATTAATTCTAACCCTAACCCATTCCTAGTTTCAATACTCAAATTCGGCCCTACACTGATACCTACAAATATAATAACATACTATAATCCAAAATATGTACCTAGCTCATTAGTTACTTTAACAATCAAAACTACACAGTAGTTTGACACATAACTTATTGTCTCCACTAGTAAATCTAAAACGGCATTACATATATATACTGTTGAAATCTCCCATATATTACATAGACATATTAATAAGTCGTCTTGCACATTAACATTTTTATTAATACTCTGTCTGGAAACTTTCTAAACCATTGTCAAAATGAAGGTATACTGAGAAGTTAATTCATGCTTGTAAACCATTTTAAGTAGGACAGTGTTAAGGCCTCACGAAATAAAACAAAATAATTTTCACAAATATCTGCCTAAGTTTAAAGATACTATTTTTAAATCATTAAGTATTTCATTTATTTTGACTCACGAAACCTTATAACAGGACGAGTCCATGAAAGAAAATAATGTAGGGAATATGATAATGCTCAATAACTTACCAGAACTCGTTCTCGATGGTAGAGGTATCCTATTAGCACCTTTTCTCCGGGATCTCCTAACACAAGAACGTGATGAGGTAAATGTAGCACTCGGCATTTTATGAGTTACTTAAATATTTTCTTTTTAATACCCTAAACAAAGAAGACAGCTCTATCATACCAGGCAGCCATTTTCTCATTCACAAGACGGAAGCTGGCAGTGTCCAATCAAAAACGTCCTTAAAATCACGTGACTGTCGTAATGTCAGAATGGAAGGTCCTGCGTATCCTTATTATTTTCCGTGCATATCGTCTATATTTGCTTGTTTTATTCTCTCAGTTGTTTATGTTTCAAGTTTATACGTTTGGAATTCGCCACACAGTAGGTAAAAGACTTTTACGTATATTATTAGCTGTAATTGTCAAAGTTAGCGCACTTACTGGCCCCTACGGCTCATTTCTATTTTAACTGATATTTAGTAAGGGACGAAACGGAAAATCCCTCAAAGGAATGAAATTCCCTCACAACAATTTTGTGTTTTTTTTTTTTAGATTAATATGTTTCCTAAACAAAAACATTTTTCACATATTGCAAAAAGAATAGTTTGACTATATAAGTTTCATACGTAATTAAAAATATGGAATATTAATACCATAGGTAACTTTTATTAATTCCTATAACTTAGAAATTTACAGGAGAATCGAAAATAAACTAAAAGGTAGATACCGATCCAATTTATAGATCCGCTTAGAAAATATTGAAAATTATAGATGGTTATTTAATATTTTTTGTTGTATTGTTACAGAAAATTTGGAAACACAATATATGTGTCATTTATCCTGAGTAAACTATACCTGTATGTATACAGGATTTACATGTTGATGTCGTAAATCGCTAATACTTTAAAGGATGTTGAAAAAAATTGTGTGTCTAGTTCAAAACAGAAATTTGGAAAACTTGAAGATTTATTTTAGTAAATCTCTCCAGAAGTACTGTGATTAGAGTCATGAATTATGTACTCCAGAAAAAATAAATTGGATAAAATTAAAACAGGAATTTAGGCCCTATCCCGCGAATGTTAATGATAATTATTAGAATGATCAACTTATACAGTTAAAATTTAGTAACTTTATTGCCTACTGTAAACATTTCCGAAATGTTAAATAGTAAATTGTAAAACTCTGTTACTGCACGTATATTTCAGAAGAGTGTACCTCCCTAAGTGGTAGTCGGTCTCACTTTACTTAACAGATCACCAGACACACTTTACATTTAATTATAGTCTATTGTTCGAAGTCCAGACAGTTAAGTTAGTTTTAACATTAATATTATGTAATTAAGAGATTTTCATTTTTTTTTTTATTTAACATGCAAGGTTGTAATTACAATTAACAATTTGATAATGTAATTTGGTTGGGCTTTTGATAATAAAAAATATCACTATAATATTGACGACTCCGAACACTAAAAAAAAAAAAAAACTTAGTGTTCCGAGTCGTCAATATTATAGTGATATTTAGTTAAGTAACGGACACGTCATGGACAACGAAATCCAAGAAGATAATAAAAACTTTATTTATTAATAAAAACATGGGCTTTTATTTTACTGAAGCTCCACTGAACAGGGTAGGGTACAATTTATGTTTGTAAGTGATTAGGTTGACGTGGTTTTATTAACTTTCATTCAACAGTAAACATGTTAAAATAAGATGTATTTAGTTAGTTTCCTGTGGAATAGATGTGAACTAAAATCCAGAATTTTAGGTATAACATGATAGACTTTATTCTTCTGTCCAATTATATACAGCTTTTCCATTAATTTATTTGTGTACATTTCTTGGAAATTAATAAATTAGTAATTTCATTATTGCTACCGGTACCTTTGGATGCTACCTTGTTTCCTTATATCCTTGGAGTCATGTTATTGCCAATGACCTTCTCTCAGAATACAAAAGCTGAGACTTCACTTACCTCATCGTTTATATAACTGTTTAGTAATCACACAGTCGCAGTATAGTTTTTACAAATTTAAACTGATCTTTTTATAATAAAATAGATTATAAAATAAATTCTCTCCACTTATCCTTCACTAAAATTATAAACAACCAGTTATTCTAGATACAGTAAATCTTACTATGTCCTTCGCCTTTGATTATAGCTTTTGTCTCATACAATTACATACATCCTAATCTTCTATTCTGAGCTTTTTTTACACACCTAAATGAAAAATAGATATATTTTGTTATAAAAATAAATGGTCTATTTTATTATGTGTACCAGCATTATCCAATAATGTTTCAAAACTTTTCAAAATAAGATTAACGAACTTGTAGCATGATAACATATTGTAGAATGAAAAAAAATATTGTATTAACTTTCCCAAAAAATTAAACATTTTGAGAAAATGCTGAATTTTTTATATGCTTTCATAAAAGGGACTGAAATTTTATATGCTTTCATACTTTGTAACTGAAATTTGTAATGATCATTCAATAACTAAATATAACATGGATTTTTATTTTTTACACAAAAATTAATGTTATAAAGTTATATCTTATTATCAAACTACTGTATTGTAACCTCTCGGTGCTTTTAGTATCTTTTTTTTTTTTTTTTTTTTTTTTTTTATCTCCTTGCTTGTTAGTTTTGAAAGAGAGGTTACAAGTTATTTAGAACTAGGCAAGAGCCTAGAGAAGCTAAAATTGGGCTGGGTCCAGTATGATGGGACTTGCAAATGAAACACTGATCTTGAGATAACAACAACAATTTATTGTTCTTGGGTAGTACAACATATGAGCCTCTAAAGGCAGGATAAATCAGTCTTTTGATCGTTAAATATAATTTCATTAATATGTGCCTTGCCAAAGTTGAACAAGGAATAATAACTGTTAACAGCACTAAGTATTGCATGAGTATTAATAGCCGAACCATCATTGACTAACAAATCGCGGAATGTTACATAAATGACAAATTATAGTTATAAATAATACAATTATAAAATGGCACATAGTTTCGGCTTGCAAGTAATCACTTTTTATAACAAGGCATAAATATACAGAAATGTACACAGGCACAATCAATATGACAAGTAACAATTATGTAAAACAACACACACATATAATTAACATCAACAAACGTATATTTAAATAACCCATCACATGTTCACCCTGGTTATCAGCGCATATAATAATCTTGTTCAACACCCATAACCCCCTTATTCTGACCAAGTGTCCGGCCCCCCCTTACTGTTTAATTAATAGGTGACTAAAACCCCCTCCCCAAAACTTCAATTAAACTATCCCAGGAGTGGAGCAGACATGCCCCCAAGTTTTAACAAGATAAGTGTTAACTGAATGTTCTCTGTAAGCCATGCGGCCCGCGCACAAATCCCATGCCGATATTTAATTATCAAATTAAATACCATCAATTACTATAATGAAAAGTAGCATCACAAGGTCAACATGGATGTCCGGTTGCCTAACTGCATTTTATGTTTCTTTTTACCTTCAAAACAGAATATAGAAAAATAGTGGAACTTGACCACCATGAGTATTCATAACTGACATTGATCAATCTTGTGTAGTCTTATGGTTAACTAATTGTTATAGGGAGCAATTACAATTATGGTTACAAAATTTGCTATGGTAAAATACTATCTGTGACAATGGTAAATTTAAAGTGTGCAAATTAGCTAAACAGTGGAACAGAATTTGTAAAACGGAATCTAAGTCATAAAGGTATTAAGTCAGCTCACAGTGTTCCAAAAACTTAACTACCGGCAGGGTCAGGCATCGGACAAGATCTAGCAAGATCTGACACAGACAGACTTGCAGTGGACGTCTCCAACGGGAGTCGCCCACGGTTTAAAACCACCCCCAGATATGAATGAATAATAAAATACGTGTCCACAAGGAGCAAAATCGTTAACATAACTATCCCAACATGCTTAAAACAGAAATAGAATGAGATTCAACTCTATCTACCGAACTCCCCTCGACCCGGGCGGTGCGTGACCCCGGCCGAGTTTTCACTCTCAGAACGAGATATACATGATAGTAATAGAGGAGGCGTAAGCCTTACAAAATGCAATTAAAACATTCCACCCATTATCCGGAAATAACTGTCCACACTGGAACGTTTCATGAAAGTCTCACAGAGTAATTCGGCCACAAGATTTAGGTTAAAAATGGTTAAATTTCACCTGGTTTGAAGGGTGTATGTTGAGGGCTCAGTAGTGTGTGTCCAGTCCATCCTTCCGGCTGACATAGCTGACGAAGATTTTAAAATTACATCGTCGGAGGCAGTTGTTCGGCCATCCTTCCAGAGTGGGGCAGATTCCCGGCTACCTCGGAAACCCGGAGGTCACGTAGCTTTCTACTTATTCATAGAAGAAGCTGGGAGACGAAAACTGTACAATCTACTCTGCCAGCCGGGGACCAGAATGTGAGGCGCTGATAGCTAAAGTCGGACTGAATAAACCGGCTGTTGAAAAAACCGTGCGTAACATCGATAGGGCGTGCGCGAGTCGGGCGGACAAGGGGCAATACAGCATGACAAAGTCCAACTGACCATACCAAAGGACAACTTCTGTCGCGTCGACAAATACGTAAATACTTTAATTAATCACCATATAGACATCGGAACATCGCCGCGTTTTACAAAACGCGGCACACCCCCACCCCAAAAGGGCAACCCGGTTGCCTCACCTTCAAACGCGGGAAAGTACCCTGCAGTGTACTCCCATCTGAAAACTCCAGTGGGTGAGTTGGCCAGGCAGACTCGCTCCCAAGAGAACAGAGGCTCAGAAGGGAAAACGAAAGAGACGAAAGAAGAAGTGTAGAGTGTAAGTGTGCGGTTGCTGCACGCTGACCTGATCAGGGCCAGCCCACAGCAAAGAGGGACAGAGAAGAAAGACAAAAGAAAAGTTCGGGAGCTCCCTGAGTTCCGACCTCCTGAGGCTTGTCCACCCAAGCCAGAACACGATAGCCACCTAAACAGGGCCATCTGCCCCATGCAATTACGGGATAATTCCCTAATACTATTCCCCATTTTACACACTACCATACTGCACGGGCCAAGGGGAAAGGGGGGGCGATGACAGTCCCCCTGATGCGGTGGTCCCACTGGGACCTAACGGAAAACCATGTCAACTGTGACTATGGCACCTTTCCAATATATATATATATATGTGTTTTACAAGTGTGCTCCAAGGGCATGCCTGGAACAGCAAGGGGGAAGAGGAGCACAACAGACCCCTGCCCACTTACTGCTCCACTTCTCCTCTCGCTAACTCCTTTTTTTTTTTTTTTTTTTTTTTGTCTAGGTAAGGTTAGGAAAATCGGAAGGTGGATGGTCAAGGATGATTAAACGGTCATAGGCTAGGACTGAAGGTAAGGACCTGGCTCCCTCCGGATATAAGGACAATTGGAGAAAACCAGGGCTCGTGCAGGCAGGGGCGCATCCCTGAAGTAGACGAACCCCACTGGGACTGTGGGAAACATCTACCCGCTACCCTATCATACTCATTACCGCCCCCCGGAGCACACCCTCTTAAAATAGACAACATCCCCAACACGCACAGAGACCACCGCCGCTTCCCCCCCCCATTTTCAGCCCGTTTACCCCTTTTTAAACAATTTTAATTTGGAAATGTGTGTAGTAATCTCTTTAGGATTACCACCCGGCTCTTCCAACCGCGCCGTCACCGGTGACGTAAACCCGAGAATGCGGTATGGCCCCGACCAACGATAGCACAATTTAGCGGCTCTTTGTCTGCGGCTGAGCTGATCGGATGGCTCTGGCAGTAGACCAAATCTCCTACCTTAAAGGGATTTGGAATACGCCCCTGATTATACCGAGCACGGACGCGCTCGTGCGCACGGAGCAAATTCTTCCGGGCCTCTTTCCACCTATCTGCCGTCCTAATGTCTGGGTTACTCGGCAGAAGATCGTCTATATTCCATAAGTTGGCCAAGGGAAGCGTAGGCGAGAAACCAAACATAACTTCAAAAGGAACGGCCTTATGACTGTCATGCAGGGCCGTATTGAAAGCTAGTTGTAACCACTTAAGGTTCTGGTCCCAGGTGGTCTGTTGTTCCGCATGATAGGCGATGAGTGCGGACCGGAGATTCCTGTTGAATCTCTCCGCGTGGGACGGCTGTGGGTAATAGGGGGAAGTGGTTACATGTTTGATGCCATTGGCGAAGCACATTCGCCAAAAGTCGCCAGAAATAAATTGTGGACCATTGTCCGAGACAATGATGGCCGGAAGACCGAAGTGCTGAAATACATGACTCTGGAGCGCGTTTATGGTCAATCGAGCAGTTGCCTGCCGTAAGGGCAGTAGCCAGGCAAACTTCGAAAAAGCATCCACACAGACAAGTAGGTAAGCATTACCTGACTTGCTACGCGGGAAGGGTCCCACGTAGTCGATGAATAGCTTCTCCATCGGTCTGCTCGCCACATCAGATGACAACAG
This sequence comes from Magicicada septendecula, assembly GCA_034769895.1. Taxonomy (NCBI): domain Eukaryota; kingdom Metazoa; phylum Arthropoda; class Insecta; order Hemiptera; family Cicadidae; genus Magicicada; species Magicicada septendecula. Next base: position 943,804,821 of record CM068367.1, on the reverse strand, counting down.
CCCCAACCTTGTGTTTTGGGCAGGCTTGCTTAAGCCACAGAGATGACATGCCTTCACCCGAGTTGCTATGTCCCTATCCATGCCCTTCCAGATGAAGTTTTTTCTAATGCTGGAAATGGTCTTCGAAATTCCCTTATGTCCACCTACCGGGGAATTGTGATAGTAGCTGAAGACCATGGGCACAAGTTTGCTAGGCAGCACTATCTTCGGGGCCCGTCCTTTCTTCTCTCTGCAACATAGGACGCCCCTGGACAAGAAGTAGGGGACCTGCACGTTACCCTCTTTTAGATTTTGGATGATCGGACCCAACTCTTCATCATTTAACTGATGGGGCAACACATCAGTAAAAGCTAACGGAAAGTCCAGTAGAACAGAACAGGGTTGCTCCGGCTGGGCTTCGCTGGGCTGGGAGAACATACGGGACAAAGCATCTGCAACCACATTTTGAGTTCCCTGAATGTGTTGCACCTTAAATTTAAAGGATGAGATTTTAACCACCCATCGTCCAATCTTACCCAGCTGCCGGGGATGAGCGAGAAGCCAAGAGAGAGCCTGGTTGTCGGTCTCGAGCAGGAACTCAGCGTGTTCCAGAAAACGCCTGAACTTATCTAGAGCGTATACCACAGCCAAACACTCTAGCTCATACACTGAAGACTTCCGTTCTTGTTGGGTCAAAGTTCTAGAAATGAAGGCCACAGGCTGCCTAGCACCATCAACCACTTGGGACAGAACCGCCCCGAGCGCCACCGAACTCGCGTCCGTCTGTAAGATAAACTGTCTCGAGAAGTCTGGCATTCTCAGTACTGGAGGGGAAATAATGGCTTCCTTCAGAGTCTCGAAAGCCTTCTGTTGCTTTTCCCCCTATACAAATTTGGCGCCCTTCTTCCGGAGTTCATTCAGAGGTGCCGCAATCTCCGCCGCGTTTGGGATGAAACGCCGATAGAAATTGACCATCCCCACAAATCTCGCGATGCCTTTGGCATCCTTTGGTGTGGGAAAGTCCCTGATCCCCTGTGTTCGCTCAGGATCCACAGTGACACCTCTATGGGAAATCAGGTGGCCCAGAAAAGAAATTTGCGTCTGGGCAAACTTCACCTTTTCAGGATTGACAGTGAGGCCGGCACCCCTCAACCTGCACATCACCTCCTCAAGATGACTCAAATGTTCCTCATACCCCTTGCTGTACACCAGCAAGTCATCAAGATAATTAAAAACGTACTTGAACTTGACATCGTGAAAAACGGTGTCAAGCAAACGGGTGAGTGTTTGGGCCCCTACCGCTAGACCCATAGGAACCCTAGTATACTGATAGAGGTTCCACGGAACACAGAATGCCGTGTAGGGCCTACTTTCTTTCGTCAAGGGAATCTGGTGATATGCAGAGTTGAGGTCAATGATGGTAAAATACCTCGCCTCACTGAACCAATCGAACGCGGAATGAAGGTCAGGAAGTGGGACCGAATCTACCTCGATGTTAGCGTTCAGCTTGCGGTAGTCGATGACCATCCTGTGCTTACCTCCAGGCTTGGGCACTAGGAACGCTGGACTGGCATAACTGGATTGAGAAGGTTCAATCACCCCTTGATCTAATAATTCTTGAACCTTCTCCCTCAAGATGTTCATCTTCGGAGGGGCAAACTTATAAGGGTGTGAGCGCACCACCTTGGAGTCCGTTAGGCGGATCTTATACTCCAAGAGATGTGTGAGCCCAAGGGCCGGAGTTAATACAGTGGGGAAACGCTCACACAACTGATCTAAAGCGGACCGCTGGGACTGGGAGAGGTGGTCTCTAGATGTGTCGGGGCACTTAACCTCTTGGATATCTTGCCTGGTCCCCTGATATCCAAGGAACGGGATTACAACTCCCCGATTGAATTTAAAATAACATTGGTGCTCTTGGATGTCAATAACAAGACCACTTTTGCAGATGAAATCGGCACCAATAATGCATTCAACTCCCAGAGCCGGAGAAACCAGAAAGCTCCACACCCAAGAAAATCCCTCGATTTTAAACTTAAATGAAACTACCCGGGAAATGGGCAGAATTTCCTGGGATGCCGTCCAGCACACTACGGAAGACTTTTCTGACCGTTTAATTAAACCCTGTCGCTCAAGGTCCTCGCACACTTTAGATGAAATGATGGATCTTGCTGATCCGGAGTCAACTAATGCTCTGAGTTGACTCTTTTTCAACTCCAACAGCAAGAAGGGGCATACGGAAGTGGGTCTAGAGATGGTTTGGAGGACCTTGCTACCCAAAGACTTGGGACCTACAACTGGCCTGGAGGCGCGTACCTTAGAAGACCCGCGACAGGTAGGGGAAGACCTCCGACATATCTTCCCCTCATTGAGCCTTTTCTGAATGACCTTGGGCGCCCTGGGGAGGGACGTTGGACTCGACCCAACCCCGGTACAAAATCGTCTGACGTGGCCCAACCTACCACACTTAAAACAAGTCACATTAGGCGAACGACGGCGCCCCTCGCTACAAGAGTTTGTAATACTATTTTCATTACCACATGAGGATGGAACAATTCGCCCCCCATGCCTCTCGTGTCTTAACTTATCATGGGTCACGTGCTCACGGGACTCGTCAATCACCTGGATCGTTTTAGAAAACACACATAGCCGTTCGAGGTCCGCAAAACAACGTGGACGGTCCGCGAACACCAAACGGGATCTCTCTTGGGGCGTCACCCCTTCTAAAATTCTTTCAACGACATCCTTCTCGGGCAACCCTAACCTCAAAACCCGAGCACATTTACGGATATCTTGCACAAAATCCCCAAACGCCTCTCCGTTGGCCTGTGCACGATAGAACCGGCTAAGTTCCAAACGCCAACGTCGCCGACGGGGTATGAAAGAGTCCAACACCTCCCCATGGAGAGAGTCGATACTGCCACCACGACGCAGAGTGCGGGTGACCAGCTCAGCCAATAAACCCCGGCAGTACGGATATATAACGGACAAGAGGACCTCATCGGACAGCCCCGGAAAATCCGCCAACTCCAGGACGATGTCCAGAAAAACCAACAATTTGCCCTCATCTTCTCCATCCACTACCGGAAGTCTCTGGAGGATGCCGGAAATAGGATTGGGTAGTCCTTGATACCCTACCCCCGCCAGAATCACACAATACACTGAACACAAAACATAACCCACAAAAGCATATTTACAAGAAACGGAAAAACTCAAGTACTGTCCTTCCTTTGAGTAGACCCCCGGGTTTCCTAGCGCTGCGGAAACCTGACCCGCTCCAGAACTAACTCTCCGTCAGTCGCCAGACTCAAGAAGAAACAACATCAGACACTAACACCAACATACAATCCACACCACCTAACACTAACCACAATATACGACATTTCGACTACAACATTGTCACCATTACAATCGGACGATACCGACTTCCCGTCGGGCCATACCGCATCCCACTAACCGCACGCGCAATTACTTTCAAAAATTAAATACGGGAACCCATCCCCCACGCGCTCTCCGGCAATGTCCAATTTCAAAACAACAACCCAACTACAACACGTGCCCATGGCGGCCTCAGATTTACAATTCAAAACATTTAACAATAATTCATAAAAAAACATATATACTTCTACAGTTCATGTCAACTATTAAGTGCCATTTTATTTGCCATACTATCTCCAAGTTGCAAGCCCCATCACACCAACGGACCCAAGGGTTCAACCCTAGAATGAACCACGCTCTGATCTACCATTTGTAACCTCTCGGTGCTTTTAGTATCTTTTTTTTTTTTTTTTTTTTTATCTCCTTGCTTGTTAGTTTTGAAAGAGAGGTTACAAGTTATTTAGAACTAGGCAAGAGCCTAGAGAAGCTAAAATTGGGCTGGGTCCAGTATGATGGGACTTGCAAATGAAACACTGATCTTGAGATAACAACAACAATTTATTGTTCTTGGGTAGTGCAACATATGAGCCTCTAAAGGCAGGATAAATCAGTCTTTTGATCGTTAAATATAATTTCATTAATATGTGCCTTGCCAAAGTTGAACAAGGAATAATAACTGTTAACAGCACTAAGTATTGCATGAGTATTAATAGCCGAACCATCATTGACTAACAAATCGCGGAATGTTACATAAATGACAAATTATAGTTATAAAATAATACAATTATAAAATGGCACATAGTTTCGGCTTGCAAGTAATCACTTTTTATAACAAGGCATAAATATACAGAAATATACACAGGCACAATCAATATGACAAGTAACAATTATGTAAAACAACACACACATATAATTAACATCAACAAACGTATATTTAAATAACCCATCACATGTTCACCCTGGTTATCAGCGCATATAATAATCTTGTTCAACACCCATAACCCCCTTATTCTGACCAAGTGTCCGGCCCCCCCTTACTGTTTAATTAATAGGTGACTAAAACCCCCTCCCCAAAACTTCAATTAAACTATCCCAGGAGTGGAGCAGACATGCCCCCAAGTTTTAACAAGATAAGTGTTAACTGAATGTTCTCTGTAAGCCATGCGGCCCGCGCACAAATCCCATGCCGATATTTAATTATCAAATTAAATACCATCAATTACTATAATGAAAAGTAGCATCACAAGGTCAACATGGATGTCCAGTTGCCTGACTGCATTTTATGTTTCTTTTTACCTTCAAAACAGAATATAGAAAAATAGTGGAACTTGACCACCATGAGTATTCATAACTGACATTGATCAATCTTGTGTAGTCTTATGGTTAACTAATTGTTATAGGGAGCAATTACAATTATGGTTACAAAATTTGCTATGGTAAAATACTATCTGTGACAATGGTAAATTTAAAGTGTGCAAATTAGCTAAACAGTGGAACAGAATTTGTAAAACGGAATCTAAGTCATAAAGGTATTAAGTCAGCTCACAGTGTTCCAAAAACTTAACTACCGGCAGGGTCAGGCATCGGACGAGATCTAGCAAGATCTGACACAGACAGACTTGCAGTGGACGTCTCCAACGGGAGTCGCCCACGGTTTAAAACCACCCCCAGATATGAATGAATAATAAAATACGTGTCCACAAGGAGCAAAATCGTTAACATAACTATCCCAACATGCTTAAAACAGAAATAGAATGAGATTCAACTCTATCTACCGAACTCCCCTCGACCCGGGCGGTGCGTGACCCCGGCCGAGTTTTCACTCTCAGAACGAGATATACATGATAGTAATAGAGGAGGCGTAAGCCTTACAAAATGCAATTAAAACATTCCACCCATTATCCGGAAATAACTGTCCACACTGGAACGTTTCATGAAAGTCTCACAGAGTAATTCGGCCACAAGATTTAGGTTAAAAATGGTTAAATTTCACCTGGTTTGAAGGGTGTATGTTGAGGGCTCAGTAGTGTGTGTCCAGTCCATCCTTCCGGCTGACATAGCTGACGAAGATTTTAAAATTACATCGTCGGAGGCAGTTGTTCGGCCATCCTTCCAGAGTGGGGCAGATTCCCGGCTACCTCGGAAACCCGGAGGTCACGTAGCTTTCTACTTATTCATAGAAGAAGCTGGGAGACGAAAACTGTACAATCTACTCTGCCAGCCGGGGACCAGAATGTGAGGCGCTGATAGCTAAAGTCGGACTGAATAAACCGGCTGTTGAAAAAACCGTGCGTAACATCGATAGGGCGCGCGCGAGTCGGGCGGACAAGGGGCAATACAGCATGACAAAGTCCAACTGACCATACCAAAGGACAACTTCTGTCGCGTCGACAAATATGTAAATACTTTAATTAATTACCATATAGACATCGGAACATCGCCGCGTTTTCCAAAACGCGGCACAGTATTTTGCAGCTCATTTTTTTTACAAAAGATAAATTTGCCTGGATGCTAGAGCCAATCTTGTATACTTACTCAGCAGAACTTCTTCAAGTGAACATCATATGGTGACAAGTCTGGAGTGTAGGGTAGATGTGGAGCCACTTACCAGCTGATTTCTGTTAGTGTTTACTGTGTTAGTTGAGCATTGTTAAGCAACAGAGTTATGTTTTTAGAATCCCTTCGTCAATGTTCTTGAATTGGTGGTTACACCTACAAGATTAGCTACTGACTGATCTTTACCTTTGCAGAAAGACATATTTCTGCCTACTCAAAAACAATAATAGATACTATAGTGGCTGAAGATTTTTTCCCTCACTGATGATTCACTAAAAGTCCATTGTAAACATTGCCATTTTTTGTTCAGAATCAAAACAGTGCACCCAACATTAATTGCAAGTAACAATTGAGCTTTGACTTCTTTAATCTGTCCTTGGCAATAATACCACTTAATTGTTCCAGTAAATTTGATATGTGTGATGTGTGAGCCATTGTTACCATCATAGGCAATGATCTTTGACATGATTTTCATGTATACAGACTGAGCAGTAGCTATTTCTTCAACAGTTACTTAGCTGTTATGCTTTATCATTTTATAAGCATGTTTTTGTAATCTCAGAGTGAGCCTTGTTTCTTAGAGTGATTTGTCCTCACATGATGCTGATAACACGATGCACCTTGTATAATTTAGCAGGAATGACCAGCAAAGTTTTGGTTCCCAGCAGTTGTGTGATACTCTTTTCCTTTATTTTAATTATGAAAACTTCTCTCTCTCTCTTGTATAATGAAACAGAATATACTGCAATATTTCCATCTTCCTCTTGCAACATTTGCAGTACAAAGAATCTGCAAGGCCAAAGTAAAGCATATACTCCTCACTTAATTAATGATCTTGCTCATGTAGCAAACATTTGTCTGAAACTTGGACAGTGACAGTGACAGAGGAAGAGTGGTTGTGTAGGTGGGAAAGAAAAGTCCTCAGGAGGATATTTGGTGCAGTGAACATCCAAGGAACATGGAGAATAAGGATGAATGCAGAAATCCAGAAAATCTGTGGAGAACCAGATATCGTCATTGATATTACGAAAAGTAGAATCTGGTGGGCAGGGCGTGTCCAGAGAATTTCAGAGACATCCACATTAAAGGAAATTTTTATGGGGAGATCTGGTGGAAGAAGAAGGAGGGGTCGGCCCAGAAAATGATGGTTGGATGATCTTGACAACCTGCACAAGCTCGGTGTAAGGAGATGGAGACCAAGAGCAGAGGATCGAGATGTCTGGAGGCAGATTTTCCAGGAAGCCAAGGCTCTCCAAGAGCTGTAACATGCGAGAGAGAGAGAGAGAGAGAGAGAGAGAGAGAGAGAGAGAGAGAGAGAAAGAGAGTGAGGCCTTCAAACACCTTAAAGCTTTAATGTTGAACTCATTCTTTACTGTCTGATTACATGGAATGCATTCTTAAAGGATTGTCTTGCCAGTCAAAGGAAAAACACCAACATCTCGTTGATGTTTGATTTGTACAGGTTTTTTTGACCAGTGCGAACTTTTCCCCACACACAACAACAATTGTGCCTTGGTTTCAACCATCATAGCCACAAACACAAGTCTCATCTCCTGTTACAATATTTTTGGCCCAGCCAGGCAGTTCGTGACTGATGCTGACATAGCTCCCTTTCTGATCATCAGTCAACAAACATGGCACAAATTTTTTGGAGATCCAATAGATGTTAAGCTTCCTATTAAAATTATGTGGCATGGTCCTACACTGATGCCTACTTCCTCAGCAAACTTTCAGACAGTTAAGTGGTGATTTTCACAAATCATAGCACAAACTGCAGCAATGTTATCATGATTTATTGATGTGGAAGGTTGTCCAAGTCTGGAATCTTCATCAATTACTGTTTAGTCTGGTTTAAAATAATATTAAACCATTTGTAGCACTGCGTTCAGCTTTTGGTCTTCCCACTATGTTTACTGAAACGTTTTCAATGTATTAGGTCTGACAATTAAATTCACAACCGTTTAGTGCTGAGGTCAGCACTATACAAACATCTCTGTAAGATTTCATAAACTTGTTATTTCAGTGTCTCACAGCAGTGTTCGTGTTGAGTGGCATGCATTTTCTTTGTGTGTATGTGTGTGTGTGTGCGTGCACTGTCATGAAAATGTCTGAGCTGGAATTAGAGCAACAAACAAACATAAAATTTCTTGAAAGACATGTTTGGAATAGTATCCAAGTCACTTATAGACAAAATCTGTATAATATTTACCTTATTCCGTCGTGTGAATTTTTTTTTTTTTTACGCGTTTCGAGACGTGTTGTCCCTTCATCAGAAAATAAAATAAAAATTCATTCTTACGAGGTCGTTATACATTAAAATACAAATATTTAAAAACGATTACACACATGCCCGCTTTATTTGAGTGCGCACTCGATGCGGACCGATAGTAACTACCGCGTAGATAGGTTTATTGCAGTATCATAAAGCGGGTTTGATTTAAAATTTAAATGGTCGTTCAACACGAAGTCACGACTGTGTACGTCATAGTACGACCTATATATCTCAAATTCTTCCAGGGCGTTCATATAAGTGCCTTTATTACAAAAATGTAGGGCTTTCAAGTTGGAAACAAAGCTTGTATATTTATGATTTTCGTCTATCAAGTGATGTGCATAGTTGGAACTTATGTTTGATGATGTTGTCTGACCCTTCAGCTTGTGCTTAGGTATATGTTCCATAAAACGTTTTTGGAAACCTCGTCCCATCTGGCCGATATAGAAGCATTTACAGTCGTCGCACGATAATTTGTACACCCCCGTTTTCTTTTCTAAAGGAATAGTTATTTTATTGCGGAGTGTGTTCAAAAGATTGTTGTTAGTTTTAAATGTTACGGTACTATTATAATTATTTAACACGCTAGTTAAAATTTTGGGCATTATTTGGGTATATGTCGTTGAGATAAAAATGGTTTTAGTGTCTATTTCTATGCGAGGTTTAGATAGCTTATGCTTTTGTTTCCTAAGGAGGTTATCAATCAAGGAACTATTGTAGCCATTGGCTTGAGATATGTATTTATAGGGCGTACAATGACGAACACAGTCGTGACTTCGTGTTGAACGACCATTTAAATTTTAAATCAAACCCGCTTTATGATACTGCAATAAACCTGTCTACGCGGTAGTTACTGATAATCAGTGTCCGATCGGTCCGCATCGAGTGCGCACTCAAATAAAGCGGGCATGTGTGTAATCGCTTTTAAATATTTGTACTTTAATGTATAACGACCTCGTAAGAGTGAATTTTTATTTTATTTTCTGATGACAGGACACATGTCCACATGTCTCGAAACGCGTAAAAAAAAAAAAAGTCACACGACGGAATAAGGTAAATATTATACAGATTTTGTTTATAAGTGACTTGGATACCGTTCCAAACATGTCTTTCAAGTTGGAAGCCAGTCAAGCTACTATGGTATTTAAATATCAAAACGTTAAAATGCAATTATTGAAGACTATCCTACACATAAAATTTAATAAATTTTGTCTGTTTCATAATTTAACACCAAAGTACGCTGTTATAAAGATTAGATCATCTTCAAAATCAGCAAAAGTGACAAACATGCCCAAACATTCTATATCAAAGAAGAAATTAAATCGTTATACACCAAAAAATCTATTCTTAATAAACAGTCACTTAAATTACATTTACAAATGCTTAACAGCATTCATCCTGCAGTTATAAAGAATGTCATTGATTCTGTTCATAAATACGTAACTGATGCGATTCGCAATATATATATTATGTTACGACACAAATAGCCAACCCAGTACCAGGGATAAAAAATATATTTATAAATGTAAAAATACTTCTTATCAAATAAACTGATTGATTTAATTAAAATATAAGGAATATGACTCGACAAACGACGACTTTGACCTAACCCAAGTGATTGACCCAACAACAGGAAACAAATGAAGAAGGGAACCACACAAATAACCAACGAGAATAAGAAAGTAATAAACCCAAACCAAAAGGAAACAAATTCATGGGTTTTAAACGACCCCAAAATACCCAAAGAAAAGGATGGAAAAACCCAAGGTATTAATCAAATATGAAAATGAAGAAGGAGGGAGATAAGCAGAAGTGAAAACCAATAATGGTTCACAAAACAAGTAATAAAGCACTCAAGAAGAATATTGAAACCAAAACAATGGTTATCTGGAGATAGGAAAAGTAACGGTTACTACCCATTAATAGACAAAATGACCTAGTGAAGAAACATTACTAAGGATTAAGGTGATAAAAAGGCAACCTAAACCACAGATAAAATTGTTATTAGTTATTAAGTATTAATTGTCATTAGTATTAAGGATATGAAAGAGAAATAAGTATAGGGATCACCCACTAGAAAACAAATCGTATAAACAGTGATACAGTGCAATAGCGTAGGTGTAAAAGCCCCAAAGTGAAGTGTTACGCTAGTTAAATTATAATTAACAATAAATAATTTAAAAGTGAAGGTAAGATAAAAGTGGGAAATTAACAGTGAATAAATAGCTGGTGAAAAATAGTATTAAGTGTGAATTATAGAATAAGGTATGGTAAACACTAGAAGTGATGATGACTTTATTATTTAAGAAAAGATGTTCAATAGAGTTAAGTTTAATTATAGCCGGTAGTAAGTGAAAAGGGAGGATTCCAGAAAAGAATAAATTGAAGGTGTTAACATGGAGAGAATGTAAAAATTGTTTAGAGATTAAGAAATCAAAAACTAACAAAGACACCTAAGTTATAAGGGACTGATATCAATTTAATAAAAAGTGATGTTGTTTATCACAACAAAAATAATATGTGTTGTAAACAAAAAATTAGCAAATAAAGATAAGTTAGAAGGAAGTGATGATATTTCTTAATCAAAATAAATACTCTAATAACTTATAAAAAATTGTTCATGTTAATGTTATGAATAGGATATGGCTGAATGAAATTTGCAGTCCATAAGCCTAATGTTATGTTTTAAAGATTAAAATAGAGACAGCAATATTGACAAGTAAACAACACACCAACAGACTCAAAATACGACACAACCAATAAAAATAACAAAGTAAAGCCCAATAGGCTGAAAAAAATGTGTTTTGAATGAAATAAGTAAAATACTATAATGGCTACTCAGGCCTAGAAAAAACATAACTGTCAGAACCAAACAACCAAAAATTATAACAATTTGAATAAGAATTTAGAAAATCTGAGGTGAAGGAATCACCAAGAATAAATTGTAAATCATTTATAACACAAAATATTGTAATAGGCATTATTATACAAAAAGAAATGTAATTAACAAGCATTAACATAATTGTAAAAACTTAAAATCTGAAATTACCCAAGCTTGTGGGGTATCAAAATAATCTATGAACGAGAATAAACACTATAGTGACAATATTTAATAACCAGGAAGGAAGATGGAGGAATAACAGTAATCAGAAGATATACGAAGAATTTGAATTTTGATAACAATACATCATCTCAAAATCAACCAATCAGAATTATACCGTTACTATGGAAACGGCGGTTGAAGACGAGATTACCGTTGGAATTAAAAAGAAGCGAAGCGTCATAAATAAATTTGTTAATCCTCTAGAAAACTATGAAATTTTAAAAGTAGTGAGTAATACAGTTGAAAGGAGACTTAGAGAGGAGTTAGAAATATTGAAAGAAAGAAAGGAAGGGTTAGATAATTTAATGAATACTAAAACTAAATTTGAAAATGAAGAAATATTTTATAATATAATTAAGAAATAAAATGTTGTGAGTGGATGAGAATGTTAATGAAGAAGTTGTATAAGAAGAGTTTACCGGGCTGTTTGGCCGTGGTCTACGGTTTAATGACAAACCAAACATTTCGACAGCACCACTGGCTGCCATCATCAATGGAATTCAAATAAATCCAAGACCTCCTGAACGTAGCTTGTTATTGTGAGGCCCACAGTACTGACATCAGCCTTTACCACAGTACTGTGGGCAGGGCCGCTTTTAAGGTTTATGACGCCCTGGGCAGACTTTGAAATAGCGCCCCCCCACCCCACTCATTAATGAACGGTAATGTGCCAATTCCAGTTTTGGTTCAGGAAAGATATCTCCCTTAACCCTCAAATGGAGAGCCATCCCATTATCCACCACCTATGGACCCGCCGTGTCCCGGACTGGAAACCGGCAGCTGATAAAACACATTTCAAAAATATTTCAAACCTGTTGAGCTAGTACTAATTAAGTATTGCTCACTTATGTTAGAATTGTGTTTTTCAGCATCACGGACCACCCACCCACCACAGTCCTATAATTCATGACTTTCACAAATATTTACATATTTACACTAATGTAAAATTTTTTAAATTTCTTCCTTACTTCTCAAAATGTTATGACACAGACAGATAAATAAAAATTGAAGCATAGTAATGAAAAAAACACTTCAGGTTAGCAAACCTTTTTCTTCATGAGTTAATTAAAGCAATGCCTTTTTTCTTTGTTTGGATCGGGCAAAGTTGACAATCAAGTTGTTGAAGTAAATCTTCAAGGTTATGTCACTTGCTGTGCACAAAAGCATTAGGTTGTTGAGCTTTTCCTCACCCAAGGTCTATCTTTTTTCGTTTTTTATACGCTTTAAAGCAGAAAACCCCCTCTCTGCGGAGCAGCTTGTGACAGGTATTGTCAAATAAATTCGCAGAGAGATTTCAAAGTTAGGAAATGTGCTTTCCAATCCGTTACTTTTAATGTAAACATAGCACTCTCCAAGCACTTTAATTTTCTCTAATTTCATGTATGCCTGGAAGTGTAAGCACTCGTTCACAAATGCATCTTGGTCAAGATCTTGGTTATATGATTGAGCTAGTTTTTTGGCCTCAACAGTTATATTTCTGGGCTCTTTATCATGGAGATTTCGAAATTCTTCAAACCTCATACCAAGAGATGAGTAGCTTTCTCTTCGTTGGTTGAGTTGGACGGTACGATTGTCTACAATTTTAAGAAAAACACTGGTTCGGAATTTATTCCTAGGATCTGCATCTGCTTCTGTTTGCATACTCATTTTTTCATCTGCAAACACTGTCCGTTTTCTATTCCGTTGGTAGTTGGCCTCTTGCAAGCTAGTAAGGGTCAATGCCTTCTTTTCATACTCGTCAAACGAATCTCTTTTACTCTCCAAAAACCTTTCTAAAGTTTCCAGCTCTTTTGTGGCATCGAACAAGTCCAGTTCTTCTTTTTGAAGATTGTTACTAGTTTTGTCAATTCTCTGGAGGATGTCATTCCAAAACAAGGCGAGAAGACCTGTTTCCAACTGCCCGAACTTTTTGTGTAGCCCTTGTGCTGTTAATCGCGTTTCAGGAGTCTGTGAAGTGTCTTGCATTAGAGTTCCAAGAACACCTTCTATTTCCTTGTACCCTGAAACTATACTTCTAAGAGCATCAGCTCTCGCAGACCACCTTGTCTCACTTAATGATTTCAGCATGGTGGTTTTTGTCTCACCTCTTTCCTGCTTAGTGGAATCTTTTAAAAGACACCATCTGTAAGTAGAGACTGAAAAGAAGGTATAAACTCTTTGAACAAATGAAAAGAAAAATGTTACCTCAGAGTAGGATTTTTCTGCTGCATAACAGCCAACTAAATTTAGTGAATGGGCCGAACACGGTACATAGTCTGCAAGGTGGTTTTTTGCCTTTATCCTGCTTTGAAGGCCATTATACTTGCCCGACATATTTGAAGCATTGTCATAGCTTTGTCCTCTGCAGTTTTCAACTTTTAGTTTCAGTTCCTCTAAAAGGTCCATAACAGTCTCTTCCAGATCCTCGGCCTTGTGCAAAACTGCTGGCAATAATGCAATAAGGCGCTCTTTGGGACATGCCTTGTAACTTTTTTTTCTTTTGGTAATATTGATATTTATAGTTTACTTACATTCAACTTCATACTTACCGTTTAGCAATGATCTGGCCGGATCTCGTAGTGGAGGTAAACCCATTTCGTTCGACGAACTATGACAGCACATAAAACGAACTAAGGTTTTGAAAGAATTTTAACTCACAATTTTGTGGAAGAGAAATTAGATTTTTCTTTAATTCGTCTGAATTATAGACATTACAAATCTTCGTGCGACATGTTACGCAATTACTATACCTTACTGACTATAGCTTACCTTATCGTTTCACAAAACACAAAAGCAAATATAACATACAAAAGAAACAGCCCAGCTTTGCTTGTACACGCTCTCATTCACAATTTAAAATACCCTTAACATTTTATTATTAATAAAACTTCCCCCACGGCAGCCACGCGGTCTTCACGCACAGTCATCTTTCTATGAAATGTTATAATGTTGAGGTCCGAAATAACACTCGGTTAGTTTCTACCGCACGGATGTATTATCGTCACATACTTTTCTTCACTGATATTTGAATTTAAAGTGAAAATAATAGAAAAACTTTTGCGTGTAGCCTAATTCGTTCCTAGCCGGCAGGCTTCAGTAGTGGAACTGCTTTACTTTCATTACTGAAAATTAACAAGATTATACGAGCGTATTGAGCTCGCGTGTCGGCGCCGACACCGTCAGAGACGAACTGCACAATGTGCTTTCTTTGAGTCGCAGGAAATGAGCAGTCACGGCCATCCGGTTTTAGTCGCCGTTGGTGATTAATTGCGGTGGCATAACCATTTTATGCATGGATTATAACTGGCATGTGTGTGTGTCCAGAGGCCGATATTGGCATCTGCTCTGCTGATGTCGCTCACAGTAGGCGGAGTTTCACGCTGTTTTCCGGTAGCCGGTCACTTGGAACTACTAACTTTTCGTCCCAGCGCCATGTTTGTCTCAACTGCGGTGTCTCTCACGGCGTCAGTGCCGATCCCCGCCCGGCTGAGTTGCATACGGGCGTCAAAACACCTGCACAGAGTTCTTAGAATTTTGGTGGAGGTAAATTCTTCTGCCGTGTTACACCACTGAAATTGCGCGTCGCTTTTGTTCCAAACGCTGTTCCTCAACCTCGTGCTGTTGCTTGGACAATAACGTTGCACAATACAATTACAGTTTTTTTTCAAATTTATTATACCAGTCCGCCCGAAAACGAAATAAGTAAAAATATAATAATGCCCCAAACGGTTAAAAATAAAAACACCCAAAAATGACCCGCTACAATACCCCCTCGATGAGAATTCTGCTGTTCACAACAGAAGAAATCTCATCGATAAACCCCGAAGAGGACCGGTGAGGAACTGGTGCCAACAACCCCCTGGTTCTTACTCTCATGGGTACACGACCCCCCTGGCTCAGCGACCATGGACTCATCTGAACGAGATCACTGGACTTCTCCGTTAGAGATCCCAACACCGAGAAATCGATCAGACTCGCACCACAGCGCGCCTCGCCTTCTAACATACTACCCCCAAAAATCCTCAATCCCTGGCTAAAATCATTCCAGCTCCTCCGCCGATATGGATCCCCTTTTTGCAAGCTGGGCTGCCTTTGGCAAATACTGGGCTCACACACTCTCACGTTACATATTACCATAACACATTAAAAGTGGAAAATTTGCTTTTTAAAATTTATCAAAAATTTAGAAAAATCAAAATTCAAAAAAGATAATTGTTTATCAAAAAATTCTCTTCCTCTTTTTCTAATTTTTTGTTTCAACTGACTTAACCTAGACATTTCTAATAATATAAACACATCCTTACTCTAACATGAGAACCACTTATATTCTACCAATACAATGCAATACAATAAAATAAACATGGTTAATGCACACATAATAAAAGAATAATTATCTAACATATTCATTCGCTGGCAGGCGAAAAATCAAAATTTTTTTCAAAAAATTTAAAAAAATTTAAAAAAATTTTAAAATTCAAAAAATTTAAATTTATTCATTAAAAAAAATTTTATTACATTTATTTATTAAATAACATTTATTAAAATTATTCAAATATTGGTTTGAATTAATCAAACAAACAAATTAAAATTGGATTCCTACTACACAAGCTTAGTAGGTGTATGACCTCATCAGCTGATCTTAACTAGGTCAAGTCCAAAACCCTTGACCTACATATGTTATATATAAGTTCTGAAAACGCTTTGAATATCTGTAATATCCTACCTTGAAATACAAAACATAGTAACATAAAATATTTAAAATAAACAAAATATTAATATAATTAATCATCAACTTGACATTTAAATTATTTAAAATAAACACTTCTTGACTTTACATTATTTTCACTTCTATCAAAATTCTGTCACTGGTTGAAAAAACAATTGTACATTCTTTATTATAAATTCCTCTCTTTAGTTAACAGTTAATTCTACCTTACTGGGGGTGATGTAAATTATTTATTCTCAATTACCGTATTAGATCTCTATACATATATAAACTTTCTCCCTCTGACTCTAATATTAATCAACTCAATTATCATGACACCCATCTCTATCAAAATATCTACTAATCAGGACATTCTAAACCCCAACTTATCATTTAACACAATTCGCCACCTTCTCCCATTATAAAATACTCTCTAACCCTTTGTATATAGGATACGTGTTTCCCCGCCCCCAAAAAAACCCAATTCCCTTATTTGGCGGCCCGGATTCTACCTAAGGCGGCCCCTTCCCCACTAAAATCTATCCCTATCCTGTCCCAACCCTTGTTGCGGACTCCTACATTACACTACCCTCTAATACAAAATTGCCATCCCCAAAAAATCTCAATCTCATTACATTACTACAAATACACAAAATAACCTCATTAACTATAAAAACAACAATATATCATTCAAAATCTACATAAAGTCTCCATTACCACTGTGTCAACATTAATACTTCACCAACTCTGTTATATCACATCAACTCAAAACAACATTACATTATATTCATCTCCATCATTTCACATTCAGCTTTTAATTCAACTTGGACAGGTCTGCATGTCCCATAAAACATTTATCACCCATGAATTATCTTTTATTAACTTGCATAAATTATTATTATTTTATTTCTCATATTCCTTTTATCTTTACTTCAAAATATCTGTAGTACATCAAACATAGCATTGAACATTAATAACTTGTAACCTTTATAACTAACCTACCAGTGACATCATTGCTGATCAGCTGATCTCCGGACATAATAAAATACATCTTAAAATAGAACAAATTACATGGAATATACATATTTATTTTTATTTATTCTCCCTTCTCACCTCATTGTTTCCCATTTCTCTGATTCTGATGCTTATGTTAACCTGCCAGACGATTTACTTATTGGCTTAAACAAATACACACATAATAAAATTACATATTCTTATCAATGCTTATCTAATAGACAACAATAATATAATACACTTAAAATTATAGCATGAACACCTTAATTTACGAGTCTGAGCATATAATTATGTGGACAGAGCACAAGCATTTTTGATTGGATTAAACTTTGAATACGCAAAAACTTTTATCATAAAATTTTAAATTCGTGACTCCTTTACGTCACCTCCCAGCCACACACACTATTTCAGATTATGGAGGACTGTCTCGCCCTTTCGCTTCCACAGAGACTGTATATTTTGGAGCAGGGTTTACCTCTCCGTGTCTCTGCTTCCGCTGTTAAGTTTAAAATTTGTGAACATCATCATGTTCTTGTTATAAAATCATGCACCCTTAAAAACGGATCTGCCACCGGTCTTGCTGTTCCTCCTCGAACATAGTGGCAGCCGCTGTTCCATAGTTCCGGAGATTTCCTCTAAGGTCCCCCCATTAAATTTCAAATATATACCAATTTCAAGTCAGCTATGGTCAAGGGACTTGGTATGACCATAGCTGGCCGCTAGCCAAAACCACGGTTAGTGCTGGTAAGACAGTAACCGCCCGAAAAGTCGAGGAAATCTAACTCTAATTTCACTGCCTGTTAAACATCAATATTTTTATGTGCGACACTGTCATTTAGTAATGTGTGTAAAATTTTTATTTTACACGGATAAGGTGTGCCGCACATTTATCGCCAGTTTGGCCTCCGATGGAGATAACACTCACTGCTACCCCCAACCCTTTTCGCTACTTGTGAGAGCACAGGCCACCCCCTTAATAGCCACTTAATAATTAATTACAATTGAAAACTAATTAAAAATTTCTTTTGTATACATTATCATATAATATTTGCATCAACAACCATTTAACCCATTCATAACCTTTTACCAATTGACTTTCTTAAAATTTTCAAAATTTATTATTAATAATTATTAAATATCACGTTTCATTTATTATTAAAATTTTTAATTATCATATTTATTCAACACAATGATTGCATTAAAATTTCACTATTGCATTAACACCTCAATCACGCCTGTAAACATTTTTGTTACACATGATTATAAAATTTTCATACTTACACTCCATTTAACACGATATACCCACAAAACATAATCACTACCATCTCTGAAACATTTCACACAAAAATTAATTTAAATTAAGCAATTCGTCATTCATTGCCACCTTTCCATCTCATAAAATAAAATAAAGTCATTAAAAAATTAATTAATTAACATTTAAATAAGCAATCAAAATATTTAAGCATATCAGATTGGTTTAATTTAATTAATGACTGACAATATAAATTATATAGTTATCGAAACAATCACCATTAGTCACTTACTGTTTTCAAAATTAATTCTGATATTTATTTACTTGCAAATATTTCAATATTATTATCACAACAATCATCTTACATACACACATATGAATTCACTATATTTTATTTACAAACTCTTATTTATTGTTCAGTTTTTCCGCACTTCATTTGTCCAGATTTGCCATGTCAGAACCATTAAAACAAAATATTTATACTGTCTTTTATTGTTTTAATAGTTTAACCTCCATCGTTCCAAATCAACCTTGGTTCTACATAACATCGTTCAATTTTATCAGCACACAAATGATTGTTTTGTGTGTTGTAACCAGAAAAACCAACTTCAATCAACTTATTCAAATATTCGTTAAACCAGTCTACGTTAGGTATTTTTATCAAGTCTCCGTCATTAAATTCATTAACTATTGGGTTAATCATTTTTATTAAATCGTTGTAATCGTTATCATTCACATATACTTCTAAACTTTCCTTCCATTCATCATACTTTCTATTTAAGTTATATATTTCTGTTTCTTTACAAACATACAATTCTCTGTTTACATCTCTCTCTTCATAACCCCAAATCACACTCTCAAAAGTATTACAGACAGAGGGTATAAATTCAATTAAATCTTTCCTGACTTCTCCAGGAAAAACAAAAAACTTCAAAAAAAAATTATTTGTAGCACACTTGTCTACACAATATATACGTGAAGGTCTTCCTTCACCCCCCATTCTACCACCTCGTAAACAATTTACCCCCTGTTTCATACCTGTAATATAGCTCTCTCTCCACTCTCTCTCTAACTCATTAACACACATTAACATCTCATAATCACATTCTACAACTTCATTAGTACTCTCAGATACCAATTTTTTGACTACATTATTATTCTCGTTATTATCAACATCATTATTATCTATTAATTCATTACCTAACACAACATTGTCATTACAACTTTCGTTTGTATTATTCTTACTCTGTTCTACTTTATTCAGACTATTTCTTGTCATTTCATTGACATTTTCAAGACATACATTCTTGTCTTGTATGTTATTTATCAACTCGTCAAATTTTATATTTATATTTTGCTGAAACTGAGTATTCTGGTCTTTAATTTCTTTAAAATTGATCTCATTTTGAATATTTTGCTGTTCACATTTTATTTTCTGTTCATTAAAATCGTTCGTTAATTGGTCTAATTTATAGTTAAAATCATTTTTCATCTTATTTAAAATTATTTCATTGTTATCAAAGCGTTTATCATTATCATCAAAACGACTATTCATTACCTTAAATTTGGTCTCAAAATTATTATTCATTCTTTCGAATTGACTGAGCATAATACTCATCATATTTGTTTCCTCTGATTGTTTACTTTTATTAATTGAAACGGGGGTCAACTGGATCCCCGAATCAGCATCTGTTTCATTTACTTGTGGTTGAGACGCAATCGGAGTGGAATGAACTATTACATTACTGCCGATAACTGTTTCTGCAACAGTACCCGTCTCCCCCCTCAACATACCACTTTCATCAAGCGATTGCGACTCAAGGCCACTTTCACTCATAATTGAATTTACTATACTACTTTTTTCTGTATTCTCGGACATTTTTACTTTATCTATTTTGTCTTACGTAACAACTACCAATGATCAGTCTTTTTTCAAAACTGATATTACAACATCAATTTACTTTCACAACCGTATTCCGTTCAATGTACTGTCACATGTAGGCCGTTGTAATAACTTTTGTGTTATATTAAATCCTGGTCACGGCACCAATTGTAACTTTTCTTCTTTTGGTAATATTGATATTTATAGTTTACTTACATTCAACTTCATACTTACCGTTTAGCAATGATCTGGCCGGATCTCATAGTGGAGGTAAACCCATTTCGTTCGACGAACTATGACAGCACATAAAACGAACTAAGGTTTTGAAAGAATTTTAACTCACAATTTTGTGGAAGAGAAATTAGATTTTTCTTTAATTCGTCTGAATTATAGACATTACAAATCTTCGTGCGACATGTTACGCAATTACTATACCTTACTGACTATAGCTTACCTTATCGTTTCACAAAACACAAAAGCAAATATAACATACAAAAGAAACAGCCCAGCTTTGCTTGTACACGCTCTCATTCACAATTTAAAATACCCTTAACATTTTATTATTAATAAAACTTCCCCCACGGCAGCCACGCGGTCTTCACGCACAGTCATCTTTCTATGAAATGTTATAATGTTGAGGTCCGAAATAACACTCGGTTAGTTTCTACCGCACGGATGTATTATCGTCACATACTTTTCTTCACTGATATTTGAATTTAAAGTGAAAATAATAGAAAAACTTTTGCGTGTAGCCTAATTCGTTCCTAGCCGGCAGGCTTCAGTAGTGGAACTGCTTTACTTTCATTACTGAAAATTAACAAGATTATACGAGCGTATTGAGCTCGCGTGTCGGCGCCGACACCGTCAGAGACGAACTGCACAATGTGCTTTCTTTGAGTCGCAGGAAATGAGCAGTCACGGCCATCCGGTTTTAGTCGCCGTTGGTGATTAATTGCGGTGGCATAACCATTTTATGCATGGATTATAACTGGCATGTGTGTGTGTCCAGAGGCCGATATTGGCATCTGCTCTGCTGATGTCGCTCACAGTAGGCGGAGTTTCACGCTGTTTTCCGGTAGCCGGTCACTTGGAACTACTAACTTTTCGTCCCAGCGCCATGTTTGTCTCAACTGCGGTGTCTCTCACGGCGTCAGTGCCGATCCCCGCCCGGCTGAGTTGCATACGGGCGTCAAAACACCTGCACAGAGTTCTTAGAATTTTGGTGGAGGTAAATTCTTCTGCCGTGTTACACCACTGAAATTGCGCGTCGCTTTTGTTCCAAACGCTGTTCCTCAACCTCGTGCTGTTGCTTGGACAATAACGTTGCACAATACAATTACAGTTTTTTTTCAAATTTATTATACCAGTCCGCCCGAAAACGAAATAAGTAAAAATATAATAATGCCCCAAACGGTTAAAAATAAAAACACCCAAAAATGACCCGCTACAGCCTCCAAAAGCGAAACGTACCTCAATACGAAAGCCAGTTGGTCTATGTTAGATACGTCAGGGGTGGAATCTACGATTATTGAAAAATATCTTGCATCACTTACTTCTTTCAAGATTAGTTTGAACACTAGTCCACCCATAGACTTGATGAACTTGTCGCAGATGTCTGCAGACATATAAGATGTATTTCCTTTGCCCTGGTTTTCATATTTGGAAAGGTGTTGGGCAATAAATGGATCAAATTGGCTTATGAGTTCAAGACAGCCCAAAAATAGACCATTTGATAATGACCCTAATTTTTTGTCACTGCCCCTAAAAGGAAGACCCCTAACAGCTAAAAATCTTATCACAGTAACAACTCTTGTTAAAACATCCCTCCAGTACTTAACTTCATGTTCATGTTGGGATAAAACTAAACAGTCAACTGTTGTATTCTTTTTTCTTGAAATAACAGTGAAAACATTTTTTCTGTGGTCAGCAGACTGTTCATGGTGTTTAATAAGTTCAAAGGCGTGTTTCCAATCGTTAAATCCTTTTGAGAAAGAGGTATATTTTGATTCAGGTTGGAATAACAGACATGGAACACAAAATAAACATCCTTTGGAACTTGAGTAACGAAGCCAGTCTCTTTTAAACGTGTCTCCATTAGGTAACGTACAGGAAAACAATTTCACTGACAGTGAACGTTTTGCATCTTTATATTGACGCTCAGACATAGAAAAATCAGCTTGTAAGTTCTGTTTAATATCAGACTGAATTACTTTTTGTATTACGCTCTCATCTTTGACATTCCAGGTTGCAGGGTCTTCAATTAAAAATAATGGGTCATTACATTTTGCAGAACAATCAGTTGTGTTAAGAAAAACAGGGCCTACACTATTAGACGTTGACGGTTGAGAAATTACGCATTCATCTTTGTAGTATTGCTCACCCTGAGTCTTTAAAGGACCCTTAACAAACTCATTGGTTTTAGCTAAGGAGGCATTTAAATTTTGACCAAAACGTATGTCATTACTTAGCTCAAGTTCAACAATAGAGGGCACATCACTTCCGGAATAAGAGGACTTTTCATTACTGTCAGTACTAGATTTAACAAAAATGAACGATTCAGGTTCAGGTACAATATTAAAAAAATTCTTAATAGTTGGTACTTTCTTTAAAACAGTTTCTTCTTCAAGTAGTTTTTTACCTGCCTGTTTACGGTTTTCAGCTCCACTAGGTTTCTTATTCATGTTGAAACAAAATATATTCTTACCTTAATTTAATGCATTCAATAATAATAATAATACTACAATCTTCACAGCACCACGCACGGGTCATACCTTATAAGTTCAAATAATAACATCCGCAAACTAAACATAACCTCACCGCACTAGCACTCACAAAACTGGACATCAACTGAGTTGACTAACATGATGCAAGCATGCAAGTATAATGGTGTGGCGGTGCGCAGGTATCGTTCCCTCTCACTCGTGCGGATGACGTCACGCTGGGAGTATTCACAACGGTGTTACAAAAAATCGGTATTACCAGAGATGAACCGACGAGATCAGCAATGCTTGGTAAAAACGTGGGACAGAAAAAAAGTAGCGTCCACGACTGCCACCTTGCGGTCAGACAGTCGAAGCTTATCCCTTTAATTCAAATTTCAAGGCGCGAATGTCTCATTAGCTACAGCGTATATCCTACACGAAAGAATTAACTATTCTGCATTGCAATGTAAGCGCAGAATCGAACATGAAAATATTTCCATACCTTTTTTACTTTTTATATATTTTTTATTGATTTGTTCGATTCTGCGCTTACATTGCAATGCAGAATAGTTAATTTTTTCGTGTAGGATATACGCTGTAGCTAATGAGACATTCGCGCCTTGAAATTTGAATTAAAGGGATAAGCTTTGAGTGTCTGACCGCAAGGTGGCAGTCGTGGACGCTAATTTTTTTCTGTCCCACATTTTTACCAAGCATTGCTGATCTCGTCGGTTCATCTCTGGTATTACTGTATTTGATCGGCAGATTTAAATTAAAATTTCTCCCTTCTTTGCGCCCCCAAACCTCATGCGCCCCTGGGCATCTGCCCAGTCTGCCCAGTTATAAAAGGTACACTGACTGTGGGCCTGACGATAACAACCTACGTTCAGGAGGTCTTGGATTTCTTTGAATTCCACTGATGATGGCAGCCAGTGGTGCTGTCGAAACATTTGGTTTGTCATTAAACCATAGACCACAGCCAAACAGCCCGGTAAACTCTTCTTATACAACTGACACCGGCTGTGAAAGTCTTAGGACAATTATTAATGAAGAAGGTAAATGTTTTGAAACAAGGGTGAGTGACCACACCCATAGGCGGTGATAGGAAGGGACAAAAAGGATGTTTGCCTATATTGTTGCTTGCGTTGAATTATTGGAAGAAAAAGGGAAGGTTAGACAATATATAACATTCTAAAACTGTGCCGAAAAAGAACTTACAGTTAAAACTATCAATGAGAGAGGTTTTAAAACGTTAGATATTGAAAAGATGTACGTACAAAACAAGGACACACACAGAGAATGTACTAGAAAGAAATGTAAAAGTACCGACACAGGTGACTGAACTTGCTAGTTACTAATAGCCAGAAAGGGTGCTTAACTTGAAGCTTGTTTACAAAAATGTGTACACGCTGTAGGGCAAGTGGGAGTATAAAGAAGTTGTTAGTTCCATTATTGTTATTTCCAGTCTGATGATGAGCTGTGAAGCTGGAAAGCGCTAATCGGAATAATTTTTCTATAGTGTTGTGCAACAGTGTTAATTCTGTTTGTAAACTCATAAAAACCCCTCTGAAAAAAATAGCCTGCAAATTAAAATAAGTAGGGTACAGCATTGCATACAGAACCACAAACAAAACAGAACACACACACTCATGGAAAACACACCAACAGCTAAACAAAATTGACTTTCCTGGTATATACACACTAAACTGTTCTCAATCTAACAAATTGTACATTAGCCAGACAGGACACTTCAATCAAAGGTACAATGAACGCATGAAAGCATTACACTCCACCACTGAACCCACTTTTGCAAACCATTTCAGTGAAGTTGATCACACATGCACAAACATCAACAACATGGATATCCTACATATAAATATAAAGGGCTCCTGGTACTCGCATTCAGAATATGCCACTGTATGGCGTTGACTGAAAAGGGTTACCTGAAACAAACCTGTGAAGATCCCCACTAAGAAAAGTGAAAACATTCAAAATAAAAAGATGATGAGGGAAATATGGATATGGCTAGAAACCATAAATGGTATTTGGCTTTTAATGCATTATGTTCAGCTATACTTGTATCTTGGATATTCAAATCACAAATGAGGAAATGAAGTACAGACACGCTCCTAGATCAGGTAATGTACTAAGACAACTATGAAAAGCAGGAGGATCCATCCTTGTGAAAAAAATATCTGAATAAATAGGCAGTAGTAGTTATCAATAAGTTAAAATTAATTTGGAATAAAGAACTGTTTACCTGGTATTAATCTTCAGAAAAGGAAGTAGGAAAATTCCCAACTAACAGAGGTTTGAGTGTCACTGTACTTTTGGTAGATGGGAAAATTATTCAGCACTATATTTATAAAGAGAAGGGCATTGAGATATAGGAGGTAAGAGTAGATATATGCTAGGAAAATCTTGCGCAGACAGTTTATTTGTTTTGCAGCAACTGATTGAGGAGAAAATCACCAAAAAGGTATACTATCCCTAGAGTAAAACTCCTATAGTTTGTCTGTTCACAGTGCTTGTAAAAACCACAGTGCTTAAATAAACTTGGACAATCAGATATAAGTCCAAGATTATTTAAAGCCATCGTTATAAGAACCTGTACTGATATGCATCTCCTGCACAGCACATTTGCACATGTAGGAGCACCTCACTCCCAATCAGAACAGCAGATACATATAACACTAACCTGCCTGTCAGTTGAGGTGAGGGCGAGTAACTGAATACGTGGTGGGGAAGATGCATGGACTGTTTTTATTGAAAATTCTTATAACTATGGTCCCTTTGTACCACTTTATATGGCCAGATGTTACTGTGTTAGAGAGAAAAAGAGAGAGGTCTTGGATTTACACAAATAAGAGTGGTTATGAAATTGGTTACCAGTGTAGTTAGCAGTCTCCCAAGGTTTTATCTGCACATGTTTGTATGGATTTGAATAAATATAGTAATATATAAATGTATTCTGTTTTACAGAGATCATCCATCTACAATTAAAAAGAGATTCATGAGTGTATTTGTTATGATGTTTGTGTCTCCGTTATTCCTGTACGTGTTTTCTGGATGTGACATGTTCTATAAGGTTAGTCGATGGTGAGTTAGCTCAAAGAGCTTATAATAATTTTTATTGTTGCTAATGCTTATAGACAGTAATAATTGAAGTCTCATTTGGCACTTGGTGATACACATGAACTTAATAAGAGATAAAAAGGTTAATAAAGTAAATTATATATTAATAAGATATATGATATTAATGATAATAAGATATCATTATATTAATAAGTTATATGAAATTTTATTAATAAAATTTATAAAATAGAATGAATAAATATTGTAATAATAATAAAAAATGATGTTGTTATTGATGATATGATATTGTGAAGTATGAGACTCCGATGTAATCAAGCCCCTAAGTTTGGACTAGCCAATTTGTAATAAAATAAATAAATTGTAATGTAATATGTTTAATTGGTGTGGCTCTCGACGTCTTACTGGCCTGAAACACTTCCTTAAGTTTCCCAGCTGGTCGAGTCCCAATGGTAGCAAGACCGGTCGAGTAGCGTAAAGTTGATGAAGAAATATATATGTTCAGCTTCACCGAAAGTTTCAAAACAAAAATTATTGTTTTGAAGGAAATTAAAAAAAAAAATTATGTTTATAAAAAAAAATAATTAAAAAAATTTTTTTTTTAATTAAATTAATTAATTAATTATGATCAATTAATTAATATAGGGCTGTGAAGTTTTAAAAAGTGTAATGCTCTTCTGAAAATTTTTATTAAAGTTTTGGTATATTTTAAATAAACTATCACCACTCATAAGATTGTCTTCAAACCAATCGATATTTGTTTATCTTTTTATTTTTTAGGTTATCTTCACTTATAGGTGGTAAAGTCCTTGTAGATTATCAATTAGAATTATATTATTGGTAATTAGTATTATTGAAGAAATAAAGAACTATTAAGTATTCAAAAGTATTAATGTTTTATTAATTAATGGCAATATTGACTCTTATCGATTAATATCGATTCTCAGGATATCGAAAAAATTACAAAGTATTATATAAAATTCATACAGGGTTCTTTAAACAGCCAATTATTATCAAAGTCAGAGAAATCGGGCCAATATTTAAAAAGTATAACGTTACATCAAATGAATAATTATTACTAAACATAAACATTGAATAATAATTTGAAAATTAAAATAATTGTTTTCACCAAACAGCTGTGTTGAAACAGGAGAAGGCACTGGGATCGTCAAAAGCAAATGGCGGCCATCAAGTTGATCAAAATGTTGCTCGTTCCTGCTGCGTTCCAAATAATGTATTTTCTGGCAATATTCCTGTTCTTGTGTCTGCAAATCTCTTGTTAAATGTTGTGTAGTGACTGGTGTAATGATTCTGGGTTGTATTTAGTATATCTGTGTAATTATAAGTTAAAACACTTTTCCCAATTCCGACACTAATTTGGTTAATGTATTATACAGTTTTCTGGTGTTTTGTGGTGTTTTTCGGAGTAGATATGTATTGTTTAGTGTTAATTAGTGTTTCTTGATTGTTTTTGTCACAATGTATATGTTCTGGAAGGATTTTATAATTCACTCTCGACTTTACAGTAACGTACTGTTCGCCACTTAACTTTAACGTTGTAAGATAGGTTAGATCGTCACAAAACTCTCGTTTATGTTAACCGTTCGAATACCAATAATCAACTAACTGTTTCCTTCAGTTTCAATTAAACTCTTAGCCCATATAATATTATTCTTAACATTGTTCAAATATTTTTCATATCCTGTGCACACTTTAATATTTCACTATATAAATACCTAAACTTGGGTTATTTATCAATTTTATTCACTAGATGTTATTTAAATTAATCTTTCAGTTCATTCAGCTTATTTTCAGATTAAATAATGCCGTTTTATAGTGTTTTCTGTCCAAAAAATAGTAATTTTACTTTCAGTTTGGTATACTCTGACAAGTCAAAACATCAAAATTTACTTCCTGTCATTATATAAATTCAGCCATTTTATCAGTTATATTTAATATTAATAATCCTATATTGTATTAAAAGGTTCATATTCCCTTATTTTCTGGTAATTAATTGAATTAGTTGTATTCTGAAACATTATTCTGGAATATATGACTCCCATATCTAAATTTCTGAGTTTAGTCATTTTCATTTTTATTTATAATTCTGAATATAATTTATTAAAATCTTTCTAAATGGTTTGTGCAATTATATGGCTTGATCTCAAGTTTATTTTGTCTAAACCCCTTTTGTTTATTTGCATTTAAATGAGCAATTTCTCTGTTTTGATGAAGTTTGGTTTCCATTCTTTTGGCCTATGATTTTTTAACAATTTTTCTTACAAAATATTTTACAAACAATATATGATGTGTGATACCCTCTCTGGCTTTTACATATAGTATTATAAATTAAACATGTTTTCAAATTACACAAAAACAATTAGTATTTGTTACAATACAAATAATAGTTAAACAAAATAAAGAATATTTTTTTTAAATAAATGGTTGTCTTCAAGTCAGACATTTTGCAACAAAATCCCCACTTCCAACATGGAAACATGGTTTACAAAAAAGGTTTTTTACTAACTAACATCTTAATTACTCTCTACTATTTACAAGTGGTAACTATTTTTATAGTTCTGATGTTAGTTGTTTCAGACCCAAACAAATGGCCTTATATCTAAAACATTTTTAAACATTCTTATACTATATACATAAAAACCTTATATTTATATTCTTATTTCTAACTATTATTATAAGTAGGATTCTACAGTTTTTATACCGTCTTTTATACATTGTCTTTGGGGAATTGTACCCTGTCATTAATAAATAAATAGTATGAATTGTTCAAAAGGTATTATGAACTCTGTTTTTCTTTTTTCATGTAAAACGAAATGTTATTTTAAACAGATTCATGTCTTATGAACAACATATTGTCACAGTACACATTTCAAGTCATTGAAAAATGCATATTTCATTGCATCCAATGTTTGTGATTGCCAAGAATGAAACACAAGGTTCATTTTTTATAATACCCAAAACTATCACTGGTTCACTTTGCACTTATATATTATGTTAATGCTAAATGGTCGTATAGTCTTATTAACATAATAAATTGGTTAGCGTTTTTTCAATGGAGATTTGTTCCATGGGTACTATATTATTGTTTCATCTTAGTTCACAGGCAACTTTTACTTTATACACTTCTCTCTCTTAAATTTATATACATGTGATTTTTATTTCGTTATACTTTTATTTTTAAATATTTATTTTGGGGATATAGGGATTTGGGTGTCTTTTATAAGAGCATGACATCTTCTTCAGGATGCTGCCTTCTTCTTCTTTCATCAGTCTTCTTTTCTCCTGCCTTCTGGGATTGGTATCTTCTCCATCTTCTTCTTGATGCCATCAGGTTTCTTGGGATCTTCTCCATCTTCTTCTTTATTTCAGAAATACACCACCTGTATTGTTTGATCTTGGCTTATTTTAGGGTTTCTCTTCTATTTATTCTTCCTCGTTGTGGGTTTGGTCATATTCAGTACTGCTTTGTTATTTACTTTTTTTCCTTCCTGGGTTATAACTTGAAAACCTTTGGTTATGAGACTGGTCTTGGATGACTCATCGCTAGTAACTCCTTTTATTTGAACTTGTATTTTCTTTATAATAATGATTTCTTTCCACAGTTGCTATGAATTAATCTATTTATATTAAACTTGATGCTTTCTTCCAAATTTAAACATTATAACTTCATTATTCTAATGATCAATTGCCATTCAATATTATGCATACATCTGTCATGCTACAATATTAAATTTAAATAAAATAGTAACTTTGAAAATAGCTTAATAGGCTGAAACACTGAAACAATTGTTGTGGTTTGTCAATAAAAATTATGTGAAACTACCAACTGTAATCACTTTTGCTTTTCTTTTTGCAATAAATTGTGTTCTTATAGAATTTGTATAGGCCTAGTCTATTGAAGTCTTATTAATGTACTGATAGATTTTACGGCACTAATTACTTTTTGTACGTATTTACTATTCATTTACATATCATCATTATGACTTCTAGTGATAAGAAATCACATACTTGTGAAGACGTCACTTTCAATAATATTAATATGCATGTGTGGTTACAAACCCTTAAACATTTCATAATACTGTCATTTAACACATAAGTAGAATGTTATTTGTTGTTTACAGTAAGGCAAGACTTGCCTTAGTGTGGAATGCATTCTATATCACTTATATGCCTTCTTATGAGTACAGATTCTATCCACGTGTTTTGGTATGGTTTGTGCAAAATGTGATGTATATGTTCTTCTACTTGTGCACACTTCAGATTTGTAAGATAATTTGCCTTGTCAATTTGAATTTTTTATATTATAACATTTTATTATTTCACTGGACATTTTTAAGTTTAGTCATTCATTTTCATTGTTGGAGCTTGGCTATTTCTATAAATAATTTACGGTTTGTGCACAAAAGTGTGTGATTTTTGTTGAAAGTAGTGTTACAGACTGTATTAAGATATACACATTTATGTTGCTTTTTTTAACATTTTTCGCACATGTAGAATGTAAAATAAAATTAATTTCAACAGAACTGTAACAAATAAAACAGTAATCCAACGTAGTAGAATCTGAATCATACTCATATTGGACACTTTCCACATACTTAAACTTATAATATGATTCATGCATAAGTAAGTGTTAAATTAATTATGTGTCTGTCATAAGTAATGAAATTTTAATGAAGTCAAAATTCTTTAACAAGGGCATTAGAATGTTATAAATATATGTGAATTAGAAATATTTTTTAGTGAGCACTGAGTTTTAAAATTATAATTGCTTTATTAGGAAAAGTATGATTATTTACTACCGGTTGCTGTTTATATAATTTTTAAAAACATGATTCAAGTATTGTTTGTCTTGTTTCAAATGTGATAATTATTTTATTTTTCTCCATCTCTTGTAAAATATGATTTTGTGTAGTTATATTGTATTGGGCTTTGTATATTATATAAAAATATGTTTAGCATTGATTTTGAGAATAATTATAATACTGTTATGATGGTCTACTGATCGTCGTATGGTACAGTGGAAAACAAAATACAAAACACCAATTAAGTCACTAATCACCAGCTTTAATTATCACAATTAATCAGTTTGTAATCAACAAGAGTGTCTCTGACAACAAATCAAATAAAAATTGCTCACATGCAATAATGTCTACTAACAGACTGCCGCACTTTTATAAAACACATAACACTTTGCCACAATACTTCAAACCACACTGGAATAAATCACTACTAAAAAACTAAACTAAGCGCCGCTGAAGTGTTGTATTTGTATAAATACAAACCAACAATGGCATCACATTGATTCCTTCTGAGATTCCAGCATATTCCATAATACGTGTCTACTAGAAAACACTATAACGTAATTGATTGCGGCCTTGAACACAGCATGCGCGTGCCGGTATGATCTGAAAAAGTCTCGTTGCGGACACGTGACATTTGTCACATTATTGTCTTTCATCTCAAAGTAGCAGCAATATGTACGCACACACACATTATAGCTGGGCTCCGCTGGAATAGCCGAGAAACATGTAGCATGTTCTGTAATGTCATAACACTGCCCCCCCTTCATCCCGAACTGGCAAACTATCTCTGAAGTAATACTTGCCCAGGCGATCTACATAGCTGGTCTACTTGCGAAAGATAATTCTCCGGCTCTTCGAAT
Organism: Magicicada septendecula; assembly: GCA_034769895.1. Classification (NCBI taxonomy): domain Eukaryota; kingdom Metazoa; phylum Arthropoda; class Insecta; order Hemiptera; family Cicadidae; genus Magicicada; species Magicicada septendecula. The sequence goes on along the minus strand of CM068367.1, from coordinate 943,773,223 downwards.
TCAGTCTCGTGTGACCCGAACATCAAGATCCCAGAAACATGAGTCTTCTGCTCAACCACTAGTTTTGCGGGAATCACTCCCATTGCATCATGTATTGATAACCTATACGCCATTAGCTGGTCCAAGTCTGATTGGTTCTCATCAACAGCCTCTTGCGTGACTTCATCTTCAGCAAATTTTGCCAAGGTGCTTCCATTAACTCAGGAACAAGCAAGAGTCTTGTCTCGACACCCATAGTTGGCTTTCGAATCACTTCTTTTGTTGTTGCACTTATTTGTACTTTCTCTCCTAGTTCTTCCTCCACTTCTGCTTGCAATAGGAAGGGTTCATCTTGACCAGACCTGTTGACCTTTTCTGTGGCCAGTGTCACTTGCTTAAACGAATGGTTGGTAGACCCTGTCATTTTAGCCATGCAAAGCTTTATCGTCTCGTGGGCAACCCTCAGGACATTCTTTCTTAAGTCCACAATGAATCCTTAGGCATTCATAATGTTCATGCCAAGAATCATTTCATCAAAAATGTCTGCAAAGAGCATTTGATGGCTAAACTCGAGAAGACCCAGGTGTACATGTACATCTACCTTCCCTAGCACCTTGACGGGGCTTCCAGTCACAGTCTGTATTATACAAGAGCTAATTAGAGGCTGGCGGTTGCTAACTAAGTTCGGGTGCACGATGGACACTGTTGTGCCCGTATCAACTGTAAATGATGTTACTTTACCTTCCACAAATCCATTAATGATCAAGTTTCCATTGCTCTTATGTAACGTGCAAACTGTGTGCTATTCTGGGCCTTTATTTCTCCAATTAGCGTGATCACTCTCTTCTCTTGGTATTTTCTTCTCCCAACAGTCTACTTGTAGATGACCACATTTTCCACAGTTGTAACACTTCGGTCTTCTGTCTTTTTCCCATCGTTCAAATCGTTGCGGCACTCCTGAACTCCTGAATTGTTTGTCCGACAACATTGCTTTTCTGCACCCATCATAATGGCTATGTGATACTGGGATCTTCGGATTACAATGTGATGCCATAAACCCATTAATGTAGCTTTGTAGCTTCAAACTCTATGGCGTGAACAAGAGCTTCTGAGCTATTTCGATGTCTTGCCATTCGTAACACTTGCTGAAGTTCATAATCTCCAATGGCATCAATAAATGTCTGCACCGCAAACCTCATTGAAAAATCTGCTGGTGCTTCAGGATAGGCCAATCTAATCAGTCTGTCGATACTTGCCTCAGACTCTTGAAGACTCTCCTCAGAACATTGTCGTCTTGTTCTTAACTGAGCGTAGTACACATCTCGCAAGTTTATCACCATACCGTAATTCTAGAGCTTTTATCAATTTGGCATAGGTGTTCTGGCTGTCAGGTGGCACTTTTTGTAGTAGTTCTGTCGCAGGTCCTTTTAACGCGAGAACTAGTGAAACTGCTTTGTCTTTCTCTGTCTAATTATTTGTGTATGCAGCAGCTTCAAATTCGCATAGCTATGTCGCCCAGTGACTGCTTCCGTCAAAGGTTGAAGCCTTGACATGAACTGTCCCTACTGCAGGCTGTGACTTTCTCTGTTGTCTTATTTTCGGTGTCTTTTTCTGTCTTTATTATTGGTACAGTCTGTTCAGAAATTTGTTTTGGTTGTGTCTTCATGAACTGCTCGACTTCATTTTTAATTTGTTCCCATATGTTTGTAATTGAGTCTTCCACTGCAGAAATTTTTTCTGACATTGTTTGTTCTATATTTGAAACAGATTTTTCGACTGTAGACAATCTTGACCATTCAGATCACAGGGCAATTCCCCTGAATCACCACGTAGGAAACCCAACTCTGTGGTAGTATGTTCTTACAATTGTTTTTGCATAGCTTCAAAAAGAACTTCCGTTTTACTTGCTTCCTGCTTACCTTTTTCATCCTTTCGTTTTTCTACTTCTTCCGCCTCTTGTCGGCGTCTGTCATCTTCTTTCCTCTATCTGCAACAGCAGTGCCTGGAAATTTTCCATCATCTGATTTTTCATCCATTGTTTACCGATTAATTACAAATTACACTAGTCTTGTACAAAGTGTCCACTGTTTCCACTGTTACTGGTTCTGGTCCACTTCTGACCCACTGTTACGACAGTTACTGATCGTCGTATGGTACAGTGGAAAACAAAATACAAGACACCAATTAAGTCACTAATCACCAACTTTAATTATCATAATGAAACAGTTTGTAATCAATAAGATAGTCTCTTCCAAACAAATCAAATAAAAATTGTTCACACGCAATAATAATGTCTGCTGATAATAATAATGTCACACGCAATAATAATTGCTGCACAATTATAAAACACGTAACACTTTGCCACAATATTTAGAACCGTACTGGAATAAATCACCACTAAAACACTGAACTAAGCGCCACTGAAATCTTGTATTTATACCCTGCTGAGATTCCAGCATATTCCATAATATGCGTCTACTAGAAAACACTAGAACGTAATTGGTTGTGGCCTTGAACACAGCGTGCTCGGACCGGTATGATCTGAAAAGTCTCGTTGCAGACGCGTGACAAGTGTCACGTAATTATCTTTCATCTCAAAGTAGCAGCAATACATACGCACACACACATTATAGCGGGCTCCGCTGGAATAGCTGACAAACACGTAACATGTTCTGTAATGTCGTAACAATACTTTATGTACATACATGTATCCTCATCCATATCATTTCTCCATGTGGCTTGTGGCCTTCATTGGTATTTTCTACTTCCAGTACTTACAGTCAGCATGATTCTTCTGTGAGGTATCATCTTCATCACATGCCCCAACCACATATTTTTATTACCCACATAGTCTCCAGTTCATTGAAGAGTTGTTTTCAGTTCATGATTGGAACTTCACTTTCCAAGCGTTCATTACCTTTGTATCTGCATTTTTCCTCAAGACTCCTGCATTCCCAGAGTTTTTTGCTCTCCATTCCTTGTGCGCAACTCTTATACCCAAATATCACTATGGGTCTAATTATAGTATCCTTATAATTTATACAGGTCTAGAAATCCTTAACTAACTGATCTGTTTCTTAGTAATTGAAACAGTGCAGATAAACGTCTCTTCTTTAATGCTTGGATTTTTAGTGACTAAGGCTCCTAAGTATTTAAATCTTCCTACATCTTACGAATTATATTTTTTAATTATTTGTTTTTAATCATAACGGTTCTCTTGTGTAAAATATTTAACTCTTACCATATCACATACTGTCTAGTGTCATTTTTATAGTTCTCATAATTTTAGTGCTTTTATGAAGACTTCCTAAGGTCTTAAATACAAATAAAAAATGTGTAATACAAAACACGGAAATTATTAATGTAAAAATTCTATCATCACAAAAATAATTCTGATACCACAAACATTAAACATTCAAATATTATTTAACCTGAAATAACTTCTCACAAATAAACACCATCTTTTAAAAAATAAGCAGAGAAATTTTCAGAACCTAATGAGGTATAACAGTCCAACTGCCTTGAGATTTTGTTAATTTTATTTAGTGATTTTTATTTTTGTTATAGTCATTTACATTTGACTCATATCTTGTGTCCCCACATTTTGTAGACTAAACATATGCCTTTATAACAGGCCCACCCATAAAACAGGCCATATTGGACATAATTGATAATGGACCATGATTCAGATCATCTAATCATATTATTAAGTTTGAAATTCTTGGTATGCCACCTGTTTATCGTGCTGTTACGACGGTCTACTAATCGTCATATGGTACAGTGGAAACAAAATACAAGACACCAATTAAGTCACTAATCACCAGCTTTAATTATCACAATTAAACACTTTGTAATCAACAAGATACCAAAAAAGCAAATAAAAACACGCAATAAAAATGTTAACTAATATAAACCACAATTGTATTACAATTGTCCCACACAATTATAAAACAACATAACACTTCGCCACAATACTTTGAACCAGACTAGAATAAATCACCACTAAAAACTCAACTAAGCGCCGCTGAATGCCTTTATTTATACCCCACTAAAATTCCAGAGTCATCCATACTACGCATCAGTGCTGCACTAGAGCGTAATTGCTTGACACAATGTGCGCGGCCAGCGAATCTGGAACAGTCTGGCTAATGCATGTTGAGATCACCTACGCACACAACATTACAGCCGGATTCCACTGGAACAGCCGAGAAACACGTAGAATGTTCTGTAGTGGTGTAACACTTTTTCCGCATTATGTAACACTGCCCCCTCCATAAGCCTATTAGTCCCGAACTGGCAAACCATCTCTGAAGTAATGCTTAGCCAGGAGATCTAGGTGGACGACCTTGAACTTCCGCTGTCCTTCCTGTTGAATCCGATAGACAACATCGTTGATTCTTTTTTTCACAGTGTAAGGTCCTTCCCAGTCAGTCTGAAGTTTACGTGAGTGATCATGACGGCACTTTGGGATGAACAACTAAACCTGACATCCTTCTTGGAAACCCACACTATTGCTGTGAAAGTCATACTAAGTTTTAATTTTATTACTGGCAATCTTCAGCCATCCTCTTATCAAGCGATTTATTTCTTGCAGTTGGTTTTCTAATTGTGAAGAATAGTTCTATGCCTCTTGGGACTGGGTCTCAGGTAATCCGAACAATAAGTACCCAGGAAGACGAATCTCCTGCCCAAACACCAATTTTGGTGGAGTCATGCCGGTTGTGTCGTGTACTGATGACCTATATGCCATTAGGAATTGTGGTATATGCTGGTCCCAGTCTTTTTGGTTCTCCTCAACAACCTTCGAAAGATGCTGCTCATGTGTCCTATTGAATCTCTCAACCATCCCGTCCGACTGAGGATGGAGAGGCGTTGTCCTGGTATTTCGAATTCCGAGTGGACAGCATAATTCTTAGAACACTCCTGATTCGAAATTTCTCCCTTGATCTGTATGGATTTCCATAGGGGCTCCATAATGGCAACAGAAGTTGTGAACTAACACCTTTGCGACAGTGGTAACTTCCTGATTTTGAATTGCGTAGGCTTCCACCCACTTAGTAAAGTAGTCATCTAAAACCAAGATGAAGCCAATAGAATCACTTCCGTATTTTGTCAATGGTTTTGTTAATGCCAAGATGGCCTCCAGACGTTCCATCATGCATCTCCTTCAAAACAGACTGCATTTTACTTCGGGGAACTATCAACTGCATGACCACGTCTCGTCCATCTGCACTTTCCCAAGCCCTTTTCAGCAATCCGTTCTGTAAGGTAAGAGATTCCTATTGTGCCCAGTAGCCCTTCAGCACTTTGGAACCATGGCAGGTGTCTTGCCAATCCGGCCAGCAACTCTCTCCTTGTAACGCAATAATTTCTCTCTGGTTTAGAAAGCGTCTTGCTGTAATATGCTATTATTCGTTCTCACCATTGTGCACTTGAGACAAAACTGCTCCTAGACCAGTATTGCTTGCATCTGTGTCTACGATTTACTTCCCTTCGGAAGCTGGGAAAGCGAGAATTGGCTGCGAACATAATGCAATTGTCAAAGTCCTAAATGCTTGGTCACACTCTCTCGACCACTGCAAGTTTCGTTTTATTTCCCGTTAGCTCATGTGGTGATTTAGCAATAGTAGCGAAGCCTTCCATAAAACGTCTGTAATATGAACAGAACCCCAGGAAACTCCGAACTTCGTGTTTACTCTTCAGAACTGGCCAGTCTCTTACGGTGTCTAGTTTATTAAGATCTATGCTAACACCCGCTGCCAAAACCAGATGGCCCAGATACTGTACTTCCTTCTGGAATAGAGAACTCTTGTTTAGGGCTTAGCTTCATTGGGCACCATGAATTCTAGTCAGAACCTCCTTAAGGTGTTCCAAATAGTCTTTGAAAGTCTTCCCGATGACTGTGACATTGTCTAAATAAACAAGGCAGGTTTTCCATGTCAGGCCACTGAGTACCAGGTCCATCAATCTTTCAAATGTTGCCAGTGCATTACAGAGTCCAAATGGCATGACGTTAAATTGGAATAAGCCACTTGGGGTCGAGAAAGTGGTCTTTTCCTTGTCTTCTAGATGAAGACCCACTTGCCAATATCCACTCTTCAGGTCCAGTGTGGAAAACCACAGCGTGTCAAGTGTATGGTCAACGCAGGGTAATGGATAGCAGTCATTTTTTGTAACATCATTACACCTCGGGTAATCTAAGCACAAACACAATCCACCATCCTTCTTCGCTACCAGCAGTACCGGAGAAGACCAAGCACTTGACAAAGGCTCAATTATTCCCTCTGTCAACATGTCCTGTACTAACTTTTCAATGTTGTAACTATGCAACATTTCCTCTTGCTTAGATAATAGAGGCCTTCAAGGAGGTTGGCGTATCAGTGTTGTGTCCCCAGTATTGATTCGTTGTTGTACAAGAAAGGTTCTTCCCAATGACTGGCCCAGAACTGCAAAAGAATCTTTAAATTCATGTAAAAACCATCTGAGTTCTTTACCACTTGAGAGGTCAGTAGAAGATCTGTTCAATAATTCCTGCAGTTCCTCTGGTAATTCGGAAGTGTCCGTAGTACTGCATCTTCTTTGCGTCACTCCGGCTACCCAGGCCACAGGAGTCAATTTGCCTAAGAGCATATTACTTGTAAAGTGACAGCTTGATCCAAAATATTCACCACTCTAATAGGTACATTTCCGGTTTCGTCAGGTTTTACTAAACTTCTGGCAATTAGTATGCCCGGTGTGCTGACTACCTGGGGTTAGAATATAGAGCACTGGTTGCCCTTAGTATCTACCTCGGTTCCAACCATGATGATCTTTTCGGAGTTTGATGGAACAGTTACGGCCACTTGATTTATCACGTCCATCGATTTTTCTGATGTATTCATTGTGTAGAGCATTACCTCTTCTTTTCCGATTCTCAAGACATTGTTTTTGAAGTCTACTATAAATTCATATGCGTTTATAACATCCCACACCAAGAATTGCTTCATCCACAATGTCTGCAACAAGTACTTGATGATCAAACTCAAGTTGACCGAGGCTTAGGTGTAGCTCCACTTTTCCAAACACTTTTACAGGCCGTCCAGTAGGTGTTTGCAAGCTGCAATAGACCAGATTGGCTTGAGATTTTTCACCACGTTGGGGCGCACAATGGAAACTGTTGCACCTGTGTCAACTGTAATCGAGGTTAGCCTTTCTTGAACAAATCCAGTAACCACCAAGCTCCCACTGTTTTTCTGAAGTGTAGAAATTGCATATTGTCTAGGGGCTTTGTTCCTCCAGTTAGTCAGCACACACCCCGTTGTACCGACTACTGCTCATTTCCCTACTGCTACACTTTAATCCGACAATCTCGTTGTATATGTCCAGGTTACCCACATCAATAACACTTTGGTCTTCCATCTTTTCTTACTTTACTCTATGGCGCCACTTGTGTCTCTGTTCCTTGCTCTTCTTCTCCATCGTCTGTGCCGTCGCGGTCTTTCAGCACACCCATTTTATGCCTTGTCCGACCAGACGCTGACTTGGTGGCCTCAAATTACAAAGCATGCACCATGGCATCCGCACTATTCTGGTGCCTTGCCATTCGTAACACTTGCTGTAGTTCATTATCTCGGACACCTTCAGTAAATGCCTGCATTGTAAACCTCATTCAAAAATCTTCTGGCACTTCAGGATAGGCCAGTCTAATTAGTCTGTCGATACTTGCTTCAAACTATAGAAGACTCTCCCCGGAATGCTGTCACTTTGCTCTCAACTGAGTGCAGTACATATCACGCAAATGTTTATCACCATACCATAATTCTAGAGCTTTTATCAATTCGGCATAGGTGTTCTGGCTGTCAGTTGGCACTTTCTGTAGTAGCTGTACAGCGCACCCTTCTAAAGCGAGAACAAATGAAACTGCCTTGTCTTTCTCTGTCCAATTATTTGCGCATGCAGCAGCATTAAATTGGTGAAGGTATCTTGCCCAGTGACTGCTTCCATCAAAGGTTGGAGCCTTGACATGAACTGTCCCATCCGCAGGCAAGGTGACTTTCTCTATTATCTTTTCTGTCTTTATCATTGGTACAGTCTATTCAGAAATTTGTTTTGGTTGTATCTTTATGAACTGCTCAACTTCACTTTTTTAATTTGTTCTCTTATGTTTGCCATTTAATTTTCTACTGCGGATATTTTATTTGACATGGATTCTTCTATGACAGATATTTTTGTAGACATCGATTCTTTAACGCTCAGGACAGATTTTTCTACTTCAGCTATTTTTAATGTCATTGATTCTTGTACCTCCGATATTTTAGTAACTTGTTTATTAAGCTCGCCTCGTAGGAGACCCAACTCTGCACCAGTTTGTTCTTGTGTCTGCTTTTGCTCCTGTATTAATGCTTTTATGTCTTCTGTTTCATGCTCCCGTTCCTCTGCCTGTCGTCCTTCCGACTCTAGCATCAGAACTTTTTGTCTTTGTTCTGTTTCCAGCATTAGTGCTTTCTGACGTTTCTCAGCCTCTTCTCTTTCCTGCCTGTGTTTTTCATCCTGTCGTTTTTCTACTTCTTCCGTCTCCTGTCTGCGTTTCTCATCCTGTAATTTTTCCGTCTCCAATAGCAGCGCTTGGAAATTTTCCATCATCTGACTGGTATCCATGTTTACCGATTAATTACAATTACGTTAACTTTTACAAAGTTTCCACTGTTAACGGTTCTGTCGCACTTCTGACCCACTGTTACGACTGTCTACTGGTCGTTGTATGGTACAGTGGAAAACAAAATACAAGACACCAATTAAGTCATTAATCACCAACTATAATTATCACAATTAAACATTTTGTAATCAACAAGATAGTCTCTTGCAACAAATCAAATAAAAATTGTTCATACTCAATAAAAATGTCAACTAATACAAACCACAATTGTATTACAATTGTCCCGCACAATTATAAAACATAACACTTTGCCACAATACGTCTAACCACACTAGAATAAATCGCTACTAAAAAAACGTAACTATTGTAACATGACATAAGATAGTGAAAATACACTGATGATTAATAATAAACAAAAAAAACTGAAGATAAGAAGAAAGGTCAAAAAACTTATAACTCAAAGATTAATGACCAAATCACGAAATGACAAATGACTAAGAAACTGACGATGACTTGACCCAATAGATTGGATAACAACAAGAAAAATAAAATGTAACAAGAAGGAAGGAACAAGAAACCAAATGTAATCAAGAATATAATAACGAACATTGTAATCCCCAAATTATGACTAAAAGATGTATGTAAACCAATGCGCTAAAATAGTTAGGGAATAAATAAGATGTAACCATGTTAACAATAACGAGTAAGATAGTGATATTATGTATATTATATGAAAGAAGAAGAAAAATGTACCTATAAATATAAGGTAGGAAATTAAAAATAAACATACTCAAATTAATAGTGATAAACATAGTCAAAGCAAATAAAAGATACTTTGAGCCAAATAAAGGCAATAATTAATAACCAAAAGTGATCAATGTGAGTTGAAAATAAACTAATTATTCATGACCAATAATCACATAATGATATTAAAATAATCAGACAAACAGTGTGGGTAATATTAAGTGAGTAAGATAAAAAGTGTATAAATATAAATAAGTGGTGACATGCTATGTATAGCATATTATAAAAAGTGAAAGTGATAATAAATAAAGAAACCTTCTATGAAGGGAAAAGTGCAGTGGGTGTACAGAATAAAGTATTTTAAAAGCAGACTGTAATAAAATAGCTAAACAACCTTTGATAAACTTTATGTTAGCAAGTAACACTAAACTGATTGTGCTATTATTAATTTAAGGGATAGTAAGTAAGAATTATAAAAATAAGGTAAAAATTAAGTTATTAGAATGAATAGTAAAATAAGAAAGACAGACACTGTATTTAAGTGAAGGAATTAGTAAGGGAGGTATATTGTGTAAGGCACAGTTTAAAAGTAGTATTATAAGAGTTTCGTTATTGTTTAAAAACCATAGAATGTAGTAACTTATAAGACAAGCAAGATAGTAGCAAAAAAACAGAAAATTAGTTAGAAGTTTAATTTCAGGCTTGAACCTGGCAAGGAATATTTTATAATAAGGGGTGTGGTTAGAATCACCAATGTTTTATTATCTGTTTCTATAAAAAATTGTTTAATGTACCAATATATAAAATTAATGAGTTACAAGGAATGTTAAATAGTAGTATGGGGAAGTCTAGGCTCTAGGCCTAACATTTAGTGAAGGAACTTTGTAAATTTAAAAGGAAAACAATAACCCAGTATCAATAAGAGTATATCAAATGTTTAAGCAGTTAAGTAAGTATACCTAGTACAAAAATGTATAAATAATATCCAGTTTTAAAATAACTACATAAGAAATACAAATAAGAAAATAAGGAAAATGTTAACTATTCAGAAGTAATTATGAGGGATATCAAAATAATCCTTAACAAAAAAGAAGAACAATGGTGTTCATATAATTGATGTAACTACTAATATAAGAAAGAAATCTTAATTTGAAGATATTTTGTAGATTTAAACCAAAATAAAACGTTAGAATATAACAATGTCATAAGATACTGACCAATGAGAATTAGCATAATTTAATAGGTAACCATAGCAACTGAGATTTATTACCAAAAAACCGTTGGAATTCTAATTAATTCATTATTGACTGACGCGGAGGGCAGCTCTCGATCCGAAATTAACTTAAAAAACTTAAAATTTTAATAACTCAAGAAGGAAGAAGTATTGTAGAAGCATTCCATACTACATCTGATGAAATGAACCAGTATTAAAAGATTAAACCATCAAAATCACAGTAAAAATAAGAATACTTCGAAGGAACGTGACAGACGAACTATCTTGAAGGAAGAAGGGGATCAACCTAACTCAACCTGAGGACTTCGAACGACTACAGAGCCTGGTGGAAACCGAACTTTAATTGAAGCCATTGAACGAGAATTGCGAACCATCCAAAGAAGAGAAGACGACTAGAGGATTCCTGAAGAAGAAGACGAACATCGGAGAAGCCACGTCAAGAACTCGATGAGTATAAACTAACAATTTCACTTAAAAATAAATTCCAATTATCCACAATAACGAGATAGAAAGTTTTCACTTCACTGATCACAATTTTGACTCAATAACTGAATTTAATTAATATATCACTATTAATAAAACATAATTAAGCAATAAACTTTGATATCGAATTATAATAAATTTAAAAAAAACATAACTTGCTGACAAAAATTTAACCAAACACTATTCTAATTCTCATTGCCAATAACTTACTTTGTATGTATTAGTGTATTAACCATTGTGTATTTAGTTTTAAGGAGTGTTATAATTTTGTGCGTTTAGCCGATAATCCAACTTCTGTAGTCAAAAGGACTTAAAACACCCTGAGAGACAAAATAATAATTGTAAACAAAACATTATTCGCCATGCTGGTGTCTTTACGTTACGAACTACTGAGCGATGCCAACTGAGCAATTTGTAAAAGCCGGTATCAACATAAACATATGTACTATTCATTAAATGTAATTGAAGGGATAATATAAAGAAGGATTTAATAAATTTTAATGCTCTTCAACGCTGTATGTTTTATTCATATAAAATAACGTAATATAAAGAAATACTAAACTGAAAACGCCAACATACCACAGTTAGCGAAGTCGACACTGCAAGACAGCGTGAGCCAATCATGTGACGAGGCGGTAAGATTCGAATTGAACAACGAGAGATACGGTTAGCCCGTAAGTATTAAGAAAAAGTATAATCCGTCTCGCTACATACGATTAACCCTTCACAGAGGTATTTAACAGATTAATACTCACAATTGCACTCTTATACTACGAATGCAACGAGTGACATAAAACGCTCGCCACACATTTTCTTTACTGTTACAAAGACGGTTACAATATTATGAAAGACATCGTTAATAAAACACCACGAAAGAGTTTTATTACAAAGTGACGCATCCAACGTGTGGCAGAATAAAACAACATGCTATACAATTAAACACCCCAAAACGTCTTTATTACAAAGTGGCGCCCAACGTGGGGCTAGAATAATTAAGGAATTATACCATTAAACCCATAGATTCTAGCGGCGGCTGCAGAAAATGGAACCGGCAAAGCACGACACAAGATACTGGAGTATGCTGTGCGAGAAGGAGGCTGAAAAGGAAGCAGAGACGTTAGAAAAGGAGATCGAGAAAGACGTCAGAATGGAAGAAAGGGAAATAACTTCGGTGGAAGATGTGGAAGAATTACTAACTCCCGTGGAACCAAATAAACCCACACAACAGGAGGAAGCCAGAGGAGACCTGAACTTAATATAATTATAGGAATTAATGAAGGAAGATCTGAGGAAAATGAAGGAAGAAAGTAATGACAATTTCAAGAAACAAGACAAAAAATTGGGCAGCACTAAGGAAGAAATGAAGGAGGCCAATAAAAAATTACTAAAACAAAATAACGAGGAGTTGAAAAAGGAGATGAATGAAAAATTGGACAAGAAATTTGAGTCATTAAATGAAACCTTGACACAGAAAATGAAGGAGGAGAATAAGCTGATTAGTGAAAAAATAGAGACGTAATGACAATACCAGCGAAACGTTGAGACGGAGCCGCTCATCACCAATGACATCACAGCACAATTTTCAACTTTCCGAATTCAACACTTTTTTCAAGTTTGACATCAAAAAAAAAAATCTACAACTTACCTTGATGACCGATTCACTTATTCACTTGAACTAGGAGAGGCCTCCTAGTGGAAGAATGTCCACATGCTGGGTAACCATTAGGGAATTGGACGAATGAGGTAACCTCAATTTTAAAATTCCGAAAATAACAAATTTATTGATTCTATACCTTGTTTTTCTTACAATGATTCATTTCATAATCCAGGCTGTGAAGGTATTCTATTAGAAATATATAAATATGTGAAATATTTAAACTATATTACATGGTATTCAAAATTTAAAATTTCAAAATATTCAAAATTTAATATTTAAAAAGTATTCCATTAGAAATATATAAAATCTGTAAAATATCTAAAATATATTACATGGTATCCACAAATAACCATGACAGGCAACAAGCCTCGACAGTACTTTTAACCTTCACCCAAATAGAATTTCTCTATTTGGAATTAATTATTTGAACATTACTAAATACAAAGAATAAATCCAGAGGTATTCGAAACCCCATACGTTTAATAACAATAAGTCTTTTTTTTTTTTTAGTCCCCCTCTGGTTGTACTATAAACACTTTTAATAATATAAACAATTTTATAAACCATTTAAAGAACAATTTTATCCAACAACAATTATTACAGCCACAACCATTTAAACAATTATCTCACACAACAACATGCGCCCTCTGAAATCTAAATCAAAAGCTAGAAAGGAGAATCATATAATTAGTAAGGTATGATGTAACATAAGATAGGTAATTATATACTTTGTGTGTGGAAATCACAAGTGCATGTGCTCAATTTTCCTTAGACTTGTATAAACTTGTGTAGCACAAAGGCTTGCAGATTTCAGAGTGCACCATTATTAAAAAAAACTATCAAATAATCAGGTACATATATCTCTCAGAAATGTAATATGTTGTGTGCATATAATTATGAGTATATACATATACAAAAGAATTTTAACAGTGACTGTACATTGATAGAGAATTAAAATAAATATGAGTATACACATCTACAAAAAAATTTTAACCGTGCTGTACATTGATAGAGAATTAAAATAGATATGAGCATATACATATACACAAGAATTTTAACAGTGACTGTACATTGATAGAGAATCACTATAAATAAAAAAAATCCCAAAGTGGAAATTTCATGTTGTACAAAAGTTCAGTCATTTTTATTAACCTGCGGAATACTCCTGAATTACAGTTCTAGTACAGGGGAATGTCTTATTACAGTTGTAGGTGATCTGCAACTCTTTTCATAATCAGATTTATACGTTCCAATAAAAGGCAGACACAATATAAGTTCAACACTGATTATAGGAAAAAAATGTATACTGGACATTACATGCTTTCACAATTCCAACACAAGACATTTATATGAACAACACTGAATCATACAGAGAGATTAAGGAACTCGGCTAAATTTGTTTCACTAGGCTTATAGGCACCCGGCTGAGTCCTACGCATTTTCTTAAGTTTTTTATCTTTGTTTTTTTTCCTTTTTTGTGGGTAAAAAAAAAGGTATTGCACATAAGATATTACAGTCACTGCTAGCAGCCAGAGAAGCTGCTCACCATTTGAAAAAAATATCAGAAGCTAGTCAAGTTTAACAGACTTTTCTTTTAGAAAAACTTGCGTTCAAGAATTTGCAATGACTGCAGAAACCTGCATATTATATTCCCAGTATACAGTGAAGTAAAAAATACCTCCAGAATTAAAGCAACTGTTGTTCTTTTGTTTTTTTTGTTTTTTTATAGAACTAGCCAGGCCTACACTTGACCCCAAACACAAGCATAGCGAAAGCGCATCCCAGGAAAAATTTAACAATTTTCACTATTGCATACCTGTTCAATTTTGGCCGAGCACCTGCTCGGACCGAGTTCCTCACACATTACTTACACATAACATCTTGATCTCTTCACACGGTCACAGTTGCCAGGCGCCAGAGACCCCTTGGCAACCCCTTTTCTTAGCCTTTCATAATAAATATACAAAACCCCGGCATTAAAAAAAAAACACAATACTTTTCCAGCCCTCTAACATATAAGACAACTCGTGGCGTGAACAGCTGACCAGGAACCAACAGCTGGAATCCTCCCACCACTCGAGTCAAAAAACTTCTCTCTACACAACGACAAACCACAGCTGACCCACTACAAGAGTCAAAACCGCATCTACTGCTACGACAACTACTGCTCCCCGCAGCGGAACCAAAAAGTCAAGTTGTCCGAAGTCTCTGACAGATAGCGTGAGTGTCCAAATTCGTAGTGAGAGCAACAAACAAATTCCTAAGTTACCGTTACGCCTCATTGATGGCGAGAGTGTCCACGATAGCGCGAACTACACAGAAGAATGAATCTATTGCCCAGATTCAATATAACCAAAATTCGCAAGTCGCCGTAACGACTCATAGGTGGCGGGAGTGTCCACGATAGCGTGAACTACACAGATGAGTGAAACTATTGCCCAGATTCGATATAACAAACATTCGGATGTCGCCGTAACGACTAGTTACGGCACACCCCCACAACAAAAGGAGTCCAACGGGTTGGATGACACTGGGACTGCCCCCACTGGAGGAAAGCAGGGACTGACTAAAAACCAATAAAAAGATAAAATCCGGCGAAAGTTGAAAACGAAAGACCCAGAAGGAAGGACAAGGTGTGTGTGTGTGTGTGTGTGTGTTTGTGTAGCTGGGTGTGTGTAAGTGTAGAAGATACAGGGAGTGTAAGCGGTCGCGACCTAAAGCAATAGAAAGAAGAAAGGAAAGGAGAGGAGCTAAAATACCGATAAAACATTAAAACCCCAATTAACCCCACCTAAAACAATAAAACGCTAAAGGTAAAACCTTAAAACACAATTCCTCCAGAGAAGCCCCCCAAAAACCAAACCCGAAGACACTAACTAATCCTAGCTGGGGTAAACAATACCACACTGCAACCATCCCCCACGCGAGTCCTCTCCCCCATGCCAAACTCTCGGGACCGCCCCAACACGTCACCCTCTCCAGTGACCACCACTTTACTCTCCTTGGTAATCACATATTCATGCCCGAAGGCTAACAAGGTGCTACAACCTTGATATGCGAGTACCCTTCGAGAACCGTCCACCTCGTGGACCGACCAGCCATGTTCAGCAAACAAGGCATGATCAATCCTTGACACAGACTGGCCCACCTCCCCACACTAGGGTGGGCGGACCCGATTCACAAGGCAGAGAAGACCGCGCACAGGGCACGCGAACATCCATCCCTTCTCTTACCTTTCCTAAACCAAGGTCAAGATGATGTGCTAGAAGACAACAAAGACAATGACAAAACAAAAGCACAAACAAACAAATAAACACTTAACAACACCCCAAAGATACAATCAGGAATCACCAAGCTGTGCACCCCACCCCCAGGAGTCCCGGCCCGGCAACCGCACCCAAAGACCAAGATTTACAACAATCGTAAACACATCACAACTGACAGAACATGTCCAACTAAGATATAGAGGTCACCTCATCCATTTCCAAATTTCGGTTCAGAGGTGGCCAGGCCTACGTCCAACCACGCTCATCGCCAAGGACATCACAACACAATTTTCAACTTTCCAAATCAGACACATTTTTCAAGTTTGACAACCTAAAAAAAATATAAAAATCTACAACTAACCTTGATGACCAGCTCACTTGTTCACTTGAACTAGGAGGGGCCTCCTAGTGGAAGAATAGCCACATGCTGGGTAACCATTAGGTAATTGGACGAATGAGGTGACCTCAATTTTAAAATTCCGAAAATAACAAATTTATTGATTCTATACCTTGTTTTTCTTACAATGATTCATTTCATAATCCAGGCTGTGAAGGTATTCCATTAGAAATATATAAATATGTGAAATATTTAAACTATATTACATGGTATTCAAAATTTAAAATTTCAAAATATTCAAAATTTAATATTTAAAAAGTATTCCATTAGAAATATATAAAATCTGTAAAATATCTAAAATATATTACATGGTATCCACAAATAACCATGACAGGCAACAAGCCTCGACAGTACTTTTAACCTTCACCCAAATAGAATTTCTCTATTTGGAATTAATTATTTGAACATTACTAAATACAAAGAATAAATCCAGAGGTATTCGAAACCCCATACGTTTAATAACAATAAGTCTTTTTTTTTTTTAGTCCCCCTCTGGTTGTACTATAAACACTTTTAATAATATAAACAATTTTATAAACCATTTAAAGAACAATTTTATCCAACAACAATTATTACAGCCACAACCATTCAAATAATTATCTCACACAAGAACATGCGCCCTCTGAAATCTAAATCAAAAGCTAGAAAGGAGAATCATATAATTAATAAGGTATGATGTAACATAAGATAGGTAATTATATACTTTGTGTGTGGAAATCACAAGTGCATGTGCTCAATTTTCCTTAGACTTGTATAAACTTGTGTAGCACAAAGGCTTGCAGATTTCAGAGTGCACCATTATTAAAAAAAACTATCAAATAATCAGGTACATATATCTCTCAGAAATGTAATATGTTGTGTGCATATAATTATGAGTATATACATATACAAAAGAATTTTAACAGTGACTGTACATTGATAGAGAATTAAAATAAATATGAGTATACACATCTACAAAAAATTTTTAACCGTGACTGTACATTGATAGAGAATTAAAATAGATATGAGCATATACATATACACAAGAATTTTAACAGTGACTGTACATTGATAGAGAATCACTATAAATAAAAAAAATCCCAAAGTGGAAATTTCATGTTGTACAAAAGTTCAGTCATTTTTATTAATCTGCGGAATACTCCTGAATTACAGTTCTAGTACAGGGCAATGTCTTATTACAATTGTAGGTGATCTGCAACTCTTTTCATAATCAGATTTATACGTTCCAATAAAAGGCAGACACAATATAAGTTCAACACAGATTATAGGAAAAAAATGTATACTGGACATTACATGCTTTCACAATTCCAACACAAGACATTTATATGAACAACACTGAATCATACAGAGAGATTAAGGAACTCGGCTAAATTTGTTTCACTAGGCTTATGGGCACCCGGCTGAGTCCTACGCATTTTCTTAAGTTTTTTATCTTTGTTTTTTTTTCCTTTTTTGTGGGTAAAAAAAAGGTATTGCACATAAGATATTACAGTCACTGCTAGCAGCCAGAGAAGCTGCTCACCATTTGAAAGAAATATCAGAAGCTAGTCAAGTTTAACAGATTTTTCTTTTAGAAAAACTTGCGTTCAAGAATTTGCAATGACTGCAGAAACCTGCATATTATATTCCCAGTATACAGTGAAGTAAAAAATACCTCCAGAATTAAAGCAACTGTTGTTCTTTTGTTTTTTTTGTTTTTTTATAGAACTAGCCAGGCCTACACTTGACCCCAAACACAAGCATAGCGAAAGCGCATCCCAGGAAAAATTTAACAATTTTCGCTATTGCATACCTGTTCAATTTTGGCCGAGCATCTGCTCGGACCGAGTTCCTCACACATTACTTACACATAACATCTTGATCTCTTCACACGGTCACAGTTGCCAGGCGCCAGAGACCCCTTGGCAACCCCTTTTCTTAGCCTTTCATAATAAATTTACAAAACCCCGGCATTAAAAAAAAACCACAATACTTTTCCAGCCCTCTAACATATAAGACAACTCGTGGCGTGAACAGCTGACCAGGAACCAACAGCTGGAATCCTCCCACCACTCGAGTCAAAAAACTTCTCTCTACACAACGACAAACCACAGCTGACCCACTACAAGAGTCAAAACCGCATCTACTGCTACGACAACTACTGCTCCCCGCAGCGGAACCAAAAAGTCAAGTTGTCCGAAGTCTCTGACAGATAGCGTGAGTGTCCAAATTCGTAGTGAGAGCAACAAACAAATTCCTAAGTTACCGTAACGCCTCATAGATGGCGAGAGTGTCCACGATAACGCGAACTACACAGAAAATGAATCTATTGCCCAGATTCAATATAACCAAAATTCGCAAGTCGCCGTAACGACTCATAGGTGGCGGGAGTGTCCACGATAGCGTGAACTACACAGATGAGTGAAACTATTGCCCAGATTCGATATAACAAACATTCGGATGTCGCCGTAACGACTAGTTACGGCACACCCCCACAACAAAAGGAGTCCAACGGGTTGGATGACACTGGGACTGCCCCCACTGGAGGAAAGCGGGGACTGACTAAAAACCAATAAAAAGATAAAATCCGGCAAAAGTTGAAAACGAAAGGACCCAGAAGGAAGGACAAGGTGTGTGTGTGTGTGTGTGTGTGTGTGTGTGTGTGTGTGTGTGTGTGTGTGTGTGTGTGTGTGTGTGTGTGTGTGTAGCTGGGTGTGTGTAAGTGTAGAAGATACAGGGAGTGTAAGCGGTCGCGACCTAAAGCAATAGAAAGAAGAAAGGAAAGGAGAGGAGCTAAATACCGATAAAACATTAAAACCCCAATTAACCCCACCTAAAACAATAAAACGCTAAAGGTAAAACCTTAAAACACAATTCCTCCAGAGAAGCCCCCCGAAAACCAAACCCGAAGACACTAACTAATCCTAGCTGGGTAAACAATACCACACTGCAACCATCCCCCACGCGAGTCCTCTCCCCCATGCCAAACTCTCGGGACCGCCCCAACACGTCACCCTCTCCAGTGACCACCACTTTACTCTCCTTGGTAATCACATATTCATGCCCGAAGGCTAACAAGGTGCTACAACCTTGATATGTGAGTACCCTTCGAGAACCGTCCACCTCGTGGACCGACCAGCCATGTTCAGCAAACAAGGCATGATCAATCCTTGACACAGACTGGCCCACCTCCCCACACTAGGGTGGGCGGACCCGATTCACAAGGCAGAGAAGACCGCGCAGAGGGCACGCGAACATCCATCCCTTCTCTTACCTTTCCTAAACCAAGGTCAAGATGCTGTGCTAGAAGACAACAAAGACAATGACAAAACAAAAGCACAAACAAACAAATAAACACTTAACAACACCCCAAAGATACAATCAGGAATCACCAAGCTGTGCACCCCACCCCCAGGAGTCCCGGCCCGGCAACCGCACCCAAAGACCAAGATTTACAACAATCGTAAACACATCACAACTGACAGAACATGTCCAACTAAGATATAGAGGTCACCTCATCCATTTCCAAATTTCGGTTCAGAGGTGGCCAGGCCTACGTCCAACCACGCTCATCGCCAAGGACATCACAACACAATTTTCAACTTTCCAAATCAGACACATTTTTCAAGTTTGACAACCTAAAAAAAATATAAAAATCTACAACTAACCTTGATGACCAGCTCACTTGTTCACTTGAACTAGGAGGGGCCTCCTAGTGGAAGAATAGCCACATGCTGGGTAACCATTAGGTAATTGGACGAATGAGGTGACCTCAATTTTAAAATTCCGAAAATAACAAATTTATTGATTCTATACCTTGTTTTTCTTACAATGATTCATTTCATAATCCAGGCTGTGAAGGTATTCCATTAGAAATATATAAATATGTGAAATATTTAAACTATATTACATGGTATTCAAAATTTAAAATTTCAAAATATTCAAAATTTAATATTTAAAAAGTATTCCATTAGAAATATATAAAATCTGTAAAATATCTAAAATATATTACATGGTATCCACAAATAACCATGACAGGCAACAAGCCTCGACAGTACTTTTAACCTTCACCCAAATAGAATTTCTCTATTTGGAATTAATTATTTGAACATTACTAAATACAAAGAATAAATCCAGAGGTATTCGAAACCCCATACGTTTAATAACAATAAGTCTTTTTTTTTTTTAGTCCCCCTCTGGTTGTACTATAAACACTTTTAATAATATAAACAATTTTATAAACCATTTAAAGAACAATTTTATCCAACAACAATTATTACAGCCACAACCATTCAAATAATTATCTCACACAAGAACATGCGCCCTCTGAAATCTAAATCAAAAGCTAGAAAGGAGAATCATATAATTAATAAGGTATGATGTAACATAAGATAGGTAATTATATACTTTGTGTGTGGAAATCACAAGTGCATGTGCTCAATTTTCCTTAGACTTGTATAAACTTGTGTAGCACAAAGGCTTGCAGATTTCAGAGTGCACCATTATTAAAAAAAACTATCAAATAATCAGGTACATATATCTCTCAGAAATGTAATATGTTGTGTGCATATAATTATGAGTATATACATATACAAAAGAATTTTAACAGTGACTGTACATTGATAGAGAATTAAAATAAATATGAGAATACACATCTACAAAAAATTTTTAACCGTGACTGTACATTGATAGAGAATTAAAATAGATATGAGCATATACATATACACAAGAATTTTAACAGTGACTGTACATTGATAGAGAATCACTATAAATAAAAAAAATCCCAAAGTGGAAATTTCATCTTGTACAAAAGTTCAGTCATTTTTATTAACCTGCGGAATACTCCTGAATTACAGTTCTAGTACAGGGCAATGTCTTATTACAATTGTAGGTGATCTGCAACTCTTTTCATAATCAGATTTATACGTTCCAATAAAAGGCAGACACAATATAAGTTCAACACAGATTATAGGAAAAAAATGTATACTGGACATTACATGCTTTCACAATTCCAACACAAGACATTTATATGAACAACACTGAATCATACAGAGAGATTAAGGAACTCGGCTAAATTTGTTTCACTAGGCTTATGGGCACCCGGCTGAGTCCTACGCATTTTCTTAAGTTTTTTATCTTTGTTTTTTTTTCCTTTTTTGTGGGTAAAAAAAAGGTATTGCACATAAGATATTACAGTCACTGCTAGCAGCCAGAGAAGCTGCTCACCATTTGAAAGAAATATCAGAAGCTAGTCAAGTTTAACAGATTTTTCTTTTAGAAAAACTTGCGTTCAAGAATTTGCAATGACTGCAGAAACCTGCATATTATATTCCCAGTATACAGTGAAGTAAAAAATACCTCCAGAATTAAAGCAACTGTTGTTCTTTTGTTTTTTTTGTTTTTTTATAGAACTAGCCAGGCCTACACTTGACCCCAAACACAAGCATAGCGAAAGCGCATCCCAGGAAAAATTTAACAATTTTCGCTATTGCATACCTGTTCAATTTTGGCCGAGCATCTGCTCGGACCGAGTTCCTCACACATTACTTACACATAACATCTTGATCTCTTCACACGGTCACAGTTGCCAGGCGCCAGAGACCCCTTGGCAACCCCTTTTCTTAGCCTTTCATAATAAATTTACAAAACCCCGGCATTAAAAAAAAACCACAATACTTTTCCAGCCCTCTAACATATAAGACAACTCGTGGCGTGAACAGCTGACCAGGAACCAACAGCTGGAATCCTCCCACCACTCGAGTCAAAAAACTTCTCTCTACACAACGACAAACCACAGCTGACCCACTACAAGAGTCAAAACCGCATCTACTGCTACGACAACTACTGCTCCCCGCAGCGGAACCAAAAAGTCAAGTTGTCCGAAGTCTCTGACAGATAGCGTGAGTGTCCAAATTCGTAGTGAGAGCAACAAACAAATTCCTAAGTTACCGTAACGCCTCATAGATGGCGAGAGTGTCCACGATAACGCGAACTACACAGAAAATGAATCTATTGCCCAGATTCAATATAACCAAAATTCGCAAGTCGCCGTAACGACTCATAGGTGGCGGGAGTGTCCACGATAGCGTGAACTACACAGATGAGTGAAACTATTGCCCAGATTCGATATAACAAACATTCGGATGTCGCCGTAACGACTAGTTACGGCACACCCCCACAACAAAAGGAGTCCAACGGGTTGGATGACACTGGGACTGCCCCCACTGGAGGAAAGCGGGGACTGACTAAAAACCAATAAAAAGATAAAATCCGGCAAAAGTTGAAAACGAAAGGACCCAGAAGGAAGGACAAGGTGTGTGTGTGTGTGTGTGTGTGTGTGTGTGTGTGTGTGTAGCTGGGTGTGTGTAAGTGTAGAAGATACAGGGAGTGTAAGCGGTCGCGACCTAAAGCAATAGAAAGAAGAAAGGAAAGGAGAGGAGCTAAATACCGATAAAACATTAAAACCCCAATTAACCCCACCTAAAACAATAAAACGCTAAAGGTAAAACCTTAAAACACAATTCCTCCAGAGAAGCCCCCCGAAAACCAAACCCGAAGACACTAACTAATCCTAGCTGGGGTAAACAATACCACATTGCAACCATCCCCCACGCGAGTCCTCTCCCCCATGCCAAACTCTCGGGACCGCCCCAACACGTCACCCTCTCCAGTGACCACCACTTTACTCTCCTTGGTAATCACATATTCACGCCCGAAGGCTAACAAGGTGCTACAACCTTGATATGCGAGTACCCTTCGAGAACCGTCCACCTCGTGGACCGACCAGCCATGTTCAGCAAACAAGGCATGATCAATCCTTGACACAGACTGGCCCACCCCCCCACACTAGGGTGGGCGGACCCGATTCACAAGGCAGAGAAGACCGCGCAGAGGGCACGCGAACATCCATCCCTTCTCTTACCTTTCCTAAACCAAGGTCAAGATGATGTGCTAGAAGACAACAAAGACAATGACAAAACAAAAGCACAAACAAACAAATAAACACTTAACAACACCCCAAAGATACAATCAGGAATCACCAAGCTGTGCACCCCACCCCTAGGAGTCCCGGCCCGGCAACCGCACCCAAAGACCAAGATTTACAACAATAGTAAACACATCACAACTGACAGAACATGTCCAACTAAGATATAGAGGTCACCTCATCCATTTCCAAATTTCGGTTCAGAGGTGGCCAGGCCTACGTCCAACCACGCTCATCGCCAAGGACATCACAACACAATTTTCAACTTTCCAAATCAGACACATTTTTCAAGTTTGACAACCTAAAAAAAATATAAAAATCTACAACTAACCTTGATGACCAGCTCACTTGTTCACTTGAACTAGGAGGGGCCTCCTAGTGGAAGAATAGCCACATGCTGGGTAACCATTAGGTAATTGGACGAATGAGGTGACCTCAATTTTAAAATTCCGAAAATAACAAATTTATTGATTCTATACCTTGTTTTTCTTACAATGATTCATTTCATAATCCAGGCTGTGAAGGTATTCCATTAGAAATATATAAATATGTGAAATATTTAAACTATATTACATGGTATTCAAAATTTAAAATTTCAAAATATTCAAAATTTAATATTTAAAAAGTATTCCATTAGAAATATATAAAATCTGTAAAATATCTAAAATATATTACATGGTATCCACAAATAACCATGACAGGCAACAAGCCTCGACAGTACTTTTAACCTTCACCCAAATAGAATTTCTCTATTTGGAATTAATTATTTGAACATTACTAAATACAAAGAATAAATCCAGAGGTATTCGAAACCCCATACGTTTAATAACAATAAGTCTTTTTTTTTTTTAGTCCCCCTCTGGTTGTACTATAAACACTTTTAATAATATAAACAATTTTATAAACCATTTAAAGAACAATTTTATCCAACAACAATTATTACAGCCACAACCATTTAAACAATTATCTCACACAACAACATGCGCCCTCTGAAATCTAAATCAAAAGCTAGAAAGGAGAATCATATAATTAGTAAGGTATGATGTAACATAAGATAGGTAATTATATACTTTGTGTGTGGAAATCACAAGTGCATGTGCTCAATTTTCCTTAGACTTGTATAAACTTGTGTAGCACAAAGGCTTGCAGATTTCAGAGTGCACCATTATTAAAAAAAACTATCAAATAATCAGGTACATATATCTCTCAGAAATGTAATATGTTGTGTGCATATAATTATGAGTATATACATATACAAAAGAATTTTAACAGTGACTGTACATTGATAGAGAATTAAAATAAATATGAGTATACACATCTACAAAAAATTTTTAACCGTGACTGTACATTGATAGAGAATTAAAATAGATATGAGCATATACATATACACAAGAATTTTAACAGTGACTGTACATTGATAGAGAATCACTATAAATAAAAAAAATCCCAAAGTGGAAATTTCATCTTGTACAAAAGTTCAGTCATTTTTATTAACCTGCGGAATACTCCTGAATTACAGTTCTAGTACAGGGCAATGTCTTATTACAATTGTAGGTGATCTGCAACTCTTTTCATAATCAGATTTATACGTTCCAATAAAAGGCAGACACAATATAAGTTCAACACAGATTATAGGAAAAAAATGTATACTAGACATTACATGCATTCACAATTCCAACACAAGACATTTATATGAACAACACTGAATCATACAGAGAGATTAAGGAACTCGGCTAAATTTGTTTCACTAGGCTTATGGGCACCCGGCTGAGTCCTACGCATTTTCTTAAGTTTTTTATCTTTGTTTTTTTTCCTTTTTTGTGGGTAAAAAAAAGGTATTGCACATAAGATATTACAGTCACTGCTAGCAGCCAGAGAAGCTGCTCACCATTTGAAAGAAATATCAGAAGCTAGTCAAGTTTAACAGACTTTTCTTTTAGAAAAACTTGCGTTCAAGAATTTGCAATGACTGCAGAAACCTGCATATTATATTCCCAGTATACAGTGAAGTAAAAAAAAAACCTCCAGAATTAAAGCAACTGTTGTTCTTTTGTTTTTTTTTTTGTTTTTATAGAACTAGCCAGGCCTACACTTGACCCCAAACACAAGCATAGCGAAAGCGCATCCCAGGAAAAATTTAACAATTTTCACTATTGCATACCTGTTCAATTTTGGCCGAGCATCTGCTCGGACCGAGTTCCTCACACATTACTTACACATAACATCTTGATCTCTTCACACGGTCACAGTTGCCAGGCGCCAGAGACCCCTTGGCAACCCCTTTTCTTAGCCTTTCATAATAAATTTACAAAACCCCGGCATTAAAAAAAAACCACAATACTTTTCCAGCCCTCTAACATATAAGACAACTCGTGGCGTGAACAGCTGACCAGGAACCAACCGCTGGAATCCTCCCACCACTCGAGTCAAAAAACTTCTCTCTACACAACGACAAACTACAGCTGACCCACTACAAGAGTCTAAACCGCATCTACTGCTACGACAACTACTGCTCCCCGCAGCGGAACCAAAAAGTCAAGTTGTCCGAAGTCTCTGACAGATAGCGTGAGTGTCCAAATTCGTAGTGAGAGCAACAAACAAATTCCTAAGTTACAGTAACGCCTCATAGATGGCGAGAGTGTCCACGATAACGCGAACTACACAGAAGAATGAATCTATTGCCCAGATTCAATATAACCAAAATTCGCAAGTCGCCGTAACGACTCATAGGTGGCGGGAGTGTCCACGATAGCGTGAACTACACAGATGAGTGAAACTATTGCCCAGATTCGATATAACAAACATTCGGATGTCGCCGTAACGACTAGTTACGGCACACCTCCACAACAAAAGGAGTCCAACGGGTTGGATGACACTGGGACTGCCCCCACTGGAGGAAAGCGGGGACTGACTAAAAACCAATAAAAAGATAAAATCCGGCAAAAGTTGAAAACGAAAGGACCCAGAAGGAAGGACAAGGTGTGTGTGTGTGTGTGTGTGTGTGTGTGTGTGTGTGTGTGTGTGTGTGTGTGTGTGTAGCTGGGTGTGTGTAAGTGTAGAAGATACAGGGAGTGTAAGCGGTCGCGACCTAAAGCAATAGAAAGAAGAAAGGAAAGGAGAGGAGCTAAATACCGATAAAACATTAAAACCCCAATTAACCCCACCTAAAACAATAAAACGCTAAAGGTAAAACCTTAAAACACAATTCCTCCAGAGAAGCCCCCCGAAAACCAAACCCGAAGACACTAACTAATCCTAGCTGGGGTAAACAATACCACATTGCAACCATCCCCCACGCGAGTCCTCTCCCCCATGCCAAACTCTCGGGACCGCCCCAACACGTCACCCTCTCCAGTGACCACCACTTTACTCTCCTTGGTAATCACATATTCACGCCCGAAGGCTAACAAGGTGCTACAACCTTGATATGCGAGTACCCTTCGAGAACCGTCCACCTCGTGGACCGACCAGCCATGTTCAGCAAACAAGGCATGATCAATCCTTGACACAGACTGGCCCACCCCCCCACACTAGGGTGGGCGGACCCGATTCACAAGGCAGAGAAGACCGCGCAGAGGGCACGCGAACATCCATCCCTTCTCTTACCTTTCCTAAACCAAGATCAAGATGATGTGCTAGAAGACAACAAAGACAATGACAAAACAAAAGCACAAACAAACAAATAAACACTTAACAACACCCCAAAGATACAATCAGGAATCACCAAGCTGTGCACCCCACCCCTAGGAGTCCCGGCCCGGCAACCGCACCCAAAGACCAAGATTTACAACAATAGTAAACACATCACAACTGACAGAACATGTCCAACTAAGATATAGAGGTCACCTCATCCATTTCCAAATTTCGGTTCAGAGGTGGCCAGGCCTACGTCCAACCACGCTCATCGCCAAGGACATCACAACACAATTTTCAACTTTCCAAATCAGACACATTTTTCAAGTTTGACAACCTAAAAAAAATATAAAAATCTACAACTAACCTTGATGACCAGCTCACTTGTTCACTTGAACTAGGAGGGGCCTCCTAGTGGAAGAATAGCCACATGCTGGGTAACCATTAGGTAATTGGACGAATGAGGTGACCTCAATTTTAAAATTCCGAAAATAACAAATTTATTGATTCTATACCTTGTTTTTCTTACAATGATTCATTTCATAATCCAGGCTGTGAAGGTATTCCATTAGAAATATATAAATATGTGAAATATTTAAACTATATTACATGGTAATCAAAATTTAAAATTTCAAAATATTCAAAATTTAATATTTAAAAAGTATTCCATTAGAAATATATAAAATCTGTAAAATATCTAAAATATATTACATGGTATCCACAAATAACCATGACAGGCAACAAGCCTCGACAGTACTTTTAACCTTCACCCAAATAGAATTTCTCTATTTGGAATTAATTATTTGAACATTACTAAATACAAAGAATAAATCCAGAGGTATTCGAAACCCCATACGTTTAATAACAATAAGTCTTTTTTTTTTTTAGTCCCCCTCTGGTTGTACTATAAACACTTTTAATAATATAAACAATTTTATAAACCATTTAAAGAACAATTTTATCCAACAACAATTATTACAGCCACAACCATTTAAACAATTATCTCACACAACAACATGCGCCCTCTGAAATCTAAATCAAAAGCTAGAAAGGAGAATCATATAATTAGTAAGGTACGATGTAACATAAGATAGGTAATTATATACTTTGTGTGTGGAAATCACAAGTGCATGTGCTCAATTTTCCTTAGACGTGTATAAACTTGTGTAGCACAAAGGCTTGCAGATTTCAGAGTGCACCATTATTAAAAAAAACTATCAAATAATCAGGTACATATATCTCTCAGAAATGTAATATGTTGTGTGCATATAATTATGAGTATATACATATACAAAAGAATTTTAACAGTGACTGTACATTGATAGAGAATTAAAATAAATATGAGTATACACAACTACAAAAAAATTTTAACCGTGACTGTACATTGATAGAGAATTAAAATAGATATGAGCATATACATATACACAAGAATTTTAACAGTGACTATACATTGATAGAGAATCACTATAAATAAAAAAATCCCAAAGTGGAAATTTCATCTTGTACAAAAGTTCAGTCATTTTTATTAACCTGCGGAATACTCCTGAATTACAGTTCTAGTACAGGGCAATGTCTTATTACAATTGTAGGTGATCTGCAACTCTTTTCATAATCAGATTTATACGTTCCAATAAAAGGCTGACACAATATAAGTTCAACACAGATTATAGGAAAAAAATGTATACTGGACATTACATGCTTTCACAATTCCAACACAAGACATTTATATGAACAACACTGAATCATACAGAGAGATTAAGGAACTCGGCTAAATTTGTTTCACTAGGCTTATGGGCACCCGGCTGAGTCCTACGCATTTTCTTAAGTTTTTTATCTTTGTTTTTTTTCCTTTTTTGTGGGTAAAAAAAAAGGTATTGCACATAAGATATTACAGTCACTGCTAGCAGCCAGAGAAGCTGCTCACCATTTGAAAGAAATATCAGAAGCTAGTCAAGTTTAACAGACTTTTCTTTTAGAAAAACTTGCGTTCAAGAATTTGCAATGACTGCAGAAACCTGCATATTATATTCCCAGTATACAGTGAAGTAAAAAAAAACCTCCAGATTTAAAGCAACTGTTGGTCTTTTTTTTTTTTTTTTTTATAGAACTAGCCAGGCCTACACTTGACCCCAAACACAAGCATAGCGAAAGCGCATCCCAGGAAAAATTTAACAATTTTCACTATTGCATACCTGTTCAATTTTGGCCCAGCACCTGCTCGGACCGAGTTCCTCACACATTACTTACACATAACATCTTGATCTCTTCACACGGTCACAGTTGCCAGGCGCCAGAGACCCCTTGGCAACCCCTTTTCTTAACCTTTCATAATAAATTTACAAAACCCCGGCATTAAAAAAAAACCACAATACTTTTCCAGCCCTCTAACATATAAGACAACTCGTGGCGTGAACAGCTGACCAGGAACCAACAGCTGGAATCCTCCCACCACTCGAGTCAAAAAACTTCTCTCTACACAACGACAAACCACAGCTGACCCACTACAAGAGTCAAAACCGCATCTACTGCTACGACAACTACTGCTCCCCGCAGCGGAACCAAAAAGTCAAGTTGTCCGAAGTCTCTGACAGATAGCGTGAGTGTCCAAATTCGTAGTGAGAGCAACAAACAAATTCCTAAGTTACAGTAACGCCTCATAGATGGCGAGAGTGTCCATGATAGCGCGAACTACACAGAAGAATGAATCTATTGCCCATATTCAATATAACCAAAATTCGCAAGTCGCCGTAACGACTCATAGGTGGCGGGAGTGTCCACGTTAGCGTGAACTACACAGATGAGTGAAACTATTGCCCAGATTCGATATAACAAACATTCGGATGTCGTCGTAACGACTAGTTACGGCACACCCCCACAACAAAAGGAGTCCAACGGGTTGGACGACACTGGGACTGCCCCCACTGGAGGAAAGCGGGGACTGACTAAAAACCAATAAAAAGATAAAATCCGGCGAAAGTTGAAAACGAAAGGACCCAGAAGGAAGGACAAGGTGTGTGTGTGTGTGTGTGTGTGTGTGTGTGTGTGTGTGTGTAAGTGTAGAAGATACAGGGAGTGTAAGCGGTCGCGACCTAAAGCAATAGAAAGAAGAAAGGAAAGGAGAGGAGCTAAATACCGATAAAACATTAAAACCCCAATTAACCCCACCTAAAACAATAAAACGCTAAAGGTAAAACCTTAAAACACAATTCCTCCAGAGAAGCCCCCCGAAAACCAAACCCGAAGACACTAACTAATCCTAGCTGGGGTAAACAATACCACACTGCAACCATCCCCCACGCGAGTCCTCTCCCCCATGCCAAACTCTCGGGACCGCCCCAACACGTCATCCTCTCCAGTGACCACCACTTTACTCTCCTTGGTAATCACATATTCACGCCCGAAGGCTAACAAGGTGCTACAACCTTGATATGCGAGTACCCTTCGAGAACCGTCCACCTCGTGGACCGACCAGCCATGTTCAGCAAACAAGGCATGATCAATCCTTGACACAGACTGGCCCACCTCCCCACACTAGGGTGGGCGGACCCGATTCACAAGGCAGAGAAGACCGCGCAGAGGGCACGCGAACATCCATCCCTTCTCTTACCTTTCCTAAACCAAGGTCAAGATGATGTGCTAGAAGACAACAAAGACAATGACAAAACAAAAGCACAAACAAACAAATAAACACTTAACAACACCCCAAAGATACAATCAGGAATCACCAAGCTGTGCACCCCACCCCCAGGAGTCCCGGCCCGGCAACTGCACCCAAAGACCAAGATTTACAACAATAGTAAACACATCACAACTGACAGAACATGTCCAACTAAGATATAGAGGTCACCTCATCCATTTCCAAATTTCGGTTCAGAGGTGGCCAGGCCTACGTCCAACCACGCTCATCGCCAAGGACATCACAACACAATTTTCAACTTTCCAAATCAGACACATTTTTCAAGTTTGACAACCTAAAAAAAATATAAAAATCTACAACTAACCTTGATGACCAGCTCACTTGTTCACTTGAACTAGGAGGGGCCTCCTAGTGGAAGAATAGCCACATGCTGGGTAACCATTAGGTAATTGGACGAATGAGGTGACCTCAATTTTAAAATTCCGAAAATAACAAATTTATTGATTCTATACCTTGTTTTTCTTACAATGATTCATTTCATAATCCAGGCTGTGAAGGTATTCCATTAGAAATATATAAATATGTGAAATATTTAAACTATATTACATGGTATTCAAAATTTAAAATTTCAAAATATTCAAAATTTAATATTTAAAAAGTATTCCATTAGAAATATATAAAATCTGTAAAATATCTAAAATATATTACATGGTATCCACAAATAACCATGACAGGCAACAAGCCTCGACAGTACTTTTAACCTTCACCCAAATAGAATTTCTCTATTTGGAATTAATTATTTGAACATTACTAAATACAAAGAATAAATCCAGAGGTATTCGAAACCCCATACGTTTAATAACAATAAGTCTTTTTTTTTTTTAGTCCCCCTCTGGTTGTACTATAAACACTTTTAATAATATAAACAATTTTATAAACCATTTAAAGAACAATTTTATCCAACAACAATTATTACAGCCACAACCATTTAAACAATTATCTCACACAACAACATGCGCCCTCTGAAATCTAAATCAAAAGCTAGAAAGGAGAATCATATAATTAGTAAGGTATGATGTAACATAAGATAGGTAATTATATACTTTGTGTGTGGAAATCACAAGTGCATGTGCTCAATTTTCCTTAGACGTGTATAAACTTGTGTAGCACAAAGGCTTGCAGATTTCAGAGTGCACCATTATTAAAAAAAACTATCAAATAATCAGGTACATATATCTCTCAGAAATGTAATATGTTGTGTGCATATAATTATGAGTATATACATATACAAAAGAATTTTAACAGTGACTGTACATTGATAGAGAATTAAAATAAATATGAGTATACACATCTACAAAAAAATTTTAACCGTGACTGTACATTGATAGAGAATTAAAATAGATATGAGCATATACATATACACAAGAATTTTAACAGTGACTGTACATTGATAGAGAATCACTATAAATAAAAAAATCCCAAAGTGGAAATTTCATCTTGTACAAAAGTTCAGTCATTTTTATTAACCTGCGGAATACTCCTGAATTACAGTTCTAGTACAGGGCAATGTCTTATTACAATTGTAGGTGATCTGCAACTCTTTTCATAATCAGATTTATACGTTTCAATAAAAGGCTGACACAATATAAGTTCAACACAGATTATAGGAAAAAAATGTATACTGGACATTACATGCTTTCACAATTCCAACACAAGACATTTATATGAACAACACTGAATCATACAGAGAGATTAAGGAACTCGGCTAAATTTGTTTCACTAGGCTTATGGGCACCCGGCTGAGTCCTACGCATTTTCTTAAGTTTTTTATCTTTGTTTTTTTTCCTTTTTTGTGGGTAAAAAAAAAGGTATTGCACATAAGATATTACAGTCACTGCTAGCAGCCAGAGAAGCTGCTCACCATTTGAAAGAAATATCAGAAGCTAGTCAAGTTTAACAGACTTTTCTTTTAGAAAAACTTGCGTTCAAGAATTTGCAATGACTGCAGAAACCTGCATATTATATTCCCAGTATACAGTGAAGTAAAAAAAAACCTCCAGAATTAAAGCAACTGTTGGTCTTTTTTTTTTTTTTTTTATAGAACTAGCCAGGCCTACACTTGACCCCAAACACAAGCATAGCGAAAGCGCATCCCAGGAAAAATTTAACAATTTTCACTATTGCATACCTGTTCAATTTTGGCCCAGCACCTGCTCGGACCGAGTTCCTCACACATTACTTACACATAACATCTTGATCTCTTCACACGGTCACAGTTGCCAGGCGCCAGAGACCCCTTGGCAACCCCTTTTCTTAACCTTTCATAATAAATTTACAAAACCCCGGCATTAAAAAAAAACCACAATACTTTTCCAGCCCTCTAACATATAAGACAACTCGTGGCGTGAACAGCTGACCAGGAACCAACAGCTGGAATCCTCCCACCACTCGAGTCAAAAAACTTCTCTCTACACAACGACAAACCACAGCTGACCCACTACAAGAGTCAAAACCGCATCTACTGCTACGACAACTACTGCTCCCCGCAGCGGAACCAAAAAGTCAAGTTGTCCGAAGTCTCTGACAGATAGCGTGAGTGTCCAAATTCGTAGTGAGAGCAACAAACAAATTCCTAAGTTACCGTAACGCCTCATAGATGGCGAGAGTGTCCATGATAGCGCGAACTACACAGAAGAATGAATCTATTGCCCAGATTCAATATAACCAAAATTCGCAAGTCGCCGTAACGACTCATAGGTGGCGGGAGTGTCCACGATAGCGTGAACTACACAGATGAGTGAAACTATTGCCCAGATTCGATATAACAAACATTCGGATGTCGTCGTAACGACTAGTTACGGCACACCCCCACAACAAAAAGAGTCCAACGGGTTGGACGACACTGGGACTGCCCCCACTGGAGGAAAGCGGGGACTGACTAAAAACCAATAAAAAGATAAAATCCGGCGAAAGTTGAAAACGAAAGGACCCAGAAGGAAGGACAAGGTGTGTGTGTGTGTGTGTGTGTGTGTGTAGCTGGGTGTGTGTAAGTGTAGAAGATACAGGGAGTGTAAGCGGTCGCGACCTAAAGCAATAGAAAGAAGAAAGGAAAGGAGAGGAGCTAAATACCGATAAAACATTAAAACCCCAATTAACCCCACCTAAAACAATAAAACGCTAAAGGTAAAACCTTAAAACACAATTCCTCCAGAGAAGCCCCCCGAAAACCAAACCCGAAGACACTAACTAATCCTAGCTGGGGTAAACAATACCACACTGCAACCATCCCCCACGCGAGTCCTCTCCCCCATGCCAAACTCTCGGGACCGCCCCAACACGTCACCCTCTCCAGTGACCACCACTTTACTCTCCTTGGTAATCACATATTCACGCCCGAAGGCTAACAAGGTGCTACAATCTTGATATGCGAGTACCCTTCGAGAACCGTCCACCTCGTGGACCGACCAGCCATGTTCAGCAAACAAGGCATGATCAATCCTTGACACAGACTGGCCCACCTCCCCACACTAGGGTGGGCGGACCCGATTCACAAGGCAGAGAAGACCGCGCAGAGGGCACGCGAACATCCATCCCTTCTCTTACCTTTCCTAAACCAAGGTCAAGATGATGTGCTAGAAGACAACAAAGACAATGACAAAACAAAAGCACAAACAAACAAATAAACACTTAACAACACCCCAAAGATACAATCAGGAATCACCAAGCTGTGCACCCCACCCCCAGGAGTCCCGGCCCGGTAACCGCACCCAAAGACCAAGATTTACAACAATAGTAAACACATCACAACTGACAGAACATGTCCAACTAAGATATAGAGGTCACCTCATCCATTTCCAAATTTCGGTTCAGAGGTGGCCAGGCCTACGTCAAACCACGCTCATCGCCAAGGACATCACAACACAATTTTCAACTTTCCAAATCAGACACATTTTTCAAGTTTGACAACCTAAAAAAAATATAAAAATCTACAACTAACCTTGATGACCAGCTCACTTGTTCACTTGAACTAGGAGGGGCCTCCTAGTGGAAGAATAGCCACATGCTGGGTAACCATTAGGTAATTGAACAAATGAGGTGACCTCAATTTTAAAATTCCGAAAATAACAAATTTATTGAGTCTATACCTTGTTTTTCTTACAATGATTCATTTCATAATCCAGGCTGTGAAGGTATTCCATTAGAAATATATAAATATGTGAAATATTTAAACTATATTACATGGTATTCAAAATTTAAAATTTCAAAATATTCAAAATTTAATATTTAAAAAGTATTCCATTAGAAATATATAAAATCTGTAAAATATCTAAAATATATTACATGGTATCCACAAATAACCATGACAGGCAACAAGCCTCGACAGTACTTTTAACCTTCACCCAAATAGAATTTCTCTATTTGGAATTAATTATTTGAACATTACTAAATACAAAGAATAAATCCAGAGGTATTCGAAACCCCATACGTTTAATAACAATAAGTCTTTTTTTTTTTTAGTCCCCCTCTGGTTGTACTATAAACACTTTTAATAAAATAAACAATTTTATAAACCATTTAAAGAACAATTTTATCCAACAACAATTATTACAGCCACAACCATTTAAACAATTATCTCACGCAACAACATGCGCCCTCTGAAATCTAAATCAAAAGCTAGAAAGGAGAATCATGTATTTAGTAAGGTATGATGTAACATAAGATAGGTAATTATATACTTTGTGTGTGGAAATCACAAGTGCATGTGCTCTATTTTCCTTAGACTTGTATAAACTTGTGTAGAACAAAGGCTTGCAGATTTCAGAGTGCACCATTATTAAAAAAAACTATCAAATAATCAGGTACATATATCTCTCAGAAATGTAATATGTTGTGTGCATATAATTATGAGTATATACATATACAAAAGAATTTTAACAGTGACTGTACATTGATAGAGAATTAAAATAAATATGAGTATACACATCTACAAAAAAATTTTAACCGTGACTGTACATTGATAGAGAATTAAAATAGATATGAGCATATACATATACACAAGAATTTTAACAGGGACTGTACATTGATAGAGAATCACTATAAATAAAAAAAATCCCAAAGTGGAAATTTCATGTTGTACAAAAGTTCAGTCATTTTTATTAATCTGCGGAATACTCCTGAATTACAGTTCTAGTACAGGGCAATGTCTTATTACAATTGTAGGTGATCTGCAACTCTTTTCATAATCAGATTTATACGTTCCAATAAAAGGCAGACGATATAAGTTCAACACAGATTATAGGAAAAAAAATGTATACTGGACATTACATGCTTTCACAATTCCAACACAAGACATTTATATGAACAACACTGAATCATACAGAGAGATTAAGGAACTCGGGTAAATTTGTTTCACTAGGCTTATGGGCACCCGGCTGAGTCCTACGCATTTTCTTAAGTTTTTTATCTTTTTTTTTCCCTTTTTGTGGGTAAAAAAAAAAGGTATTGCACATAAGATATTACAGTCACTGCTAGCAGCCAGAGAAGCTGCTCACCATTTGAAAGAAATATCAGAAGCTAGTCAAGTTTAACAGACTTTTCTTTTAGAAAAACTTGCGTTCAAGAATTTGCAATGACTGCAGAAACCTGCATATTATATTCCCAGTATACAGTGAAGTAAAAAAAAACCTCCAGAATTAAAGCAACTGTTGTTCTTTTTTTTTTTTTTTATAGAACTAGCCAGGCTTACACTTGACTCCAAACACAAGCATAGCGAAAG
This sequence comes from Magicicada septendecula, assembly GCA_034769895.1. Classification (NCBI taxonomy): domain Eukaryota; kingdom Metazoa; phylum Arthropoda; class Insecta; order Hemiptera; family Cicadidae; genus Magicicada; species Magicicada septendecula. The sequence continues at coordinate 943,736,818 of CM068367.1, read as the reverse complement.
CGCATCCCAGGAAAAATTTAACAATTTTCACTATTGCATACCTGTTCAATTTTGGCCGAGCACCTGCTCGGACCGAGTTCCTCACACATTACTTACACATAACATCTTGATCTCTTCACACGGTCACAGTTGCCAGGCGCCAGAGACCCCTTGGCAACCCCTTTTCTTAGCCTTTCATAATAAATTTACAAAATCCCGGCATTAAAAAAAAACCACAATACTTTTCCAGCCCTCTAACATATAAGACAACTCGTGGCGTGAACAGCTGACCAGGAACCAACAGCTGGAATCCTCCCACCACTCGAGTCAAAAAACTTCTCTCTACACAACGACAAACCACAGCTGACCCACTACAAGAGTCAAAACCGCATCTACTGCTACGACAACTATTGCTCCCCGCAGCGGAACCAAAAAGTCAAGTTGTGCGAAGTCTCTGACAGATAGTGTGAGTGTCCAAATTCGTAGTGAGATCAACAAACAAATTCCTAAGTTACCGTAACGCCTCATAGATGGTGAGAGTGTCCACGATAGCGCGAACTACACAGAAGAATGAATCTATTGCCCAGATTCAATATAACCAAAATTCGCAAGTCGCCGTAACGACTCATAGGTGGCGGGAGTGTCCACGATAGCGTGAACTACACAGATGAGTGAAACTATTGCTCAGATTCGATATAACAAACATTCGGATGTCGCCGTAACGACTAGTTACGGCACAAGACAAATGAAAGAAGATATAGAAACACTGAACCACAAAATCGATAGTAACAATGAAACTATACAACGACAATTAATAGCGTATCGTAAAGAAGCAAAGCAGACAAAAACGGAGATGAGTCAGAGATGGGAAGAAACAAATTACAAAACCGATCAGATCAAGGAAACATTAAATAATGGTTTCAAAAAAGTGAGTGAAACACTAGACAGAGTTTCTGAAGAAATTAAAGAAACATTGAATGAGAACAAGGAACCGGTAGATAAGAAAAAAGAAGATGATAGGGAGGAAATAGAAATTACAGAAGACAAAAGTATACCATTATCTGGAAATAAAAATAACAGTGACAAAGAGAATAATAAATACTTGGAAATGAAGACCAAGGAAATAAGAAAAATATATAGAAAGAAAATAATCAATACAAGAGAAGGAGTGGAGATGATGAAGAATGGATTAATAAACGTGTTTAGTCTACCAATTACCAACCATGAAGAAATCATAAATATACAAGATTGTAGGAGGAGGTCAATCAAAATTGTAGAAATAAGTTACTATGAAACCACAGGCAACAACTTTAAAAAAATCAATTGATAAATGGAATATACCAAAATTAGAAAGGTACACTAAATCACCAATGAAACAACAAATAACAAAGGTATCATTGAAATATCTGTTCTACAAAAGAAATAGTAAAGTGGTTGATGTAATAATGAATACTAATAGACATGTAGTATTAGAAGAGTTGATGTACAAGGAAACAGAGACTTATATCACCAGAACGGAATTAATGATGAACACCAAAGTAGTCGGAACAACAAGTGCCGATCAACCTATGGACCATGGGTAAACCAAAGGCGAACATTACTGCGAAAGGGGACTGATGTTAGAGATAACCGACACAGCATTGATTAAAGAATAAAATTATCCAAATTCAAAAATCAAAGTAAGTACAACTTACAAATAAATATTTGATTGAAATTAATAAATGAATGGAAAAAGAATTTGGAAGAAAGATTATCTAAATTCAAAATAAAAGTAAGTACAACTTACAACCAAGTGTGAAACAATGTAATTTTAAATAAGAAAAAAAATATATTATAAAAAACCATAAAAACTGACATAAAATAATAAAATATAAAACAAACAATGATGACGCTACATAACATCATTAATTAACCCTATTACAGAAGGGAATAATAAAGAATTAACGTTTCACAAAAAGAAAAGACAAGACAATCAAATAAAAAATGACAATGACATATTAAATGGACAATCAATGATGAAAAATATAAGTAAGCCAGAAACCAGCTACAATGTTAATATTGATTATAAATGAGAAAGAAAGTGATAACAAATAAAATAACTATCATATGAAATAAATTGATGAAACAATGCAAAATATCTATTAAACATCGCCATAAGCATAGAAAAGGAATCCAAATAAATCACTGAGAAGAAAAGGTAATGAGATGTATAAAAGAGAGAATAATTAATCCCAAAAGTGTTTTATTATATTGATATTATATGAGTCGAAAATAGACGACTATTATTATGATTATTATTAATATTATTATGTGATGATTTTATGTTGAGATACGTCCAACAATTATTTTGTGTTATTGAGCAGATATGCAAGACCTCTGAACTCAAAATGTGTATAAATGGATAGCAGAGTAATAGAGCCACACGTGCCCTCTGGCTAGTACCAATTTATATGAATAGGAGAGAAGAAAATTTTAGGGAGATAGAACATACAAGGGATAACACTCGTAATGAAAGAGTAAAGAAGGAGAATAATACCATGTACCATATCATGAACCATGACTTAATAAAAATAAATAAAGAAGAAAGTAACGATTGATGAATTCCTAAATAATAACAACCTGATTGAATGAACTATATTGATGATTTCAGAAAAGATAATCATTATTTTTGAAATAATCAATTTTGGTGGCGATGCATTATGTAACATGACATAAGATAGTGAAAATACACTGATGATTAATAATAAACAAAAAAGCTGAAGATAAGAAGAAAGGTCAAAAAACTTATAACTCAAAGATTAATGACCAAATCACGAAATGACAAATGACTAAGAAACTGACGATGACTTGACCCAATAGATTGGATAACAACAAGAAAAATAAAATGTAACAAGAAGGAAGGAACAAGAAACCAAATGTAATCAAGAATATAATAACGAACATTGTAATCCCCAAATTATGACTAAAAGATGTATGTAAACCAATGCACTAAAATAGTTAGGGCATAAATAAGATGTAACCATGTTAACAATAACGAGTAAGATAGTGATATTATGTATATTATATGAAAGAAGAAGAAAAATGTACCTATAAATATAAGGTAGGAAATTAAAAATAAACATACCCAAATTAATAGTGATAAACATAGTCAAAGCAAATAAAAGATACTTTGAGCCAAATAAAGGCAATAATTAATAACCAAAAGTGATCAATGTGAGTTGAAAATAAACTAATTATTCATGACCAATAATCACATAATGGTATTAAAATAATTAGACAGACAGTGTGGGTAATATTAAGTGAGTGAGATAAAAAGTGTATAAATATAAATAAGTGGTGACATGCTATGTATAGCATGTTATAAAAAGTGAAAGTGATAATAAATAAAGAAACCTTCTGTGAAGGGAAAAGTGCAGTGGGTGTACAGAATAAAGTATTTTAAAAGCAGACTGTAATAAAATAGCTAAACAACCTTTGATAAACTTTATGTTAGCAAGTAAGACTAAACTGATTGTGGTATTATTAATTTAAAGGATAGTAAGTAAGAATTATAAAAATAAGGTAAAAATTAAGTTATTAGAATGAATAGTAAAATAAGAAAGACAGACACTGTATTTAAGTGAAGGAATTAGTAAGGGAGGTATATTGTGTAAGGTACAGTTTAAAAGTAGTATTATAAGAGTTTCGTTATTGTTTAAAAAACCATAGAATGTAGTAACTTATAAGATAAGCAAGATAGTAGCAAAAAAACAGAAAATTAGTTAGAAGTTTAATTTCAGGCTTGAACCTGGCAAGGAATATTTTAAATAAGGGGTGTGGTTAGAATCACCAATGTTTTATTATCTGTTTCTATAAAAAATTGTTTAATGTACCAATATATAAAATTAATGAGTTACAAGGAATGTTAAATAGTAGTATGGGGAAGTCTAGGCTGTAGGCCTAACATTTAGTGAAGGAACTTTGTAAATTTAAAAGGAAAACAATAACCCAGTATCAAATGATTAAGCAGTTAAGTAAGTAGACCTAGTACAAAAATGTATAAATAATATCCAGTTTTAAAATAACTACATAAGAAATACAAATAAGAAAATAAGGAAAATGTTATTAACTATTCAGAAGTAATCATGAGGGATATCAAAATAATCCTTAACAAAAAAGAAAAACAATGGTGTTCATATAATTGATGTAACTACTAATATAAGAAAGAAATCTTAATTTGAAGATATTTTATAGATTTAAACCAAAATAAAACGTTAGAATATAACAATGTCATAAGATACTGACCAATGAGAATTAGCATAATTTAATAGGTAACCATAGCAACTGAGATTTATTACTAAAAAACCGTTGGAATTCTAATTAATTCATTATTGACTGACGCGGAGGGCGGATGTATGAAGCTCTCGATCCGAAATTAACTTAAAAAACTTAAAATTTTAATAACTCAAGAAGGAAGAAGTATTGTAGAAGCATTCCATACTACATCTGATGAAATGGACCAGTATTAAAAGATTTAAACCATCGAAATCACAGTAAAAATAAGAATACTTCGAAGGAACGTGACAGACGAACTATCTTGAAGGAAGAAGGGGATCAACCTAACTCAACCTGAGGACTTTGAACGACTACAGAGACTGGTGGAAGCCGAACTTTAATTGAAGCCATTGAACGAGAATTGCGAACCATCCAAAGAAGAGAAGACGACTAGAGGATTCCTGAAGAAGAAGACGAACATCGGAGAAGCCACGTCAAGAACTCGATGAGTATAAACTAACAATTTCACTTAAAAATAAATTCCAATTATCCACAATAACGAGATAGAAAGTTTTCACTTCACTGATCACAATTTTGACTCAATAACTGAATTTAATTAATATATCACTATTAATAAAACATAATTAAGCAATAAACTTTGATATCGAATTATAATAAATTTAAAAAAAACATAACTTGCTGACAAAAATTTAACCAAACACTGTTCTAATTCTCATTGCCAATAACTTACTTTGTATGTATTAGTGTATTAACCATTGTGTATTTAGTTTAAGAAGTGTTATAATTTTGTGCGTTTAGCTGATAATCCAACTTCTGTAGTCAAAAGGACTTAAAACACCCTGAGAGACAAAATAATAATTGTAAACAAAACATTATTCGCCATGCTGGCATCTTTACGTTACGAACTACTGAGCGATGCCAACTGAGCAATTTGTAAAAGCCGGTATCAACATAAACATATGTACTATTCATTAAATGTAATTGAAGGGATAATATAAAGAAGGATTTAATAAATTTTAATGCTCTTCAACGCTGTATGTTTTATTCATATAAAATAACGTAATATAAAGAAATACTAAACTGAAAACGCCAACATACCACAGTTAGCGAAGTCGACACTGCAAGACAGCGTGAGCCAATCAGGTGACGAGGCGGTAAGATTCGAATTGAACAACGAGAGATACGGTTAGCCCGTAAGTATTAAGAAAAAGTATAATCCGTCTCGCTACATACGATTAACCCTTCACAGAGGTATTTAACAGATTAATACTCACAATTGCACTCTTATACTACGAATGCAACGAGTGACATAAAACGCTCGCCACACATTTTCGTTACTGTTACAAAGGCGGTTACAATATTATGAAAGACATCGTTAATAAAACACCACGAAAGAGTTTTATTACAAAGTGACGCATCCAACGTGTGGCAGAATAAAACAACACGCTATACAATTAAACACCCCAAAACGTCTTTATTACAAAGTGGCGCCCAACGTGGGGCTAGAATAATTAAGGAATTATACCATTAAACCCATAGATTCTAGCGGCGGCTGCAGAAAATGGAACTGGCAAAGCACGACACAAGATACCGGAGTATGCTGTGCGAGAAGGAGGCTGAAAAGAAAGCAGAGACGTTAGAAAAGGAGATCGAGAAAGACGTCAGAATGGAAGAAAGGGAAATAACTTCGGTGGAAGATGTGGAAGAATTACTAACTCCCGTGGAACCAAATAAACCCACACAACAGGAGGAAGCCAGAGGAGACCTGAACTTAATACAATTATGGGAATTAATGAAGGAAGATCTGAGGAAAATGAAGGAAGAAAGTAATGACAATTTCAAGAAACAAGACAAAAAGTTGGACAGCACTAAGGAAGAAATGAAGGAGGACAATAAAAAATTACTAAAACAAAATAATGAGGAGTTGGAAAAGGAGATGAATGAAAAATTGGACAAGAAATTTGAGTCATTAAATGAAACCTTGACACAGAAAATGAAGGAGGAGAATAAGCTGATTAGTGAAAAAATAGAGAGAAGTAATGAGAATACCAGCGAAACGTTGAGACAAATGAAAGAAGATATAGAAACACTGAACCACAAAATCGATAGTAACAATGAAACTATACAACGACAATTAATAGCGTGTCGTAAAGAAGCAAAGCAGACAAAAACGGAGATGAGTCAGAGATGGGAAGAAACAAATTACATAGCCGATCAGATCAAGGAAACATTAAATAATGGTTTCAAAAAAGTAAATGAAACACTAGACAGAGTTTCTGAAGAAATTAAAGAAACATTGAATGAGAACAAGGAACTGGTAGATAAGAAAATAGAAGATGATAGGGAGGAAATAGAAATTACAGAAGACAAAAGTATACCATTATCTGCAAATAAAAATAACAGCGACAAAGAGAATAATAAATACTTGGAAATGAAGACCAAGGAAATAAGAAAAATATATAGAAAGAAAATAATCAATACAAGAGAAGGAGTGGAGATGATGAAGAATGGATTAATAAACGTGTTTAGTCTACCAATTACCAACCATGAAGAAATCATAAATATACAAGATTATAGGAGGAGGTCAATCAAAATTGTAGAAATAAGTTACTATGAAACCACAGGCAACAACTTTAAAAAATCAATTGATAAATGGAATATACCAAAATTAGAAAGGTACACTAAATCACCAATGAAACAACAAATAACAAAGGTATCATTGAAATATCTGTTCTACAAAAGAAATAGTAAAGTGGTTGATGTAATAATGAATACTAATAGACATGTAGTATTAGAAGAGTTGATGTACAAGGAAACAGAGACTTATATCACCAGAACGGAATTAATGATGAACATCAAAGTAGTCGGAACAACAAGTGCCGATAAACCTATGGACCATGGGTAAACCAAAGGCGAACATTACTGCGAAAGGGGACTGATGTTAGAGATAACCGACACAGCATTGATTAAAGAATAAAATTATCCAAATTCAAAAATCAAAGTAAGTACAACTTACAAATAAATATTTGATTGAAATTAATAAATGAATGGAAAAAGAATTTGGAAGAAAGATTATCTAAATTCAAAATAAAAGTAAGTACAACTTACAACCAAGTGTGAAACAATGTAATTTTAAATAAGAAAAAAAATATATTATAAAAAACCATAAAAACTGACATAAAATAATAAAATATAAAACAAACAATGATGACGCTACATAACATCATTAATTAACCCTATTACAGAAGGGAATAATAAAGAATTAACGTTTCACAAAAAGAAAAGACAAGACAATCAAATAAAAATATCGGTATGGAGAACCATACATGACTTCCATGTTCTAAGATTTATATTTAAAATCATATTCGAAATGAAATATTTCCATAGAAACTACATCTTTCTACTTATTGCTTCAGCATTAACCACAGTACTGTGCTCACTAACGTATACCACCACCAACTCACGTTTTCGCAATCGATTTTCACCGATGATGGCAGTCGATTGCACTGCCGAAAAGCCTGGTTTTGCAGAAAACATTGGACTACGGCTAAAGAGCCCGGGAAGCAATTTTAACAAAAAACTACTTCTTTGTTGCCGATAACGTAGTACACATATAAAAAATTCTCCCCTCCACCTTCAACTATAATTTTTAATAATAGAAAATTACCCCCACCACGTTCACCTAACTTCTTCATTTATAGATATTTCATCTACGTTTCTACAGTGGATTACTATGAGCTTCTTATCAGGATACTTTATTTATAAAAATTAAGTACTTTACTCTTGTTAAATCATAAAATGTTTCAGGTAAACTACCCCTTTCTCTTAACCGATCTTCTCCAAAATCAACAGACCTTCCGTCCTCTACAATTCAGGGAAGCATGCAAAAAAATATTTGAGTCTGTTTGAATGTGCAGCAGTTATCGTTCATCATGGAAACATTTCTCTTGTTACAACATAAAATGTTGCAGGTAAACTACCCCTTTCCCTTAACCAATCTTCACCAAAATCAATAGACCCTTGAGCTCTCTGCAACTCAGGGGGTGCAAAAAATTATTTGATTCTCATTGAATTTTCGGCAGTTATCGTTCGTCATAAAAAAATTACCCTTTTTAAAACATAAAACGTTGCTGATAAACTACCCCTTCCCTTAACCGATCTTCAACAAAATCAACAGACCTTGAGTTCTCTTTAGTTCAAAAAGGTATGCAAAAACCTAGTTGATTCTGTTTGAATTTACAGCAGTTATCGTTCATCATATAAAAAATTACCCTTGTTAAAACATAAAACGTTGCAGGTAAACTACCCCTTTCCCTTAACCCATCTTCAACAAAATCAACAGAACTTGAGTTCTGTATAATTCAAAAAGGTATGCAGAAGAGTAGTTGATTCTGTTTTAATGAACGGCAGTTATCGTTCGTCAAAAAAAAACCCTTGATAAAACATAAAATGTTGCTGGTAAACAACTCTATTCCCTTAACCGATCTTCACCAAAACCAACAGGTCTTGAGAACTCTACATTTCTGGGCTGTATGCAAAATATTATATGATTCTGTTTGAATTTGCGGCTGTTATCATTTGCCATATAAAATACCCTTGTGAAACAAAAAACGTGTCTGGTAAACTACCCCTTTCCCTTAACCGATCTTCACCAAAAACAATAGGTCTTTAGTACTCAAAAAAACAGGGCTGTATGCAAACCGTATTTGATTTTGTTTGAATTTGTGGCTGTTATCGTTTGCCATACAAAATACCCTTGATAAAACAAAAAACGTGGCAGGTAAACTACCCCTTTCCCTTAAACGATCTTCACCAAAACAATAGGTCTTTAGTACTCAAGAAATCAGGGCTGTATACAAAAACTTATTTGATTCTGTTTGAATTTGCGGCTCTTATCGTTTGCCATAGAAAATACCCTTTTAAAACATAAAACGTTGAAGGTAAACTACCCCTTTCCCTTAACCGATCTTTACCAAAATCAACAGATCTTGAGAGCTCTACAATTCAGGGCTGTATGCGAAATATTATTTGATTCTGTTTGAATTTGCGGCTGTTATCGTTTGCCAAACTAACAAAATTACCCTTGATAAAAAAAAAACCGTTGCAGGTAAACTACCCCTTTCCCTCATCCGATCTTCACCAAAAACAATAGGTCATGAGTACTCTACAAATTATGACTGTATGCAAAAAATTATTTGATTCTGTTTGAATTTGCGGCTGTTATCGTTTGCCATAGAAAAAATCTACAGTCACACACACAGACAGATGGACACACAGACAGACAGACACACACACAGACCCTTTTCGAAAAACGACTTTTTTCATGTTTTGAGTGTAGTACAATCAGAATCTGCAATAATCTCGAACACGATTTTTTTTGCCATCACACAACAGACTTTCCGTCCTCTACAATTCAGGGAAGCATGCAAAAAAATATTTGATTCTGTTTGAATGTGCGGCAGTGGAAACATTTCTCTTGTTACAACATAAAATGTTGCAGGTAAACTACCCCTTTCCCTTAACCAATCTTCACCAAAATCAATAGACCTTGAGCTCTCTGCAACTCAGGGGGTGCAAAAAATTATTTGATTCTCATTGAATTTTCGGCAGTTATCGTTCGTCATCAAAAATTACCCTTTTTAAAACATAAAACGTTGCTGATAAACTACCCCTTCCCTTAACCGATCTTCAACAAAATCAACAGACCTTGAGTTCTCTTTAGTTCAAAAAGGTATGCAAAACCCTAGTTGATTCTGTTTGAATTTACGGCAGTTATCGTTCGTCATATAAAAAATTACCCTTGTTAAAACATAAAATGTTGCTGGTAAACTACCCCTTTCCCTTAACCGATCTTCACCAACACCAATACGTATTGAGAACTCTACAATACAGGGCTGTATGCAAAACATCATTTGATTCTGTTTTAATTTGCGGCTGTTATCGTTTACTATAGAAAAAATTACCCTTGATAAAAAACCGTTGCAGGTAAACTACCCCTTTCCCTTAACCGATCTTCACCAAAAACGACAGATCTTAGGTACTCTACAATTCAGGCCTGTATGCAAACAATTATTTGATTCTGTTTGAATTTGCGGCTGTTATCGTTTGCCATAGAAAACACCCTTGATAAAACATAAAACGTTGCTGGTAAACTACCCTATTCCATTAACCGATCTTCACCAAAAACAATAGGTCTTGAGAACTCAACAATTCAGGGCTGTATGCAAAACATTAGTTGATTCTCTTTGAATTTACGACAGTTATCGTTCGTCATAGAAAAAATAACCTTGTTAAAACATAAAACGTTACAGGTAAACTACCCCTTTCCCCTAACCGATCTTCAACAAAATCAACAGACCTTGAGTTCTGTATAATTCAAAAAGGTATGCAGAAGAGTAGTTGATTCTGTTTTAATGTACGGCAGTTATCGTTCATCAAAAAAAAACCCCTTGATAAAACATAAAATGTTGCTGGTAAGCAACCCTATTCCCTTAACCGATCTTCACCAAAACCAACAAGTCTTGAGAACTCTACATTTCAGGGCTGTATACAAAATATTATATGATTCTGTTTGAATTTGCGGCTGTTATCATTTGCCATATAAAATACCCTTGTTAAAACAAAAAACGTGTCAGGTAAACTACCCCTTTCCCTTTACCGATCTTCACCAAAAACAATAGATCTTTAGTACTCAACAAAACAGGGCTGTATGCAAAAACGTATTTGATTCTGTTTGAATTTGCGGCTCTTATCGTATGCCATAGAAAATACCCTTTTAAAACATAAAACGTTGCAGGTAAACTACCCCTTTCCCCTAACCGATCTTCACCAACACCAATAGGTATTGAGAACTCTACAATACAGGGCTGTATTTTTATTAACCTGCGGAATACTCCTGAATTACAGTTCTAGTACAGGGCAATGTCTTATTACAATTGTAGGTGATCTGCAACTCTTTTCATAATCAGATTTATATGTTCCAATAAAAGGCAGACACAATATAAGTTCAACACAGATTATAGGAAAAAAATGTATACTGGACATTACATGCTTTCACAATTCCAACACAAGACATTTATATGAACAACACTGAATCATACAGAGAGATTAAGGAACTCGGCTAAATTTGTTTCACTAGGCTTATGGGCACCCGGCTGAGTCCTACGCGTTTTCTTAAGTTTTTTATCTTTGTTTTTTTTCCTTTTTTGTGGGTAAAAAAAAAGGTATTGCACATAAGATATTACAGTCACTGCTAGCAGCCAGAGAAGCTGCTCACCATTTGAAAGAAATATCAGAAGCTAGTCAAGTTTAACAGACTTTTCTTTTAGAAAAACTTGTGTTCAAGAATTTGCAATGACTGCAGAAAGCTGCATATTATATTCCCAGTATACAGTGAAGTAAAAAAAAAACCTCCAGAATTAAAGCAACTGTTGTTCTCTTTTTTTTTTTTTTTTTTTTTTTTATAGAACTAGCCAGGCCTACACTTGACTCCAAACACAAGCATAGCGAAAGCGCATCCCAGGAAAAATTTAACAATTTTCACTATTGCATACCTGTTCAATTTTGGCCAAGCACCTGCTCGGACCGAGTTCCTCACACATTACTTACACATAACATCTTGATCTCTTCACACGGTCACAGTTGCCAGGCGCCAGAGACCCCTTGGCAACCCCTTTTCTTAGCCTTTCATAATAAATTTACAAAACCCCGGCATTAAAAAAAAACCACAATACTTTTCCAGCCCTCTAACATATAAGACAACTCGTGGCGTGAACAGCTGACCAGGAACCAACAGCTGGAATCCTCCCACCACTCGAGTCAAAAAACTTCTCTCTACACAACGACAAACCACAGCTGACCCACTACAAGAGTCAAAACCGCATCTACTGCTACGACAACTACTGCTCCCCGCAGCAGAACCAAAAAGTCAAGTTGTCCGAAGTCTCTGACAGATAGCGTGAGTGTCCAAATTCGTAGTGAGAGCAACAAACAAATTCCTAAGTTACCGTAACGCCTCATAGATGGCGAGAGTGTCCACGATAGCGCGAACTACACAGAAGAATGAATCTATTGCCCAGATTCAATATAACCAAAATTCGCAAGTCGCCGTAACGACTCATAGGTGGCGGGAGTGTCCACGATAGCGTGAACTACACAGATGAGTGAAACTATTGCCCAGATTCGATATAACAAACATTCGGATGTCGCCGTAACGACTAGTTACGGCACAAGGCAAATGAAAGAAGATATAGAAACACTGAACCACAAAATCGATAGTAACAATGAAACTATACAATGACAATTAATAGCGTATTGTAAAGAAGCAAAGCAGACAAAAACGGAGATGAGTCAGAGATGGGAAGAAACAAATTACAAAACTGATCAGATCAAGGAAACATTAAATAATGGTTTCAAAAAAGCGAATGAAACACTAGACAGAGTTTCTGAAGATATTAAAGAAACATTGAATGAGAACAAGTAAGCGGTAGATAAGAAAATAGAAGATGATAGGGAGGAAATAGAAATTACAGAGGACGAAAGTATACCATTATCTGCAAATAAAAATAACAGTGACAAAGAGAATAATAAATACTTGGAAATGAAGACCAAGGAAATAAGAAAAATATAGAAAGAAAATAATCAATACAAGAGAAGGAGTGGAGATGATGAAGAATGGATTAATAAACGTGTTTAGTCTACCAATTACCAACCATGAAGAAATCATAAATATACAAGATTATACGAGGAGGTCAATCAAAATTGTAGAAATAAGTTACTATGAAACCACAGGCAACAACTTTAAAAAATCAATTGATAAATGGAATATACCAAAATTAGAAAGGTACACTAAATCACCAATGAAACAACAAATAACAAAGGTACCATTGAAATATCTGTTCTACAAAAGAAATAGTAAAGTGGTTGATATAATAATGAATACTAATAGACATGTAGTATTAGAAGAGTTGATGTACAAGGAAACAGAGACTTATATCACCAGAACGGAATTAATGATGAACACCAAAGTAGTCGGAACAACAAGTGCCGATCAACCTATGGACCATGGGTAAACCAAAGGCGAACATTACTGCGAAAGGGGACTGATGTTAGAGATAACCGACACAGCATTGATTAAAGAATAAAATTATCCAAATTCAAAAATCAAAGTAAGTACAACTTACAAATAAATATTTGATTGAAATTAATAAATGAATGTGTAACGGTACGAAATTGTAGGGCCAAGATAACATTTTAAAATTATATTCTCCATGCAGTCATTGTTCACCCTTGTAGAACCCCTAGTTAGTCAACCAGATAGGCTGTGTTTATTATAGAACAAAACGTCTATGTTTTGTCTCCGCACTCAAGCAACGTAGACCGATTGTGAAATAACACCTAACTTCGCATCAGCCGTGAATCACGAAAGAAAGTAATGTAACTGCATGTTGCGCCAGGCGGCAAAATATTGCTAAACCCTATGCCTAAGTTATAGCGCTCTTTTAACAACACCAATGGGAGAGCAGACTCAAGATCACGTGACCAGCTCTGTATGCTCAGCTTTAGCGAACTAACGCCAGTTCCATTGTAACTCACGGCCGCGCGGCCAGCCCACAACATCCAAGGGCAAGTAAAGTTACGTCGGCCGACTTTTTCATATTAATAATGTGGAACCAGTGAACCACTTAACTTAATGTGAATTAAAACAAAAGAAACAGTGAAACTAGTACAAAAGGCGTGTGAGACGGGCCGAAAATAGTATCGGTCGATTCAGTACAATAACGGTACAAATGTGAAGTGCGGAGTGATGGAGTAAACGTTATTTTCCACGTGCGATGGTGTAAACAACTAGAACTTCGCAGGACTTGGTTAAGTACCAATAAACCTTTAATTAAAAATTTCAAGTAAAATATTCAATTACTATCTACTAAAAGTTTAATGAGCTCTAATTTAATTAGAAAACGTATTGGTTCAATGGCATAATTTGTAAGAGGTTAGAGTTAAAAGGTTTTCCAACCAGTGTGATTTTATAATATTATATTATCAGTTATTGATTCCATGTATCATTTATCATCTAAGTAAACTAAAATGAAATAATTAACTTGTTCAATAAATTAGAAGCATTTGTTTTCACATAAATGGTGTATGTATATGTATACCGTTCATTCCAAATAATCCTTTCTATAGCTGTTTTCGTCTGAACGACTTTGGACCCCGAAATTCGAAGGTAAGAGTAAGATTATATATTGGTAATTAATTAATATTGTTTCATTGGCTGCCGTAACAGTGACGCGAGTATAGGGTTTATAACCTATATCCACCATACCTAACCAAGCTGCAGAACAGGTTATTTGGAAGTGAGGGTGATTATTGTGTAGTTTGCTAAGCATACATTTATAAGTATACTATTTATAACATATACTCAAAATGGAGAGCAATAGTGATAAAGTCAACAACGTTGACCTGATCAGTACAAGTACTGACAATCAAGTAAATACAATAATAACCGAAACGGTAATAAATGAAATAAGCCTAACAGAATCAGTGACAATGGAAGGTGCTAAGATTCATTCAACGCCTATCCAAAATAAGCAATCTGATGGTAATGAGATAATGAATATGATGCAATCACTTTTGGCAAAACAAAGTGCAATGTTAGAGGTAAATTTTAACGCCATAAATAATCGTTTTGACATGAATGATACCAAGTTCAATGAACAAAATACAAAATTTGATATATTAAGTAGCGACATAAATAGTCGTTTTGACATAAATGAGACTAAATTAAATAAACGTTTTGACATGAATGATGCCAAATTCGAACAATACAAAGAACAGAATATGAAATTTGAAAATAGCATAAATGTAAAGCTTGATGAATTAACCAATTCATTGTGTAGTATTGATGTACGACTTAACGAAATATGTAGTGAAATAAAAAGAGAAACAAATGAGTCAAGAGAGTGTGTGTGTGTGTGTGGGAGACAGTAATACAAATGAGAATCATAATGATATGTGTAAAAACGTGGTAGTTGAGAATCAGGAGATTAATGTTGAGAGTGATGAGGAAGATTTTGTTGAAGTAGAGTTTAGTAATGAAGTGTTGCTAGCAAATGCCAATGAGGATGAGAGAGAGTGTGAAGACAGTTTAAATGAAGAGAGTGTACAGAGGGTAGAATTTTCCAGTGATGTGGTTGGGGGTGAAGAAAATGCTTCACTAGTATTGTTGGAGGACAAAGGTTCCTCCGTAGTTTTTGGAAAAGACAAAAGGTCTTTGAATTATTTTTGTGTATCTGGTAAAGCCAGACGTTGTAATAATGTTGTGGTGCCCTCTGGATGGAGTGAGATTATGAAATGTTGTGATAAATATTGTGATGAGAGAATCAGAGAGAGAGAAATAGAAATATATAAGGTGAAGAGAGATTATGAAGAGTTAATATGGAGTTTAAATAGTGAGAGAACTGGTAGAATTAAAAACATACCCTGTGTGACAAACAATGTGTATATTAATGACAGATATTTGCCTGTTAATGAATCTATAGTAGCAGAATATGGTAATAATAATGTAATGGTAATAACAAAAAACACTGACGGAGACTTTACAAATAATACTGATGTCGACTTGATTTATGTTAAGATAATTTTGGGGGGTAACCCTATAGATTATTATTTTGGTATACTGGAAAAAATAAAATTTTATGGCCATTACACAGAAAATAGCCATATGATGAATGCAAATAAAATTGACAAATGTTATACAAAAATAAGACTATTATACGATGATGGAGGTTGAAAGCAGTGTATGGACATCTTAAATACTTTAATATATGGTAATGACCTGGCTGAATTAGATATTGAAGCATTGCAAATAATAATTGGATATGACGAAATTTGTAAATAAATAAATGTGTTAATGTTAAATGTATTGTGTTAGTAGTATTCTGTTGCAATGTATATTATAGCTTATGTGTAACCTATGTTTGCAATGAGAGGGGAATGTATAATAATAAATAATAATACTTTATTCCACTAAAATAATAACAGGTAATAATGAAGCCAATTTTGTATTGTGTATTTATATTCAAAGTGTTTCAAATAATATAACTAAAGTTAAAATGTTTTTTATATTATATCTGATCTGAATTGGAATAAAAAAAAAAAACAATTTAAGAGACAAATATGTTAACTAACAGATTTATAGAAAAGTACAGGTGCTAGTATGATGTAACCATGAATGTCGACAACTGTGTTTATAACACAAGTCTGGCAGACTATTGTTTATGTAAACAGGTGTGTTGTATGTTTTGACTAATGTTTAGTGCCAGGTGTTAAGTTGACAACTGTTGTAGTCTGCTGAATCATTGCCAGTAGGAAAATCCTGTTATGAAATAAAAAGAAATACCATATGTGAAGAAAGGAATGTAAATTTTTTGAATAATGTAGGGAATATTTTTATGTCGGATCATTTTGAAAACGTAATAAATTTTGAGATTGTTAATTAAATAAAATTAAATTTAATGAAAGGTAATTAAATAAATTAAAAAGATAATTTTTGATAATGACGTCGAATCTATTTTGATCTGAATTTTGATTGTAAAATAAATAATTGATAAAAAACATAATGATTAAAATATTCATTTAAATTAAAAAATTGAAAGAACGCTTAAGATGAGATAGTGTCTGGAAAGTAAGATGTGTATATTACTGTTCATGTAAAATTTTATGAATGTCAACCTATGTTTTGTTTTAACTGTAGATTCCCCACCTAAGTGCGGCCATGACCTCACCGGATCATGACCGTGAAAGTAGTTAATTATGGCAAATCATAAATTTCACTTGATATAACCGGCTTGTGGTTTGTTTTATTTTGTTAACCCGGTGGTTTGTTAGATTTAGTAGGGGGGTTATTTTTGGGGAATCTACCTAATTTTGGAACAGGGCTATTTTCACCCAGATAGGGGTGGTAGTCCATTAGGAGTGTATAAATAGAAAATAGTAGGTGTAATACCGAATTTTATTGTAACGCCGAAGCAAGGATGGGGGTGGAATAAAAGAAAAAAATGTCCACCCCTTCCGCATCAGTCCTTGTGAAAGCAACTAGACGCTACAGTCTAGGGGGGGTAATAGTGAGTGTGGATGGGCGGTGACACAGTTACAGGTCACGAGGGAGATGTGGTTTACGGCGAGGATGAGGCTGAAAAAGCCAAGAAGCCTCGCGCAGAACACATTAATATGTAACGGGTATCAGGGTTTAAGGGATTAAAAGGGGGGTATAATAATAATAAAAAAAATTTGTTTATTCTATATAAATATGAGTAGGCTAATAAGGACATAATTTGTATTTTAGGTACGATTACTGTGAGTCAATGTAATCCTGTAATGTATCATTTTGGCTGGGCAATATTGTACGGGGAATATTATTCAAGTTGACTGGAATTTATGTGTACCATTGTAAACCTATATTGTTTTATTAACACTATATTCTAGGGTTAAGAGATATTCTATAATATAAAATGAGCCAGTACGTTGTCAATGAACCAGTACGGCTAAGAGGAAACAAATCCGTTGTGGGATATGGAGTGATGGAAGGCCGTTTGTCGATTTTTTAATTGAATGTTTCAAAGTCAGGCGATACTGGGGCGGGTATCTGTCCAAGCTTATGGTGGTGGGATCTCGAGTAGAGAAGTCCCCTAAGGTCGGATGGGTGATACCACAGTCGCTAGACTAGGGGGGTAAGAACCCATGATTTTAGTAGTGTTCAGGAGGGTTGCGGCGCCATATCCTCACTGATCCTCTTAGGTATTAGGCAATAAGAGCTTGAACGCTTCGGCCTTCAATCTCTTATTGGGGGGGTATTGTAACGGTACGAAATTGTAGGGCCAAGATAACATTTTAAAATTATATTCTCCATGCAGTCATTGTTCACCCTTGTAGAAACCCGAGTTAGTCAACCAGATAGGCTGTGTTTATTACAGAACAAAACGTCTATGTTTTGTCTCCGCACTCAAGCAACGTAGACCGATTGTGAAATAACACCTAACTTCGCATCAGCCATGAATCACGAAAGAAAGTAATGTAACTGCATATTGCGCCAGGCGGCAAAATATTGCTAAACCCTGTGCCTAAGTTATAGCGCTCTTTTAACAACACCAATGGGAGAGCAGACTCAAGATCATGTGACCAGCTCTGTATGCTCAGCTTTAGCGAACTAACGCCAGTTCCATTGTAACTCACGGCCGCGCGGCCAGCCCACAACATCCAAGGGCAAGTAAAGTTACGTCGGCCGACTTTTTCATATTAATAATGTGGAACCAGTGAACCACTTAACTTAATGTGAATTAAAACAAAAGAAACAGTGAAACTAGTACAAAAGGCGTGTGAGACGGGCCGAAAATAATATCGGTCGATTCAGTACAATAACGGTACAAATGTGAAGTGCGGAGTGATGGAGTAAACGTTATTTTCCACGTGCGATGGTGTAAACAACTAGAACTTCGCAGGACTTGGTTAAGTACCAATAAACCTTTAATTAAAAATTTCAAGTAAAATATTCAATTACTATCTACTAAAAGTTTAATGAGCTCTAATTTAATTAGAAAACGTATTGGTTCAATGGCATAATTTGTAAGAGGTTAGAGTTAAAAGGTTTTCCAACCAGTGTGATTTTATAATATTATATTATCAGTTATTGATTCCATGTATCATTTATCATCTAAGTAAACTAAAATGAAATAATTAACTTGTTCAATAAATTAGAAGCATTTGTTTTCACATAAATGGTGTATGTATATGTATACCGTTCATTCCAAATAATCCTTTCTGTAGCTGTTTTCGTCTGAACGACTTTGGACCCCGAAATTCGAAGGTAAGAGTAAGATTATATATTGGTAATTAATTAATATTGTTTCAAATGGAAAAAGAATTTGGAAGAAAGATTATCTAAATTCAAAATAAAAGTAAGTACAACTTACAACCAAGTGTGAAACAATGTAATTTTAAATAAGAAAAAAATATATTATAAAAAACCATAAAAACTGACATAAAATAATAAAATATAAAACAAACAATGATGACGCTACATAACATCATTAATTAACCCTATTACAGAAGGGAATAATAAAGAATTAACGTTTCACAAAAAGAAAAGACAAGACAATCAAATAAAAAATGACAATGACATATTAAATGGACAATCAATGATGAAAAATATAAGTAAGCCAGAAACCAGCTACAATGTTAATATTGATTATAAATGAGAAAGAAAGTGATAACAAATAAAATAACTATCATATGAAATAAATTGATGAAACAATGCAAAATATCTATTAAACATCGCCATAAGCATAGAAAAGGAATCCAAATAAATCACTGAGAAGAAAAGGTAATGAGATGTATAAAAGAGAGAATAATTAATCCCAAAAGTGTTTTATTATATTGATATTATATGAGTCGAAAATAGACGACTATTATTATGATTATTATTAATATTATTATGTGATGATTTTATGTTGAGATACGTCCAACAATTATTTTGTGTTATTGAGCAGATATGCAAGACCTCTGAACTCAAAATGTGTATAAATGGATAGCAGAGTAATAGAGCCACACGTGCCCTCTGGCTAGTACCAATTTATATGAATAGGAGAGAAGAAAATTTTAGGGAGATAGAACATACAAGGGATAACACTCGTAATGAAAGAGTAAAGAAGGAGAATAATACCATGTACCATATCATGAACCATGACTTAATAAAAATAAATAAAGAAGAAAGTAACGATTGATGAATTCCTAAATAATAACAACCTGATTGAATGAACTATATTGATGATTTCAGAAAAGATAATCATTATTTTTGAAATAATCAATTTTGGTGGCGATGCATTATGTAACATGACATAAGATAGTGAAAATACACTGATGATTAATAATAAACAAAAAAGCTGAAGATAAGAAGAAAGGTCAAAAAACTTATAACTCAAAGATTAATGACCAAATCACGAAATGACAAATGACTAAGAAACTGACGATGACTTGACCCAATAGATTGGATAACAACAAGAAAAATAAAATGTAACAAGAAGGAAGGAACAAGAAACCAAATGTAATCAAGAATATAATAACGAACATTGTAATCCCCAAATTATGACTAAAAGATGTATGTAAACCAATGCACTAAAATAGTTAGGGCATAAATAAGATGTAACCATGTTAACAATAACGAGTAAGATAGTGATATTATGTATATTATATGAAAGAAGAAGAAAAATGTACCTATAAATATAAGGTAGGAAATTAAAAATAAACATACCCAAATTAATAGTGATAAACATAGTCAAAGCAAATAAAAGATACTTTGAGCCAAATAAAGGCAATAATTAATAACCAAAAGTGATCAATGTGAGTTGAAAATAATCTAATTATTCATGACCAATAATCACATAATGATATTAAAGTAATCAGACAAACAGTGTGGGTAATATTAAGTGAGTGAGATAAAAAGTGTATAAATATAAATAAGTGGTGATATGCTATGTATAGCATATTATAAAAAGTGAAAGTGATAATAAATAAAGAAACCTTCTATGAAGGGAAAAGTGCAGTGGGTGTACAGAATAAAGTATTTTAAAAGCAGACTGTAATAAAATAGCTAAACAACCTTTGATAAACTTTATGTTAGCAAGTAAGACTAAACTGATTGTGCTATTATTAATATAAGGGATAGTAAGTAAGAATTATAAAAATAAGGTAAAAATTAAGTTATTAGAATGAATAGTAAAATAAGAAAGACAGCACTGTATTTAAGTGAAGGAATTAGTAAGGGAGGTATATTGTGTAAGGCAGTGTTCCGCAACCTTTTTTTACTCACGGCACACCCCAGACTCAACACGGCACACCAAAATGTCTGTCCCCTCAAAATCATATGAATCTTAATATAATTACGAAATATTACGTCGTGATGTAATCAATTATTATTATTATAAAACAGGAATAGACTCAAGCATTTAATAACAATTTATTAACTTTAATTCACTGTAGAAAATATGAATTTTAAAGTAAATAACTCTACTCATACCTTCAATGTGATACTTGAGCCTGCTTAGCTGCACACAGACGGCTGATTCGTGGCGGAATCGTTGACAAAGCAAGCCTCATTTCTTCATCGATGGATTTGAGTCTTTCTCTCTCTTTGATGTTTTAATTTCAGTCAACGTCGAGAAGCCCAGTTCACACAAATATGTAGTTGAAAATGGTAACAACACATTAACTGCCATCTTGGAGATAGCCGGGTATTCACTGCTTATTGACAACCAAAATGTTTCCAAAGGCACTTCGAAAAATTTTAATTTCAATGTTCTGTCTGCTTTCAAATCTGCCAGTTCCTCTTGTAAGCCTAAATTATTCGGAAGATGTTTCGAATCCATAATGAGTGGATCACGAACCCAGTCAAAATCTTCAACACTCTCTCCAAAATATTTTTTGAAATTCTGCTGCAAGAGTACTAAATGTTCTTTAATTAAGTCCATCAACACCTTATTATCGTCAGCAAGGGGCCATACAGTTGGGAACATCTCACACGATCCATTTTCAATTGTCTGTATCCACAAATTTAACTTATTAATAAATCTTTGAATCTTATCCATACTAGTCAGAATATTTTCGTTTCTACCTTGCATTTTTCTGTTTAGTTCATTCAAGTGTACGAAAGTATCGGAAAGATATGCCAACTTAGATACCCATTCATCATCTGCAAATAAATCCGCATACTCATACCCCTCAATAGTCAAAAATGCAAGTACCTCCTCTTTAAGTTCAAACATTCGCGTTAACACTTTACCTCG
This sequence comes from Magicicada septendecula, assembly GCA_034769895.1. Taxonomy (NCBI): domain Eukaryota; kingdom Metazoa; phylum Arthropoda; class Insecta; order Hemiptera; family Cicadidae; genus Magicicada; species Magicicada septendecula. The sequence continues at coordinate 943,714,727 of CM068367.1, read as the reverse complement.
AGATAACCATCGTACTTCTGTATGTAGCAGAAGTGTAGTGTGCTCTGATCCCATTTCTTGACACAAAACGTTAAAAAGCCGCATATTTAGGGGCCGCGATTTGATGAAGTTCACGACTTTTATTACTTCGTCCATCACAATTTTCAGAGGAGATGGCAAAGACTTAGCAACAATGGCTTCGCGGTGAATGAGACAATGGTCGGTTCGTAAGTTAGGATTTACTTCACGTACTTTACCCACGAATCCTTTCATTCGGCCTGTCATAGAAGCGGCTCCGTCTGTACAAACACTAATGCAATCCTCCCATGCTAATTCATTACGGACCACATATTCATTAGTCGTACGAAATATTTCTTCACCGGTTGCTCGCTCGGGTAGTTCTTTGCAAAAAAAGAAATTAGTTGCAATTACATCCCCATCAACATACCTTATGTAGGAAAGAAGTTGTGCGTGACCGCCAATATCGGTGGACTCGTCGATCTGAAGTGAGAACTTTCGACTGCTCTTTATTTTCTCCTTCATAATGTCTTCGATGTCACTGGACATGTCACTAACTCGGCGGCTAATTGTGTCAGCAGAGAGAGGAATTTTTGAAATTTCAGTACCAGCTTCTAAACCCAGGACTATTTTTACCATTTCTTTACACGCGGGCATTAACAACGTTTCTGCTATTGTGTGTGGTTTTTTGGCCTTTACGATAAGTTTGGCTACCTTATAGCTAGCTTCCTGTACTTTTTGGGTAACACGTACCGACGTAGTCATGAGCGTCACTTGTTTCTTATTTTCTTCCAACAACCGACAAAAATAATTCACATCTTTACTTAACAGAGAGGAATGTTTTGTTGACAAATGTCGTTTCAATTTACTGGGAACCATAGCAGCATTACTGAGTTTTTCACTACACACAACACACTCGGGGATTGGGCATGTTTTGTCACCAAAGAGTTTTGTAGCAATCACAATATTCGCACTACTGCAGAGCACAGCTGTGATAGAACTGAACTGAAATACTGTAATTGTTGTCTGAAATTGTGTGGGTCCTTCGGCGAAGGAAAAGAGCAATAAAGTTTAAGAAGCGCCGACAAACAGGCACAAATATCAAAACAAGGCAAAAAGAGAGGGAAATTTTTGCTAATCCCCGCAATTTTAGTTAAAAGCACGTACAGCCAGCCGTACACAAAAGATGCGGTGTTACAAAGAACTCTCTTGAATAGAGTTTAGAACGTTTAGAGTTTTGAACGTAAACTGTATTGTATGATTGGTGCGGGCCGCTAAAAGGCTTGCTAAAAGTCTTACGCGGCTTTCTTTGCGGTGAACACAAAGCTTGCCACCTGTAACCCATCAAACCGGCCCAATATTTCAGGCGAGAATACAAATAACTTAAGATAAGCTAAGCAAACTATAACAACAATATTGAGTAAATAAATTACATTTAATTTCTATGAAAATATAACAGTTATCAGCATGTATTAAAGAATAAACAAGCACCTTCTTACTTAAAATCGACTATTAATTTATTACAATAATAGGTAAAAGTTCGCGTCACACCTTTCACCTTGTGACGGCACACTATTGTGCCGCGGCACACCGGTTGCGGAACACTGGTGTAAGGTACAGTTTAAAAGTAGTATTATAAGAGTTTCGTTATTGTTTAAAAAACCATAGAATGTAGTAACTTATAAGATAAGCAAGATAGTAGCAAAAAAACAGAAAATTAGTTAGAAGTTTAATTTCAGGCTTGAACCTGGCAAGGAATATTTTATAATAAGGGGTGTGGTTAGAATCACCAATGTTTTATTATCTGTTTGTATAAAAAATTGTTTAATGTACCAATATATAAAATTAATGAGTTACAAGGAATGTTAAATAGTAGTATGGGGAAGTCTAGGCTCTAGGCCTAACATTTAGTGAACGAACTTTGTAAATTTAAAAGGAAAACAATAACCCAGTATCAATAAGAGTATATCAAATGTTTAAGCAGTTAAGTAAGTATACCTAGTACAAAAATGTATAAATAATATCCAGTTTTAAAATAACTACATAAGAAATACAAATAAGAAAATAAGGAAAATGTTATTAACTATTCAGAAGTAATCATGAGGGATATCAAAATAATCCTTAAAAAAAAGAAGAACAATGGTGTTCATATAATTGATGTAACTACTAATATAAGAAAGAAATCTTAATTTGAAGATATTTTATAGATTTAAACCAAAATAAAACGTTAGAATATAACAATGTCATAAGATACTGACCAATGAGAATTAGCATAATTTAATAGGTAACCATAGCAACTGAGATTTATTACCAAAAAACCGTTGGAATTCTAATTAATTCATTATTGACTGACGCGGAGGGCGGATGTATGAAGCTCTCGATCCGAAATTAACTTAAAAAACTTAAAATTTTAATAACTCAAGAAGGAAGAAGTATTGTAGAAGCATTCCATACTACATCTGATGAAATGAACCAGTATTAAAAGATTAAACCATCGAAATCACAGTAAAAATAAGAATACTTCGAAGGAACGTGACAGACGAACTATCTTGAAGGAAGAAGGGGATCAACCTAACTCAACCTGAGGACTTCGAACGACTACAGAGACTGGTGGAAGCTGAACTTTAATTGAAGCCATTGCACGAGAATTGCGAACCATCCAAAGAAGAGAAGACGACTAGAGGATTCCTGAAGAAGAAGACGAACATCAGAGAAGCCACGTCAAGAACTCGATGAGTATAAACTAACAATTTCACTTAAAAATAAATTCCAATTATCCACAATAACGAGATAGAAAGTTTTCACTTCACTGATCACAATTTTGACTCAATAACTGAATTTAATTAATATATCACTATTAATAAAACATAATTAAGCAATAAACTTTGATATCGAATTATAATAAATTTAAAAAAAACATAACTTGCTGACAAAAATTTAACCAAACACTATTCTAATTCTCATTGCCAATAACTTACTTTGTATGTATTGTAATATTAATAAAAATATTACAAATAAAAATAAAAATAAAAATTATGAACGTTTTAATAAGCTCCACGTGGGAAACGCCAATTTGTAATATAAATAAAAATATTACAAATAAAAATAAAAATAAAATTGAAATTAAATTGATATATATAGAGATATATTGTGTGTGTAGCTTTGGTGCTAACAAGGGGTATTGTGCTCTTCTTTTAGCCCCACTAGTTGGGCAAGTCAATTTGTAATATAAATACAATTACAAATAAGAATAAAAATAAAATTGATATGCGTTTTACTATTGATATTTTGTTTGTCACTGGGTTAGTCTGACTCCTTAAAGTCCCACTGTTAGGCTAGTCAAATTGTAATATAATTTCAAGTGTAATAATAAACAAAATATAAAGATATTGATGATAAGAGTATGTTATAACTAAGTGTTTTGGATTGATAAATAACAAATATATCAAACTTTAAAAATTTTGCAAATATTTTTTCTTGTGCTTGTATCGAAATTGACTGAATAATTTAATTTAATTAATTGATAATTAATTAATTATTTGAGTTTGTAATTTCCTCCTATATCTATTCTCTCAATGTGAATTATGTTTTTGCTTAATAAAAAATAATAACATTAATAGTAGAAATAAAAACAATGCTGGTAACTGAATACTGATTTGCGTTTATTCATTCAAAATTGTGCGCCAGTCAAACTGCGCATGTCCCAGGCACTGGCAAATATTCGCCACAGTCGGCAATGAGAAAAGTCAACAGATATATTTTTTACAAGTTTAAATTTATGGTTCTTTTAACGAGTCGAAATGGTCAGAGGGCAAGGAACAAGATACATTTAACAGGTATTCTTAAACTAAATGTTAACATCTGAAATAGAACAGAATTATTATTACAATTGTCAATTAGAAAGAAATTATTTAAAATTCGAACCAAGTCGAAGAAATGACGTCACTCTGCTCCAGGTAGCACTGGTCCGTTGTCTTTATAGAAATTCAGCAATGGCCGCCGTCTGCTTGGTTTTAATCTGCTATGACGCCGTTGGAATTGAAGATCTTCTCCCACAGAAATAAAACGATGTTCCCTTTTTCTGCAAAGTGGTGTTGGTCCAAAATATCGTGTTGAATGTCCCCTCGTCGTCTGCGATGTCGAATTCTGGATGGATCTCTTGTGTAGTGTAGTGTTCAAATATGCGTGTTGGTTTTGTGAATTCGTTCCAAAATTGTTCAAAAATGGCTGTCGATTTTTGGTGTTGCGTTTTTATGGTGTTATTCTGTGTTTTCGGAAACTTGTGAAGTGTTAGACGTAGATAAATAATGTTATTTCACTTGTTAGTTCATCTCCGTTACACGCCACATAACCACACTTGGTTTTAATATAAATTATTTGGTTTTCAAAACTCCACTAATACATTTTTCAACTGTTCAGCTTTGCGATTAACAATAGACTAAACGACGCAACGTCGTCGTTTTAGGGCAATTTGTGGTATGTCTTTTTCCTCTTCATATTGTTTAATTATAAAATATCTGTCTAAGACTTGTTTCACTATCTAACTATACATAACAAGTTTTCTTATTTTTTACTGTATTTCCAATATTTCTTAATTTTACATGAATCTAACTATTCAGTAATATTGATTATTTAATTTTACATCTTTTGATATATAGCTGGGTTTGTTTCAAACTCATTTAAGCCCAAAAATTACAATTTTGCATAATAATTGCATGTCCCATATTTTGTACAAATTCAGTGTTTTAAAGGTTTTTATTTGTTTTTTCGGTATAATATTTCCATGGAATACACCTAATAACTCCGTAATTACTTTGCTGTTAGTAATTTGGTTATTAAAACATTTCAATATTGATTAATTTGCTGTTTAGTCTGATTTGATTACTATCATAAGCCTATTTTTGACTGTTTCCAAAAGAAGTTAGTTTTCTTTCTTTTGTCATTCTATTTGCTATTAACTGTATCTGCATTAATTATATTCTCAATTTCTGTATTGTATGTATTGAATTCTATTCCTATTACATAGATTAATTCTTTGATAGATAGTTTTTTTTTTTGTTTATAGGCCATTCTGTGTTTACAAACATAGTGTCTTGGTGGGTCTGTTTGTACATTATACATGGTTTACTGATTTGAATAAAATTATTACCTTTTTATGCCCTACTTGCCTCTCTGACTTACACAATGGAAAATTAAATGACATGATTTTAATTACAATAGAATATCTTGTATCTACTAAACTTTCTTTATACTAATAACATCATTGAACCATAACATGAACATCTTATGCCTAATTTTAACAAAAACATCTTATTATCAACTATTTTCCCTATATCACCTAATTTTAACAAAAACATCTTATTCCTATTATTTTTTCCTATATCATCAAATGATAACAACATAGCTTATCCTAGACATCATTTAATTAGAAAACATAAAAAACTCCTATTACTAGTAACACTGTCAGTCACTAACTGTCTTGTGTATGTATTATTCTTATGAAAACACTTTAACTGTGATAATAAACCTCGTGTATCTATTTACACCTTACATCTAAAATATTATTTAATTAATAATAAATAATAAACATCTTAATATTAGGCATACCTTCAGTTATGAACTGTCCTTTGGTATTTTTGTCCTCACCATTTATTTAGTTATAATTAAAGAAAACATTTTATATGTAATAGTCCTTATATCTAATTTAAAACTCTTTATTACTAGTAATGTTGTCAGTCCTTAGACCGTCTTTCATTTCAATGGTTTTATTATTATTATTCTACACTCATGGTAGTCTTTTTATAATACTTAAACCTCATTGAAGATTTTTTTTTTCATAGATTTTTTAACTATGTTTCTCACTGTACACTCTGTAGTTCCTTAATTTTGTTATCTCACTTCACTTTATTGTATTCTACACTCTGGTAGTCTTTTTAGTGAGTTCTACTCTATGGTAGTCTCTTTTGGTATATTTTTTGACATGTTACACTTACAACTAATATACAATTTGTTTTTATAGTATTGTATCTTGTAACTTGTTTGGGGTTTACCTATATCGGTTTCAATTTTGTCTCATGGTATTTAATATATGATTAACATTTTGTTTTGGCATATCTCTTCCTGTTTCTGGTCTCTGTTGGAATCTTGATATGTTTCGTCCCTTCTTCAAATATCACATTAGTAGTTTCCTTATTAAAATGGTTTCATGACAGATTATTTCCTTTTTTATGGTCCTTCCCTTTTTGTACTGCTTCCCCAATCTACTGGGTATACTGCTGGTTTAACTGGTTTTTTCATAGTAGGTTATTTTAATTAATGGTTTTCTTTATTATCTTCCATTTTTATTAACATTTTATAGACTTAATTATACAGTTTCTAGGGTAATCCTTAAACAATTTATTCCTCTCACTCACTATGGAACTTTCTCTTTTATTTATGTAACATTAATTCAAATGTTTAGTGTGATAATTTTGTTATGTTACATATGCTCTCCTGTAAAAGTGATTAGTTCAGATCATACTCTGTATGGATGAAATAATTACTACTAATTCTTTTGTATTTACATTTCTCCGTGATTACATGTTTTCACTTTATATACCTTCTTTTTCCACCATTGCTTCCTCTCAGCTGATGTGTATCTCCTTCATTAGTTTCTTTTTTCATTGATAAGTGATCTTCAATCTTGTGTATAACATTATCATTTTATATTCCTTCTTATTTGGTGCTTCCTCACCAGTATGTTTACTCCCTAACATTCCCTAACAAATTAATTGGAACAGTTCAGAGTGGCACTTTTGGCTTCAATCCCTGCTGTCCAATACTTCAATTGAGTCCAGAGGTATTATCATCTCTGCTCAACACATAAGACTGATGGCATTTTCTACATCCAGTCATAAAAATAAATAAACAGTAAAAGTAGTAATTTTTGACTAAAATAAACATCTTTAGATTCTTCACTTCATAATACGTTATATTAATTAATACTTTTATACACTTGACTCTTCTTCTCTCTTAAAGCTTATTCCATATTAGGTGGTTTAGGTATGTGGTATAATATACATTTCATCATGTTTACATAGTAAGTAGTATTTATATTTACTCTTTCTACCATCTGGTATCCATCGAGTTACTTTTATTGCTCATGGTATAACATGAATTAATTCTTTATCACTTTCACTATAACAGTGGTTGTTGTAACAGCATTATCATTATTAGTATCAGGTTTTTTTGTTTTTTGGTTTCACTATTTGGTCTTTAGTGAGCTGGTCCTTCTTCATTGTTCCATTTTTATTAAATTATTTTCTGTGTGAGTTTGGTTAATTTGTTCGATTAGGTCATATGACATTCTGGTTTCCTTTCTCTCTTAGAATTTTGTATCTCTTTCTTACAAAATCTTTTTTCATATTTCAGAGTTATTTCCTATCATTTGTATGAGTAATGATGTGAGTTTACTGTCTTTTAATTTTAGACATTTTTATTCAACTACATTCTTTCTTGTTCATAGTTGTTTTTCAAATATTTTGGTATAAGTTGTACTTATTGTTGTTTTGAATTTTGAAATTATTATTCCTCAAAATTCTTTTTGCATTCATAATAGTCTTTGAATGTTTGTGTAAGTGGTACTTACTAATTATTTTGAATTTGGACAATTATTATCTGCATCCAAATTCTTTTTACTTGCATAATAGTCTTTGAATATTTGTGTAGCTTGTACTTACTATTGCTTTTGAATTTTGAAGCTTATTATGTTCAAAATTCCTTTTATTTATTCACAATAATCTTTTAAATGTTTTGTGTAAGTTGTACTTACTGATTTTTGGAATTTGGTAATTTTTTATTCTTACCAAAATTCTTATTTTGTTCCCAATATTCTTTCTGATGCTTGGTGTAAGATGTTCTTACTATATTTTTGAATTTTGTAATTATCTATTTATCAAAATTCTTTTTTTTTTTTTTTTTTTTTCACAATATTCTTTCAGATATCTAGTGTAAGTTGTACTTACTATATTTTTGAATTTTGTAATTTTTTATTCTTACCAAAATTCTTATTTTGTTCACAATATTCTTTCAGATATCTAGTGTAAGTTGTACTTACGGATTTTTGAATTTGGTAATTTTTTTTCAAAATTCACAATTTCTTCATAATAGTTTTAACTCACAATTATGAGTCCTCTAAATATTTTTTAATGGATAACTGATTATAAGTTCCTTTTACTTTATTCGAAATGATATCCTTTAGTACATATGTATTATTATTATTGTTTTTAATAATCAGGTATGGGCCGGTATACAGCAGTAATAACTTTCTGGTAATGCCTTCCAAAGTACTGGGTAATTCCCTGTTTTTTAGCAGTACCTTTTCTCCGACTTCATAGTTTATTATTTTCTTAACAGCCTTTTGATATTTGTTCTTGCAGATTCACTCTTGACAATACGTCGGCTACTACATTTTTACTTCCAGGAACATACTCCCACTGTATATCGTATTCCTGTAGGGCGAGTACCCATCTGGTCAATCTCCCATGGCTTAATTTGCACCTTCTTAGAAATGATATTGACTTGTGATCTGTTCGGACGGTCACCGGATATCCGAGGATATACGTCCGAAACTTCCCGCAGGCAAAGACTACACTTAGCAGCTCTTTTTCCGTCACATTATAGTTCTTCTCACACTGGTTAAGGGTTCTGCTAGCAAAGCTCACTACTAGATGGTTTCCACTTTCATCTTCTTGGTACAGTGTTGAACCCAAGCTAATATTACTAGCGTCACAGTTTAGAAAGAAGGGTCGGTTAAAATCTGGATGGTTGAGCATTACTGCATCTAAAAATTTCTCTTTAATTGATTTGAAGGTCTCGTCTTGTTCTTGACCCCATCGCCATTTATTCTTGGACGATAACTGGTACTGAAACTGGGCTGTTAGTTCGGAATAATTATTCTGGAACTTCCTATAATAGTTACATAGGCCCAAAAATGATTGTAGTTGCCTCCTGTTTTTTGGTGTAGGGAATCGTTGTATGGCGTCTACCTTTTCTGTTGATGGTGTTATTCCTTGACTGTTTAGCTGGAAACCCAGGAATTGAACTTCTTTAGCTATAAGCTTGGACTTGTCCAGTTTAAGGGTGACATTATTTTCAGCAAGCTTCTTCAAAACATACTCCACACGATAACAGTGTTCCTCCCAGCTGGTTGATGTTATTAGGAGATAATCAACATAGACAGTCGTGAATTGGAGCGCTTCTGGTCCTAGTATATGATCCATACAGGCGACAAAAACAGCTACTGAATTAACCAACCCGAAGGGCAATCTCTTAAACTGATAATTGCGCCCTTCGAAGATGAACGCCATATATTGCCGGCTTGCTGGGTGCAACTCCACTTGCCAATAGCCGCATACCGTATCCCAAGTGGTAATGAATCGTGTTCCGTGGAACCTCTTCAAAATTTCATCAATTTCGCCAGGTGAGGTACGATCGTTTATTATCATCTTATTTATCTCCCGAGCGTCAAGGCAAAGTCTTACCTTCCCATTTTTCTTTTGTATGGCCACAATTGGGCTAGTGTATGGCGATTGACTGCTCTCGATGATATCTCTACGGATCATATTCTGGATCTCTGATCGTACGGCTTCTTTCAAAGATTGTGCTATTGGGTATGACTTTCGGTTGAATTCTACCGGTTCTCTGAATCGTATTGAGCATTGGTAGTTCCGGATCTTTCCAGGTTCGTCAGAAAATACAGCTCGATATTTCTCATATATTTCTACCAATTGATTCCGCTGGTCTTCCGTTAGTTGCTCGTTAGTATTGTGGCACTGGAAGTTACGTATCTCTTGGATCTTTTGTTTCCATAGGTCTTCCTCCGAATCTTGATGTACTGGCTTGTTGTTTGTTGAGTGGTTAGATAAGTAATTCACCTTATTTTGGTGGTCGAGAAGTTGTCTGGAGTCTAAAGTCTTGTTATCAGTTAAATTGGCTATCCAGGTTGAACCTTCAGCAAAGAGTGATACCCTTCCTCGGCACAAGTCGATAATTGCTGAGTTTCGGCGCAATATGTCGCATCCTATCATGATGTTGAACGGTAATCCGGCTGCAACAAGAAATATCATATCCACACTAATGCCCTGACTTTTGACATTGAGGGATACCTGCTTTCTTATGGTCTTGTTCTGTCGGCCGGTAGCTCCTACAAGTACAATGTTATTAATAGGTAGTACCGGTAAGTTTTTGTGGCATTCCTGCTGTATCCGGTCCAATTCATTTCGATTTATTATGGAGACATTGGCTCCAGTGTCTATCATTATAGGAACAGAAATACCTTCAATTTCTGCGGTTATGTATATTATTTCATTATCATTATTTTTAATATTAAGCTCACTTTCTTCTAATAGGTCCTTACGGATATCCTTTAAATAATTGCTGTATATTATGGTAAAATTTTTTCTGTTTTTCTTCACATTCATACCTACTTGATTAAACCCAGCAGATTGGAGCAGTAAAGGGTCATTGGATTTTATTACTGCCTCCGTTCGTTTAAATGTTCCGCTTCATTACGGATCAGGCCGTTGGAAGCGTCAGCTTGAAGTCCTGAGGCTGTTTCGTTTGGTTCTGCTCGATCGTCTGGTTGGGCTTCTGCTACAGGTAGTCTGCGCTGATTATCCAAGCTGGAACTACGTCTGGGCTCGTACTCTCTGTACCTATTACTTCCCTGGCTCCCTTGGAAAGTCTCGTACTCGTAGTATCGGCTCCTTCTTTGAGGCTGGTATCTTCTGTGTCCACTGCCTTCTGCTCGGATGTAATTAACATTAGGTCGATATGCCCTGTAATTGTGGTTACCTCCACTTGGGTAATTTCGGTTATAATTACCATGATAATTACTATTATTAGAAAGGTTGGGGTTCCTCTGACCATTTGGAACATAGTTACTATTATGATTATAATAACCGTTGTTATTTTGGGGACGGCTATTATTATTATTATTATTATTATTGTCGTGGTTGTTGTTATTATTGTTATTCATACGAGGAATATTACTATTATTATTATTATGGTTAAGCCTCGGCAAATTATTGTTATTTCTAGGGTTATAATTGTACTCGGCATTATTCCGATTTGTGGGATTATAATTATTATTATTACCCACATTCTGCCGATTATTATTATTCTTCAAATTATTGTTGTTATTCCTTGGTTCCAGCTTTTCATACCTCCTGCGACTTTGACGGTAATAGTCTTCGTGCTCGTACATCTCTAAAAGCTCGGTCATGGCTTGCACCGTTTTTATTTGACTGTTTCGTCTGGCTCTGATAATATCCTCCTCGTAGTGGTATGAGAGTTTGCTGACCAGGCATTCTTCCGGTATTCGGGGCTCTAGATGTTTGGCCACGCACACCTTTCCTAAAAAGTACGCCGTTAAAGTTTGGTTTCCATATGGGTTGTACTTCCCATGGCATATCCCGTCTCTGGCGATATTTTGCGTTGATTCCGACCAATATTTGGCTTTGAATAGCCTTCTGAATTGTTGATAGTCGGTCACCTCGTCTCTTATTGCCATCCACCAATTGTCTGCTATTTCCTTGAATGATTCGTCCAGCACCTCTTTGTTCTCCCTCCAGCGATTACCTCTGTGTTTGGCAAAGTATTCCTCGATTCTTGCTAGGAATTCCATGGGTTTATTTTTATAAAACCTGAAGTTAATCCCTTCACGATTTTCACTGTTGGGACAACTGGTAATGGTTGTCGGTCGACTATGGAATAGGTCTATATCGGTCTGGTTCTGTCGTACCTGACTGTTGATACTGGTCACAGCCGCTTCTATGCCGTCACATTTTTCTGTGAATCGGTCCTGCACTCGCTCCCAGTCTTCTCGTGTTTCCTTTAGTTTTTCCTCCAACGTCTTCCTAGTCGTTTCTTCAATGGTGTTAACCTTCGTATTTATTTCTGTTCTGATACTCCGTACTTCTTGTTCGGTTTGACTCCATTTTTCGTCAGCTCTGGTAACCCTTTGTTCGATTACCGTTATTTCCTCTTCTACTTTCTTGCTGATTGTCTCATTGTTTTCAGCTATCTTCTGGCTCAATTCTTCCTTCAATATTTCCATTCTTCCGTCTAACCGGTTCATGTTCTCTTGGTTTGTCTCCTTCAATTCTTCCCTCAATTGCTGACTATTGCTTTCCATTTTCTGATTTGTTTCTTCCATCCTCTTGTTAGTTTCTTCCAATTTTTGGCTTATCTGGGTCAATTCCTCTTTCGACTGTTTATTGTCAGTCTTTATTTCCTCCATTTTCTCCTCAATTTTCTGAATATTTTCTTCCATCTTCTCTTCTATCTTCTTGCTAGTATCTCCAATTTTATTGCCCAACTCTTCCTTCAATCGTTGGTTATCATTCTTCATTTCCTCCTCCATCTTCCTACTATTCTCCTCCATCTTCTTGCTGCTTTCTCTTAATTCCTCCTTCAATCGTTGGTTGTCGTTCTTCATTTCCTTACTATTTTCTTCCATCTTCTCCTCTATCTTCTTACTGTTTTCTCTTAATTCCTCCTTCGTTGTTTTAAATTCTCGGAGTAACATCTCCATCATTTGATCAAATTTTGTATCTTCCTTTGCGGTGGATTTCTCCGGCTGTTCCTTCTGTGGTGCAGGCTTATTTGGTTCTGCTGGCGGTAACATTAACTCCACATCTTCCACTGGTGTCGCTTCTTTATCCTCCATGTTTATCTCCTGCTCGGCCTCCATAGCCCTTTTTCTTGATGTAGCTCTCCTGTGCATCTCGCTCCCTCTTCCGACCTGTTGACCGTTGCCAAGCTAAAAATAGGAAATTGGACAATCGTCCTTATTTTACAACACTATTATCTCCTATTTAAAGCCCCTTAAGTTGGACGCCAATTTGTAATATTAATCAAATATTACAAATAAAAATAAAAATAAAATTGAAATTAAATTGATATATATAGAGATATATTGTGTGTGTAGCTTTGGTGCTAACAAGGGGTATTGTGCTCTTCTTTTAGCCCCACTAGTTGGGCAAGTCAATTTGTAATATAAATACAATTACAAATAAGAATAAAAATAAAATTGATATGCGTTTTACTATTGATATTTTGTTTGTCACTGGGTTAGTCTGACTCCTTAAAGTCCCACTGTTAGGCTAGTCAAATTGTAATATAATTTCAAGTGTAATAATAAACAAAATATAAAGATATTGATGATAAGAGTATGTTATAACTAAGTGTTTTGGATTGATAAATAACAAATATATCAAACTTTAAAAATTTTGCAAATATTTTTTCTTGTGCTTGTATCGAAATTGACTGAATAATTTAATTTAATTAATTGATAATTAATTAATTATTTGAGTTTGTAATTTCCTCCTATATCTATTCTCTCAATGTGAATTATGTTTTTGCTTAATAAAAAATAATAACATTAATAGTAGAAATAAAAACAATGCTGGTAACTGAATACTGATTTGCGTTTATTCATTCAAAATTGTGCGCCAGTCAAACTGCGCATGTCCCAGGCACTGGCAAATATTCGCCACAGTCGGCAATGAGAAAAGTCAACAGATATATTTTTTACAAGTTTAAATTTATGGTTCTTTTAACGAGTCGAAATGGTCAGAGGGCAAGGAACAAGATACATTTAACAGGTATTCTTAAACTAAATGTTAACATCTGAAATAGAACAGAATTATTATTACAATTGTCAATTAGAAAGAAATTATTTAAAATTCGAACCAAGTCGAAGAAATGACGTCACTCTGCTCCAGGTAGCACTGGTCCGTTGTCTTTATAGAAATTCAGCAATGGCCGCCGTCTGCTTGGTTTTAATCTGCTATGACGCCGTTGGAATTGAAGATCTTCTCCCACAGAAATAAAACGATGTTTCCTTTTTCTGCAAAGTGGTGTTGGTCCAAAATATCGTGTTGAATGTCCCCTCGTCGTCTGCGATGTCGAATTCTGGATGGATCTCTTGTGTAGTGTAGTGTTCAAATATGCGTGTTGGTTTTGTGAATTCGTTCCAAAATTGTTCAAAAATGGCTGTCGATTTTTGGTGTTGCGTTTTTATGGTGTTATTCTGTGTTTTCGGAAACTTGTGAAGTGTTAGACGTAGATAAATAATGTTATTTCACTTGTTAGTTCATCTCCGTTACACACCACATAACCACACTTGGTTTTAATATAAATTATTTGGTTTTCAAAACTCCACTAATACATTTTTCAACTGTTCAGCTTTGCGATTAACAATAGACTAAACGACGCAACGTCGTCGTTTTAGGGCAATTTGTGGTATGTCTTTTTCCTCTTCATATTGTTTAATTATAAAATATCTGTCTAAGACTTGTTTCACTATCTAACTATACATAACAAGTTTTCTTATTTTTTACTGTATTTCCAATATTTCTTAATTTTACATGAATCTAACTATTCAGTAATATTGATTATTTAATTTTACATCTTTTGATATATAGCTGGGTTTGTTTCAAACTCATTTAAGCCCAAAAATTACAATTTTGCATAATAATTGCATGTCCCATATTTTGTACAAATTCAGTGTTTTAAAGGTTTTTATTTGTTTTTTCGGTATAATATTTCCATGGAATACACCTAATAACTCCGTAATTACTTTGCTGTTAGTAATTTGGTTATTAAAACATTTCAATATTGATTAATTTGCTGTTTAGTCTGATTTGATTACTATCATAAGCCTATTTTTGACTGTTTCCAAAAGAAGTTAGTTTTCTTTCTTTTGTCATTCTATTTGCTATTAACTGTATCTGCATTAATTATATTCTCAATTTCTGTATTGTATGTATTGAATTCTATTCCTATTACATAGATTAATTCTTTGATAGATAGTTTTTTTTTTTGTTTATAGGCCATTCTGTGTTTACAAACATAGTGTCTTGGTGGGTCTGTTTGTACATTATACATGGTTTACTGATTTGAATAAAATTATTACCTTTTTATGCCCTACTTGCCTCTCTGACTTACACAATGGAAAATTAAATGACATGATTTTAATTACAATAGAATATCTTGTATCTACTAAACTTTCTTTATACTAATAACATCATTGAACCATAACATGAACATCTTATGCCTAATTTTAACAAAAACATCTTATTATCAACTATTTTCCCTATATCACCTAATTTTAACAAAAACATCTTATTCCTATTATTTTTTCCTGTATCATCAAATGATAACAACATAGCTTATCCTAGACATCATTTAATTAGAAAACATAAAAAACTCCTATTACTAGTAACACTGTCAGTCACTAACTGTCTTGTGTATGTATTATTCTTATGAAAACACTTTAACTGTGATAATAAACCTCGTGTATCTATTTACACCTTACATCTAAAATATTATTTAATTAATAATAAATAATAAACATCTTAATATTAGGCATACCTTCAGTTATGAACTGTCCTTTGGTATTTTTGTCCTCACCATTTATTTAGTTATAATTAAAGAAAACATTTTATATGTAATAGTCCTTATATCTAATTTAAAACTCTTATTACTAGTAATGTTGTCAGTCCTTAGACCGTCTTTCATTTCAATGGTTTTATTATTATTATTCTACACTCATGGTAGTCTTTTTATAATACTTAAACCTCATTGAAGATTTTTTTTTTTCATAGATTTTTTAACTATGTTTCTCACTGTACACTCTGTAGTTCCTTAATTTTGTTATCTCACTTCACTTTATTGTATTCTACACTCTGGTAGTCTTTTTAGTGAGTTCTACTCTATGGTAGTCTCTTTTGGTATATTTTTTGACATGTTACACTTACAACTAATATACAATTTGTTTTTATAGTATTGTATCTTGTAACTTGTTTGGGGTTTACCTATATCGGTTTCAATTTTGTCTCATGGTATTTAATATATGATTAACATTTTGTTTTGGCATATCTCTTCCTGTTTCTGGTCTCTGTTGGAATCTTGATATGTTTCGTCCCTTCTTCAAATATCACATTAGTAGTTTCCTTATTAAAATGGTTTCATGACAGATTATTTCCTTTTTTATGGTCCTTCCCTTTTTGTACTGCTTCCCCAATCTACTGGGTATACTGCTGGTTTAACTGGTTTTTTCATAGTAGGTTATTTTAATTAATGGTTTTCTTTATTATCTTCCATTTTTATTAACATTTTATAGACTTAATTATACAGTTTCTAGGGTAATCCTTAAACAATTTATTCCTCTCACTCACTATGGAACTTTCTCTTTTATTTATGTAACATTAATTCAAATGTTTAGTGTGATAATTTTGTTATGTTACAGTATTAGTGTATTAACCATTGTGTATTTAGTTTTAAGGAGTGTTATAATTTTGTGCGTTTGGCCGATAATCCAACTTCTGTAGTCAAAAGGACTTAAAACACCCTGAGAGACAAAATAATAATTGTAAACAAAACATTACTCGCCATGCTGGCGTCTTTATGTTACGAACTATTGAGCGATGCCAACTGAGCAATTTGTAAAAGCCGGTATCAACATAAACATATGTACTATTCATTAAATGTAATTGAAGGGATAATATAAAGAAGGATTTAATAAATTTTAATGCTCTTCAACGCTGTATGTTTGATTCATATAAAATAACGTAATATAAAGAAATACTAAACTGAAAACGCCAACATACCACAGTTAGCGAAGTCGACACTGCAAGACAGCGTGAGCCAATCAGGTGACGAGGCGGTAAAATTCGAATTGAACAACGAGAGATACGGTTAGCCCGTAAGTATTAAGAAAAAGTATAATCCGTCTCGCTACATACGATTAACCCTTCACAGAGGTATTTAACAGATTAATACTCACAATTACCCACTATTACACTCTTATACTACGAATGCAACGAGTGACATAAAACGGTCGCCACACATTTTCGTTACTGTTACAAAGACGGTTACAATATTATGAAAGACATCGTTAATAAAACACCACGAAAGAGTTTTATTACAAAGTGACGCATCCAACGTGTGGCAGAATAAAACAACACGCTAATACAATTAAACACCCCAAAACGTCTTTAT
Source organism: Magicicada septendecula (assembly GCA_034769895.1). NCBI lineage: Eukaryota > Metazoa > Arthropoda > Insecta > Hemiptera > Cicadidae > Magicicada > Magicicada septendecula. The sequence continues at coordinate 943,697,684 of CM068367.1, read as the reverse complement.
TACACTATACGCCGCTGAATACCTATATTTATATCCCGCTAAAATTCCAGAATCACCAGTACATCGTATCACCCTATTTCACAAAAAATGGCTTTTTTCAACTGTATGATTCATAGATTGCTGGCATTGCCCTTATCTACGGATGATTATAACAATGAACTAAACATTATCAAACACATAGCATTAGCCAATGGATACAAAAGTCATATAGTAGATAGAATAATTAATAAAAAACAAAATAAACCAATAAATATTGATGTATCCAAAGAAAAAGTAAACAAATACATTGCTATAGAATATGGTGAAAATCTATACCATATTTTAAAAAACCAATTAAAAAAGCATAATATTACTTTGGCCTCAAAGGCAAGTAATAAACTTGAGAAAAAACTTACATTTACTAACAAAAATATACCGTCCGATATATTTGATGGTACTGGTGTATATAGACTTAATTGTTCTGATTGCACACAGTTCTATATAGGACAAACAGGTCTTTCTTTCAAATTACGCTATAAAGAACATATCCCAAGCTCCAAGTCAAATGTAATAAGATCTACATTTGCAGAACAATTGAGCTGATATAACCATAATATAAGAAGTATTAATGATAATTTAGATATCCTACACAAATGTAAAAAGTCACTAAAGCTGGACACCCTTGAAAGGTTCGAGATATATAAAGCCATAAAGAAGGATCACAATCGTGTCCTAAATGAAAAAGCAATACATACCAATAATGTTTTATTTAATAGAATCGATCTTATAGAACGAGAAATTGGCTATATCAGATCGATAAAATTGAACCAAGGTCAAACCGGCATTGATTAGTCTTACCGTGGGGGTAAACGTTCCTGTACAGGTTCGTTTGCGGCCGCGTTGTTTTTATATTTTATTGTTGTAATGTTATTTTGTTGTGATATAGTTTATTTATTATTTATGTAATGTTATGTGTTGTTTTTAATTTTTTAATATCTGACGAGATGTATATGCATCAAAATGTTTTGACCTAATTCATATCCGATCTGATGATGACACCAAATGGTGTCGAAACTCGAGTTATCCTAAAAGGATTTTAAGAAACGTTGACAGAAGGTAATTAACCTATTTTATAGTCTTAATCGTTTCTGGAGGCAAGAAAAATGTTTAAATAAAGATTTTATTGGTAAAAACTTTGTGTTCCGAGTCAGTAGTGTTATACACATCATTAGTAAAAAAAAATTGTAGCTATTACTATCAACCTTTACAACAGCTATGAAAATAACCCATTTGATTTTTTTTGTTTTAACATGATGTTGAGACGGTTCTTATTGTGGTCTATTCAATTGTTATTGAGGGCAGTATACAATTTTACTTTTAGGAATGAATTTAACCTAAAAAACAATATTCCTGCGAGTGTTTACTATTGTATAATAATAGGATATAAAAGTGTCCTTCATATGTAAATAGATAAAGAGTGTTTTTTTATATTGTTCGTGTAACAATGAATGGTTGTGAATCTAAGTCATGTGCACAAAAACAGTAAAAAAAAAAAAAACATAATGAGAAGACATTCACAAAAGAACTTAAGAAAATCAACCAGTAGCTAAATTGTCTCCAAAGGTAGTTTAGTATCTTATGAAAGTAAATCTTCAACTTTTGAGATACATGTGTACAGAAGCAGAAACGCATATTGATTAACTACTGATGTGGTTTATTTTCTGCCTGATACAGCATAGATTAGCAAGCAAAAATCTGATGAGTGTAATGGCTGGAATCAAAGTGATCATGGGCAGTGGCTGGCCATATACTTCAGTGAACAGTGGTAAAGTGAGAATTGTTACAAAAGGGACTCCAAAAGTTATCCTTGGAACAGTTCAACTGTTTGTTGTAGACAAACTAAATATAAAACTTATTAAACACCATGTCTTTTCTGAATATTCAAAAACTAGATTTAAGGGGGGAAAAAAAGGAAGAAAACTGTCCTGCTGACCACACTTGCTAGTGTAGTGATGGGTTATTCATGAACAAATGGGTTCCTGTAAAAATTCTCTTCATTGTAAGTACAATATAGTTATGAGATCTGGTAAAAACTGGCTTCAGTTAATCAGACTCTATATCACACAAAAACCTGCAGCATTCGCTCTTGTTTTGCTCACAAGCTGAATGACTTAAGACCACTACTAGTTATACTCATACCATTGGAGTAAGCAGTTTGTGTAAACAAGTATTAAAGTAGGAGATTTCTTTGGAGTGTGTGATGCTGCTATATACTATAATTAAGCTTTTTTTAAAAAAATAGGTAGTGACTTTTGTTGTTCTACCTTAACCTAAAAAATAGCTCTATTAGGTGTTCTAATTAACATATTTTAAATTTAGTATACATATTTATACTCCATATGCAGACTTAGGAAAGTTAAAAGAAAATTTAACTGATTAAAGTTAAAGTTAACGCCCCCCAAAACTAACTAAGATAAAGTTAATGCTTACAAAAACTAACTAGTTAAAGTTAAAATAAAAAACTGATCAAAAGTTAAAACGTTTTGGTTTTCCTTTTTTGTTGTATTATTGTTATTGAGCAAACTACTTTGATTGTTGAAATGATTAAAATCAAATTGAAATAAGTAATTAATGAGTTTGTAGACAATTTTAGGTATTTTCAACCTTACAGTTATTACTGCAAATACTTATTCAATCGTAACAAAAACTGTATTTCAACATTTTTATAATTTTTGTCACCTGTCCCCTAAAATGAGTCCAGCAGCACTGAACAGTCTTTCATAGTGGTCACACTTATGTTGTAGTTTACAAATAATCTCTTCAGCAGAGGGCCCACATATCCAACTTCTTTTGCTTCATGAAAATACCTGGCAAGCTCAGCCTCCTCCATTTTAGCTGCTTCCATGCTTCCATCATTACTATTTAATAAATCTATCCAAAAATATATCAGTTTTACTGTCATTGTCGAATTTATTTGTAGACCATCTTACAACCTGGTCAGAAGGCTTATTTGGTATTTAACCAAACAAATAAGTGTACCATAGTTGAAAATAGTGAATTACCTATTACTGAAACTTGAACGCAGAGTCCATTAATTCAACATTTCTTTTATAAAACATTTTGTAGCCAACTTAAAACACAATACAGATACATAGTAGAGAACGTTTAGGCAATTTTTCACACTTTCTATAGGCTAACTACTTCCCTGTTTCATGAACCTTTGTTAATTTTCTTCCTTATGACCATTTTACTTCCATGTTTCTTAAGGAAATGGAAGTATGGTGATGGCAAAAAAAAATCGTGTTCGAGATTATTGCAGATTCTGATTGTCCTACACTCAAAACATGAAAAAAAGTCATTTTTCGAAAAGTGTCTGTGTGTCTGTCTGTAGATTTTGTTTCTATGGCAAATGATTACAGCTGCAAATTCAAACTGAATCAAATCATTTTTTGCATACAGCCCTGATTTGTAGAGTACTCACGACCTATTGTTTTTTGGTGAAGATTGGTTGAGGGAAAGGGGTAATTTACCTGCAACGGTTTTTTTTAATCAAGGGTAATTGTTTTTATGGCAAACAATAACAGCCGCAAATTCCATCAGAATCAAATGATTATTTGCATATAGCCCTAAATTGTAGAGTACTCAAGACCTATTGATTTTGGTGAAGATCGGTTAAGGGAAAGGGATAGTTTACCTGCTACGTTTTATGTTTTAAAAGGGTATTTTCTATGGCAAACGATAAGAGCCGCAAATTCAAACAGAATCAAATAATGTTTTGCATACAGCCCTGATCTGTAGAGTACTCAAGACCTATTACTTTAGGTGAAGATCGGTTAAGGGAAAGAGGTAGTTTACCTGCAACATTTTATGTTTTAAAAGGGTATTTTTTATGGCAAACGATAAGAGTCGCAAATTCAAACAGCATCAAATAATTTTTTGCATGTAGCCCTGATTTGTAGAGTACTCAAGATCTATTGATTTTGGTGAAGATCGGTTAAGGGAAAGGGGTAGTTTACCTGCAACGGTTTATGTTTTAAAAGGGTATTTTTTATGGCAAACGATAAGAGCCGCAAATTCAAATGATGTTTTGCATACAGCCCTGATTTGTAGAGTACTCACGACCTATTGTTTTTGGTGAAGATCGGTTGAGGGAAAGGGGTAATTTACCTGCAGCGGGTTTTTTTAATCAAGGGTAATTGTTTTTATGGCAAACAATAACAGCCGCAAATTCAAACAGAATCAACTACTCTTTTGCATACAGCCCTGAATTATAGAGTTCTCAAGACTTATTGGTTTTGGTGAAGATCGGTTAAGGGGAAGGGGTAGTTAACCTGCAACGTTTTTTTATCGGGGGTAATTTTTTCTATGGCAAACGATAACAGCCGCAAATTCAAACAGAATCAAATAATGTTGTGCATACAGCCCTGAATTGTAGAGTTCTCAAGTCCTATTTGTGTGGGTGAAGATCGGTTAAGGGAAAGGGGTAGTTTACCTGCAACATTTTATGTTTTAACAAGGGTAATTTTTTATATGACGAACGATAACTGCCGCAAATTCAAACAGAATCGACTACGTTATTGCATACCTTTTTGAATTAAAGAGAACTCAAGGTCTGTTGATTTTGTTGAAGATCGGTTAAGGGAAAGGGGTAGTTTACCAGCAACATTTTATGTTTTAAGAAGGGTAAATTTTTTACAAAAGATAACTGCCGCAAATTCAAACAGAATCAAATAATGTTCTGTATACACCCCTGAATTGTAGAGTTCGCAAGATCTGTTGTTTTTGGTGAAGATCGGTTAAGGGAGAGGGGTAGTTTAACTGCATCGTTTTATGTTTTAACAAGGGTAATTGTTTATATGATGAACTATAACTGTCGCACATTCAAACAGAATCAAATATTTTTTTGCATGCATCCGTGAATTGTAGAGGACTGAAGGTCTATTGATTTTGGTGAAGATCGGTTAAGAGAAAGGGGTAGTTTACCTGCAACGTTTTATGTTTTAACAAGAGTAAAGTACTTAATTTTGATAAATAATGTAACCTAATAAGAAGCTCATAATAATCCACTGTAGAAACGTAGATGAAATATCTATAAATGAAGAGGTTAGGTGAACGGGGTGGGGGTAATATTCTATTAATGAAAATTATAGTTGATTGGGGAGGGGAGAATTTTTTATATGTGTACTACATTATCGGCACCAAAGAGTAGTTCTGTGTTAAAATTCCTTCCCGGGCTGTTTAGCCGTAGTCCAATGTTTTCTGCAAAACCAGACTTTTTGGCAGTCCATCGACTGCCATCATCAGTGAAAATCGAGTGCAAAAACGTCAGGTGGTATACGTTAGTGACCACAGTACCGTGGTTAAGGCTGAAGCAATAAGTAGAAAGAAGTAGTTTCTATGGTAATATTTCATTTCGAATATGATTTTAAATATCAATCTTAGAACATGGAAGTCATGTATGGTTCTCCATACCGATATTTTTATTGGGTGAAGGTCAATACAAGGTGCACACGAGGCAAGTCATGGGAGTAGACAAGGTGTGCATGAGGCAACTTTTTATTTAATTAATATATTAAGGTTGCATATTTCAGTTCTATCTTGTGACTTCTAGTAGCTTTGTGACGCGTTTCGAAATGATTGTTCCATCTTCAGACATAGGCTCTATATCCCCCATATGAGATCATCAAAATTAAAATATTAATTAACGTGACACTCATATCAACAATAAAAACTGATTCACGTACATGTTACTTGAACGGTGTACATGGATGTGTTTTCGGATCTAAATATTTTTATCTTATTTATTTAATTGCTGTTGAATTATATTTACTAAAAAAATGTGGAATTTCTACTAATATACATAAAAATTCACATTTGAGATTGCAGTATGTAAACAGCTGTTTGTCACTGAGGGTAACAGTGTTTGTCCCAAAAAATGTCCACTCTTTACATTAATATGCCAGCATTATAAATTCAAAGAGATTCACTGTTAAAACTTAAATGTCATGGCTGAGCGATCTAGCTTTGGCAATCCACCAGGTCAGACATTATTTTAATCAGGCTATAGATAGATTAAACAACACTTCATATACTAAATTAATAAATTTCCTTACCCTGTTTTGCCCTGCATGTGGTTTATGGAATAAATATGAAATAATTTGCTTCTTACAAAATAGTAACATAAATTTAAAACCAACTTTCATATTAAATGACCACGAGATTGATCTCTCTGATGTACTGTAGTCAGAGGAAGACAGACTGCCTGTTTCCAGGTAAGAATGCTCTGAAAACCATGAAAAATGGACAGGCACTATGTCCAAATGGACTCCATATAAACTATTTATAAATGGGACAGACTTACTTCTGGACCTTTTGGTATATGTCTTCAGTTACCTTTTAAAAGGTGAAGAACTCCCTCTGAATGAAAGACTGCTTATGTTTCAAACCTTCACAAAAAAGGCAAGAGAAAAAATCTATCGAATTACAGAGAAGTAGGGGAGAGTGTTGTACCTTGGACCAATTTTCACTATATATTTTGTTGTGCAAGATATAATTTTCTCAATAACTTGAAAGTTTTGTCACTAATACATTATACTTTTGCCTATTAATATGAATTTTTTCTTGGAATTATATTTAGCATTCACTTCAAAAAAAAAAAAGTTTTAAAGTAATAACAATTGGTCCAACGTACAACATGTTGTTGTACCTTGGACCATTTATTTTTTACCTTGTATAACACTATTTTTGAGCTATTTTTATCTTCTTATCCTGTTATTTGATTAATGCTAGATATTCATCCAAATAAGGCACATTTTTTGCAAAGTTTTCAGGTACATTAACTAAAATAAATCAAACCAAATTAATAATAATTTAATACAAATTAATAATTTATTGAAATACTTGAAAAATTTATAATTTGTTACATGGTGTAAGTGGCAAAGTCCTCTGGAAAATATATTTGTGCTAACTGGCGCTCAGAAGCACCTGTTGTACATGGGCAAGGTAGTTTCTTTACAACATCACTTTCAAAAATATCTGAAACATCATGCTCATCTGGCAAAAACTTGTTTGAGTTAACCATTTTTTTGTAAAACAACCTGATATCCATCACTAACAATATTTAAAACTTCAGCAACATAATGCTTTTTGTTTTTTTTCCCTGCTAATTCAACCAAGACAAAATCCCCTATTGACACCTCTGAAGCAGTAGCTTCTTCCTTTTCATCATCACTTCTATGCAATTCAAAAAGAGTTTCAGCAAATTCACTTCCATCACTTGAATCTTGTAAGATCAACTCTTCATCCAAGTCTTCTTTAGAACTACATGTAAGCCTGCACTTTTTTCTCTTCGGATAAGATACTTTTGGTTTAACACGGTTTCGTTTTTTCTTTTCAACGTCTTCTTTCTCTGGAGTGTCTGTTAATATTCTGGTCCTTCCTTTTTGCCTTCCTCCTCAGCTTTTTCTTGGAAGAGCTTTGAGATAAGGTCGAACCATTTCAGGAGACACTGCTGCGTATGATTTTTCCTGGACAAAACTAACAGATGCCCTAGGCTCATCACTATTATGGTTGAAAAGCAAATCAGTGGAACATGAAGGTCTGTTATCTATATTGTTAACATTTTGACCTCCATTGGATGCATCATATGGTCGATCAGTAACATAAGATGTCAAGAACTCATTGTCACTAAATATGTTTTCATTTAATGGGCATATTCCTGTTACTGTAAACCCTTTAACAATGTTTTCAATTGTGAAAGCTTTGCCATAGGCTTTTCCTACAATTTCAGCAACATCATAAATTCCCATAGGCTTTCCCGGATTTGAAAGCATCCATTCTGATGCAGCTTGATTGTAAAACGCTTTATATGGCCCAAAAACTGTTCTGTCTAATGGCTGTAACTTGTGTGATGTGTGTGGTGGAAGCGTTAGGAGAATGATGCCATTGTTTTTTTGCTAATGTTATAGCTGGTATAGAAATATGAGTATCATGATTATCAATAATCAATAACACTTTCTCATTAATTGTAGGTTTTACATATTTTATAAAATGATTTAAATACTCAACAAACAGATCTTCGTTAGACCAGCCAGAAGGATTAGCACCTCCTATTGATCCAGGTGGGGCCCCTTTCAACATGTGATTTTTGAAATGAACGTGAGGGAATATCAACATTGGTGGTACATGATTACCTACCGCATTTATAGCAGGTATCATGGTTACATTAATCTCTCGCTCACCTGATGTCATACTTCCCACTTGTTTTGCACCACGAGGTGCGATTATTTTGGGAGGAACGTGGACAGTTGAATTACCTGTCTCATCTAAATTATAAATTTTGTTGGCATCAAACTAATCATGAGATAAACAGGCCTTCAAATTAGTAAAAAAGTCTCCCACATATTTTTTATTGAAGCTAGTTGAACGAGCAAGGCTCGTAGCTTCTGGCTTTCTTAAAGACAAAGTTTTGTGTCTCTGTAAAAACCCTCTCAACCACTCTTTACCAGCAATGCCTTCGTTATTCCACTTTTCAGTTATAGATTGTTTGTTTTCTCTTGCAAACTGATAGGCTAATATTCTTGTGTCTCTTTTAGTTAGGCCATAATGTAGCCTCGAAGCTGCCTTTAAATAATTTACAAGACTCACCTCTTCTTCTTCAGTAAAGATTTGTTTCACATTTATATTCGACTTGTACTGAAAATCCTTATCTCCTGAGGAAGTATGTGCTTTCAAGTGGTGCAGCAGTGTTGTTTTAGCGATCCCGTGATTTTTTGCTGCTACTCCAATGGATAACTTCCTGACATGAACATCTTCTATAGCTTCTTTCAAACTTTGAACGTCAACAGCAGGCCTTTTCACCCCTCCTGTACTTCTGGGCATCTTTCTGTGAAAATGAATAATACTTCACTATCTAGGTTAGGCTCTACACAGTTAAGGGACCCATATATAGACTAAATGTGTGTATATATATATATATATATTGTAACCACCTCTTCCCTTCGCGTATGTGTCTTATCTAGTTTATTTTTGGAATTGGAAGTTTTCGTAATGTGTTTTGTGAACGTAAATGGTGTCGTTCGGAAGCATCTGGTAGCCTGTGTGCCTTACCTGTCCCTTCTCACTCTTTCGTAATTCCGGATAGGCGCCAAATTGTTTTTCGTAAAAACAATTAAAAGTTTTTATTTGTATAGTTTGATATTGCACTATTGTAAATTCGAATCGCTCGCCGTCTGGCTTGTTACTGATTCTCATCTGAGTGGGGGAAACGTGTTGCCAACTTGAGATAATGTTGGTTATGTTGACCCACTGCTAAGTAAACAAAACATGCATAATATTCTTTACAAGTAAATAATGGACAGTTGTTATCGGTACACACTCTTTTATTAGGCTTTTGACTGGTTATTTTTTGTTAACGCTTCATAAAATTAATAATTTATACAATGATTTTAGCCTCGGCAATATTCGCTCAATCAGCGGATCGCTGGGTTGGCAGTACAATGTTTATATTAGCTGCAAGACAGTGTGGTTATTATTTTACAAAATAAATCTGCCTATAGGGTTCTTTTAAGTACGAAACAGAGGTTTATCTAACAAGATAACAAAATTAGAACATATCATTTAAAGTACGTGATAATTAAAATTAAACAAGGTTTACTATAAATTAAATATTGTGGTGTTGAATTGTGACAGTGTCGTTGGTGTATACATAGGTTATCATTTGGTCATTCAGTGTTTACAAAGTTACTTTTTATTTTATCAATCCTTGAAAATACCTTCAGTGATAGTGAGAGTTTTATCATTTAGTTATAATTTTGTGAAAGAGAATTTGTCTTTTTTATAAATCAATAAATTCAGCAATACTCAACGTTAGTAGATAAAAGATGTATTGTCAGTCGTCCAAGTGGTGTAATGGGTTGATGTCGGTTCTTCCTTCTTCAGTCTTGGGCTTCGGGAATGGTTGGCGTCTTCTTCTGGTCGGATTCCATATATTTTTTGGTCATCTAGATTAATTCCGCGCTGGTCCTTGGTATAGTTTGGTTGGAATGTCCTCTCGTCAGTTATTCTGGTCTTTCTTCATTGACTTATGGGCACTTATACTGTTTTAGAGTTAAAAATTTGTGCCCTTCTCGGCGTGTCTTCTCTCCAGTTTAGCGTCACTACAGTTATTATTGTTCCTAACTGAAAATTAGTCAATACACGGTTGTTGTCATGGTAACTCACAATTTTTGATTGGCTGAAATTGGCTTGAGATCATTGTTAAGATATTTGAATTTTTATTTAAAATGGTCACAGATCTTCTAAATGTAATTAATCTTCAGTACTCCCGTTTTAGTAGTAAATATTATTACCACTTTTCATATTTTGGCTCAAGGATTAATTTGACATCCAATACTACAGTATTTACTTAGGTATCAACATTTTGACAGTTTTGTGGATTTTATTTAATTATACTGTTTTCTTAATTTACATTATTATCATAATATTCCTGCCTTAATATGATAGTCTAATTGTATTATATAGTTTATGTGGCTTAGTCTTACTAATGTCAGTGTTTAATTCTAAAATTTGAAGTCTTTTGTAGTTTGACTGTTGGGAATCTGCCTAGGCTTAGATAGCAATTGACTATTTTTTCTTTAATTACTGAGATTAAATTTTATTCTCCCCTTGTATGGGTCCTGATTGTTTCAATACATGATTCTGTTTATTTGCTCAATGTTTATGTCTGTTCTAGTAATTGTGTGTGATTTTATTGGTTTCATATGTTAATTTGTATACTGTCATAACTGCCTTTTAGATACCAAATTGTATCTGACTGTATTTATTTTGTTTCTTGTTTATTGCATCATATAACATAGCATATTATGGTTTTAACAATTCCCATAGATATAATTTTTATTCATTAAAATATAATTCTCTTGAAACATAAATCTTACTCATTAAAACATAATTATTTACCTTTTATTATCCACTCATACTCTTCAGTGGGTAATAATTATTTTATAGTATCATTAAAAGAAAACAAACATATAAACCTTAATTAATTATTTTGATTATTATAGAAAATCCTTATTACTAAGCTTATCTGACACTGTTTTATTAACTAATGGTACCTAATACCATTTCACTGTGTCTTTTTAACTCTTATCATGATTATTCATTGTTTTTATCCCTTAATATTACTGACATTTTCTATATGGTGAATTGACACACTGATAGTCTATCTTTCTTACTTTCCTAATAATCTTAATAGTCACTTGTTACATTAATTGACACACATTTAAAACCATGATAATCAGTTATCACTAAAGCTAACTTAATTTTAACACTATTAGTTTATTTAGTTACATTTTGGGTATCCACTCACATTGGCCTCTCAGCTATCACAGTCCTTCCTGCGTTTGACCATTATCAGATCTCACTCATTTGTAACTTATAACCTAGTTTATGCACTTATAAACTTTGATTGTGGTTTTATCCGTGTTTATCACTTTTTAATGGGGTTTATTCTCACTTCGGGGTATTAACACTAACACTTTGCACTCAATCTTGTTTTAGGGTTACTGGTGGGTAAAGATTAGTGTATTGCTTATTCAAAACTCTCTTTTTTACATTTATTTTAAAATGTTCATCCTCCTTACAATTTATAATCTCTCACTCTGTGTGGTTTGACTATACATGATATGTTTGTGTCGTGCTAATGTGATTTGTCCTAGTTTACTCTATTTGTTTGGGTTAGTGTACCCTTCTATATCTCAAGTCCTTAACAATTAATATTTTTAACTTGTCTGTCTTTACATTTATTATTATCATATACAATTTTCATTAGTTAGTCTTTTTCATTGGTTTAACATTAGTTTTGTATTCTTTCTGGGCTCACTTTATTTTGCCATCGTTTACATGTCACTTCCTTGGTGTTGTGGCTGATTATACTTTCACACTTCCATGCTAATTCTTTGTTCATTATTATTCTTATCATTACTACACTCTTGTGGTAGTGTGGTGGCTAGTTCTAGTTCACTTACAGTTGTCATTATTTATATTATTCTTGGTTTATGGGGCTGGTTCTACTCTCTCACTTACCATCTATTGGGCTACTCAGGTTAAATCGCCATGCATTACTGTATTTAACATTTGGTTTGTTTGTTTGTTACTTCTTTATTATTAGAGGTTACTGTTCTGACTACCTGGATATGTCTGATCGTGTTATTATTTTGAGTTACCCATTCCTTTAATCTCTGATTCATCCCTTTTTTATTTTAGTGTTAATGATTAAACAATTTATCTTGTCATGTTTTCTTCATTTTTGTTGGGTGAAGATATGTACCATTACATATTGCCCTGCCACTAAAATTGATTATTTCAACAAATATCGTTCAGTTTTTTGATTGGAATTATCAATCATTAATTCAATTTTATTTTCTTAATCACTGGTTAGTTTTGAGCAATAGACTCTTATTGTTTTTGAGTGTCCGTATTCTTCTTGATCTTTGTATCATATTTTAGTTCAATGTTCTTATCCCTTTGATATCTAATTCCCTAACATTTTCCCTATCATTATATTGAATCGGATCGGAGGGGTACTTTTGACTCCATTGCTCCGCCGTAAAATACACATTTGATTGCTGGACTTATCTACAGTCAATCATTATAAAATTATACAAGTAGTCTTAGTGCGACTATAAAATAAATATCATTTGTAGGATTCTCCACATTATTATTATTTAGTTTATACAATACATTATTTCAAATTATATTCTTTTTCTTTTATTCACACTCTCTAGTCTTAGTGATTCGATATTATTAGTGGGTATGGTATACATGATCTTTTTATTATTTGTTTTGTCGATTTTTCTTACTGTTTAACACTAGTTATTTATTAATTGGTTTCGGGATGTTTTTTCTCGTTTATAATAATATTTTTTCATAGAGGTTTGGTTAAATGTCCCCTTTATTCTTTGTGTCTTTGTGTCTACGATCTCATATGTATTATTTCGGTTGTCTTTGCTTACTATGTAGGGTCCTGTGTACAGTAACAATAGCTTCTTGGCTATCCCTTCCATGGTGCTTGGTAATCCTCTGTTTTTAAGTAATATTTGCTCTGCAATCTGATATTGTATGGGTTTCGGTTGCATTTGCTTATATTTTTCTCTGATTTTGTCAGTCTTTTCTAGTATTTTATTATGAAATTGCACGTCATTGAACTGATATTCTTCTCCATTTGGAAATTGAATTAGAGAAGTAATCTCTCTAGGTGGTGGTTTTTGGAACATTGCAGCATATGGTGTTGTTTCAATAAACTGGTGGTGCGATAAATTTATAAAGTTTTCGGCTGCTGGTATGTATGTAGACCATTCATTGTGTTGCTCGTAACAATATGTACGGAGAATTCTCCCCACTTCTCTCAAGACTCGCTCTGCAGGGTTGCTGCTGGGATGGTACACTGATGTCTTGTATGTTTTTATTCCATGAGTTAGTAAAGTGTTCTTCCATCTTCGTCCCTTGAATTGCATTCCATGATTGGTAATGATGCATTTGGGTATTCCCACTTCACTAATGTATGGTTCTAGTATTAATTTTAAAATTTTCTGGGTTGTTCCACGATTGATGGGGAAAAGCTTTGTGAACCTTGTGTAGTGGTCAAATACAATAATGAGGTATTTGTATTGGTGTTTTCCTCCACTCCGCGGAAATGGTCCTCATATGTCAACGCAGACTTTCTCCAATTTACAAGATGTGGTTATAGGTATCATGGTGCCCTCCTTTCTGTTATTGTTGACCCTCACTAGTTGGCATATGTGGCATTGCTTTATATATTTACTTACCTTTCTGTTAGCATCCTTCATGTATACATGCTCTTGTAAGGCTTTTACCACTTTTGATGCGCCCATGTGCCCATATCTCTCATGATAATCGAGAATTAGGTCTTTCTCTGTGGCTTGAGGTATTGCTATTTTCCATGTTACGAATTTATCTTGTGGTTTTATGAAAAGTATCCCTTGGTGTTTGCTGTAATATTGGGATATGTGGTCATCTTTGTCTGTTAAGCGTGATAGAATTTTGCTTAGTTTGGGATCTTGTGCTTGTTGTCATTCCATCTCTTTCATAATGTTGGCCAAGTCAGTCATGCTTTTAATTGTATGGTATATTTTGATAACAGTTTCCTTTTCTCCTTCGTACGTCTGATCTTTAATGTTTACTCTGGACAGGGTATCAGCTACAACATTTTTCTTGCCTGGGATGTATTCCCAATTTTAGATCATACTCCTGCAATACCAAACTCCATCTAGTCAATCTTCCATGACTTAACTTACAATTTCTAAGGAATGATATGGACTTGTGGTCAGTCCTCACTGTAATCGGGTACCCCAATATGTAGGTTCTATATTTTCTACATGAGAATACAACGCTCAGCAATTCCTTCTCAGTAACGTTATAATTTCTTTCACTGCTGTTTAGCTCTCTACTTGCAAAACTGATCACACAATGATTTCCCTCTTCATTCTCCTGGTACAAAACGGATCCAAGGCTAACGTCACTGGCGTCGCAATTTAAATAAAATGGTTTAGTAAAATAGGATGACGTAACATTACTGACTCAATGAATTTGTTTTTAATCAGTTGGAGTGTTGTGTCTTGTTCGACTCCCCACGTCCATTTGTTCTTAGATGACAGTTGGTGTGAAAATTTGGCTGTCATTTCAGAATAATTCTTTTGGAACTTTCGGTAATAATTGCATAGACCGAGAAATGATTGGAGTTGTTTCTTATTTTTTGGTGTTGGAAACTTCTGTATGCACTCCACCTTTTCTTGTGATGGTGTTATCCCATTTCCAGACAAGTTGAATCCTAAAAATTGCACTTCATCAGATAAAAATTTGGATTTTTCCAGTTTGAGGGTTATATGGTTATTTGATAGTTTTTTCAGCACATATTCTACTCTGTGACAATGTTCGTCCCACACATCTGAAGTTATTAATAAGTCGTCTACATAGACTGTTGTAAACTGTAATGCATCTGGTCCATAATTTTTACAAATACTGCTACCGAATTCACCAATCCGAAGGGTAATCTTTTGAATTGGAAGTTCCGTCCTTCAAATATAAACGCCATGTACTTTCTACTGGATGGGTGTAATTCAACCTGCCAATAGCCGCAGACAGTGTCCTATATACTGATGAATTTGGTTCCATAGAATTTTTTCAGGATCTCTTCTATTTCTCCTGGGGATGTACGATCATTTATTATGTGTTTATTGATCTCACGGGCGTCTAGACATATTCTCACCTTCCCGTGTTTCTTTGGAACTGCTAGGATAGGGCTGGTGTAGGGTGAGTAGCTTGGTTCAGTTATGTCTTCTGCTATTAATCGATTGATTTCTGTTCTCACCGCCTCCTTTAATGAAAATGCGATCGGGTAAGATTTTTTTATCAAGTTGACAGGCTCTCGGAATTGAATCTCGCGCTGATAATCTCTGACCTTTCCAGGTGTATCTGAAAATACGTGCTTGTAGCGGTTATACACTTCTATCAGTTGTTCAGCTTGTTGAACTGTTAATTGTGCGCTCGTTTTCTCTCTCTGGAAAGTTCGGATTTCTTCGATTTTTTTCTTGCCATAGTTCTTCATTGTCGGTCTCGTCATAAATAAATTCCATTATTCAGTATATGCTCTCCAGTATTTCTGTATTTTTGGATATGGTACATGGTTTTATTTGGCTGTATTTCATCACTATTGGTCAGTTTGGTTATCCACTGTATGTCACCTTTCTTCAAATTAAGTTTGTATTTGCTCAGGTCAATTATTGCTGAGTACTGGCGCAGCATGTCGCAACCAATTAGCATCCTGAATGGCAATCCACTGGCTACTAAAAACGTCATTGTTACGGTTTGTCCGTTGCTTGTCAGTTCGAGTTGCACTTGTTTTCGGACGGTTCTATTTTGCCGTCCTGTCGCTCCTAGAAGGACAATGTTGCTGATGGGTAGCGTAAGTATAATTGTCTTACTCGCTTCTTGGATTTTTTGAAGCTCGATACTGTCGATTAACGAAATATTGGATCCAGTGTCTATCATAATTTGTGCTGGTACTCCGTTGACTTGCGTTGAAATATAAGCAATTTCGTTATGTTTATTATCAGATTGGTTGTTACCTTCTTCGAGCAATTCCTCTACAATATTTTTCAGATAATTATTTCGCACTATTGTAATTGTGCGTTCGCCGTTAGTTTGTATAACGTTGCGATTTAACCCAATAGAATGGTTCAGTGAGGGTATAAGTAGCTTTTTCACTGCCGCTCCTAGTTTAACGTCATCTCGGACTGATTGTTACGATCATCTTGTTGATTTGTCGTTGACGGCCGGGGTTCAGGCTGGTTGTGATCCTCTTCGTACCGTCACGCCTATACACTTCTTGGCTTCGACTTCGGCCCGTGTTGGTTCTGGTGTCACGTCCGTAATTATGATCACTGTACCGGTGTCCATATTCATTCCAGTCGGCACTTCGTCGTCCCTGATAGTACGACCTATTTCTTCCGTCACTTTCGGCCCTCACGTAATGCACTTGACGATAGTTACGATCGTTATTATTGCGATTTCTATTGTCACTCGGGTTGTTATTGTAATTTGGCCGGTTGTAATTGGCGTTATTTGGCCTATATGGTTGATGCGTATTATTTGGCCGGTTGTATTGATTGTTTGGCCTATTATTATTGTTATAACTGTTATTTTGTTGGCTAGCCGGATTATTGTTATGTCTATTCTGCGGCTCGTTAGGTGTGTTATTCACCTGGTTACGGTTATTATAATTGTACCGGTAATTGTTGTTATTATTCTGGTAACCGTTGTTAAAATTTTTGTTTTCACCCCTGTCGTCCCGCTGTCGGCTCCTACGATAATAACGTTCTCTCTAGTAATCTTCCAGCAGGGCTGCCATGGATTGTATAGTTTTGATTTGGCTACCTAGTCGCGCTCTAGAGACACCTTCCTTGTAATGAAACGCAAGTTTCGTCACCTTTCTTCTGGGATCTTCGGTTCCAGGTTCCTTGCCAGGCAGACTTTACCGAAGAAATATGCAGTAAAAGTTGTCCCTCTGGTGGCGTCGTATCTGCCGAAACATATACTGTCCCGCACGATGTTCTGTGTTGCCTCCGACCAGTATTTCCTTTTGAATACATCTTTGAATTGTTCATAATTCGTGAGGTCGTGTCTTGTGGCCGTCCACCAATTATCGTTGATATCTCGAAAATACTCGTCTAAGTAGCCTGGGATAATGGTCCACCTGTTCTCCCGAGTTTTGGCCAGCTGCTCGTCTACTCTTTCTAAAAACTCCATTGGGTTTCGCCGGTATTGTTTAAAGTTGATCACTTCCCGGTTGTCCATGTGTTGGTACTGCGTCATTATTGGGGGTCTGTTATTAATTATTTCTAACTCCTCCCTGATTTTAGCAATCTCCCGTTGCTGGTTTTCCTCAATTTTATTTTTGTTTTGCTGGCCTTGTCCACGAACCTCGCTTACGGCCGTGTCGATCTCCCGGTACTTCTCTCCAAAATCTGTCCGTACCTGTTTTATATTTTGGTCGGTTGCCGTTTTTATCGACTCTATTCGGATCTGGCTGTCTTCTTCCAGGTTGGTCATCCGTTCTCTGAAGTCTTCCTTCGTTTGTTGTATTTCACGGTTCGTATCTTCCCATTTCCCGTGTATCTCGGACATCTCCTTCTCGATCTTCTTATTAATCCGCTCATTATTATTTTCAATAGTTTTGCTCAACTCTTCCTTCAACTCCTCCAAGTTTTTCTGGTTGTCCAGTTTCAACTCTTCCTTTAAGTTCTCCATGTTCACTGCCATTTCCTTATTATTTTCGACCATTTGCTGGCTACTCTTGTCTATTTTTTCTTCCATGGTCTTACTGTTCTTGTCTATTTTTTCTTTGAATTCCTTCAATTCTTCCTTGAAATCTTCCCTTAATGATGCTATATTTTCGTTCGTTTTTTCCATGTTCTTCCGGTTATCTTCCATCAGTATTCTCATCATTTCCAGTAAACTCCCGTCCTCTGGTTGTGCGGGTTTCTCCGGTTGATTTTCTGGCAGCACGGGTTTGACTGGTTCCGTGGGAGGTAACATTTGTTCGGCGTCTTCTACCGAAGTCACTTCTTTCTCTTCCGCTCGAACTTCCTTTTCGGCCTCCTTCGTCCGCCTTAATGATGATGCCCTCTTCATCTTGTTTACCTTCTGTCGTACCTGCCGCTAGATATTCTGTCGTAATTCTAGCCTCACTAGTTGGTGCGCCACTCTGTAACCACCCCTTCCCTTCGTGTATGTGTCTTATCTAGTTTATTTTTGGAATTGGAAGTTTTCGTAATGTGTTTTGCGAACGTAAGTGGTGTCGTTCGGAAGCGTCTGGTAGCCTGTGTGCCTTACCTGTCCCTTCTCACTCTTTCGTAATTCCGGATAGGCGCCAAATTGTTTTTCGTGAAAACAATTAAAAGTTTTTATTTGTATAGTTTGATATTGCACTATTGTAAATTCGAATCGCTCGCCGTCTGGCTTGTTACTGATTCTCATCTGAGTGGGGGAAACGTGTTGCCAACTTGAGATAACGTTGGTTATGTTGACCCACTGCTAGTAAACAAAACATGCATAATATTCTTTACAAGTAAATAATGGACAGTTGTTATCGGTACACACTCTTTTATTAGGCTTTTGACTGGTTATTTTTTGTTAACGCTTCATAAAATTAATAATTTATACAATGATTTTAGCCTCGGCAATATTCGCTCAATCAGCGGATCGCTGGGTTGGCAGTACAATGTTTATATTAGCTGCAAGACAGTGTGGTTATTATTTTACAAAATAAATCTGCCTATAGGGTTCTTTTAAGTACGAAACAGAGGTTTATCTAACAAGATAACAAAATTAGAACATATCATTTAAAGTACGTGATAATTAAAATTAAACAAGGTTTACTATAAATTAAATATTGTGGTGTTGAATTGTGACAGTGTCGTTGGTGTATACATAGGTTATCATTTGGTCATTCAGTGTTTACAAAGTTACTTTTTATTTTATCAATCCTTGAAAATACCTTCAGTGATAGTGAGAGTTTTATCATTTAGTTATAATTTTGTGAAAGAGAATTTGTCTTTTTTATAAATCAATAAATTCAGCAATACTCAACGTTAGTAGATAAAAGATGTATTGTCAGTCGTCCAAGTGGTGTAATGGGTTGATGTCGGTTCTTCCTTCTTCAGTCTTGGGCTTCGGGAATGGTTGGCGTCTTCTTCTGGTCGGATTCCATATATTTTTTGGTCATCTAGATTAATTCCGCGCTGGTCCTTGGTATAGTTTGGTTGGAATGTCCTCTCGTCAGTTATTCTGGTCTTTCTTCATCGACTTATGGGCACTTATACTGTTTTAGAGTTAAAAATTTGTGCCCTTCTCGGCGTGTCTTCTCTCCAGTTTAGCGTCACTACAGTTATTATTGTTCCTAACTGAAAATTAGTCAATACACGGTTGTTGTCATGGTAACTCACAATTTTTGATTGGCTGAAATTGGCTTGAGATCATTGTTAAGATATTTGAATTTTTATTTAAAATGGTCACAGATCTTCTAAATGTAATTAATCTTCAGTACTCCCGTTTTAGTAGTAAATATTATTACCACTGTTCATATTTTGGCTCAAGGATTAATTTGACATCCAATACTACAGTATTTACTTAGGTATCAACATTTTGACAGTTTTGTGGATTTTATTTAATTATACTGTTTTCTTAATTTACATTATTATCATAATATTCCTGCCTTAACATGATAGTCTAATTGTATTTCATAGTTTATGTGGCTTAGTCTTACTAATGTCAGTGTTTAATTCTAAAATTTGAAGTCTTTTGTAGTTTGACTGTTGGGAATCTGCCTAGGCTTAGATAGCAATTGACTATTTTTTCTTTAATTACTGAGATTAAATTTTATTCTCCCCTTGTATGGGTCCTGATTGTTTCAATACATGATTCTGTTTATTTGCTCAATGTTTATGTCTGTTCTAGTAATTGTGTGTGATTTTATGGGTTTCATATGTTAATTTGTATACTGTCATAACTGCCTTTTAGCGTCATTGTATCTGACTGTATTTATTTTGTTTCTTGTTTATTGCATATATAACATAGCATCTTATGGTTTTAACAATTCCCATAGATATAATTTTTATTCAGTAAAACATAATTCTCTTGAAACATAAATCTTACTCATTAAAACATAATTATTTACCTTTTATATCCACTCATACTCTTCAGTGGGTAATAATTATTTTATAGTATCATTAAAAGAAAACAAACATATAAACCTTAATTAATTATTTTGATTATTATAGAAAATCCTTATTACTAAGCTTATCTGACACTGTTTTATTAACTAATGGTACCTAATACCATTTCACTATGTCTTTTTAACTCTTATCATGATTATTCATTGTTTTTATCCCTTAATAGTACTGACATTTTCTATATGGTGAATTGACACACTGATAGTCTATCTTTCTTACTTTCCTAATAATCTTAATAGTCACTTGTTACATTAATTGACACACATTTAAAACCATGATAATCAGTTATCACTAAAGCTAACTTAATTTTAACACTATTAGTTTATTTAGTTACATTTTGGGTATCCACTCACATTGGCCTCTCAACTATCACAGTCCTTCCTTTCTTACATTTATTTTAAAATGTTCATCCTCCTTACAATTTATAATCTCTCACTCTGTGTGGTTTGACTATACATGATATGTTTGTGTCGTGCTAATGTGATTTGTCCTAGTTTACTCTATTTGTTTGGGTTAGTGTACCCTTCTATATCTCAAGTCCTTAACAATTAATATTTTTAACTTGTCTGTCTTTACATTTATTATTATCATATACAATTTTCATTAGTTAGTCTTTTTCATTGGTTTAACATTAGATTTGTATTCTTTCTGGGCTCACTTTATTTTGCCATCGTTTACATGTCACTTCCTTGGTGTTGTGGCTGATTATACTTTCACACTTCAATGCTAATTCTTTGTTCATTATTATTCTTATCATTACTACACTCTTGTGGTAGTGTGGTGGCTAGTTCTAGTTCACTTACAGTTGTCATTATTTATATTATTCTTGGTTTATGGGGCTGGTTCTACTCTCTCACTTACCATCTATTGGGCTACTCAGGTTAAACCGCCATGCATTACTGTATTTAACATTTGGTTTGTTTGTTTGTTACTTCTTTATTATTAGAGGTTACTGTTCTGACTACCTGGATATGTCTGATCGTGTTATTATTTTGAGTTACCCATTCCTTTAATCTCTGATTCATCCCTTTTTTATTTTAGTGTTAATGATTAAACAATTTATCTTGTCATGTTTTCTTCATTTTTGTTGGGTGAAGATATGTACCATTACAATATATATATATATATATATTGTAACGAATGGGAATGACTCGGTCGTATCTGTAAAATGTGTACACCTGTTTTTTATGTGTAGAAGGTGTTAGTGTGGTGCGTTCGTCTCACACCGGTCGTTACATTAATGGTTGTTACTACTGAAGTCTGTAGCGTGGTCTCAATTATCAGTACAACCTACCTGTTTATTCATAGGGGTTGCAAAACCCGGGTGGTGCCAAATTGTTTATTTTAAAACAATTAAATTTGTGAATTTACTAGTTAGATTGGTGTTATCAGCGTTGACAGCTGGAGCGTTCAAATGATTCCCGCCTCTGTACAGCTTGTTGTATTGCCCACTTGGCAAGAGCGCTAGTTGTTTACTCAGTGAAATTGCTAACACACACATATATTATACAACTTCCTATGAAATAAAACAATGGTAATACTCTGTACTGTAATTTTAATTATGATTTGGTCATTAATCATTGTGACAAAAGTATTATAAATAATTTTTCAATAATGTTGCTCCAGCTTAGAACATGAAACATATATCTCTAGGTTGACAAAATTGATTTTGAAATGAGCTATACTGAGGCCGACATGGCATCTGTTTGTACACAATATATTAATTTGTTCAAAATCTGGAGTTCTTTGGATTATAAAGAAAACATAAAAGATGGTTACATTAAAAAAAATACACTACCGTACCTTATCCATACTTAAATGGTATAAAGTGTGTTTACAAATTGTTCGGTAGTGTCGTAATAGTTGTTACAAATTTCGCACACTAGTGCGAGGTTATTTCTAAGTTAACAATTGTTTTACGTAAGTTTATTATTATTCAATCCTTGAAAGAAAATTAATTTTACTTGATAGTGAGAATTTTTGATTGATTTGAGAAATATTTAAAGAGCTTTTATTCCGGATTATTTCATTTAATTGATACTTATCGGTTCAGAAGGTTGCGATATGTCGTAGTTCTGGGGTAATGGAAATTCATCAATTTTGGGGTGACTTAGGCTGCTGGCATCTTCTTCTATTTTGTCTTGGGAATTTCTGCTATTTAATTTTGTTTATTTGGTTCCTGGACATCTGTTAATATTTGAAGCTCTTCATCTCCTCGTCATTGGTTCTTGCTGTCGACTTCTAAACGTTTTTCGAACTTTTTAAAGTAAAACTTTGGTCATCTCAATCTTGCGTACCTCTTACCCAAGCATAATTTTTTAAGTACAGTGAAACTTCGATTAACCGTCACTCTTTTAACTGTCACTCTTTTAGCCATCAGTTTCTGTTAACTGTCAGTCCGTACACTATGTACAGTAACCAGATTGCCGCGAAAAATCATCCTTGCTTTACTGCTGAGCGGCGGAGGAGCCGGAGTGGTGCACTATTGGTCTATTGATGTTCTTGGCCCGCCTAGCTATCGCACACATGGTCAGTTTCAGTTGTGGCTGAGAAGCTGTTAACGTGCTCGGTGCTGTACGTTATTTGTTGCGTAGTGGCTTAATTGTTTTGGTATACGATAGTGACATTAGTGACAGTAAGTTTTTGTTAAGGTTTCTTTTCTTTTCTGTTTTTGTGCAACAGCTAAAAAATGGCTGAAAAGCGTAAACGGGTCGTGTTAGATCTCAACCAGAAAATTGAGATTATTAAACGTTTGAAAAAAGGTGAAACTCCCACTAGTATTACTCTCATTTACGGCGTTGGAAGAACCACAGTGGATGACATTAAACGTGATGCTGAAAAAAATAGAACAACATGTTTCAAAAATGCAAAACATCGATGGAGATCCTAAGACTCGTAAACCATGAAATCAGCAAAATATGACCAACTGGACACTGTTGTTATGTATCAATGGTTTATACAAGCATGGAGTCAAGGAATCCCACTTTCCGGCCCCGTAATAATGGCCAAGGCGGTTGAAATGAACAAAAAACTTGACGGAGATCCTAATTTTAAAGCAAGCATAGGATGGCTCGATAAGTTTAAGTGTCGCCATGGCATTCGGAAACTAGACATTAGTGGTGAAAAAGTTAGTGCAAATAGCGCAGTTATTGCTGAGTACAGAGATCAATTTAAAGAGAAAGTGGCCAAATTAAACCTCGTTAGGGAACAAGTGTATAATTGCGACGAAACCGGGCTCACTTGGAAAGCTTTACCACAAAAGACATTGGCATCACTTTCCGAGACATCAGCTCCGGGTTTTAATGTCCAAAAAGATCGGATCACTTTAATGGTTTGTACAAATGCCACCGGCAATTACATGTTACCCCTGCTTGTGATTGGAATAGCAAAAACACCTCGTGCTATCAAAAATTTTAATTTGAACGCATTGCCTGCTACCTATTACGCTCAAAAGAGTGCTTGGATATCTCAAGATATTTTTTCTGATTGGTTCCACAAAGTGTTTGTGCCACAAGTTAGAGCTCATTTGGCTGAAATGCTGGAGGTTCCGTACGGCATGCACTCAGCGTCGTGAGGCAAACTGAGTAGGCGCTGAGATAACAGCGCCGCCTCCTGGCTGTGAATACCGCAACTAGCGGCTGGTGGCGCGTAGTACTAGCCATACACCATCACACTAACACAAAAGCCGTGCGGTACGCCTTGGTCCTTAACGGACTGTTGAGCGGAGGGTTTTTTTTTTGGCTGAAATGCAGTTACCACAGGAAGCATTGCTGCTAATGGACAATGCCCCAGCACATCCCACGTGCGGAATTAAAAGTGATGATGGCAAAATAACATGCCTCTTCCTTCCGGCAAACACAACACCACTAATCCAGCCTATTGACCAGGGCATAATCGAAAACATGAAACGTTGTTATAGGAAAGCTTTTATTGGAAGTTTGATTTCATCTGATGACAAAATGTCTGTAAAAGAGTTTTGGAAAACGTACAACATAAAAGATGCAATTTTCAATGTTGCTGCTGCATGGGATGATCTTCAAGTGTCAAATCTTAAAAATGGGTGGAATAAACTCTGGCCTGAAGCTAATGATGGCGAACCTAAGGAAACTGGGAATGTTAGTGTTGATGAAATTGTGCAACTGTCCGATAATGTACCAAATGCTGAAGACATAAAGCCAGCAGAAGTAACAGAGTGGTTGGGATGTGACAAATTGGACGGAGGCTTTAACATTTTGAACGACGATGAAATTGTTTCCAGTGTGATTGACAACGAAGAAGTAATTGACGAAGACGAGTGTTATATTTTGAATGTAAAAACTATGTTAAGCCATACAGAAGCAGAAACAATGTTATCAAAATGCATTGAGTGGTTTGAGGGGCAAGAAGAGGCAAACGCAACGCAGATACTTCTACGTAAAGTACGGATCATTGCCGCTCAGAAAGCACAAATCTTGAAGAAACAAAAGAACATGACAGAGTATTTTAAAATTTGAATATGTATGTACGTCTAGAGAGTAAGTTCATGTAACAATATGTACAGTACATATGTTGTACTACATATACTGTACTTAATGTAAATTGTATATTGTTTGTTTCTGTAAAATAAAATACATGTATGTACCGTGTATTTCCAGTTCGTAAACGTGCATTTTTTATCATTTGTTCATATGCAATGGATGGGGATGGGTTGTTGTTTGAGGTTTTTCTGTTATCCGTCTATTCGATTAACCGTCATGGTCCCGGTCCTGACCCTGACGGTTAATCGAAGTTTCAGTGTAAGTTAATTTAACGGAAAATTAGTATCCAACAGAAACCATAGTATCCATAGTGATCCATAGTATCTATGGTAACAGAAAACCTTTGATTGGTTAAGGCCTCGATTAAAAGCATTGTTATGATATTTGAAATTTTTATTCAAATTTATTATATATTTTCTGATTGATTTTATTCTTCTGTCATCCCTTCTGGGTAATAAATATTATCACTATTGTATTTATTTCCTTTCAAAGATTACAACAATACCTCATAAGGTCATGTTCTATTATATATTAACTTTTGTCTAATTATGCTGACATTTGATAATTACATATCTCTTTTAATTTAAACCTTTATAGTAACATTTCTCTTTTAAAATGATTTATAAATAATTACTGGCCTAGTTCCTTGCCTTAGATTTGTAAATTTCCTTGTGAATTTGTTACAATTGGTATTTGTGTGTGTCTGACAGTTAGGCATTTTCCTAGGCCTAAGTAGCCATTATGGTATTTTATTTATTTCATTTAAATTACATTTCATTTCAGTCTGAAGGGCTTTATTTTGTTATTATAATTGGTTGTGTTGTGTTTTGAGTCTGTTTGTGTTTTGTTTACATATCGAGATTGTTTTCTATATCTTGTAATGGAACTTTTACAAGTATAACTACAAGTAGATGTATGTATAGGTAGTGTTGTAATAGATGTGTATTATTATTATAGATTCGTAGATAGTACGATAGTATTTTATAACTCTTCTTAGTGGATCTTCACTCACTTCTGCCCCGCGATGGAGCGCCAACTCGTAAATGAACTTTATAGATACAGATATAGTGTTTATAGTGGTGTAGTAGTGTGAGTGCAGATACACACCGGTATCTACGATAATGTTGTTTTTTAAAGAATGTTCTAATTATAACTATTATGGTTATTAGTGTGATTGTATTGTTTAATAGGTGCGTATTAATAGTCCACTTCTTCGATTTAAAATGTTTCGCGCACTCTGTTATATACCTCCCTCACTTACCATACGTGGATATTTTAGTCCTGTTCAGTGACGGTTCCGCTGAAATACATACACTTTACATACAAAATAATATTCAAGTTGAATATTCAATATGGTTATCACACAATATAAATGATATAATATTTAAATAATGCTCTGAATTATTAGATCTATTTAAACTCTTCCACCACCCTTTCGGCAGGACTGACTAAGTATGAATGAGCTAATTTAAAATTGAAATGATACTCTTTATCACTGGTAATAAAAAGTGGAGGTTTATTAACAATTCAAGATATTATAAAATTTTTAAACAATTAACAATCAATGGTTAACAACCTTTCAGATAATAATTACAATTAATAAAAATTCAAAATAAGACTCTGTTCAGCCTCAAGGCTGGTAAACCTGTTAGTTGTACAATAATTTAATTTCAAGAGGTTATGTTCTCTTGTATCAGTGAATTACCATATTCGTAAGGTTCTTTTAGGTAGCATGATACCAGGCACAAGATGTAATATTAATAGTGATATAAAATGAACAATAATTAATAATAAACAAACAAATATAAAAATCGAAATTTAGTATCATATATCTGATACTTATGGTACTATCGTACGCGGGAATGCGCACGCAACCTACAGTACTCGTCTGGCAATTATCAAGCTCGTTGGCTTGTACAGTTAAAATGTATTACCTTATTTTAATAATTTACTTTGAGAATTATTTACTTGCAAGAGAAAAATTCATTAAAAAACTCTTGTTATTATTTCCATCTGGTTTGGATTTTACTTGAGAACAGACTTGTAACAGTGAAATTGGCAAGTTGCCGTTACGACTCTAAGGTTATGTTATAACGGGTATTGTTATAATGGTTAATTATTTTTTAATATTTATTATTTCTTAATCTAAGTACAAACACATTATTCGTAATAGTTTGATATGTCATTATCAGTATTGCATTTATTCTTTCGCATTAAAGTTAAAAACGTTTACTTTAAAACATAGAAAAATCAAGAAAACAATTTTAGTCAATTGAGTGACTATTGGTATTACTTGTATTTAGTAATAAATGCTTCAAACATAATTTTTTAAATTGTGATAAATAATGAAAATATTTATTCAATATTTTAATAATTGTGAGTTAATATTTCTTTTAATTCTGATAATTCAATCATAGTTTTTGACACTTCGCTTGTTACTGACTTGCGTAGTGTCAACATTGTTTGTTTACGAAAATATTATTTTTGGTTCAATTTTATTTAAATAAAAAAAATTGTACTCCCTGTTTTTTATCTTTCACAACACTCGCAAGTACGATTGATATTATACATTAATCGTACAAATGAGCACTCCGCACATTTCACTCGTATATATTGGTGTAGTATAAAGGTTATGTGTATGTGAATTACTTATGTCTTTGCCGCGCACAATTTAAAAATTAAAACTTCTTCATGTCGGCGAGTGGCGTGACCTCTCCGTCGAAAGACTGATCGTGAACTGTGATGCTTCTTCGAAGCGTCTCCTGCTCGTCTGGCAATATTCATTCATTTGATTGGCTGAAAAAACTATACTCTCTGACCCAAAGGCCTTTGTTTTCTTAAAACATTTAATTTTTTACCAAATTTGATTTTGCGTTTGAGGCTTCGTGACGTCAGCACTGGTACAAAAATTTAATTGAAAAGTTTAAAATCACAATAACTTTCTTAATCTATGTCCTATCATTAAATGGTTGATGTCAGTGAATTGCGGACATCCTGCGCTTTAATTTAAGTTCAAACATGATTATTTTCCGTCCATCACTTCTATCACTATAACAATTTTATTAATTATTTATGGTGTATCTTATATTTATAAGTCTATTACACCAAATTTAATTATTTATATTAAAACACTTTTTAAATAAACGCTCTGAGTCCATATCTCAACTGGTTTGATTCAAAACTTGGGAATAATTGTTCCCTAAACAATATCTCATTATGGCGTCTTTAGGCGTCCATATTTGATTTTTCATAAATGTATTTAAAACTAATTTTTCTTATTTAACACTAGTAATATTGCACTCTAATAATACTAGAAACGTCTATTTACATAATTTTACACTAGAATATTTGTACATGACTGTATTTAATCTACTATTTACATTATTTTAGTCCCCTCCTATCTCTCTTATACAATTGTTACCTTATTTCTGGTTTTATCTATATAAATTATATCATGTACTAATTGTAATTAGTGTACACTCATTGTACCCAATTTACTCCATATAATGGTTAGCTTTTAATTGGCTCAGAACCCTTCAATTTTTCAGTAATGGGTCTGTTTACATTGTGTCATATCATGGTAGTCATTTATTTTTATTAAAACAATAATTAAATTGTTATTGTTACACGTAGTTTGGGTTTCCAAAGTAGTATTAGACATTATCCTGACTCTTGATAATGTTTTCATTTACTTTTAAACAAGTTTATATGTTACATTTTTCATAAGTAACTTGCTCCTCATGGTTTGTTTACATTTGGGTTCCTTCATCATAGTCATTTGGTTTTTAATTATTTGTATATAAAATGACTGTTTTCATGGCCATAGTCTGTTCTCAAAGTAGCATGAGGTTTCCCTCTTACTACTGGTAACACTCTTAACAATCTGTGTTCAATCTTTAATACAGTATTTTTCTTAACTAGTTTGTTATACAATGGCTCAGCTTACTTCTGGTTATATGTACATAGTTAGTTAGTTTACAATATTTGGGTTACAATACTGTTATTATTATGTTCAGAATCTGTTCTCAAAGTAGTACCATATGTTTATCTAACTACTGGTAATACTTTTATTAGCATTGGTATTTGTTTTGATATAGTATTTTGTCTAACTAAATAGGTATACTTGTTCCATTTCTCCTATCTCTGTGCCATCATATTTGATTTGTTTTATTTACATTGTGTTGCAATATAGTACACTGTTTATTAGGATTTATTATTATTTATAACAAATTCTTGATTGATATCATAGTTGATGGTCATTTATTTACATTAACATGTATGATTTTCTGTTTCATAGGTGTCTTCCCTATGGGGTTATGTAACACTGTACAACATGTTTTAATGCAGTATTTTGCTCCTACTAACATGACTTCAGTATGGTATCTTACTATAATATTTTAATTATTTTGTTACACATGTTTATACAACTCCTTCTTAAACAATAACACAAATCTTTTTGTATTAATTACAATATCTCTCTGGTCATTGGTGGAATTTAATTCCTGTCACTTTGTTTGATACATAACAAAGGTTTTTTATTTATTGTCAGTTCTCTATGAACAATAATATAATTGTTCGATTTTATTCTATTCTGGTGGTCTTTTGATTATCTATATTGATCACAGTCTTGATTAAATTAGTCACACTAATTGTCTGTGTTTATTTGACTATTTTAGATCTTGCTGTTTCACTATGAAATTAACATATTTCCTTACACTATAAACTTTATCACTGGGATTGTTTGTGTGGTTTATTCAGTTGAAATTAGTTAACTATTCACAGGTTTCACATCTATATTAAGTACTCACTGTAATTGTTTGTGGTTCCTTAACTGTTAAACACTGTTTTTCTTTTCATATTTGATAATCACCATTCCTTTGGTCACTTATATAGTTTCTAGTACACTTGGTTTATTGTTGAGTCCTTGCATGGTCTATCCATCTCTCTTCATGGTACGCTTCCTTGTCCTTCTTCTTTCTTCTTCTTCAATATTTTCGTTGTAGTCACTATTTTCATTTGTTTCCCTCGCTGTTGGAGTTTGTTGGTCCTTATTTTGTTGGTTCCCCTCACTGTTGGATCCTATTGGGTCTGGTTACTGATATTTTGTTTTGGCTCATGGTCATTTTCTTTCTTCATTTCATATTTGATGTTGCTATGTTAATATTATCTTCCTCATCGTTGGATTTTTATATTAATATATTTGTAGATACACACTTTTATACACTTAGGTTTATTTATCTAGACATACTTCCATGCTTTTCTCTAACTTGACGTTATATTAGCTTATTTTATGTAACTACCATATTTGGTAACGTTACAATCTTAACATTTAAAACATAACAATTAGGCCTATGGACTGCAAGTTTCTTTCAGCCATATCCTGTTCATAACATTAAAACGAACAATTCTTTATAAGTTATTAGTTACAGTTGGTTTAACATTCATTTCATTCCTTTGAGTGAGAAATATCATCGCTTCCTTCAAACTTATTAAATTTATTTTCCCTTCTAACATAGGGTGTTTTTTAATTATATACTTAAATTCTTATTTCATTACTACTTCTTTTCTCCATTCCATGTTAACACAAACTGTTTTTACATGGGCTTTCTCCCTGAACAACATTACATCCTTTACTTATCTCTACTTCAAATACTATTTCTAACTATCCTTAATTTTATAATTTTCTATAAGCTCACTCTTAAATCATTTATTGGTTCATCAATGATTTACTAAGTGTTTTCTTATCTATTAGTACCTTTTTATTACAGTATTTATAATATCTTTTTCCACTTATCACTTTCACCTTTAATTAATTGGTGTTTATCGCTGATACACTCACTATTTTGGAGTATTTACACATTCACTACTGCACTTTTTCACTGTTTATATTAAGTGTTTTTTAGTGGGTAATCCCTATAATTATTTCTCTTTCTCTTTCTCACTTTCTCACTGTTTCTTTCATTATAAAATTATACATAATATTAATGATATTTTGTTATATATTTCTCTCTATCTAACTCTAATATTTGGGTTAGTGTACTTTTCTTTACTAGGTTACTTTTTACTGTTTTTGTTCAAAACAGGTATATAAATTATCTTATTTACAATAATATTTACTTCCATTATTGGCTAATTATTGGTTTTATTTACAACATTCTATATTTGAGTATACCATTTCTCCCTTTTATATGTGGTGTTTCTTATTTCTTGGTTTCACTTCGTTTCCTCTTCATTCTTCCTCTTCTTCTTCTTCTTCTCCTTCATCTTCTTCATCTTCAATTGTCTTCATTTTAATTTGGTTCTCCTCTTCTCGTCTGGTTTAATTTCATTTAGTTATAGGAATCCGTTCACTTCCTTCAATTGTCTTTATTCTTCTTTGGTTCTGGTTTCTTCCCTTCTTTTGTTAGTTCCTGTTTGTTTGGTCAATCACTTTTTTTCTTGTTTATTTTTTCGTGGTTCCCTTCTACCTTTGTTTCCTGTTGTTGGATCAATCACTTGGGTTGGGTAATGTCGTCGTTTGTAGTGTCACCGTTTTTATATTTTATTTATATTTAATCATTTTATTTGATATGAAGTATATTTACATTTAGAATTATCTTTTTTATCCCTGGTACTGGGGTGGCTTATTTGTGTTGTAACATAATGCCTCTCCTTCAAAATTGATCATTTTAATAAAACACTAACATAGTTTTTTATGAAATTATCAGTTATATATTATTTTTTCCTTTTCTCTCTTGTTTGTTTCTCCATTCTTATTTCTCTTCTTACTTGATTCATTCCATTTTATTTGGATCTGTTTTTATTTATTTCCATTAGTGTGTTCTCCCTTATACACAATTTTTTCCCTAACTTTTTAGTAGCTGGTTTCTTCCATTACTACTCATTTTTTCTGAGACCAGAGGAACATCATCTCTGCTCAGTTTATTTTGATTGCTGGACTTTTCAACAGTCAATCTTAAATACCTTTTTTGTCAACTTGTGACTTAAATTAATAATAATAATATATTTTGGGATTGTCCACCTTGTGGTTTGTTTTTAGATCACTTTGGCCTTTTACTCATTCTTCCTTCCGCTGTACCTTTGCTATATACTGTCATCTACTCATACAGTTGATTGTTTTTTATTTATTCATATGTTATTTTCATCATATTTAACTTTTCATTATTTTGTTTTCTATTCTTGTTGTGATCATATTAGTTATCTTAGACATTTTTATTCCTTTTCTTGGTTGTTTAGTTCATTCTGCCTTAGCCATTTTTTGTATATTTGTTTTATACATAATTTCTCTTTTTTCCTTGTACCAGTTCTGATTTTGTTTTTCTTTGAATACATTAAATTCATTATTATTTCAGGTATTTATCTTAGCAGTTTTTGCTTGATTTTATTTTTTGTTTATTTTAATTTGTATTAAATATTATTTTTGATAATTTTTTGTAAGTTAGCTTTTCTTACTTTATAGGAATTTTTGTAGCTTATTCCTTTTTAGGTACTTTTTGTTTAAATATTATCGTAAGTTTGTGATTCTTACTTTTTTATAGGAATTTGTGTAACTTATTCCCTTGTTTTACTTTTTTATTTTATACTTCATATATCAACCTTTTAATAGACTGTAAGTTGATTTTACTTGGTAGGAATTTGTGTAACTTATTCCTTTGTTTTTATATTTTTTATTCATTTATTTTATTTTTTCCATTCCTCATATATCATCTAAATAAGGTAGTAAGTTGCTCTTACAAACTTTTTGAATTTTGAAATTTGTTTATTTCCTTTCTAGTTATTTATTCTTCTTCATAAAACTTTTTTATTGAAGCTTGGTTGTAAACTCCTTTTATTTTTCTTGTGTTTATATTACTTATTTGGTAAGTATTGTTGCCATTATCCTTTGTGATGACATATGACCCGGTATATAGCAATAACAATTTCTTTGCTATACCTTCCAGTGTACTTGGCAGTTCACGATTTTTGATTAATATCTTTTCTCCCTCTTTATATTTGATGATTTTGGGTTGGTTTTTAGCATATTTGGCTTTTTTTTTCTCAATCTTTTCTATTATTAGGCTGTACCATTTGTTTTTATCATACGGGTCTTCTGGGTTTTTTGGGAATTCTGTTATCTCTTGTATCTCTCTATTTGGCTTCCTCTCGAACATCATTAAGTATGGTGTGTTCTCTGTAAACTGGTGATGGCTGATATTTAAAAATACTTCGGTTGAAGTTAAATACTTGTGCCATTCCCTCTGGTTGTTATGACAATAAGTTCTCAAAATGCGTCCCACCTCTCTCAACATCCTTTCTGCTGGATTACTACTAGGGTGGTATACGGAAGTTTTATACGTTTTGTTGTTCAGTTTTATTAACTCTTCTCTCCACCTTTTTCCTTTAAACTGTGTCCCGTGATCGGTTATTATCATGTACGGTCTTCCAATTTCTGACATGTATTTATTTTTAATAATATCTAACATTTTGTTTGTTGTGGCTCTGTTTATAGCATATAGTTTGGTGTACTTGGTGTAATGGTCAAGTATAATTACGATGAACTTGTATCCATGTCTTCCTCCGCTACGTGGGAATGGTCCACATATGTCGAGGAATACCTTCTCTAGTTTGGCATTTGACGTGATGGGTATCAACATTCCATTCTTCCTTTCATTATTGGTTTTGACCATCTGACATAACGTGCAGGTTTTTGTATTTTTATTTACCTTTCTTGTGATATTTTGTATAAACAAATCTTCCTCTAAAGCTTTTACTATTTTGAGTGTTCCCATGTGTCCGTATCTTACATGGTAATCTTTGATGATCTGATTTTCTAATGAATGAGGAATTACTAGTTTCCATGTGTCTTGGCTCTTTTTTGTTTTCATGAATAATATGTCAATGTATATACAGTAAAATTTATTTATAACTGCTTCAGATTCCATCAGTCTTTTTCGTATGTTTAATATTTTGGTATCTTGCTCTTGTTGTAACACTATTTCGTTTACAATGTTTTCCAGGTCCTTCCTATCTTTCAATATATGATACACTTTTGCTATCTTCCCCTTTTCTCCTTCAAATGTCTGATCTTCTACATTTATTCTGGATAATTTTTAAATTTATTTGTTATGGTTTATTATTTCTCATTTAATTCGTCTTGGTCATTTAGTCGTTTCTTGTCCCTTCTTGTTTTGGTGATTCTTTAGTGGTTTAATATAATTTTCATACTTCTTTCTCTCCATTGGTTTGCATTGTCGGTAATTCAAAGATCAGTCCCTTTTCTTGGTGTGTGGTATCTTCGCTTAGTTTACCCATGGTCCATCAGTTTCTCTGCACTTGTGGTTCGGATAACCTTGGCGTGTAGAACTATTTTCTTCCTTGTGGTATAGGTTTCCTCCATCTTGTACCATAATTCCTCTACTACCATATGTTCCGTAGTATTAATGTCTCCCTCAATCATTTGATTACTTTGTTGATCAATCAGAGAAGTTAATTGTGCCTCTCTCATTAATGTTATTATTGCTTTTTTATTCTGTATTTCCATTTCTGTTGTGCTCCAGTGTTTCATTGACCTTCTTGATTTGTTATACACTGTTTTGTTGTCAGTCATTTCTATTTCTGTCATCTTCCATCTAAGCACAGATTTGCTGAATTTTTCATCCACTGGTTGGTTGTGAATTCCTTTTATAATTTCCTTCAGAGTCCTCCTACAATCTTTATACTTCATTTATTTGCTTTGGTAGGTAAGGGGCAAATTAAACACATCAATGAGTCCGTTCTTCATCATCTCCACTTCTTCTTTTATTTTGATTAGTTTCTTTTTATATACCTTTCCCATTTCCTCTGTTTTCTTAATCTTCTTAATTATCCGATTCTTCTTTCTTCCTCTTCTACTGTTGGTTTTTATGCGCTTGATTTCCTCGGTGTTATTGTCATCTTTATTTTCAGAAAACAATACACTTGTTTCTTCTACACTTTCCATCTCCTTACTGTCTTCAGAAGTGGTGTCTAGTGTTTCATTCGATGGTTTGAAATCGCTAACTACTGTTTCATTAAGTTGATCTACTGGGTAACTTGTTTCTTCCCATCTCTTATTCATCCCTGTTTTTGTCCGTTTGACTTCTTCACGAAACTCTATTAGCATGAATCTTAATTCTTCTCCGTTCTTCTCACCATCTTCCTTCATTTGTTGTAGGAGTGTTTCGTTACTATTTTCGATCTTCTTATTCACTATCTCCAGATCTTTCTTGATCTGTTTCTTCAGCTCTTCACTCTTCTTTTCTAACGTCTCCTGGCTTCTCTTCAATGCCTCCTGGTTGCTTTCCAATTTATTATTCAGAAGTTCTATGTTCTCCTTCAAGAATTCCCTGTCTTCCTTCCTTTGTTCCCGTATTTCTTCCTTTTGTTTCTTAAAATTTTCATCGGTTTTCTTTGAAGTTTCTGCTATAAAATTCATGATATCTTGCAGGCTCGGACCTCCTTTTGCTGGTTCGTGATCTCCCAATTGTTGTTCCCTCTTACTATCTTGGATTGGTTTCTCCGGTTGGTTGTTTACTATTACTTCTGCTTCCATTTCTGGTTCCGGTAGATTTGGATTTTCCAGTTGCTCCTCCTGTGGATGTTCTTCAAATAATCCTCCAATCATTTCCTCAATTTCTTCCATTTCTTCTTGGTTTGATCCCTTCTTACTTTTGAGTCTTGTAACCATACTATGTCTGTTCATAACCGCCGCTAGTCGTCCTTTTCTAGCCTCACTGCGTTGGTCGCCAATCTGTAACGAATGGGAATGACTCGGTCGTATATGTAAAATGTGTACACCTGTTTTTTATGTGTAGAAAGTGTTAGTGTGGTGCGTTCGTCTCACACCGGTCGTTACATTAATGGTTGTTACTACTGAAGTCTGTAGCGTGGTCTCAATTATCAGTACAACCTACCTGTTTATTCATAGGGGTTGCGAAACCCGGGTGGCGCCAAATTGTTTATTTTAAAACAATTAAATTTGTGAATTTACTAGTTAGATTGGTGTTATCAGCATTGACAGCTGGAGCGTTCAATGGTTCCCGCCTACGTACAGCTTGTTGTATTGCCCACTTGGCAAGAGCGCTAGTTGTTTACTCAGTGAAATTGCTAACACACACATATATTATACAACTTCCTATGAAATAAAACAATGGTAATACTCTGTACTGTAATTTTAATTATGATTTGGTCATCAGTCAATGTGACAAAAGTATTATAAATTATTTGTCAATAATGTTGCTCCGGCTTAGAACATGAAACATATATCTCTAGGTTGACGAATTGATTTCGAAATGAGTTATACTGAGGCCGACATGGCATCTGTTTGTACACAATATATTAATTTGTTTAAAATCTGGAGTTCTTTTGATTATAAAGAAAACATAAAAGATGGTTACATTAAAAAAAATACACTACCGTACCTTATCCGTACTTAAATGGTATAAAGTGTGTTTACAAATTGTTCGGTAGTATCGTAATAGTTGTTACAAATTTCGCACACTAGTGCGAGGTTATTTCTAAGTTAACAATTGTTTTACGTAAGTTTATTATTATTCAATCCTTGAAAGAAAATTAATTTTACTTGATAGTGAGAATTTTTGATTGATTTGAGAAATATTTAAAGAGCTTTTATTCCGGATTATTTCATTTAATTGTACTTATCGGTTCAGAAGGTTGCGATATGTCGTAGTTCTGGGGTAATGGAAATTCATCAATTTTGGGGTGACTTAGGCTGCTGGCATCTTCTTCTATTTTGTCTTGGGAATTTCTGTTATTTAATTTTGTTTATTTGGTTCCTGGACATCTGTTAATATTTGAAGCTCTTCATCTCCTCGTCATTGGTTCTTGCTGTCGACTTCTAAACGTTTTTCGAACTTTTTAAAGTAAAACTTTGGTCATCTCAATCTTGCGTACCTCTTACCCAAGCGTCATTTTTTCAAGTAAGTTAATTTAACGGAAAATTAGTATCCAACGGCCCATTTCTATGGTAACAGAAACCCTTTGATTGGTTAAGGCCTCGATTAAAAGCATTGTTATTATATTTGAAATTTTTATTCAAATTTATTATATATTTTCTGATTGATTTTATTCTTCTGTCATCCCTTCTGGGTAATAAATATTATCACTATTGTATTTATTTCCTTTCAAAGATTAAAACAATACCTCATTAGGTCATGTTCTATTATATATTAACTTTTGTCTAATTATGCTGACATTTGATAATTACATATCTCTTTTAATTTAAACCTTTATAGTAACATTTCTCTTTTAAAATGATTTATATATAATTACTGGCTAGTTCCTTGCCTTAGATTTGTAAATTTCCTTGTGAATTTGTTACAATTGGTATTTGTGTGTGTCTGACAGTTAGGCATTTTCCTAGGCCTAAGTAGCCATTATGGTATTTTATTTATTTCATTTAAATTACATTTCATTTCAGCCTGATGGGCTTTATTTTGTTATTATAATTGGTTGTGTTGTGTTTTGAGTCTGTTTGTGTTTTGATTACATGTCAAAATTGTTTTCTATATCTTAATATTTAAAACATAACAATTAGGCCTATGGACTGCAAGTTTCTTTCAGCCATATCCTGTTTATAACATTAAAACGAACAATTCTTTATAAGTTATTAGTTACAGTTGGTTTAACATTCATTTCATTCCTTTGAGTGAGAAATATCATCACTTCCTTCAAACTTATTAAATTTATTTTCCCTTCTAACATAGGGTGTTTATTAATTATATACTTAAATTCTTATTTCATTACTACTTCTTTTCTCCATTCCATGTTAACACAAACTGTTTTTACATGGGCTTTCTCCCTGAACAACATTACATCCTTTACTTATCTCTACTTCAAATACTATTTCTAACTATCCTTAATTATATAATTTTCTATAAGCTCACTCTTAAATCATTTATTGGTTCATCAATGATTTACTAAGTGTTTTCTTATCTATTACTACCTTTTTATTATTTATAATATCTTTTTCCACTTATCACTTTCACCTTTAATTAATTGGTGTTTATCACTGATACACTCACTATTTTGGGGTATTTACACATTCACTACTGCACTTTTTCCTTCTTTCTCTTTCTCACTTTCTCACTATTTCTTTCATTATAAAATTATACATAATATTAATGATATTTTGTTATATATTTCTCTCTATCTAACTCTAATATTTGGGTTAGTGTACTTTTCTTTACTAGGTTACTTTTTACTGTTTTTGTTCAAAACAGGTATATAAATTATCTTATTTAAAATAATATTTACTTCCATTATTGGCTAATTATTGGTTGTATTTACAACATTCTATATTTGAGTATACCATTTCCCCCTTTTATATGTGGTGTTTCTTATTTCTTGGTTTCACTTCGTTTCCTCTTCATTCTTCCTCTTCTTCTTCTTCTTCTCCTTCATCTTCTTCATCTTCAATTGTCTTCATTTTAATTTGGTTCTCCTCTTCTCGTCTGGTTTAATTTCATTTAGTTATAGGAATTCGTTCACTTCCTTCAATTGTCTTTATTCTTCTTTGGTTCTGGTTTCTTCCCTTCTTTTGTTAGTTCCTGTTTGTTTGGTCAATCACTTTTTTTCTTGTTTATTTTTTCGTGGTTCCCTTCTTCCTTTGTTTCCTGTTGTTGGGTCAATCACTTGGGTTGGGTAATGTCGTCGTTTGTCGTGTCACCGTTTTTATATTTTATTTATATTTAATCATTTTATTTGATATGAAGTATATTTACATTTAGAATTATCTTTTTTATCCCTGGTACTGGGGTGGCTTATTTGTGTTGTAACAATATATATATATATATATATATATATATATATAATAACTAATGGGCGGATTTCTATGACCTAAAAATGTAGGAAATATGCATGCATTTATGACCTAAAAACATTAAAACATGATCAATAAAATCCAAAATATGACTTTATTAATGACACGTATGTGTTACATTTTTATTTAATTTCTTAAATATAGAGTTAATCCTGTTAATTATTATTTTTTATTTATCTACTTCAAATCAGTGTCTTTAAGATAGTCACACAATGCAGCATTCACGAACTCCTTTAACTGCATTCTGCAAAGCAGCACCAACCCTGTAAGGGAGAGAAAAGTAATTAAATAATTTTACTTACGCAAATCCCATTTAACACCCCTATTAAAAATATTCTTGCCTGATCTCAGTCTTCATTATCAGCTGAATTGTTGCAGTTGATGACGACATGCATTTTTAGGTTGTGAAATGAAAATCCTCTCCTGTTGTCGCAGAGAATGGTCTTGTAGCGGGAGAAACTTCTCTCCACATCACACGAAGTAATGGGGGCGTACTTAAATAAACTTAGGGCAAAGGATGAAAATTCATTTTCGTAGTCTGAACCTGGTTCATTTCCGCACAAAATCTCACTTATGCCACACAGTTGCAAAAATCCAGGATTCTTCTCCAGTCCACTCACTAATTTTGCACAAACTTTGGCTGCTACGATTCCTTTTGCACGTTTTAATTCTTGTTCTGTGTATTTTACAATATTCAGAGCATCACTTAGTTCAGAACCTGAAGCTTCTAGCTGGGTGATTTTGCTCGGTAAGAAACCAAAGTTGGATTTTAAGTAAGCTAGGTCAGTTTTTATAGTGGAACATGAAAACAAATCTTGCATTATTTTCACTGACGAAGAATCTGTAGGGTCCAAGGAGTTCATGACCTTCTCCAGGGTGTCATAATTGTTGCAGTAATATACCGCAGCTTCAATCCAGGTACCCCAGCGTGTTAGGACAGGCTGGGGAGGAAGGGGCAATGAAGGAGCTGCATCTTTAAATACCTGCAGGCGGAGTGGTGATTTCTTAAAGGCTTTCTTTCCATTTGATATTAATTTATCCACTTTTGGGTAGTTACTGCGAATTTCTTCGGCCACTCTATGTAAACATGCGCAAGGCATGTTACATGTATCATCTTCGGATATAACATCTTTAGTCCCTTGGCTGCTTTCATCATATAAGGAGCCGCGTCAGTAATAAAGAGAAGAAAATTCTCTCTTTTTACCCCATTTGGCCACAGTATATTCAAAGAATCGTCGAATAAGACAGCAATACTTGAATGATTTGTCCTCTCTAGCACTTCACATGCGAGGAGGAATATTTCTCCAGGTCTGTCTTCTTTCAGTGTTCCAACAATCACGTTTGCAACATACCTCCCATCAGCATCTGTTGTTTCATCAATTGAAACCCATATTTTACAGTCCACCACGCTACATCTTATTTTATCCAACACGTCTTCGTAACACCCAGTCAGATAGTTCTTCCTCAGCATTGATTCATTTGGAACCGGATGTGTCGTATATTTCTCCAGAAACTGTCTCAAGCTTTGATTGTTAAGCTTTTTCAATGAGATGTTGGATGAAATCATCGCCCTGCAGAGATCCTTCGTAAACTCTGAAATGTTGGAAGATGAAGTGGAAGTACTAGCAGATTTTTCGAATAATAGAAGTTGTCTACTATCGACTGCTGACTGTCTTTGTAAGCAATTTTTATGTTTTGCCGTATTACAGTGTTGCTGCACAGTGAAACGTTTCTCAGTGGCGACTTTAACTTCACACAACTTACAAAATAAAATAGTGCCATCGGTACTAAATATTTTCTCACCAAATTGTTGAATAAAACCGCGCACCTTTTCATTCACTGAACTCTTTATTCTAGGTATGATGGAAACAAACTGCGGACACACGGAATGAGTGAATGACCATTACAGGGGAAGGTGAAAGTTAAAAGCACTTTACAAAATGTAAGAAAAACCCTCCCCCTCCCATCACTTCTGCCCGCAGGCATTATCGCTCACGGAGGCAAACAATAGAGGCCTAACGGTACTTGAAATCCGCATTCCAAAGAGATTTCACACCTTATTAACCATTTCTCGGAATATATAGGTATTTTAAGGACATTCTGAAAGATGTGTTTACTACTTTAACACACCACAATTTGTTATGGAACGAATAAATGCATTTTCGTGTGAAAAATACACGAAAATGCTATTCCTATTATAATCCATTTTCACTGCAAATATGCTGTAAAACTTCATAAATGTCTAAATATGCATATGAAAAGTCAAAAAATATAACTTAAATATGCATTTTAGTGCTAAATATGCTAAAAAACTTAAAACTACCGAAATATGCAATTATATGCACAATAAAACTCTATCAATCTTCATCAAAATACTTGGAATCAAGTTTAAATGAAGCTGAAACCTGAAATAATGTCAAGGAAAAAAATATGACATATCATAGAAATCCGCCCCCTAATTATAACGATTCATAATAGCATCCTATCTGAGCGTTATATGAAAGTGTTAGGCTGTACGAGTATAGCAGCGTAAGCAAGAGAGAGAGCGTACAATCGCAGCCATCTCACTCTAACCTCGTCACAGCGACATCCGCTACTGGTACGAACATGAAATTTTACTCAATTCAAATTATCAGTTCAACCTGCAATAACTTCCGAACTAATAAATATAGGGTAATTCTGAAAACAGCATTGTGTTCAGCAAGTAAAGCTTTATAAGTAGCCGCAATCTCAGTTAATATAATTAACAATTGAAGAAGTTATACGGAAGACGAACGCCAAAAGGAATAACAAAAGAATTATACTACATAGGAATTAGGTGTTCACACACACACACACACACACACACACACACACACACACACACACACACACACACACACACACACACACACACACAGATAAAGACCTAAGCAACAATATTCTGTGGTCAGGTCTTTGAAAACACATTTGCAAATACCTGTAATCAATCAATTTGCAAATACAGGAAGTACGATTTTGACTAGAAATTCTCTGCCGTTTCAAACCTGTCATGGGGTGTTTGCTCGACCTGTTAGAGATTGTCGAGACTGGAAAAACGTATGATTTATTTGAACAACCAATCAGAATCCCGTATTTAAAACAGACGCCAACTCAAACTGAGGGGTAGCGTTACTCTTCGATCGAATCTTCAATGCGCTAGTCGTGTATAAATTATGTGCAGAAATTTTACAATCACGCAAAGCGGTATTTAAGTGAGAAATTCGAGAAGTAGTCCGCAGTGAAGATGAACTAGTACCGTTCAACAACTCTCGCTGTGTAAAACAACATTAATTAATTTAATTATTAATTAATTAATTTAATAATCAGCCGTGAAGTGACCTGAGCTACAGCGAGCTACAGCAGCTGTAATTGCCAGAGCATCTTTCTACCGGATTGATCAACATCTTTTCTGCTGTGCTAAACCACGTAAAGGAGGACCTCTACGGATTCCTATCTTCGGTCGACGCATCAAACAGTAAGAAATAGATTCATTGATCAATGAAATAAGCACTAAACAAATAATAAAAAGCAATAAACAATTTTTAAAAGACACTAAGAATCACACACTTTGTATTTAATGTGTAAGATTAGTCATAACATAGTTTAGGAGTGTAGAATGGAAAGTGAGGTGTAGTATTGGACGTACAAATTATTGTAGACCTGTTCTTTATCACTGGTTTGGGAGATATCAATCTCTTAATTAAACCAGATAAGAGCAAAAAGTCGTTTGAGCGTCTTAATCTTTACTTTTCACACACACTCGTTAATTATAAGTGTTAGGGTAGCAATAAGTCCTACAATTAATATTTTCAAAAAGTTTAAAAATAATTAAAACGTTAATTAAACTTAATCAAGCGAATTTTAAAGTGTTATTTGTAACGATTCCCCTTGAATCCACAATCATTGAACGAATCCTGAGAAATTTGTGTCTCTATGCTCGAGCTAAGCTGGAACCGTGTCATTTGTATCTGGGATTTGTTCTGGCGCCCAGGTAAAGTAATCTCACGGGTAAGTAACGTTTTATCTATCATTCAAAATATTAGATAAGAGTGTTAGATAAAAATTAGCGTTGTATGTTTTGGCGCGGCCAACTAAGGGGCCCGATTAAACTCGATTAAATCACCCAATTTAGCACAAAAGAAAGTTATATAATTTGGCGTTGCTATTACCCAAGTGGTTAGTTAAATTGTAATATTAATTGATTAGAAACGAAGTGGATTTCAAGGTTACAAATAACTGTTAAATTAATTTGTTAAAAATAAATTATAAAAAATGGCTAAATCATCAGCAGTAGATATGGCAGCAATTGAGCAAATGTTTAAGCAGTTGACCACTAAAATGGAAGAAACTAAAACTGAAATAAAAGAAACAAAGGGTCAATTGTCTAGTGAAATAAAAGATACTAATAATAAAATTGAAAAAATTGAAAGTACAAATAGTCAATTAAATAGTAAAATAGATAGTACCAACAGTAAAATTGATGAAAATAATAAAAGTTTAGAAGAAAGTAATCAAAAATTAATAACTGATGTTATTAATAAAATTGAGCAAACTAATAAATATTTGTCTAGCGAAATGAAACAAATAAATGAAAATTTATCTAGCCACATAGAACAAAGTAGTAAAGAAGCTACATTTAAAATAGATGAAGAAATATCTAATCTA
Organism: Magicicada septendecula; assembly: GCA_034769895.1. Classification (NCBI taxonomy): domain Eukaryota; kingdom Metazoa; phylum Arthropoda; class Insecta; order Hemiptera; family Cicadidae; genus Magicicada; species Magicicada septendecula. The sequence goes on along the minus strand of CM068367.1, from coordinate 943,654,359 downwards.
GCTAGTAAATTAGACAGTACTAATAATAAAATAGATGAGAGTAATAGTAGGTTTGATAAACATACCGAAGAGGTTAAAACTACATTACAAGAGTTTAGAAAACAAGTAAACACTAATTTTCGCCGTCAAGACGAAAAACTAAATAAGTTTAGAAACGAATTTCATGAAAGGTTAGAACAAAAAGTAACCCTCATTAACCAACAATTCAGCGAAGTAACAGCTGAATTAAAAACACAATCGCTTCTAAATAAAGAAGAAATCCAGAATACTAGGGAAGAGTGTACCCAACTGGGTGAGAATATTAAAGAAGTTAAGAAACAGGTAGAGAGTAAGGCTAACAGTGATGGAGTACATCAAAAGGTGGAACAGCAGTTGAAGGTAATGCGGGAGGATCTAACTAAAGCAATGAAGTCACAGCAAACCAAAGTAGTGAGGTGTGGCGGCTATAAGGAAGAACCGGAAAACCTTGCATTTTCAGGAAACCCACATGAGAATCCTGTGGAATTTCTAAAGCTGTTTGAGGCGTATGTAGCTCGTGTAAACCCACTGATGGACGACGAGGACAAGAAGGACATGTTAGGCCGATTTCTCAAGAATTGGGCAGGTACGTGGTGGAAAGTCATCTCGGACAGAGTCTAAACCTACTCAGACTTCAGAGAAAAATTCCTAGCTCAGTACTGGAATGTTCAGATACAAAGAAGGGTACGCGATCATCTGGAATTTGGTAATTATCACCCGTCAATGAATATGACAACTACCAACTATGTGCTTAATGTAATGGCACAAGCCAAGCATCTAACACCACCAATAGAAGAGAGAGACTTAGTGTATAAGCTAGCGCGTCATTTTTCAGAATGCACTAGAGTAGCAACCACTACTAGAGGGGTGGATACTCTAGAAAAGTTCATAATGGTAGTAGATGAGTGTCAAGATCTAGAGAGAGACCTGCAGTGAGTCAATAATCAGCTGAGTAACTACTCTAGAGGCAATCATCAGGAACCAACTTTCTACACAACAAAGAGGAGAGACAATGAGCGTCCGAAAGAAAAAAGGTTTACCCCATATCCGGGTAATAAACCACAAAATCAGCCGGAATTGGAAGAGAAGGGTAGAAGTAGGAGTGTAGAAACCCGACCAAATAAAGGGTATAAGGTTTGTAAAACAACCATAACAGCTACCGAGCGCAACCGTCTACCAGTAAAATGAATACGGGAAACGGGAAGCCACTGCAGGTAGAAAAGAAACAAAACTAAACCTACCTGCAGTGAAATCACCCAAGAAAAAAGGTAAGAAGAACGTAGCACATAACATAAAACAAGTGAGCAATAGGGAGTTCTTGTTAAAAGAGGAGCAAGAAGTGGGTAGAAACCATTATCCTGAATGTCCGGAAATAATTTGTAAGATCAGTAATCTAGCTTACTAGTAAGAGCGCTTATAGACACTGGCAGTGAAGTTACCTGTGTTAGCTCAAAGTTTGTAGAAAATAGTCAGTTGCAAAATTGTCCCAGACTACCCGTAAAACATTGTAATGTACAGGGAGCCACTGGAGCCAAAATGCAAAAGATAACTGAACAAATTTATTTACCTGTCAGTTTAAATGGTAACCAAACCCAAATTGTAGCTCTAATAGTCCCGAAACTCATTCATGATTGTATTATTGGGGTAGATACGTTAATTGAATGGAAGGCAGAAATAAATTTTAAAAGAAATACCATTACGATGGAAATTAATACAAATAAAATAAATGTAAGTATTAAAGAGTTTAAGTATTGGAACTCGGTAAGTGTCATAAAAGGGTATATAGAGAAACCTGTAGTTGACGTTAGGAGTGACCAGCATTGTATTGATGATACTCCAGAAATCAACATTGGGACTGAGTTGAACAACGAGCAACAGAACAAAATTCAGCAACTCGTTTGTGAGTATAGTGATGTGTTCAGAACAGAGCCTGGAAGAGCCAAGTTCTATGAACATCAGTTAACACTTACTGAAAATGCATCATTTGTACAAAGGACTTATCCAATCCCTCTACATTATAGAGATGAAGTGGAGAAAGAGGTCCAACAGATGTTAGCAAATGGTGTAATAGAGAGAGCAAGTAGTCCCTATATAAACCCTTTAGTAGTTGTCACCAAGCCGAACGGGAGTATCCGATTATGCCTAGATGCTAGGAAACTAAATTCTTTATTAGTACCAGATTACGAGTGCACAAGGAGTGTGGAAGAATTGTTTCAAAAATGCAATGGGGTTAAGTACCTGACCAAATTGGACTTAACATCAGGATTTTGGCAAATTCCCATCAGAAAATGTGATAGACAGTATACGGCATTTTTATATAAAAATAAGTGCTACCAATTTAAAGTGGTACCTTTTGGCCTGAGCACCAGCTTAGCAGCAATGGTAAGGTGTTTAGACAGTGCGTTAGGTAATGAGGTAGAGAAGTATACATTAGTGTTTGTAGATGATATTCTATGTGTGTCACAAACATTCGAGGAGCACTTACAACATTTAAAGAATATTTTTGAAAAATTAAGGTCAGTCAACATGACGCTGAATCTAAGGAAATCAGAGTTTGGTAAGGAGGAAATTAAGTTTTTAGGTCACCGAATCTCAGTGGAAGGCATAACCACAGACCCAGAGAAGGTAAAAGCCATACAAGAATTTCCAACTCCAAAGAACTGTAAGCAGCTAAAGTCATTTCTAGGTTTAGCTAACTACTATCAAAAGTTTACAAGTAAATACGCGGAAAGTACTGTTCCATTGTTAAAGTTGTTAAACAAAGGGATTAAATGGAAGTGGACAAAGGACCACGATGAAGCGCTGCAACAAGTGAAAAGTCTTTTTATAAATACTGTTGTATTAAATCATCCAAGGATAGGAGAAAGATTTTACTTGCAAACAGACGCCAGCAATATTGCTATAGGAGCACACTTGTATCAGATTGATGAGAAGGGCCAAAAAGCGGTATTAGGATTTGTAAGTCGCACACTTAAAGGGGCAGAATTAACCTATTTTACGACAGAAAAAGAGCTATTAGCGATAGTGCATACCCTGTCAAAGTTTAGAAGTTATATTCTGGGTGCTAAACTTACTATAATCACCGACAATAAGGCGTTAGTATTTTTATTAAAGTGTAAATTGCTAGGTGCTCATCTGACTCGTTGGATCTTGGCTATACAAGAGTATCAATTTGAAATACAGTATTGCAAAGCGAAAGACAACTTGGTAGCAGATGTACTCAGTAGAAATCCACCATCAGAAAACAACATGGAAACAGATAACATTAAATGTAGTAGCAATGATATTGGTATTTACGCGGTAAAGCATATAACAAAACCTGAAGTAGTTAGACGACTTAAGGAAATAGGGACCCATCAACAACAAGACCCTAGGATTAGTGTAGCTTGGAGGAGTGCAGTTACCAACTCCAAACCAGGATTTTCCATATACGACGGTAAGCTATATAAGCTATGTTCCCATAAGTGGAAATTATTATTACCTAGCTGTATGATAGATGAACTTATTTGGGAATGCCACTTGTCATTAGGCCACGCTGGATTTAAAAAATGCTATCTAGCCTTAACAGAAAGTTTCATTGGAAAGGGGTTAGCAAAACGTATGAAAAGATTATTGTCTACTTGTGACCTGTGCCAGAAGTGTAAACACCCAAACTTAGCTACAAGAGTAGAAATGCAAACAATCCAAGCAAAAGTGAAAGGAGAGTTACTAGCTGTGGATTATTACGGGCCTCTACCAAAAGCAAAAGGAGGGGTAAAGCACATTCTAGTGACGGTAGATTTCTTTTCTAAATTTGTAAAATTATACCCAGTCCAAAGAGCCACGACAAAAGCAACACTTAGAGCATTAACGAAGTTCTACATCCCACAGTATGGTAAACCAAGGAAAATATTGTCCGACCAAGGAAAACAGTTCACCCATAACCTATGGAGAGAAACCTTGGAGGAACTCAATATAAAACCTATTCTTACATCAATACGTCACCCTCAAGGAAATTTAGCTGAGAGAATAAATAGAGAATTAGGGAGGTATTTTAGAATATTGTGCAATCAGAACCATTCTGCATGGGTAGACTACTTGAGTTTTATTTCGGATTGTATTAATAATACAGGTAATGAAACAACGGGGTACACACCTTCAGAATTATTTATTAATAAAGAATCAGTACATGTATGGACCAAAACCATAAAAAGTTTCCCAACTACAATCTACCTATTCCATATGAGGTAAAAACCAGGATAGCAGAAGAAAGAATACAGAGAGAAGGTCAAAAGAGGGTAGAACGATATAATCGAACTCACAAGTTGGTAAGGTTTGTGGAAGGAGAGGAAGTGCTAGTGAAAGCGAATCCTGTATCCTCTGCCATAGATAATACCACAGCCAAGTTCTTTCCGATATTCATGGGACCTTATAGGATAGAAAAACAGATTGCAAGGTACACATATATGTTAAAAGATGTGGAGAAAAATAAAATTATAGGAAAGTACCATGGGGATAGTTTAAGGAAATATAAACAAAATATTGACCCATAAAGAAATAATAGTTTGAGCTAATAAGATATGTAAATCAAACGTGGTCAAATAAAATAAATTTATAATTGTTTTGAATCAATATTAATAATAATAATAAAAAATATTATTTAAATAAATGTTAGTATTGTTGTTTAAATTATTGACATTAATTGAGCCACAATGGTGATTAAAACATTAATGGTCATATAAATTCCCAATGTGTGTATACCATGTTAGAATAAGTAACAAATTGTAATCTTTAGTTATAAGATAGATATAAGGAAAAATTTATTAGTGCAAGTGTTGTGCGGAAAAAACCAAAAGTGCGAAAGAAAATGTGCAAAATTTTAATTAGGGTAAAATGATACATTAAGAAAAAAAATTAATGATTTCTTAAAATAATCAAATTTTTTTATACCTAGTGGGGGTATATATAACGATTCATAATAGCGTCCTATCTGAGCATTATATGAAAGTGTTAGGCTGTACGAGTATAGCAGCGTAAGCAAGAGAGAGAGCGTACAATTGCAGCCATCTCACTCTAACCTCATCACAGCGATGTCCGCTACTGGTACGAACATGAAATTGTACTCCATTCAAATTATCAGTTCAACCTGCAATAACTTCCGAACTAATAAATATAGGGCAATTCTGAAAACAGCATTGTGTTCAGCAAGTAAAGCTTTATAAGTAGCCGCAATCTCAGTTAATATAATTAACAATTGAAGAAGTTATACGGAAGACAAACGCCAAAAGAAATAACAAAAGAATTATACTACGTAGGAATTAGGTGTTTTCACGCGCGCGCGCGCACACACACACACACACACACACACACACACACACACACACACACACAGAAAGACCTAAGCAACAATATTCTGTGGTCAGATCTTTGAAAACACATTTCCAAATACCTGTAATCAATCAATTTACAAATACAGGAAGTACAATTTTGACTAGAAATTCTCTGCCGTTTCAAACCTGTCATGGGGTGTTTGCTCGACCTGTTAGAGATTGTCGAGACTGGAAAAACGTATGATTTATTTGAACAACCAATCAGAATCCCGTATTTAAAACAGACGCCAACTCAAACCGAGGGGTAGCGTTACTCTTCGATCGAATCTTCAATGCGCTAGTCGTGTATAAATTACGTGCAGAAATTTTACAATCACGCAAAGCGGTATTTAAGTGAGAAATTCGAGAAGTAGTCCGCAGTGAAGATGAACTAGTACCGTTCAACAACTCTCGCTGTGTAAAACAACATTAATTAATTAAATTATTAATTAATTAATTTAATAATCAGCCGTGAAGTGACCTGAGATACAGCGAGCTACAGCAGCTGTAATTGCCAGAGCATCTTTCTACCGGATTGATCAACATCTTTTCTGCTGTGCTAAACCACGTAAAGGAGGACCTCTACGGATTCCTATCTTCGGTCGACGCATCAAACAGTAAGAAATAGATTCATTGATCAATGAAATAAGCACTAAACAAATAATAAAAAGCAATAAACAATTTTTAAAAGACACTAAGAATCACACACTTTGTATTTAATGTGTAAGATTAGTCATAACATAGTTTAGGAGTGTAGAATGGAAAGTGAGGTGTAGTATTGGACGTACAAATTATTGTAGACCTGTTCTTTATCACTGGTTTGGGAGATATCAATCTCTTAATTAAACCAGATAAGAGCAAAAGGTCGTTTGAGCGTCTTAATCTTTACTTTTCACACACACTTGTTAATTATAAGTGGTAGGGTAGCAATAAGTCCTACAATTAATATTTTCAAAAAGTTTAAAAATAATTAAAACGTTAATTAAACATAATCAAGCCAATTTTAAAGTGTTATTTGTAACGATTCCCCTTGAATCCACAATCATTGAACGAATCCTGAGAAATTTGTGTCTCTATGCTCTGAGCTAAGCTGGAACCGTGTCATTTGTATCTGGGATTTGTTCTGGCGCCCAGGTAAAGTAATCTCACGGGTAAGTAACGTTTTATCTATCATTCAAAATATTAGATAAGAGTGTTAGATAAAAAGTAGCGTTGTAATATATAATTTCATTTGTAAGTAATAATTACATATGAAATCTTAAACAAGTCACAAAAATTCTACTAAAACTGACACTGGTCCAAGGTACAACAAGTGTCCATTTTTATAATTTTGTTAAGGTTAACAAATTCAGGTTGTTTCTTAAAAACTTGTTATTTTATCTTATAGCGAATGAAATTGTGGTACTTACCTACCTTAGTTCTGCTTTCAAATACGGCACTGTAGTTCTATTATTCAAATCAAACGCACACTAGAAAATTACTCAGCAAGTAGAAAAACCAAAATCATTCAGTAGCACATGGCTTGAAAATCTAAAATGGTCACCAGCACAGTAAATAGCACCTGGTGTCACAACTGTCAACTACATATACTTAAAGTCAAGTTTCTCCACTAGATGGCAGAGAAATTCAGTCTGGTCCAAGGTACATGCGGTCCAAGGTACAACACTCTCCCCTAAGTGTAACCAACTCTATTTCAAGGTTAGGACTATATGGAAAACTGATCAAAGCAAGAATTGAAAGCCACTATGATGATATTGAAGGACAGAATGGGTTTTGTGCAGGCCAGTCTTGTATAGTGATATCTTCACATTGAAACAACTTCTTGAAAAAAGAATGATAAAAATGTAAAAATCCATTTAGTATTTATATACCTCAAGAAGGCATAGGACAGTATTCCACGAAATGATCTGTGGCGGTGTTATTAAAAACTGGTGTCAATGCTTTATATGTTAGAGCTTTGGAAGTTATAGCTATACATCAACATTACTAGCAACATGAAGATAGGCTCAAGACTATCTGATGAATTCCCATTTACCAAGGGATTGCAACAATAATGTTGTGCTATAGCACTCACTTTACTTAAGATGTAGGTCTACTTGAATTCAGCTTTAGAATGTTCGAGACGCATCTGTCACAACATGGGATTAGCTATCAATGACGAAAAGCTCTTTGCTTTACATTTTGCAGCATCATGGTTACAAACTACAAACGGCGGCACAAGTGTAGCAGAAACAAAATATCGTATAGGACAAGGGAAATAAGTGATGAGACAATGTATTCCACTTTATGGAGAAATCAACTAAGACATGAAACAAAAATTAAAATATATAAGATAATACTGGAAAGTACTGTAACATAAGGAGCTGAAATGTGGGAAACTACAGAACATATGAGAAAACTTTACTGTTTGATTGCATATTTTCATAGTGTTTTTTATTGTATGACTCAACTTAACGATATACTAGAGGTATTGTAGCAAAAGTGTGTGTTTTAACTTATAACTTCGAATAATTCCATATTAGCACTTTCAACAGCCAAATTGCTAATTTGTTAATCTATCCACATCATATATTCTAATTTCTGAGCTGCATCAGCTTATTTGCAACCACAGATATAACAACATAAAAATTATAAAACAGCCCTCTTTTTCTTTTTCTGCTGGCTTAAAGCGAGCAGAACTGAACACTGCGCGCACTTTGTATAAACCCTTGGTAAGGACCCACTGACCGCCGCGCACACCTTGTAAAACCCCTTTTTAACTAACATTAAAATTTTTAATGAGGATTACCATTCGTCTACCATTCGTCTTCTTTTTCAGAACAAGACCTCTTTTTAAGAGTTAAAATTTCTGGCCAAGAATACGATCAAAACAATAAATTGTCAAGTCTGAGAATTTGACGAATTGTGTCTACATAGAAGTGGAGAAAATTTCAACAATGAAAACGTAATTTTAAATATTAAACAATAGTTGTTTTTGTTCAGTATTCCTGCACACAATGCAAATATAGAGCTATATTTTCACTAAATCAGCGGTTTTGTTCAAAGGAAACGAAGAAATTTGCCACATATTCTGTTAATGTAATTTTGTTTGTGTAGTAGAATTATAGAGATTTTATATATAAATTCTTAAGTGACTTTTTCACAAGAGCAATCAGCAACTGTAGAAACCGATCACATTAACCAAAAAATATAAATGGGAATAATAGTAAACCATGAATAGGAAAAATATAACCCTTAAATAGTATTGATACTGAAGACTAAAAAAAAATACTTTAAGATTTAAAAGATATTTAGTTTTTTTCATATATAGTGTTGCCACTTTTATAACTGAAAAGGAAAAAGTTTCTTGTTTCTGGAATTGGAAATATGATAAAATATAATAATTTTAATTATAATATAATAAATTACCTCTAAACTAAATTTTCTGAACCAACCAGATTTTTGCATACATATTTTATTTAATGAGTAATTAAGAACATACATCAAAGCAGCACCAAACAAAATATTAAGTTTATCTATCACTATTTTAATGGCCATTACTTACTTCACGTATACCAAAAGTCTCTCCATTAACAAACAATATTAAGACCGGTTAACTTTAACAGAGCTGCCTAAATCAGGCTATCACCCATTAAACTGTTAACAAGTGATTTATCAGCCGGTCACTTATTAATTGTGTGTGCGCGCGTGTGCGGGCACATTTGGGACTGTACGGGTTACGATTTGATGACTCTTAAAATGCATACGTTGCAGTTGTTCGTACAGACAGACTTGGGAAAGTTACTACAATTTTTTAACTCATTAAAGTTAAAGTTAGTGCCCCAAAAATTAACTGGTTTAAAGTTAAAGTTAATGCATGCAAAAAGTAATTGATTAAAGTTAAAGTTAAAATCAAATTAACTGATTAAAAGTTAAAAATTTATGTTTTCTTTTGTTGTTGTTTTATTGAACAAGCTGCTTTGGCTGTTGAAATAATGTTAAATAAATCCAGAAATTAAGCTTTTTCAAAAAATTAGTTAACATTTCGGATACTAGAACAAACTTTCTCCAACATTGACTTCAACAACTATTTTGGCTATTTTGCTTTTGAGTATCTACTTTACTAACTCCTTAATTTTTTAATCGTTAACAAAAAAAATTGTACGATTAATGATTCAAGTTAACCATTTTAAAATTTAATGGTTAAGTTAAAAAGTTAATCAATTTTTTAATGATTAATTTAATCGTTAATCCCAAGTCTGCATATGGGCAATTTTAATTCATATGTTTATTTGTCATGCAATTGGCGGAACTTCCCGGCTTCAATTCTGCACTATTTAATGCGATTGCTGGCACAGTGTGCTAGGAGAGGCTCAGTGACAACAGAAGTTAAAGAAGCATTGCTGTCTACTTGTCTTGGTTACAGTCACATCGATAATTAAACAGTAGACAGAAAACCGCCCCTACCAGCCAGACGTTCCCAAGAGACAAAGAAGACCTAACAGTAAGCCCAGTACATTCTCTGTGGACGGATTAGGATTACCTGTAACAAACTTTCTCCAACATCGACTTCAAAAAATTAATTGTTAATGTTTTTAATTGTTAGCAAAAAATTTAATGATTCATGATTAAAGTTAACCATTTTATAATTTAATGATTAAGTTAAAAATGTACTAATTCTTTAACCATTAACTTAGTCATTAATTATTATTTTAATCGTAAATCCCAAGTCTGTCTATACATTATTTTAACAATAAGAACTAATTAAAATGCGTATTAACTAGTAAGGTTGTTGGCTGCAGAACTCTCACTATTTTGAAAGAAATATGTTTATTGATAGATAAAATCAAATTAAACTATGAGTAAAGTTCTTCATACCCAAATTCTCCATAATTTGATGCACTTACACCAGTGGCACACCCGGGAGAGGTTTGGGGAGTGAAATGAATCAATTTGTATCTCCTGTTGACTTGAGTGCAAAGGAAGTCATACATAGTCAGAGTCAGAAAATAATGTACAATGTGTACAAGTTTATTAAATTGGAAGATAAGGAAATATCAGAAAGAAAGTTACAGGAGTAGCTTTCGAGAGATACAAGAGGAACTACGAAAAATGTCTGCTTGTGAGAAAAGAATGAGGAAAACGAAAATTGTGCACCTTGTTCCTAAGTTTACAAAGCCCCCCCCCCAAAAAAAATCCTGGGTGTGCCTCTGCAATACACAGACTTACAATTGTATCAACATTTTTTCTTCCATTTTTTATTAATGCCCATTAATAAAAAAACATTAATGTAAAAACTACATTGAGAGTTGGGTTAAAATCCCTTTTTAGTAACCTTTTGCATTTTTTAAAGATATTTATACCTTCTTTTTGAGCCCTGGTGCACTAAAATTTTGAAATTTTCAAATCTGTTTACTAGACCCTATGTTCAGACTGGTTAAAGTTTTCTTTAATTTGATACTTCACATGGATTTATGTGATTTCTTCAAATACTGACCCTCACTTTTTTCCTTCTATTTTGGGTTAGCTCAACCCCCTCCCCCAAAATCTTATGGCTGCTTGTGGCAAAAATATGGACAAGGCTGCCAAGTTTATGAAAATCGGTAGATGCATTCAAATGTCATCATGAGACATACCCCAAACAGACAGATAGACAAATGACAAATGGTAAAGTTAAAACTGTGACCTTGCCTCGCTTATTCAGTTAATGAGGAAATTCTATTGTAATTTTTTTCAATACCCACATTAATTGTATTATGCATGACAGGTGTGATGTTATGGCATAAAATGACACAATCGTCTATTGGATCTGTCAGTGTCAAGTCTATAGTTACAATATCAACTTGACTTTGCCTTTGTCACTTTTGTGTCTTGTCATTTGTTATTTATACCATACCATTGTGTCTGTGTGTGTTAATAAGCTTGGTGTAAGTAAACTGTGCATACAAACAGTGTGTGTGTGTGTGTGTGTGGTTATATTGCATGTGTGTGTTAGCAGTACCTAAAAATCAAGACATATTTTGTAAATACAAGTCTGGATTTCAAAAAAGAAAAATAAATAAATAAATAAAAACATGAAAAGCGGGAAGATGTTTTGAATCTTTGTTTAACATATCTTGTGATAAATAATATTAAATATTAATGATATTTATTATTATTATCTTAATAAATTAATTTACTTTACAGATTATAATTATTAGAACTATAATAGAGAGTTATCTAGAATATGAGGTGTAGGTTGAGCATAACCTGTTTAGTTATAATGTGACATGGGGGGTCCCATGGCTAGCTTCAACCCAGCCTCCTGGCTGGCTGCTAATGGCAGCTCTGTATACAGTATTATGTATCATGTTAGAGATATGGCTTTCACAAACAAAATGTTGGAAAACGGATAAAATTAGGTAATATCTCCTTTTAGAAGAATAGGCCTATATTTGATGCCCCGTTTATTCTACATAAATATGCATGTGTTTGTTATTGTGTATAATAAAAAAAAAGAAATGTGATGTATGGATTTATTAAATGTAATGGAATTGGATCATGATGTAATGGATTATGAGAGTGTGAAACGAAGAAGTTGAGTACAAGGACAGCAAATGTATAAAACCTGCTTCTGTTCTCTATTAGCCAGTACAGACTTGTAGGAGTGAATGAATAAACAAACGAATTAATAGTAACAAGTCAGTTCCTCTACTCCAGTATGTATTGCAGACCAGTAGCAGGAATGGATGAACAAATGAATAAGATCCAGTCATTGGTCATTTTTATCCCATTCCCCAGATTCAGCTTACTGCCAAGATCTAGACACAAATCAGCTTACCGAAATTAATTATTACTTATTATTGCCTATCGCCAATACTTGCTATTTATGAATTATTGAAAAAAGTCAGTTTCCCACAAGTTAGTTAAAATAGACGAAGGCTTTGACTATACAAAAATGCCATGAAAAGAGCTCTATTCCAATCTGCCTGGTCATGAAAAAGGTTTATTGCATAAGAATAATTATATTTATCTTAAAGATGATATGAAAAGTCTAGCAAGTAGTGGCATGAATTCTGTGTTCCAGAAGCTGGTGTTGAAAGAGATTTCTTACATGAACTCTTGAAATTGTGTCTTGACTGTCAGGTATCATTGTCTATCTGGCCTTAAGAAATTTATCTTTTAGGGAGAAGTAGGTAATAGTAAAGGCAGATAATGAGAATTACTAACTAAATATAACCCGCATCTAAAATAATACACAGTTTATGTGAAAACCTGTCAAGACAAACATGAAAAGATGGCCCAAGTTATGTGTGAAAGAATGAGTGAAAGAATCTTTGGCATTGAGTGAAAACAAATTTGGCATTTGTTATATTTGCCAAATTTTTTCTAGAATGTTTTTTTGATTTTCATAGGTAATGTAATTGCTGTTGTTATTATTAATACTTGTATGAAGCATGGAACTGTCTTGGTGCATAATAGATCAATTGATAATAGAAATGCTTTGATAATAGATAAAAAATGCATAGGTAAATGAAATATGTCCTACCAAAAATTAGTGAAAGAACTTCAGTAGTAACATTTTCCCACTGTGCAGTTCACAGCACGAACTTAGTAGGCTGTCATGCTCCAAACAGTAATGCACTAGTAGGTACATTCTTTATCTCTATGAACAACCTCTACAGTTTCTTTAGGGCAAACCCACAGAGATGACAAGTATTGTTAAAATACATTCATCGGAGGTCTCTTCATGCCCATTCTGAAACAAGAGGGAGTGCAAGAATTGAAAAAGTGATCACAGAAAGACATTATGTGTAATACAAGCTTCACAAAAAACACAAAAAGAGTGTAATTTAACAACTCATTGAATAGCAGAAGTATATGAGCTAATAAATTATTTCTCCAAGTATGAACAGTGTGTTGAATGTTTGGTATGTAAAGTGTATTAATGAAAAAAAGGTTGACCCTGCAATCTGGAGATATATCATTTGATATTGAAAAACAAAATATTGAAGTTCTTAGGATTACTGTAGACAAGAATATTAATATAGAAAGACAGCTTGACAAAAAAAGGAATTCCAAAAAAAAACACATTTTTGATGCAGCACATTATTCATGCTTCATCGATAACATTGCTAGATGGTTGAGTTTTTCTTTGCCCAAAATTGATCTCAGACACTCTTTCTTGATCACTGATAATTTACTAAACCATCTCTCACCTAAAGCAAAAGACATTGGTAGGGTGATGAAATTCTGAGCATGATGCAAAGTTTTGAAAACACTGTACTCAAGTTTGTGAATTTTACTGAGAGTAAGTAATAAAAGCCCTTTATTTTCAGGTATCTTGATCATATCTAGGAAACTAGCTTTACCCATTGATTTGAACATGTGTATTTCTTTGACTAAATTATATATAGATCTTCAGGAAAATGTGTACTTAATTTCTTTAGTATATCACCATTGTTCAAAGTTTAATTCATAAAGTTGTACTCAATAAGTTGCACAAATATTAGTGATTTCTTCATATTGAAAATGTAGCTGATTTTATTATCCAAACATATCTGTCCAGAATTAATTCAAGGAATGGCTCAGAAAGTTGTAGAGGAAATAATTAATGAGGCAAAGGAGTCGAAATATTATGCAGTAGTTAACAATTCCATCCATTGCATATTGTTACGACATTACATAACAGTCTATGTGTTTATCGAATGTTCTAGAGGAATCCAGCTGTAATGTGTGTAGCGTACGTGATTCTCGACGCATTAGCTAGACTGTGCCAGAAACCGCGCGAACTGTGTCAAGGCCGTAATGAATTACGCTCTAATGTTTTCCTTTATTGTTAGTGCACAGTACGGAATATTCTGGTATTTCGTCTGGGTATAACTACAAGTGCTCAACGACGTTCAGTTTGAGTTGCGAATTATTTGAGTGCAGTTGGTAGTATTGTGCCGAAGAATTACGTGTTTTATAATTGTGCGAGACTATTGTAATACAGTTGTGTTTTATATCAGTTAACATTTTTATTGCGTGTGAACAATTTTTAATTGATTTGTTGTAAGAGACTGTCTTGTTAATTACAAACTGTTTAATTGTGATAATTAAAGCTGGTGATTAGTGACATAATTGGCGTCTTGTATTTTGTTTTCCACTGTACCATACGACGATCAGTAGACCGTCGTAACAGTGGTGTCAGAAGTGGGATAGAACAGTTAACAGTGAAAACAGAGGACACTTCGTAGAAGAGTGGTGTTAGTGGTAGTTGATAAAAATAAAATGGATACCAGTCAGATGATAGAATCATTCAAAGCAATGCTACTGAAAATCGAGGAATGACACTAACAAGAGGCAGAACAAGCAAAGGAAAGACACCAGCAAGAGGTGACAGAAAAGGAAAAACGACTGGATGAGAAACGGAGACAGGAAAGAGAAGCGGCAGAGGAATGATAGAAAGCACTAATGGAAGAATGACTAAAAGAAAAACGTATGTTTTAAAATGAAACACCAGAGAGACGGCAAAAAGAAGAATTTAGCAGACAACGTTAAGGCGTTCATACAAGAGGATAAAACTGCAAAATTCGTCCTGTTACGAGGTGAGCTGAACAAACAAGTTGACTGAATATCTGAAATAGAAAAATCTGTGTCAACTATGAAAACAAATATGTCAAGTTTAGAAGATTCTATTACAAACTCAATAAAACAAATTAAAAAGGAAGTCCAACATTTAGTGAAAGAAATAGTTCATAAAGACAGAATATTAATAAATGCTGATGAAGATTCAAAATATCAGAGAAATCAAACTGTCATAGTTTATGTTTATGCAAAGGCCCCAACGTTTGATGGAAGCACTCATTGGGCAACTTATGTTCGCCAATTTGAAGCTGCAGCTCGCTTAAATAATTGGACAGAAGAAGAAAAAGATTTTTCACTCATTCTTGCTTTAAAAGGGCCTGCCGCATAGCTAATAAAGAAAGTGGTATCTGACAGCCAAAACATCTGTGGTGAATTAACAAAAGCTCTGGAATTACGGTACAGTGACCAGCATTTGTGCGAAGTGTACAGAGTTCAACTTAAAGTGAGGCGACAGCGTTCGGGGGAGAGCCTTCAAGAGTTTGAAGTGAATATCGACCAACTGACGAGATTGGCTTATCCTGACGAATCAGAGGCCATAAGATGAGGATAATAAACAAAAAATTTTGTACCTGGAACTGGCTACAGAATTTATTTAGAGACTAGGAAAAAATCTAAAGCTTATAACTTAATACAGCCATTAGACCACATATATATAATAAAAGATGATATATTATTCATCTTAATAAATCAGGACTGGCAAATAGTCTTATCACCAGCTGTGTTATGGTAGTTGATCACACAATGTCACAAGAGTTAAGTCCATGCATTTGCATTAAAATATAAAGTGACGCTAAAAGTAGATTTCACAGTTCATTATATGTTTAGAGAAGGATCAAAGCCATCTTAAAGAAATGCAACACATATCACACAGATAGACATCTGAATGTGTATACATCAGTACCCATGCATAGAATATCATAGACCATGGGAGAAAGGGGAGTTGTTAGCACTGGATTTTTTAGGTTCACTTCCATGATTTTGGGCTGAGGAACACATTTTTGGAAAAAAATTTAAGAAAATGTTTACATTAGAGGGAACCACTAGGAGCAGGGCCTTACCTAGGGGTTAGCAACGAAGGTCTCCACCAGGGGTACTGACTGAAGGGAGTAGAAAATCAGGCTTGTAACAAACAAACAATTTTTTTTTAATTAATGGTCTATAGAATAAATCCATCTCTTGAAGTACAACTCGCATTTTGTTTTTCAAATTACAAAAACTGAAATACTTAAAGTCATCTGTCTTTGTTAATGATATACTTTATAACACTTATCAGCATCTTTTCTTAAGCACTGAAGTAAATTCTAAATTTGTTTTTACAGTTTACTGAATCTTCATACCCTCAAAGATTTGATGAAAATTGAAATTTTGTGTTTGTCCCAGAACAAATTGACTTTACTGCAGTTGTGCAGTAAATGAAATATTTCTGTCTGGCAAAAAGTATAGTATAGACTATTACATGTGCAGCACTTTCTTTTAAGTTACATTATTCTAGTTCAGACAGGTCTAGTTTGTTATAATTTATTCCTCACTTTTAACCAAAGCAATTTCTTGGTTACCTGGAGGAACCAAACCTGGAGGCCATCTTGGCGTTAACAAAACCCTTGACAAAATACGGAAGCAATTCTGTTGGCTTCATCTTCGCCACGACATAGAGGTATGGGTTCGGACATGTGAAATATGTGCTACAAGCAAGGGCCCACAAACCAGAAGCAGGGCAAAATGAGACAGTATAACGTTGGACTGTCTTTCCAGAGAATTGTCATAGACATTGCTGGACCATTCCCAGTTACTGATGATGGAAACCGGTACATCATGGTTGAAGGTGACTACTTTACTAAGTGGGTGGAAGCCTACACAATTCCAAATCGGGAGGTTACCACTGTGGCAAAGGAGATAGTTCACAATTTCTGTTGCCGTTATAGGGTTCCTATGGAAATCCATACAGATCAAGGGGGAAATTTCGAGTCAGGAGTGTTTAAAGAATTATGCCGTCTACTTGCAATTTGAAAGACCAGGACAACGTGTCTGCATCCTGAGTCGGACGGAATGGTTGAGAGATTCAATAGGACACTTGAACAGTATCTTTCGAAGGTTCTTGATGAGAACCAAACAGACTGGGACCAACATATACCAGTATTCCTCGTGGTATATAGGTCATCAGTACACGACACAACTGGCATGACTCCAGCAAAATTGGTGTTTGGACAGGAGATTCATCTTCCTGGGGACTTGATGTTCGGATCACCTGAGAGCCAATCCCAAGAGCCACAGAACTATTCACCACAGTTAGAAAACCAACTGCGAGAAATGAATCGCTTGATAAGAGGTTGGGTGAAGATAGCCAGTGATAAAATGAAAACTCAGTATGACATTCATAGTAATAGCATGGGTTTCCAAGAAGGAGATCAAGTTTGGTTGTTCAACCCAAAACGCCGTCGTGGTCGCTCACCTAAACTTCAGACTAACTGGGAAAGACCTACACTGTGAAAAAAAAGAATCAATGATGTTGTCTATCGGATTCAACAGGAAGGACAGCGATAGTTCAAGGTCATTCACCTAGATCACCTGGCCAAGTATTACTTCAGAGACGGTTTGCCAGTTCGGGACGAACTGGCTTAAGGAGGGAGCAGTGTTATATAATGCGGAAAAAGTGTTACATAATACAGAACGTTCTACAAGTTTATCGAACGTTCCAGTGGAATCTGGCTGTAATGTTGTGTTCATACGTGAGTCTCAACATGCGTTGCGAGATTGTTCCGGACTCACTGGTCCGCGCCTGCTGTGTGCAAGGCTGCAACCAATTATGTTCTGGTGTTTTCTAGTAGCAGTCTTGATGCGCAGTATGGAATATTCTGGTATTTTGGCAGGGTATGAAGACAAGTACTCAGCGATGTTCAGTCAGTTTGAGTTGTGAGTTATTGTCGGGTGATTACACTGTGCGTTCAAGTGGTTATTGGAGTGCGGTTTGTTGTATTGTTGGTTTACCTCATGTAAACCAAGTGAATGAATGAACTGGTAAGATATGTCCCTTGTGCTGTGCATAACTTAAATCTCAGAGGCACACATACTACTGAGTTGTAATAGTAATTTTATTATTATTATTATTTTTTTTTTTGGTGGGTGAATGGATTAATTTATTCAGTAGCTCAATGTTGACATGGGAAGTATCAACAAGAGATGATGAGTAGTAACACCTTTGGTTCATATACTGTATCTGGAACTATGCATATTCTACACCAAATAGATTTCACATTTGTGTACCTTTTACAAATGTGGAGTGAGGTTTTGACATTTTACCAATAAATCCTTACTAGCCAAAGACATTACATTTGGTTTGGCTGCTAAGTTAATGGAAGGTTTGGCCAAACGCATACAGTCACTTCATGATGAAGTGATGAAGGTAATGGGCACTAGCATATACAGCAAAAGTTGTGTGTGTTGAAATTTGCATAGAAAGTAGTTTTCCGTACAAAAGTCTCAGAAAAGTTCAATACATGGCATCAGAACTAGCAAGCGATGAGCGACATGTGTTTCCAGCCCAAGAGTCTTTTCAACAAGAATGTTTTAGGTTATGTAACAGGTTTATGACAGATGAAAATGCAATCACAGATGTATGACAAGATTTCATCAGACTTCGGTTTCTTGTCAGGGAAAGTTTGGACAGCCAGGATGTCGATACAGTTGAACTGGTAAATGAAATTGGCATCTTCAAATTTCAAACTGTAGAGCTTGTAAAGGACCCAGATTCACCTGTGGATCTGTTACAGTAAATCAGTATGGCTAAAGGTATACCAGTCCAAACACTGAAGTAACCCAGAGAATATTTCTTACCATGCCTGTAAGTGTTTGAATTTTTGTAAATTCAAACTCATAAAGAACTATTTAAGATCCTCAGTTAGTGAAAACCAGGTTAACAAATTTAATGATATTCTCCATAAAGTATGAAAGTAGACGTTGATCAAATTGTTAATGACTTTTTATTTATCAAAGCATGATGCTAAATTCATTCAACTTTATTTGCTTCATTATTTATAATAACTTGCATATACTATAGTTTTTTGTTTTGTGTATGACCAGAAAACTAAGTGTAATTATGGACCACATGAGCCCAGTAATTTTTTGTACAATTTACATTAAATAAAATGGGAATAGTTTTCTTTTGTAAAGCATTGTATTTATTAATTAAACCGTACACATCTAAATGTATGAGACTGTCTTTTATGGTTGTAGAAAGGGAGGTTAAGCTTAAAAGTTGCTGGTATAGTATGGTGTTTCTAGTAAATTGGGAGTGAGAAGCCAGAGACTGGGTCATTTTGCTAGAGGCGCTGTAACCTCTGGGTGTACCTCTGGCTAGGAGCACTGTCAGGTGTACTGTTAGAAGTAATGCCATTGCTTGAAATGGTTGTCAGCTCTTTATTGTGTATGTGATGTGTTCATAATATGATTTAAACTGTTACTGTTCATTTAGAATATCATTTTAATATGTTTTTGTGTGATTGTAAACTTCTAGTTGTTCAAGTATGTGTAGTTTCCAACCTTTGTGTTTGGAAATTCTTTTGTGTACACACATTCCACATGTGTATATGTGGAACATGTGTTTCATTTGTATAGGATTTCCATTGTTGTTGATGATTGTTCGTGTGTGATCTATTCAATAAAGAGGTTTGCAAAAGTGGATTAACCAGTGGAGTAGTACTTCATGTGTTCATTGCATCTCTGTTTAAAGCTGCTTCCTGCCTGCTCAACATAGAATTTGTCTAAAAAGATGTATTTAATTTTGTATTAAATATATGCGGCCTGATGGTCAGGTCAGGTCATGTGGTTATAGCATCAGGACTCCACTTTCAAAGGAACACATTCATGAGTACATAAGTCAGAATAGATGACCAGATAGTTGTTTATCTGCTTGTCCAATGAGCATGTGTGGTGGGGACCTCTACACTTGAAAGGGTACACAGAAAAGATAATTAGTAGTTACACACACATATAAATATTCTTTCCATTTTACACACATAACGTTTATAATACTTTTAAGGTAAAAATTTCATTTATGGTGTAAATACATTGTAATTTCTATTTCACAATATAGCACACCCTTATTTTCTGGTAACTTTGTTTTTAGAATACAATATGGGAACTCCTTGGGTTACGTTGGCCTGGACTATTTTTAGCAAGTGTGGTGCCCCTACTTCTTACTATGATACTTTTCCTTGGGCCTCTTGCACTCCAGGCACTCAATGGCTTGTGGAGTCTGTATGCAGGTAAATTTTTATACAGTCAAATAGATTTAAGTAACTGGCAGAATTAAGTCAATCAAAATTGTAGCCATTACATACTTTTACTACAGGAGGTTCTCAACTCATACATAATGTATTCCCTAAAATGTGTACAAAACTCGAATTATCTGAATGTCAAACTTCTGTTCAGTATGTGCAGTACTTTTATGTACTATGTACAGCAGTAGATTGTACATCTACAGTTCTTTTTTATGCGCTATGTAAATTAATAGGATTTGTTTTGTAAACAGTTATACGCTATACTGTGCTAAAATCAGATACCGCCAGTGACCTGTGCAGTACAGGTATGCAATTACCCATAGATTTGTTCACATGTAACCCCTCGACAGTATGAAATGTATGAGCGTCTGAACCTGTAGTATGAAACTTGAATAGAGGGAATACATTTTTAAGAGGTGTCGAAGGGAGCAAAATCTACGAATGTCAAATATCCAAAAGTAGAGGACCCACCCCCTGTATATATGCAAAGTTTGTATTCAGTACCGACTTTTGCTTTTTTTACTGTAAATCAGGGGCGGTTTGTTCATAGGGCGCTAAGGCACGCGCCCCCAGATTAAATCATATCATTAAACAACCCATTATCACTACTTGTGGAAAGTCATTACATATTTCTTTAATACTTCGGAAAAGAAAATCTTTTTTTATTAGGTAATAGCAGAAATGTCTTCGGAACAGCATGCATTACGGCGCTCTGACAATCACGCCCATTTCTCAATTCCCCCACTCTATCCAAAGATGAACGAAGTTGTAAGCTTAAATACGGCGTTTACACTGTCGCTCGGCATGTCGGCTCCCGCGCCACGTTTAGCAGAACGTGGCGTAATTCACTCAGTACAACTAATCACAGACTATTGTTAATAATGTGAGATTTGCTCTTTTTAGTGTTTATAGTTTCTCTGGTGTGGTTAATTCAGTGCGGGCATTTGTTTAGGTTTAGGTTTTGAGTTTGTGTTTTTTTTTTAATAGCTTCACGAATAATTTAGGGAAATATTGTAGTGTCGAATTATTAGGTTTTGTTTTAAAATTTAATCCAACATGGATAATTCAATGCAGGCGCTTAAAGCAATAACTTTTGCAAGATCAAAAAATTGAACTAAAGTCATTAGGTAGGCCAACTCCTGAATTCTGCATGATGCAAACAGAAAATAAGAAAAGTGGGAATCGTGTTTTCAGATGGCAACTGCTTTCGAAAGATGCATACCAAAAAAATGACTGGATGTGGGTGGCTGCGACGTTCAGAAATCTTTGTTCTGTTTTCCATGTACTTTATTGTCTCCCAGAGACAATGGTGATCCAATAATGTTGGATGCAGCACTAGAATAGGGGATGCAAAAGAAGTGTGTGACATCATTATAACTTATGTAAAAGATAGATTTACTTACACGGGTCACCTAGAAGCAGCTTCATTGATGTCCAATTACTTATTTCCACTTTTTTCTACAAACTTTCCGGAATAAAAATTCAAGCTAGTGATTCGGCATTAACCTTTCTTTTAAAAGAAAACAAACTCCGGAGTGAATTGGAACTATTTTACAGACGGGATGATTATAATATTAAAGGCGCAATAAACCTTCTTAACTTTATAGAAGAAAACAATCTTACATCAGTTTTCAAAGAAGTGTTGATACTTCAGATAATTGTCATAACTACCCCCATGACAACTGCCAAACCTGAGCGCTGCTTTTCGACTCTGAAAAGACTAAAGACTTTCTTGGGAAATACAATGAAAAACGATAGACTGAATGCCCTTGTGATGTTATCTGTCAACAAGGAACTTGTTAAAGAAATGAAGGACTTTGATGCTAGAAAAGTTCGTAAATTTAAAGGAAAGGCGAATTGTATGTAAATAAATGGTCTGCTTAAAGTGTAGGTATCATAAAAATAATATAATATTAATATAGTATATTACTTTTTTTGTGGAAACAGCATAGACATTTTTGTGGACACTTTCGACAGTTTGTGGTTATATTTTATTAATAAAGCTGCTGACTCTCTACGACAGCTCACAATATTTGAGGTGAGATCAAATTTTTAAATAATCGTTGCATGCTGCACGTGTTACTATTCTTATTTTATTAATGAATTATGTGATCAAATATTGGCGACATTTCCATTGTGCATTAACTTCAATATTAATAAATAATTAAGAAGCCTAAATGCCGCACCCTCCACCCTTTTAAGTCATGAGCCGCCACTGCTGTAAATCATATAAACTCTTCAAACACGACTTGAGCATTATTATATACTTTATATAGAAAATTCTGATAAAAGAGAATTGCATGCATAATGTTAATGTTTGATGATATACTAAAGGTTATTTTGTTATTTTTACAGCTTAATATTTTTTTAAAGTCTGCAAAATGTATATAAATAAATTGTGGTTTGTTTTCATTTCAGAGCCAATGTATTGGCTGTCAAATATAGGAAATCTTATTTGGTTAAGGAACCATATCGTTGCTCCACTGTCAGAAGAATTCACTTTTAGAGCATGTATGGTACCTTTACTTCTGCAATGTTTTCAACCCCTTACAGCTGTATTTGTTTGCCCATTGTTCTTTGGTGTTGGTAAGTGTATATGCTATTGTTCTTTGGTGTTGGTAAGTTATATGCTAAGTATTCTCTACGAGTACCTAAACATAATGTATTTTATCATATAAACAAAATTTTATAATTCATGTAATTTTAAAAATGTAAGTTCTTTACATGTGTATGTGTCATATCCCCAAAGTATTGTAACTATATTTTATATTCATTCATGGTCACGGAACCATTGTAACTATTTTTATTTTATTTATATTTATAATAATTTAAGTTTTAAACTTCCACCTACCTTTAATTCTTTAGTGATCTGGCCGGATCTCTAGTGTGGAACTTAACCCATTTCGTACGACGAACTTACCAGTGCAGCAAATGAAATAAGGTATTTGAAATGATTATTCACACATTTATCAAATAAAACAATATACTGAATTTATTATTATATTATGACATTCCAATCATTTCTTCTCACTCATAACTCCAACATTTAAATTAAACTGTATTCAATATTGAGGTGAAGCCCATTTTTCCCCAACAATAATTTTAACATATTACTTATATCTATATTATATTATTAATTAATTAATTAAAGGCAACCCAGCTTGCTATTCTCTCACATTCATTCTGTTTTAACACCCCATTTTAATTAGTTAGGGCCCAAAATGAAAAAAAAACGAAATTATTTATTTAATATAATTGTCAGTCGAGTACTTAACCCTTGGCGACTCTGATGACCACGCGCCGCACCGATTATATGTCCGAAAGTTTACCACATTTTCACTTCTCTGTCTGTACTTTACTCACTTCGAGCTGAGAGGTTGCTTTGTTGTTGATTTAACTTACATTTTTTTTACACTTTGTGGACATGTTATAAAATTTTGTAGTTCGCGAACTTTTTTATGAACCCCGGCCGGGGGGAGTATTTCGTCGACTGATGAGACAACGACTAACAATATCCCCACCTTCTCTGACTGCTTCCGGTAACACACACTGCCCCTTTGATCACAAAGTTTTTCATCACTGTTTAGGTAACATGGGTTTGCATTGTGCCCAGGTGTTGACAATGCCAACTGGCGAAAATATTGAGGCTGTGGAAGGTGGAGTTTCTCAGCTACATCCACCGTCACAAAACCACATGGCACAAAGCTTTCGTCGTTTCACCATTATCGGCAGCGTCGGTTCGGTCTCTGAGGTGCATAAACTGCGCGCACGTTGGTATTGCGCGTAGTCTGTACGTGACTCAATGCTTAATTACCTTGGAGTTACACCCGACATCGCATTCCATTGCCCTGACTACGTTCAAACCTTCACATCACTGTTCCTTTGTTCGACGACAATTTTATTTAACATGGGACTGGCCACGCAGATGGAAAACAAATTTACATTTATTTTAATAAAATAAAACCCTCCTTTTAGCCCTGTTACAATACCCCCCCCCCCAATGAGAGATCTTCTGCCGAAACAGAAAACTCTCATTGCTAAACCCCTAAGAGGATCGGTGAGGATGTGGTGCCAACCACCCCCCATTAATTCTTAACGCATCATGGGTAAACTACCCCCCTGGCTTGGCGACTATGGATGCACCTGAACGAGATTACTGGACTTCTCTTTTCGAGATCCCAACACCATAAACTCGGACAGATGCGCACCATAATCCACCTAACCTTTTAACTTTCCACCCCAAAATCAAAACCCTGGCCTTATACCATACCAGATCCTCAACCGATATGTTCCCCCTTATCATGCACACTGGGTTGCCTTTAGCAAGTACTGGGCACGTACATATACTCCTATTATTCTATTATAAACAGGTTCCATATTTAAAATTTATAAAAATGTTTTATCTTTTAAATTCTCATTGCTTTTCTCCAACCGACGTTATCTTTTCAAACCAAAAAAATAAAGCAAACAAATCAAACTTTAATCATTTGACCTTTGTTCAAAAATGACTCTAAGTCTCATATCAAGGATCCATTAATTTACTTCTCTCTTTCTATTTAATCTCAAAATCTTAAAATTTTTTAATTGAGTTCCTCATTTTTCTTAATCGTCTACTAACAGTCATACAAACAAAATACAAAATAATCTGAACTACTCATTAAATCCTAAGTTCCATTACATATTATGTAAATTATAACACATGCTATGAAAAATATAAAGTAATTAATATATTAAAGATATACATAATTAGCAATATATATTGGCTATGAAACACAACCTGTACTTCAATCTTTTTTTTTTTCAAATAATTTTTTATTAAAACGCTATTCTGATCATTAAAGAAAGTTATCCAAGAAAATACAACTGGGATTTATATTGATTATTAAAAGAATATAGGAATTGGTCATATGGACCATGATACAATCCATCAGCTGATCCCTCTAGGTCGGGTGAATGACCTTGCTCTGAATATGCCACACAAAATTATATAATGAAAAATACACAACATGTGTTTATAATTCTTACACTCTAACATAGTAAAAATAATAACATATAAAACATAATAAACACAATATAATAAACATCTACTGCACCCATTTCTCAAATCAAAACAAAATTATTTAGTTAACTCAGTAACGAGTCACCATTATTAAGTTACAAAAAATTTTTTAATTCATTACTCCCCTGAGTAACCCCCCTGCCACACACACTATGACCCCCCCTGGACTGTGGCGTCCAGTTGCGTCCACAAGGACTGAAGTTTTGGAGGAATTTTGTCATCTCCTTGTCCTTGCTTCTGCGTTACATTTTTCCAAAATGCTAGATATCATCATATCCAAAAGTTACATATTTATACACCCTTAATGCGGGTCTATCACCTGGTTAACTGTTCCCACGCGAACAGAGTGATCGCCGCTGTTCCATAGTTCCGGGGATTTCCCCTAAGTCACCCCCCATTAATTTCAAATCTATACCAATTTCAAGGGCAACCAACTATGGTCAGTTTTACAATTGCTGTCCACAGCTGGCTGTCGTCCAAAACCACGATTAGTGCTGGTAAGGCAGTAATCGCCCGAAAAGGCAGGGAAATCAACTTTCATTTCATGCATGTTCTCTTCACCTGATAATACACTGCACGGCAACAAATCAACATATAATATGAAATTATATAACAAGTTGTGCAGTGTATATTACGCCAGTTTGGCCTCCGATGATGGTAACATACCTTGATGTTACCACCAACACTCATCGCTATCTGCAGTAGCACATGCCACCACTGCAATAGCATAACTAATAGCTAAACTTAAACTCTTCTACTGCTGCAGTCTCTACTTTCCATGATTATTTCACTTCGATTAACACCACACAACCCCCCAAAATTACCCATATATCTTGTATAATATAACATAATAAATATGAACCATATCATTTCTACATTTAACCAAACAGTTCAGATTTAAATAATTTTTATAAAAAATTGTCAACATTACAACTTGACCTTTCTATTAGTTCTTTTTATTTATACTCTGAATTATTTAACATTTATTGGACCATTAGTTTCTCCCAAAAATTCAAATTTATTATTAACAATCATTTTGCATCATTTCACAATAATAATTTACCTAAGTTAGCTTCTTTCAAACTCATTTAGTGCCATTATCAGACTCTTTTACTTTAGTTCAAGGTCATTATCAAATTCATACTTACATATGGTCAATCACTCCATCTAATAAATACATGATTACTGTCATTAATTCCAAACATAAACAAGTCATCACCACAACATCCCGTACAACCATATGTACCTTCTGAAACATTTTAACAACCATATGATTCTACAACTAAATATGTATTCTACATTTATTCAATTACTGTTTATTCTCCAGTATAAACCATATAAAATCATTTAAATTCATTATCTAAATCTCCTTATACAACATTTTAAATCAATCAAAAATATTTAAACATCTCAAATTATTTTAATTCCATCAATTATTAAAAACACAACATATTTTAATTACATTACTCCAAAACAATTACAGTTTATTCAATTATTCTTGTTATTTATCTAGTCTGCCAAAATAATATTATTATTATTAAAACAATTTCTACTACATACACATATTGTTTACATCAAACATTTTACAATACAGACACAATTAATTTCACTATAAATTTCTTTACAATCTTTTGTCATTATTTTTCCAGTTTACCACACCTCATTTCCTAAATTAGCAAGGTCAGAACCATAAACTAAAATATTTAAAATGTCCATTCATTGAGTTTATAATTAACCTCCATCATCGTATGTTAGTCTTACTTTTATATAATAATTATCGTCCTTACTCACCCTCAATTCATTATTATTATTTATATAATAATTTTCTAAAATTCAAATTGTTCCGTAAAACCCACATAATAATGTACTGGACTATCCCACATTATTATCAAATCATATACCCTGTCTAAATCATTTGTTTTGGTCTTGTGACCGTCTGTATTATCACCTATCACCCTTGTGTATTTTAACCTCTCAATTTCAAAATCATCTATTATGAATACCCCACGTCTATTCACAGGTAAGCATTCAATATAATTATCAACGTTATTATTATTTATTTCTGCACTATCTTCATAACAAGGTAAGTCAACAATATTACTAATTCTCTCTCACTTTAATTTCTCTAGTAGCTCTTCGTAACTTCTAACAACGTCAAATAATATTATCTCTCTTTCTCTCAATGTTAACAATTCTACCACTCTCACAAAACCACTCATCATAACACCATCTCACTTTGTCTCTATCACTCCACACAAAAGGCAACATAACATTATCATAACCCATCCTGATTCTTTCAGGGAACTCATGATACATAAAAGGGGACCTACTTAGAGACACCTTGTCTCTCACATAAAATTACAGGAGGAAACCTTGTCCTCATAACTCATTATTGGAGTCTTTACTCCATTTAAATCATGGGAAAAATTTGCCCTTTGTAAACCCAACCTCTCTTTAACCACTATCTTATTACTACTCTCTAATTCCACTAAAACTTCCTCTCCACTATTATTATTCACTTTACTTTCTAACACATTTTTAATTATCTCGTTATCACTTTTTATTTTGCTATTAATTGTTAACTCATTACTATAATTATCATGATTACTCACCTTGTTATCAATCATTTCTTCACTAATTACATTCCCACTACACTTACCGGTATTTCTTGTAACATTATCATCATCTTTTATTCGTTTTATTGCTGTCTGGAAACGTTCATCAATACGTTTACATAATGCATTACTCAGATCATCAAACTTTACACTTATACTCTGCTCTAACTTAATATTTTGTTCTTTAAGTTCTTTAAAATTAATATCATTTTTTATATTCTGTTGTTCACATTTTATTTTCTGTTCTTTAATGTCACTACTTAAAATCTCAAATTTTTCGTCATTTGCATCAAAACGACAATTTATTTTATCGAAATTGTTCGTGAGTTCACTAAAATTGCTACACATCATACTATACAAGCGTGTCAACATATCATCGTCATTCAATTGCTTATTTTTGTTTGTTGAAACTGGAGTTAATTGAATTCCAGAATCAACAGCTGATTCGCTTAATTGCATTTGAGCTACAATTGGGGTGGAATGAGTTATTACGTTACTGGCAACAGCTGTTTCTGTAACAGCTGTTCGCATGTCACTTTCATTTAATGACTGTGGTTCAAGGCCACTTTCGCTCATATCTATGTCTGTTACATTGCTTTTTTCTGTGTGCTCAGACATTTTTTTAACTGGTTTATAATTTATGTTCTAAATACAATTAATTCGAAATATTATGCTATAGCATACATGAAATAACTGTTATATCATAACTATGTGACTTTTACGTAAATTAATTTTTTCTTTCACAACCATATTTCACTTCCTGCACTGTCAAAATAGGCCGGTGTAATACAAATTTTTTATTATATTACATCCTGGTCACGGCACCATTGTAACTATATTTTATATTCATTCATGGTCACGGAACCATTGTAACTATTTTTATTTTATTTATATTTATAATAATTTAAGTTTTAAACTTCCACCTACCTTTAATTCTTTAGTGATCTGGCCGGATCTCTAGTGTGGAACTTAACCCATTTCGTACGACGAACTTACCAGTGCAGCAAATGAAATAAGGTATTTGAAATGATTATTCACACATTTATCAAATAAAACAATGTACTGAATTTATTATTATATTGTGACATTCCAATCATTTCTTCTCACTCATAACTCCAACATTTAAATTAAACTGTATTCAATATTGAGGTGAAGCCCCTTTTTCCCAGCAATAATTTTAACATATTTTAACATATTACTTATATCTATATTATATTATTAATTAATTAATTAAAGGCGACCCAGCTTGCTACTCTCTCACATTCATTCTGTTTTAACACCCCATTTAATTAGTTAGGGCCCAAAATGAAAAAAAAAACAAAATTATTTATTTAATATAATTGTCAGTCGAGTACTTAACCCTAGGCGACTCTGATGACCACGCGCCGCACCGATTATATGTCCGAAAGTTTACCACATTTTCACTTCTTTGTCTGCACTTTACTCACTTCGAGCTGAGAGGTTGCTTTGTTGTTGATTTAACTTAAATTTTTTTACACTTTGTGGACATGTTATAAAATTTTGTAGTTCGCGAACTTTTTTATGAACCCCGGCCGGGGGGAGTATTTCGTCGACTGATGAGACAATGACTAACAATATCCCCACCTTCTCTGACTGCTTCCGGTAACACACACTGCCCCTTTGATCACAAAGTTTTTCGTCACTGTTTAGGTAACATGGGTTTGCATTGTGCCCAGGTGTTGACAATGCCAACTGGCGAAAATATTGAGGCTGTGGAAGGTGGAATTTCTCAGCTACATCCGCCATCACAAAACCACATGGCACAAAGCTTTCGTCGTTTCGCCATTTTCGGCAGCGTTGGTTCGGTCTCTGAGGTGCATAAACTGCGCGCACGTTGGTATTGCGTGTAGTCTGTATGTGACTCAATGCTTAATTACCTTGGAGTTACACCTGACATCGCATTCCATTGCCCCGACTACGTTCAAAACTTCACATCACTGTTCCTTTGTTTGACGACAATTTTATTTAACATGGGACTGGCCACGCAGATGGAAAACAAATTTATATTTATTTTAATAAAATAAAACTCTCCTTTTAGCCCCGTTACAATATATAAATTGCATTATTTCAAAATGGTTCAAGTTAATAATCAGCAAAATGTAATTTATGCTTTTACTTTTCATACTGTCCCTGTAGAGAATGTGTAGTAATCCTACAATATAATTCAGTAACTTTAGATTTATGGGTCTGAAAGGAGATGTGTGTTTTGACATTGTAACATAACAAGATTATGCCGTAGAGTAAATATAATGTAATCATCAAAATTCGTTGTGAATTATGCCTAAACGCAATCTTTCTTATAAATGAAATACAAAGAAGTATAAAATCAATTTAACAAATAAAGAAATGAACATAAAATGTAACTATTTAAAGATAATTAATAATGTCAAGGAGTAAAAGATAATAAAAAACAAAAGGGAATTATCATAATAAACAAATACAATGGAAATTGGAAATGAAAACTTATTCATTAAATAGTTTAAAGACAATGACATGACGATGACTATTACACCCAGGAGGGAAGATCAAATGATAATAAATACGTAAATATTTGTAATAAATAAAAATATAGTGTATAAATGTTAACAAATTAGGAAGTAAGTAAAAAAAAACATGTGTTATTACATAAGCCTATTAAACTATAGGGAGGTCTGCGAATCTCAAGCAGTTATTTTGTGTAATTGCACTACGAACTGAAAGTGATTTAATATTTCAATTAAAATAATATTAAACAATAATCACAAATGGTAGGTAGTTTAATAATGTAAGAAAGTGAAAATAACGGTGATTGACGTTAATAAACAGTGTATAGTGAAAGTGAATAGGAAATAGACCTGGTTATAAATAAACAGTGAATAAAACATGATTTATATAAAACAACTATATAGATAATATAGTAAGATCAAACAAAGTGTACAATAATTAAAAATAGTGGAATAGTGCACTAGAAACTAATTATATACATCAGTGTATTCAACTGAATCATGTTAATTAAAAAATATAAAAACAAACCTGTGACCCATAAACATGTTATAGCCAAGAGCATTACTAATTGGATCAGGAGTTTTTTAAAAGAAAGGGTATTGTTAAAAGATATTTGATATAGGTCAGAACACATTAATTTGAAGCTGTACATTTTCTACAAAAAAAATTAATTATTTCTTTTATGAAGTTGCTAAACTGCTACAATTTTTTGAATGTTGCTAAACTGCTTGAACAACTTGAATGTTGTTCAAGACCTGATGATGTCAGAGATGACGAAAAGCTTTGTCTGAACAAAAAAAAAAAAAAATTGTAGCAGTTGAGCAACTTCATAAAAGAAATAGTAAGGATGGCTGCTAATTCAAATAATATGAAGAATAAAAAAATTAATGTTACTCAATGAATTAATGAAGGAAGACTTAAAAATAATGAGAAGCATAATGGTTTAATATAATACATGGAAAACTGAAGGCCAGAAGATAAATATCAAGAAATAATCTGTAGACTAAATTATAAATTTGGTGAGATTGTTCCATCATGTTAAAGTATACCTTTGATCAAACATTATACAATTCAAAGCACAAGAACAGTGAAATGAAATAACAAAAACACTATAAACATTATGATTATTAATTTTATTTGTTCATTGTAATTTTTTTTATTAGTTGTTCCTATTTAAGTTGTTTCTTTTATATGATCCAAAGAACACCTAACTCAACACACATAGGCTATACAACATCACTTTACTAAAACAGATTTATAATTATTATATTTTATTTCATATGTATGACTTTAACTGTACATAGACTTTAATTAATTTTTTTATTAACCCTGAGAAAGAGCTTTCATGTTATCGGACCTAAAGGAGCTACTAACTGAAGAGAAGGGCATTGTATGTTAGTGAATCTCAATATATATTAAAGAGGAAAGAATAATAAAATTTACTGAAATTAAGACAAGACAGAATAAAAGAGTTTCAATTTTTTATTTCAAATAGTTAGCAAAATTATTTATCTAACATATTTGGCACCAACAACTTGGGGCTGCAGAATATATTTACATTGAAGAAGGGTAAGATTAGGATTTAAGATTTATATTATAAAACTATAGAAATATAACAATAATACGTAACGTTATAAATTTGGCGATCAACTTGAGGGCTAGAAAAAAAAAAGAATAAATAAATAAGAATTTGACAGGATTATAGTTGTCATTTCTAGCCGGCAATTGTACAAAAGAAAACAAGATGTCCAGGAGAGGAACCACATGTAGAAGGAACAAGACAGCTAATACGGAAATAAATATGGAAGAGAAGGAGGCTCAACCTGCACTAGAAGGGGAGGTAGAAGCCATCAGTATAGAAGAAAATCAACCCAATAAACCAGCATATACGGAGAACATAAGCATACAAGAAATGATAAGGCTTATGATGGAAGAATTAAAACATAACAGGAAGAAGATGGAAGAGAAATGGAAGGTAATAACCAACAGTTGAAGGAACAATTAAGTCAGAAAATGGAAGATACCAATAGGAAAATAGAAGAACAAATGACTGAAATAAGAAATGATCTGAAAAATCAGGTGGAAGAAAGCAATGAGAACTTGAAACAGCAGATCATAGGGGAAATTGCTGAGATTAATCAGAAAATGGAACAGTATAATGAAACAATCAAACAGCAGATGTCGGAAACTAACGAACAACTAAAACAAAGAAGTTTGGAACTGCAACAATTCAAGAAAGATGTCTGCATACAGATTGACCATGTATAAAATAACAATATAATAAGAATGGAATCAATGCAGAAAAAGACACAAGAAAAAATAGAAAAGGTGCATGAGAAAGTAAAATAGGGCACGTAGAAGTCAACATTAATGGTATAAAGAACCAAGTAACCAATAATACGGAGAAAATAGAAGAAATAAATCAAAGAGAACTAGTAAATATACGGGAAGAATTGGAGATGATTAGGAATAGGCCATCTAATGTACCTAATTTCCAACTTACTGACAATAGAGAAATGATTGATTTCAAGAATTATAGAAGGAACCCAATAGAATTCTTAGAAAGGATTGAAGAGAACATTACAAAAAACAGAGAAACCAGATGGACAGTAATTAGAAGTATGTTAGACGAACACTTTAAGGACATGACTGATAACTGGTGGACAGCAACCCGACATGACATAAACAACTACCAAGAGTTTAGGGCATTGTTTAAAGCCAAATATTGGTCTGAATCCACCCAAAACATACTACGAGACAATCTATGTAATGACAAATATGACCCACAGAGAGGCCAATCACCAATGGCTTATTTCTTGGGAAAGGTGTGCCTCGCTAGAAACCTGGAACCCAAGATACCAGAAGAGTGCCTGGTAACTAAACTCTCTTACCACTATGAGGAAGGGATTGCCAGAGTAAGACTTTGTGGACAGATCAAAACGATACAGACCATGGGAGCACTGTTAGAAAACTACGAGCATGAAAATTATTACCGCAGAAGTAGACACAGAAATGACAACCAGCTAAGGGACAGAAATAATACTGCCAACAATAATAACCAGAGTAATAATGGCAACCGTGATAATTGATCACGGGTAAACTATGCAATCCCACAATAGAGAAAATAACCGCGGTTCTAGAAGACAATATTATCAAGGACGCAGGAGCCTAGAACTCAACCACCAATATTCGAATAGTAATAGGGACAATAATTATAACAACAATAATTATAATAGAAATTACCTAAGGACGAGCAGAAGTATAGAAGATACTAGGAGAATGAATAATTATAATTCAATGGGGGACACCAGTGAGGACAGACATAATGTAAATAGCAACGATGTTCACCATAACAATGATAATAGAGACAATGACAATGACCAGAATTTAAACAAGAGGCGGCAGTGAGAAATCGTAATGGCCCATCACTGATCCGATCTTTTGGGTACCAACTTAGACTACAACACCACATACCCAACAAGACTATTACAGTAATTAAAAATAATTATTTGAAAAACATACGAGAGGACTTGTTAAATGAAGAATCTGCCCATGTGGAAAATAATAATAATGAAATCACATACATTAGAGCGGACGTAAATGGGATCCCAACCGAATTAATGATAGATACCGGGGCGAACATTTCATTGATTGACAGTGCGGAGTTAAATAGGATACAAAGGGAATGCAAGAAAATTATACCAACATTACCCATTAATAACGTAACACTAATTGGAGCTACTGGATGCCAGAACAAGTCTGTAAAGAAACAAGTATTGCTAGACGTGAAAAGTAATGGATCAGCTATCCCCATGATATATTTGGTAGCCAAGGACCTACCATTTAATCTATTAGTCAGGTGCGATATGCTAAAGCAGTATTCAGCTATAATTAACCTGAGCAGAGAGAAGGTGTCTATGATCTCAGATGATTTAGTATGGATGGCTGAGGTAATTGGAAGCCAATGTGTGCCTCTCAGAACCGTGCCAGCTATTATGTTAGGGAGGATAAAAATGATGGATGTGATTCATTACAAAACAATATAGAATATCATGACAATAATGAAGAAATGTGGCGGAATAAAATAAAAGAGATCCAGAGATTCCAGAAAGAAAAAACGGAGTTAAACCTAACTGAAGAACAAGCGAATAAATTAATATCGATATATAATAAGTATAATATACATGTTTTCTCCGACATGCCCGGTAAAGTGAGAAACTATCAATGTAAACTGAAATTCAAAGAACCAGTCGAATTCAGAAGGAAGTCATATCCCATTGCTCATTCCTTGAAAGAAGCGGTAAGAAATGAAATAAATAAAATGAGTAACACATATGAATTAACGGACCCAACTAGTCAACAAATTAAGGGAACATACAACCAAGCTGCGCTGGAAAAATATTATAAAGACCCTACACAAGAATGAATGATAATTTCTTCAGTCGTATAAATATGCCATCAGAAATAATCATTCTTAAAGGGGGGGCATTATGTAACATAACAAGATTATGCCCTAGAGTAAATATAATACCGATATGAAATAAACACCTATACACACTATGCTTCGCCGATGACCAGGTAGTTATAGCCCAGGATGAAGAAGATCTAAGCTACATGGTCAGAAAGCTGAATGAAGAATACACAAAGGTGGGATTGGAAATAAACATAAAAAAGACTGAATACTTGGCAATTAGAGATGAAGAAACAACAGATTTAGAAGTAGATGAAAATGTTAAAATTAGAGGAACAGACAAATTCAAGTACCTAGGATTTCCACTGAGTAAACAAGGCACAACGGAAGAGGAAATAAAAAGTAGATTAGGGCAGACTAGAACAGGGATTAGACAATTACACAGTGTTATATGGGACAAAAATATTAGAAAAAGCACCAAAAAAATGATATATCAGACCATAGTCCAAAGCATTATGACGTATGCAGCGGAAGTATGGGTTATTAACAAAAAGAATGAAAGAAAGATTCTTGCAACAGAGATGGAATATTGGAGGAGGTACTGTGGAATAACGAGAGCAGACCGAATAACAAACGAGGAGATCAAAAGAAGAATGGAAACGGAAGAAGTGTAATTGAATCTACATCGAAGAAAAAATATTGGTGTGGTACGGTCATGTCAGGAGAGCCCAAAATAGGTGGATCAACAAAGTGACGGAATGGAGTCCATTAGGAAGGAGAAAAAGGGGAAGACCAAGAAGATCTTGGAGGAATGAAGTGGATGAATCTATGCAACGTATAGGACTTGAGGAGGGACAATGGGAACATCGGGAGAATTGGAAAGCCAGGTTGAAGGAAGGGAGACAGCACTAGCTGTAGCAACCCTATTTTATATATACAGTGGAACACATTTAACACGAAATGACGGGGACCAGCTGGTTTTTTCGTGTTAACTGAATTTCGTGTTAACGGACAAAAAGTGAAACAAAATGAGATACAGAAGTACTGTACTGTAAATGGTCAAATACTGAAGAGATTACTTACTGAATTGTGTAGTAAAATAAATCAGTAAAGAATATTCAAAAGGTACTTACATATGAACGTTTTATTTATCCTCCTGGACTATTATAAAGTAATTAATTTTTCTTAAAATGTAAAGTTATTGTAGTGACAATGTTCAATTCTTTTTAAAATAGTCTGTTATTTTCTGTTGTACAGAATTCTGAACTACTTGATTTTCAATAAATTGTTCTAGTTTATCGACGTGCTCAAACATTTCACCTTCCGAGTTGGCTTCTAAAAATCGACGAACACGTCTCAGCAACGAAAGCGTATCGGTAGCGGTAGGAACTCCTGTCATATCATTTTCTGTGTCAAGTTCGTCGGCACTCTCATCATTTTCACAGTTTTCAGCTTGCACTATTTCTATGATATCACTGTCTGTTCATACGGGAGCCATAGTTACGTTCTCGTCGACAGACATATACTCATTTAGAGAAACTGAAACATGTAATGCTGATGAAACGCGATTAAACATTTCAGACAGGGTAGGCCCAATTTCATTTTCTTCGCATTCAGTTTGTTTAATCTCTGAATTCAAAATGAATCGAGCATGAGTGAAACAATTTTCAATAGTTTTAGGCGTCACGAGGTTCCGTGCTGTTCGCAACAAATTACAACAAGCGTCCGGTAAATTTATACAGAAATTTTTTTTCGCCAAGTATTTCCGCAGAAGTAATTTTCTATACTGGAATTTTAAATTCTGAATAATAGGACACTAGTCGTGTTCGGTAGCAGAAAAATAATTTAACTGCCGTCAGTTCTACGTCACTCGAGTGGGCAGGACAGTTATCAACAATTAACACAACTTTTCTCTTCTGAGAAGCGAAATGTTTTTCTAACGAAACTAACTATTCGGTAAATATTGTAGACATCATCCATGCTCGTTTGTTACCTGTATATTCTACTGGTAACTTTTTAACATTTTTCAAACAGCAAGGCTTTAAACTTTTACCTATAACACGTAACGGAAGTTTTTCTGACCCATCAGCATTGCTGCCTACCATCACTGTCACTCTCTCTTTGGACTTTTTACCGCCAGTGCAGTGTTCACCTTTAAATGAAAGTGAAATCTGGCATGCAATGGAAAAATAGTCCTGTTTCATCCCCATTGAAAATATCTTTTCGTGGGTAGTCTTTCAAAATTGCAGGTACCGTAGCGTAGATTGCAACCAAGATGATGTAATTTCTTGTGATACCTCTCTTGACTCGCCACAGATGTTTTTGTACGTTATACCGTTTCGTTTTTTGAATCTTTCTAGCCAGCCACTACTTGCAGTGAAATCCAAGTTCATCTCTTGGATGAAACGTTTGCTTTCTCCATTAGCAGTGGTCCAGAAATAGGAGCATCTTGTGATCTCGCTTACTTAAACCAGACAAGAAGAGCAGCTTCCAAGTTTTCGTAGTTAGCCTAACGGAAAAGTTTTCTATCTGGTTCAAACTTGCTCGACTCATACAGCTCTAAAATTTTATCTCTGTTTTTTATTATGGTAGATAACATCGAGTTTGGTATACCGAATTTTTTTTACAGATCTCTGTTTTAGATAGAATACCCTCGTTAACAGCTTGAAGGAGTTCAATTTCCATTTTTAGTGATATGGAATTTTGTTCACGCACTTTCTTCTCCATTTTTTACACTTTGGCACTTCAAAAACGAAATTTACAGAATCGTAACCTCACTTAGCACCTGTATGTACACGTAGGCCAAACGTCACTTACTGTAATGCTGTACTGAAGACCGTAAAAGATTAAAAATAAATGTTTTAGTGGATAGTTAGTGAGGATCGGTCAATAATACAACTTTTAGTTATTTTGCGTCGACGTTTCGACAATATTTATTGTCATCTTCAGGACAACTGTGTTTGGCGTCAGCAACAATTGTCCTGAAGATGACAATAAATATTGTCGAAACGTCGACGCAAAATAACTAAAAGTTGTATTATTGACCGATCCTCACTAACTATCCACTAAAACATTCACTGATTGACGGTCACTAAAAATTTAAGGATTTAATTCAAAATAAAGGCATAAACAGCTACTGTAAATCTTACAGCTGAGTAAATTTTTTCACAAAAACGTTATCCGTACCGTACTGCGAACACCACCACATGCACAGAATAGTGTAAGTGAACTGAACTCACTAACTTCGCAACAAACTGCACCCTGTAATATAACGGAATGACAGTGTATTCGGGGAATGAACAACACATTTGGTACGGAGGTAAACAACTTGGTACTGTACTGTATACAATACCAGGTATAAAGACGTAACATACCAAGCAGCTGTTTATTCTTTACACCTACACGTAGCACAGATTCCTTTACATTGGGACATTGTAAACATGTTTCAGGGTGTGCATGTATGGATTTATTTATTATGCAGCTAATGAAAAGCCAGCAAAAATTTCGTCTTAAGCGATATTTCATAGGTTAAACCTTCATGTTAACCATACGAACTGTAACTGAAAAATACATACAGCGATCGGGACCTGAGTCACATTTCGTGTTAACTGTTTTCGTGTTAAATGTGTTCCACTGTATATATTCAGTCACTTTCTGCTACACTTCGTTTCTTGATATATATAAAGTAATTTAAAATTTATGTTTATATTACCTCAAGATGTTATATTTCCTATTCGGAACATGTTTCGAGAGCTTCCGTGCTCTCATCTTCAGCCTTCACGATCTTGCGTCTGGTGAAGTATTTGTGTGTTGGCTGGATGTTATTAAGGTTTCTTATTGGTTTCCGGTTATTTTAAAGTTGTATTATTCTGTGTGATTATGGTATATGTATTTGTATTTTGTGTATTTTCGATGTTGAGTGCTTTGAAACACAGATATAAAAATAGCATACAAAACGAATAAAAATAATTTACAAAAACTAAATAGCCCACACAACAAAGCTGTTACAACAACTAACGGTATATACAAAATTGAATGCCAAGATTGCAATAAATGTTACATAGGCCAAACAAAAAAAAAAGCTGAAAAAACGTTATTTTGAACACCTAAACGCATACAAAAAACCAGAAATATATAAATCCAATTTAGCCACACATGCAATAAACACAGGACATGAATTCCCAGACATAACCAATGTGACACTAATAAAACATATACCACACAAAGGCACTATAATGAACATTTGGGAAAATTTACAAATATACAAACATAAAACACAAAACAAACTAATACCTGAGCAAATACAAATCAATACAAAACATGACACAATATTCAAAGCACTCAACATCGAAAATACACAAAATACATATACCACAATCACACACAATAATACAACTTTAAAATACCAGAAACCAACAAGAAACCTTAATAGCATCCAGCCAACACACAAATACTATAAAGTATTTGAAAGTGTCGTTTCGTTTTTCTGGCGTTTCCTGATTTTTTTTTTTTACGTGAATATAAAATATTTAAATTGAATATATTTAACTTTCGCATGGGCGCCAGAGATTATGTGATCCCAGGGGTTTTCTGAATGAAAACACAGTAATTAGGATGCTAATAACATATATCTTTAATTATCTCTGAAATGCAAATATTGTCAAATACATTTATCGTTTAACTATATTGTCGAATATACAATACGTTACTAAATAATTCATCAGAATTTACTAAATTCATAATCAGAATTATATATCTTTTAATTTCTCTATATGTTTCCTAATCAAAATTATTCAAATAATGTCATCTGATAGAGTAAAGTTAATACATACATAAATATAAATCAATTATTATTAAATAGGAACAATTGCATATATCTATATTAATCAGATATGCCTAATTTGTTACACCTCTCATTAATCGTCAGTATCAATAAATACCATTAGCATCTACACATGTTTAAGTTATTTATAAGTACGTATCATTATTAATCATAATCAAATTGACTCTACTACAAATGAACTTTCAACTTTGAATTACACTAACATACTAATCCTTTCTAAGTCATAAAGTAACTCAAAATAGCATCCATTTACTCGTAAGGTTCTTTAAGAAATGAGACGGGAGTTTGGAATTATATATAGACAATCTACGACATTGTAAATATGTATTATATAGATATATATAAAATGTTAGATTGTACTTGCTCACGGTTTGTCCGCATCAGGAATCCTTTTATCAGCATGGTTAATTAACACTCACTAACACATACTCTGCTGTTCATTGAACACACTTCACTACTGTAGGTATTACCCGTATTTCGTTGTATTTCCGCACACGAACTGCCGCGCACAAGAAAAAGTATACTGGTTGATTTAATATCACTAATCAATATAAACTTCTTCTTTCTTCATGTTTGAACTGATTTAAAGTCATCACTCGCATTGAAGATTATTTTCTTAATTACACTCCGCTTACCATTATACTTCTCAAGAATAGTTATGGAATTAACTACCCTTCTATTACTGTTAAACTGTGAATTTAATCATCACTTTGTTTCTACTACACTATTACTTTAAATCACTAATTTAAATAACGGAAAGTTTATATTAAGCGCCTTTACATTTTGCGTACTATTAAATGATACTCTAAGACGATAGATGTTTTAAGCAACAAAACTGATTGTAAAGAGAACAATCTGTAAGAAAGTTGACTTGTAAGAAAGCTGATTTGTAAGAGAACTGATTTGAAAAAAGAACGCGATCGAGCGTGTTGGACTAATATTTATAATAGTTGCCCTCTCTAGCTTTCCTCTAATTCTACTCAGAATTCCCTGATAGGCTTAGAGCTTAGTTCCGGGCCGGGAACTTTGAATTTGCCCACTCATGTGTCTTAAAAAATTGGCGCTTACTGGTTACGCTTTTTATGATTGGCTGTTCACATAGAAAACGCGCTGAATTTAGCACGTGTTGAATTCACTCCAACCGACGCTGCTTTCACCCGCTAAACAAGTTTTTTATGAGTGTTCATCTTTTGTACTCTCAAGGCCAATATTTGTCAAAACTAACGGTACATGACACTAAAGTCGTTTTTAGCAAACAATGAGTTTCCGTTACTTTATGACTTCGAAAGTTAACAAATATATCCCATAGCCGACAATCTGTCGCCGCTGCTACATATTATAGAAAATTTTTATCTGAGGCATTTGTTTGTCTCAACATTACACTCCATCTAACAAAATATTTATACTTACAATTAACTATATAAACACTTAATAATATCTAATATACATTAGTATCATCACATCAATCACTATAAAATTTTATCATTATATAATGTCCCCCAAATTGATTTGGTTATACAATCTATTTTCAGATTTATAGCAAATCAATTTGCATGCCTCTTAGTATGTTTGACTATTTATTTACTAAACATGCTTATGTCTAGAGGTGGTTGTTCCTTGTCAGTTTGTTTACACTGGGTAGAAACCCCATCTGTTTTGTAAACAGGATTTCACTATATACCTGCGTCAGCCTTCTTTCTTCAAAACTAGTCCTTACCAGCTGACACACTTTTGCTTTTGCTAGACACAGTTGATATTGTTTACATACTATGTTTTACAAGTTTCTGTCTTAACTTACATTAATTTACTTTTATTTATAATTACAATGTTTTTTGTTTACACTGAGGAAATCGAAATTTATTGCTA
The DNA here is from genome assembly GCA_034769895.1 of Magicicada septendecula. Classification (NCBI taxonomy): domain Eukaryota; kingdom Metazoa; phylum Arthropoda; class Insecta; order Hemiptera; family Cicadidae; genus Magicicada; species Magicicada septendecula. The sequence continues at coordinate 943,612,830 of CM068367.1, read as the reverse complement.
AATCAAATTTCATTTCCCTCCCATTTATTGATTAATTATTCAGTATTTAACTATTCCCTCTGATGATATTTCTTTAGTTGCCGCGTATTAAAAATTCCACGAATTACTCCTGGCTTGTTGATGTCCGCTAATTCATACGTTGCATCGCCTTTAATACTCTTTATGATGAATGGTCCTTCGAATAACTTGCACAATTTTGCAGTCACTTTGTTCATTGCATCTGAAATGGGATTGGTTCTTATTAATACCAAATCTCCTACCTCGAACTTGACTCGATTACTGTTTTCATTATTCTTCTTTGCCTGCCGTTCTCCTTTCTTCTTCAATCTTCGATATATTTCTTCACGGCACTCCTTCATTCCTTCTCTCATTAATTCACGGTCCACGTACTTTTCCCATATCCTTCTTGGTTTATGACCCCATTGAGCTTGAAATGGTGTCATCTTAATTGTTTCGTGGTTCGTTTCGTTGATACATTTCTCCACTACCTTGAGATATTTCGACCATCTTGTCTGGTGCTCATGGACCATTACTCTGAAGATGTTCCCTAGTTGTCGATTTACCCTTTCTGCGAGATTGGTGCAAGGGTTTCGGATGGCAGTAAACTTTGGTTTTATCCCGAGTTCCCTTAACTGTTTTATCCAAGTTTTACTAGTAAATTGCGATCCATTATCAGTTAATATTTCCTTTGGCTTTCCAATCTCTCTGATATATTCTTTTAGTTTATTAAGTGTGACTGTTGTGGTAGCTCTTTTCATTGGGTATAACCTTATGTATTTAGTAAAGTTATCGATTATTACAAGAATGTATTTAACTCCACTAGTCGATGATACTAACGGTCCATAATAATCAATGCTGACGAGTGAACCCCTTTCTTTTGGTAGAATAGGTTTGGTGAGTCCTACGCATTTTTTAAAATGGTCCTTACATTTTTGGCAGGTGTCACACGTTTTAATTAATTTCTTAGTAAATTTATATGAATGATCACCTGTAAAATGTTCCTTGAAAATACAGTAGGTCCTCTTCACTCCGCAGTGTCCATAGGCTTCGTGGATTTCTTTTAGTAATTCTTGACTTATTTCCGGTGTAACCACTAATTTCCACAGTCCCTTTTCCTTCTGGTAGAGCTTATGATTATACACCTGATATATATTTGACAATTTGCTCTTCTCTTTTTGATTCAACTGGTTAACAATATTACTTATCTTATTATTGTCCAGTTGATGCGTTGTAATATTACTTAATTGTTTTCTTAATTGTTTACTTAGTTGAATATTAATTGCATAAATTTCTGTTTCTTCATCGCCCTCCGGGATGTTATCTTCTAGCACGTCATGCGGATTCCGGCTGAGCGCATCTGCCACGATATTCTCACTTCCTTTGCAATACACTACTTCAAAGTCGTATTCTTGGATAGCTAGTATCCATCTGGTTATGCATGAACAGTTTAGTTGACATTTTTGTATAAAGGTTAATGCTTTATTATCTGTGACTATTGTTACTGGTCTTCCTAGGATGTAGGTTCTAAACTTCTTTAAACAATGAACTATGCTGAGTAATTCTACTTCGGTAGTGAAATAATTTAACTCGGCGCCTCTAAGGACTCGACTTGTAAATGCTATTACACCAATTTCGCCGTCATCGTCAATCTGGTACAACTGACCCCCAATTGCATACTTACTAGCGTCAGTTTGCAGGTAAAACCTTTTATCTGGGTCAGGGTGTTTGAGCATAACTGTGTCGATAAACAGCTTCTTCACCTCGTTAAAATTAATTTCCAATTCAGTAGTCCATTTAAATTTACTACCCTTCTTTAGTAATTGTAAAAGTGGTTGAGTTTTTTCAGCATATTTACTAGTGAATTTATTATAGACGTTTGTTAGTCCAAGAAATCCCTTAAGTTGTTTAGGATTTTTCGGTCGAGGAAACTCCATAATGGCAGCAATTTTTTCTGTAGAAGCGCTTATTCCCTTTGTGGTTAACTCGTAACCCAGGTAATTAATCCTGTCACGGAAGAACTTTGATTTCTTAAGTTTAATGGTTACGTTTTCTCTTCTTAAATTATCTAACAACATTCTTAAATGCATTAAGTGTTCGTCAATATTCTCTGATACACACAGACAATCATCTACATAAAGTATCGTAAATTTTTTCACCTCGTCGCACAATACCTTGTCCAGTCCACATGTTAGGCTTGCCAAACTCGTCTTCAATCCAACTGGTGTTACAGTATACCGGTAACACTTTCCCTTGTACAGGAAACCAGTGTAGTCCCGTGACTCTTTAGCAAGTGGAATTTGCCAGAAGCTGCTGGTTAAATCTATGCTGCTCATTACCTTCACACGTCCGCAGCTTGCCAACACCTGGTCAATCGGTATGGTTCCTTCGTGATCCGGAACAGTGACGCGTTGATCCTTCTTGCATCAAGACATAATCGCACTGTTTGATCTTTCTTCACAACTGTCACCATTGGGTTTATGTACGGACTATTGGCACGCTCTATCACACCGCACTTCTCCATTTTTTTAATTTCTTCCTCTACTGCACTCTGGTATTTCAGTGGGACGGGTCACCCTTTCAAACAATAAGGTGTATCGGTGATTGTCAATTTGTGTTCATATTTATTGATTCGACCTGGCATCTCTCGAAATACTTGTTTGTTAGCTTCTAGGATTTTCTTCAGTTCCTCCTTTGTATTTGAACCAATTCCCGACGTCTCGGCTAACTTTTCCTGGATAGTATTGTTAATTCCTTCTTCTTCAGCTTCTTCAAATGCGATTGTTATAATTTCAGCCACTACATGATCCTCTCCATTGTCATTACTATTCTTAAATATAATTTTATTATTCGGAAGGTTAATTATGCATCTTCCTTCTTGTAATAAATTTATACCGATGATACAGTCTCTAATTAAATTAGGAACAATTATGAATACTGCGTCAGCCACATATTCGCCGATTGTAAGTTCAAGCATCACTTGTTGTGTAATTTTGTTTGACTTCTTTCCAACTGCTCCTTTAATAATTAGGTTAGTGACTTTCAATACAGGTGTATTACCCAATAGTTTCTGGTTTGAATGATACCAGTCTGTTGATACCGCATTAATTTGACTACCGGTATCAATCAATGCTGTAACTGGTACTTTATTTAGTTGTACATTTAATTCTGGGCATTTAATTTTCTTAATCTCTTTGTAAGGCAACTCTGCTTCCATGAGAGCGTCTCTTATATCTATAAATGTTGTGTTAATCACCTTATAACTAGTTCCTAACACTACCTTATTACTACAATTATTGCTATTTAGTTTTTTGGCTGGGTATTCCCGTTCATTGACACATTAGTCCCTCCGTTTACCTGACTTGTTGTCTGTAAACCGCTTGTAGAAGCGATGGCATTTATTTGAGGTTCATAAACACGTTTTGGTGGCTTGCTGTTTCTCTCACTCATTTCTCTCTCTGCCCTCAGGCCACCACGGTCCTTTGTGTTGTTGGTTTCTATGCCGTTCTACTCTATTTTCTGTCGGTGGGTTTGCGTGATTTACGACTCCTTGCTTTGGTTCTAATTGCGAATGGCCTTCACCGTTATTTCCATTTCTACGGTGCCTTAATGCCGCAAACTCCATTAGCAAGTTCTGGAAGTCCGTTATATTTTTCACCCCTCTTGTGGTACACGCTACGGCGATATCCCTGTGATAATGGTTGGCCAATTTTCGGATTAAATGTTGGTCCGAAATAGGAGGTATTAATTGACGATTTTGCAGTATGCACCGCTCCATATATTGAGTCATGCTCAATCTGCTTTCTGCTCTATATCTGCCAAATTCGAGCTTATCCCGAATTGTTTCTTGGATCATCTGGTTCCAATATTTGGCTGTGAAGGCGGTTTTGAATTGAGCAAAGGTACTCACCTCACTCCGTACTAATTTCCACCAAATCGCCGCTTCGCCGTCCAGATGTCGTCCAATCCAACTTATGTCGTCGTCCAGATAATACTCTCGGTGTATCGCTTGTAGTTCTTTCACGAACTCCATAGGGTACTCCCTTCTCTGTTGAAATTTATGTTTTTGGCGTGTTCTATCACCATTCCTTGCGGTCTTGGGTTGCTTTCAATTTGCACAATTTTACGCCGCATATCTTCCTTTATCATGCTAATCTTTTCTTCAATTGACGAACAGTTGTTTGCACAACACTCTTTGAGCTGTTCTACCTGTTCATCATTTTTCTTCTTATGATTGATAAATTTATTATTGATGGTTCGGAACTCCTGTACGACACTCACCTTGTGTTGTTGTAGGGATTCTTCACAACTCTCCAAGCGACCTAGTGCTTCTGTACGTACCTTTGTTACTGCATCTTTCACGACATCATTGATTTTTGTACTTATCCGCGTTTCTGTCTCTTTGTTTTCATCACGTATTGCTTGTATTTGTTGTTCTGTTTTTGTTTTGTGTTCTTCTAGCTGTCGTGTGTATTTATTTTCCATTCTGCGTTCTATGTCGTTTATTTTTTCTTCTAAACGTGTTATGTTATCAGTTACTGTTTTTGTTATGTTCTGTTCTATCTGTTTATTATTTTCTTCTAATTTTTGTGCTAAGCTCTTTTCAATTTGCTTATTGTTTTCTGCTAGTTGTTGTGTAACCGTTTGTTTGATTAGTTCCGTGTTTTCTTCATTTTTCTTAGTAATTTCATTTAATTGTTTGTTAGTGTTCTCTGTTATACGTTGCTCTGATTGTTTAGTGTTTTCTGTTAATTTTTGCTCTATTCTGTTGATGTTTTGTTCGTTTTTCTTATTGCTTTCGTTTAACTGTTGTGTGTTTTCTGTTAATTTTTGTTCGATTTTTTGCATAATTTGTTGGAACATTATATTGATTTCTATGTATATAGGTGCTTGTTGTTGTGTTTCATTTTGTGATTGTGTTTGTCCTGTTTCGGATTGTACTTCATCAATTTGTTGTCGGTGTCCCCTTGCCTCTGAGGAAACGTCCGGGCTCACGCTTTCTGTAGCTTCCGCCCATTCCTTATCCCCCATCTGATTATTAATTTCGAACTCCACTTCTGAACCACCGTTATTATCACTATTACTAGCCATCTTATTTATGCTACTAGTATTGTTATCTAATTTTGATTTCCTCAGGTTACTCCTAGTAAACATCTAATGTTATCTACTTATTCTAACATGTATATTCTATACTACTTATCGTCTATTCTTCCCGTCTCATTCTGCTGAGCTTATTAAAATAAATAATTAAAGGGCACCAAATATAAAGTATTTGAAATAAATTTCGTATGGGCGCCAGAGATTATGTGATCTCAGGGGTTTTCTGAATGAAAACACAGTAATTTGGATGCTAATAACATATATCTTTATTTATCTCTGAAATGCAAATATTGACAAATACATTTATCGTTTAACTATATTGTCGAATATACAATACGTTACTAAATAATACTTCATAATCAGAATTATATATCTTTTAATTTCTCTATATGTTTCCTAATCAAAATTATTCAAATAATGTCATCTGATAGAGTAAAGTTAATACATAGATAAATATAAATCAATTATTATTAAATTGGAACAATTGCATATATCTATATTAATCAGATATGCCTAATTTGTTACACCTCTCATTAATCATCAGTATCAATAAATACCATTAGCATCTACACATGTTTAAGTTATTTATAAGTACATATCATTATTAATCATAATCAAATTGACTCTACTGCAAATGAACTTTCAACTTTGAATTACACTAACATACTAATCCTTTCTAAGTCATAAAGTAACTCAAAATAGCATCCATTTACTCGTAAGGTTCTTTAAGAAATGAGACGGGAGTTTGGAATTATATATAGACGATCTACGACATTGTAAATATGTATTATATAGATATATATAAAATGTTAGATTGTACTTGCTCACGGTTTGTCCGCATCAGGAATCCTTTTATCAGCATGGTTAATTAACACTCACTAACACATACTCTGCTGTTCATTGAACACACTTCACTACTGTAGGTATTACCCGTATTTCGTTGTATTTCCGCACACGAACTGCCGCGCACAAGAAAAAGTATACTGGTTGATTTAATATCACTAATCAATATAAACTTCTTCTTTCTTCATGTTTGAACTGATTTAAAGTCATCACTCGCATTGAAGATTATTTTCTTAATTACACTCTGCTTACCATTATACTTCTCAAGAATAGTTATGGAATTAACTACCCTTCTATTACTATTAAACTGTGAATTTAATCATCACTTTGTTTCTCCTACACTATTACTTTAAATCACTAATTTAAATAACGGAAAGTTTATATTAAGCGTCTTTACATTTCGCGTACTATTAAATGATACTCTAAGACGATAGATGTTTTAAGCAACAAAACTGATTGTAAAGAGAACAGTCTGTAAGAAAGTTGACTTGTAAGAAAGCTGATTTGCAAGAGAACTGATTTAAAAAAGAACGCGATCGAGCGCGTTGGACTAATATTTATAATAGTTGCCCTCTCTAGCTTTCCTCTAGTTCTACTCAAAATTCCCTGATAGGCTTAGAGCTTAGTTCCGGGCCGGGAACTTTGAATTTGCCCACTCATGTGTCTTAAAAAATTGGCGCTTACTGGTTACGCTTTTTATGATTGGCTGTTCACATAGAAAACGCGCTGAATTTAGCACATGTTGATTTCACTCCAACCGACGCTGCTTTCACCCGCTAAACAAGTTTTTTATGAGTGTTCATCTTTTGTACTCTCAAGGCCAATATTTGTCAAAACTAACGGTACATGACACTAAAGTCGTTTTTAGCAACAATGAGTTTCCGTTACTTTATGACTTCGAAAGTTAACAAATATGTCCCATAGCCGACAGTCTGTCGCCGCTGCTACATATTATAGAAAATTTTTATCTGAGGCATTTCTTTGTCTCAACATTACACTCCATCTAACGAAATATTTATACTTACAATTAACTATATAAACACTTAATAATATCTAATATACATTAGTGTCATCACATCAATCACTATAAAATTTTATGATTATAATACTTCACCAGATGCAAGATCATGAAGGCTGAAGTTGAGAGCACGGGAGCTCTCGAAACATGTTCCGAATAGGAAATATAACATCTTGAGGTATTATAAACATAAATTTTAAATTACTATATATATATTGTAATGCAACAGAAATGCAGTCCTCAATGTTACATAAATAGAATATTAGCAAAATAATAAGTAAATAAATATTTAACTCCCATGATAATACAAAGGTCTAATAACTACATTTATAATTATATATAAAAATGAATAAGGATGCAAGGTAGAGATAACAATAAAAAACAAACCTGTAAAATAGACAATAGTAAGAAATCCATGTTCAGTGAAACGTAAATAAATATATTATACTGATAAGAATTGTAAGAAAGAAACTAGTACAGAAAATGTCAAAGTAAATGACAATGAAATTAGATAAAAGCGAGACAATAATTTACATTATAGTAATAGTAAGTAAGGATTCTGAATTAAATGATATTATTTTGTTACCATGAATGTTATGTTAAAGTTTATGTTATATTATGCAAATTACTTGTTGAATTAATGGAAAGTAATGAAGCAAAATGTATTATTCGATTACTGTTATAGAAGGGTGTAGGAAAGCAGTTAATTAGTGTTAATGGATCTCAGTTTTCTTATATGTGATCCATAGATCAAGATAAAATTGTTATTAGTTATGAAAAGAATAATTATTTGTGTAAATGTTAATAGTTAAGGTTTGATTATATGTATGAACTTATGTAAAAAGGCTATAGTTGTTCACCAGTTATAATCAAAGGTAGGTCCATATACAATAAAAGGCCTAACAGCCAATAACACTATATAACCACTCATAACATAAAGGTTAGGTATGGAAGTTAATAATAATTAATGAATACAGTTCAAGGAGCTAGGAAAAACATTTGATAAGTAATAATATATAATAAACAAACTCAATTTAAACAAATTATGATAATGCCACAATGCCATGATATCGATTGATAACGTTTGATATCGAAAAAATAATAAATATAAAAGAAACAGACTAAGATCAAAAAACCAGCAGAATATATGGAGAAATTAGTAAACAAACTATAGATAAAGTTATATTCCGATATGATGGAAGTTTTAATAAGGAATGGAAGAAAAATATATGAAATAATCCCTATATACAAAACATTGAAAAGGAAGAAAAATAAATGTGTTGCTAAGGACAACAGAAATGAATAGAAATTGTTGATTTCAATTATTGCCTTTTATGATCTGAACGTGATGAGATTAAAAAACCAAAGAAATGTTTAATGTAATTCAAATACTCTAAATTATTTTGATACATTTACAAGCCACAAAATTTTAATGATGATTGTCTTGACTTATGCCAGCAAAGTTTAACCAAATTATATCATAGTACAGTATCACAATAATAATAAATACCTGAGTTCCACAAGGAAGGACTTGAATTGTCCAATAACAGAAAAAGAATTAATGAAATATTAATCCAATATAAAGAGTCAACTGTGTAACAACTAATAATACACACCACATTGGAACTCCTAACCTTTTAAATACTTGGAACATCACTAGTTACTTCATACGATAGAAGAACGTATTTGGATCCAGAATTTGCAGAAGAACAACCACCAGTCTGGCCGTAAATAAACCAAGGGATCTGTATTTCCGAGGTAACCAGGACAAGGATTCCACTTTATTGAACCGAAGAAAGGAATATCGAACATCATATCCATTCTGAGCGACGAGGTTAACAACCAACTGCCTACCCGAGTTGCTTCGTTCTAGTCTGGTAAATTATAATTGTATAAATCATATTAACAACACAACACTTCAAATTTGTAATACCTTGCATTCTTATCTATGTATTTTTACTCTTCCCCACGGTTACAAGAACCTTCACACCCTGAAATAAATTAATTATAAAAAACAAATTATATAACTGAATATAAAATAAAGTATTGGACCGAACAATAATCGATTCACGCAACATATAGCCTTTTGTATGTCAATTAGAACCAATCCTATTTAATGTTAACGGAGTGAATAAATAAAGAAACCTTGTATAATTTCAAAATCTTATTATTTGGGGTATTATTTAATGAGTTGGGAATAAAAAGTAACTGACTAAGTGTATAATAATTGGTTACCGTAAACAGTGAATTAACCTATAAGTTTCGTTGTCCCGGAACTACAGCGCTTGTTGCGGAATTCTCCGACACCAAAGAGAAGAGCATTAAATACAAAATTTACATAATTCTCTGCAAGGTATACTAGGGCTGAGCAAGATTATAAAATAAAACACTAAGTATTTAAGTTACAGTCACACTAACATTGGTATTTTAATTAGAGAGATAAGTTAATATTAGTTAACTAGATTCCTATATTTCCCAACTCCAGATATCTCAGAAATTGAATTAAATTAACACAATCAAAGAGAGGAGAGACAGAGAAGCATACCCGTTCTTATTAACAAATTGGCTTACATTGCGTGATACGAACAAGACGTACGTACTCGTCTCAGTACAAATTGACGCCGGCAACGTTGGGGCAGAAATAACGAGAATCCCGCGACCGTAAGAGACAACGAAAGACGCAATACAAATTGACGCCGGCAATGTTGGGGCAAAAAGAACGAGAATCCCGCGACCGTAAGAGAAAAGAGGCAATACAAATTGGCGCTCAACCAGTGTAGGGCTTAGGTTAAGTAAAACCATAATTATATTAACATTACTTAACCAGACCAGGCAACTGTGGGAGACTAGAAATGCAATAAAGAAAGATGATACAAAAGGAAACGAAAATGCAAGGACAAGAGAGACGATTAAGTTACGCGGAATGGGCGACAGTACTATTTAAGAAATTCAGCAAAGAGATGGGATACATAGAAAAGAATACCAATGATCACGAAAGAGCGCAAATGAGTCGCGCGAATGCAAGGGGAACACCAGACGACAAAATGACATTGAGAGAGATTTATGATGAATTGTGGGAGTTAGATGCCAGGTGTAATAAAGAAAAGACTATTGGGACGACTAACGAAAAAGACGATAACAAGGTGGAAAGGATGACTGAAGAAGATTGGGAAAGATGGGACGATAATGAAGAACAAATGAAAACCGAAAGAACAGGAGTATACGCCCAGGTGACAGAACAATATACTCAGGAAGATTATGAACTATGGAAACGAGAAATAAGACCACCTGAAAACCCAATACGAACAGAAAACACAGAATTAAGGGAATGGATAAGGGTGATGTTTGAACTATCTCGAGAGATATGTGTCACTGGAGGAAGGAACACAATCAAATAGATGAATTTATGGGAATGACAAATCATAAAAAGCTAGAACAATCAAAGGTGCAAAAAGAAGTAGAAATAGTCAAAATGAAGCAACAGAAGAAAACGCCAGAACAACCAAAGAAAGTGACCCGTCAGGACGTAATGGATTTTATGGTCGAACAATTTAGGAAACAGAAGGAAGGATTAAGGAAAATAATGGATGAAGGTTTCAAAGGGGTAGCGGAAACAATGGACAGTGGTTTCAAGAAAATGAATGAAAATTTTAGGAGACAGGAGGAAAACTCAAAAGAACAATTTAGGAAACAGAGTGAAACCTCAAAACTAATGAATGAAGTTTTGATCCAAATTAACGAAAGGTTCGATAGAAATGATGAGAGTTTAAGACAAATGAAGGCAGAAATAATACAAAGAAACGAAGAAAATTTAAGGCGAATGGATGAAAGAATTGAAAAAATGAACGAAGCAAGTTTAAAGCGGATTGAGGGTAAGATTGAGAAGTTTGAAAATGCTAACACACTTAGCCCAGAAGTGGATAAATACAAGGAGACAAATAAAGAAATGGAGAGGTGTTTAAAGAATATGTCTAAAACATTAGACAGCACTTCCGAAGGTATTATAGTAAATCTGACCATAGAAGAGAATATCCAGAGAATAAGGAAAATATGGAGAAAGAAAATAGTCAATACCAAAGAAGAAATGGAGATGAGGAAAGGTGGATTAATTAGTGCGTTTAACATCCCAATTAATGAACGAAGGGAGTTATGTAAAGGTAGGAATTATAAAAGAAACTTTATGAAAATAACCAAAATAAACCAACATAGAACAATCACAAAAAACTTAAATAAATTTAAATATTATTTGAAAATATCAACGATTAAAGAGTATATGACCAAATCAATTATATCATTAATACGGAAGATACCCGTAAAACATTTGGTAAATAGTCCAGATATCCAAGGGAATGGAAAGGTAGAATATACCAGTGATTATGTTAGAGTAGAGGAGATACGATACCTAATAATTAGAAAGGAGCTAAATATGACTGAATACCCTGACTTAAATGAAGACTTTGCATCAGCCGAGTTACGGTACCAGGTACGCGAAGGATATTTATCAAGTGTCAAAATTGGTATGAACACTGCAGTAATCCGGACAACGGGTGCAGTCGAATTAATGGACCATGGTTAGAAGAAGAAGCAGTGAACCAGAAAAATGGGACTGATTTTATGAAAACTGACCAGGCAGCCAATTGACAAGACGGACGGAAATATTTAATAAAAATCCAATAAATTCTAAATCAAAATAAGAACAACTTATTGCCAATTTTGAAGAGAAAACACTTGTAAAGAAAAGGAATTTTTTGAACAATATTATATAAATAGAAAACATGTCATTCAAAAGGAAGTAAGTCTGAATTAAAATATAGTTATGAAGAAGGTATTAAGAAGAGTTAATAACAAACCCCAAGATTACAGAAGAAAACCAGAATTATTACTACATGTCTACGAAGAAATATCATGAATAAGGAATAATGAAACCCCAAGATAAAATTTTTTTATATCAAACATACCTATGCAAAATAATAAAAGAAGAATAATATGACCTAAAATACCTACCGCATTGCCAAGTGAAAAGAACAACATAAATAAACGATTAATTGTGACCAATGTAATATTAAAAAGAACGAGAAAAAATAATGATCAACATAATTCATTGAAATATAACCAGCCAAAGTAATGAAATAAGATAAGAAAAATAATAGTTGAGCTAATGACTGTAACTACACTGAAATTCAGTAATAGTAATAATAAAAACAATTACAAGTTAGAAAATATTGGGATCAGAAGAACAAATGAAGAGGGTGCTTAGCGTTATTATCACAACAAGAAAGAAAAACGAAACTAATTACAAATGATAACTGTCAGAATTATTATCAGAAAATGTTTACAGAAAATAAAATGGAATCACAAAGTATGAAAGATAGGAATAAATAAATATAAAAGCAACAATGTAAAAAATTCCCAAATGTTTATTATTAATTAATTAAGAAGATTATTAGGAGATTATTATATTTTTATAGCTGACTGTAGATGAATTCCAGCAGTACTATTTAAGGTGTAGTGTGGACAGCAGAGTATGAAGCCAAACAGTGCCTCTCTGAACTGTACCAATGCACATAGTAGGGATTGTTAGGGAATTTAAATATTTAAGGAATATTAGAATCGTTGCAAGAATGACCTCAGATTCCAGAAAAGTATGACGAAGAAAACAGAAGGAAAATAGCTGACAGAAGAATAATTGAGAAATACAGTGATTGCAGTAATTAGAAGTAGAAGAGATGTGAGCCTAAAGTATCATTAAATATTGTAGCCAACTATCAACAAATACTGTTTACAGAAAATTATGTATGATCAAGAATTTTAATAGGAATAATGAAATGTTATTAAGTAAAGAACTATGAATACTAGTCTAACAAAGTTACATTGAGAATCCCATCATTAATGTTGATATGAAGAAAAGGCATGTGAAAAATACAAGTTTACTTGACCTAAACTTCATTCAGGTAAATTAAACTTTTTTAGGAGGGGGAGCATATGTAACGCAACAGAAATGCAGTCCTCAATGTTACATAAATAGAATATTAGCAAAATAATAAGTAAATAAATATTTAACTCCCATGATAATACAAAGGTCTAATAACTACATTTATAATTATATATAAAAATGAATAAGGATGCAAGGTAGAGATAACAATAAAAAACAAACCTGTAAAATAGACAATAGTAAGAAATCCATGTTCAGTGAAACGTAAATAAATATATTATACTGATGAGAATTGTAAGAAAGAAACTAGTACAGAAAATGTCAAAGTAAATGACAATGAAATTAGATAAAAGCGAGACAATAATTTACATTATAGTAATAGTAAGTAAGGATTCTGAATTAAATGATATTATTTTGTTACCATGAATGTTATGTTAAAGTTTATGTTATATTATGCAAATTACTTGTTGAATTAATGGAAAGTAATGAAGCAAAATGTATTATTCGATTACTGTTATAGAAGGGTGTAGGAAAGCAGTTAATTAGTGTTAATGGATCTCAGTTTTCTTATATGTGATCCATAGATCAAGATAAAATTGTTATTAGTTATGAAAAGAATAATTATTTGTGTAAATGTTAATAGTTAAGGTTTGATTATATGTATGAACTTATGTAAAAAGGCTATAGTTGTTCACCAGTTATAATCAAAGGTAGGTCCATATACAATAAAAGGCCTAACAGCCAATAACACTATATAACCACTCATAACATAAAGGTTAGGTACGGAAGTTAATAATAATTAATGAATATCACTATAATATTGATGACTCGGAACACTAAGTTTTTTATAAGTAAAAACGTAAAGTTTTACCTTACAGCCTAAACCGGCTTTCACCTATAGAAGGCTTCATCAGAGGCTTCTATAGGTGAAAGCCGGTTTAGGCTGTAAGGTAAAACTTTACGTTTTTACTTATAAAAAATTTAGTGTTCCGAGTCGTCAATATTATAGTGATATTTAGTTAAGTAACGGACACGTCATGGACAACGAAATCCAATAATTAATGAATACAGTTCAAGGAGCTAGGAAAAACATTTGATAAGTAATAATATATAATAAACAAACTCAATTTAAACAAATTATGATAATGCCACAATGCCATGATATCGATTGATAACGTTTGATATCGAAAAAATAATAAATATAAAAGAAACAGACTAAGATCAAAAAACCAGCAGAATATATGTAGAAATTAGTAAACAAACTATAGATAAAGTTATATTCCGATATGATGGAAGTTTTAATAAGGAATGGAAGAAAAATATATGAAATAATCACTATATACAAAACATTGAAAAGGAAGAAAAATAAATGTGTTGCTAAGGACAACAGGAATGAATAGAAATTGTTGATTTCAATTATAGCCTTTTATGATCTGAACGTGATGAGATTAAAAAACCAAAGAAATGTTTAATGTAATTCAAATACTCTAAATTATTTTGATACATTTACAAGCCACAAAATTTTAATGATGATTGTCTTGACTTATGCCAGCAAAGTTTAACCAAATTATATCATAGTACAGTATCACAATAATAATAAATAACTGAGTTCCACAAGGAAGGACTTGAATTGTCCAATAACAGAAAAAGAATTAATGAAATATTAATCCAATATGAAGAGTCAACTGTGTAACAACTAATAATACACACCACATTGGAACTCCTAACCTTTTAAATACTTGGAACATCACTAGTTACTTCATAGGATAGAAGAACGTATTTGGATCCAGAATTTGCAGAAGAACAACCACCAGTCTGGCCGTAAATAAACCAAGGGATCTGTATTTCCGAGGTAACCAGGACAAGGATTCCACTTTATTGAACCGAAGAAAGGAATATCGAACATCATATCCATTCTGAGCGACGAGGTTAACAACCAACTGCCTACCCGAGTTGCTTCGTTCTAGTCTGGTAAATTATAATTGTATAAATCATATTAACAACACAACACTTCAAATTTGTAATACCTTGCATTCTTATCTATGTATTTTTACTCTTCCCCACAGTTACAAGAACCTTCACACCCTGAAATAAATTAATTATAAAAAACAAATTATATAACTGAATATAAAATAAAGTATTGGACCGAACAATAATCGATTCACGCAACATATAGCCTTTTGTATGTCAATAAGAACCAATCCTATTTAATGTTAACGGAGTGAATAAATAAAGAAACCTTGTATAATTTCAAAATCTTATTATTTGGGGTATTATTTAATGAGTTGGGAATAAAAATTAACTGACTAAGTATATAATAATTGGTTACCGTAAACAGTGAATTAACCTATAAGTTTCGTTGTCCCGGAACTACAGCGCTTGTTGTGGAATTCTCCGACACCAAAGAGAAGAGCATTAAATACAAAATTTACATAATTCTCTGCAAGGTATACTAGGGCTGAGCAAGATTATAAAATAAAACACTAAGTATTTAAGTTACAGTCACACTAACATTGGTATTTTAATTAGAGAGATAAGTTAATATTAGTTAACTAGATTCCTATATTTCCCAACTCCAGATATCTCAGAAATTGAATTAAATTAACACAATCAAAGAGAGGAGAGACAGAGAAGCATACCCGTTCTTATTAACAAACTGGCTTACATTGCGTGATACGAACAAGACGTACGTACTCGTCTCAGTACAAATTAACGCCGGCAACGTTGGGGCAGAAATAACGAGAATCCCGCGACCGTAAGAGACAACGAAAGACGCAATACAAATTGACGCCGGCAATGTTGGGGCAAAAAGAACGAGAATCCCGCGACCGTAAGAGAAAAGAGGCAATACAAATTGGCGCTCAACCAGTGTAGGGCTTAGGTTAAGTAAAACCATAATTATATTAACATTACTTAACCAGACCAGGCAACTGTGGGAGACTAGAAATGCAATAAAGAAAGATGATACAAAAGGAAACGAAAATGCAAGGACAAGAGAGACGATTAAGTTACGCGGAATGGGCGACAGTACTATTTAAGAAATTCAGCAAAGAGATGGGATACATAGAAAAGAATACCAATGATCACGAAAGAGCGCAAATGAGTCGCGCGAATGCAAGGGGAACACCAGACGACAAAATGACATTGAGAGAGATTTATGATGAATTGTGGGAGTTAGATGCCAGGTGTAATAAAGAAAAGACTATTGGGACGACTAACGAAAAAGACGATAACAAGGTGGAAAGGATGACTGAAGAAGATTGGGAAAGATGGGACGATAATGAAGAACAAATGAAAACCGAAAGAACAGGAGTATACGCCCAGGTGACAGAACAATATACTCAGGAAGATTATGAACTATGGAAACGAGAAATAAGACCACCTGAAAACCTATATTCAATCACTTTCTGCTACAATCCGTTTCTTGATGTATATAATACATTTAATATTTATAAATAAATTTACTTCAAGATATACCTTTTTTTCTTATTAGGAACATGTTTCGAAACAAGAACAAAATAGTACCCGAAACATGTTCCTAATAAGAAAAAAAAGTATATCTTGAAGTAAATTTATTTATAAATATTAAATGTAATATGTATATATATATATATATATATATATATATTTCAATCACTTTCTGCTACAGTCCGTTTCTTGATGTATATAATACTATAATACTTATAACTATTTTACCTCAAGATGTATTTTTTCTTTAGGGACATGTTTCGGGAGATCCTGTTCTCCCATCTTCAACCTTCGCCATCTTGCTTCTGGTGAAGCAATTGGTGAAGCATCTTGAGGTAAAATAGTTATAAGTATTATAGTAATATATATATATATATATATATATATATATATATATAACGTTGCAGAAATCTGATGATATAAAGTATCCATAAATATTATAGAAATACAAAAAAGTAAGATAATTTAATAATTAAATAATGAAGAGAATAAAAATATAAAATGTAATTAAGAAAGTAGAAGGAAGAATGTTAAACCAAAAGTGATTATTAAATAAAGTATATACTAGACTGACAGACAAATGACTTTGACCCAACCCCAGAGATTGGCCAGATAAAGACCGAAAAAGATGAGGATAGATTCATAGAGATTAAGAAGACAAATCAATGATAAGAGACACAAATAAGTAACGAAAATATGTAATTAATAATGAATAAAATGGTAGTAAATAAAGTACACTAACCACAAAAATAAATGAGACAATTATTGTTAAATAAAGTATATTGGTAAAGACCTTATAATAATAAGAAAATAAGGCACATTATAAACTTTCACCAAGTGCCCAACGAGTCATCAATTAATATCGTGAAAAGGCACATTATGTTAAGGAATAGTTGTAAATGTACATCTAAAATAACCTTGAAACCAAGAGTGAGAGATAGGTAGGGAGTGACAAAGATAAAAAGTGAAGTGATAAGTGTATTGAAATAAACAACATATGATATTAAGAAAAAAGAATTAAACAAGTGTGACAAACCCAAAACATGATAAATGAGCAATTAAGGTAAGTATATTAGACTGAAGGACACAGAATAATTGTGAATGTTGTTACAACACAAATAAGCCACCCCAGTACCAGGGATAAAAAAAAAGATGATAATAAATATAAATATACTTCATATTAAATAAAATGTTTAAATATAAATAAAATATAAAAACGGTGACACGACAAACGACGACATGACCTAACCCAAGTGATTGACCAAACAAACAGGAAACGACAAAGAAGGGAAAAAACCAAAACCAAAGAAGAATAAAGACAATTGAAGGAAGTGAACGAATTTCTACAACCAAATAAAATAAAACCAAACGAGAAGGGGAGAACCGAATTAAAATGAAGCCAATTGAAAATGAAGGAGAAGAAGAAGAAAAATGAAGAGGAAACGAAGTAAAACCAAGGGATAAGAAACACCACAAATATAAAAGGGAGAAATGGTACACTCAAGTATAATATTGGGAATAAAACCAATATTTATCCAATACCAGAAATAAATATTATTATAAATGAAATAATTAATATAACTGTTTTAACCAAAACAGTAGAGTAATATTATAAAAAGAAAAAGTACACTAACCCAAAAATTAGAGTTAGATATAGTAAAAATCTATAGAAAAATAACATTAATAATACTGTGTATAATTTGTAATGAAAGAAATAGTGAGAAAGTGAGAAAGCAACCAAGAGAAATAATTATAGGGATTACCCACTAAGAAACACTTAATGTAAACAGTTAAAAAGTGCAATAGTGAAGGTGTAAATACCCCAAAATAGTGAGTGTATCAGTGATAAACACCAATTAATTAAAGGTGAAAGTGATAAGTGAAAAAAGATATTGTAAATGGTAGTATGATTAAAAAAAAAAAAAAGTAATAGATAAGAAAACACTTAATAAATCAATGATGAAACAATAAATGATTTAAGAGTGAGCTTATAAAAAAATTATATAGTTAAGGGTAATTAGAAATAGTATTTAAAGTAGAGATAGATAAAGGATACGATGTTATTCAGGGGAGAAAGCCCAAGTAATATAAACAGTTTGTGTTAACATGGAATGGAGAAAGGGATTAGTAAAGATTTAAGAAATTAAGAATGTAATTAATAAACACCCTATGTTATAAGGGAAAATAAATTAAGTAAGTTTGAAGGAAGTGATGATGTTTCTCACTCAAAATAATAGTAAAAAAATGAAATGTATGTTAAACCAACAGTAACTAATAACTTGTAAAGAATTGTTCATTTTAATTTTATGGATAGGATATGGCTGAAGGAAGCTTACAGTCCATAGGCCTAACTGTTATATTTTAGGTATTAAGATATAGAAAATAATCTTGACATATAATCAGAACACAAACAAATTCAAGACACAACAACCACTAAACAAATCAATAATAACAACAGGACAAAACGCTTTGTAATAAAATAAAATATAATTAGAATATGATAAGTAAAAATAATCAATGGCTACTTAGGCCTAGGAAATGCCTAACTGTCAAAACCAATAATTACAAATTGTATAAAATCCACAAGGAAACTAACAAATCTAAGGCAAGTAACTAGCCAAAAATTATGTATAAATAATTTTAAAAGAAAAATGTTACAATAAGAGCGTAAATTAAAAGAAATATGTAATTATCAAATATCAGCATAATTAGACAAAAGTTAATATCTAATAGAACATGACCTTATGAGGTGTTATTTTAATCTTTGAAAGGAAATAAATACAATAGTGACAATATTTAAAACCCAGGAAGGAAGACAGAAGAATAAAATCAATCAGAAAATATATAATAAATTTGAATAAAAATTTCAAATATGATAACAATGCTTTTAATCTAGGCCTTAACCAATCAAAGGGTTTCAATTACCATAGAAACGGACCGTGGTTACTAATTTTCCGTTAAATTTGTTTACTCAAAAAAATGACGTTTGGGTAGTAGAGACGCAAGATTTTGTATGATCGAAATTTTACTTTAAAATGTTTACAAAATACACAAAAGTCAACAACATGTACCAGTGAGAAGGTGAAGAAGAGGATTAACGATTAACTGATGTCCAGGAATTAAATAAACGAAAATTAAAAGCAGAAATTCCCAAGACAACTTAGAAAAAGACGCTAGCAGCCTAAGTCACTCCAAAATTGATGAATTTTCCATTACCAAAGAACAACGAACTTTCACAAACCTGCTGAACTGATAAGTATCATTTAAATACCCTAATCCCAGGAATAAACGCACTTTATATATTTCTCACATCAATACAAACTCTCACTATGAATTAAAGATAATTTTCTTTCAAGGACTGAATAATTAAATTAAATAAACTTACTTAGAAAAACTTGTTAACTAAAAAATAACCTCGCACTAATTTGCGAACTTTTATAACAACTATTACTACACTGCCGCACAAATTGTAACCATACTTTATATTATCTAAGTACGGATAAGGTACGGTAGTGTACTTTTTTATTGTAACCATATTTTATGTTTTCTTTATAATCTCAAGAACTCCAGATTTTGGGGTGAGTTGATATATAGTGTACAAACAGTAGCCATGTTGGCGTCAGAATTGCTCGTTTCAAAAATAATTTCGTCACCTTGAGATTTTGTGTTTGATGTTTTATGCCGGAGCAATTTTATTGAATACTAACTTATAATATTATTGTCACATTGATTAATTACCAAACTATAATTAAAGATACAGTACAGAGTGTTACCATTGTTTTATTTCATAGGAAATTGTATTATATATGTGTGTGTTAGCGAATTCACTGAACAGACAACTAGCGCTCTTGCTATCTGTGCAATACAGTAAGCTGTACGGAGGCGGGAACTATTCGAACGCTCCAGCCGTCACCGCTGAAAACACCAAACTAACTTATTAATTCACAAATTTAATTGTTTTCAATAAACAATTTGGTGCCACCCGGGATTCACGAACCCCTATGAAATTACAGGTAGGTTGTACTGATAATTGTGACAACGCTACAGACTTGGTTAGCAACAACCATTAAAGTAACGACAGGTGTGAGACGAACACACTAACACTTTATACACATAAAAAACCTGGTGTACACATTTTACAGATACGCACCAGTCTACTCACTCGTTACAATGTAAAAAATAGAAAAAATATTATGTCAGTATAAGAATCACCAGGGTGATTATTGTTATAGAAGAGATGGTGTAGGTATAACACTCACCAAATTTGTTCATTTTTTAATTTAAAGAAAGAAGTTATTGGCTTAATGTTTAAGGCAATATATACCAGAAGAAATAATTTCACAGTAATATGTTAATATGTTTTAAGTAAGTAAGGAATTTATAAAGAAAGTAATAGCAATACCTTTATAAGGAATAACAGGCAAAAAATATAATAATTATGTGTAATGAAAAGAAACATGGCTGAACTATGTACAGACCATTAATTTAATTCTATGTTATGTTTTATTAATAGATGTAAGTGTTAAAGATGTGGATGAGAAATGGGAGTAGGGATAAAAATAGTAATGACATAAATTTAACAAAACAGCAAAATAATAACAATAATATAAATTGAAAGTAATGTATCAAATAAGAAATTATAAGATGTAACAACTTATGCCCATACAGGACATAGCTGTCTAAGTTAAGAAACCCAGTTGTAAACAATTGAAAACTATATTTAAATAACAAAGCAAGGTAAATTATGTAATTACCAACGACTAACAAAAATAACATGGCTGAATTATATTAAACCATAGAAATAAGTAAATTATGTATTAACATAGTATTATCAATTTTGAACTAAAACATTAATACATGGCTTAATTAATCTTGTAAGATATCAAACTAATCTTTGAAATAAAATAGGAACATCTATGTAAAGATTACAACCATTGAAATTATCCCCAAGTAAATATAGCCATTATAAAATATTTATTCAAATTAAACAAAAAACCAGAATTTGTAACAATAGTTTCAAAAGTACTTAGCCAATCAGAGTTAAGCCAGTTGTCATGACTACAGTACGTTATTATGAAATTGACGGTTACGAAAAGGAGTTCCATTATTAACGGCCCAGAGAAACAGACGCTATATTGATGCTGACCATTTGAAGGAAAAATAATGAAGAAAATCGAACTGTTATGAAAACCAAATGAGTAACTGATGTCTACCATAGTCCAGTAACACATGAAGGGACAATAATCAAATATTAAACTGCAATTAAATAAAAACTGGATGAATTAAGAGGCAGACGTCAGAAGCAGACGGTACCCATATCATTGGAAATAAACTAAAGAAACAATTAATTGGCGAAGACACTTGACGAACTATAGCCGAACAACGTGTGGTTGTTAAGTATAAAATAAATTACAACTAATTACGAAACAAATTGATTCACCAATTTACTAATAAATAACTCTCACTCTAAAATTTAAACACTAATTTCTTTCAAGGATTTATGATTCGAATTTAATAACACTGTATGTAACATAAATATAACCTATGTCAAACTGATAAAACTGACGCACACACCTTTAACACAAAACAGTTGAGTTTCCATGTAAATCTTGTTAGTATATAAGTACCACGATTATAAAGTGGTGTACTTTATTTAAACATCTTGTTATAAACCTTTTTCGTATTCAAAAGAATTAACACGGCAGAATAAATTGTATAAATAAGAGACGATAAACATTATAGCTTCCTACGTCTGAAGCGCTGCCACCTTAGCGATCCGCTGAGTGAACTAATTTACAGCCAAGGCATAAACTTTGTTATAATTACATTTATTGTACGGTTATTATTTAAAAAATTAATGAATTCTTGAACAAATTAAATCAGTACGAACCTTTATTAACTGTCGTGTATTTATTTAAATATTATTATGTATGTTATGTGCTTTAGCGGAGAGTAGATTTTGTTATGCAAATTTTATGTTGGCAACGCATCACAACAACGAGCGAAAGTTGAATTCCCGCCAGTTAGCGAGGCAATTCAAATTATTATTTACAGTTTCCAGGAGACAATCTAACTGCGAAAATTTTAATTTTTTTATAAAAAACAATTTGGCACCTTTCGGGAGTTACAAAATACAACACAGAACAGGTAAAGACTTCGATACTGGTTATTTGTACGTTCGCAACGGACGCAATCTGCGTGAGTCCCGTCCCAGAGCGACGACGGATTGGTAAGACTTGAGAGTACACATTACACCAATGACACGCTTACAATTCGACGGACATCATTTAATTACAAATTGACGCATCCAACGTGTGGCATTATAACACAGGAGATACACATAAATACTATTACAAATTGGCGACCAGCTGGTGAGGCTAGAAGAAAAGGAAGTACGACGTTCTAGCGGCGAATACGAAAGGATAACAAGATGCATACAAGAGGAGTAACGAAAAGATTGGCAAAGGACCAAGAAACGGAAGAAGGTAGAGGGGAAGAAGAGGAAATAACAGCGGTTGAAGAGGTGGAAACAATAATAACCACAGAAGAACCAACCCAAGACAAAGAAATGGAACCACAGGCAGGTGACAAGGGAGAAGTTAGAGGAGACCCCAATATAATCAAATTAATAGAATTAATGAATAGTATGAAGAAAGAAACCAATTAAAATTTTAAGAAACAGAATGAAAAATTCGACAAGAGTGAAGAGAGTCTGAAACAAATGAACGAAAAATATGACGGCATGAAGGAAGAAACCAATGACAATTTAAAACAAATTAACGAAACATTTGACAAGAGTGAGGAGAGTTTGAAACAAATAAATGAAAAAATAGTTAGTACAAACGAAAGTACTAAAGAAGAGTTAAGGCAGACAATTAACAAAAATAATGAAACATTACAACAGCGATTGACAGAGGACATTCAACAAAGAAATGAAGAATTGAGGGAACAATTGAAGGAGGACCACGAGAGGAATAAAGAAAACTAAGCAGCAAATAAGACTAATATTAAGAGGATATCGTGAAGAAAGCGAACAGACAAAAACGGAGATGAATAAGAAATGGGAAGAAACAAATTACAAAATAGATCAACTTAATGAAACATTGGATAGTGGTTTCACACAATTGAATGAAACACTAGACAGCACTTCTGGAGGTATTAATGAAAAATAAAAAGTACAGAAGACCCAAGTACACTGTTATCTCAGAATAAAAGTAACAAAAAGAAAGAGAAAATTATACACATAGAAACTAACCGTAGAGGAGTAAAGAAGAACCAAATAATTAAGAAGATTAAGAAAACAAAAGATATAGGAAAAATATTGTAACATCACAAAATGTTCCATAACCATAATGAACACCAGAAGGGTGAAGTATACCATTAGAGTTGTAAATGAGTAAATAGAATGAATGTAACAGAGAAGAGAAGGACCAGCTAAGAAGAAAGAAGAGGAGGGATCCCAAGAAGCAGTGATGAATCCACTACATGACACTACAACTTCAATAAACTGACTGACTATGACAAATGGACAAGCAAAGATCCACAAATAAGCTGTCAAGTAAGCCAGATAAAAACATTGATGAGCAGAGTCATACAGAACAAACAAATTAACCACTGACTTTGATAACATGGTAATGAATAACAGCATATTGGCTGATATAAATAGAACCATTATATAAAAGTAACAAACACCATGTACTATGCTAGATGTAGCCACAAAATTGTAAAAGATAGAATTAAAAACAAATATGTGGTAGTATAAATTAAGAGTAATTATAAATAGAAGCATTATATGTATGTAGGTAACTTCCTAAGTAAATAATATGTATGTAAAGATAATAGTAATCAGGGAATAAACCTTGTAATAGAATTATACCCAGACCCTGTATGACCAAGTTTATGTCAATGAAATGATAGGGAAATAGAACCCCTAATTAGCATAAACTAATAGAATTATAACTATAACGAATAAGGTGTAAAGTACCACCACTTGACCGATATTATTTGCTTTAGAAATGAGTAGGACATATCAAAATGTAATTAGTGAATTAGGAAAATTCAACGTAATGTGTTGACTTAATTAGACCAAGAATTGATATTGTTTAGCTGTAGGCAGCATTGAGATTTAATAATGTGTTTAATTTTAATCATTTTATAATGTTCGAACGAGAAAACAAATGTAATTAATCAAATATTAAAGAAAGGTAAATGGTCGAATTTGCACTATTAGCAGACGACAATAGTAAACAATGTCTTAGGACAGTAAATTAATGAATTGTTAATGAAAACTATGTTTAAACTGGCCTCAAGCCACATAAAATTAAAGATGAGAAAATAAGCTATAATTTGATAGTAATAGGATCAAGAATGGAATTGTAACAGTCAAGTAATTAACGTTAGCATCATTTTTTTGGCAAGATTTGAAGAAGTTCATGTAATAATAACAACAATGATAACGAGTACAGAATACGCCTCGGTAATGTTTATTAATAACATTACGTCACCATGACATAATTTTGTACCAATCACGAACGAGTTTACGTAACGAAAATGAACCCTAGCGACGATCGAGAGAATCCTATATAATCGACGACACGCGAAAAAATTGACATTGGCATTTTTCTTCACAAGCTAGTCATATGCGTTCTGCATTTGTCTATAACTAGCAACAACAGTACAGATTGAAATAATTAAAGTAAATTTTGGAAATTAATCATTGGGAAGACGAATAATCTCACCTAAGTGCATCGAAAGTTAGTAGTGACTTTAAACAAGTAGTGCGTGTATTTGAACGAGACAGAATCATAACCTAAAAAGGTGACAACCTATCTGTTTAGTAAGAAGAAGGTTATTCTCGTTCCAAGTGCGATTTAAGTGAAGTGAATTAACGATCACTATAATCCGATCGGTAATGTGTTTATAAATTAATCGATACGATTAAAAACCAGGTAGTACAGTGATAAATTTTATTTTTTTACATTTCATCAGTTAATCGTAGAACATAACGCACTTTGTACTGACGCAAAAACAATAAGACTGTTTGTAGATAACATTGTACCAAAATTTATTTAGAGGGATTAACATATCCCGAAGTAAGAGTATATGTATTAAAATTTTTATAACTAAAATCAGTTTGAGTCTGAACAAATGAACTTCTCATTATTCAATTGAAATTTATTAAAGGTGTCTAACCTAAATTATGATATCATATTAGTGTTTTTTGAAGGAAATAACATTCTATTTTGTATCTTAAAAGAAACCACCCTTGAGGTATTTAATTAAATAAGATAAATATTTTGTTTATAAGAATAAGAGTTTTCATTGTACTCAAAACTGAGCTAGGCCAGTAATTAAACCGGACGACTTGTGATCCGTAATTTATTATTTTTGAATGTATTTGTCAACCTAATTCAATAGCTAATAATAAACAACCAGTATTATGCAGCATCAACCTTTGTTATTAATTATTTTAATAAATAATCAACAATCAGTATTGCAAGCACTGAGGTGTATTTAACAGTGAATTATCAAGTAAACTATTTAAATTAGTCTCAAATTTAAATGACTAATCACTAATGGAGTCATTAAAGGTCAATGCTATCAATTATTAAATCAGAAGTTTTATTTTTATGGGACATTTCTGTGGAAAAAACCCATATGGTGCCCAAGTAATATTTAAAGTGTTGAAAAAATTTCACAGTAATACTATACTGGTCAACCAAGAACTTGACAGTTTATTAATTAACTGTGAGTGTCTGAACATCCAGTACTTCAATACAGGTACGTGAAAAGTAATTCATTTTGTTTTAATTGTCTCCAAGTCACGTTACTAAATATTTAGAATTAATATTAGGCAATTACCTGTATTAACTTCCGTCTTGTGACTTCTTTAGTTTTTTCTTAAAACAACGCATTTCGAGAATAAATTGTCATCATCAGGTTTAAAAATACTATAAAAACATCAAATTCACCCAAAAGGGGTCGTCAACTATTTAAAATACACAAACACAAAAACACCACACATAATTAAACACACACGATGCGCATCGGACTGTGCCGTGACTGTGTCGGTGTTTAATTATGTGTGGTGTTTTTGTGTTTGTGTATTTTAAATAGTCGATGACCCCTTTTGGGTGAATTTGATGTTTTTATAGTATTTTTAAACCTGATGATGAGAATTTATTCTTAGAAAAAACTAAAGAAGTCACAAGATGGAAGTTAATACAGGTAATTGAAAAGTAATTTATATTCATAACTTTGTCCAGACAATACTTTGACTTACACAGACGACAATTTTAACAGAAGAGGATTTCGACTTCCAGAGATCTACGCATCAGTTACATTCATCGACGGATCGACAAGTTAACATTTACTCATAAAAAACTAAACATTAATTAAACGACGAAAGTAAGTAAACCGATTTATCTACATTGGATTCCACAATAGGTTGAATTGAATTAGATAAATCAATAAACCAAATCGCTAATAATAACAACAAACTTTATCAATTGTTAATAATAATTACTGCAAAATTAGAGACCCTATTAAATCATATACACAGAATACTGGGTAGATTACAGAGTGATGTATCCTACGTGTGGCAAAACGACACGCATTTAACTCGATATAAAAGAACATATTACAGAGTGGCTTCCATCGCGGGGCTTAAAGAGACGTCAGAATTTATTTTAAATAACAGAGTGGCGCACAATGTGGGACTATTTACTCACACAAAGGAGGGGTATACAGTATTTTTAATTACAATATGTAAAAAGAAACTAATAAAAACACAAGAAGAATTGGAGATGATGAAGAATGTACTACTTGAGATGTTTAATGTACCAATTAACGACCAGAATGAAATAATGAATTTTAAAAATAACAGAAGGAACTTAATAGAAACTTTAGAAAGGAATCACTGCAAAACAGTGTGTAACACATTAAGAAGTTCTATCAAAAAATTGAATACACCAGAAATAGAAATGCAAAATAAACAAATCTCAATGATAGCATCTATGATAGACATACCATTGACCTATTTGTTATATAAACAAAACGATGAAGTGATTGAGGTAGGACTGGAAACCAGTGAAAATTTTATGTCTGAAACATGTAAATACAAGATGATAGCAAGAAAGTGGACAAGTACAGAAATCATTCTGAAAACGATAGCAGTCCGAACAACGGGGGTAACTCATGTAATCATGGACCATGGGTAAACCAAGTACAGATAAACACTGAAATATGGGACTGATTTCCTGATTACTGAACCAGCAAACCAATGGAAAGGAAGGAACATTAAATTAACTAAAATAATTAATAATCATCGAAGGGGAGAACATAGACGAATACTTAAGACAAATGGATGGAAATGACTGAAAAAACCAAAGGTAAATAACCAACCGAAGTAAATTAAATAATAAAGAGATAACAAAGCAAACGAATACGTTTACAAATAAAGATGAATTAAAGAATATTAGCTAAAGAAGTATAAAAAAAAAATTCCCAAAATTCAAAAAATATGTAAGATCAACTTACACCATTATTTAGAGCATATATGAGAAAAAGATAAAAAATAAATAAATCAGTGATAAATAATAATAAAGAAGAATTATGTAAGACCACCTTACAATAATATTTGGACAACATATAAGGCCAAATGTAAAATATAAAATAAGGGAATGAGTTACAATAAATTCCTAACTAGCAAGAACAACAAGCTTACTAAGATATTTAAAGAAAAAAAAAAAAAAAATTTGTATATGCAAGATAAACTTACGCCATTATCTAAAAAATATATATGAGATAAAATAAACAAATGAAATGATCAACTTCCACTACAATTTAGAAAAAATATATGTGATAAAATAAACAAACCAATGATCAAGAATGAAGTAAATAAAATAAATATTCTAAGAGTTATAATATGAAATGAGATGAATCAAAGAGTAATTGTAAATGAATAAAAATGTAAATGGTATCAATAAATATCAACGCTTCAATGTGTATCAAATGATATCAACAAAGAGAGATGAAAAATAAATATGATTCGAACTGAGCAATAATGAAATAAAAAAATAAAAGATTCCCAACAAATAATATTATTATTATTCACAAGATGACTGTATTGAAGATTCATTAAAATAGGATTGACTGTTGAATAAGTCCAGCAATCATTTAATTGAGCAGGGATGATGTTCCCCTGACCTCAGAAAAAGTGTAGTTTTGAACGACGGAGTTAGGTAAGCCAATAGAGCCCATCCGAATCGATTTCAGCTACAAAATAGGGATAGTTAGGGAAAATAAGATTTATAGGGAATAATTTATAATAAAAAATCAATACGCCAGATCGTAATAGGAGAAAATAATGAAGAAAAGACTCAGAATTAAAAGAAGTAAAGATACAGAATTGAACATGAAAATGAAAAAGAAGCAGTAGAATTTAAGAAGAAAAAGATGCAATACAATTGATAATTTCATCAAACTTAGAATCACGTTTTATAAAATGATCAATTTTGGTGGAAGGGCATTATATAACGTTGCAGAAATCTGATGATATAAAGTATCCATAAATATTATAGAAATGCAAAAAAGTAAGATAATTAAATAATGAAGAGAATAAAAATATAAAATGTAATTAAGAAAGAAGGAAGAATGGTAAACCAAAAGTGATTATTAAATAAAGTATAGACTAGACTGACAGACAAATGACTTTGACCCAACCCCAGAGATTGGCCAGATAAAGACCGACAAAGATGAGGATAGATTCACAGAGATTAAGAAGACAAATCAATGATAAGAGACACAAATAAGTAACGAAAATATGTAATTAATAATGAATAAAACGGTAGTAAATAAAGTACACTAACCACAAAAAATAAATGAGACAATTATTGTTAAATAAAGTATATTGGTAAAGTATAATGTGTATACTCTCAAGTCTTACCAATCCGTCGTCGCTCTGGGACGTGACTCACGCAGATTGCGTCCGTTGCGAACGTACAAATAACCAGTATCGAAGTCTTTACCTGTTCTATGTTGTATTTTGTAACTCCCGAAAGGCGCCAAATTGTTTTTTATAAAACAATTAAAAATTCCGCAGTTAGATTATCTCCTGTATACTGTAAAGAATAATTCGAATTGCCTCGCCAATTGGCGGGAACTCGAATTTCGCTCGTTGTTTGGATGAGTTGCCAACACAAAATTTGTGTACGTCAGTTTTATCAGTTTGACATAGGTTATATTTATGTTACATACAGTGTTATTAAATTCGAATCATAAATCCTTGAAAGAAATTAGTGTTTAAATTTTAGAGTGAGAGTTATTTATTAGTAAATTGGTGAATCAATTTGTTTCATAATTAGTTGTAATTTATTTTATACTTAACAACCACACGTTGTTCGGCTATAGTTCGTCAAGTGTCTTCACCAATTAATTGTTTCTTTAGTTTATTTCCAACGATATGGGTACCGTCTGCTTCTGACGTCTGCTTCTTAATTCATCCAGTTTTTATTTAATTGCAGTTTAATATTTGATTATTGTCCCTTCATGTGTTACTGGACTATGGTAGACATCAGTTACTCATTTGGTTTTCATAACAGTTCGATTTTCTTCATTATTTTTCCTTCAAATGGTCAGCATCAATATAGCGTCTGTTTCTCTGGTCCGTTAATAATGGAACTCCTTTTCGTAACCATCAATTTCATAATAACGTACTGTAGTCATGACAACTGGCTTAACTCTGATTGGCTAAGTACTTTTGAAACTATTGTTACAAATTCTGGTTTTTTGTTTAATTTGAATAAATATTTTATAATGGCTATATTTACTTGGGGATAATTTCAATGGTTGTAATCTTTACATAGATGTTCCTATTTTCTTTCAAAGATTAGTTTGATATCTTACAAGATTAATTAAGCCATGTATTAATGTTTTAGTTCAAAATTGATAATACTATGTTAATACATAATTTACTTATTTCTATGGTTTAATATAATTCAGCCATGTTATTTTTGTTAGTCATTGGTAATTACATAATTTACCTTGCTTTGTTATTTAAATATAGTTTTCAATTGTTTACAACTGGGTTTCTTAACTTAGACAGCTATGTCCTGTATGGGCATAAGTTGTTACATCTTATAATTTCTTATTTGATACATTACTTTCAATTTATATTATTGTTATTATTTTGCTGTTTTGTTAAATTTATGTCATTACTATTTTTATCCCTACTCCCATTTCTCATCCACATCTTTAACACTTACATCTATTAATAAAACATAACATAGAATTAAATTAATGGTCTGTACATAGTTCAGCCATGTTTCTTTTCATTACACATAATTATTATATTTTTTGCCTGTTATTCCTTATAAAGGTATTGCTATTACTTTCTTTATAAATTCCTTACTTACTTAAAACATATTAACATATTACTGTGAAATTATTTCTTCTGGTATATATTGCCTTAAACATTAAGCCAATAACTTCTTTCTTTAAATTAAAAAATTAACAAATTTGGTGAGTGTTATACCTACACCATCTCTTCTATAACAGTAATCACCCTGGTGATTCTTATACTGACATAATATTTTTTCTATTTTTTACATTCACAATTATTCTGTGTTCTTCAGTCTAATATACTTAACTTAATTGCTCATTTATCATGTGATCATGTTTTGGGTTTGTCACACTTGTTTAATTCTTTTTTCTTAATATTATATGTTGTTTATTTCAATACACTTATCATTTCACTGTTTATCTTTGTCACTCCCTACCTATCTCTCACTCTTGGTTTCAAGGTTATTTTAGATGTACATTTACAACTATTCCTTAACATAATGTGCCTTATTTTCTTATTATTATAAGGTCTTTACCAATATACTTTATTTAACAATAATTGTCTCATTTATTTTTTGTGGTTAGTGTACTTTATTTAATACCGTTTTATTCATTATTAATTACATATTTTCGTTACTTATTTGTGTCTCTTATCATTGATTTGTCTTCTTAATCTCTGTGAATCTATCCTCATCTTTGTCGGTCTTTATCTGGCCAATCTCTGGGGTTGGGTCAAAGTCATTTGTCTGTCAGTCTAGTCTATACTTTATTTAATAATCACTTTTGGTTTACCATTCTTCCTTCTTTCTTAATTACATTTTATATTTTTATTCTCTTCATTATTTAATTATCTTACTTTTTTGCATTTCTATAATATTTATGGATACTTTATATCATCAGATTTCTGCAACGTTATATAATGCCCTTCCACCAAAATTGATCATTTTATAAAACGTGATTCTAAGTTTGATGAAATTATCAATTGTATTGCATCTTTTTCTTCTTAAATTCTACTGCTTCTTTTTCATTTTCATGTTCAATTCTGTATCTTTACTTCTTTTAATTCTGAGTCTTTTCTTCATTATTTTCTCCTATTACGATCTGGCGTATTGATTTTTTATTATAAATTATTCCCTATAAATCTTATTTTCCCTAACTATCCCTATTTTGTAGCTGAAATCGATTCGGATGGGCTCTATTGGCTTACCTAACTCCGTCGTTCAAAACTACACTTTTTCTGAGGTCAGGGGAACATCATCCCTGCTCAGTTAAATGATTGCTGGACTTATTCAACAGTCAATCATATTTTAATGAATCTTCAATACAGTCATCTTGTGAATAATAATAATATTATTTGTTGGGAATCTTTTATTTTTTTATTTCATTATTGCTCAGTTCGAATCATATCTATTTTTCATCTCTCTTTGTTGATATCATTTGATACACATTGAAGCGTTGATATTTATTGATACCATTTACATTTTTATTCATTTACAATTACTCTTTGATTCATCTCATTTCATATTATAACTCTTAGAATATTTATTTTATTTACTTCATTCTTGATCATTGGTTTGTTTATTTTATCACATATATTTTTTCTAAATTGTAGTGGAAGTTGATCATTTCATTTGTTTATTTTATCTCATATATATTTTTTAGATAATGGCGTAAGCTTATCTTGCATATACAAAATTTTTTTTTTGTTTTCTTTAAATATCTTAGTAAGCTTGTTGTTCTTGCTAGTTAGGAATTTATTGTAACTCATTCCCTTATTTTATATTTTACATTTGGCCTTATATGTTGTCGAAATATTACAGTAGAAGCCCGATGTAGCGCGGTTGTCGGGTGACATACTTTCCCCCGCATTATGGGCGTAACCGCGGTATATCGGAAGGTGACCTGTACAGTGACAAATGATGGGGAGGGAGGACCGGGAAAAAGGCTACAGCATAATGCACTACTATATACTGTACGTAAATTACGTCACCAAATGTATAAATAAAAAATAAGAAAACTGTATTTTAATCCAATATTTTAATCTATTTTAATCCAATGGAATATAAAATACACTATTTATACATTGCTCACTCGACCTACTGTAGGCCTAATTGTTGGTCTTAAAAAAGTCCGTAATTGTTGTTTGACGGGATAATGCACAGCGTTTCTTTTCCGCGTATTGTTTTATAAACGCGAGGTGCAGCAGATGAACATTATTAGATTCACTTTGCCTCTCCATCCACGAAATTACTTTGTTTATGTGTATCTAACATTTGGAATAACTTTTTTCACTTCCACGCCATTTTCATTTCCATCATCGTCATCGTCTTCTTTTTCTTCGCAATTTGCATTTCGGACTGCATCGATGATATCTTTATCTCCTATACATTCTGTAACAGGCTCACCGTTGTCAACTTCTGCCCAGTCATTCAAGTCATCTAGAGTGAAGTTGCAATGCAGAGCACTACTCGCAGACTGTACATCACTATTAGTGAATCCGGCAACAGAGCAATTTCCATCGGCGATGTTTTGTTCAAAGGAACATTTCTTCCAGCAATTCTGAATCGTAGCCGTACTAATACTTTCCCATACAAGACCTATTGAATACGCAACTGTTTTCAGGTTTATTGACTTAAGGTAAATTTCCATTTCCTCATCAGAATTCACTATAGCACTCAGAAGTTCACGGTGGTAATGCGCTTTAAATGCTTTTATGATGCCTTGATCTAATGGCTGGATCAGTGCTGTAGTGTTTTTCGGCAAGAACATGACTCCGATTTTCCCATCTCTTGACTGTAGCATGTGCTGGACAGTGGTCAAGGGTCAGTACAGCTTTTTCTTCAAGGTTGAGTGACCGCAGGTGGCTTCTCACAGATGGAACAAATTCTTCATGGAACCATTTACCGAAAATATCACTTGCCATCCAAGCATTTTTTGCATTACGATATGTGATGGGTAATGACGTCATGTTAACATGTTGAAAGCATCTAGGATTTCGGCTTTTCCCTATACAGAGAGGTTTAACTTTGTGGCTGCCTGATTTATTTGTGGCAAACAGGAGGGTAACTCTATCCTTATTTATTTTTAATCCAGATTTATTTATTGAATTATTCACATCCAGAGTTCTGGTAGGAAGCACTCGAAAATACAGAGCAGTTTCATCACAGTTATACACTTGATGGTCATTTAAATCGTTATCGATCATTATTTTGTTTAATGCCTGAGGAAAAGGTGCTGCAGCTTCACTGTCACATGATCGTGCTTCCCCTTCAATGCTTATCTGGCTTATACCATGACGAGATTTCCATCGCGAAAACCACCCATCAGATGCATTAAAGTCACTGTTGCCATGTAAATCACTATGGAATTTCACAGCTTGAGCTCTAATAACTGGTCCTGACAGTGGCACACCTTCACTTCGTTTTATTAAAAACCACCTGTACAGACACTCATATAGTTCACTATCCTTACCTACTTTAGTCTTTTTTCTTTGCAACCCCGCTTCACTTTCAACTGTGTTCACAAAACTTTTAAGTTTATCTTCTTCCTTCATCCACCCTCTAATTGTTCCTTCTGGGATGCCACACTCACGTGATAAACTTGCCTTTGACTCTCCGTTCTTCACACGATCAATTATTTTGAGTTTATCACTCACAGAATATGCTTTTCTTTTCTGCGACATCACAAAACTCTACACTATGCGAATTTATGACAAAGACTATACACTTTGATAAGATAATATCAGAGTATGATCTTATACTGTAATATAAGAGTACGCTATGAGGGAGAGAAGGGATTTAGTTGGCTGCTTGCCTTGGCATGAATTCTTAGAAACGTAGAGACTGTAAATACGGGGCAATTGTTTATGTCTACAGGTACACTTGAACTGGCAATTCTGGCTGTTGTTTACAACGCCGTTTCCAACAACACGCCTTTGTTTACAATAAACGCAACGCATTCCAATGTAGCTATGGAAGTCACGATAAAAAATTCATAATTTACACACTCTCTACAAGTAAGAATTTTCGCTAATAACGGGCGACATACTCTTCACCGCGTTATATCCGAATCCGCGGTATATCGGAGCGCGCTATATCGGGCTTCTACTGTATTGTAAGGTGGTCTTACATAATTCTTCTTTATTATTATTTATCACTGATTTATTTATTTTTTATCTTTTTCTCATATATGCTCTAAATAATGGTGTAAGTTGATCTTACATATTTTTTGAATTTTGGGAATTTTTTTTTTATACTTCATTAGCTAACATTCTTTAATTCATCTTTATTTGTAACGTATTCATTTGCTTTGTTATCTCTTTATTATTTAATTTACTTTGGTTGGTTATTTACCTTTGGTTTTTTCAGTCATTTCCATCCATTTGTCTTAAGTATTCGTCTATGTTCACCCCTTCGATGATTATTAATTATTTTAGTTAATTTAATGTTCCTTCCTTTCCATTGGTTTGCTGGTTCAGTAATCAGGAAATCAGTCCCATATTTCAGTGTTTATCTGTACTTGGTTTACCCATGGTCCATGATTACATGAGTTACCCCCGTTGGTCGGACATGTTAGTTAAATGTTTTTTAGATCTAGTTCACTTTATATTATAATAATACTCTACACTAATATTTTTTTCATACTGATGGTAAGATTATTCATAGATATTGTTCTCAGTAAATGTTCCAAATTGTTCTTATTACAAGTGTAATCAGTGTCTTTGGAAACTATGGCCTAGGCCTATAATGGAATAGTTCAGTTTAATTATATATCAAAATATACTTCTCTTCCTGTGTAATTGATTGTATTTTTTCAGAGATTCATTGGTTTACTTCTTTATAGTAATGTAGCACTTTCTTCTTCTATTTAGTCTGGTTGAGGATGATTATTTAACTTTTTTATTTAGGTCCACTGATATAAAATGTCTAATAATTTAAATTAGTCACTATCTGGTGTTTAATTCAACCTTTCTCGTTCAGATCCAATAATACAATTCTTATTTCATTTATTATAACATTTTTAGTTGCTAAGGCCTATATCAGCTCTTTTATTGGTTTCTAATGTAACATATTATGTCACCCTGGTAATATCATAGCATTAACATAAACAAACTCTTACTATTTTATCTTTCATTTTCTTTAAACTGATATACCTTTTTTATAAGAGCTTTGATCTTCACTTTATTGGTTTCTTTGATCTTCTGATGAACCACTTTTGACACCACTTTTGACTATCTTCTGTTATATATTTCTTGAGTTATCAATTTACACTTTTTATTTTATTTGTTCCAAACTTATTTATTATTAGTTCTTCTTGTACTTTTCACTTTATTAAACTTATTTGACACATTTAGTAATCCTATAACATAACCTGACATTGTTTCATTGTCATTTTAATAGAAATTTTTATTCATATACCTTAACCATCTAAGCTCAATATGCCTAGTTTATCAAAAATCTATTACTATTATTTTGGTACTTTCTTGTTAAGATAAACATTAGTGTTATTAACACTATCACATGTAATATTAATTAATGTGACCCAAACTAATTACTAATAACTCTTAGTATTATTTAACAATTCCCCTTAACTTACTGTATTTATAAATTTACAGTTTTTATAAATAAAACAAAATTTCGTAAGTAAGTTTCTTAACATTGTCCTCCTTACTTATCATTATTGACATTATTTTAACTATGATAGACATAATTATTACAGTCTTCGTTATCATGAATTAAACAATAAAATAAACAATATTTAATTAAGTCTTTAATTACTTATTTCTTGAAACTCTTATGTTTCTTGGTACTTTTGGGTAAGATTATTAAAGCATATTTATGTTAAAATGGCATGGCAAAATGTCGTGTAACATAATACCCCCCCAGAAAATGGGTTATTTTAGTAATACACAGATTGCTCAAATAAGCTGATTGACTTCACAATTACTTTTCTCAATTTCCATAATACTTTTTTATTTCGGCTTGATTATAGGTATATGCCCTTTACTTTATTGGTTTCCGTGTTGGTTAATTCATAAGTATTATTATTGTTATCCTTGGTTATCCTATATGGTCCTGTATATAACAATAATAACTTTTTAGTTATTTCTTCTACAGAACTTGGCAAATGTCTATTTTTTAGCGAAACCTTTTCTCCCATATAGTATTTTAAAATTCTGTTGTTATCTCTTCTTTTTTCTTCTGTAGTTCAGCTTTGTGCAACACTCTATTATGTATTTCTATAATAGATAATTCTTTCTCTTCCATAAAAGGGAATTCCATTAAAGATATTATTTCCCTAGGTGGTGGTCGGTTAAACATGACTTGGTATGGACTGGCTCCTACGGTTTTGTGGTAAGCTAGGTTGAGGAATGTTTTGGCAGCTTCGACATATTTGCTCCAGTCCCTATGTTCTTGGTGACAATATGTTCTCAGAATGCTACCTGCTTCATGGAGAACTCGTTCTGCAGGGTTACTTTTGGGATGATACACCGACGTCTTATAAGTTTTGATTCCCCTACTTAATAATTCCGTTTTCCACTTTTTTCCTTTAAATTGGGTACCGAGGTTGGTCACTTTAGTCTCTGGTTTACCCACCTCAGGAATGTATTTAGTTATGATTATGTCCAGAATTTTACGAGTCGTAGCTTTGCTTATAGGGTATAATTTCGAAAATTTTGAAAAATGATCAAATATTATTACAATATATCTGAACTTACTTCTTCCCCCACTCTTAGGAAATGGACCACATATGTCTAAAAATACCTTTTCTAAATTATGGCTAGAAGCGATGGTTATCATAGCGCCATCCTTCCTTTCATTATTTGTTTTTACCATTTGGCAGATTGTGCATTTTCTAACGGTTTGTCTTACTTTCTTATTGATTCCCTTTATGTAGACATGTTCACTTAATGCTTTTACAACTTTAAGGGGTCCCATGTGTCCATATCTTATATGATAGTCTATGATTATTGATGATTCAACACTCTTAGGAATATATAATTTCAATTCCTGTTTTCGGGAAGTTGGACATGTAAATATTAAATTATTATGGATACAATAAAATGCTAAAATTGTGGGGTCATTACTTGCCAATCTTTCTTTAATTACCTTTGGTCTGATATCCATATTCTGATGATTTTTTTACCTGTTTTAACACTTCTTCTAAATCTTCTCTTGATTTCAGTATGTGATATACTCTTCCAATGTTTTCTTTTTCTAATTCGTAAGTTCTGTTTGCGGTATTAATTCTGGATAATCCATCAGCCACAACATTTAGTTTCCCAGGTACATACTCCCAATTTATATGGTACTCTTGTAATATTAAAATCCATCTTGTCAGTCGACGATGATTTAGTTTGCATCTTTTTAGGATAGATATGGATTTATGATCCGACCTTACTGTTATTTGATATCCTAAAATATAGGTACAGAACTTTAAGCATGCAAACACCACACTGAGGAGTTCTTTTTCTGTAACTGTATAATTTCTTTCGCAAGCGCTTAAAACTCTACTAGCAAAACTGATCACTAAATGGTTTCCTACTTCATTTTCTTGGTATAATTCAATGCCTAAACTAACATTACTTACATCACAATTTAAATAGAACCTCTGGTTAAAATCTGGGTGGTGTAACATAACACTATGTAGGAACTTAGTCTTGATTAAATTAAAATTATCTTCTTCAGCCTTACCCCATTTCCATTTGTTCTTGGTTGAAAGTAGATTTTGAAATTTAGTAGTCAATTCAGAATAATTTTGTTGGAATTTACGATAATAATTACAAATTCCTAGAAACGATTGTAAATGTTTTATGTTTCTGAGTCTTGGAAAATTTTGAATAACTTCTACTTTCTCAGGCGACGGTGTGATCCCAGGTTTAGAGAGTATAAACCCAAGAAATTGTAATTCCTGAGTTATGAATTTAGATTTATACTTAAGTGTAATATTATTTTGTTGGAGTTTCCTGAGTACAATTTCAATTCGATCACAGTGTTCATTCCATGTTTTAGAGGTAATAAGAATATCATCCACATATACTGTTGCGAACTCTAACGCTTCTTTTCCTAATATCTGGTCCATGCACTGGATAAAAATGGCGACAGAATTAACCAACCCGAAAGATAATCGTTTAAAATGGTAGTTTCTTCCCTCAAAGATGAAGGCAACATACTGGCGACTGTCCGGGTGTAACTGTATTTGCCAGTATCCGCAAACAGCATCCCAACTACTCATAAACTTACAACCATGGAATTTCTTCATAGTTTCTTCTATCTCTATTGGAGATGTGCGATCAGTAATTATAATTTTATTGATTTCCCGTGCATCAAAGCACAACCGTACTTGTCCATCTTTCTTACTGTCGGATTTTTTATTATGGATACTCGAGTTTAAGCGTTAATTACAAGTGAACCTGTAGGTCTATACTTAAAAACTAGTTACATCAAATTTTTGCGCGTTTAATTTTGCGTTGATCTGTGTAAGAAACATATTTTTTGAAGGTTGATTAAAATTTTTTTCGCGGTTAGAGTAAAAAAAGTCCATGTTTTTTGTGTTTTTCAAGAAACCGCTCTCTTTGAAATTATATAAATTAAAAACCCTTGGTCCTATCATAACTAAATTTTTATACAGTATGGGCACAAGTGTTTTCAATACATTACTTAAGTTACCAAATTGTTTTGTGATCCAAAAAAAAGTTATCAGTTTTGTGAAACAACTTTTTCTCGGTACAGGACAGTCGTACAAAGGCAGACTTGTGTCTTGTTTTGAAGCTCTTGATCGTGGTTATCAAAATCCACAACTGCTGCAAATATACATTGAGATGCCAATTTTATACAGAGTGATGTTCATGCAAGGGTGTGTGTGCGCTGGACCGTGTGTAAGCGGGCCTTCCGACGCCGAAAGCGGGTGCCGTGTTGCCAAGTTCAATCACCCCGGCCGCTTCACTGCAGTTGAACAGTTGCTGTTTGGATAATTTTAACACCTTATTAATGTTATAACATTAATAATGTTAATAATCCCCAATCTTACATCTGCCCAATCTAATACACCTGAGCCCAACGCTGGCTCGTACTTTTCTACAACTTATGTTAAAGGGCTTTCTGAAAAACTTAAAAAATGCCTATCAAAAATTCAAAAAACTTTAGCATTCAAAAACCAACATACTGTTCGATCTCTCTTCTCAAGCCTCAAAGACCCGACATCCAAAGATAAACGATCTAATGTCGTATACACTATCCAATGCAATGACTGTCCAGCCACATACACTGGTATTACGTCCCAATATTTACATAAGAGAATTTATCAACATAGGTATGATTGCCATAAAAAAACCCATAATGATAACCCCAACGCTTTAGTATCTCACCATTTAAACACCGGTCATGAATTTGACTTCAACAACACCCAAATTACATATTACGAAAATAATTATTTCAAAAGGTGCGTACTGGAAATGATTCAAATTAAAAGTGACCCTCACTCCATTAATTTTCGGACTGATACTCAAAACCTCTCTTCCAGTTATGCTCAACTTATACACACCGTCAAAACATGAAATTTGAAGAAATAATCAAATGTCTCCCTACAGGATGTGTTGGTCATTAGTGGCCAGCTTGTCGTTAGATATTAATTAGTGTCACACTCCCCCCTAGTGCAAATCTTTCTCAACTGTCTTCCGAACACATGTTACTTAATTTCCTACAAATGTACAAGGGTCATCTGTTCTCCTTTATAATGAGGTGTTGGTTAGGGAAAATTTACAGTTGTGTGTTTGGCGTCAGCAACAATTGTAAGTGTCTCACTGATCATATTATTTAGTATTAGCTAAGTTACATATAACATTTCTTATAGACACATAGTCGATCAGTTTTAAACTCAGTACAGTGGGCATCTCCGTTGTGCATAATTTACACTTAGATGATAAAAATAAGTGAATAAAATAGTGTTATATTTATGTATGGATTCTCGAATGTGTAGTTGACTTGTGAGGTTGTTTTGTTGTGTGTGTGTGTGTGTGTGTGTGTGTGTGTGTGTGTGTGTGTTCATATGTAATTCTAGCGTGTGTGTATGTACACGTCTACGTGTTATATTTGTGGTATATATCTGTTTAGAATAGAGTGAGAGAGAGAGAGAGAGAGAGAGAGAGAGAGAGAGAGAGAGAATGTGAGAGAGATTATGACCGACATATATTTGAACTACATTGACTATGGTACTCTGTATAGACCAAGTTCCAGGTAAATAACATTGACCAAAATGTAAATATTAAGTAATAACAATTTTCATATAATAGATCTGGGTTATCTATAATGTTGTGTTATAAAGTCTGTAACCCTTTAATACAAGTTGGTAAATCATTTCTATTATCGTGTGCATAAATTCTCTATTTATATGAGGATGATAGTGTAATAAAAATGGTGAGTATTTTAGAGTGCCAATCGTGGACAATGACAAATGAGAGGGAGAGAGAGAGAGACCGAGAGAGAGAGTGTGAGAGAGTGAATGAGAGGAGAGAGAGAGAGAGAGAGAGAGAGAGAGAGAGAGAGAGAGAGAGAGAGAGAGAGAGAGAGAATGAAGAGAGATAATGAGAGGGAGAGAGAGAGAGTGTGAGAGCGAAGGGTGGTAGAGAGGGAAGAAGGGAGACAGTGAGTGAGATGTAGAAGAGAGAGAGAGAGAGAGAGAGATAGTGAGTGATAGATCGATTTCAGGTTAGAGTGAGAGGCTGTGAGGACTGGCGGGGGGAGCATGGGTGAAAGAGAAGGGTGATTGTGGACACATACATAAATTACATTATTCTATAGTACTCTTGACTATATTTTACAATATGATTACAATTACCGTATTATCCAAGTTTACCTGTTAGTAAAATTTACCAGAAACTTTTGTTTGTAACCTTTGTCAACTATCTGATTTAAGTCGTAATGTTTTACAATATTGTGTAAATTGTATGTTTCTAAATTATGATTGTTTGCTAACACCAGTAGGGAGTGAAACATGGTAAAAATAACTTTTAATAATTACGTAGTAACATCCCCTAATCTGTTTTAGTTATAGGTAATATATTACTTTGCTATATGTTGACTGTTGTAGGTATAAACAATTTATGTACCAATCTACTGTAATATCCAATTGTTGGTTACTGTTTGTTTAATTAATTAAAATAACATTATATTTAGTAATTTAAATTGTAATACTGTATAAATTAAGTTCTCACATACTATAATTTGCTCGCTTTATTAAAGATAATTTGAAGATGTAAACAAACTATCATAAGTCTTCACATAAAAAATGATACATACATACGCACGCACACACTCACATCACCAACACGTTCACCCAAATATTTAATTGTTTCGTTATGTTTGATATTTCTATTGTATTTCATACACAGGTCCTGAAGATGACAATAAATATTGTCGAAACGTCGACGCAAAATAACTAAAGTTGTATTATTGACCGATCCTCACTAACCATCCACTAAAACATTCACTGATTGACGGTCACTAAAAATTTAAGGATTTAAGTTATAACATTATGTTTTCTATTATCCATTTCCCATCACGTTTTCTCATGAGGGCTTTGGACCTCCAATGGCAGGTTTAAAAATGGTTTGCCTCCTTTTGAAAGGAGTTGT
Source organism: Magicicada septendecula (assembly GCA_034769895.1). Lineage (NCBI taxonomy): Eukaryota > Metazoa > Arthropoda > Insecta > Hemiptera > Cicadidae > Magicicada > Magicicada septendecula. The sequence continues at coordinate 943,570,500 of CM068367.1, read as the reverse complement.
CAATTTTTTACTATACAATATTTACAAGGGTTATTTACATTATTTGACAAATTTACAAAGTTCTATATACAGTGTCTACTTCTGATTTATTCTTCTTTCTTCTCTCATGTGATGTTAATCTTCTTCGTCAGAATAATCGCTGGAATCTGATGAATCAGAACTGTCATTCATAGTGATTATAACTGGCTCAACATTAGGAACATTTTCAGTCAGTTGATCTCTATCCCAATAATGATCTTCTATCTTCTTTACATGTTTAATAATAAATTTTTTCCAGAGTTCGGGAGTCACAGAACGTAGGACTTCTTGACACAAGGCATTCATCACTTCCATACTTCTGCCATTCGGCTGGGGTGATTGAACTTGGCAACACGGCACCCGCTTTTGCCGCCGGAAGGCCCGCTTACACACGGTCCAACGCACACACACCCTTGCATGAATATCACTCTGTATAAAATCGGCATCTCAATGTATGTTTGCAGCAGTTGTGGATTTTGATAACCACAATCAAGAGCTTCAAAACAAGACCAAGTCTGCCTTTGTACGACTATCCTGTACCAAGAAAAAGTTGTTTCACAAAACTGATAACAACTTTTTTTTGGATCACAAAACAATTTTGTAACTTAAGTAATGTATTGAAAACACTTGTGCCCATACTGTGTAAAAATTTAGTTATGATCGGACCAAGGGTTTTTAATTTATATAATTTCAAAGAGAGCGGTTTCTTGAAAAACACAAAAAACATGGACTTTTTTTACTCTAACCGCGAAAAAAAATTTAAATCAACCTTCAAAAAATATGTTTCTTACACAGATCAACGCAAAATTAAACGCGCAAAAATTTGATGTAACTAGTTTTTAAGTAGACCTACAGGTTCACTTGTAATTAACGCTTAAACTCGAGTATCCATAATAAAAAATCTGACAGTAGGTATCGCCACAATGGGACTGGTATATGGGGACCTATTTCGCTCTATAATATCTTCTTGAATCATCCTTGCTATTTCTTTTCTAACTGCCTCTTTTAATGATTGTGCAATAGGATACAATTTCTTATTGAAATTAACAGAGTCATGAAATTTTAATCGGCATATGAAATTCTTCGCCTTTCCAGGAGAATCGGAAAATACATTACGATAAGTTTTATATATTTCTATTAATTTTTTCTTCTGTTCCACACTGATTGCCTCAGTATACCCCTTTCCTTGAAACGACAATATTTCCTGCGTTTTTTCCTGCCATAATGCTGATTCTGTTAACGATTTCTTTATCTCCTATGGGTGTTCTTCTTATTTCCCTAACGTGGTATGAGTTCCTGTACTGAGGGGCTATTGAGCTTCCTATTATCTCAGTAGTCCATTCATAACCTTCTGTGCTCAGTGTCATTTTTCCACTGGCTAAATTAATAATCGCGTAGTGACGCCTTAGCGTGTCACAACCTATCAACACCTTAAAAGGTAACCCTTGGGCCACCAGAAACACCATAGGAATTCCTACTCCCATACTCGTAACATTCAGACTTACTTGCTGTTTTATTGTTTTGTTTTGTTTGCCAGTCGCTCCTATAATAGCAATATTATTAATAGGCAATGTGGATATTTTTTCCATACTTAACTCCTGTATTCTGTTCAGCTCTAATATATCTATTAAAGAAATGTTTGCTCCTGTATCAATCATAACTTCAGTTAGCACCCCATGTAATTCTACCTTGATGTATACTATGTCCTCATTCAGTTTATCTTCTTCCATGGTAATCTCTTCCAACAAATCTCTCTGTATATTTTTTAAATAAAAGTTTCTTATCACGGTTATTGGTTCTTTGTTATTATTATTAGGGTTTATATCTCTCCTCAGCCCTGGGTCCGCTCACAGTGATGGGCCGTTCAATGTTCTCACTGCGGCCTCTCGTTTTCCCTATTTATATCACTGTTGATTGGGTGAACTGGTTCATTGGGGTTTTGGTTTCCAGAGGGTGTTTCCCTTCTTCTATCCCAGCTTCTGGATCTCTGATAGACTTCTCCGTTATTATTCCATTGTCTCCTGTTGTCATTATCTCTTCCATATCGTCTATCATAATTTCTGTCATTGTTAAAATTCTGACGTCTTCCTTGAAATCGCCTGTTATTCGGATTTCTATTATATCCATCCGTCCGTACGTGGTTTATTGGCTATCGATTGTCATGTGGTTGTTCCTTGTTCCTATCATTCCAATCCTCGGTTCTTCTTCGACTCCTGTAATAATAATTTTCCCTCTCAAAACCTTCTAAGAGATCCTCCATCTCTCCAATAGTTTTTATTTGTCCACATCGACAAGCCCGTACAATGTCTTCTCCAAAATAATATGACAATTTGGCTATGAGACACTCTTCAGGGATTTTTGGTTGTAAATGTCGGTCTACCCAGACTTCACCCAAAAAATAAGCAGTCAGTGTCTGTCCTCTTCCAGCATCATATCGCTCAGTGCTCAAATTGTCCCTAACTATATTTTGGATGGACTCAGACCAATACTTTACTTTAAAAATTTGTTTAAATTCAATATAATTGGTAATTTCGTTTCTTACTGCTTTCCACCAGTTATCATTAACATTTTTAAAACTATCATCGAGAAGATTATTTATTATTTGCCACCGATTTTCTTTGGTTCTATTCAAACCTTCTAACCTCTCCAAAAATTCTAGAGGGTTCTGACGATATTCTTTAAAATTTATCATTTCTTTATTTTCTCCGATTAGTGTAGGTACATAGTTTATTGGTCTATGTTTTAGTACCTCTATTCTTCCTTAAGATTTATTATATCCTTCTGTTGAATTTCTTCTATTTTCTCCCTGTTGTTGGTAACTTGATTTTGTACCTGTATTATCTTGGTTTCTGCCTGATTGTATTGTTCCCCTACCTTATTTTGTAGCATCTCTAATTGTTCCTGAATATCTTTGTGAAGTATAACAATACTGGTTTTACTGTTATCCTCCACTTCAATTATTTTGTTTATCACCTCTTCGCATAATTGACTTAAATTTTCCTCGGTTTTCTCAACCTTTTGGTTGGTTTCTGTAATTCTATTCCTTATTTCTTCTTTATATTCTTCTAACTGTTGTTTCAATTCATCTTTATTTTTCTCACTCTCTTCCTTCAATTGTCCTTTTAACTCTTCGTTACTTTGTCTAATCTCCTCCTTCAACTGTTGCTGTAATGTTTCATTATTGTTTTCAAATTTTTTATTTAATTCCTCCTTATCTTCCCTCATTTGTTTCTTCAGTTCTTCGGTATTTTGTTTTAATAAGTTTTCATTATCGACTCTCATTTGTTTCTTTAATTCCTCATTGTTACTATCCATTTTTTCATTTATTTGTTTCAATAATGTTTCGCTGGCTTTATTATTCCCTTCCATTAGAATTCTCAACATCTCCTGCACGCTCATGTCTTCCTTTATATAGGTTTATCTGGTTGATCCCCTGGTGTATCACTTACCACTGTTTCCATTTCATCAGTCACTGTTATTGGGGTCTCTCTCACCATGACTTCTACTTCTCCAACTGTTGTTGCTTCCTTATCTTCTACATTTAACTCTATCTCTTCTTCTTCCATGCGTTTCCGTGACGTTGCTCTTCTCCTTGACATCTCTGTTGTTTAACCGTAGCCGCCACTAGAGTAGAAATTGCTATAAAATTCACAATAAAAATACAAAGTTATTCTATCTCTAGCCTCACTAGTTGGGCTCCAATTCTGTTACGTACAGTTTCCTTACCTTTATTATATTCTGGTTATTTAATGTGTATTCTTTGTTAATGTTTTAAAGGATGAGTATCTGGTCAGGGTAATATTTGTTGAGCGCCAATTTGCAATCACAGGTTGCAAATAAAATTTATTAGTAAAATATTAATTATTATTTTTGTTAAAATATTATGAAGGTTTCTATATCGGCTATAATTAAATCTCTTTTAATCTGTTATTTAAGAGATGAATGTGATAACTAAAGCTCATCAAAGCAGATTCGAATAGTCTGCCATTTCTTTCAAATGAAGAGTGTTGCCAACTTAATCTAATTGCTGAAGCCAATTCACAGTCCCAGATATATTGTTTAGAATATCATACCCATTTTGTATTCATTAAATAAAGAAACGAATAAACCTTTTATCTGTATTTATTACACTCAAATCCTTTTATTATTTTCTTTAAATTATTTTTTAAATAACATATAATCATTAACAAAAATCTAACCGGCTGTTCTTTACATATGCTCAGTATGGCAGCAGTAGCATTAAGAAATTCTTCATCTCAAGGCCCATACTTATATTTATTAAATAAAATAGAAATATAGTGTGTTACGTTAGGTCCTTTTGACTACGATATAAACAACAGTTATTAGAGGAAAAGTACCAAAATACATGGGATTATAAATAATTACAAAGTACCTTAACAGGATTATATGAATAGTTTAACAATGTTCAGTGTTTAGGTTATGTTAGTTAAATGTTTTTTAGATCTAGTTCACTTTATATTATAATAATACTCTACACTAATAGTTTTTTCATACTGATGGTAAGATTATTCATAGATATTGTTCTCAGTAAAAGTTCCAAATTGTTCTTATTAAAAGTGTAATCAGTGTCTTTGGAAACTATGGCCTAGGCCTATAATGGAATAGTTCAGTTTAATTATATATCAAAATATACTTCTCTTCCTGTGTAATTGATTGTATTTTTTCAGAGATTCATTGGTTTACTTCTTTATAGTAATGTAGCACTTCCTTCTTCTATTTAGTCTGGTTGAGGATGATTATTTAACTTTTTTATTTAGGTCCACTGATATAAAATGTCTAATAATTTAAATTAGTCACTATCTGGTGTTTAATTCAACCTTTCTCGTTCAGATCCAAAATACAATTCTTATTTCATTTATTATAACATTTTTAGTTGCTAAGGCCTATATCAGCTCTTTTATTGGTTTCTAATGTAACATATTATGTCACCCTGGTGATATCATAGCATTAACATAAACAAACTCTTACTACGAGGCGTGTCCGGAAAGTAAAGATACAAAGGTCGTAATTGGTCTAAAAATATTTATTTACAAATCATTAACTGACAGTTACGTAAATACATACATCTTTATTTCTCTACATAATTACCGCCATTATCCAAGCACCTATTTAGTCTGGGAACCAGCTTTTGTATCCCCGTGTCATAGAAGTCTGCCGCCAACCCTTTGAACCATGTCATGACCTCTTCTTTTACCTCGTCATCGTCATCGAACTTTTTTCCGGCCAGATATTGTTTCAGGTGAAGGAACAAGTGAAAATCACTGGGCGCGAGGTCCGGGCTATGCGGCGGGTGATCCAAAACATCGCATTTCCAACTGCACGCATACTGCACGCGTGACCTCTGCGCTGCTCGGCAGTTGGAAATGCGATGTTTTGGGTCACCCGCCGCATAGCCCGGACCTCGCGCCCAGTGATTTTCACTGGTTCCTTCACCTGAAACAATATCTGGCCGGAAAAAAGTTCGATGACGATGACGAGGTAAAAGAAGAGGTCATGACATGGTTCAAAGGGTTGGCGGCAGACTTCTATGACACGGGGATACAAAAGCTGGTTCCCAGACTTAATAGGTGCTTGGATAATGGCGGTAATTATGTAGAGAAATAAAGATATATGTATTTACGTAACTGTCAGTTAATGATTTGTAAATAAATATTTTTAGACCAATTACGACCTTTGTATCTTTACTTTCCGGACACGCCTCGTATTTTATATTTCATTTTCTTTAAACTGATATACCTTTTTTATAAGAGCTTTGATCTTCACTTTATTGGTTTCTTTGATCTTCTGATGAAACACTGATTATTTTGACACCACTTTTGACTGTCTTCTGTTATATATTTCTTGAGTTATCAATGTACACTTTTTATTTTATTTGTTCCAAACTTATTTATTATTAGTTCTTCTTGTACTTTTCACTTTATTAAACTTATTTGACACATTTAGTAATCCTATAACATAACCTGACATTGTTTCATTGTCATTTTAATAGAAATTCTTATTCATATACCTTAACTGTCTAAGCTCAATATGCCTAGTTTTACAAAAATCTAGTACTATTATTTTGGTACTTTCTTGTTAAGATAAACATTAGTGTTATTAACACTATCACATATAATATTAATTAATGTGACCCAAACTAATTACTAATAACTCTTAGTATTATTTAACAATTCCTCTTAACTTACTGTATTTATAAATTTACAGTTTTTATAAATAAAACAAAATTTCGTAAGTAAGTTTCTTAACATTGTCCTCCTTACTTATCATTATTGACATTATTTTAACTGTGATAGACATAATTATTACAGTCTTCGTTATCATGAATTAAACAATAAAACAAACAATATTTAATTAAGTCTTTAATTACTTATTTCTTGAAACTCTTATGTTTCTTGGTACTTTTGGGTAAGATTATTAAAGGATATTTATGTTAAAATGGCATGGCAAAATGTCATGTAACAATATCAAGAAATAATCTGTAGACTAAACTACAAATTTGGTGAGATTGTTCCATCATGTTAAAGTATACCTTTGATCAAACATTATACAATTCAAAGCACAAGAACAGTGAAATGAAATAACAAAAACACTATAAACATTATGATTAATTTTATTTGTTCATTGTAATTTTTTTTATTAGTTGTTCCTATTTAAGTTGTTTCTTTTGTATGATCCAAAGAACCCCTAACTCAACACACATAGGCTATACAACATCACTTTACTAAAACAGATTTATAATTATTATATTTTATTTCATATGTATGACTTTAACTGTACATAGACTTTAATTAATTTTTTATTAACCCTGAGAAAGAGTTTTCATGTTATTGAACCTAAAGGTTCGAAGAGAAGGGCTAACTGACTGAAGAGAAGGGCATTGTACGTTAATGAATCTCAATATATATTAAAGAGGAAAGAATAATAAAATTTATTGAAATTAAGACAAGACAGAATAAAAGAGTTTCAATTTTTTATTTCAAATAGTTAGAAAAATTATTTATCTAACATATTTGGCACCAACAACTTGGGGCTGCGGAATATATTTAGATTGAAGAAGGGTAAGATTAGGATTTAAGATTTATATTATAAAACTATAGAAACTATAGAAATATAACAATAATACGTAACGTTATAACATACTCAAAATTGTCAAAGTTAAGACTTCTTTAATAAAATCTATCTGGTGTACAGGTAAACTTTCAGAGATCAAAAAGAATACTCTTCTGGTAGTCTTGTCTGTAGACACAAAGGAAAGACTTTTGTGTTTACATTTAGAGAAGAACTACCAAATACCATCTCCATCTATACCTACTTCAGTTAGCTGTTTTATTCTCCTTTGTGTCTTTATTCTGGTTATACTAATATGCAGTGGTGGCTCCAGGATATCAAAGGGGGCAGGGTGAGGTTGAGCCACACTGTAAGAATTCTGTGCGTGGATATGCAAGTAGACACAGCATATGTTTTTTTAACAAGAATATGTGGCTTCTATACTGTAACTACTCACAGTATATTTACTCTAATAATTATTTCCATGCACTTATCTACTTTTGATCTTTTCCTCTTCTACCTCAAAGTGTGAAAGTCTGCAGTGAAAATATCTTAGTAGTACGAGTGCATAATATTAAAACATATGATATCTACATTCAATTTCCAATAGAACCAGTTTTATCAAAACTTTTTAATTCTTCTAGTATTATGGGTGACAAAAATATTATGTACTATACTAGTCAGGTCAAGTTTTTGGTCTTTCAACTATTATTTCAAGACAGGTTCTAACACCATCCATCATGCAAGTTCCTTAAGTAGGTCTTTTCGACATTTATATTGAAATTTAATTGCAATTTTTGACCTTAGGATGATATTGCAATTTTACACCTTAAAATAATCAGATAATGACTTAAACATTCCTAAAATATGAGTAAATAAACATAAATGAATAAGAAAAGAAATCCAACTTTTCAAGAAGTTCTATCATTCTAACTTGAAACTGAAAAATTCCTGATGCAATTAATTTGCTTAGTTAATTTTAGTTAGTTAATTAATTCAAGTTTAGTTAATTTTTATATTTCGCCTTCCAATTATACTTAGTTTTTACAAACACTTGACCTTCCCTTACTAGTTCCTCCACCCCCACATCCTCCATAATACACACCCCACACACACGTGCAGATACACACCCTAAACACATGTTCACCACCCTTACATTTTTTGTTTAGTTGTTCCTTGATCTCTCTGAGAATAGCTTAACCTGAAACAGCTGTCAGAGATAAATAATAAACTGTGAAACTTACCAAGTGTTTGTATATTTTTTAAAAACCTTTGTATTAATATGTTTCACCAAGTGCCCGATGAGTCATCAATCAATATCGTGAAGTATTTGTAAATTCTTGTGTTTCAAAATGTATGTTTGTGAGGGCCTAGTGCCCATTTTATGAAAACGTTTTCTGTATATCTGTGGCTAAATGAGTTGACCAGTCTAATTTCATTTATAGTAAATATTTACAGACATGTACTCACTAAGGTTTAAAAAATTCATACAAAACATTTAACACAGTCAGCATTTACAGAAGATGGAAGAAAGTTTGTACTAGTTTCCGGCTATTGTTTATTTTATTTATATTGTAATATATAATATTTATTTATATGTTTCAACTCTTACTTTCTTGATTAAATCAAAATAAATAGAAAATAACAAGTTCTTTTTTATTTTTCTAGTTTTATGTATCCCCCACCCCTCTGAAAGATAGGCTCCATCCGTGTCCTGTAAAACTTTCAAAATAGTTGCTAAGAATTCTAAGGAGACATTTTTCATAAAATTTTAAAAACTTGAGTATACAAAAGTTTAAACCAAAAAGAAACACGTTTATCTCATTTATTTTAATTTAGCATTCTTTTAATATGTTACAGCACATTTTCATCACATGGCAGAAAGGTTAAAAGCTGGAATGGATTTGAAACAAGCACTGCTCATTTCTTGTAAGTTACATAAGACTTTAACATACATATTTTAATGCTGTATATCAGTGGTGACTCGTGATAAGATTGCAAGGTTCACAATCCTCAGAAAAAGTGGTGTCCTAATATTGTATATTATAATCTCATATTTATAAAATCATAATTTTGATAAGATCTCAGCCTGTTTTTACAAAAAAAAAAAAAAAAAATGGTAATGTCTCCAGATTTTTTCCAACTTTCTTGCATGGTAACATTGAGCAATAAATTGTCATATGCTCAGTTAAGTTCAGTGTTCCTAGTGAGGTTTACAGTCCAAAAACAAATCTTTCCTTATGATGTCACTTATCGAACTTTTACAGTGACAAACTGATTTGTAGACTCAACTGTCATGGGTTAGGAGAAGTAACATGTAATGGAAAGATCTTAGTGACATATACAGTAGTACTGCAACCTTCTGTAAGCGTGCTGAAAATAATCATGAACATGTGCAACATACTGTTCCTTTTCCCAGGTCTATGTTTAAACCCACATCCAGTCAGTGTTTATGGATGATTTTGAATCTTATTTCAAGATTGCAGATATAGAGATATATAACTAGTTTGTACAACATATAAATAATTCTATAATTATTTTTATAATTATGTAAATTATAGTAATCTTACTCCTGTGAGATAATCTGTATGTGTAGCATATACGTTATAGGATCTGGCAGAGATGTTTACAAGATCTACACGCGATGCAGTTTGGAATTTTCCAATATTTTTCAGGTACCTTTGACTACATGACTATTCTCCATGCGGTATAAACAGAGATGTTTTGAAAGTGCCCATGAGTTGTTTGATGTATGTGTTTTACAGTGAAATTCCAAGAGTGCTGGGTAAGGAGAAGAATTGTTGAAAAACGAAAGTGGTGAAAATATTATAGAAATATGTATGGAATAACACCTAGTGGCAATATATAAAAATATCACGTAGTGGCAATATTAAATTCAGACTTAAAGAGTAGAAAAAGTTTACTAGAGTAGAACACAATAGAAGGAAAAGCCAATAATAGATTACTTTCTTTTAAGTAAACTGAAGTAAAGAAGAGTTAAGGATGTGTGAGTAATAAGAGAAATAAGACAGACGGAAATTGAGTGGGATCAGTATTGGGTAAAGTAGAGGTAAGGACCTGGAGAGGAAGGTGGTCAGGAGGAGGAGAAAAGTTAGATAGGTGGGGCACCACCAGTTGAAATAATTACAGTGTTGTGAAAAAGAAACATGAACTGCATAAGAATCAGTAGCAAATTAAAGAATTTTATAATGCGAATTGGTAGTTAAAGGACTTAGTAAACCAATGAATATGGTACCTGGCTGCTAATTTATACTATTATTTAGATCCCAGTTTCAAATCCAGGACACAGTATAAAATCTAAGTGCATTTTCAGCCTCCAGGTCAACTCAGCATGCAGAAATGACTGCCTAGGGTAACATCCTACGATTTGAATGGGCAGCTGAAGCAAAATGGTAACCACATTACTTTCCTTTCATGCCAAACAACTTAAAGTAGCCTACCTTGCAAAGGAGGTTAAGAAGAAGATGAGGAAACTAAAATTAGGTCACTGAATGACAAAAGAAACAAAATTAATTGAGTTGTTGCCAGATGATATTGTCGTATTGCCTGATATGGAAGAGAATCTTAAATTCTACTAAACATCCTCAACAAAGCCTTAAATGAGGTAAATATAATAATCAATATAAGGAAAACAAAGATGTTGTGTATTTTCATTATCGTTCTTAATATGTAAAATATGGTGAACATGTTGTTCCTAATCCAAAAATATCAATTTACAACTACAAATTATAATCTCTGGGAAGTCTTTAACATAAAAGTAGAATAAATTGCAAAAAGTATAGAGAAATGTGCAATTCACCTCATATTCATATAACCCCCTGCATGTTAAAGTATCCTAAACACTGGGGTAAGCAGGCCCCTAAGGAAATACAGATACACTGAGGATAACAGGAAAGATATCAGGAAAAATCCTAGGGTTATGATCCAATGACTTCCTGGTTTTTCACATATCTAATTCTGGGTCATGTGCTTTGAGACAAGTTGGTGTGATGTTTGTGTGGGTACTGAAGCATCCCTGGCAAAATATATAAAGTGAACATGATCCAAACCTCCTATAATGCATACAATCTATATATGAATTCATGTACCCAAAATACCATTGGCCAGAATCCTCTTTGGGGTGTTGGCCAGGTGACAAGAAATAGATAAAACAATACTATTGCATCGCATTGAGTATGCGGGGTGTCTTTGCTCCTGTGGCTTGTCTGCAGCATCTGGATCGAATCTGCATACATAGTGTGGTTCTTAGTCAACTGGTTACCTAAAACTTGAGAAGGAAACCGCCAACTAGTTAACTGAGAAGGCATGGGAGAAAGAAAACTTTTTGATTTTTGTATCACTGCCGCTGGTTCCGATTCAAGCAACAGGTGTTGCCCATATCAAGTCCAGCCAGCAGACGTTTTGAGGCGGAGAGCCTCCGTGCCGGTAATCAAGGTAACAACAAGCAGCTGACTCAACGTACTAGGAGGTGGTCAGGGACGAGAGGACAGTTCTATTAGTGAACTCCGGGTCTGAGGACTGATGTTTTAAAGAGGATGGCTCTATGGCGGGTCATCAAGAACCGCCCAAGGGCGCTTGACCCGCATGGGTGGTGGTGGTTCTGACGCACTGATAGTTCTTAGGTATGGGAAGGTGGAGGTCGAGGCTGCAGCAAAGAGAGTTACAGCCAGCGACCAGACAAAGGCAGACTAGGTAGGAATGCGGAGACCCCTTCGAATCACGTAGTTCCTCACAAACCAAGGGAGCCCCAACAAGGATTGGAGGGTTCGGTACTGGAAAGCTTCCAGCCTACACGTGTTGGTAGTTGACAAAAGAGACCACCATGCGGGAGCCGCTGAGGTCAGTACTGACCTGAGAAAGAGTAGATAGATGGTTAATTTTGTGCGTATGGCCAGGCGGCAGCGACACAAGAGAAATGGAGATAATTTGGCTCGGACACCGTGAGCCTTGGCAAGGGTTTCCGTCACATGGGCGTTGAAGCAAAGGCGCCAGTCAAGCCGAACGCATAAATACTTCACCAACTCTTTGTAGCTGATGGAACTCCCTTCCAGGGAGAGGGGCTGGCATTGGGAGATGGACTTACGGGTGAAACAGATCGCTTCGGATTTCTCCGTATTTATCGTCACCCGCTATTTCCGTAGCCAGTCCGGAAGCTGGTTCAACTGACGCTGCAGCTTTGTACTCACAAGCGCGGGGACAGTGAGCTGCAGTTATACATAGCATCGTCAGCGAACAAAGACAATGTGACTCCGGGCAAGACAGGTAGGTCTTTTGTGTACACAAGGTACAGAACGGGGTCGAGGACAGATCCCTGAGATACGCCGGGTGCGACAGGTCGAACTGTAGAACAGGACCTATCGAAGGACAGGACCTATGCTCACCCTAAGGTGAAGGAGCGGTTGCTAAGATACAACCGGAAGAAAAACACTATGGACGATGGTATAGGGAAGTGGGCAAGTTTGAAGAGAAGACCGTCATGCCAGACTTTGTCGAAGGCCTTGCTCACGTCCAACAGTATGGCGGCCATAGCTGCTCACCTGCTGGTGGTGTCTGACAAGTGCATAATAATGCGGACCAATTGAAGTGTGGTCGAGTGCTCACTGCGGAACCCGAACTGTTCACTGCAGATGCAATCATCTAGCAGAAGCGAGATGCGAGCCAGCAGGAGACACTCGAACACCTTCAAGATGACTGGCAACAGAGAGATTGGCCGATAGCTTTCAGGAAGCATATGAGGCTTCAGAATCATGACGATGTTGGCTGTTTCCCACAGGCGGGGAAGTACTGTAGCCGGAGACAGGAGTTAAACAGCTCAAGAACGAGGTCAACGCCTGAGGCCGGGAGATTTTGTAGTGCAGCGGCCCCGTTCTGGTCAGGACCGGGGGTGCGATGGCGATTTAGTCGGCAGATGGATGAAACAAGTTGATCCCTGTTGAACGGGAGGGCGGGGTATTGGGAGGGTGAGAATAATGTCCAGATAGGAAGTCTCGAACTTCTGCTGAGTGGACAGGGTCCGAGACGCCCTGGTGAACAGTAAATTGCACCTCCATGCAGTCGGCGAAGACCTCAGCCTTGCCTTCTGCCAAAGACACAACCCCGTTCGGAGTTTCAAGCGGGTTGCGAGTTCTCTTCTCACGGGTCAGTCTACTCTCCACTCTCCAAACGGAGGCAGTGAGTCAAGATATGAGTCCCATCGATCGGTGTTGTCCCGCAGTAGCTGTTAAACAATACTAAAAACAAAAACCAAGATAACAATAATTATTCCTAGAGATCCAAATGAAAAAAGCAACAGTGATATGTTAAGAATTAGACCTTACCAGCAGCCATAGCAGATGGATATGTGACCTGGAAAGAGAATTCTCAATGAGCAAGCGATACATGATGGCTGGCCACTTGATGATCCCACCAGTAGTCTTAATGGTGACACACCCAACATGCTTATCTCTATCTACAGAAATGATAGTGCCCTAAAGGCCAATAAAGATGGGGAGAGTTCATCCCCTCACCTCCTTCATGTAATACACACAGCCAGGTTAGTAAAAAGGATGCACCCACTTGTCTTGAGCCTTTAGAGTTGGCAAATATTGTGAACACTATCTCCATAACAACTGGAGGAGGTGAGAAAGAGCCTGGTAATGTTTGATTGAACTGTCCCCCAAAAATTCAGATTCAACCAAAGCTACCAAAGGTCAACCATTGAGAAAGTGCCCTGGAGCAAGGGTAATCAGATCACAGGGATTGCTAGATAGACGGGTAAGGTCAAGAGTTTAAGATGTCCTCAATCCGTGTAAGCAGCAATTGAAATTACCATATTGCAAGACTTACCAGCCAGACACATTGCCATAGTTAGGACTTCATAGACTGCATTGCCCTCTCCTAAGCTCCACCCTGGTGGGAAGCAGCCAGGGAAAGAAAATGAAAATCGATATTGTTGTCCATAGAAAAAATACTGACCATCCCTCACTATGACTCCCTTCAGCATATTGTTACATAATGCGGAAAAAGTGTTACTCTATTGTGGAAAGTTCTGGTACTTTGGAGAACATTGTTCTACTATTTTCTCGGCTTTTCCCATAGCTGTAATGCGTACGTGACGCTTGACATGCGAGGCAGTATTATGTAATGCGGAAAGTCTCGTGCGTTCGATGGTGTCACAGGAATAACAAAAATTAGAGCGACAGAAAAGGCAGAAGAAGCAGAGAAAAGATGCCGACAGGAGGTGGCAGAAGCAGAAAGATGACAAAAAGAAAACCGAAGACAAGAAAGCCAAGAAGCGAAACATTACAGGATGAAAAACATGAGCAGGAAGCAGATAAAACGGAAGCTCTTTTTGAAGCTATCCAAAAACAGTTGCAACAACATACTACTGCAAAGTTGCTATGTTGCTATGTGATGACTTGAGCGAATTATGCAGTGATCTGAATGGTCAAGAGGTAAGATTGTCTACAGTAGAAAAATCTATATAAAATATCGAAGAATCGATATCTACAAAAATATCTGTCATAGAAGAGTCCATGTCAAATAAAATATCTGCAGTAGAAGACTCAATTACAAACATAAGAGAACAAATTAAAAATGAAGTCGAGCAGTTCATCAAGACACAACCAAAGCAAATTTCTGAACAGACTGTACCAATGATAAAGACAGAAAAAGACACAGAAAATAAGACAGTAGAGAAAGTCACTTTGCCAGCAGTTCATGTCATGGGTCCAACCTTTGATGGAAGCAGTCACTGGGCGATGTATCTATGCCAATTTGAAGCTGCTGCATGCGCAAATAATTGGACAGAGAAAGACAAGGCAGTTTCACTCATTCTCGCTTTAAAAGGGTGTGCCGCAGAGCTGCTACAGAAAGTGCCACCTGACAGCCAGAACACCTACACTGAATTGATAAAAGCTCTAGAATTACGGTATGGTGATAAACATTTGCGAGATGTGTACTGCACTCAGTTAAGAGCAAGGCCACAGCATTCCGGGGAGAGTCTTCAAGAGTTTCAAACAAGTATCGACAGACTAATTAGACTGGCCTCTCCTGAAGCATCAGAAGATTTTTGAACGCCAGTGAAGGTTTGCGATGCAGACATTTACTGACGGTGACCAAGATAATGAACTACAGCAAGTGTTACGAATGGCAAGACACCAGAATGGTGCGGATGCCCTAGTACATGCTTTGCAATTTGAGGCTGCCAAGTCAGCATCTGGTTGGACAAGTCATAAAGTGCACGCTAAAAGATTGCGATGGTACAGACAATGAAGAAGAAGAGCAGAGAACAGAGACGCAATGAGCGGCGCCACAGAGTAAAGTAAGAAAGGATGGAAGACCAAAGTGTTATCAATGTGGGAAACCTGGATATCAACAACGAGATCGTCGGGCTAGAGTTTAGTAACAGGGAAATGAGCAGTAGTCGGTACAATGGGGCGTGTGCTGACTAACTGGAGGAACAAAGCCTCTAGACAATACGTAATTTCTACACTTCAGAAAAACAGCGGGAGCTTGGTTGTTACCAGATTCGTTCAAGCAAGGCCAACCTCGATTACAGTTGATACAGGCGCAACAGTTTCCACTGTGCACCCCAACGTGGTGAAAAATCTCAAGCCAATCTGGTGCTCTTGCAGCTTGTGAACAGCTACTGGATGGCCTGTAAAAGTTTTTGGATAAGTGTGGATACACCTGCGCCTTGATCAACTTGAGTTTGATTATCAATTACTTGTTTCAGATGAAGCATCCATATTGTGAATGAAGCATTTCTTGGTGTGGATGTTATGAACGCATATGGATTTATAGTCGACTTCAAAAACAATGTCTTCAGAATCGGAAAAGAAGAGGTAATGCTTTCCACAATGAATACACCAGAAAATCGATGGATGTGATAAATCAAGTAGCCATAACTGTTACGCCAAACTCCAAAAAGATCATCATGGTTAGAACCGAGGTAGATACTAGGGGCAACCAGTGCTCTATATTCGAATCTCAGATAGTCAGCACCCCAGGCATACTAATTGCCAGAAGTTTAGTAAAACCTGACAAAACCGGAAATGTACCTATTAGAGTGGCGAATATTTTGGATCAAGCTGTCACTTTACAAAGCAATACGCTCCTAGGCAAATTGACTCCTGTGGCCTGGGTAGCCCGAATGACCCAATGAAGATCCAGAGCTTCGGATAATTCCAAATTACCAGAGGAACTGCAAGAATTATTGAACAGGTCTTCTATCGACCTCTCAAGTGGTGATGTAAAAGAAATCAGCCAGTTTTTACATGAATTTAGAGATTCTTTTGCAGTTCGAGTTGGGAGAACCTCTCTTGTACAAGATTGCATCAATACCGATGACACAACACCGATACGCCAACCTCCTCGAAGGCCTCCAAGCAAGAGGAAATGTCTCAGTTAGTACAGGACATGTTGACCGAGGGAATAATCGAGCCTTTGTCAAGTGCTTGGGCTTCTCCGGTAGTGCTGGTAGTGAAGAAGGATGGTGTATTACGTTTTTGCGTAGACTACCGGAGGTTGAATGATATTACAAAGAAAGATTGCTATCCATTACCTCACGTTGACGATACACTCGACACATTGTCCGGAGCACAGTGGTTTTCCACATTGGACTTGAAGAGTGGATATTGGCAAGTGGGTCTTCATCAAGAAGACAAGAAAAAGACCGCTTTCCCGACCCCAAGTGGCTTATTCCAATTTAACGTCATTGGACTCTGTAATGCACCGGCAACATTTGAATGATTGATGGATCTGGTACTCCGAGGCCTGACATGGAAAACTTGTCATAATTGTTTGAAAAATGAATTTTAGAATGTTCTCTACATCAGTTCTGCCTCTTCTAACTTAGTACAGTAAACCCTTGATTTAACGGACTAATTGGGGCTGAGGGGTGTCCGTAAAATCGAAAGTCCGTTAAATCGCAAATTTTGTTTTTGAGGATATATTTAAATCAAATAGGCCTATAACATTTAAATTTTAATACTATTAATATCATGCAAATACCGTATTGTTCCGAATACAAGCCGCACTTTCTCTCCTAAAAACATGGTTGCTAATTTGGACTGCGGCTTGCATTTGCGTGCTAACGAAATTCTAAGTTATACCTGACTTCTGGCGGGACGAACGCTTTTGGTATCTATAAGTTGTTTACTGACTAAGCAACAGCAGTTTGCCTGGCTGTAGTTAACTCTGGAGTTATGATTTATGACTACAACTGTATGTAATACAACTTTATGACTACAACTATATGACTTATGATTTATGTAAGTGCGTGCGCATGCGCGCATGCTCGCACCCTTCTGCAGGCAGCAAGACAAAGGATGAGTAGAGGGGGCGTGAGTAACATGTTTCTAAATAACGGGTAAACTGCCAGTGTGGTTTTCTATTGTAACAGCGACAACATTGCTTATCCATACTTTTTCATTCGGCGTTTTTGTAGTGCGTTTGCAGTATGAGTGATATTGTGGAGACTAAAGGCACGCAGTCAAATCAAATTAAACATAACCCGTACGATGCAAATTATAAGTTAATTGTGATACAAAATGTAGAAAAAACATGCAATCGCGAAGCCGCAAGGAAATTCGATATTGATGAATCCTGTATTCGACGATGGAGAAAACAGAAGGAACGACTTTTAAATGCAAATGCTGCGCGACGAGCATTCGCGGGACCTCAAGTTGGGCGTTTTGTAGCAGTAGAGTCCATCGTCTATGAATACGTACGGCTTTTAAGAAGGCAAGGACTCCCTGTCACTAGACATGTTTTAAAATTGAAAGCTTTAGAAATCGCAGAAGAATTAAAAGTCTCTGGTTTCAAAGCCAGCTTCGGGTATATAAGACGAATGATGTGGCAAAATGGATTTTAGCTTAAATGACGTAAATCACTCGCGCTAAAACTACCGAGTGACTATGAAGAAAAACTATAAAATAGGTTAATTACCTTCTGTCATCGTTTCTCAGAATCCTATAGGGATTACTCGAGTTTCGACACCAATGGTGTCATCATCAGATCCAATATGATTAAGGTTAAAACATTAATCGATATATATTCATCTCGTCAAATATTAAAAATTAAAAAACAACACATACATTGTACAAAATAATAAATAAATATTGTTTATTATAAATATTTATTATTTTGTACAATGTATGTGTTGTTTTTTAATTTTTAATTGTTGACGAGATGAATATACATCGATTAATGTTTTAACCTTAATCATATTGGATCTGATGATGACACCATTGGTGTCGAAACTCGAGTAATCCGTATAGGATTCTGAGAAACGTTGACAGAAGGTAAGTAACCTATTTTATAGTCTTAACCGTTTCTGGAGGCAAGTAAAATGTTTAAATACGAAGAAAAACTCCAACAGTATCAGCGGTTTGTCATTCATTTACGCAAGAAGCATAATTATTCACTTGAACATATGGGAAATGCCGATGAAACGCCCATATTTTTTATTTTTTATTACGTATATTTACGGTGGACCAAAACCAAAAGGGAACCAAATCTGTAACAGTAAAGATTACGGGAAATGAAAAATTACGTGCCACTGTAATGCTTGCTGTATGGATGGACAAATATTTCACAGTGAAATAAGATGCATATCAGTGTATATTGTTCAGTGTTGGTCGTCGTGATGTCTTCCACTGAACGTGTGCGATGCCTGCGTCAACGACAAAGCAAAGATAGGGATCGAGAAGAATTAAATGAATTCTTGATGAATACTCCGTTCTCAACAAATACAATTGAAGATGAGAAAATGTGCGTGTTTCAAAACAAGAAGAAAAGAAATGAAAGAATGCTGCGATAGCCAAGCAATATCGCCAGAACAGGAGAGTCTGCAGTTTATGCACATTATACGTTTCAAAAGCCTAAAAACATTATCATGCTTTGATCAAATTCTGTCCGTTAAATCCGAAGTCCGTTAAACCGAGGTCCGTTAAATCGAGGGTTTACTGTGTATATATATATATATATATATTTTTTTTTCTTACCTTTGGAACTGTCTGCTATGAATGAAAATAGTATAGAGGGTGTCATAATTGGCTGGTTCCGTTTATTTTTCTACGTTTTCTACTCAACAAGGCAATACATTTTTTTTTACATGTAGGCCTATCATAATATTCACAATATGAACTATATTAATGATATCATGTAATGTCATAATTCATATCATAATATTTAAAACAAATTAGTTTACATGTAAATTGATGTACAATATTGGCACTGGTGACAGCATCATAATTTATGGTGTAATAAATAATTACAAATATATTAGCCATATAAATAATAACATGCACGCACGCACGCATGCACGCGCGTGCACACACACACACACACACACAATGCTCATTCCTTAGTCATTCACAACAGTGTCCATGTTCCTTAATTCCATCTACAGCTACAGCATTTACTGTTAATAACTTTTATTAAAATATTTCTAATTGTTTTACACATGAATTTTTGTTGTACGTGTATGTGTCCAGTACCAATACAACAAACACTTTATGCCCAAATACTTACAAATACTTAATGCTTTATGTTGCAGGTTTCCAGTTTATGTACACCACGTTGTTCGGAGCATATTCAGCATATTTATTTTTACGGACAGGACACTTTGTTGCACCTTTTTTGGCACATGCCTTTTGTAACCACATGGGTTTTCCAGACCTAGTAGACCTAATGAACTATACAGAACCCAAAAGATGTTTACTTATGTTACTGTGTATTGTTGGTCTTCTAGCATGGTGTTTACTCTTAACACCACTAACAAATCCACACTGGTATTCTAACACTGTGTATTTTAAAGTTTAACAAATACTTCTGTATATAATGGATGCTGCCTCTTTCAAAAAGTTTATTACATTACATACAAGAGACTGCACAATGTGTGGCACATAGGTATTTTATTACCCTACAGTATTTTTGTACTGTGTTATACAATATTTACTAACATTAGTTTATTAATTTACAGTAATAAGAAATAAACAGTATACATATTTATTTTATTGGTTGTCATTATTCTACAATTTTTGCCTTGATTGTTAACAGATACGAATTAGAATAATTGCAGGCTTACACTTTCATTTCTTTACATCAGTTCATAGAGTAGGAACTGCTCTGGACAGATTAAGTATGGTCTGAACAGATAGTCTAAATTTTAGTTTTTTTCATTCTTAATTCAGACACAAACTATTAAATACATTTTATTGTGGCATTGGTGTTTAATGAATGGGAAAACAATATTAAAAAGTATTTATGCTCTTTTAGTAATTGTTTAAAAAGAAATTATTGTTTAAAGATGTTGTTTATGATGTTTCAATTTGAGAAACAAGAAGAAGTAATTTAAATTAAACGATAGTAATAATAAAATATGATTATTTAATACGTATTCATTAAAAAAAAATTTTTAGGTTTTCACACAATGTACGAGGGTAGGCTGAAAAGTAATGCACAGATGCTTGTAGAACACGAACGAAAAGAAATAGCAAGATGGGGCAAAAAGTAAATAAAAGTACATTTCCTTAGCTTCAAAATTATATATTTATTTTTCAAAATAGTCGCCGTTAAGTCTAACACATTTCTCCCAACGCGTAACAAGTTTTTTTATCCCGTCACTGAAATATTCTTCCGACTTTTCTCGAATCCAGGACGCGACAGGTGCCTTCACCTCATCATCCGAGGTGCAATGATTACCCTTGAGGTCTCTCTTGAGTAGAGGAAAAAATAGAAATCGCAAGGCACGAGATCAGGGGAGTAGGGAGGGTGTGGAATCGGTTCAGACTTCAGGTTTCGCAGAGCCTCTTGGGTTGCGCGCGAGGTGTGTGGACGAGCGTTGTCATGTTGCAAGATTATTGCCGCCAGGCTGCCTCTAACCCAACAAACTCGACGTAGGAGGTATTTTAGATCATTTTGAATTAAATCGTCGACGAGTTTGCGATGTTCATCGTCTGTCAATATGAGTCCATCGTTCGCTGCATTTTTCATCATCAATTACGGCTTTTCCAGGCTCGCAACCACAAAATTTTATTACCCATCGATTCACAGTAGACCTATCAACCATAAGCATCGTCACCATAAACAGCCTTTAAACAATGATGAATCTCATTAGGAATCACATTTTCAGCAGTTAAAAATTCGATAACCGCACGCTGTTTAACTCGCGTTTATATAGCACTACAACACGTCTCCATACTTCTGCTACTTAAAGCGTATTGTTGTACAAAACTCCTTCAGACTTCGCATGCGTTTGGAAGGGGAATGTTCCTCCCGAATGCCACCAGGTGCGCTTCTGTAGGTAATTTTGTTCGTGTTCTACAAGCATGTGTTGTGCATTACTTTTCAGCCTACCCTCGTATTATCTTAACACCAAACATTTTGCTCATTCCATGATGAGGTATAGTCAAAATGAATTTTACTTCAACTGAGACTGTGTTGAATGTCTGATCCCCCACACTATTCATACAGTTGTCCCCACCTATAATTGTTACTAACAAGCCCATATTTTTACAGTATATTGGTCCCTGCTCAAACAGCCCATGAATTTACAATGTACCTTGATAAACTAATAATATTTAAACGTATTACTTAAGTAATAACATTTTACCATTGTTACAACTACTAATAATATTGTATTACAGTGATTTTATAATTTATTTATAACCAGACTGTAAATACCCAGAAATGTAACTGTCATCTCTGTTAAAATTATTCTTTATGAGGAGTGTCACGAAACTAAGAACCATATCCCCACCCTACCATGTCTATGTCTTGATACATATCACCATGGCCGTGGCTGGCTCTAGTAGAAGGCCGGAATATTAAACGTGGCAACACTGGAACCAGCTGATATTTGAGGCCGACTAGACGATCTCTTAATTTATGTATTTCAACATCAAATCACGTCATTTTTAATTGCCAGTTAACAGCAGTTTTATAATTCTTAATTTTTTGCAAATTTAAAGTTTATTATATAAAACACTGTTAAGAAATATAATAATTAACTCAGTCATATGATATGAATTCAATAATTAGAACAAAATTAATTTATTAGGTTTAACATTAATTTGATAACTTTCATTACTTTGAACAATTAATAAATGACATATATGTATTTTTTACGCTAACTCAGTTCTCATAACTCTTATCTTTTCTGGGTCCAGGATCTGTTACACGAACTCACAGTCTATAAGAGAGGTTACTGGGTTCGTTACACAATAAACACGCTTTTTGACTATATTAAACGGCTGTTTATATAGTTTATATCGTCTAACTTTTATATAACACTTATCGTCTTTACTCACACTCATTATATTATTATTATTATTATTATAATTACCATTATCATTAGTTATATCAGTATAGTATTGGACATTATTGTCTCCCATTAATTCATAAAACCCGTCTACCTTGGTAATTTTCGTTCTATCTCCGTCAGTATTTTTGGTCAACATAAGGTAAGTGATATTATCATATTCCTCCACTATATCCTTCACATCATAAGGTAAGTGTTTATCATTTACAACGGTATCATCAAAATAATCATCAATCTTTATTTCACAAGGTAAGTCGACAATATCGTCTATTTTCTTCAATTCTAACCTTGCTATCAACTCTTTATAACTTCTACTTAACGTGAATATCTCTATCATTCTCTCTCTCTCATAATCACTTTCATCATCATAACACCTGTCACAACCCCCCTGAACTACTTCACTACCTGCAAAGGGCACAACAAACTTACTATACTTCTTGGCCCTTCCAAGAACACCACAAAAATTTAAGGGATTATTTGAAGACACCTCGTCTTCCACATAACTTCTGGAGGAAACTCTGTCCTCATAAAACACTTGTGAAAACTCTGTTTCACCATATAATTGGGGAAAATCTGCCCTTTGCCCACCTAACCTTTCATCACTCTCTCTCTCAATTTCATCAACACTTGCTAACACTTTGTTACTAAATTCTACTCCACCAAAATCTTCATTATCACTCTCAATATTAACCACCTTACTCTCTAGCACCACATTTTTAATTATATCATTATTATTCTCACCTTTTACCTCAGTATTAAACTCACTACCGTAATTACCACTTACCTTGTTATTAATTATTTCTTCACTCTTTTTCATCGTATTTACCGCTATCACCTACCTTCTTATTCATTATCTGATTTAATTTACTGTCTAACCTTTTATTCATCTCGTTAATCTTTTCCTTGCAATTGTTGCTTATTGATTCTAATATCTGTTCTGTCATACTAGCACACCGTGTATTAATTTCCTTAATATGCTTATTAAAATCAAAATTCTGTTGTTTAATTTCATCTCTCATCAACTTTATCTCATTATTTTGCATCTCAAATTTAGCATTTATTTTATCATATTTAACATCGGAATCACTTTTTTGTTCATCAAATTTTATGTTGAAATTACTCTCAACTTCATTAATATTGCTACTTAATTCATTTAACTTTACACTCTGTTCACTGAAATTAGTACACAACATTGTATTTTTCTCTAAACGCAATTGCATCATTTTCATCATATCATGATCCTCAGATTTATTAATTGGGACTGGCGTTGAATGAATTACTTCATCCATTATTTTTGACTCGGTCTCGCTTAAATCGCTAGTTATTTGACTCTCAGTTTGACTATCAGTGAAGCTGATGTCCTTGTTACTGTTTTCATTTGTATTTATTTTTTATATTATTTATTAGATTTTCCTCTACATAAAATCAATCTTAAATATATTCAGTATTATTCAATATAGTATAATATAAGTATCACTTAACTATAACTTAACATCATTTATACGTAATTAGTACGCATTACTACTTAACCTCCAAATCACGCTTATACCCACGAGTAAGTGTGGTTTCGTACAAAATTGAATTTGTAAAAACTGTCCCTGTTCGGGCGCCATTGATAACTTTCATTACTTTGAACAATTAATAAATGACATATATGTATTTTTTACGTTAACTCAGTTCTCATAACTCTTACCTTTTCTGGGTCCAGGATCTGTTACACGAACTCACAGTCTGTAAGAGAGGTTACTGGGTTCGTTACACAATAAACACGCTTTTTGACTATATTAAACGGCTGTTTATTATTTGATTGCAACATTTGTTTTAATTTTCTTTTAAATTTACTTAATATTCATTTTCTTCTCAAAATAGTTACTGTTGATCTTAATTACTCTTCTTCAAAAAAAATACAAAAAACAAACATTGAGGCTATTTGAACATGGTAAATATTCTACCTTAACGTAAATGACTAATTAACTTATATGAAGGCAACCCAGCATCTTACTCACGCCCAAACTCATACAGTATTTAAATTCCCCATTATTTTGAGCTCTTTTAAGTTTAAATTTGTTATATAGTTACTTGGTCGTTGGTTACTAAACTCACGGCGTCTCTGCTAACCACATGCCACACTGCGTATATTTTAGTTTGTCCACATTTTTTGTCACACAGTCGAGTTAGTCGAATTTAATTGTTAACTTTTGTGTTGTACATTTCTTTCCCACTTATCTCACTTTAAATTATATTTTTAACACATTTTGAAGATTTTTTAACAAATTTTCGGCTTGCGAGCCTTTTATGTTCAACTGGCCGCGAGCCACAGCTGCAGACGCAAAAACCGGCGTCTAAGATGGCCACACGTTCTTCATGCTTTCTCATTGGCTCAAAAGGGCATCACGTCATATAGTAGTTAGTTCTTTCTGAGAGCGAGTTTACCGTAGTTGGCCGAGCAACATACGACCTGGGGCTCGCTAAAAAGTTCATGATTATTCAAACGTAAGAGCAATCATCCGCGCACATGTTCACATTCCAGAGCATCAGGAAACAGTGCTTATTGCAGGGCATACAGACCAATGTGCAACAGGTGCCCCGACAAGGAATTTCTACGGTTAGAATTGAGGCCCCACATGAGTATCTCCTCGTTAATACACATAATAAAAATACAGCTGTAATATTTGTCCCGTTACAAATTCACTAATTTCTTCAACTTAAATGTATAGCACTGAGTGCGCACGTACCTATAATTTAGATTTAGCTATAAATAGGCCTACTCATGATTTTAGTAATGCTATGAAATTTAATCAAAATATAACATGTTCATTTTAGCTATTTTATTACACAATGCTTATAGGCCTCAGACACAACGTTGCCACGTTTAATATTCCGACCTTCTACTAGAGCCAGCCATGCCATGGTTCAATAACAGCTGACCTCATGCGCTGTTGTAACAGCTTTTGTCATGGCCAACTCTACTAGAAGGCCGGAATGTTAAACGTGGCAACCCTGGAACAAGCTGATCTTTCAGTCCAACTAAATGATCTCTTAATTTATGTATTTCAATAATCAAATCGTGTCATTTTTAATTGCTTGTTGCCACCAGTGTTATAATGTTATCATTTTTTGTTTTTTTGTAAATTAAAAGTTTGTAGTGTAAAAACTGTTATATTATTTAAGAAATATAATAATTAACTCATTCATATGATACAAATTCCATAATTCGAACAACATTAATTCATTAGGCCTAATACTAATTCACTAATTTCTTCAACTTAAACCTATAGTACTAAGTGTGTACAGAGCCATAATTTAGGTTTAGCTATAAATACTCATGATTTTAGTAATGTTACGAAATTAAATCAGAATCTAACATGTTCACTTTAACTATTTTATTACACAATGCTTATAGGCCTACTTAACATTATTCATCCTTTACTTTTTAGATGCTGAAAACTAACAGTGTACTACTTTCAGACAATAATAACAATACAGTCGACTCCCTCTAATCCGGACACCTCGGGACCGGATCCCTGTCCGGATTAAAAAATTTCCGGACCATCCGGCGGTTTTTTACTTATGTAAATTACAACCTGTAATAGCGTATCTATATTTATAAATCACATTTTAAGACAATTTTCAAGTGTACGGAACACAATTTTAGGTTCATAAAATTGTCCCAAACGAATAAACTTAAACCTAAAACTAATGAAAAACTTGGCTTTGCAATATTAAAAGAAATCTGTTATTTTCTTCTGCTTCTTTACTTCAACTGTTTTCTTGAAGGCATAATCACGCCACTTCCTTAGAAACATAACATCCACAGCTGATGCGCCAGGCTGTTGTTCGACGTAGGTAGTTGCCAGTTCCAGTGCTGCCCTACCCTCTGCATGAGTCAAAATTCCCACGCCATTTCCCGCTTCACTATCACCTTCGTCGTCGTCTTCTTCTTTTTCTTCCTCTTGACGAAGGACTACATCGACGATTTCGTCATCATTCAGGATTTCATTAGCCAGTTCATCATCAGCTCGCGAAATCCATTCCACAACGTCATTCTCATTAATACTAGCAGAATCAGGCAGCCGTTGTAAATCCTTTAAAATTGAGTGGTTGTCATCAGGTTCAGTTGCATGAATATTTAACCCTATTGTATTTGGGTTGTCTTCTTGTCTCTTCTCAACGAGAGTTTCAACATCTGGCCACAATTTTCTCCAGGATTTGGTAAACGTAGATGATGGGATTTCATCATATGATTTAGCAGCGATATAAATGACGTCCTTAATGTTAATTGTCTTGAGCGTCTGGATGAGACCTGCATTGTCATTACCATCCATCTTATCCAAAATTTCTGAAAGAAGCTTCCTCCGGTATTTTCTCTTAAAGCATTCGATTACACCCTGGTCCATGGGCTGTGCGATACTTGTTACATTTGGAGGCATATATAAAAGCTTGATGTCACTGTAACTATCACATTCGAGACCTTCCTCTGGATGCGTAGGGGCATTATCAAGCACAAGAACTGCTTTTACTGGCAATTTCAAGGATGTCAAATGTTCTTTTACAGACGGAACAAATTGAGCCACGAACCACTCCTTAAACAAATAAGAATCCATCCAGGCAGACTTTTGTGACCTGTAATACACTGGAAGGGAAGACATGTTTAAGTTTTTGAATACTCTGGGTTTGGCCGACTTTCCAATCACAAATAGCGGCATCTTGTGTGTCCCAGTTGCGTTTGAGCATAGTGCAACAGTGATCCTTTCTTTATTTACTTTAAAGCCCGAAGCAGACTTTTCTTGAGGAGTGGCAAAGGTTTTATTAGGCAAAAGTTTATAGTTAAGCCCGGTCTCATCGATATTGTACACTTGTTCTGGGGTTAGTTTTTCATGCTCAATGATACGCTTCAATTTTTCAGAAAAATCATTAGCTGCCGGTTGGTCTGCTGAAAGCTTCTCCCCGCAAACTCCAAGGAAATGCACTCCATGCCGTTTTTTCCATATCGTTAGCCAGCCATCGCTTGCCGAGAAGTTTCCTTTTTCCCCAAGTTTTGAATGAAGAATGACGGCTTTTTCTTTCAAAATTGGCCCATTTATAGGAGTCCCTCTTCTACGTTCCTGCATGAACCACAACCATAATGCGTCATCAACAAGTTCATGGTGTGGTTTTTTCAAGGTAGATCGAGTAGAAAGGACGGATTCGACTTCAATTTGCATACAAAAATCCTCGATCGATTTTCTGTTTTTCCGCCAATCATAAACTGTGCTTTTCCCTACATTAAACTCCGTACAAATACTTTGCACTGATTCACCCTTATCTAAACGTTGTAAAATATTAAGTCTGTCTTGCATTTTAACCATATTATGCTTCCGTTTTTCACTCATTTTTGAGAATTTTACTGTCAAATAATCAGAGTTACTGAAACTACAATTTCACCTAACAAATAAACTCACTTATAATAACATATGTAACTCACATTGAAAATTATTAAAACACACAACAATATCAGTAGTAATTAGTAAAAACAGCTACAGTACACTGTATGACGATCCGGAGCAAACGCAATCGTAAGCCGAACTGAGGATCTTTGTTTACATGCAGGCCGGAAATAAACAGACACGCTCAATCCTGTCGTTTTCGGCCGTGAGAAACCCGGCGCGCGCTGATGACTCATTTCCAAGAAGTAGTCCGGACCATCCGGCGTCCGAACCATCGGAGTCCGAACGAGAGGGAGTCGACTGTAAATGAAAAATCAATTCTGTACTTTTATTATATGTATCATGTATTCTATTTTTAAAAAATATTAATTACTTTGATTACAGAAATGACATACAGAATGTATTGGAACACCACTTAATTATAAGAGTTGTCTGATAAAAATTAATTATAGTCAACAAAACCAAAAGTCAAAAATTTTGTAAGAATAAAATATGTACCTTACACATAAGGTCATAAACTCTTAGGATTTGAACGTAATTACTTTTACAACCAGAAACCAACACTGAAGTGGCATTATCACTGACAAATCTACACTAAACAAATTATGTACAATTTATTATTTCCATCAGCTAATGTTTTGTTATAAATTAATATCAGAAGGTTACTGGAAGTAAAAATTCTAAGCACCTACCACAATTAAACTTTATAAGCATGTGAAAATTTTAGTTTAGGTTATGTTTCAATAAGTACGTGGGTTGATCAACACGTGTTTGAAATCAACTTAAAAAACACACACAACAAACACTAATAACACTGTAATATTATAAACTATAACATTAAACTGCACTACAAAAACAGTTAATAACAAACTGTAACAAGGCCTTTATAAATTTTACTAGAAAGTTATCTGCTCACATGATACAGATTACACTTCACTCAACTGCCGCTTCAGCCTCGGACGCAATGTTGCCACATTTCTACATTCCAGCCTGACACTAGACCCGCCCTTGCTTTTGCAAGTTTGATGTTTATTTTGTTCCTGAGTGGCATCACATTAATTTAAAACAACCAAGGTAATTGAAAATACCGCCAAAAGTGAAGTTAGGGTGGTGATTTGTTTATCAAACACAAAAAATATTCACCATATTAACGTACATTGAGGTATTGTTTCTATTTGTAGAGAAGAAGTTATGGATGAAGGCAACATGAGGAAATGGTGTCAGTTGTTAATGAGGACATAACCATTGTTCATAACAAGCAGCACTCAGGCCACCCCTCCATCATTTCTCTAGAGCTGAAAGAGTAATTGATGAGAGCAGAACTGGATACATAACCTTGGATAAGCGTAGTGAATGTTGTCATAGCCATTATTACACGATGTAACTGTCCACTTGAATTCCAGGAAAATGTATGTTTGATGGATGCCTTGGGCATTGTCTAAAGTTCACAAAAAGAACAGATGACTGCTGCATTTAATTTTCTTGAGTGATAGAAATGACAATAAAATGCTGGGCTACTTTGTAACAGGTATAAAACATGAGTTTCCTATATTAGACTACAGTCAAAACAAAACGTCAATCTCTTGAGCGCCATCATCCTCGATCACCTTCCAGGCCACATTGTTTTGCAACCACCATGGAGTCGTCCTGTGTGATTTCATGCCTTAAGGGGACTCATTTATATACTGCAACTGAATATCAAACTCTAAAGAAAGTAACTAAGTGCACAATTCAAAACTGCTGCCACATACTTTGTACTGTTTTTTATTTTACTGTACTGCTATTAGTTGGAAAGATTATTGGCCAGGCTGTTAGGCCATGGTGTAGAGTCTATGTTGACAGATGTTTTGATCTCACCATTGGAGGCCATCATCAGTGCCAGTAACAATTGGCATGGTGTCCGCCAATTCACCCCAGTGAACAGGTAGAGCCAATGTATTTTGTTTAAGAAGGCCCACGTATATAGACGTTTATATCAGCATGGTCTAAGCTGGAAAACAGCATCAACCAATCAGCAAAAAGTGCTATCTGATTGGTTTGGGAGCACCGTATGCCAAATCCTGTTTAATAAGAGGCTTTCTTAAAATTGCCATTCAGTGGAGTTATTTTGCCATGTGACAATATTTAACCACATATATTGTTGTTTTGTTGCAAGACACAACAAGAGCTTCTTGCTAGTGCAAATGGGAAATTTTTGAGCAAACACTGTACAGTCCAGACCTCACCCAAGTGATTTTCACATTTTTCCAAAGTTGAAGGAATTTTTGGGTGGTGTCTGTTTGTAAAGTAGTGATGATGAGGTTAAGATAACAGTCCTTGAGTGGCTTAACAGAGTTTAACAAGCAAGGTGTGCAAGAACATATTACATGCTCTAATGTGTGCCGCGACTAGTAAAATAACATCGCGGCGAGTTTTATTTATTTGTAATTTTACGTCTATATTTCGCCTGGATAGTTATGCCGCGTGCCGTCGGCTATTGCTATGAGCCGTCAGTTGTGCATTGTCATGCGCTCTGTTGACTGATTGCTGTAACTACGGTTTCCCTTGAATGGATTTTCCACGTGAGGGAGGCGTCCAGTTGCTTTCCATATCTCGACCTCCTATCATCTGAACGCCGGCGTCGAATAAGATTTCTGTCTGTCCTTCTTCTTTCTGCCATGGGCGAGTAAATTTATTAAGGACCTCTGGTGAGTTTCTTTTGATTATACCTTGTTATTAAGTAAAATGAAAATGTGCGTAAATATATTTATAATTCGGATGGAATTGCATCAAGGTGTGTGTGCGTGTTTCTGATCTGGTACGAAGATGGTAAGCCATATGGCAAAATCTTTTATAACTGCTTTAAAATTAATAAAACAGCTTCAGTATGATTGATGATATTTGATACTTATTGATTGTAGTGTAAAGGTACCACTGATTTTCACAAACTGGCAATCTATTGAATGACTTAGCTTATTTGAAGCCACGTGGCGAATTATTTTATAACTGCCTTAAACTGATTAAGAATATGTATTTCTAAACTAATTACATTTGTTAATTACTAAATTGTGAAGTAGTAGTGTCAGTGGAATATTAAAATAACCAACAATCAATCGAGATTAACTTAGTGTAATTGAGGCCAAGTGGTGAATTCTTTAGATGAAAGCACATGATATTATAAAGTACTGGCCTTAACTCTTTGAGTAAGAAATGATTATAGCTTTTACTGTGGCACAGTTAATTAGTAGAATGTAATTGGTTCAATTGTTAAAACTTTGTGCGAGCGACTTGTTGCATCTGAAGTGTGGTGTGTAAGTGCGACACTAGAGTCGAGTTGGCTGTTTATGAATTATTATTATTGATGTTTTCTACAAAATACATGTGCTTATAGGGTTCCCGAGCCATCCAGGGACTTGAGACAGAACCGATGGCGATGACTACATCTGTCGCCATCTGCCAGAGCATTGCAGCATAACTCTCCGTTCGTCGCTGGACATTAGGAATGGGACCCGCAATAGATACAGGATGAATCTCCCGGGTCCTGAACCAGCAACTCGCTACACATCGAGGCATGAGCTGACCATCTACCTCAGCACGTGGTAACAGCCTTACACCAGGTGAAACAGTTCTAATTATGTAAAGTCGACCTTGCGACACATTTTGCCACACTATTGCAGTGAAATATAAAAGAATAGAGAAGTTACATTCCGTTTTTGTGAGTTAAATTGCAGTTAAACAGTAGATGATCAAAATCAAAACTGAACATGTCTGTTCGTTATGTGCACGTTTATAATTCAGTGGTACTAATCTATAAATTATTAATAAGTCAGTAATTGTATGCCGGACTAGCAGTCATGTACAGAGCAATTGTTTCATTCCGTTTTCTATTTTATTCCAATTCTTTCATTTCGTCGGATTAACTGTTTGTGCAGGTTCATGAATTATCACGCCAGTGCAGCTCACGCTGTCGGCCATATTTAACTGGAAGTCATTTACAATAGTAAATTCGCGTGTTACCTTGCTGCCTTTCTTTTCTCATATTTTATTTAGTTTTGTTTAAGCGTTTTCTATTTTTCAGTCCAATCGGGATGTGGATGCTTGCAGCCTGGGCGAAACTCGAGCTGTTCTGATTGTTTGAGAATTCCATAAAGTTTATAGTATATTTATATATAATAGTGATTAATATTGAGAAAGCATATAAGAATTTACAAGCACTAATTGTTAGCATACCTGTTGGGTCATTGTGAGATTATTATTATTTGTCAGTAGGCATTATGCCAATTTAATTTAGTGATGATTAATCATTACCTGGAGTGGTTGCTATAATTTAAAAGGAGTGCTAACTATTGAAGGTTTAAAGTCACCTAAAAGAGATTTTCAAAGCCATGCATTGGCTTGGTATGGGTGCTGGTTATGTGCCATATTAATTGAACTGGTTCAGTATTCTGAGTCCCCATAAAGCAACAAACAGAATGATTAATCATTGCTGGGCTCTCGTTCTGTCACTTAAGAGTGAATAATGTGGTTGGCTGTTATAATATTGTAATTTGATGTATGATGCTGAATTACCGAGGGCCTCATGAATGTTTAAGCTGAACTATAGAAAATTACCTTACTGTCCTAAAATAAGTGTATGTATAACTATGGGATACTGTGCTATAAGATCCAAGGCAAAAATAAATGTGGTTATGTTAATCCTGACTTTTATTTGCAAGTCCTGTCACAATGGGCTTGGTGCATTTTATGCTTCATCTAGGCCATCTGCCTAGTCCTAAAAATTACGGGTCGCCTTCCCCTTTCAAAAAAAAAAAAAAAATTTTTCTCAAAATTTTGAGAAGGGGTAATGAGGCGGCTCAAATGTGTTTGGTGTTTATGTAGAAAAGTAGCTTGTGAAATATAGATTATTTTACGTGCATTTGAGTAAATTCATTTCCATTTGAATAAATGTATAAATGGCTCTTACTTTCTGGATGACCCTCATATTTTTGTGAACACTGTTGACTCTCTGATAACTAGAAGAAAATAATTTTGGAGTTTTACTATGACAGTAGTAATCAAAATAAAATTTAATGTATAATTTCTCAGCTGTACTCCAGTTATTACATATTTCTCCGTATTCCATTTTCTTATGTTTTATTAATTATAACTATAATACTACTGACTTGGAACACTAAGTTTTTTGTTGGTAAAAATGTAAAATTTTTATCTTATAGCCTGAACCAGTTTTCGCTTATTAAAAGCTTTGTCAGAGGCTTCAATATGTTTTATTGATACCAATTTGCATGTACACACTATGACAACTGCATGGGGCCTCATAGACTGCAGAAGATGATAGCCAAAGCAACAGCTTACTTACCTTCCTAACTGGTATTTAGGAAAGTATTTCATGAGTTTATGAGTAAGATTAAAATACTATGTGCATATTAAAAAATTTAAAAAAACTTATTAACAAGTACAGAATTCGCTGTCTCAGGTTTTGTTCATTACAATGGAAGTGTATACAGTAAAAGATGACTGTGTAAGATCTAGGTATATGGTTTATTTAAAGTTGTGGATAGAAACTGTCTGATTTTTAATTTCTCATAGATTCATTTAAACAAAGTCTGTAGATAATTAAAAATTACCTTAATAAACATCTTGCGACTTCTCCTTATTTTGTCCTGACACGATTCAAAACCTAAGGATAATCACTCTTCCGTCGTCAAACATTAAAAATTAATGACACACATACACATAATTTACACTACAAACTTAGGCCTTTTCACATTGCACAGTGCGCACTGTATGGAGGTCCAGTTCATACTGTCAAACTTATCAGAACTCAGGTCCAAGGTGTATATGTATTAATGTTATCTAGTATTGTCTTGTGTCTCGAACTTAAGAGCTGTATCAAATAAATAATGTGATTTGAAAGATAACTGATCATTTAAAACAATTCCAGGATTGGTTTTAAATGCCTTGTAAATCTCATATTCCTCGAGTGTGTCCATACGACGTCCCTTGGCACAATAATTTAATGGCTTGAAATTAGTGTCAAAATCTGTATACCCATGGTTGGACTCTATGAGGTGACGAGCATAGTTAGATTTAATACATTCTGACTTTGTAATTTTGCTCTTAGGCAAATGTTCCCTAAACCGCTCTCGAAATCGTCTGCCAGTTTGGCCTATATATATCTTGTTGCAGTCATTACATGATAGCTTGTATACACCTGTTCGTTTCTCTATAGGTATTTTATGTGTTGATTTAAGAATTTTTTGTAAGTTATTATTGGTACGGAAAATCACTTGGAAGTCAAATTTGTTTAAATTGTTTTTTAAAATAAGCGTCACTATAGTTGTATACTCTGCTGATATATATTTCACAATATTAGTGTTTCTATTAATTTTAAGTTTATTTTTATTATTATGTTTGTTTTCTAAATGTTTCTTCAATAATGTATCTATTAATGTGCTACTGAATCCGTTTCTTGCGGCTACGTATTTTATGGTATTTAATTCATCTTTAAAATCATCTGTTTCCAGTGGTATATTGATTAACCTATTTATAAAGCTATGGAAAGCTGCTAATTTTTGTGAATATGGGTGGTGTGACTCTGCGTTTATAGTCAAATCCGTGGTTGTAGGTTTTCTGGAAATTTTGTACTGAAATTTATTTGGCTTCTTTATTATGGTTAGGTCCAAGAAATTAATTTTGTTGTCCTCTTCATGTTCTATTGTAAATTGAATATTATTGTGTACGCTGTACAGATAATTTTTTTTTTTTTAATTTCTCAATCTGGCGCATAGTGCCATCAAATATAATAAAGGTATCATCTACATAGTGTTTGTATAAGATTATTCTATTTAA
Organism: Magicicada septendecula; assembly: GCA_034769895.1. Taxonomy (NCBI): domain Eukaryota; kingdom Metazoa; phylum Arthropoda; class Insecta; order Hemiptera; family Cicadidae; genus Magicicada; species Magicicada septendecula. The sequence goes on along the minus strand of CM068367.1, from coordinate 943,535,832 downwards.
ATATTTATTGTTATGGGTAAAAAGAACTTCGTTTTCATAATTGTTTATGAATATGTCAGCTAATAGACATGAGAGTGGTGAACCCATAGCAAGTCCTTCGCGTTGTGTGAACTATTTATCATCGAATGTGAAGTAGTTTTGGTCTAATACTACTTTCAGCAGTAAGATTAATTCGTTGATTTCTATTATGCTTAATTTCTTAGCTCTTATTAAGTTATTATTAATAACGGTTAAGGTATCTCTTACAGGTATATTGGTGTACATGTTAATGATGTCTAGCGATAGTAGTTTGTATTGTGGGGAAATTTTAATATCTTTCATGTTTTCTGTGAGTTCAAAACTGTTTTTAATGCTGTGGTTAGGCTCTATTATTGTTGTTTTTAATAATTTGAGCTAATTTTTTAGCTGTTTTGTAAGCGGGTGCCGACGTGTAATTTATTAAAGGTCTTATGGGGAAGTTCTCCTTGAGTATCTTTGGCAGACCAGTAAACCTAGGTGCCTGTGCATTTATGGGTTTCAAATATCGTCGAGTACTTTCATTTAATAAATTTGTGCATTTATTAATCGTATTGTTTAAGTCTTTGATGTACTTTGCAGTGGGGTCTTTATCCAATGTTTTGATTTTGTTATCATGTATAAACTCATATGTTTTTTGTTTATATACATCTTGTTTCATAATTACAAGAGTATTACCCTTGTCAGCTTTAGTGACAATGGCATTGTTGTTAACTATTTTCTTTTTTATTTGTTTTATGATTTTAAGTTGATTTGGATAATTGGTATTGTTGCTACGTAATAATTTATATTTCTTATCCTGCGAAACTAATGTCTTTTTAAGCTTAATATTAATCAGTTGTCTTGCTTCGTTTTGTAAATTGTGATGAGGTATAGATTTAATTGCTGCTTCTGCATTAACTACCTCACTAATAATCTGATTTTTATGTACGGTAGGAATGTTGTACTTTAGCCCTTTGTTCAGTATTTCAATTTCGCTGTTGTTGAATTCTATATCTTTCAAATTAGAAACCCTAGTAAACATGAAAACATGTTTATAAAAAAGTCTGTAGAGTCAAGTTTTCGTAAGTGTGGACTCTGTATATTGCAAATTTTGAAAATAAAATATATAACATGACTTCATTAGTCACTGTGCATATTGAATATATTTCCTATCTGTAATGAATATGTAATTTTAGTTGACAGTATTAATCAAATGAATTGTACAGAAATATATTGTTTTATATATTGGTTTACATATATAAATTTGTACAGTTACTGTACTACCTTTTTCCTTTTACCTTTAATTTTATGTGGGAATAAGTGAACTGACCTGTGTTAACTTATTGCAAACATTCAGGACAGCCTGAGCAAACAATGTATTCAGTAATCTAAAAGTTTATGTCAAGAGGACATACAAGGTGATTCACGAAGAAACGGAAATACTTCGGGAGATGAATCTACATCGAAAAATAAGAAGAAAAGTTCATATAAACATAGGTCCGGAAATGCTTCGTTAGCGAGTTACAGCTAGCAAAAGATTTCGCCCGGGTTTCGGGTTCCCCCGGGTAAATGAAGACTTTCTTAAATTCTGGGAAGGGGCGAATTCTGCTGTTTCTAATGGTTTTTTACCTGAAAAATCGAATAAAACAGGTCGCAGAACTGTACCTCCCATAAGTTTCATGATATCCGACGTAAAACAGAAAAATCTTTGCCTGAAAACAAATTTTGGAAAATTGGAAACAATTGGAATTTTTTGTTGATTTTTATTGACTTTATTTACACCATTTTTCTTAGAATTAAATTCTTTACAAGTTTTGTTTTTAACTTTAATGCATTTATTAGTCATTTAACAAAGTTATTGTACTTCTAACCTAATCTATTGTACTTCTACTTGTACATCTAACAAAGTACAATAACTTTGTTAAATGACTAATAAATGCATAAAAGTTAAAAACAAAACTTGTAAAGAATTTAATTCTGAGAAAAATGGTATAAATAAAGTCATTAAAAATCAACAAAAAATTCCAATTGTTTCCAATTTTCCAAAATTTGTTTTTAGGCAAAGATTTTTCTGTTTTACATCGGATATCATGAAACTTATGGGAGATACAGTTCTGCGACCTGTTTTATTCGATTTTTCAGGTCAAAAACCATAAGAAACAGCAGAATTCGCCCCTTCCCAGAATTTAAGAAAGTCTTCATTTACCCGGGGGAACCGAAACCCGGGCGAAATCTTTCGCTAGCTGTAACTCGCTAACAAAGCATTTCCAGACCTATGTTTATATGAACTTTTTTTCTTATTTTTCGAAGTAGATTCATCTCCCGAAGTATTTCCGTTTCTTCGTGAATCACCCTGTATATTATTTTTTTCTAGACAATAAGTGACAACAGTGGCACCGGGTTTTGAAAATGAGTGGGGGTGCTCTAACTCACAGTCCACAACCGGGCGCGGCAGGGGGGGGGGTCCGGTTGAATTTTGAAAAATTGACCCTCCTGAAAATGCAGTTTTAGGTCTTTCTGAATAAACAACACTTGATGTAAACATAAACTATCATTTTATTAGGTGCTTTTTTCCCCAATAATGAATGAGTACAAAAGCTATTCCACATAAAAGGTATACAGTTGTTTTCTTTTTTAAATCTTTAAATCATAGAAATAGTGAAAGTAATGATAAAAAAATTAAGAAATATTACATTTTACATATATATGTGAATTAAAAGGAGGGAAGCTAAACAAATAAAAATTGTGTAGCCTCTATTTGGTCTTAAGTTAAAAACAATAGTCTTTACAAGAATGTTCTTTCTTCTCTCTTGGAATGACGCCAAACTGAGTAAAAAGGAAAAAAAATAGTTCATTTAAATTAATAAATGATAGCCTCAAATTTGGGGCTTATTGTTAGTTTAAAATTAAAAGAGAAACTGAAAGTCTTTAGTTCAAAAATTAAAGTCTTTGCGGAATTTATAATTCTCACTACTAACTCATAAAGAAAGTGTTCCTATGAACAGTCAATCGTTTGATGAAAATGTTCGCCACAGTTTTGAGGTTCAATTTATTTTTCGCTTCTTGCTTATGGACATGCATGATTGCGTTGTCGTTCAATGTTCCTTACATCATGGTGTTGTGCAGGTAAGTTTTTAATCTTCTCAGGGTGGAGAAAGAACGTCCTGCTGTACATGTAGAAATGGGTATAGTTAAAGCGATCTTTATCAACTTAACCACCTCTGGAATCAATTCGTCGACGTGTTTATTTGAGGAAAAGGAGCGCACTAAGACTTCGAGTACTTTCAACAACAACATTTTTAGATTCACACACATCTAACATCATATTTCTGTGCAAAATTAATCTTTCAGGGTCAAAGTCATCCTTATAAAATTCTACTACAGAACTGCAATCTTTAGTTTTGGAAAGAAGAAATGTTTCAATTTCTTTGAAGTGAGTCATAGCAGCTTTAGAAAATCGATCATCGAAACAGTTGATCACAATATCTAAAACCTCGAAATAAATTTTCCGGTAATAATCAGGGGCTGGCAAAAGCAAAGGGTTGGGCGCCGTCATCAAGTCTTCAAGGAATTTTTCGAACTTTTGGGAGTTTTGGCTCTTCGACATATTTTTGGTCAATCCCAAGCAAGTGCTCCAAACTGCATCGAAACGTTCTTCAGTTCGAGGTAACTTCAAAACCTCTCGGACACTATGAATATTGTCCATGGCTTTTTGCAGCTGTAAGAAGGAATTTTGCAGAAAGGCATTCAAAATTTCAACTGGCTCTAAAATTTGTGTAAAAAGCGTAATGACAAATATAAAGTCAAAGGAACACAGACATTTTAAGAAACCTTTAGCTTTAGCACCGTCATCAGATTTTTTTTAGCTCGATTTCCTCAAAGAACAATATTAACACTTCGTAATTCTGCAAAATCTATTTCAACAAACTTACTCTGCAACACCACCTGGTAGGGCAAAAAGGCCGAAGAGCTACAGGGTGAATGGAGCTGCCATTTTGGGCAGCTTGCAAGGATTCAAATATTGCTAGTCGGTTGGGAGACCCGCGCACAAAATTGATCATTTCTTTGACATTTCCAAGATAGTCTCTCACCACGGTCTCATTTTGTATTGCCTCTTGGGTCACAAGGTTCAAAGAATGTGCCAAACAGTGAACATGCATAACTCACGGCTCAATTTCTCTGACTTTTGCTTGCCCTTGACCCTGAAAAAGCACCTGTCATATTTGCCGCTCCATCAGTAGCAATACCTCTGCATGACTTGATATCCAGAGAAAAACGAGTGAGAACATCCATTAAAATTTTCATCAAGACTTCAGCTGTAGTAGATTCAGTTTTATAGAGACCAAAAAATAATTCATTAATTTGAAAATCCTCACCATTGACAAATCGAAAAGAAATTGAATCTTGCTCGTGTTGACATGCGTCGCTAGTTTCATCCATAATTATCGAATAGTATTGGGAGACTTTAGAAACTTGATCAAATTTTGTAAGACTTCGTTAGCCATAATAGAACCTAGTTTATTTGTTATGTCATGTGAAAGCCATCTGTACTTTGTACGTTGAAGCCAAGAGGACAAATCGGAGTTATCTTCAGCAACTAACTTAACAATGCATGATAATTAAAATTTTCATCTGTGTGACCACGGGTTGCTAACCCCTGAACCATGAGATAACGCAGTGAAGATAACATTCTTAAGAGAGCTACTCTTGCAGATTTCATATCTCTCCTTACCTTTAGACATCAAAGACTGCACGTTCACACCTTTATCCATTGCACTTTTCCTAGTACAGCAGGACATATGAAAATCCGATTTTTCATGAGAAGCGAATCTTTGTAAGGCTTTGTTCCAAGAAGAAAACTTGACTTCCACAAATGCTTTTATCACGTCTTGTTTAGTTTTTTTCTCAAAAGGTCCACTGGAGGAAATTATTTCCTTATACACAGAATAAAACACTTTATCACATGTCTTGTCATATAAAATCCGCTTATATTTGTCTTTCCACTGTTTTTGAAAAGAACGCCCACCAGCACCAGTTTTGTTTGTTTCTTTAGGTGCAGTAGTTGAATCCGAGCCACCTGAAGCACTATCTGCTGACGACGTCGTAGCTGAATCACTTTTTTTCATTGCGAGCGAACAATGAATTTATCCATTATAATAAAACGAGTAGAACAAACAAAAGAATTAAACTAACTTACACTTTTCCGTGTATTTAAACGTATATGTGATATGTGAGGAGCTACCGTTTCTGGAAGGGAGGAGTCGCGAGGCTGTGCTTGCATGGGCCGACACGACAGCGCACCGTCAAAATTGGCATAATCCTTTTTAACCCTTTGAAGAGTATGGAAAAATACGCAAAAGGAGTAAGACCGTACCAGTACGTCATATGTAATGTTTTTTAAACAGCTTTTTTTTTTTTTTTAATACATTTGCTATGCGATCTCATTCAGCTGTTTATGATGATGGACAAGTAAGTGTTGTGGGGAGGATGGTCAGAGCCTGGAATGGCTTTGTGGGCGGAGCGACCTGCCACAGCTGTCTTATCGCGGGAAACGCTAGTCCCTCGTAAACGGAAATACCCTGGTAAAGTCTCTGCCCAAACCAAACTTTATATCCCCCCTCTCCGCTCTATGAAAAAATCGGGCCCTACTATCATTTAAGAAATATGACGAAAGATTAGAATTTTTCCCCCATTTTTTCTTTTTCTTTTCTTTTTTTATTTTTCGTCTCCCTTTTATGTGTGGGTGCTGAGCACCCCCACAAAAATTCTGGGGGGGGTGCTCGAGCACCGGAGCACCCCCGGAGTCGGCGCCCCTGAGTGACAAGGTCCTAAGTAACAAGTAGGCCTATAGTTAGTACGTACTTTTCAGATGTAGGTCAAAATCAGGATACTGGGGGTCCTGAAGATTGTTAGCACTACATGTAAATTACACTTACTATTTATGTGTCAGAATTTGGTCATAGTAAACTACACTTTGTTGAAGTACAAGTTGGGGTTAAGGTTCAGGTCAAGTATTTTGGAACAGGTGGTATAAACTGTAAAAAGACCTAATTCTTGTGGATTGTTTTATGATCAGATAATAGTTAAGTATAAGATAAAGTATGCAAGGAAAAAGATACTGATTATGTTATTGAAATAAAAGTATTCAAGTGAATTGTACTGTTTTAAAATCAAATTCATATTTCAAACTAGGTTACAATCACAGGTGGTGCTACAAGGGGACCAGGGGTCCCAGGCCCCAAAATTTTCTTGTTGAATTATTTTAAAGAAAAAATAGCTTACAGAAATCAAATGTCTACAAAAATCAAAAGGATAAATTTAGTGTAGCTAGAGTTTTGCTTCAGTTGATTCATTTTACATAAAAAATTAGTTTGCAAATTATGAGTAGAACATGCAAATTTGTTGACCAGCTTGCAAATAGAAAGTAATTTTCTGGGTTTTCTTTCTGACAGGGGGCAAACAGTAGTCATTAATATTTTAAGATAATAGTTTTCTTTGCTGATTATAAATTCACATTCCCTCTGTACAAAGTTGGTTACTTTTCCAGATTTCACCTGGCCTTGTACTATAAAATTCATATTAATAATATAAAACTGTGGGCTTTCTGAAACAAAGTAAAATAGAAGCAAAAATAATTTTTTTTTAAAACTTATGAAGCTTCTACAATAATTGTTCACACAATCCTCCTAAAACACGTATCACCCCACATAGATAAGGATCACGGGCTGTTACTGCAAGTCTGCCGTACTTATTGGTTATATTAAACCCTTATACTGTTTGTAATATGGGTTTCTGTATTTTGTGTGATAAAAACATTTATTAAAATGCCAAAGATAATTAGTAGCATTCAATATTTTTATGTTTATTTACACACATTTTAGGAACATGTAATTCATCATTTGAATATCTTCAGATGTGTGTGTGTGACATAGTTTATCGGACCACATTGATGCATTCCAAGTGTGAAGGTTCTCAGTATGTGGCTAATCACTCAAGTAATGATAGGAAAGTTGGGTCAGAAGTCTTCACTAAACTCTTGCTTACAGTGAATGGCTACTAATTTGAAAAAATTAACATGGAGTAACATTTTTTTAATTATATAAATGATAACAATATGAGCTAATTTTATACTCAGCCCCATGCTAATTTTAGGGGCAGCATAACTATTTAACGATGTTTCATTTCCTGTGCTGATGTGATTTAACAAGTAAAATGTATCTACTGAGATTCGATGTCCCGTATATATACTTAAATTAATACATGTTAAATACGATGTATAAGAAACAATGTACCGGTACTTTTTTTTGTAAATTGCACTTTTGTACTAGTGTAGATTTGTTTTCTATACATATTAATTTAATCTTTTTCAGACATTAGTCAACCTGGAATTTATTCCTAGCCTTGACTTTGCTTCCCAAAATAAAAATAATACAAAGAATAGTAATGCAGATACTACTGAATAAGAAGAAGTGGCACATAATTTTTCCCAAAACACTTAGGAACATTCTCATTCAACTTAAAAAAGAGGGGAAACTTTGAAAGTTTTGTCACTGTTATAGTATGTTCATCACTATGTATCATAGACCTACTAGAGCAGAATTTCCCAAACTTTTTTAGCCCACAGTATGCAACAAATAAATATTGTATTTTTCCATGTATAATGCACACTTTTTCTTCAAATTTTCTTCCCAAAAATGTGGGTGCGCATTATGCACGAATAATATAATTTACATGCTAAATTGTAGATCTGCACATGTATGGTCAGATCGTGCACAGTTGGCATCATCTCTTAAATCTGAGAGGCTTGAGTCTAGTAATAGTAAAGTGACATTTACTGGTAATTTGGTATGCAATTTTCACTCCTTCATAAGTTATTTGTTTACGTTGTAGACTTAACAACGGTACTCTGTTGTAGCATTCTGTTACTGTACATGTTTGTCATTGTTAGTCTGTTGGTTTTTACAGTAGTGTATTACCGGTATTGCGCGTGTTGTGAAGAAATAGATATTCATTCAGATTGAGTGTAAGATCACTATCATCCTATATGGCTTAGTTTAAATTATCCATAATAAAAGTCACAAAAGAAAATGGTAATCACTCCGCATCACATAAATTTTATGTAGCAGAATCTTAATTACTGGGAATAAAAAAAACAAGAAAAATTAAGTGTTACTACTCATGATCAGCATTCTATCTGTGGTAAAACAGCTAAGTTTCCAAAAATAAAAAAGCATCTAGTAGAGTTTTTACAAGTGTGGCTTTCGCCGTTACTACTGAAATGGTACAGATTCAAACAAGGAAATTGCTCAGCATCTCGAAATAGACAATACACAATTCCATGGCTGTTTTGATTGGTGTGCATGGTTTCTTCACAGACATCGCCTTTCGAATTGAAGACCTACTCTGGCTCAACGTTTACCTCGAGAGTATGAAGATAAAATTATTGACTGTTTTATTGTACAAACGACACATATGAACAATTTCGATTTTTCTCAAATTGGGAATGCAGACCAGTGTTTTGTCTTTTACAATCCACTATTATTGATGAAAAAGGTGCGAAATCTGTGGCAGTTTAGATCAACAGGACATGACAAACAAAGATGTATCAGAAGAGGAGAGTAATTCAATACTGCCTTCATCAGAACCAGACGAAGAATGTTAATAAATGCAAGTGTTATGTGCTAATGAAAAACTAAAAACGTAACAAACTAACTAAAAACATGATGTTTTAAGTTGTTTTAATATTTCTGTTTTGTGTTTGCAAATAAATAGACATGGTATTTTTTCTATTATTTTATATGAAACTTTTTCTGCACAGTGTAATATTTAAACAATATATTGCAACAGTACAACCATTAATGGTACTGTGCATTGCCAAAATAATTTAAATAAATAATAAAAATAAATAAATACTGTGGTGATACATATCACCACCATGCATATAAGAACTGTTAAGATAAAGAAACCATAGTTAACTAGTACTATACTCCGGGCCACCTTTTGAGCAGACTAAAGCGGAAGTGAGGGAGTAGGCCAGGGGAAGGTGTGGGTGAAAGGGGCAGTGCCTACGGTGTTGCCAGATGGTAGGAGAGGGGCAGGGGGGCGCACGCCTGTCAGCACGAGTTATGGCAATGCTGTCGCCAAGGCAGAGCTGCCGCTCTTACTTACTCTGTGAATATCTTGACAGCTGTGCTGTATTGTAGTGCTAGAGCACAACTTTGAATCTCGTGCCGGTTCATTTGGCAACCAAGGCGAGTGTGACGAGGCGACGACATCACTTCCGCTTTAGTCTGTTCAAAAGGTGGCCCGGAGTATAGTGTAAATGATAAATAAAAGGAAACTTACAAATAAGTGTGTATTAAGCAGAGTATTCTGGTTCCATGCTAAAACAAAACAATGGATGAAGAAAAATAAACGTTAAAGAAATATAATATCGTAATTATGATGAAAACTAGAAGAAGAGAACTTAATAACGTGATAAACCCAATAGATATGGTAAGTGAGAGGTATAAACAAGCCCAACGATGAAACAACTAATTAAAATGAAGACATGCAACAAGACAGTGAGGACCACATTAATTACAAAATAACATAGATGCATGAAGGACTGAAAATAAAAATAACAGAAGAAACTAAACTAAAAACATGTTAATGACCAGGTAAAATATAAATAAAAAATACTACGTAAATTAATAATAATAATAATTAAAAGAGAAAAGATCAGACAGTAGGTAGGGTTATAGAAAATGCAATACAATGATATAAATAAGAGTAAGAAATATGTGCATTAGTCTAAGAAAAATTGTAAAAACTTATATTATAAGGGGGTGAAGTGATAAGCGTACAAGGAAGGAAATAGTGATGATCAAAAATCATGTTATAAACCAGTGGGGAAGGGAGAAAGTGAAGTAATGGTCTTATGTATAAAATAATACCCATTAAGTAAATAAAAGTAGTATGTGTTTAAAAGGTTCTGTATACCCAAGATTTATTGTGTTACAATTAGGTATTTAAAGAGTTTTGTATACCCACAGGATTTATTATGTTACAATTAATTATTTAAAGGGTTTTGTAACGGGACAGATTTGAAGGGTTTTTCTTTATTAAGAGTCAATGGTAGAAGTGCGTTACCCATTTGGGGCCTCAGTTTTTAACAATAGACGTTCACATAGGGAACGCCCATTTGCACGTTTGTCCAGAAAGTCTGTCAACAGGCACCGATTCCTGATACTCTGGAATGTGAAAGCGTGCGGACGTGCATGCCCGTACAGATGAATAATCACGAACTTTTTAGCGAGCCACAGGTCGTATGGGTCTTGGCCCACTACAGTAGACTTGCGATCAGAAAGGAGACTAATTACTGTGTCACGTGATTCCTTTTGGGCCTATCAGAAGCAAGAAGCCGAACTCAAGAACGTCTTGGCCATCTTGAAAGCGTCTTTTTGATGTCTGTCGTTCTACAGCCGCGGCTTCGGCCGGTTGAACGTAAAAGGCTCGCGAGCCAAAAAATTATTAAAACCTTCAAAATGTGTAAAAAAAAATATAGTTTAAAGTGATGTAAATTGTAAATAAACTTACAACAAAAAAGTTAACAATTAAATTTGAATAATTCGACAGTGTAACATCAAACAAAAAATGCAGTGAACAGTTTGGGCGGACTAAAATATATGGAGTGCGACACGGGAGTTGAAGGAACGCCGACAGTCAAGTAACAATATAATAAACCAATCAATAAATAAAAGGAAGAAATTTTACAAAAGCGCTTTATAATATAAAATGTAAAATATAAATGTGAGTGTGAGAGAACAAAAGAATGAGCAGATGCTGGGTTGCCTTTTATCAGTTAAGTTAAGTAATTATTTGTGTTCAGTATAATAAAAGAGAATATTAAATTTTGTTTGTACTTGTTAAATGAGGACGTGGCTTCAATATTGAAATTTGTTTGGAATTAAATTTTGAAGGAAGTAATTTACGAAAAGAGAATACTAAAAAATATGTTTAATAAAATTTGAATGAGTTAACCAGTGATATGGGAGTAATTATTACAACACATAACCATAAATCACGTTTATAGATCACGAGTTCGTGTGAAGAACCCTAGACGACACAAGGTAAGCAAAGATGAGTTTTATTAATTATTACGTGGTAAGTAAAAGTACGATTACATTTGGCGCCCGAACAGGGACTGTTTTATAAAATCAATTTTATGTAAACCACACCTACAAGTGGATATAAGCGTGATTTGGGAGTACATATAAATTACTTGCAGGTTATGTGATGTACATACTATAGTTATGTAATACTTATAATATTAATTAATACTGAGTACATGTAAGGTTAAATTTTTTTTGTAAGATTAAAATCTTATAAAGAATATAAAAAATGGATACTAATGAGATTGAAGTTGAAATGAGCGAATAAACTAATAAGTGGCCTGGGAGTTCATTCCACTCCGAATGTGGGTCAAGACAAAATAGTCGAATTAAGTGTAACAGATGAAACAAGTGTGACAGAGGATTCGGGAGCTCAATTAACCCCAACATCAATGGAATGTAGTAGTAAATTCGATAATGATATAATGAGTTTTTTACAACAACAATTTAACTTAATAAATTGTTGTTTTGATGTCAATGATAATAAAATGGATGAACACAATGATAAATTTGATAAAATAATAGTAAGTTTGATGAACAAAAGAGTGATTCTGATGTTAAGTTCAATAAAATAAATAGTAATTTTAATGCTAGATTTGATGAAGTAAACGCTAAAATGAATGAGCAAATTAACGAAATAAGAAATGAAATAAAACAACAAAATGTTAGTAGGAACCAGCAAATGAATGAAATGGATACACGTTGTGCTAGTATGAAAGAGCAGATAGTAGAATCAATAAGTAACAATTGCAAGGAGAAGATTAACGAAATGAATAAAAGGTTAGACAGGAAATTAAATCAGATAATGAGTAAGAAGGTAAGTAACAGTGGTAGTAATATGACGAAAAATAGTGAAGAAATAATAACAAGGTAAGTGGTAATTAAGGTAGTGAGTCTAATATTGAAGTAAAAAGTGAGAATAACAAAGATATAATTAAAAACGTGGTGCTAGAGAGTAAGGTGGTAATATTGAGAGTGATAATGAAGATTTTGTTGAAGTAGAAACAGAGTTTTCACAAATGTTTTATGAGGACAGAGTTTCCTCCAGAAGTTATGCGGAAGACAAGGTGTCTTCAAATAGTCCCCTAATTTTTTGTAAACCTGGAAAAGCCAGGAAGTGGTATAGTGAGTTTGTTGTGCCCTTTGCATGGAGTGAAGTAGGTCAGTGGCGTTGTGACAGGTATTGTGATGAAAGTGATTATGAGAGAGAGAGAGAGAATGATAGAGGTATTTAAGTTAAGTAGAAGTTATAAAGAGTTGATAGAGAGGTTAGAATTGGAAAAAATAGATGATATGAAAGACTTACCTTGTTGCAAAGATAGTGCAGAAATAAATGATGATGATGTTGATAATTATATGGGAAGCTTACCTGTGCTTAGACGTGGAGTATTAGTAGTAGATGATTTTGAAATTGAGAGGTTAAAATGCTTAAGGGTGATAGATAATAATACAGACGGTGACAAGACCAAAACTAATGATGTAGACAGGCTATATGATTTAATAATAATGTGGGATAATCCAGTAGATTATTATGTTGGTTTTACGGAACAATTCTAAATATTAACGGGTTATTATATAAATAACAATGATATAATGAGAGTAAGTAAAGATGAGAATTGCTATGTGAAAGTAAGACTAATTTACGATGATGGTGGTTAAATAAACAATGAATGAACATTTAATTATTTTAGTCTATGGTAATCACTTGGCTAATCTATGTAATGAGGTGTGGTAAACAATAAAATAATGACAAAAAATTGTAGACAAATTTGTAGTGAGGTTAATTGTGTTTGTGTAAGAGGTTATGTGGTACTGTGTAGCTCATGTAAACAATGTATGTATGCAAGGTGAATTGGTTATGTAATAATGATAATAATAATAATAATAGTATATCAGACTAAATAATTGTGAAGGTTATAATACAAATGAATTGTAATTATGTTGGAGTAAGGTGATTAAAGAAACTTAGTGTTTTTTTTTAAACTGATGGAATTAAATAACTTGAGATGAATTAATGAATTAATTTGAAATGTTGTACAAAGGTATTGATAATGATGTTTCTGAGATTAGAACTTGATAATAAATAGTAAATGAATAAATGTAAAATGTGTTAGTTGGGGAGTCTTATGGTTGTTATATAATGTATCAGAAAGTACATATGGATATTATATATTTGTTGTAACGAATGTTTATAATTTTGTGTCTATGACAGGAATCATGTCTTTATTCAATTGAGTGATGTAATGTAAGTATGAAGTTTATAATGCAATTGAAATAAAGTAAAATGTTTAATGTTTGAATAATAAATTTTAAATGTGTTTACAAGGTTTGAAATTAGGTGATTAAATTAATTTCAGATAGTTATGAATTTTCTAGTGTAATTTTCAATGGTTAACTTAATGTAAAATGTGGTAAAAGATGGAGTTTGGGTGATAATTATTTCAATAAGGCATTAAGACAGTCAAAGTTAAATTTTAAATGGGTGTTAGACAAAATAAGAATTTTTGGAATAAAAGAATACAGAAGCAGGGTAGTAGTAGGGACACAATAGTGAGAGTGATTCTATGTAGAGATAGTGAGAGTAACGTAATTGGAGAGTAAATAGGTGGTGGTGAAATTTTGTAGTGTGGGTGGTGTGGTAAGGGGTCCTCAACAACAGGCGTTGTGGCGGGAGGTGAATAGTTTTAAATGAGGTTTGGCAGAGTTACCTGGAGAGGGCCAGGAACTAATAAGGGAATGAGTATAAGGGAAGGGAACACACATCGTAGGTACAAAGAGGGTATCAGGTATTTTGTAATAAGAGGAAAATGATTTAAGGGGAATTAGAGAAATTATTGGAGGTAAATATTATTGAGAGATAGGTCTCACTCTATGGAAATCCGTTAGTGGTTGTTAGTAGAAAGAAGGTGAGTAAGGTTATATGTATAAATGCCCATTCAATAAATCAAACCATTCTGAATGACTGAGAATCACCCAAACCAATTGATGATGAAAATACTTAATAGAAATTCGTAATTGAAATGTAATAATAAACGTGACAAGTGAAAGAGTTAATAGAATTTGAAACTAAACCTAAAATTGAAATGTTTGCAAATTGTATTCAGATGCAAATAAGGTGTTTATTTTAATGGAATGAGATTTGTATTATTTATGAATGTTTATGTTTTATTATGTGGTACTATGTTAGAGTGTAGGAATTATAAACATGTATTATGTATTTTACATTGTATAATTCTGTGTATTTGTGTTAGTTGTATTTCGTATGACTGAAGTAAGGTCATTCACCTGGGAATGAGACATCAGCTGATGACTGGTGTTAGATATGTAGTATGTATCTTGTAATTGATTCATAGACTCTTTTGTTAATTAATTTAATTAAATAATTTTGCTTTTGCTGTCAAAATGGATATTTCTGAAAATTAAATTTTTTTTGAAAAAAAAACGGTTTTTGTTCTATGCAGTAAAGATTTTTATTTTATTTTTGGATGTTCGGCATAGGTTGATAATGTATCAGCTGATAAATGATGTTTATGTTATCTGTTATAAACGTGTGTAATTGTATTTGAATAGATGATAGAAATAAGTAGTTCGTTTTAGAATGATTGTTAACATATAGTTGAGGAAATTTAAGTTCATGTTAAAGTATTTTGGTTGTTGAACTCGAAATGATTAATTAAAAGAGATGAAGTAAATTAACTTAAAATAGTAACTTTGGGAATGAACGTTAAACAAATGAATGAAATTTATTTTGTTTTGAAATGATAAAACCAGACAAACAAATAACAGTGGATTACAATAAAGGAATTGTATTTATATGTAAAGATGAGATGTGCATATTAATTTAAAATGAGTATACTTGTTTTGAGGTTAGGGTTTGATGCTGTAAGAAACATTTAATTGAGCTAATATGTATTCTGTGTAATATTTAAGGCACATATGTACGCACCCAGTACTTTGCTAAAGGCAATCCAGTATTGATAAGGGGAGATAAATCGGTTGAGGATCTGGTTTGGAATAAGGCCAGTTATGGAATTTTATTGAAATGTTACAAGGTTAGGTGATACTGTGGTATGTTTCTGTCTGACTTTACGGTGTTGGGATCTCGGACAGAGAAGTCCAGTAGAATCATTCAGATGCAGCCATAGTCACCGAGCTAGGGGGGTAGTTTTACCCATGATGTGTTAAAGGAATAAAGGGGGGTTGTTGGCGCCATATCCTCGCTGGTCCTCTTAGGGTTAGCAATGAGAGTTTTTCTGCTTCAGCAGAAAACCTCTCATTTGGGGGGGGGGGTATTGTAACGGGACAAATTTGAAGGGTTTTTCTTTATTAAGAGTCAATGGTAGAAGTGCGTTACCCATTTGGGGCCTCAGTTTTTAACAATAGACGTTCACATAGGGAACGCCCATTTGCACGTTTGTCCAGAGAGTCTGTCAACAGGCACCGATTCCTGATGCTCTGGAATGTGAAAGCGTGCGGACATGCATGCCCATACAGATGAATAATCATGAACTTTTTAGCGAGCCACAGGTCGTATGGGTCTCGGACAGCTACGGTAGACTCGCGATCAGAAGGGAGACTAATTACTGTGTCACGTGATTCCTTTTGGGCCTATCAGAAGCAAGAAGCCGAACTCAAGAACGTCTTGGCCATCTTGAAAGCGTCGTTTTGGCGTCTGTTCTACAGCCGCGGTTTCGGCCGGTTGAATGTAAAAGGCTCGCGAGCCAAAAACTTATTAAAACCTTCAAAATGTGTAAAACAAAAATATAACTTAAAGTGATGTAAATTGTAAATAAACTTACAACAAAAAAGTTAACAATTAAATTTGAATAATTCGACAATGTAACATGAAACAAAAAATGCAGTGAACAGTTTGGGCGGACTAAAATATACGGAGTGCGACACGGGAGTTGAAGGAACGCCGACAGTCAAGTAACAATATTATAAACCAATCAATATATAAAAGAAAGAAATTTTACAAAAGCGCTTTTTAATATAAAATGTAAAATATAAATGTGAGTGTGAGAGAACAAAAGAATGAGCAGATGCTGGTTTGCCTTTTATCAGTTAAGTTAAGTAATTATTTGTGTTCAGTATAATAAAAGAGAATATTAAATTTTGTTTGTACTTTTTAAATGAGGACGTGGCCTCAATATTGAAATTTGTTTGGAATTAAATTTTGAAGGAAGTAATTTACGAAAAGAGAGTACTAAAACATATGTTTAATAAAATTTGAATGAGTTAACCAGTGATATGGGAGTAATTATTACAACACATAACCCTAAATCACGTTTATAGATCACGAGTTCGTGTGAAGAACCCTAGAAGACACAAGGTAAGCAAAGATGAGTTTTATTAATTATTATGTGGTAAGTAAAAGTACGATTACATTTGGCGCCCGAACAGGGACTGTTTTATAAAATCAATTTTATGTAAACCACACCTACAAGTGGATATAAGCGTGATTTGGGAGTACATATAAATTACGTGCAGGTTATGTGATGTACATACTATAGTTACGTAATACTTATAATATTAATTAATAGTGAGTACATGTAAGGTTAAATTTTTTTTGTAAGATTAAAATCTTAAAAAGGATAGAAAAAATGGATACTAATGAGATCGAAGTTGAAATGAGCGAATCAGCTGTCATAAGTGGCCTGGGAGTTCATTCAACTCCGAATGTGGGTCAAGACAAAATAGTCGAATTAAGTGTAACAGATGAAACAAGTGTGACAGAGGATTCGGGAGCTCAATTAACCCCAACATCAATGAAATGTAGTAGTAAATTCGATAATGATATAATGAGTTTTTTACACCAACAATTTAACTTAATAAATTGTCGTTTTGATGTCAATGATAATAAAATGGATGAACACAATAATAAATTTGATAAAATAAATAGTAAGTTTGATGAACAAAAGAGTGATTCTGATGTTAAGTTCAATAAAATAAATAGTAATTTTAATGCTAGATTTGATGAAGTAAGCGCTAAAATGAATGAGCAAATTAACGAAATAAGAAATGAAATAAAACTAGTAGGAACCAGCAAATGAATGAAATTGATACACGTTGTGCTAGTATTAAAGAGCAGATAGTAGAATCAATAAGTAACAATTGCAAGGAGAAGATTAACGAAATGAATAAAAGGTTAGACAGGAAATTAAATCAGATTATGAGTAAGAAGGTAAGTAACAGTGGTAGTAATATGACGAAAAATAGTGAAGAAATAATTAATAACAAGGTAAGTGGTAATTAAGGTAGTGAGTCTAATATTGAAGTGAAAAGTGAGAATAACAAAGATATAATTAAAAACGTGGTGCTAGAGAGTAAGGTGGTTAATATTGAGAGTGATAATGAAGATTTTGTTGAAGTAGAGTTTAGTAACGAAGTGTTAGCGAGTGCTGAAAAGATTGAGAGAAAGTGTTATGAGAGGTTAGGTGGGCAAAGGGCAGATTTTCCCCGAGTATATGGTGAAACAGAGTTTTCACAAATGTTTTATGAGGACAGAGTTTCCTCCAGAAGTTATGCGGAAGACAAGGTGTCTTCAAATAGTCCCCTAATTTTTTGTAAACCTGGAAAAGCCAGGAAGTGGTATAGTGAGTTTGTTGTGCCCTTTGCATGGAGTGAAGTAGGTCAGTGGTGTTGTGACAGGTATTGTGATGAAAGTGATTATGAGAGAGAGAGAATGATAGAGTTATTTAAGTGAAGTAGAAGTTATAAAGAGTTGATAGAGAGGTTAGAATTGGAAAAAATAGATGATATGAAAGACTTACCTTGTTGCGAAGATAGTGCAGAAATAAATGATGATGATGTTGATAATTATATGGGAAGCTTACCTGTGCTTAGACGTGGAGTATCAGTAGTAGATGATTTTGAAATTGAGAGGTTAAAATGCTTAAGGGTGATAGATAATAATACAGACGGTGACAAGACCAAAACTAATGATGTAGACAGGCTATATGATTTAATAATAATGTGGGATAATCCAGTAGATTATTATGTGGGTTTTTTCGGAACAATTTGAAATATTAATGGGTTATTATATAAATAACAATGATGTAATGAAAATAAGTAAAGATGACAATTGCTATGTGAAAGTAAGACTAATTTACGATGATGGTGGTTAAATAAACAATGAATGAACATTTAATTATTTTAGTCTATGGTAATCACTTGGCTAACTTATGTAATGAGGTGTGGTAAACAATAAAATAATGCTATTTCTTTTATGAATTTGCTAACTGCTATAATTTTTTATTGTTCGACTAAGCTTTTCGTCATTGCTGACATCTTCAGGTCTTAAACAACCTTTTTGATCCATTTTTTAATTCTTCTTTCTTTATCTATATCTTTTAAAATTTTGATTTCAAAGCTATTCATGAATATCTCTGCCATTAATGGTGAAAGCGGTGATCCCATTGGTATCCATTTTCTTGTATGTAAAATTTGTTATTAAATCTGAAGTAGTTCTGGCTTAGGCATAATTCTAATCCTTCTATTATTTCGTTTTTCCATTCTACATTACTTAATTTGTTTTTCTTTATTATTTCTACTGTTTTTGCTATTGGTATGTTGCCATATCTTTTATATCTAATGACATTAATTTTGTCTTATTTGTTATGGTAATTTCTTTTAATCTTTCTATTACCTTTTTACTATTTTCTATGCTGTGGATTTTTTTTTTCATATGCCATTTTGATTCTTTTACTTATTTCTTTTGATATTTTGTATGTTGGCGAATTTATAAATGATACTATAGGTCTTAATGGCATTTCTTTTTTATGTAACTTAATTTGAGATCTAAATTTTGGAGCTTCAGGATTATGTTCTATTTTTTGTTTCTTTTGCCATTCTGTTAAATATGTTGTCTTTTTTATCACTTTCTTTGTTTGTGCTTGAAATTTACTTGTGTAATCATATTTTATTTCTTTATATGGTCCTTTTTGTATAAATTGTTCTGCTTTTTCGATATAATCTCTTTTGTTCATTACTACTGCTGTGTTACCTTTATCGGCTTTTATAACTATCAAATTGTTCTCCGTGATTTTCTTTTTTAATTCTCTTATATTTCTTTTTATTTGTGTTTCGTTTTTATTTCTTACATTTTTGTTTTTCTTACATATTTTTTCTACTATTTCTTTTACTTCACTTCTTAATTGTTTTTTAGTTTCTTCATTTTTTATTTTATCGATTATTTCTTCACATTCTATTATTGTATTTTCTTTATCTATGTTTTTGTTGCATATTTTAAACTTTTCCCTAATAGTTTATGTTCATTTTCTGTAAAATTTGTTTCTGTTAAATTTAATACTTTTTCAGCAAATTTTATTTCTTTATCTTTTTCTTTATTTTTATTTCTTGTTCCTTCTATTAATTCCTTGAGTTTCTTATTTAATCTCTCTTCCATTTTTCGTATTTTCTTTTCTATGTATTTTTCACCAAACTCTTTTCTCATTTCTTCTATTTCTATATAATTGTAACTTGTATATAATTTTTGATGTAATTGATACATTTCTTTGTTATATTTATTTATTTTACTGTATAAGTTCTTAATTTCAAGTTTTATCCATATTTTTTCCGCCATGTTTTTTACTTGGTTTGCTACTTTGCTTTTGTCATTAATTTTAATTTTTGCGTATTTTGGAGTTATTTTATTAATTAAACACAGTTTATTAAACCAAATTTTCCCTAGCGTTTTTTTCAATTTTGCTTCAATTTTTAAATACTTAAAAAATTCCCTTACATTTTTGTATTTATCTGCTTGCAATTCGCATGTTTTATTCTTCGTATTGTTTAAATTAGCAGCCATCCTTACTATTTCTTTTATGAATTTGCTAACTGCTATAATTTTTTATTGTTCGACTAAGCTTTTCGTCATTGCTGACATCTTCAGGTCTTAAACAACCTTGTTTAAGACCTAAAGATGTCAGCAATGACGAAAAGCTTAGTCGAACAATAAAAAATTATAGCAGTTAGCAAATTCATAAAAGAAATAGTAAGGATGGCTGCTAATTTAAACAATACAAAGAATAAAATAATGACGAAAAATTGTAGATAAATTTGTAGTGAGGTTAATTGTGTTTGTGTAAGAGGTTATGTGGTACTGTGTATCTCATGTAAACAATGTATGTATGCAAGTTGAATTGGTTATGTAATAATGATAATAATAATAATAATAATAGTATATCAGACTAAATGATTGTGAAGGTTATAATACAAATGAATTTTAATTATGTTGGAGTAAGGTGATTAAAGAAAAATTAGTGTTTTTTTTTAAACTGATGGAATTAAATAATTTGAGATGAATTAATGAATTAATTTGAAATGTTGTACAAAGGTATTGATAATGATGTTTCTGAGATTTGAACTTGATAATAAATAGTAAATGAATAAATGTAAAATGTGTTTAGTTGTGGAGTCATATGGTTGTTATATAATGTATCAGAAAGTACATATGGATATTATATATTTGTTGTAATGAATGTTTATAATTTTGTGTCTATGACAGGAATCATGTGTTTATTCAATTGAGTGATGTAATGTAAGTATGAAGTTTATAATGCAATTGAAATAAAGTAAAATGTTTAGTGTTTGAATAATAAATTTTAAATGTGTTTAAAAGGTTTTAAATTAGGTGATTAAATTAATTTGAGTTAGTTATGAGTTTTCTAGTGTAATTTTCAATGGTTAACTTAATGTAAAATGTGGTAAAAGATGGAGTTTGGGTGATAATTATTTCAATAAGGCATTAAGACAGTCAGAGTTAAATTTTAAACGGGTTTTAGATAAAATAAGAATTTTTGGAATAAAAGAATACAGAAGCAGGGTAGTAGTAGGGACACAGTAGTGAGAGTGATTGTATGTAGAGATAGTGAGAGTAATGTAATTGGAGAGTAAATAGGTGGTGGTGAAATTTTGTAGTGTGGGTGGTGTGGTAAGGGGTCCTCAACGACAGGCGTTGTGGCGGGAGGTGAATAGTTTTAAATGAGGTTTGGCAGAGTTACCTGGAGAGGGCCAGGAACTAATAAGGGAATGAGTATAAGGGAAGGGAACACACATCGTAGGTACAAAGAGGGTATCAGGTATTTTGTAATAAGAGGAAAATGATTTAAGGGGAATTAGTGAGATTATTGGAGGTAAATATTATTGAGAGATAGGTGTCACTCTATGGAAATCCGTTAGTGGTTGTTAGTAGAAAGAAGGTGAGTAAGGTTATATGTATAAATGCCCATTCAATAAATCAAATCATTGTAAATGTCTGAGAATCACCCAAAAGTATTGATGATGAAAATACTCAATAGAAATTCGTAATTGAAATGTAATAATAAAAGTCACAAGTGAAAGAGTTAATAGAATTTGAAACTAAACCTAAAATTGAAATGTTTGCAAATTGTATTCAGATGCAAATAAGGTGTTTATTTTAATGGAATGAGATTTGTATTATTTATGAATGTTTATGTTTTATTATGTGGTACTATGTTAGAGTGTAGGAATTATAAACATGTATTATGTATTTTACATTGTATAATTCTGTGTATTTGTGTTAGTTGTATTTCGTATGACTGAAGTAAGGTCATTCACCTGGGAATGAGACATCAGCTGATGACTGGTGTTAGATATGTAGTATGTATCTTGTAATTGATTCATAGACTCTTTTGTTAATTAATTTAATTAAATAATTTTGCTTTTGCTGTCAAAATTGATATTTCTGGATATTAAATTTTTTTTTTGAAAAAAAAGGGTTTTTGTTCTTTGCAGTAAAGATTTTTATTTTATTTTTGGAAGTTCGGCATATGTTGATAATGTATCAGCTGATAAATGATGTTTATGTTATCTGTTATAAACATGTGTAATTGTATTTGAATAGATGATAGAAATAAGTTGTTCATTTTATAATGATTGTTCACATATAGTTGAGGAAATTTAAGTTCATGTGAAAGTATTTTGGTTGTTGAACTCGAAATGATTAATTAAAAGAGATGAAGTAAATTAACTTAAAATAGTAACTTTGGGAATGAACGTTAAACAAATGAATGAAATTTATTTTGTTTTGAAATGATAAGACCAGACAAACAATTACCAGTGGAGTACAATAAAGGAATTGTATTTATATGTAAAGATGAGATGTTCATAATAATTTAAAATGAGTATACTTGTTTTAAGGTTTGGGTTCGATGCTGAAAGAAACATTTAATTGAGCTAATATGTATTCTGTGTAATATGGTAAGGCATATATGTACGTACCCAGTACTTTGCTAAAGGTAATCCAGTATTGATAAGGGGAGATATATCGGTTGAGGATCTGGTTTGGAATAAGGCCAGTTATGGAATGTTATTGAAATGTTACAAGGTTAGGTGATACTGTGGTATGTTTCTGTCTGACTTTACGGTGTTGGGATCTCGGACAGAGAAGTCCAGTAGAATCATTCAGATGCAGCCATAGTCACCGAGATAGGGGGGTAGTACAGTAAACCCCCGGTTAACCGAACTAAAGGGGGGGAAGCCGTTTCGGATAACAATTTTTTCGGTTAAGCCATGAACATCTAATACTACAGTATTTTGTATTGTAATTACAGTACGTATTTTTTAAAGGTTTTGAAGGTCAAACGAATTCAAAAATCTCTTTGTAGGCTACACTTATGTTCTTTATTAAAGTTAAAATTACATTTTTAGGATTACAGTACATCAATATACAGTATACAGTCATCCCCCGAGATACGTAATTAATGCGAACCGTAGACTTTTGCGTAACTCTAATTTTACGTAAGTCGAATTTGAACATTGCTTAAGTGTACCTACGTACTTATTATTATACAGACATATGTATGGGTATGTACGTAACTTACATACATGAGTACGAACAAATCACTCGCGGCAACCTACACTAATGACGTGAAACAATACATCTAGAAAAACGAGCGATAAACATGTGCTCGGTTCCGCTGCTCAACCTTCACTGAGTAGAAGAAGTTTCCGAGAAAGAGTGCCCGGTACGCTTGCGTTCGTGCTTAGACCGAAAAGTAAAGGATTAGCAGAGCAATAAAGTAAGAGTGTGTGTGTGTGTGTGTGTGTGTGTGTGTGTGTTTGTTTGTTTACAAAGAGAGAGTGAAAGTGAATAGTGTATTGACGCAGTCGCTACAAGGTGCAGTATTGCATGCTTGAAATAGAATACAGTACAGTAATTCTTTGTAAAATTGTATGTTACTCTACTCAAAAATTTTTCCATTTTTTGAAATTTTCATTTTACGTAACTGCGAATTTACGTAAGTCGCGTGTTACGTATCTCGGGGGATGACTGTACGGTACTTAATAGTTTGGAGCATATGAATTACTACTCATTTAAAAAACTCAGTAATTTTTGTTTGTTTCTTGCGTCCCTCCCAACGTTTTCGAGCAGCGATGTCCCGCCATCTTTTCATTAGAAGGACGTCAGCCGGCGTTGACTCACTGCATTGTTCAACAAATCTTAGGGCAACCTAACAACAACACATGTACTGTACTGTAATTTTTGTGTTATACTATACCCAGTAGGTTTTTGAAAGATAACAAATTCTTAATTTAGGCTTACCTCTAGTGCTCGAAAACCATCGTCAGCTGTCACTCCGTCATCTACTTCGGTCTCTTCGATCGCGTCAGCATTTGACTGCAACACTGTTTCTACAATTTCTTGGTCCGTGATTTCTTGCGAATCGTCCGCGACAACCCATTCATCCACCTCACACGTATCCATGTCTTCGCATCCGGGAATTCTTTTTACCATTTCTGTCAAGTTTCAAAATTTTCTGAGTCGTCTCCTTCAAGCCCATCATACAGTTTGCTCCAGCACCTTTGAAGAGTTTCTGCTTTCACATTATCCCAGGCTTGCGCACACCAATAAATTACGTGTTTCATATTTACTGCCTTCAGCGCTTCATTCATGTTTTTGTTTTGCATGTCACTATCTTGCAGGATGGTTCTCAAAAATAGCCCACGGTAGTGCCGTTTAAATGTCGCTATTACGCCCTGATCCAGTGGCTGAATTAGACTGGTAACATTTGGGGGAAGGAACGCACAACAATATCGCCACTTTTTAACTCGCAAGGATACGTAGGCGCATTGTCAATTAATAAGATCGCTTTTTTAGGCAGACCTTTTTCAGTTAAAAACTTTTCAACTTTCGGTAAAAACTGATCACTAAACCATTCAGCAAAGAGTTCACAAGACATCCAAGAACTTTTTTGCGCTCTATAAAAAACTGGTAGCGCATTTCGGGCAACATCCTTCAAGGACCGAGGTTTTTTCGACTTCCCGATACACATTGGGGGCAGTCTATGTGTGCCAGAAGCGTTTGATGCCAAAAGAACATTTATCAGTTCTTTTTTGCATTTTGTGTCCTGGGGCAGAGGTTTCTTTTGAGGAAGCTAAGAATTTTGTAGGCAACATCTTGAAATTAACACCCGTTTCATCGGCACTGTAAATTTGGTCCTTAGTGTAGCCTTGGGTACAATCTTCAAACTCTGTTTTGAAAACAGCAACCGCGTCTGGGTCTGCAGATAACTTTTCTCCACATACATTCAATTGCCGAATGCCGTATCTGTTTTTAAACCTGTCTAACCACCCAGAGCTTGCACAAAAATCTTTTCCTTCCTCACCTAACAACTCAGCTAACGTTTTAGCTTTTTCTTGCAGTATCGGGCCAGTCAAAGGCATGCCTTTTTCTCGTTGTTGGGTGAACCAAAGATAAAGAGCTTCGCCTACTTTTTCAAAGTTGGATGTTTTCAGTGTTTTTCTATGAGGATTTTTCACAGCTTGCTCTAGAAATTTAGATTTAGACTTCACCCATTCTGAAACGGTAGAAACACCAACTCCGTAATTAGCCGCAACAGTTTTCAATAAACTTCCTTTTTCAACTTCTTTGATAGCAGCTAATTTATCAGCGAAAGTAATCACAACACGCTTCCGCTTAGTCGCCATAGCACAAAAATACACACGCAACGGAAATAAACAACCACTTGAAGGCACTATTGTATCGCAGATCCGCACTTGTGTGTTGACAGCTAGTGACTGATGCGGGCGTCATGGTCTTGGGAGGGGTTGGAGAGTTGGCAGTGTAGCTATATTTAGACTGGTGAGCCGGTGGCTGGGGAAGCAACTCAAGGTCGGGCGTTCACCTCTCCCCGCTAGCCATAGCCCAGCACACTCTCGCCCTCATTTCCGTGCAGTACAGTACTGTATTATTTTTTGGATTTGCGATTTTCGGAGGCATTTCGGATAACCCGGGTTTCGGTTGACCCGAGTTCGGTTAACCGGGGCTTTACTGTATACCCATGATGTGTTAAAGGAATAAAGGGTGGTTGTTGGCGCCATATCCTCGCTGGTCCTCTTAGGGTTAGCAATGAGAGTTTTTCTGCTTCAGCAGAAAACCTCTCATTTGGGGGGGTATTGTAACGGGACAAATTTGAAGGGTTTTTCTTTATTAAGAGTCAATGGTAGAAGTGCGTTACCCATTTGGGGCCTCAGTTTTTAACAATAGACGTTCACATAGGGAACGCCCATTTGCACGTTTGTCCAGAGAGTCTGTCAACAGGCACCGATTCCTGATGCTCTGGAATGTGAGAGCGTGCAGACATGCATGCCCGTACTGACGAATAATCACGAACTTTTTAGCGAGCCACAGGTCGTATGGGTCTCGGCCAGCTACGGTAGACTCGCGATCAGAAAGGAGACTAATTACTGTGTCACGTGATTCCTTTTGGGCCTATCAGAAGCAAGAAGCCGAACTCAAGAACGTCTTGGCCATCTTGAAAGCGTCTTTTTGGCGTCTGTCGTTCTACAGCCGCGGACTCGGCCGGTTGAACGTAAAAGGCTCGCGAGCCAAAAACTTATTAAAACCTTCAAAATGTGTAAAAAAAAAATATAACTTAAAGTGATGTAAATTGTAAATAAACTTACAACAAAAAAGTTAACAATTAAATTTGAATAATTCGACAGTGTAACATCAAACAAAAAATGCAGTGAACAGTTTGGGCGGACTGAAATATACAGAGTGCGACACGGGAGTTGAAGGAACGCCGACAGTCAAATAACAATATTATAAACCAATCAATATATAAAAGAAAGAAATTTTACAAAAGCGCTTTATAATATAAAATGTAAAATATAAATGTGAGTGTGAGAGAACAAAAGAATGAGCAGATGCTGGGTTGCCTTTTATCAGTTAAGTTAAGTAATTATTTGTGTTCAGTATAATAAAAGAGAATATTAAATTTTATTTGTACTTGTTAAATGAGGACGTGGCCTCAATATTGAAATTTGTTTGGAATTAAATTTTGAAGGAAATAATTTACGAAAGAGATTACTAAAAAGTATGTATAATAAAATTTGAATGAGTTAACCAGTGATATGGGAGTAATTATTACAACACATATCCCTAAATCACGTTTATAGATCACGAGTTCGTGTGAAGAAACCTAGACGACACAAGGTAAGCAAAGATGAGTTTTATTAATTATTATGTGGTAAGTAAAAGTACGATTACATTTGGCGCCCGAACAGGGACTGTTTTATAAAATCAATTTTATGTAAACCACACCTACAAGTGGATATAAGCGTGATTTGGGAGTACATATAAATTACGTGCAGGTTATGTGATGTGCATACTATAGTTACGTAATACTTATCAAATTAATTAATAGTGAGTACATGTAAGGTTAAATTTTTTTTGTAAGATTACAATCTTATAAAGAATATAAAAAATGGATACTAATGAGATTGAAGTTGAAATGAGCGAATCAGCTGTCATAAGTGGCCTGGGAGTTCATTCAACTCCGAATGTGGGTCAAGACAAAATAGTCGAATTAAGTGTAACAGATGAAACAAGTGTGACAGAGGATTCAGGATCTCAATTAACCCCAACATCAATGAAATGTAGTAGTAAATTCGATAATGATATAATGAGATTTTTACACCAACAATTTAACTTAATAAATTATCGTTTTGATGTCAATGATAATAAAATGGATGAACACAACAATAAATTTTGATAAAATAAATAGTAAGTTTGATGAACAAAAGAGTGATTCTGATGTTAAATTCAATAAAATAAATAGTAATTTTAATGCTAGATTTGATGAAGTAAACGCTAAAATGAATGACCAAATTAACGAAATAAGAAATGAAATAAAACTTAGTAGGAACCAGCAAATGAATGAAATTGATACACGTTGTGCTAGTATAAAAGAGCAGATAGTAGAATCAATAAGTAACAATTGCAAGGAGAAGATTAACGAAATGAATAAAAGGTTAGACAGGAAATGAATTCAGATAATGAGTAAGAAGGTAAGTAACAGTGGTAGTAATATGAAGAAAAATAGTGAAGAAATAATTAATAACAAGGTAAGTGGTAATTACGGTAGTGAGTCTAATATTGAAGTAAAAAGTGAGAATAACAAAGATATAATAAAAAATGTGGTGCTAGAGAGTAAGGTGGTTAATATTGAGAGTGATAATGAAGATTTTGTAGAAGTAGAGTTTAGTAACGAAGTGTTAGCGAGTGCTGAAAAGATTGAGAGAAAGTGTTATGAGAGGTTAGGCAGGTAAAGGGCAGATTTTCCCCGAGTATATGGTGAAACAGAGTTTTCACAAATGTTTTATGAGGACAGAGTTTCCTCCAGAAGTTATGCGGAAGACAAGGTGTCTTCAAATAGTCCCCTAATTTTTTGTAAACCTGGAAAAGCCAGGAAGTGGTATAGTGAGTTTGTTGTGCCCTTTGCATGGAGTGAAGTAGGTCAGTGGTGTTGTGACAGGTATTGTGATGAAAGTGATTATGAGAGAGAGAGAATGATAGAGTTATTTAAGTTAAGTAGAAGTTATAAAGAGTTGATAGAGAGGTTAGAATTGGAAAAAATACATGATATGAAAGACTTACCTTGTTGCGAAAATAGTGCAGAAATAAATGATGATGATGTTGATAATTATATGGGAAGCTTACCTGTGCTTAGACGTGGAGTATGAGTAGTAGATGATTTTGAAATTGAGAGGTTAAAATGCTTAAGGGTGATAGATAATAATACAGACGGTGACAAGACCAAAACTAATGATGTAGACAGGCTATATGATTTAATAATAATGTGGGATAATCCAGTAGATTATTATGTGGGTTTTTTCGGAACAATTTGAAATATTAACGGGTTATTATATAAATAACAATGATGTAATGAGAATAAGTAAAGATGACAATTGCTATGTGAAAGTAAGACTAATTTACGATGATGGTGGTTAAATAAACAATGAATGAACATTAATTATTTTAGTCTATGGTAATCACTTGGCTAACGTATGTAATGAGGTGTGGTAAACAATAAAATAATGACGAAAAATTGTAGATAAGTTTGTAGTGAGGTTAATTGTGTTTGTGTAAGAGGTTATGTGGTACTGTGTAGCTCATGTAAACAATGTATGTATGCAAGTTGAATTGGGTATGTAATAATGATAATAATAATAGTATATCAGACTAAATGATTGTGAAGGTTATATAATACAAATGAATTTTAATTATGTTGGAGTAAGCTGATTAAAGAAAAATTAGTGTTTTTTTTAAACTGATGGAATTAAATAATTTGAGATGAATTAATGAATTAATTTGAAATGTTGTACAAAGTTATTGATAATGATGTTTCTGAGATTTGAACTTGATAATAAATAGTAAATGAATAAATGTAAAATGTGTTTAGTTGGGGAGTCATATGGTTGTTATATAATGTATGAGAAAGTACATATGGATATTATATATTTGTTTTAATGAATGTTTATAATTTTGTGTCTATGACAGGAATCATGTGTTTATTCAATTGAGTGATGTAATGTAAGTATGAAGTTTATAATGCAATTGAAATAAAGTAAATGTTTAATGTTTGAATAATAAATTTTAAATGTGTTTAAAAGGTTTTAAATTAGGTGATTAAATTAATTTGAGATAGTTATGAATTTCTAGTGTAATTTTCAATGGTTAACTTAATGTAAAATGTGGTAAAAGAAGGAGTTTGGGTGATAATTATTTCAATAAGGCATTAAGACAGTCAAAGTTAAATTTTAAACGGGTTTTAGACAAAATAAGAATTTTTGGAATAAAAGAATACAGAAGCAGGGTAGCAGTAGGGACACAGTAGTGAGAGTGATTATATGTAGAGATAGTGAGAGTAATGTAATTGGAGAGTAAATAGGTGGTGGTGAAATTTTGTAGTGTGGGTGGTGTGGTAAGGGGTCCTCAACGACAGGTGTTGTGGCGGGAGGTGAATAGTTTTAAATGAGGTTTGGCAGAGTTACCTGGAAAGGGCCAGGAACTAATAAGGGAATGAGTATAAGGGAAGGGAACACACATCGTAGGTACAAAGAGGGTATCAGGTATTTTGTAATAAGAGGAAAATGATTTAAGGGGAATTAGAGAAATTATTGGAGGTAAATATTATTGAGAGATAGGTGTCACTCTATGGAAATCCGTTAGTGGTTGTTAGTAGAAAGAAGGTGAGTAAGGTTATATGTATAAATGCCCATTCAATAAATCAAATCATTGTAAATGACTGAGAATCACCCAAACCAATTGATGATGAAAATACTTAATAGAAATTCGTAATTGAAATGTAATAATAAAAGTGACAAGTGAAAGAGTTAATAGAATTTGAAACTAAACCTAAAATTGAAATGTTTGCAAATTGTATTCAGATGCAAATAAGGTGTCATTTTAATGGTATGAGATTTGTATTATTTATGAATGTTTATGTTTTATTATGTGATACTATATTAGAGTGTAGGAATTATAAACATGTATTATGTATTTTACATTGTATAATTTTGTGTATTTGTATTAGTTGTATTTCGTATGACTGAAGTAAGGTCATTCACCTGGGAATGAGACATCAGCTGATGACTGGTGTTAGGTATGTAGTATGTATCTTGTAATTGATTCATAGACTCTTTTGTTAATTAATTTAATTAAATAATTTTGCTTTTGCTGTCAAAATGGATATTTCTGGAAATTAAATTTTTTTTTGAAAAACAAAAAGTATTTTTGTTCTTTGCAGTAAAGATTTTTATTTTATTTTTGGATGTTTGGCATAGGTTGATAATGTATCAGCTGATAAATGATGTTTCTGTTATCTGTTATAAACATGTGTAATTGTATTTGAATAGATGATAGAAATAAGTTGTTCGTTTTATAATGATTGTTCACATATAGTTGAGGAAATTTAAGTTCATGTTAAAGTATTTTGGTTGTTGAACTCGAAATGATTAATTAAAAGAGATGAAGTAAATTAACTTAAAATAGTAACTTTGGGAATGAACGTTAAACAAATGAATGAAATTTATTTTGTTTTGAAATGATAAAACCAGACAAACAATTAATAGTGGAGTACAATAAAGGAATTGTATTTATATGTAAAGATGAGATGTTCATATTAATTTAAAATGAGTATACTTGTTTTAAGGTTAGCGTTCGATGCTGTAAGAAACATTTAATTGAGCTAATATGTATTCTGTGTAATATGGTAAGGCACATATGTACGTACCCAGTACTTTGCTAAAGGCAATCCAGTATTGATAAGGGGAGATATATCGGTTGAGGATCTGGTTTGGAATAAGGCCAGTTATGGAATGTTATTGAAATGTTACAAGGTTAGGTGATACTGTGGTATGTTTCTGTCTGACTTTACGGTGTTGGGATCTCGGACAGAGAAGTCCAGTAGAATCATTCAGATGCAGCCATAGTCGCCGAGCTAGGGGGGTAGTTTACCCATTATGAGTTAAAGGAATAAAGGGGGTTGTTGGCGACATATCCTCGCTGGTCCTCTTAGGGTTAGCAATGAGAGTTTTTCTGCTTCAGCAGAAAACCTCTCATTGGGAGGTATTGTAACGGGACAGATTTGAGGGGTTTTTCTTTATTAAGAGTCAATGGTAGAAGTGCGTTACCCATTTGGGGCCTCAGTTTTTAACAACAGACGTTCACATAGGGAACGCCCATTTGCACGTTTGTCCAGAGAGTCTGTCAACAGGCACCGATTCCTGATGCTCTGGAATGTGAAAGCGTGCGGACTTGCATGCCCATACAGATGAATAATCACGAACTTTTTAGCGAGCCACTGGTCGTATGGGTCTCGGCCAGCTACGGTAGACTCGCGATCAGAAAGGAGACTAATTACTGTGTCACGTGATTCCTTTTGGGCCTATCAGAAGCAAGAAGCCGAACTCAAGAACGTCTTGGCCATCTTGAAAGCGTCTTTTTGGCGTCTGTCGTTCTACAGCCGCGGCTTCGGCCGGTTGAACGTAAAAGGCTCGCGAGCCAAAAACTTATTAAAACCTTCAAAATGTTTAAAAAAAAAATATAACTTAAAGTGATGTAAATTGTAAATAAACTTACAACAAAAAAGTTAACAATTAAATTTGAATAATTCGACAGTGTAACATCAAACAAAAAATGCAGTGAACAGTTTTGGGCGGACTAAAATATACGGAGTGCGACACGGGAGTTGAAGGAACGCCGACAGTCAAATAACAATATTATAAACCAATCAATATATAAAAGAAAGAAATTTTACAAAAGCGCTTTATAATATAAAATGTAAAATATAAATGTGAGTGTGACAGAACAAAAGAATGAGCAGATGCTGGGTTGCCTTTTATCAGTTAAGTTAAGTAATTATTTGTGTTCAGTATAATAAAAGAGAATATTAAATTTTATTTGTACTTGTTAAATGAGGACGTGGCCTCAATATTGAAATTTGTTTGGAATTAAATTTTGAAGGAAATAATTTACGAAAGAGATTACTAAAAAAGATGTATAATAAAATTTGAATGAGTTAACCAGTGATATGGGAGTAATTATTACAACACATATCCCTAAATCACGTTTTTAGATCACGAGTTCGTGTGAAGAAACCTAGACGACACAAGGTAAGCAAAGATGAGTTTTATTAATTATTATGTGGTAAGTAAAAGTACGATTACATTTGGCGCCCGAACAGGGACTGTTTTATAAAATCAATTTTATGTAAACCACACCTACAAGTGGATATAAGCGTGATTTGGGAGTACATATAAATTACGTGCAGGTTATGTGATGTGCATACTATAGTTACGTAATACTTATAAAATTAATTAATAGTGAGTACATGTAAGGTTAAATTTTTTTTGTAAGATTACAATCTTATAAAGAATATAAAAAATGGATACTAATGAGATTGAAGTTGAAATGAGCGAATCAGCTGTCATAAGTGGCCTGGGAGTTCATTCAACGCCGAATGTGGGTCAAGACAAAATAGTCGAATTAAGTGTAACAGATAAAACAAGTGTGACAGAGGATTCAGGATCTCAATTAACCCCAACATCAATGAAATGTAGTAGTAAATTCGATAATGATATAATGAGATTTTTACACCAACAATTTAACTTAATAAATTATCGTTTTGATGTCAATGATAATAAAATGGATGAACACAACAATAAATTTGATAAAATAAATAGTAAGTTTGATGAACAAAAGAGTGATTCTGATGTTAAATTCAATAAAATAAATAGTAATTTTAATGCTAGATTTGATGAAGTAAACGCTAAAATGAATGACCAAATTAACGAAATAAGAAATGAAATAAAACTAGTAGGAACCAGCAAATGAATGAAATTGATACACGTTGTGCTAGTATGAAAGAGCAGATAGTAGAATCAATAAGTAACAATTGCAAGGAGAAGATTAACGAAATGAATAAAAGGTTAGACAGGAAATGAAATCAGATAATGAGTAAGAAGGTAAGTAACAGCGGTAGTAATATGAAGAAAAATAGTGAAGAAATAATTAATAACAAGGTAAGTGGTAATTACGGTAGTGAGTCTAATATTGAAGTAAAAAGTGAGAATAACAAAGATATAATTAAAAATGTGGTGCTAGAGAGTAAGGTGGTTAATATTGAGAGTGATAATGAAGATTTTGTAGAAGTAGAGTTTCGTAACGAAGTGTTAGCGAGTGCTGAAAAGATTGAGAGAAAGTGTTATGAGAGGTTAGGTGGGCAAAGGGCAGATTTTCCCCGAGTCTATGGTGAAACAGAGTTTTCACAAATGTTTTATGAGGACAGAGTTTCCTCCAGAAGTTATGCGGAAGACAAGGTGTCTTCAAATAGTCCCCTAATTTTTTGTAAACCTGAAAAAGCCAGAAGTGGTATAGTGAGTTTGTTGTGATCTTCGCATGGAGTGAAGTAGGTCAGTGGTGTTGTGACAGGTATTGTGATGAAAGTGATTATGAGAGAGAGAGAATGATAGAGTTATTTAAGTTAAGTAGAAGTTATAAAGAGTTGATAGAGAGGTTAGAATTGGAAAAAATACATGATATGAAAGACTTACCTTGTTGCGAAAATAGTGCCGAAATAATTGATGATGATGTTCATAATTATATGGGAAGCTTACCTGTGCTTAGACGTGGAGTATTAGTAGTAGATGATTTTGAAATTGAGAGGTTAAAATGCTTAAGGGTGATAGATAATAATACAGACGGTGACAAGACCAAAACTAATGATGTAGACAGGCTATATGATTTAATAATAATGTGGGATAATCCAGTAGATTATTATGTGGGTTTTTTCGGAACAATTTGAAATATTAACGGGTTATTATATAAATAACAATGATGTAATGAGAATAAGTAAAGATGACAATTGCTATGTGAAAGTAAGACTAATTTACGATGATGGTGGTTAAATAAACAATGAATGAACATTAATTATTTTAGTCTACGGTAATCACTTGGCTAACGTATGTAATGAGGTGTGGTAAACAATAAAATAATGACAAAAAATTGTAGATAATTTTGTAGTGAGGTTAATTGTGTTTGTGTAAGAGGTTATGTGGTACTGTGTAGCTCATGTAAACAATGTATGTATGCAAGTTGAATTGGGTATGTAATAATGATAATAATAATAGTATATCAGACTAAATGATTGTGAAGGTTATAATACAAATGAATTTTAATTATGTTGGAGTAAATTGATTAAAGAAAAATTAGTGTTTTTTTTAAACTGATGGAATTAAATAATTTGAGATGAATTAATGAATTAATTTGAAATGTTGTACAAAGTTATTGATAATGATGTTTCTGAGATTTGAACTTGATAATAAATAGTAAATGAATAAATGTAAAATGTGTTTAGTTGTGGAGTCATATGGTTGTTATATAATGTATGAGAAAGTACATATGGATATTATATATTTGTTTTAATGAATGTTTATAATTTTGTGTCTATGACAGGAATCATGTGTTTATTCAATTGAGTGATGTAATGTAAGTATGAAGTTTATAATGCAATTGAAATAAAGTAAAATGTTTAATGTTTGAATAATAAATTTTAAATGTGTTTAAAAGGTTTTAAATTAGGTGATTAAATTAATTTGAGATAGTTATGAATTTCTAGTGTAATTTTCAATGGTTAACTTAATGTAAAATGTGGTAAAAGAAGGAGTTTGGGTGATAATTATTTCAATAAGGCATTAAGACAGTCAAAGTTAAATTTTAAACGGGTTTTAGACAAAATAAGAATTTTTGGAATAAAAGAATACAGAAGCAGGGTAGTAGTAGGGACACAGTAGTGAGAGTGATTGTATGTAGAGATAGTGAGAGTAATGTAATTGGAGAGTAAATAGGTGGTGGTGAAATTTTGTAGTGTGGGTGGTGTGGTAAGGGGTCCTCAACGACAGGTGTTGTGGCGGGAGGTGAATAGTTTTAAATGAGGTTTGGCAGAGTTACCTGGAAAGGGCCAGGAACTAATAAGGGAATGAGTATAAGGGAAGGGAACACACATCGTAGGTACAAAGAGGGTATCAGGTATTTTGTAATAAGAGGAAAATGATTTAAGGGGAATTAGAGAAATTATTGGAGGTAAATATTATTGAGAGATAGGTGTCACTCTATGGAAATCCGTTAGTGGTTGTTAGTAGAAAGAAGGTGAGTAAGGTTATATGTATAAATGCCCATTCAATAAATCAAATCATTGTAAATGACTGAGAATCACCCAAACC
Source organism: Magicicada septendecula (assembly GCA_034769895.1). Taxonomy (NCBI): domain Eukaryota; kingdom Metazoa; phylum Arthropoda; class Insecta; order Hemiptera; family Cicadidae; genus Magicicada; species Magicicada septendecula. Next base: position 943,500,649 of record CM068367.1, on the reverse strand, counting down.
AATTGATGATGAAAATACTTAATAGAAATTCGTAATTGAAATGTAATAATAAAAGTGACAAGTGAAAGAGTTAATAGAATTTGAAACTAAACCTAAAATTGAAATGTTTGCAAATTGTATTCAGATGCAAATAAGGTGTCATTTTAATGGTATGAGATTTATATTATTTATGAATGTTTATGTTTTATTATGTGATACTATATTAGAGTGTAGGAATTATAAACATGTATTATGTATTTTACATTGTATAATTTTGTGTATTTGTGTTAGTTGTATTTCGTATGACTGAAGTAAGGTCATTCACCTGGGAATGAGACATCAGCTGATGACTGGTGTTAGGTATGTAGTATGTATCTTGTAATTGATTCATAGACTCTTTTGTTAATTAATTTAATTAAATAATTTTGCTTTTGCTGTCAAAATGGATATTTCTGGAAATTAAATTTTTTTTTGAAAAACAAAGTATTTTTGTTCTTTGCAGTAAAGATTTTTATTTTATTTTTGGATGTTTGGCATAGGTTGATAATGTATCAGCTGATAAATGATGTTTATGTTATCTGTTATAAACATGTGTAATTGTATTTGAATAGATGATAGAAATAAGTTGTTCGTTTTATAATGATTGTTCACATATAGTTGAGGAAATTTAAGTTCATGTTAAAGTATTTTGGTTGTTGAACTCGAAATGATTAATTAAAAGAGATGAAGTAAATTAACTTAAAATAGTAACTTTGGGAATGAACGTTAAACAAATGAATGAAATTTATTTTGTTTTGAAATGATAAAACCAGACAAACAATTAACAGTGGAGTACAATAAAGGAATTTATTTATATGTAAAGATGAGATGTTCATATTAATTTAAAATGAGTATACTTGTTTTAAGGTTAGCGTTCGATGCTGTAAGAAACATTTAATTGAGCTAATATGTATTCTGTGTAATATGGTAAGGCACATATGTACGTACCCAGTACTTTGCTAAAGGCAATCCAGTATTGATAAGGGGAGATATATCGGTTGAGGATCTGGTTTGGAATAAGGCCAGTTATGGAATGTTATTGAAACGTTACAAGGTTAGGTGATACTGTGGTATGTTTCTGTCTGACTTTACGGTGTTGGGATCTCGGACAGAGAAGTCCAGTAGAATCATTCAGATGCAGCCATAGTCGCCGAGCTAGGGGGGTAGTTTACCCATTATGAGTTAAAGGAATAAAGGGGGGTTGTTGGCGACATATCCTCGCTGGTCCTCTTAGGGTTAGCAATGAGAGTTTTTCTGCTTCAGCAGAAAACCTCTCATTGGGAGGTATTGTAACGGGACAGATTTGAGGGGTTTTTCTTTATTAAGAGTCAATGGTAGAAGTGCGTTACCCATTTGGGGCCTCAGTTTTTAACAACAGACGTTCACATAGGGAACGCCCATTTGCACGTTTGTCCAGAGAGTCTGTCAACAGGCACCGATTCCTGATGCTCTGGAATGTGAAAGCGTGCGGACTTGCATGCCCATACAGATGAATAATCACGAACTTTTTAGCGAGCCACTGGTCGTATGGGTCTCGGCCAGCTACGGTAGACTCGCGATCAGAAAGGAGACTAATTACTGTGTCACGTGATTCCTTTTGGGCCTATCAGAAGCAAGAAGCCGAACTCAAGAACGTCTTGGCCATCTTGAAAGCGTCTTTTTGGCGTCTGTCGTTCTACAGCCGCGACTTCGGCCGGTTGAACGTAAAAGGCTCGCGAGCCAAAAACTTATTAAAACCTTCAAAATGTGTAAAAAAAAAAATAACTTAAAGTGATGTAAATTGTAAATAAACTTACAACATAAAAGTTAACAATTAAATTTGAATAATTTGACAGTGTAACATCAAACAAAAAATGCAGTGAACAGTTTGGGCGGACTAAAATATACGGAGTGCGACACGGGAGTTGAAGGAACGCCGACAGTCAAATAACAATATTATAAACCAATCAATATATAAAAGAAAGAAATTTTACAAAAGCGCTTTATAATATAAAATGTAAAATATAAATGTGAGTGTGAGAGGACAAAAGAATGAGCAGATGCTGGGTTGCCTTTTATCAGTTAAGTAATTATTTGTGTTCAGTATAATAAAAGAGAATATTAAATTTTATTTGTACTTGTTAAATGAGGACGTGGCCTCAATATTGAAATGTGTTTGGAATTAAATTTTGAAGGAAATAATTTACGAAAGAGATTACTAAAAAATATGTATAATAAAATTTGAATGAGTTAACCAGTGATATGGGTGTAATTATTACAACACATATCCCTAAATCACGTTTATAGATCACGAGTTCGTGTGAAGAAACCTAGACGACACAAGGTAAGCAAAGATGAGTTTTATTAATTATTATGTGGTAAGTAAAAGTACGATTACATTTGGCGCCCGAACAGGGACTGTTTTATAAAATCAATTTTATGTAAACCACACCTACAAGTGGATATAAGCGTGATTTGGGAGTACATATAAATTACGTGCAGGTTATGTGATGTGCATACTATAGTTACGTAATACTTATAAAATTAATTAATAGTGAGTACATGTAAGGTTAAATTTTTTTTGTAAGATTACAATCTTATAAAGAATATAAAAAATGGATACTAATGAGATTGAAGTTGAAATGAGCGAATCAGCTGTCATAAGTGGCCTGGGAGTTCATTCAACGCCGAATGTGGGTCAAGACAAAATAGTCGAATTAAGTGTAACAGATGAAACAAGTGTGACAGAGGATTCAGGATCTCAATTAACCCCAACATCAATGAAATGTAGTAGTAAATTCGATAATGATATAATGAGATTTTTACACCAACAATTTAACTTAATAAATTATCGTTTTGATGTCAATGATAATAAAATGGATGAACACAACAATAAATTTGATAAAATAAATAGTAAGTTTGATGAACAAAAGAGTGATTCTGATGTTAAATTCAATAAAATAAATAGTAATTTTAATGCTAGATTTGATGAAGTAAACGCTAAAATGAATGACCAAATTAACGAAATAAGAAATGAAATAAAACTAGTAGGAACCAGCAAATGAATGAAATTGATACACGTTGTGCTAGTATGAAAGAGCAGATAGTAGAATCAATAAGTAACAATTGCAAGGAGAAGATTAACGAAATGAATAAAAGGTTAGACAGGAAATGAAATCAGATAATGAGTAAGAAGGTAAGTAACAGCGGTAGTAATATGAAGAAAAATAGTGAAGAAATAATTAATAACAAGGTAAGTGGTAATTACGGTAGTGAGTCTAATATTGAAGTAAAAAGTGAGAATAACAAAGATATAATTAAAAATGTGGTGCTAGAGAGTAAGGTGGTTAATATTGAGAGTGATAATGAAGATTTTGTAGAAGTAGAGTTTCGTAACGAAGTGTTAGCGAGTGCTGAAAAGATTGAGAGAAAGTGTTATGAGAGGTTAGGTGGGCAAAGGGCAGATTTTCCCCGAGTCTATGGTGAAACAGAGTTTTCACAAATGTTTTATGAGGACAGAGTTTCCTCCAGAAGTTATGCGGAAGACAAGGTGTCTTCAAATAGTCCCCTAATTTTTTGTAAACCTGAAAAAGACAGAAGTGGTATAGTGAGTTTGTTGTGATCTTCGCATGGAGTGAAGTAGGTCAGTGGTGTTGTGACAGGTATTGTGATGAAAGTGATTATGAGAGAGAGAGAATGCTAGAGTTATTTAAGTTAAGTAGAAGTTATAAAGAGTTGATAGAGAGGTTAGAATTGGAAAAAATACATGATATGAAAGACTTACCTTGTTGCGAAAATAGTGCCGAAATAATTGATGATGATGTTCATAATTATATGGGAAGCTTACCTGTGCTTAGACGTGGAGTATTAGTAGTAGATGATTTTGAAATTGAGAGGTTAAAATGCTTAAGGGTGATAGATAATAATACAGACGGTGACAAGACCAAAACTAATGATGTAGACAGGCTATATGATTTAATAATAATGTGGGATAATCCAGTAGATTATTATGTGGGTTTTTTCGGAACAATTTGAAATATTAACGGGTTATTATATAAATAACAATGATGTAATGAGAATAAGTAAAGATGACAATTGCTATGTGAAAGTAAGACTAATTTACGATGATGGTGGTTAAATAAACAATGAATGAACATTAATTATTTTAGTCTACGGTAATCACTTGGCTAACGTATGTAATGAGGTGTGGTAAACAATAAAATAATGACGAAAAATTGTAGATAATTTTGTAGTGAGGTTAATTGTGTTTGTGTAAGAGGTTATGTGGTACTGTGTAGCTCATGTAAACAATGTATGTATGCAAGTTGAATTGGGTATGTAATAATGATAATAATAATAGTATATCAGACTAAATGATTGTGAAGGTTATAATACAAATGAATTTTAATTATGTTGGAGTAAAGTGATTAAAGAAAAATTAGTGTTTTTTTTAAACTGATGGAATTAAATAATTTGAGATGAATTAATGAATTAATTTGAAATGTTGTACAAAGTTATTGATAATGATGTTTCTGAGATTTGAACTTGATAATAAATAGTAAATGAATAAATGTAAAATGTGTTTAGTTGTGGAGTCATATGGTTGTTATATAATGTATGAGAAAGTACATATGGATATTATATATTTGTTTTAATGAATGTTTATAATTTTGTGTCTATGACAGGAATCATGTGTTTATTCAATTGAGTGATGTAATGTAAGTATGAAGTTTATAATGCAATTGAAATAAAGTAAAATGTTTAATGTTTGAATAATAAATTTTAAATGTGTTTAAAAGGTTTTAAATTAGGTGATTAAATTAATTTGAGATAGTTATGAATTTCTAGTGTAATTTTCAATGGTTAACTTAATGTAAAATGTGGTAAAAGAAGGAGTTTGGGTGATAATTATTTCAATAAGGCATTAAGACAGTCAAAGTTAAATTTTAAACGGGTTTTAGACAAAATAAGAATTTTTGGAATAAAAGAATACAGAAGCAGGGTAGTAGTAGGGACACAGTAGTGAGAGTGATTGTATGTAGAGATAGTGAGAGTAATGTAATTGGAGAGTAAATAGGTGGTGGTGAAATTTTGTAGTGTGGGTGGTGTGGTAAGGGGTCCTCAACGACAGGTGTTGTGGCGGGAGGTGAATAGTTTTAAATGAGGTTTGGCAGAGTTACCTGGAAAGGGCCAGGAACTAATAAGGGAATGAGTATAAGGGAAGGGAACACACATCGTAGGTACAAAGAGGGTATCAGGTATTTTGTAATAAGAGGAAAATGATTTAAGGGGAATTAGAGAAATTATTGGAGGTAAATATTATTGAGAGATAGGTGTCACTCTATGGAAATCCGTTAGTGGTTGTTAGTAGAAAGAAGGTGAGTAAGGTTATATGTATAAATGCCCATTCAATAAATCAAATCATTGTAAATGACTGAGAATCACCCAAACCAATTGATGATGAAAATACTTAATAGAAATTCGTAATTGAAATGTAATAATAAAAGTGACAAGTGAAAGAGTTAATAGAATTTGAAACTAAACCTAAAATTGAAATGTTTGCAAATTGTATTCAGATGCAAATAAGGTGTCATTTTAATGGTATGAGATTTGTATTATTTATGAATGTTTATGTTTTATTATGTGATACTATATTAGAGTGTAGGAATTATAAACATGTATTATGTATTTTACATTGTATAATTTTGTGTATTTGTGTTAGTTGTATTTCGTATGACTGAAGTAAGGTCATTCACCTGGGAATGAGACATCAGCTGATGACTGGTGTTAGGTATGTAGTATGTATCTTGTAATTGATTCATAGACTCTTTTGTTAATTAATTTAATTAAATAATTTTGCTTTTGCTGTCAAAATGGATATTTCTGGAAATTAAATTTTTTTTTGAAAAACAAAGTATTTTTGTTCTTTGCAGTAAAGATTTTTATTTTATTTTTGGATGTTTGGCATAGGTTGATAATGTATCAGCTGATAAATGATGTTTATGTTATCTGTTATAAACATGTGTAATTGTATTTGAATAGATGATAGAAATAAGTTGTTCGTTTTATAATGATTGTTCACATATAGTTGAGGAAATTTAAGTTCATGTTAAAGTATTTTGGTTGTTGAACTCGAAATGATTAATTAAAAGAGATGAAGTAAATTAACTTAAAATAGTAACTTTGGGAATGAACGTTAAACAAATGAATGAAATTTATTTTGTTTTGAAATGATAAAACCAGACAAACAATTAACAGTGGAGTACAATAAAGGAATTGTATTTATATGTAAAGATGAGATGTTCATATTAATTTAAAATGAGTATACTTGTTTTAAGGTTAGCGTTCGATGCTGTAAGAAACATTTAATTGAGCTAATATGTATTCTGTGTAATATGGTAAGGCACATATGTACGTACCCAGTACTTTGCTAAAGGCAATCCAGTATTGATAAGGGGAGATATATCGGTTGAGGATCTGGTTTGGAATAAGGCCAGTTATGGAATGTTATTGAAACGTTACAAGGTTAGGTGATACTGTGGTATGTTTCTGTCTGACTTTACGGTGTTGGGATCTCGGACAGAGAAGTCCAGTAGAATCATTCAGATGCAGCCATAGTCGCCGAGCTAGGGGGGTAGTTTACCCATTATGAGTTAAAGGAATAAAGGGGGGTTGTTGGCGACATATCCTCGCTGGTCCTCTTAGGGTTAGCAATGAGAGTTTTTCTGCTTCAGCAGAAAACCTCTCATTGGGAGGTATTGTAACGGGACAGATTTGAGGGGTTTTTCTTTATTAAGAGTCAATGGTAGAAGTGCGTTACCCATTTGGGGCCTCAGTTTTTAACAACAGACGTTCACATAGGGAACGCCCATTTGCACGTTTGTCCAGAGAGTCTGTCAACAGGCACCGATTCCTGATGCTCTGGAATGTGAAAGCGTGCGGACTTGCATGCCCATACAGATGAATAATCACGAACTTTTTAGCGAGCCACTGGTCGTATGGGTCTCGGCCAGCTACGGTAGACTCGCGATCAGAAAGGAGACTAATTACTGTGTCACGTGATTCCTTTTGGGCCTATCAGAAGCAAGAAGCCGAACTCAAGAACGTCTTGGCCATCTTGAAAGCGTCTTTTTGGCGTCTGTCGTTCTACAGCCGCGACTTCGGCCGGTTGAACGTAAAAGGCTCGCGAGCCAAAAACTTATTAAAACCTTCAAAATGTGTAAAAAAAAAAATAACTTAAAGTGATGTAAATTGTAAATAAACTTACAACATAAAAGTTAACAATGAAATTTGAATAATTTGACAGTGTAACATCAAACAAAAAATGCAGTGAACAGTTTGGGCGGACTAAAATATACGGAGTGCGACACGGGAGTTGAAGGAACGCCGACAGTCAAATAACAATATTATAAACCAATCAATATATAAAAGAAAGAAATTTTACAAAAGCGCTTTATAATATAAATTGTAAAATATAAATGTGAGTGTGAGAGGACAAAAGAATGAGCAGATGCTGGGTTGCCTTTTATCAGTTAAGTAATTATTTGTGTTCAGTATAATAAAAGAGAATATTAAATTTTATTTGTACTTGTTAAATGAGGACGTGGCCTCAATATTGAAATGTGTTTGGAATTAAATTTTGAAGGAAATAATTTACGAAAGAGATTACTAAAAAATATGTATAATAAAATTTGAATGAGTTAACCAGTGATATGGGTGTAATTATTACAACACATATCCCTAAATCACGTTTATAGATCACGAGTTCGTGTGAAGAAACCTAGACGACACAAGGTAAGCAAAGATGAGTTTTATTAATTATTATGTGGTAAGTAAAAGTACGATTACATTTGGCGCCCGAACAGGGACTGTTTTATAAAATCAATTTTATGTAAACCACACCTACAAGTGGATATAAGCGTGATTTGGGAGTACATATAAATTACGTGCAGGTTATGTGATGTGCATACTATAGTTACGTAATACTTATAAAATTAATTAATAGTGAGTACATGTAAGGTTAAATTTTTTTTGTAAGATTACAATCTTATAAAGAATATAAAAAATGGATACTAATGAGATTGAAGTTGAAATGAGCGAATCAGCTGTCATAAGTGGCCTGGGAGTTCATTCAACGCCGAATGTGGGTCAAGACAAAATAGTCGAATTAAGTGTAACAGATGAAACAAGTGTGACAGAGGATTCAGGATCTCAATTAACCCCAACATCAATGAAATGTAGTAGTAAATTCGATAATGATATAATGAGATTTTTACACCAACAATTTAACTTAATAAATTATCGTTTTGATGTCAATGATAATAAAATGGATGAACACAACAATAAATTTGATAAAATAAATAGTAAGTTTGATGAACAAAAGAGTGATTCTGATGTTAAATTCAATAAAATAAATAGTAATTTTAATGCTAGATTTGATGAAGTAAACGCTAAAATGAATGACCAAATTAACGAAATAAGAAATGAAATAAAACTAGTAGGAACCAGCAAATGAATGAAATTGATACACGTTGTGCTAGTATGAAAGAGCAGATAGTAGAATCAATAAGTAACAATTGCAAGGAGAAGATTAACGAAATGAATAAAAGGTTAGACAGGAAATGAAATCAGATAATGAGTAAGAAGGTAAGTAACAGCGGTAGTAATATGAAGAAAAATAGTGAAGAAATAATTAATAACAAGGTAAGTGGTAATTACGGTAGTGAGTCTAATATTGAAGTAAAAAGTGAGAATAACAAAGATATAATTAAAAATGTGGTGCTAGAGAGTAAGGTGGTTAATATTGAGAGTGATAATGAAGATTTTGTAGAAGTAGAGTTTCGTAACGAAGTGTTAGCGAGTGCTGAAAAGATTGAGAGAAAGTGTTATGAGAGGTTAGGTGGGCAAAGGGCAGATTTTCCCCGAGTCTATGGTGAAACAGAGTTTTCACAAATGTTTTATGAGGACAGAGTTTCCTCCAGAAGTTATGCGGAAGACAAGGTGTCTTCAAATAGTCCCCTAATTTTTTGTAAACCTGAAAAAGACAGAAGTGGTATAGTGAGTTTGTTGTGATCTTCGCATGGAGTGAAGTAGGTCAGTGGTGTTGTGACAGGTATTGTGATGAAAGTGATTATGAGAGAGAGAGAATGCTAGAGTTATTTAAGTTAAGTAGAAGTTATAAAGAGTTGATAGAGAGGTTAGAATTGGAAAAAATACATGATATGAAAGACTTACCTTGTTGCGAAAATAGTGCCGAAATAATTGATGATGATGTTCATAATTATATGGGAAGCTTACCTGTGCTTAGACGTGGAGTATTAGTAGTAGATGATTTTGAAATTGAGAGGTTAAAATGCTTAAGGGTGATAGATAATAATACAGACGGTGACAAGACCAAAACTAATGATGTAGACAGGCTATATGATTTAAAAATAATGTGGGATAATCCAGTAGATTATTATGTGGGTTTTTTCGGAACAATTTGAAATATTAACGGGTTATTATATAAATAACAATGATGTAATGAGAATAAGTAAAGATGACAATTGCTATGTGAAAGTAAGACTAATTTACGATGATGGTGGTTAAATAAACAATGAATGAACATTAATTATTTTAGTCTACGGTAATCACTTGGCTAACGTATGTAATGAGGTGTGGTAAACAATAAAATAATGACGAAAAATTGTAGATAATTTTGTAGTGAGGTTAATTGTGTTTGTGTAAGAGGTTATGTGGTACTGTGTAGCTCATGTAAACAATGTATGTATGCAAGTTGAATTGGGTATGTAATAATGATAATAATAATAGTATATCAGACTAAATGATTGTGAAGGTTATAATACAAATGAATTTTAATTATGTTGGAGTAAAGTGATTAAAGAAAAATTAGTGTTTTTTTTAAACTGATGGAATTAAATAATTTGAGATGAATTAATGAATTAATTTGAAATGTTGTACAAAGTTATTGATAATGATGTTTCTGAGATTTGAACTTGATAATAAATAGTAAATGAATAAATGTAAAATGTGTTTAGTTGTGGAGTCATATGGTTGTTATATAATGTATGAGAAAGTACATATGGATATTATATATTTGTTTTAATGAATGTTTATAATTTTGTGTCTATGACAGGAATCATGTGTTTATTCAATTGAGTGATGTAATGTAAGTATGAAGTTTATAATGCAATTGAAATAAAGTAAAATGTTTAATGTTTGAATAATAAATTTTAAATGTGTTTAAAAGGTTTTAAATTAGGTGATTAAATTAATTTGAGATAGTTAAGGATTTTGTAGTGTAATTTTCAATGGTTAACTTAATGTAAAATGTGGTAAAAGAAGGAGTTTGGGTGATAATTATTTCAATAAGGCATTAAGACAGTCAAAGTTAAATTTTAAACGGGTTTTAGACAAAATAAGAATTTTTGGAATAAAAGAATACAGAAGCAGGGTAGTAGTAGGGACACAGTAGTGAGAGTGATTGTATGTAGAGATAGTGAGAGTAATGTAATTGGAGAGTAAATAGGTGGTGGTGAAATTTTGTAGTGTGGGTGGTGTGGTAAGGGGTCCTCAACGACAGGTGTTGTGGCGGGAGGTGAATAGTTTTAAATGAGGTTTGGCAGAGTTACCTGGAAAGGGCCAGGAACTAATAAGGGAATGAGTATAAGGGAAGGGAACACACATCGTAGGTACAAAGAGGGTATCAGGTATTTTGTAATAAGAGGAAAATGATTTAAGGGGAATTAGAGAAATTATTGGAGGTAAATATTATTGAGAGATAGGTGTCACTCTATGGAAATCCGTTAGTGGTTGTTAGTAGAAAGAAGGTGAGTAAGGTTATATGTATAAATGCCCATTCAATAAATCAAATCATTGTAAATGACTGAGAATCACCCAAACCAATTGATGATGAAAATACTTAATAGAAATTCGTAATTGAAATGTAATAATAAAAGTGACAAGTGAAAGAGTTAATAGAATTTGAAACTAAACCTAAAATTGAAATGTTTGCAAATTGTATTCAGATGCAAATAAGGTGTCATTTTAATGGTATGAGATTTGTATTATTTATGAATGTTTATGTTTTATTATGTGATACTATATTAGAGTGTAGGAATTATAAACATGTATTATGTATTTTACATTGTATAATTTTGTGTATTTGTGTTAGTTGTATTTCGTATGACTGAAGTAAGGTCATTCACCTGGGAATGAGACATCAGCTGATGACTGGTGTTAGGTATGTAGTATGTATCTTGTAATTGATTCATAGACTCTTTTGTTAATTAATTTAATTAAATAATTTTGCTTTTGCTGTCAAAATGGATATTTCTGGAAATTAAATTTTTTTTTGAAAAACAAAGTATTTTTGTTCTTTGCAGTAAAGATTTTTATTTTATTTTTGGATGTTTGGCATAGGTTGATAATGTATCAGCTGATAAATGATGTTTATGTTATCTGTTATAAACATGTGTAATTGTATTTGAATAGATGATAGAAATAAGTTGTTCGTTTTATAATGATTGTTCACATATAGTTGAGGAAATTTAAGTTCATGTTAAAGTATTTTGGTTGTTGAACTCGAAATGATTAATTAAAAGAGATGAAGTAAATTAACTTAAAATAGTAACTTTGGGAATGAACGTTAAACAAATGAATGAAATTTATTTTGTTTTGAAATGATAAAACCAGACAAACAATTAACAGTGGAGTACAATAAAGGAATTGTATTTATATGTAAAGATGAGATGTTCATATTAATTTAAAATGAGTATACTTGTTTTAAGGTTAGCGTTCGATGCTGTAAGAAACATTTAATTGAGCTAATATGTATTCTGTGTAATATGGTAAGGCACATATGTACGTACCCAGTACTTTGCTAAAGGCAATCCAGTATTGATAAGGGGAGATATATCGGTTGAGGATCTGGTTTGGAATAAGGCCAGTTATGGAATGTTATTGAAACGTTACAAGGTTAGGTGATACTGTGGTATGTTTCTGTCTGACTTTACGGTGTTGGGATCTCGGACAGAGAAGTCCAGTAGAATCATTCAGATGCAGCCATAGTCGCCGAGCTAGGGGGGTAGTTTACCCATTATGAGTTAAAGGAATAAAGGGGGGTTGTTGGCGACATATCCTCGCTGGTCCTCTTAGGGTTAGCAATGAGAGTTTTTCTGCTTCAGCAGAAAACCTCTCATTGGGAGGTATTGTAACGGGACAGATTTGAGGGGTTTTTCTTTATTAAGAGTCAATGGTAGAAGTGCGTTACCCATTTGGGGCCTCAGTTTTTAACAACAGACGTTCACATAGGGAACGCCCATTTGCACGTTTGTCCAGAGAGTCTGTCAACAGGCACCGATTCCTGATGCTCTGGAATGTGAAAGCGTGCGGACTTGCATGCCCATACAGATGAATAATCACGAACTTTTTAGCGAGCCACTGGTCGTATGGGTCTCGGCCAGCTACGGTAGACTCGCGATCAGAAAGGAGACTAATTACTGTGTCACGTGATTCCTTTTGGGCCTATCAGAAGCAAGAAGCCGAACTCAAGAACGTCTTGGCCATCTTGAAAGCGTCTTTTTGGCGTCTGTCGTTCTACAGCCGCGACTTCGGCCGGTTGAACGTAAAAGGCTCGCGAGCCAAAAACTTATTAAAACCTTCAAAATGTGTAAAAAAAAAAATAACTTAAAGTGATGTAAATTGTAAATAAACTTACAACATAAAAGTTAACAATTAAATTTGAATAATTTGACAGTGTAACATCAAACAAAAAATGCAGTGAACAGTTTGGGCGGACTAAAATATACGGAGTGCGACACGGGAGTTGAAGGAACGCCGACAGTCAAATAACAATATTATAAACCAATCAATATATAAAAGAAAGAAATTTTACAAAAGCGCTTTATAATATAAAATGTAAAATATAAATGTGAGTGTGAGAGGACAAAAGAATGAGCAGATGCTGGGTTGCCTTTTATCAGTTAAGTAATTATTTGTGTTCAGTATAATAAAAGAGAATATTAAATTTTATTTGTACTTGTTAAATGAGGACGTGGCCTCAATATTGAAATGTGTTTGGAATTAAATTTTGAAGGAAATAATTTACGAAAGAGATTACTAAAAAATATGTATAATAAAATTTGAATGAGTTAACCAGTGATATGGGTGTAATTATTACAACACATATCCCTAAATCACGTTTATAGATCACGAGTTCGTGTGAAGAAACCTAGACGACACAAGGTAAGCAAAGATGAGTTTTATTAATTATTATGTGGTAAGTAAAAGTACGATTACATTTGGCGCCCGAACAGGGACTGTTTTATAAAATCAATTTTATGTAAACCACACCTACAAGTGGATATAAGCGTGATTTGGGAGTACATATAAATTACGTGCAGGTTATGTGATGTGCATACTATAGTTACGTAATACTTATAAAATTAATTAATAGTGAGTACATGTAAGGTTAAATTTTTTTTGTAAGATTACAATCTTATAAAGAATATAAAAAATGGATACTAATGAGATTGAAGTTGAAATGAGCGAATCAGCTGTCATAAGTGGCCTGGGAGTTCATTCAACGCCGAATGTGGGTCAAGACAAAATAGTCGAATTAAGTGTAACAGATGAAACAAGTGTGACAGAGGATTCAGGATCTCAATTAACCCCAACATCAATGAAATGTAGTAGTAAATTCGATAATGATATAATGAGATTTTTACACCAACAATTTAACTTAATAAATTATCGTTTTGATGTCAATGATAATAAAATGGATGAACACAACAATAAATTTGATAAAATAAATAGTAAGTTTGATGAACAAAAGAGTGATTCTGATGTTAAATTCAATAAAATAAATAGTAATTTTAATGCTAGATTTGATGAAGTAAACGCTAAAATGAATGACCAAATTAACGAAATAAGAAATGAAATAAAACTAGTAGGAACCAGCAAATGAATGAAATTGATACACGTTGTGCTAGTATGAAAGAGCAGATAGTAGAATCAATAAGTAACAATTGCAAGGAGAAGATTAACGAAATGAATAAAAGGTTAGACAGGAAATGAAATCAGATAATGAGTAAGAAGGTAAGTAACAGCGGTAGTAATATGAAGAAAAATAGTGAAGAAATAATTAATAACAAGGTAAGTGGTAATTACGGTAGTGAGTCTAATATTGAAGTAAAAAGTGAGAATAACAAAGATATAATTAAAAATGTGGTGCTAGAGAGTAAGGTGGTTAATATTGAGAGTGATAATGAAGATTTTGTAGAAGTAGAGTTTCGTAACGAAGTGTTAGCGAGTGCTGAAAAGATTGAGAGAAAGTGTTATGAGAGGTTAGGTGGGCAAAGGGCAGATTTTCCCCGAGTCTATGGTGAAACAGAGTTTTCACAAATGTTTTATGAGGACAGAGTTTCCTCCAGAAGTTATGCGGAAGACAAGGTGTCTTCAAATAGTCCCCTAATTTTTTGTAAACCTGAAAAAGACAGAAGTGGTATAGTGAGTTTGTTGTGATCTTCGCATGGAGTGAAGTAGGTCAGTGATGTTGTGACAGGTATTGTGATGAAAGTGATTATGAGAGAGAGAGAATGCTAGAGTTATTTAAGTTAAGTAGAAGTTATAAAGAGTTGATAGAGAGGTTAGAATTGGAAAAAATACATGATATGAAAGACTTACCTTGTTGCGAAAATAGTGCCGAAATAATTGATGATGATGTTCATAATTATATGGGAAGCTTACCTGTGCTTAGACGTGGAGTATTAGTAGTAGATGATTTTGAAATTGAGAGGTTAAAATGCTTAAGGGTGATAGATAATAATACAGACGGTGACAAGACCAAAACTAATGATGTAGACAGGCTATATGATTTAAAAATAATGTGGGATAATCCAGTAGATTATTATGTGGGTTTTTTCGGAACAATTTGAAATATTAACGGGTTATTATATAAATAACAATGATGTAATGAGAATAAGTAAAGATGACAATTGCTATGTGAAAGTAAGACTAATTTACGATGATGGTGGTTAAATAAACAATGAATGAACATTAATTATTTTAGTCTACGGTAATCACTTGGCTAACGTATGTAATGAGGTGTGGTAAACAATAAAATAATGACGAAAAATTGTAGATAATTTTGTAGTGAGGTTAATTGTGTTTGTGTAAGAGGTTATGTGGTACTGTGTAGCTCATGTAAACAATGTATGTATGCAAGTTGAATTGGGTATGTAATAATGATAATAATAATAGTATATCAGACTAAATGATTGTGAAGGTTATAATACAAATGAATTTTAATTATGTTGGAGTAAAGTGATTAAAGAAAAATTAGTGTTTTTTTTAAACTGATGGAATTAAATAATTTGAGATGAATTAATGAATTAATTTGAAATGTTGTACAAAGTTATTGATAATGATGTTTCTGAGATTTGAACTTGATAATAAATAGTAAATGAATAAATGTAAAATGTGTTTAGTTGTGGAGTCATATGGTTGTTATATAATGTATGAGAAAGTACATATGGATATTATATATTTGTTTTAATGAATGTTTATAATTTTGTGTCTATGACAGGAATCATGTGTTTATTCAATTGAGTGATGTAATGTAAGTATGAAGTTTATAATGCAATTGAAATAAAGTAAAATGTTTAATGTTTGAATAATAAATTTTAAATGTGTTTAAAAGGTTTTAAATTAGGTGATTAAATTAATTTGAGATAGTTATGAATTTCTAGTGTAATTTTCAATGGTTAACTTAATGTAAAATGTGGTAAAAGAAGGAGTTTGGGTGATAATTATTTCAATAAGGCATTAAGACAGTCAAAGTTAAATTTTAAACGGGTTTTAGACAAAATAAGAATTTTTGGAATAAAAGAATACAGAAGCAGGGTAGTAGTAGGGACACAGTAGTGAGAGTGATTGTATGTAGAGATAGTGAGAGTAATGTAATTGGAGAGTAAATAGGTGGTGGTGAAATTTTGTAGTGTGGGTGGTGTGGTAAGGGGTCCTCAACGACAGGTGTTGTGGCGGGAGGTGAATAGTTTTAAATGAGGTTTGGCAGAGTTACCTGGAAAGGGCCAGGAACTAATAAGGGAATGAGTATAAGGGAAGGGAACACACATCGTAGGTACAAAGAGGGTATCAGGTATTTTGTAATAAGAGGAAAATGATTTAAGGGGAATTAGAGAAATTATTGGAGGTAAATATTATTGAGAGATAGGTGTCACTCTATGGAAATCCGTTAGTGGTTGTTAGTAGAAAGAAGGTGAGTAAGGTTATATGTATAAATGCCCATTCAATAAATCAAATCATTGTAAATGACTGAGAATCACCCAAACCAATTGATGATGAAAATACTTAATAGAAATTCGTAATTGAAATGTAATAATAAAAGTGACAAGTGAAAGAGTTAATAGAATTTGAAACTAAACCTAAAATTGAAATGTTTGCAAATTGTATTCAGATGCAAATAAGGTGTCATTTTAATGGTATGAGATTTGTATTATTTATGAATGTTTATGTTTTATTATGTGATACTATATTAGAGTGTAGGAATTATAAACATGTATTATGTATTTTACATTGTATAATTTTGTGTATTTGTGTTAGTTGTATTTCGTATGACTGAAGTAAGGTCATTCACCTGGGAATGAGACATCAGCTGATGACTGGTGTTAGGTATGTAGTATGTATCTTGTAATTGATTCATAGACTCTTTTGTTAATTAATTTAATTAAATAATTTTGCTTTTGCTGTCAAAATGGATATTTCTGGAAATTAAATTTTTTTTTGAAAAACAAAGTATTTTTGTTCTTTGCAGTAAAGATTTTTATTTTATTTTTGGATGTTTGGCATAGGTTGATAATGTATCAGCTGATAAATGATGTTTATGTTATCTGTTATAAACATGTGTAATTGTATTTGAATAGATGATAGAAATAAGTTGTTCGTTTTATAATGATTGTTCACATATAGTTGAGGAAATTTAAGTTCATGTTAAAGTATTTTGGTTGTTGAACTCGAAATGATTAATTAAAAGAGATGAAGTAAATTAACTTAAAATAGTAACTTTGGGAATGAACGTTAAACAAATGAATGAAATTTATTTTGTTTTGAAATGATAAAACCAGACAAACAATTAACAGTGGAGTACAATAAAGGAATTGTATTTATATGTAAAGATGAGATGTTCATATTAATTTAAAATGAGTATACTTGTTTTAAGGTTAGCGTTCGATGCTGTAAGAAACATTTAATTGAGCTAATATGTATTCTGTGTAATATGGTAAGGCACATATGTACGTACCCAGTACTTTGCTAAAGGCAATCCAGTATTGATAAGGGGAGATATATCGGTTGAGGATCTGGTTTGGAATAAGGCCAGTTATGGAATGTTATTGAAACGTTACAAGGTTAGGTGATACTGTGGTATGTTTCTGTCTGACTTTACGGTGTTGGGATCTCGGACAGAGAAGTCCAGTAGAATCATTCAGATGCAGCCATAGTCGCCGAGCTAGGGGGGTAGTTTACCCATTATGAGTTAAAGGAATAAAGGGGGGTTGTTGGCGACATATCCTCGCTGGTCCTCTTAGGGTTAGCAATGAGAGTTTTTCTGCTTCAGCAGAAAACCTCTCATTGGGAGGTATTGTAACGGGACAGATTTGAGGGGTTTTTCTTTATTAAGAGTCAATGGTAGAAGTGCGTTACCCATTTGGGGCCTCAGTTTTTAACAACAGACGTTCACATAGGGAACGCCCATTTGCACGTTTGTCCAGAGAGTCTGTCAACAGGCACCGATTCCTGATGCTCTGGAATGTGAAAGCGTGCGGACTTGCATGCCCATACAGATGAATAATCACGAACTTTTTAGCGAGCCACTGGTCGTATGGGTCTCGGCCAGCTACGGTAGACTCGCGATCAGAAAGGAGACTAATTACTGTGTCACGTGATTCCTTTTGGGCCTATCAGAAGCAAGAAGCCGAACTCAAGAACGTCTTGGCCATCTTGAAAGCGTCTTTTTGGCGTCTGTCGTTCTACAGCCGCGACTTCGGCCGGTTGAACGTAAAAGGCTCGCGAGCCAAAAACTTATTAAAACCTTCAAAATGTGTAAAAAAAAAAATAACTTAAAGTGATGTAAATTGTAAATAAACTTACAACATAAAAGTTAACAATTAAATTTGAATAATTTGACAGTGTAACATCAAACAAAAAATGCAGTGAACAGTTTGGGCGGACTAAAATATACGGAGTGCGACACGGGAGTTGAAGGAACGCCGACAGTCAAATAACAATATTATAAACCAATCAATATATAAAAGAAAGAAATTTTACAAAAGCGCTTTATAATATAAAATGTAAAATATAAATGTGAGTGTGAGAGGACAAAAGAATGAGCAGATGCTGGGTTGCCTTTTATCAGTTAAGTAATTATTTGTGTTCAGTATAATAAAAGAGAATATTAAATTTTATTTGTACTTGTTAAATGAGGACGTGGCCTCAATATTGAAATGTGTTTGGAATTAAATTTTGAAGGAAATAATTTACGAAAGAGATTACTAAAAAATATGTATAATAAAATTTGAATGAGTTAACCAGTGATATGGGTGTAATTATTACAACACATATCCCTAAATCACGTTTATAGATCACGAGTTCGTGTGAAGAAACCTAGACGACACAAGGTAAGCAAAGATGAGTTTTATTAATTATTATGTGGTAAGTAAAAGTACGATTACATTTGGCGCCCGAACAGGGACTGTTTTATAAAATCAATTTTATGTAAACCACACCTACAAGTGGATATAAGCGTGATTTGGGAGTACATATAAATTACGTGCAGGTTATGTGATGTGCATACTATAGTTACGTAATACTTATAAAATTAATTAATAGTGAGTACATGTAAGGTTAAATTTTTTTTGTAAGATTACAATCTTATAAAGAATATAAAAAATGGATACTAATGAGATTGAAGTTGAAATGAGCGAATCAGCTGTCATAAGTGGCCTGGGAGTTCATTCAACGCCGAATGTGGGTCAAGACAAAATAGTCGAATTAAGTGTAACAGATGAAACAAGTGTGACAGAGGATTCAGGATCTCAATTAACCCCAACATCAATGAAATGTAGTAGTAAATTCGATAATGATATAATGAGATTTTTACACCAACAATTTAACTTAATAAATTATCGTTTTGATGTCAATGATAATAAAATGGATGAACACAACAATAAATTTGATAAAATAAATAGTAAGTTTGATGAACAAAAGAGTGATTCTGATGTTAAATTCAATAAAATAAATAGTAATTTTAATGCTAGATTTGATGAAGTAAACGCTAAAATGAATGACCAAATTAACGAAATAAGAAATGAAATAAAACTAGTAGGAACCAGCAAATGAATGAAATTGATACACGTTGTGCTAGTATGAAAGAGCAGATAGTAGAATCAATAAGTAACAATTGCAAGGAGAAGATTAACGAAATGAATAAAAGGTTAGACAGGAAATGAAATCAGATAATGAGTAAGAAGGTAAGTAACAGCGGTAGTAATATGAAGAAAAATAGTGAAGAAATAATTAATAACAAGGTAAGTGGTAATTACGGTAGTGAGTCTAATATTGAAGTAAAAAGTGAGAATAACAAAGATATAATTAAAAATGTGGTGCTAGAGAGTAAGGTGGTTAATATTGAGAGTGATAATGAAGATTTTGTAGAAGTAGAGTTTCGTAACGAAGTGTTAGCGAGTGCTGAAAAGATTGAGAGAAAGTGTTATGAGAGGTTAGGTGGGCAAAGGGCAGATTTTCCCCGAGTCTATGGTGAAACAGAGTTTTCACAAATGTTTTATGAGGACAGAGTTTCCTCCAGAAGTTATGCGGAAGACAAGGTGTCTTCAAATAGTCCCCTAATTTTTTGTAAACCTGAAAAAGACAGAAGTGGTATAGTGAGTTTGTTGTGATCTTCGCATGGAGTGAAGTAGGTCAGTGGTGTTGTGACAGGTATTGTGATGAAAGTGATTATGAGAGAGAGAGAATGCTAGAGTTATTTAAGTTAAGTAGAAGTTATAAAGAGTTGATAGAGAGGTTAGAATTGGAAAAAATACATGATATGAAAGACTTACCTTGTTGCGAAAATAGTGCCGAAATAATTGATGATGATGTTCATAATTATATGGGAAGCTTACCTGTGCTTAGACGTGGAGTATTAGTAGTAGATGATTTTGAAATTGAGAGGTTAAAATGCTTAAGGGTGATAGATAATAATACAGACGGTGACAAGACCAAAACTAATGATGTAGACAGGCTATATGATTTAAAAATAATGTGGGATAATCCAGTAGATTATTATGTGGGTTTTTTCGGAACAATTTGAAATATTAACGGGTTATTATATAAATAACAATGATGTAATGAGAATAAGTAAAGATGACAATTGCTATGTGAAAGTAAGACTAATTTACGATGATGGTGGTTAAATAAACAATGAATGAACATTAATTATTTTAGTCTACGGTAATCACTTGGCTAACGTATGTAATGAGGTGTGGTAAACAATAAAATAATGACGAAAAATTGTAGATAATTTTGTAGTGAGGTTAATTGTGTTTGTGTAAGAGGTTATGTGGTACTGTGTAGCTCATGTAAACAATGTATGTATGCAAGTTGAATTGGGTATGTAATAATGATAATAATAATAGTATATCAGACTAAATGATTGTGAAGGTTATAATACAAATGAATTTTAATTATGTTGGAGTAAAGTGATTAAAGAAAAATTAGTGTTTTTTTTAAACTGATGGAATTAAATAATTTGAGATGAATTAATGAATTAATTTGAAATGTTGTACAAAGTTATTGATAATGATGTTTCTGAGATTTGAACTTGATAATAAATAGTAAATGAATAAATGTAAAATGTGTTTAGTTGTGGAGTCATATGGTTGTTATATAATGTATGAGAAAGTACATATGGATATTATATATTTGTTTTAATGAATGTTTATAATTTTGTGTCTATGACAGGAATCATGTGTTTATTCAATTGAGTGATGTAATGTAAGTATGAAGTTTATAATGCAATTGAAATAAAGTAAAATGTTTAATGTTTGAATAATAAATTTTAAATGTGTTTAAAAGGTTTTAAATTAGGTGATTAAATTAATTTGAGATAGTTATGAATTTCTAGTGTAATTTTCAATGGTTAACTTAATGTAAAATGTGGTAAAAGAAGGAGTTTGGGTGATAATTATTTCAATAAGGCATTAAGACAGTCAAAGTTAAATTTTAAACGGGTTTTAGACAAAATAAGAATTTTTGGAATAAAAGAATACAGAAGCAGGGTAGTAGTAGGGACACAGTAGTGAGAGTGATTGTATGTAGAGATAGTGAGAGTAATGTAATTGGAGAGTAAATAGGTGGTGGTGAAATTTTGTAGTGTGGGTGGTGTGGTAAGGGGTCCTCAACGACAGGTGTTGTGGCGGGAGGTGAATAGTTTTAAATGAGGTTTGGCAGAGTTACCTGGAAAGGGCCAGGAACTAATAAGGGAATGAGTATAAGGGAAGGGAACACACATCGTAGGTACAAAGAGGGTATCAGGTATTTTGTAATAAGAGGAAAATGATTTAAGGGGAATTAGAGAAATTATTGGAGGTAAATATTATTGAGAGATAGGTGTCACTCTATGGAAATCCGTTAGTGGTTGTTAGTAGAAAGAAGGTGAGTAAGGTTATATGTATAAATGCCCATTCAATAAATCAAATCATTGTAAATGACTGAGAATCACCCAAACCAATTGATGATGAAAATACTTAATAGAAATTCGTAATTGAAATGTAATAATAAAAGTGACAAGTGAAAGAGTTAATAGAATTTGAAACTAAACCTAAAATTGAAATGTTTGCAAATTGTATTCAGATGCAAATAAGGTGTCATTTTAATGGTATGAGATTTGTATTATTTATGAATGTTTATGTTTTATTATGTGATACTATATTAGAGTGTAGGAATTATAAACATGTATTATGTATTTTACATTGTATAATTTTGTGTATTTGTGTTAGTTGTATTTCGTATGACTGAAGTAAGGTCATTCACCTGGGAATGAGACATCAGCTGATGACTGGTGTTAGGTATGTAGTATGTATCTTGTAATTGATTCATAGACTCTTTTGTTAATTAATTTAATTAAATAATTTTGCTTTTGCTGTCAAAATGGATATTTCTGGAAATTAAATTTTTTTTGAAAAACAAAGTATTTTTGTTCTTTGCAGTAAAGATTTTTATTTTATTTTTGGATGTTTGGCATAGGTTGATAATGTATCAGCTGATAAATGATGTTTATGTTATCTGTTATAAACATGTGTAATTGTATTTGAATAGATGATAGAAATAAGTTGTTCGTTTTATAATGATTGTTCACATATAGTTGAGGAAATTTAAGTTCATGTTAAAGTATTTTGGTTGTTGAACTCGAAATGATTAATTAAAAGAGATGAAGTAAATTAACTTAAAATAGTAACTTTGGGAATGAACGTTAAACAAATGAATGAAATTTATTTTGTTTTGAAATGATAAAACCAGACAAACAATTAACAGTGGAGTACAATAAAGGAATTGTATTTATATGTAAAGATGAGATGTTCATATTAATTTAAAATGAGTATACTTGTTTTAAGGTTAGCGTTCGATGCTGTAAGAAACATTTAATTGAGCTAATATGTATTCTGTGTAATATGGTAAGGCACATATGTACGTACCCAGTACTTTGCTAAAGGCAATCCAGTATTGATAAGGGGAGATATATCGGTTGAGGATCTGGTTTGGAATAAGGCCAGTTATGGAATGTTATTGAAACGTTACAAGGTTAGGTGATACTGTGGTATGTTTCTGTCTGACTTTACGGTGTTGGGATCTCGGACAGAGAAGTCCAGTAGAATCATTCAGATGCAGCCATAGTCGCCGAGCTAGGGGGGTAGTTTACCCATTATGAGTTAAAGGAATAAAGGGGGGTTGTTGGCGACATATCCTCGCTGGTCCTCTTAGGGTTAGCAATGAGAGTTTTTCTGCTTCAGCAGAAAACCTCTCATTGGGAGGTATTGTAACGGGACAGATTTGAGGGGTTTTTCTTTATTAAGAGTCAATGGTAGAAGTGCGTTACCCATTTGGGGCCTCAGTTTTTAACAACAGACGTTCACATAGGGAACGCCCATTTGCACGTTTGTCCAGAGAGTCTGTCAACAGGCACCGATTCCTGATGCTCTGGAATGTGAAAGCGTGCGGACTTGCATGCCCATACAGATGAATAATCACGAACTTTTTAGCGAGCCACTGGTCGTATGGGTCTCGGCCAGCTACGGTAGACTCGCGATCAGAAAGGAGACTAATTACTGTGTCACGTGATTCCTTTTGGGCCTATCAGAAGCAAGAAGCCGAACTCAAGAACGTCTTGGCCATCTTGAAAGCGTCTTTTTGGCGTCTGTCGTTCTACAGCCGCGACTTCGGCCGGTTGAACGTAAAAGGCTCGCGAGCCAAAAACTTATTAAAACCTTCAAAATGTGTAAAAAAAAAAATAACTTAAAGTGATGTAAATTGTAAATAAACTTACAACATAAAAGTTAACAATTAAATTTGAATAATTTGACAGTGTAACATCAAACAAAAAATGCAGTGAACAGTTTGGGCGGACTAAAATATACGGAGTGCGACACGGGAGTTGAAGGAACGCCGACAGTCAAATAACAATATTATAAACCAATCAATATATAAAAGAAAGAAATTTTACAAAAGCGCTTTATAATATAAAATGTAAAATATAAATGTGAGTGTGAGAGGACAAAAGAATGAGCAGATGCTGGGTTGCCTTTTATCAGTTAAGTAATTATTTGTGTTCAGTATAATAAAAGAGAATATTAAATTTTATTTGTACTTGTTAAATGAGGACGTGGCCTCAATATTGAAATGTGTTTGGAATTAAATTTTGAAGGAAATAATTTACGAAAGAGATTACTAAAAAATATGTATAATAAAATTTGAATGAGTTAACCAGTGATATGGGTGTAATTATTACAACACATATCCCTAAATCACGTTTATAGATCACGAGTTCGTGTGAAGAAACCTAGACGACACAAGGTAAGCAAAGATGAGTTTTATTAATTATTATGTGGTAAGTAAAAGTACGATTACATTTGGCGCCCGAACAGGGACTGTTTTATAAAATCAATTTTATGTAAACCACACCTACAAGTGGATATAAGCGTGATTTGGGAGTACATATAAATTACGTGCAGGTTATGTGATGTGCATACTATAGTTACGTAATACTTATAAAATTAATTAATAGTGAGTACATGTAAGGTTAAATTTTTTTTGTAAGATTACAATCTTATAAAGAATATAAAAAATGGATACTAATGAGATTGAAGTTGAAATGAGCGAATCAGCTGTCATAAGTGGCCTGGGAGTTCATTCAACGCCGAATGTGGGTCAAGACAAAATAGTCGAATTAAGTGTAACAGATGAAACAAGTGTGACAGAGGATTCAGGATCTCAATTAACCCCAACATCAATGAAATGTAGTAGTAAATTCGATAATGATATAATGAGATTTTTACACCAACAATTTAACTTAATAAATTATCGTTTTGATGTCAATGATAATAAAATGGATGAACACAACAATAAATTTGATAAAATAAATAGTAAGTTTGATGAACAAAAGAGTGATTCTGATGTTAAATTCAATAAAATAAATAGTAATTTTAATGCTAGATTTGATGAAGTAAACGCTAAAATGAATGACCAAATTAACGAAATAAGAAATGAAATAAAACTAGTAGGAACCAGCAAATGAATGAAATTGATACACGTTGTGCTAGTATGAAAGAGCAGATAGTAGAATCAATAAGTAACAATTGCAAGGAGAAGATTAACGAAATGAATAAAAGGTTAGACAGGAAATGAAATCAGATAATGAGTAAGAAGGTAAGTAACAGCGGTAGTAATATGAAGAAAAATAGTGAAGAAATAATTAATAACAAGGTAAGTGGTAATTACGGTAGTGAGTCTAATATTGAAGTAAAAAGTGAGAATAACAAAGATATAATTAAAAATGTGGTGCTAGAGAGTAAGGTGGTTAATATTGAGAGTGATAATGAAGATTTTGTAGAAGTAGAGTTTCGTAACGAAGTGTTAGCGAGTGCTGAAAAGATTGAGAGAAAGTGTTATGAGAGGTTAGGTGGGCAAAGGGCAGATTTTCCCCGAGTCTATGGTGAAACAGAGTTTTCACAAATGTTTTATGAGGACAGAGTTTCCTCCAGAAGTTATGCGGAAGACAAGGTGTCTTCAAATAGTCCCCTAATTTTTTGTAAACCTGAAAAAGACAGAAGTGGTATAGTGAGTTTGTTGTGATCTTCGCATGGAGTGAAGTAGGTCAGTGGTGTTGTGACAGGTATTGTGATGAAAGTGATTATGAGAGAGAGAGAATGCTAGAGTTATTTAAGTTAAGTAGAAGTTATAAAGAGTTGATAGAGAGGTTAGAATTGGAAAAAATACATGATATGAAAGACTTACCTTGTTGCGAAAATAGTGCCGAAATAATTGATGATGATGTTCATAATTATATGGGAAGCTTACCTGTGCTTAGACGTGGAGTATTAGTAGTAGATGATTTTGAAATTGAGAGGTTAAAATGCTTAAGGGTGATAGATAATAATACAGACGGTGACAAGACCAAAACTAATGATGTAGACAGGCTATATGATTTAAAAATAATGTGGGATAATCCAGTAGATTATTATGTGGGTTTTTTCGGAACAATTTGAAATATTAACGGGTTATTATATAAATAACAATGATGTAATGAGAATAAGTAAAGATGACAATTGCTATGTGAAAGTAAGACTAATTTACGATGATGGTGGTTAAATAAACAATGAATGAACATTAATTATTTTAGTCTACGGTAATCACTTGGCTAACGTATGTAATGAGGTGTGGTAAACAATAAAATAATGACGAAAAATTGTAGATAATTTTGTAGTGAGGTTAATTGTGTTTGTGTAAGAGGTTATGTGGTACTGTGTAGCTCATGTAAACAATGTATGTATGCAAGTTGAATTGGGTATGTAATAATGATAATAATAATAGTATATCAGACTAAATGATTGTGAAGGTTATAATACAAATGAATTTTAATTATGTTGGAGTAAAGTGATTAAAGAAAAATTAGTGTTTTTTTTAAACTGATGGAATTAAATAATTTGAGATGAATTAATGAATTAATTTGAAATGTTGTACAAAGTTATTGATAATGATGTTTCTGAGATTTGAACTTGATAATAAATAGTAAATGAATAAATGTAAAATGTGTTTAGTTGTGGAGTCATATGGTTGTTATATAATGTATGAGAAAGTACATATGGATATTATATATTTGTTTTAATGAATGTTTATAATTTTGTGTCTATGACAGGAATCATGTGTTTATTCAATTGAGTGATGTAATGTAAGTATGAAGTTTATAATGCAATTGAAATAAAGTAAAATGTTTAATGTTTGAATAATAAATTTTAAATGTGTTTAAAAGGTTTTAAATTAGGTGATTAAATTAATTTGAGATAGTTATGAATTTCTAGTGTAATTTTCAATGGTTAACTTAATGTAAAATGTGGTAAAAGAAGGAGTTTGGGTGATAATTATTTCAATAAGGCATTAAGACAGTCAAAGTTAAATTTTAAACGGGTTTTAGACAAAATAAGAATTTTGGAATAAAAGAATACAGAAGCAGGGTAGTAGTAGGGACACAGTAGTGAGAGTGATTGTATGTAGAGATAGTGAGAGTAATGTAATTGGAGAGTAAATAGGTGGTGGTGAAATTTTGTAGTGTGGGTGGTGTGGTAAGGGGTCCTCAACGACAGGTGTTGTGGCGGGAGGTGAATAGTTTTAAATGAGGTTTGGCAGAGTTACCTGGAAAGGGCCAGGAACTAATAAGGGAATGAGTATAAGGGAAGGGAACACACATCGTAGGTACAAAGAGGGTATCAGGTATTTTGTAATAAGAGGAAAATGATTTAAGGGGAATTAGAGAAATTATTGGAGGTAAATATTATTGAGAGATAGGTGTCACTCTATGGAAATCCGTTAGTGGTTGTTAGTAGAAAGAAGGTGAGTAAGGTTATATGTATAAATGCCCATTCAATAAATCAAATCATTGTAAATGACTGAGAATCACCCAAACCAATTGATGATGAAAATACTTAATAGAAATTCGTAATTGAAATGTAATAATAAAAGTGACAAGTGAAAGAGTTAATAGAATTTGAAACTAAACCTAAAATTGAAATGTTTGCAAATTGTATTCAGATGCAAATAAGGTGTCATTTTAATGGTATGAGATTTGTATTATTTATGAATGTTTATGTTTTATTATGTGATACTATATTAGAGTGTAGGAATTATAAACATGTATTATGTATTTTACATTGTATAATTTTGTGTATTTGTGTTAGTTGTATTTCGTATGACTGAAGTAAGGTCATTCACCTGGGAATGAGACATCAGCTGATGACTGGTGTTAGGTATGTAGTATGTATCTTGTAATTGATTCATAGACTCTTTTGTTAATTAATTTAATTAAATAATTTTGCTTTTGCTGTCAAAATGGATATTTCTGGAAATTAAATTTTTTTTTGAAAACAAAGTATTTTTGTTCTTTGCAGTAAAGATTTTTATTTTATTTTTGGATGTTTGGCATAGGTTGATAATGTATCAGCTGATAAATGATGTTTATGTTATCTGTTATAAACATGTGTAATTGTATTTGAATAGATGATAGAAATAAGTTGTTCGTTTTATAATGATTGTTCACATATAGTTGAGGAAATTTAAGTTCATGTTAAAGTATTTTGGTTGTTGAACTCGAAATGATTAATTAAAAGAGATGAAGTAAATTAACTTAAAATAGTAACTTTGGGAATGAACGTTAAACAAATGAATGA
Organism: Magicicada septendecula; assembly: GCA_034769895.1. Lineage (NCBI taxonomy): Eukaryota > Metazoa > Arthropoda > Insecta > Hemiptera > Cicadidae > Magicicada > Magicicada septendecula. The sequence continues at coordinate 943,472,642 of CM068367.1, read as the reverse complement.
AATTTATTTTGTTTTGAAATGATAAAACCAGACAAACAATTAACAGTGGAGTACAATAAAGGAATTGTATTTATATGTAAAGATGAGATGTTCATATTAATTTAAAATGAGTATACTTGTTTTAAGGTTAGCGTTCGATGCTGTAAGAAACATTTAATTGAGCTAATATGTATTCTGTGTAATATGGTAAGGCACATATGTACGTACCCAGTACTTTGCTAAAGGCAATCCAGTATTGAT